>OX596073.1:1515000-3915000 GCA_951394005.1 Protophormia terraenovae
TGTTTTTCAAGTGTTTCCTTTGAGCATTTAGGATCATCATGAGAGGCGCACTTCTTACGTGATGCAAAACGTCTAAGTGCCGATATTCTACATAGTGAAATTGGTTTTAAAGTTTTCGATATTTGAAAAGACATCTTTAATTTGGAATTTTTATTAAGATTTTTTATATTTTTATTTTATAACTTTGTGTCGAAATACAATTTCAAAAATGAAAATATTGTTAATATTTTAATTGATTTAAAAAAATTGGATTTCTTAGATTTATTTTTTAATACAGAGTATTATTTATAAATAAGTAACTCAACTAATTGGAGTTTTAATTCATAAATTACACTGGTCGGCAAAAAAATAAAAAATTCTCCCCTAAAGACGAATAGTTAGACTGAACATTTTTTTTGCCGACCAGTGTTATCAAATATTAACTGAAAATATTTAAATTCATAATGTGTATGAAAATCATTCCGTGATAGTCCAAGTATTTTCACAAACACAATCAGCCGAAAGCAGCTTCTTTGCTCTTATCTCTTGCTGCTACATAATATGCGCCCTAATATTTTTTGTTAAGAAGTCCAAAATTCTATAAGGACATGTCGCTGCAAAATGCTGTTCACAGTTAATGTTGATTTTATTATCTCTTTCTCCAGATAAATGTAAAATATATGAGGGAATTCTGTTTAAATTAAATTATTTCATGTTGTACCTTTCATTACACATTTATGTATAACAATTTACTTACAGTATAATTTTCACTATATCTTCCATAAGCGATTCTCCATAAGATCTAAATTGGGAGATTAGTTCACATTTTGCTCTTTGTATACATTTTTTCATATTAAATTTAAAAATTCTACCCAATATTTCTAGTTGTTCCACTATTTGCCTCCTTTCACGTTCACTCTGACCACGATGTAATTTCGATCTCTCCGTGTAGTTTTCATTATTTACATTAAAAGAACGATACCTAGTAGTCCATTTTTTGTTATAATTATTTTTATCTAAATAAGGTTTTTTGTGAAAATAACTTGCAAAACCACCAACATTTAATGGTTTCTCATATAAGTCCATTTTAGACACCTACAAGCAAAAATATGTATATTTTTTAGATTACAATATATGATGGTTCGATAATAAAAGACATTTTCTTACTCTTCTGCCAAACGATATTGGTTTAAATTTGAAATATTCACTTTCAACATTTGACTCTTCATTGTCATATAATGGAAACTTATAGTAACCATATTCATTTGTAAATGGTTGGTTGCCTTCTAATTTGTTACCGGATCCCAATGAATTTGCGGAATATTGTTTTGTATAGTTTTTCATAATAGTATTTTCTTTAGAGCTTATCAAAATTGTTGGCTTCCATCCTTCAATGGTATCTGGTAAAGGGCTATACATATCAAATTCCATAGAATAAGATAAACCTCTAGGTCGACCATCTAATACAGCTTTTGTAAAAGCCGGAGTCAACAGCAGATTTGCTTTATTTGGAAAAACTATAGCTCTAGTACGTCTTCTTAAAATATGGCTGTGAAATTTATCCAATTCTGTGCTAACTGCAGTACAATTACAATCGCTGCTAACAACATTTAATGCACAAAGTTCAACTAGTTTAAAAATGCAAAGCATTAAATAAAAAAACATTTTACTTTTTTTTTATTTTTTGTTCTAATAACTTCAGAAGACTTGAACCTTTTACGAAAAGGTGAGTATAAACACTAAATGTGTATACCTTGCTTCAACAATTTATTAATGTCATTCGTCTTGATGATTTTGTTTACGATCTTTCGCTAATTGTACTGTTAACTAGACATGTTAATTGTAGCATCATGAAAAGAATTTAAACTAAGTATAATGATTTAAATTTCAATATCCTTCCACCATCCATAAAATCGATATTAAAAGAAGAAATTCTTTTTGAATCAAAAATAAAAAATAAAAAAATAAAAATAAAAAAATATATTTTCTTTCACTGTAAGTCGGATTTTTACCGGGAACTCGATTTTTAAATGAGAAACATTTTATTAAAAAGCAATTCGCTTTTTTTAATTTAAAAATATAATATAATATAATACAGTGGTTTCCCGGTTTAACAAATACTCAGTTTAACGAATTCGCGATTTAACGTACGTCCAAATTTTTAACATTGAGTACCTTATATTACGAACAATCTATATATTTTAGTACTCGATATAACGAATTTTTCCAAAAAGTGTGATTTAAAATCTATAAAAATAAGAGAAAGTAAATAAAACACAATTCTCATCCTATTGGAAGAGTACTACTCTCCCCTTTTATGCAAAAGGAAGAGAATTAGAGATTTTCGTTTGGACAATATTTTTCATTTGGAAACTACTTTCTAAATAAAAAACAAAGTTGCAAAGCTGTTATTTTTTATTTTGTAAATATGCTTTCGTTTGTATTTGGTGCAATGTCATTTTTTACATATTTGGATGCGTTTATGCTGAAAAATCCGCTTAAAGTATCCATTCAATTGACAATTACTTATTAAGCCGATTTAACATTATTAAAGTCATAACAGTTGCAATCAAAGACCTAATCTCGAGTATTTGAAAACCATAAGTAAATTCTTTGTAATTTTTCAAAAAAAAAAAAAAAAAAAACTGTTGTTCGAGGCTTTTTTTTTAAGAATTTAAATTTTGCTAATTTTTTATTTTTCACTTTTGTTGTTATAACTTATAAGATAACTAAATTGTGTTTTAGCGTTAAAAAGTAAAAATGTAGAAGTAATCTTTCAAAGTAAAACATACTTTGAAAGATTTATTTTAAATCTTTCAAAGTATATTTTGTTAGTAAAATATATTCGCGATTTAACGAATTTTTCGATTTTACGAATTGGCCTGACAATATATCATTCGTTAAACCGGGAAACCACTGTATATATATATCGACCATTCCAGGAAAGAACGCCCGAAAAAGTATATGTTTTTACTTGATGGCTTTCAATTTCGATAAAAATTTGTATACATAAACTCCATTAAGCCTTTTATCAATTTCATTTTTCAGTTTTGTGAAATTGCAAAAACTCGCGATTTAATTTCGCTTTTTCAATTTCTCAAAAACCAAAAAAATTTCAAAAGTATGTAACTTTGAATAGCAATATCTCTGGAAAGACTTTGTGAATTTTAATGATTTAAACGGCCTTAAAATTTCGCATATGGCGGCTTTACGACAAACATTTTAAAAATAAAAAATATTTTTTAAAAATGCATTTTTCAAATGCATTTTTCTTTAAATATGCTATTAAATTTTTTTAATTTTTTAACATAAATGAAAAGTTTGGATTCTTTACATTAAAATAAAAGTGTCAAATTTTTGGGACGCGAAAATCTTATATGTATAATCCAATTTTTATAAAAACATGTTTCAAATTTTTCATACAAAATTAAAATTTTTTCTTGTTTTTGAAATTTTCTTTAAAATTTTTATAAAAGTTAATAAAATATAAAAAGTATGCAATTTTAAATATTCATATCTCTTGAAGTTATTGATAGATTTCTGTAATAGTAATAAAGTATTTAAAAGGCCATTGTATATTTTTTGTGTAATTTAGTCAGCATTTCAAAAACCACGTCTTCGATCCATAATATTTTAAAAATATAAATGCAGTTTTTAGATGTATTTTTGTTAGTTGCGAATTTATTAAAATTTAATTTTTCAAAAGTGTATTTAAAAATGCTTTGTTTATTATACTTAAAACAATAAATAGTCTGATACATAAAGTTTTACTATTTTTCAGGATTTTTTAAAAAATAACACAATAAATTTTTTAACAAAATACGTAAAGATACTCATAATACCAGAAAAATATAATTTTTATATGAAAAAATTTAAACTAGTTGAAGAAAAGGGGAAATTATGCACAATACATGTGTGCGTCCCAAAAATTTGAGATTTTTATTTTAATGTAAAGATTCCAAACTTTTCATTTATGAATAGCATATTTAAGGAAAATGCATTTAAAAAATGCAATTGCATTAAAATGCATTTTTAAAATGTTTTTTATTTATAAAATATTCATGTTTATGGTAACATAATTACAATTTAAATGCCGTTTAAATCACAAATTTCTGCAAAGCCTTCCCAGAAATATTTGTATTTAAACTTGTATACTTTTGAGATTTTTTAGATTTTTTCAAAAGTGAAAAAGCGAAATAAAATCGCGAATTTTTTGAATTTAGTGAATCTGAAAACGGAAATATTTATAGACACCCATGGACCTTATACGTATAAAATTTTATAAAAATCGGAGGACACTTGGTATATTTTTGGGCGTTCTTTCATGGAATGGACGATATATATATATATATATATATATATATTTTTAATGGCACATCAACGATATTTAGTACCAATATTCCTTGGCTCTAGTGAAACACAAATCTGTTCGCGTGAATGACTTTTACCGAACGGCATCAATTTTATGGCGGTTTAAGATAATTTTTTTTTAAAAAATTGCCAAATTCTATTTATAGCCCTAAATCAAAAATTATTGCATTTATGTACTCTACAATGGTGTATCTAAAATACAAATTAAAAATATCGCGATTCTTATAAAATTTGCAAAATTCAGTTTTTAGTGATGTAGTCTTATTCATATTCATCAATTTATTGCAAAATTCATTATTTTTTTTAAATAAGTCATAAAACAATGTCATTATATGCATTTTTTAATTGCACTTACTCGAATCTCTAAAGTTCCATTAAATGCATAATCATACTTTTTTTCGAACGCCATATTGATTTTGATGTAGGGTATTAAAGCACCTACAGATTGACATATATATATATATATATATATATATATATATATATATATATATATATATATATATATATATATATATATATATATATATATATATATATATATATATATATATATATATATATATATACTATATATTTCTTATTCATATAAATACGTATGTATGTAGTACTTTGAGAAAACAATAACGATGTTATAAATTGGGTAATTATAAAAATATTGTTAATTGTTACGTTAAAGTTTTATTAAATGAATTGTGTATAACGTTCAAACAATTTATCTATGATTGGACATTCTCCAAATGTTTCATTACAATTTGCCCCATTTTGACCAGCTAATCGAGCATTTATATAACTTTCGTCTATGTTTGAGTGTACAGGTCTAAAAGAATAAAAAGTTTTAAACAAACACCAAGATATAATATTGAAAGTACAAACTCACGTGAAAATTGCATTTACTAATTTATGATAAATATTTCTACCATTATCATCCTTCATATGCGGCGGCATAGTCGTGTATAATTCTTCGTGTAAAGGAGCACGTGCCACTTCACAAATGATCTTTAATAAGCATTGCTTACCGAAACTACCAGACCTGTAAGTATTCAAATCCAAATAATCTCAACAAAAATAACAATATAATACTTAAGAGCATTTATTAAAAAAAAAAATGATAAATAATAATAATAATAACACTGGTCGGCAAAAAAAGATAGTTTGTCCTACTTTAAAAAAAAGTGGACTAGATGGAATTCGTCTTGCTAAACACGAATATACTTTCAGTTTTTTTCCAGCAGGTCTGAATTTTTTTTATGGGCATATCTAATATTTTTCTCTAAATAAACCGATTACATGAGTATATTTCACTATAACTCGAAAACGGTATGCACGATTTATATAAATTGCTTTTTTTTATAAAATTGATTTAAGTAGTTCAAATATAATTTATTTATCTGCTCAGTAGTTTTGGAGTTATTTCGAAATTAGTGTTCGGAAACAATTTTTCATGCAAAATTGAAGATTACAGCTTTGAGATGAAGATGATAAACTGAAACATTTTTAATGTTTTCGTTTTTCAAAAGAAATTTTAGTAAAAAAAAAAATATTCTATTGTCGTGAACAAATTTTTTTTGAATACAAATTTCGGATAAAAAATGGCATTAGACCTACTTAGAGCCAAGTACTCTAAGTTACTCTGCATATTTAGATGTATAATTTATATAAATTGTGCACACCGTTTTCGAGTTGTAATGAAATATACTCGAGTAACCGACTTATTTAGGGTGAAATATAAGACACTCCCATAAAAAATCAAGACCAGATTTCGATTCGTGCTTAGCACATCAAAATCCATAAAATCCAGCCATTCGTCTATAAGGGATGATTTTTTTGCCGACCAGTATAATAAGTAAAATTACTCATAAAATTACAAACAAAAAATAAATGAAAGAATTAGAAATTTACCGTTTTAATATTGTCTCTATAAAATCATAGGCAAGATTGCGGCTTTTATCAAAACGCATCAGCATATCCGTTGAACGTTTGCGTCTACTTGTTCGTGCCACAAATGTTGTAGTGTTATAAAAGCTCCACCAGTACAATGGAATTGTCGGTGGTGTATATTGCATTTGAAAATTATAAAAATAGTTCAATGAGCGTTTCTTGTCCGCCATTATAATCGGGAAAGATGCACCACAAACAAGCTGAAATAGTACAATATGTACATATAAAAATTAAACTATTTGTTGTAAAATAAAAAATAATACATAATTGGGGGATTCACAAAGTGTGCATGTATGTATCGTATTGTCATAATGTCATAAAATTTTACAAAGGAAAAGTAATAACAATATTTTTTATACATTGAAATATTTTAGGACATATGACATGATAGTACACCTTGTGAATCCCCCAAATGTATATTCCATAAAAATATGTATGTATGTATGTATGTATGTATGTATGTATGTATGTATGTATGTATGTATGTATGTATGTATGTATGTATGTATGTATGTATGTATGTATGTATGTATGTATGTATGTATGTATGTATGTATGTATGTATGTATGTATGTATGTATGTATGTATGTATGTATGTATGTATGTATGTATGTATGTATGTATGTATGTATGTATGTATGTATGTATGTATGTATGTATGTATGTATGTATGTATGTATGTATGTATGTATGTATGTATGTATGTATGTATGTATGTATGTATGTATGTATGTATGTATGTATGTATGTATGTATGTATGTATGTATGCATGTATGTATGTATGTATGTATGTATGTATGTATGTATGTATGTATGTATGTATGTATGTATGTATGTATGTATGTATGTATGTATGTATGTATGTATGTATGTATGTATGTATATATGTATGTATGTATGTATGTATGTATGTATGTATGTATGTATGTATGTATGTATGTATGTATGTATGTATGTATGTATGTATGTATGTATGTATGTATGTATGTATGTATGTATGTATGTATGTATGTATGTATGTATGTATGTATGTATGTATGTATGTATATATGTATGTATGTATGTATGTATGTATGTATGTATGTATGTATGTATGTATGTATGTATGTATGTATGTATGTATGTATGTATGTATGTATGTATGTATGTATGTATGTATGTATGTATGTATGTATGTATGTATGTATGTATTAGTCTCCTGCGCAAGATGATTCGAAAAGCAAACACACTTGAATTTCAAGTGTGTGTTTCATAGCCAACATGTGCAAAAACAACAATAAATACTGTTCGTACTGTTCGCTGCCCGAAGCAAAGCAAGTGTGTACTGTGTATGAGCGACTGCAAATCCGTGCGTTCAAATCATTTATCGTAAACAAGTGGTGCAAGTGGTAAAAAGTGGTTGTTTATAAATATTCTTGCATACACACACGTATATACAGTATGTCTATATTTTATTGTTGGTTCTTCTTTTCTAAATAAATGTAAAAGGGTGAATTCATAAAGTTATTAAAAAATACTCTTTATTAAAAGTTAAAAAAGTAAAAAAATTAAAGTTGACATTTGAAACAATACTTTTAAACGACTGTTTTACTTACGAAATTACTTTATACAGTCATGAACGCACACACACACATATAATTTTAATAAAAAAGAAAACACAATTTTTTTCCTTATTGAAGCAAACAAGTGGTCAAAAGGCTTGTATTTTTTTATACAAGCCTTTGAGAGGCTTGTTTGGTCGCTATCATAGCACACTCATGATTTGTTCATAAAGTTGAAGCACACACGCAGTATTTGTATGGTTTTAAGTGCCTGCAGAACAGTATTTATTACTCCGCACACACACTGATAACAACACTTGAAAAATATCAAGTGGCTTGTACAGCCTTATAAGACACAGTTTGCAGGGCTCTAGTATGTATGTATATATGATTGTATTTGTAGAATAATATAGTGATATAAATAAGTTGTTAAATACTTAAACATAGAAGTAGTTATGAATACACATTTATTAGGATTATTATTGGACTTACTTTTACGACTCCGCCACCCTGAAAGATTAAAAAGCGTTTAATTCTTTTTGAACTCGTTGCATTACTTTCGCTGTTCCATATTGAATTTTCTGCCGGCTTAGTAGTTTCATTTAAATGTTTGTATAAATCATCAACAGTGTTTGATAAATTGTGGTAATAAATGAATAAAATTAATGGAATAATCAGTGCAAGTTTTTTATAACCGTTCAATTGCAGTGATTTCATTATGTAAGTCGTAATCAAATTTTATGTTTGTGTCAATTTACGAATTTGATTTTGGTTTTCTTGGATAATCTAAATAAATAATTTATTCTCTATTTATTTTTTATTTTATTTTAAAATAGTTTATGATGATGATGATGATGATGATGGTTGTTAATGCTGATGACAACGCTACTGGAACATGTTTATGGTTAAAATACTAAAATGGTTTTGCGTGTAATTAACACGTTGATACATGGTTTTTATGGCATAAATTGCAACGATCACAATTTTTTTTTTTTTGTTGGTTGGTTTGTGATTTTATATACATATGTATGTATTAAGTATGTGTATATTTGTTTAGAATGTACCCAGCGAACACAAAGGTTTAATATCAAATTGAGAGTGATTGCACGCAAAGAAAAAATATTGTTCGGGTGACCATAAACTAAGAGCAACATACTATGATTGTAATATATGATCCCAGGTTACAATAAGTATATTTGTACATAATCATTACTCTGATTCCATTTAATCATTTTCTCATTATTTAATGATTCAGTTTAATCATATTTATAACTTTTTTTATAATATTTCTTCCCATTTTATCATATATATAAACTAATTTTATCATTTAATAATCCCATTTTATCATATATATAAACGAATTTTATCATTTAATAATCCCATTTTATTATGTATATAAACCAATTTTATCATATATATAATCCCCTTTTATCATATATATAATTGCATTTTATCATTTATATAATCCCATTTTATCATATATATAACCCCATTTTATCATATATATAATCCCATTTTATAATATACATAATTCCATTTTATCATATATATAATCACATTTTATCATATATATAATCCCATTTTATCATATATATAATCCCCGAGTTAGCAATACTGAATATTATTAAAATAAAGCACATTTATTTGAAAATTTTATTTATTTATTAAAAATATTGAAAAAATTTTTCATGTATAAAAATTTATTTATTTTTAATTATTAAATTATAAGTTATTAATAGTTTTTTATATAATATTTATAATCTACATATTAATTTTTAACATATATTTACATATTCATTTTTTAAATATTATTAACAATTTTCTATGTTGTTTTATAATATTTACATAAGAATTTAATTCAACAGTTTTAAGTTCCTGGTTTGAAATACATATTTTCATATTGAAGGTGTGAAATAATCCGTAACAGTAATAACATTAATTCCATACTGTTAAATACGAACAAATTTTAAATGAGCCGTGCTTACGAAATAAGTTTTTAATAACACTCAAATTTGCATATCTCACACCAAGACATTTTTTTACTTATATTCTTATTTTGTGGTTTTGTTTCACAATTTTTATAATTTTTTAAACTTAGAACACAAAAAATTTAATACTTTTCCGAAAACACAAAGCTATACCGTTTGCCTTCTAACAAACTACTGAACTTATACACAAAAATGTGTATTCAATAGTTATACAGAAGATAAATATGATTAACGATAAAAATGTAATAATGGTGTGAAATCAAATTATAGTCAAAAACAAATATTTTATATTTAAGGAAAACATAAACATATTCAGAAACAAACATTCAACATTTGTGCATAAAAATACAATAGTTGTGTGAAATCAAAATATAGTCCAAAACAAATATTTTATATTTGAGGAAAACATAAACATTTTCAAATACAAACATTCAACAGTTGTGCAAAACAAAATATGACTTAAAATCAAATAAAAATATTGGCTAAATGGTTGTAGAATTAACTAAATTTTTAAAATTAGTTTAATGATTGTAGAATTAACTAAATAATTGTAGAATTGACTAAATGGTTGTATTTATTCATAAATATGATTTCATATAAACATATTTAAATACATATTATAATTCAGTGAACCATATTAAAATTTTGATTGTGAGTAATCATTAAATGATTAAACAGAATCATAAACGTTGCTATCATGAACACAGTATATTTAAATCAACGAGAAAACGGTTATATAATCATTGAATAGTTGTGGTGATCATACTGTAACCATGTTTTTTCTCTGCGTGTGGAAATCAAGCACTTTCTCAAATGTCAAGCGTTTGAAACTGGTTGAGAATAACTTGAAAATGTTAGCTTTCTCAACAAAAAGGGGAATGAATTGTCAAATTAAGAAATCCTATTATTATCAAATCATTGTTAAACATATTCTAAGACTTTTTTCATATGGGGATTGTAACCACATGTGGAATGTAAATAAAAGTAATTTAATTTTTTTATTTTTTGCAGTTTACTTTTCTATAGACCTGTAATTTTTTACTATCAAAATATTGCTTAATTGGAAAATATTTGATTAGATAATGATTAAACAACAAATCATTTTGTTTATTAACTTATTTATTTGCATATAATATTGAAATTATTATTATTTTTAATATTTTTAAGAATGTTTTGATCATAGAGTAACATATAGAGACGA
This sequence comes from Protophormia terraenovae, assembly GCA_951394005.1. NCBI lineage: Eukaryota > Metazoa > Arthropoda > Insecta > Diptera > Calliphoridae > Protophormia > Protophormia terraenovae. The sequence goes on from OX596073.1 coordinate 1,526,024, forward strand.
AATTCTCGATTGACAATTGAAAAAAATTGTTGGTGTGTAAACAAAAATGTGTTTTTATTTTCTTCTAGCAACAACAAAATGTATTTGATTACATGTATTTTGTTGTTGCATGAGTTAGGTTTTTGACAACCGACTTAGGTTTTTGACAATTAGTCTCGTCTCTTATTACTCTTTGGTTTTGATAATAACATTTGATATCAAACTGAGCAAATACTATTTTCAAAATATTTGTTGACTTGTCTCTAGATTTATGAAAAACTTGATAATAATATTCAATATCAAATTGTGAAAATACTATTTTTCAGATATTTTTAAAGTTACTTTTAGCTTTGAGAATGATTTAATAATAAAATGTAAAATTTTTCAAACGTTTTTCTCAAATGATTCTCAATTTGAAATTAAACTTAAAATTCAAACATCTATCTACAATTGAAACAAGTTTGAGAAACACGTTTAATATCAAATGTTAAAGTCATCTTATTTCAAATGTTCGACATCGTGTTTGCTGGGTGTGAAATGTGAATTCCTAACGGATTTAAAAGAGTCAATTGGCGATTTTGTAATAGATATTCTATAATTTATAGAACTCGCTAATTCTGGTAGTACAAGTTATTATGGTTAATTTACAATGAAATTAGTGAATTTTTAAAAAGATTTGTTACAGCATATTTTTGCACATTTTGGTCTTAGCAGCATATTTTCAAATATGGAATAAATAAAATATTTTAATATTTTTATTTATTTATTTTTAACAAAATGGATCAAAAAAGAGCCCATATAATCCAGATTATTCCATAATCCTATTATCGAGTTTATAGTCTGCATAAATACATGACTTATTTGTTTATTTGGGTCTTTTGATGATGATGCTAATGAAATTAATTAATATATGTATGTATGTAATTCTATTTGATTTTTTTTATTTATTTTTTTTTTCTCAAAAATAATTATAATTAACACTGAACCCATAAAGAAAATTATAACTTGCTACTTTTGGAGATTTTTATTTAAACTATTTTTACAGTCTTTATCACACAATAGGACAGATCTTACAAATTTATCTAATTCCGTAAGAAATATGAACTTTTTACATCTCTATGGTCTTTTGTTGTTAAGCCTAAAATGGTGTTCCATGCAAGCAGCTTTATTATTTCCATCATCATCTGTCCTTCAAGTAAATTTCATATAAAGAGTTTTCATAATAAATATGTTTAAATGTATATGTGTATTATTTAGATAACAGCTTCTATTGCTGCTCCTATTGAATTACCTGGTCGTAAACTTTATTGGGATTGGGGGTTTCAAATGAATTATGATTTGCCATTTAATGTGATGCAGTTTTACAATGCACCCATATGGTCGGATAAATTCAATGAGCGGAGACGTCGAGAATTTGAGCTGCAGCATAACGAAAATAATGTTACTCGTTGGCATGAGTCTGATGTAAAGTATCAAAGAATAGATATCGATTCTGAAAGACATCCAAATGATTTTTCTGCTGGTGAATTGTATCACAGTTTTGAAAATATTCTTGTAAGGTATGATATTAAAATTATTTTGAACTCTCTTAATATAGAGCTTAATATGGCAAAATATTCTTTGAATTCATTTATTTAGTTATGGATTTCATGAGACCTGTTTGCTACGTAGTGTATGCGAATTGGCTCGACATCCTTTTGCTGATGATCAACAAAATATTTTAACGGAAATCTTAACATTTGTTCTAACGTAGGGGTAACATTTCTATTTTAATGAATTAACTTAATAAACAAATATCATGCAACTTTTGTAGACCTTCTATCCACGAAGCTTTTTCACCGTTAGAAACTCAATACCGCGAGGCCTATGAAGAAGCTGAACGTCGCGGATTTTTGCACTACAACTGTGATGAACTATATCACGAATGCAAACAAGACTTATTAACCTCCATTACGAATGTAATAAGTAACAAACATTAAAGCTACTAAATATGAATAAACTCATTTGTACAAAAGAAATGGATAATAAAAATAACAAATAAATACTACATATTATTATAAGTTAAATATTTACTAATGTATAAACAGGTGTTTTTCTTACTAAAATCAGAGCAAAGCATGAAATATGACCACAACCACAAGCGTCATCTATGTAGTGTTAATTATAAAATTAGTCAATTGATAGTGTTCGTGGTTAGAATGTCTTATGGGAGACAAATTTTTCTCAAGATTTTTTACATTTTAATTTCAATAAAATGTATACAAAATGCTTTATTATATCCTCAATATACCGTAATACAAGTGAGTTAAAGGGATATAAATAAGTTTATCAATATGTATGTATATTGTAAAATTGTTTATTTTAAAGCTTATTGGTTCGATATCTGTGCCAGTAACGGATTTACCGCCAGATCGTAAAGTTTTATTCGATTGGGGATTGCAAATGAACTATGATATGCCGTTTAATGTTTCATCATTTTATATGGTTCCCATATGGGCAAATAACGGTTCAAGAAATTTATTATTTAATTCTCGAACTATACATAAACATGATTTTACTGCTAGAGAGCTTTATGAGGGTCTTGAAAATATGCTCGAAGGGTAAGTTTTTATTTGAATATTTAAGGGTATATGTATTTGAGAGTTTCAAACAATATAGTTTTGTCAAAAAATATTTGAGTATTTTCTAATTTTAGTTATGGCTACAATAGATCCTGCTTAAAAAGATTAATTTGTGAATTGTCACAACATCCATTCGATGAAGCCTACGCAAATATAGTGACAGATGTTGTAACGTTTTTTCTAACGTAAGTTTTTATATAAAATCACTTTATTCAGTATAGAGAATTTATTATATCCTTGTTTTTATTTAAATTTTAGGCCTTCCATACATCAAGGTTTTTCGGCTAACGAAAAATATGAGGAAACTCTATATAGTTTGGCAGAAAATCAAGGATTTATGGGTAAAAGTTGCCAACAATTATATTCACAATGTACCAACAGTCTACTTAATATTTTAACCGTAATCGATAGAATGAAAGTTTAAATAAATACATTTACTTTTACTTGTATAAAATTGTTTAAATATTAATTTATTATTTTTGTAAGACTACTTAATAAATCACGTTTACAATCAGGATATAGAAATGAACAATCTTCTCCTAGAAAACCACTTCTTTCCGCATCTTCATAGGACTCACGATAAATATGTTCCGATTTAACAAAGCCTTCATGCAACGATGGCCTAAATTAATTATTAAGAAAATAAACAAAAGGACAAATTAAACATTCACTCAGATAAATTAAAAATAACCTACTTACGTTAAAATAAATGTTATAATGTCAGTCAATAGATTTCGATGTTCATCATCGAATGGGTGTTTGGCCAATTCGCAGACACTTCTCAATAGACAGGTTTCATGGTATCCATAACTGCAATAGGAAACAAAAATTGTTTGTAAATTTACTTCTTTATTTGCAATTTTAAATTTGTCGTCAACCTGACTAAGAAATCCTCAATGCTTTGGTATAATTCACCAGCAGTAAAGTCGCTTGGATGACGTCCTTCGTATTTGGTGGTATTGTATTTTTCAAATATCGACCAATTGTTTAAAGGATCCAGTAAGAGCGAATTGAGATCACGTTTACGATTTTTTGGGCTATGTTTACCAGGCCATATGGGAATATTGTAAAACGACGATAGTTTGTAGGGCAAATCGTATGACATTTGAAAACACCAATCCACAATACAACGTCGTTCTGGCAACAATTCCGTAATAGGCACAGAAACAGATGAAACTAACTTTAGATATATTTATATATTTAGTTTAAGTTACTTGTATGCAACACATCAAATTATAACAGTTTGGAATTTCCTTAAACTTACACCCAATGATGATGATGCTGGATATAAAAGTGACCAAGATGATTTATTAAACACTGTTAAGATTAATAAAAATATTAACTTCATTTTAACAAATTCTTCAATACTATTCTTAACGATTTCACTTTTCAGACTGATTTAACTCCAACGAACAATTTGATTTGTAGCAATTTAATCAAGAATGTATTTATAATGCTTTGTGATTGAAATGAAGACATCAATGTTAGTGTTTGTGTGTTTTGTGTAAGTGTGTCAAATTTTATTAACAAGCTTTTGTGATCTTGTTAACAGACTAACGAACTATTTAATGTCGTCTACTGATAAATGAGAAAAATCAATAAAAATTGTATTTTTCCAAAATATTTTCAATTAAGATTTTACTTTCATACGTTTCTGTTCTAGTTTCACTTAACAATCGGACACGTTAAGAACATTTTTTTTTTTTTTTACTTTTGCTTGATAATATGCGTATTGTGAGCATTTTATTTCTTTACTTATTAACATTGCATTTGACGAAATGTATCTTTGGCGAAACGAATTTAATGGACAAAAACCAGAAATCCACTTTGAGACCTGCAGTTGAACGTGTATTTTCACGAAAAAAACGTTGGATGATATTTCCCAAAGGAGCGAATCTGAAATTTACTTTAAACGTTAGTAAACGTCTGCTGGCCATGTATCCAAAAGGTTTTAATTTTAATTTTGAAGCGGCCGTTTACTACCCCATGCCTTCAGCAAGAATAGATTTAATACCTAAAAGATTTCGAAAACCTACAACAAAAGCACCAGCACCTAAAGGACCTACACCATTATATTTAGTTGGAATACCGGGTTCTTTGATAAAATATCGTGCCAAACCGGCTACCAAACCAGCAAAAGTACAACGTATTGATCAAAATGTATCTTCATTGCAGTGGATATCATCACCATCATCTAGTCAATATTACAACAACTCTCAAAAGTTAAAGTGGTCAAAGTACAGTTCTCCTGGTTATTTGAAAAACTATCAGTGGTCCCCAGAAAAGCAACAAAAATATGTAAATAAATACTCTAGTGGCAATAATAAATGGAATCGATGGTCTTCAAATTCACGACCATTCCATTCAATAAATCCCTCTGCAAATACTAAATGGCATCAACGACCGCGTTACAGCAGAGATGTTGATGATGACATTTCATCAATTGACAACTATAACGACTTGTTGGAATATGAACCAATCTACTTTGAAGATCTTGAAGCATTTGAAGACTCCCCCCACTATCATTCTTATCGTGGTCGTAGAGAACTGTTTCATCATTTAGAAGGATTATCGAAGATGTGAGTACTTCCAAAAGAATCAAAACTTAATATTAACAGAAGACAATGTGACAATTAGTTCTTAGACGAACGAAGAACTTTAGAACACAAGTTGTTATTTTTAATAATGTTAATGTTAATTTTATTTTCAATGTCTAAGTTCACACTAAAAAATTTGAATATGGTCAGACTTTTAGGGCTGCATTGGAAAGTCTATTGATATATTATTATGTATTCTTCAAAAAACCTTCAAAATAAGAAGAAAAGAGAAAAAAAAACATACATGTGATTATGTATTCTATTGAGGTATTTATTCATTTAACTCTTTAGTAACAAAAGTAATATTTTGAGATCACCGGTCTATAATAGGTGAAGTTAAGTTTTTAAAATTCATTAATCACAAGAACTATTAATTCGTATAAAACTCTCTCTTTAATTCGTTGATCTAACCTTTTGGGAACCAAATGTCTAAAATTTACAATTTAGCCGTTAACAGGTTAATTACTTGTAATCCTCAATAGTCTTAGGATAGACCTTTCTAATGGTACCTTAAAACCCAATATAAGTATGATGCAAAATGTCTGAAATATGTATATAAAATTTCGGACCTTATTTTGTAAAACACTTCCCCTCACTTTGAAAAATTTTTCAAGTAAATTGTTTTTATTTTTCAAAAATTTTTATGGAAATTTTATCAAAGTGAGGTGAAGGGATTTACAAAATAAGGGGGGAACCCCCATGTCTAAATAAGGAAGAAATTACAAAAAAAAAAAAAAAAAAAAAAAATGATAATAAAATCTTAATATTTCGCGAATGAAAACAGTTGTAATAACTATTATTTGCATTGATATTCCAGGTGTAGCATGTCACCATTATTTTTTTAAGTTAATTTTCTTATAACGAACATTTTTAAAATGGTATTAAAAGAAATCCATACTTGTAGAGTTATTTTATAAATGGCCCAGCTTACGAAAATGAAAACATTCAGACGTAATATTTTTGGAAATATTATAAGAACATACTAATCTTAATTTCTAGAGTGTTTCATTTGCAAATTTTTTTTCCTGAGGCACTTTAATGTACATATTGAACTGTTTTTATAATATATGTATGTTTGTATATTTGTCTTTGTTAGCTTAGGAATTGATATGAAATCATGTATATTGAGAGCAGTTTGTGATAGTAAACGATTCTTATTGCCACCTGGTTATTCCATGATTCAAGACATACTACGAGTTGTATTCACGTATGTATTAACTATATTCAAAAAATATTAAATTAAATTATTTATATGTAGGTATATAACACAAATTAATTTCAATGTGGAAATTTTTTTATAGGTTTCCTACAATTAATGGTTTAAACGATGAATACACACGTATAATGGAGGCAGATTACGATACATGTGATGCCCATCTTCATAATAAATGTCCGCTTAGTATATTAGATTGGTTATTGAATTCAAAAAAATCCATTTGATAAAAAAAACAAAAATTTTAGAAATAAAAGAAAAAAAGAAAAAGAAAAAAAACTAAATTTCAGTATTTATTAATGTAATTAAAGCACAAAATGTGATGTCCATAAAGAATCCTTGCAATGATTATAACGTGTGGCACAGTCTCCCTTTAGTACATTGGCTATATCATAACGTTGTTCTTTATAGCCAATTTGATGATGATCATCAGCAGTTGCATCGAAAGGTTCGGGTAATGTGAATATGGCGCGCATTAATTCACCAACAAAGGAGCCCGGTTTGTGTTCGTGTGATTTTTGTCCTGTCTCACAAAGAGCCCTTAGAACACAATGATGACCATGTGACCCTCGACTGCAATGAAATGAACGATAAACTATTAAAATATAATTTACACATTAGTTTAAGTACCACGAATACATACAAATGTATCTATAAATGTATATAAATACATTTGTATGTATTCGTGGTATGACTATACATTAAACCAAGTACATGTTTGTCAGTTAAATTCTTAGAGTCGTTATTATTTCTTTAAGGTGCAGTCGTCAGTCAGACAACTGGTCGTTTAATACTGGTTGTGGTTGTGTTTCTTTATTTTTTCGTTGTTGGTTGTATTTTGTGTTATTGCTTTATAATTTTTATAGTTGATCACTTAAATCCCTGTTGAGAGTAAATTGTTTTAAGTAATTGAAGGATTTCCTCCCATTCGATGTGCATAAGCACTAGGATGCTCGTAACATTGGAAAGAAGACAAAAGGAGAAGAGACACGACAAAGACAAGACAATGTAAGATTAGACAAGTCAAATCTGGAAAACAAAGAAATTCCAAATGAAAAACCATTGTAGGGGGCAATCAAACTCAATTTACTATATATTTCCATGTCCTTTGTCATTGTGTAAGTGTGTTTATTTATTTGTAATTGTTGTATATGTGTATGTGTGTTTATGTGTGTATAGTAGTGGGTGGTTGTGCGCTTGTGCGTCATTCTATTCACTTCAATTAGTTTTACTAAAGTGTCATCAACACTTCCTTTAGATTCTAGTTGGATTTTATGAACAAAGAGGGTTTCTTTGCGTTTCGAACTGTACAAAGATGACACTTGCTGATGATATTTAACCTCTTGTCTTTAGCTACAATTTAATTTATATTGCAGAGTTTCCTAAACAGCTTGCAATACCAGTGTTTCACAACTGGGTGTTTATTTAACGATAACCCACTTAAATACCGTCATATGATTACCAGGCCAACCAAAAATATGCTCTAGAAAAGTGTTTTATGCGCATAAAAAATTAAAATATATGCTCTTAAAATATAATTTTAAGTGACCTGATTTTAATTAGAAATTGCTAAAAATATTTTATATCTATACTTAAATACATTCAGCGCTAATACATTGTATCAGAAAATTATAAAATTTTTATCAATTTATAAGATGAGCATTATTAAGGAAAAGGATTTGAAAAACGTATGTGACAGTAAAAAGAAAATTTCACTGATGGCTAATTACGCAGGGAAACACAGATTCTGCGGCACGGGGTTTCTCAGTCAATTCGAATACATGGTACTAATAAGTACTAAGCCTCTAATCCCTTTTTTTTGAATTGACTATAGTTCTTGCGATAAATCGCGGTTCGTAAAATTAAGCAGGTTGCATTATATACTGAAGCATATCTCGAAAATGACTTGTCTGATTTTGTTCAAAAAATTCTAATTAAAATTATCTTCAAGTCGTTTTTACATTACTTTTTAATACTGTCAACAGTTATGAAAATATTAGGCCCATCTTTTGAGAAAAAATTAAATTTTATATAAAATTTCAAGAAAATTTATTTTTTTTTTTCAAAAAATAATAAAAATACGATTTTTATTCTTTACTCATAGAGATAAATTTGTTATAAATAAAATGAGACATATTTCATTAAAATCAAAAGTTTTTATTTTATTCACAAATTAGTGAAAATACTCATTTATAAGTTACATTGAAAAATTAAAAAAATAAAAAAATGATTTTATGATTTTTTTAATTTTTCTATGTAACTTGTAAATGAGTGTTTTCACTAATTTGTAAATAAAATCCAAACATATGCATTGACTTTTATGAAATATTTCTTGTTTTATTTTCACTAAATTTATTTTTGTCACTTTCGAATTTTTATGATTTTTTGAAAAAATGTTTTCTTGAAATTTTTTATAAAATTTAATTTTTTCTCATAAAATGGGCTTAATATCTCCATAACTGTTGACCGTAATAAGAAGTAATGTAAGAACGACATGAATTTTTTACAAACCGCGATTTATCGCGAGAACTAGAGTCAATTCAAAAAAAGTGGATTAAAGGCTTAGTACTCATTAGTACCGTGTATCCGAATTGACTGAGAATTGAAGCCCAAGAAAAAAATATGGTTTTACATATTTTTGGTTGCCTTGATTATTATCTATACGCGACATAGAACACTTTTGTAAAAATTTAGTTAGATATTGATTATATATAATTCTTATACCCTTTGTTTTTAATCCAATTTTCAATATCTCGATTATATTAAAAGATATGAGGTCAAAATGCTTTAGTTCTATCCGGTATATAAGTAATAATAAGATGATATTTTGTTTTAAAACTACAATTTCTTAACAGTGCATAATGTGAAATTGAATTTTATAAAAAAAGGTGATTGTATATTTTAAAGAACTGTATGAGGAGTACAACATATTTAAAAAAAAACTACCAATTCACAATGGGCTTTTCAAAAGCACATATCGAGGGCCTATATTCAAAACGGGCCTCATGCAAAGCACCATTGTTCAGGAGAACATAAAAACAGTTTATTTCCCTCATTTTTCAACATTTTGCAATCCGTTCTTCTACGAGTTATTAATATTACGTCTACTAAACCTCACACTGAAAAATAAATATTTTAACTCCATTATTCGAAGTTATGGTAGCCCGTTTTGTCTTAATTATTTTTTATGTTTGTTATAAAATGTTCATATAGCCCATTTTGTTTATTGGAAATTAAAGATGTAAAACATAATATTTTTGGGAAAAAAATTGACAATATGTTAAATTTATGATATCATACCAATCAGGAGATAAAAAAAGCGAAATTTTGTGGTTGGTTGGACCATTTTTAATCGTTAGAAATTTCAAATAACAGGAATGTTTACTAAAAGGACAAAAATGTGTTCAAAATTAAAATTATAAAATTAGTTTTGAAAAAAATTGCATACGAAAAAAAAAGGAAAACAAATTTTTGCAAAAAATATTTTTGAACCAATTAAAATTGTATTAAACTGCATATCAACAACTCAAAAATTATTAAAACCTGCATTGAGATAACAAAATTTTTGTGAGATATATTAAGACTCTAATTCAAATGTTTAAAAAAAAGTTCAAATCGCAAAGAAAATTCTCATTATTTATCAATTTTTATTTTTACATTTCTTTGAAAATCAAACAAAAACTTGAAGATAGCCTGTTTTGCCTTAAAAAAAATATACTGTTTGTAGATAGCCCAAAAACAAAAAGTGAAAAACAAAGTGTTAGAATTAACTTTTGACTCCAAAATTAACACCATATATAAAAAAAAAGAAAACAGATGAGTCTGACGCAAAAAAAAAAAACAAAAATTTGTAAATCAGCATGAGGCCCGATTTGGATATAAGCCCTCGATATATTATATATGGTCTGATAAAAAATTCTTGAAATATGTTGTTTAGAGCGTCACAACTTTTTACTGGAATCGAATTTATCCAGTTTAAACATGGACACAAAGTTAAAATGTAATACATTTTTAAGAGTAGAGTTTTTATTATTTGCTCGTATTTGTCAGCAGATTATTTTCTATTTGCCAAAGGACATATAAGTTATTAGTTTAAAAAATTAGGTCCTTTTAACCATAATATTAATAATGTAAAAATCTTGGACAAATATGCCGAAAATTATAATAATTTGTTAGGCTAAAATATGATCCGATCTTATTTTATTAAATATATTGACTATTAAGCAAAAAATATATTATTTTTACATCAGTTATTTCAAAATTTTGTCCGGCTAAATTGTTAAAATTTCACATTGTGCAGGGGCTACTTACCCATTTAAATAGGTTTCTATACGGTGGTACAAATCGTGGCGTGTTTTACGATGATGCTCAATATGTATACGATCCAATTTGGTTGGATGTTCTGACGCTATGCCACTACGTCTGAAACGAGCATGGGTAGAGTTAAATGTTTGATTTTCATTATTAATACTGCGTTTTCCAAAAACGGGATATATTCGATGCTCAGAACGACCCGTTCCAGGAAAAGTTTTATATGTTCTAATAGGCTTTTTATTGTTAAGATCTTTTCTGTTATTATTTATATTCTGATCAAATTTTCTAACGTTTGATCTGGTTATAAAGGAGTTTTTTAATCTGAAAAAACATGAAATTTTAAGAGTTTTTGAACAAGTAATATTAAAATTATATTTCATGTCTATCACATTATTTATTACTTACCGTTCAGATAAATTCCACCATGGATATTTTATACCCTTTAAACTACTGTTAGCCTGATTATTGTTTTGTGTCCATTTTATAAATGGATGTGATTGCTTTGGAGTATAGTAATTATTATCATTTCTAGACCTAGTTTTGTAACGATTTGGTTTATAATAGTTCAGATTCTGTGATGGTTTATTATTCTGATATTTATAAAAACTATATGGTGTTCGATGAGTGTAGTATTGATAATTCATTGGTGGTCTAAACATCGGTTGCAAATTATATTGATATATGTTAGCAGGAGTTTTGGTTATTTTTGGCTTACTTTTGATGTCTACATATTTAATTTTTTCTACAGTATCATTGCGTGTTGTTCCTAGGGTTCCATCTTTCAAGCGTTCGGTAAAGTCCTCAAAAATTTCACTGGGAGGCTTTGATGGCAATTCCCAAGCTAAGGCTACAGTTATTCCCAAGATTAAATAGTTCGTAAAATCAACGATTCCTACGATTAAGTCATAAACTAAAAGGAAAAGAAGTTTTTAAGTCTATGATACATATTACTTAATGTTTTTTTTTATTAATTTGAACTTCATTTTGTTTATTATTTTGCTTATTAAAAAATTTTGTCATATACATACATATGCATGTATATATTGACAACTCTAGATTTTACCCAGTTGAAATGATGATCCCTCTGGAAATTGCAAATATCTTCTTTTTCTACTTAGAGATGCAACGATATTTTGATCTGAATCAATGTTTTTAGGACGTTTGTACTGAAGCTGTTCCTTGTTCAACTGTTGTTCAATTGCCTGGTTCAGAGAAATTTCATTAGATGCCGTAACAATGCATGCTATACAACATATCAGAGTTGTTACTGTGTACCAGATCAAGATAGTTTTGTTTAATTTCATTATGTCGTAAATATGAATGTTGTTTTATTTTTCCTTTTTATTTGCAAGTTCGTTTTTCTTTTTTTCCTATTTAGTTTGTTTTTATGAATCTAAGAATGGAAGCCAACACTTTGTAGTTCCACTTGAAACTAACTGTTTAATGCTGGAGAAGAAGTTTACAAATTTAAAAATGTTGTTTCTTTGTTTGTTTTCCATCTAAAGTCTATAAAATGAAAACAATAGGCCGAGGAGTAAAAGACAAAGAGTCTATGATGTTAATTATTTTCCACTTTTTACTCATTTATTAGCAAGACACCCTACAAAGGGCAATACATGATTCGTTTTATGCTGACAATCTTAAAAAAATAATGAAATATATTTATTGAAAGTGTCAAAGAATTTAGCAGAAACATTTATAAATATATATTTCGCTATAAAGAATTTAGAAAATAATATTTTCTTATTTCTAGCTAAGAATTTCATTAATGTAAATTATTTACGAAAGTAGAGTTAAGCACAAGTCTACTTAAATCATTTAAATTAGGTATTTTTTAATTCTTGAGCCAGAACAGTTTCTATTCGTTGCTTTTTATTACTATATTCTGGTGTATTTATTAAAAAAGTCTTTTGTTTTAATTTCGTATCTAGCACTTCGTGTTTCAATAATTTGTACATTATCAAAAGTGTTGAAAAGAAAATGTAAATAACTGTTAAATGATTTCCTTCATGTTTTTATACCCTACACCACCATAGGTGGGGAGGGTATTATGCGTTTGTGCTGATATTTGTAACACCCAAAAATATTGGTCTAAGACCCACCTTAATTTATACCAATCGGCTTAGAATCACTTTCTGAGTCGATTTAACGATGTCCGTTCGTCCGTCCGTTTGTCTGACCGTCTGTCCGTCCATGTAAACCTTGTAATCAAACTACAGGTCGCAATTTTGAATCAAAATTAATGAAATTTGGTACACAGGTTTCTTTTAGTCCAGGGACGAAGCCTATTGAAATTGGTTATGCCCCATTGGTTAGCCCCCATACAAATGTCCTCCCGAAAAAGGGTTTAACGATCATAAATCCCTTAAATATAGAAATATTTTAATATTTGGAACATATAAGTTTTATATAAGTCTAAATAAGTGTGGCGATTTTTAAAAAGATCGGTCCATAATTAACCATAGCTCCCATATAAACCCCTTTTCAGAAAATTACTTTAACGGGCATAAATCCCATTAAAATGTTAGTATCAAGTTAATATTCGACACAAATAAGTTTTATATGAACATAAATGATAGTGCCAAATTTTACAAAGATCGGTCCATAATTTACCATAGCTCCCATATAAGACCCTCTTTCGGGAATCACCCAAAAGTGAATAAATTCATATAAATGTCAGCATCAACGTAATATTCTATATTCGTATGTTTTATTTTACACTTATGAGTATCGGTCCACATCTGACTCCAAGTCAAGACCCCTCCCCGAATTATAATGTACACAATGGTGTAGGGTGTTATATGGTCGGGCTTGACCGACTATATCTTTTTCTCTCGTTTTTTTCTTATATTTTGCCTTGTCTCGTCGCACCGTACCTAACAACATTCTAATCTAGTGCAACTCGTATTTACTGATTTGAAAAATTTTTAAAACAAATAAGGCTTGTAATAACAATAAAAATACATACTTACTACCTTTTCAAGATGAGTTATTAAACACCATAACTTTTAAAATTGGATATATGTGTATGTATATTAGGGTGGTCCCGTTTGTATGGAGAGAAAATAAGGTATCGATGTTCCCAGCTCAAATGAAAATTTACTTAAGTCTATGATACCTTTTCTCAAAATGTTGGTCTTGACATTATTCATTTGTGAGCTAGATCAAAATGAAAATAGATCATTTTTTCGCGTTTTTAGAATTTTTTTCATATTTTCGCCAAAGAAACAACATTAAAATTTGGTATCAAAAGAAAGGACTTTGAGAAATTTTGTGAGTATTTCACTTAAACTTAAATTATTCCGTTGTTTGTTAATAGAAGTATAAAGTGTTATTAATCATTAAAAAGCTTAGAAAGCGTATTTTTATACTTAATTCATATAAATCCATTTGTATATGAAGGAAGTTATGTTTTTAAAAATTCTAATAAAATTCAAACAAGTTCGAAAATTAAAAAACGGAAAAAACCCTTTCGGTTTAAATGTTAGAAGATTATATATACAGAAATATCTAAATTTGTTGTCAAAAAGTCCAAAATTTTCGTTACGTCATTAAATGCACGCCCGAAGTACTTACTTGCGATACCAAATTTTTGTATTGTGAAAAAAGTTCCATTTTGGAACTTATTTTCATTTTGATCTAGCTCACGAAAGGATAATGCCAGGATCAAAATTTTGAGAAAAGGTATATAAGAGTGAAGTAAATTTTTATTTGAACTGGGAACTTTTAATTTTGGTGCCACTCTAATGTATATATGTATATGTATTATATGTGAAATATAGAACATTTTTGATGCTGATTTATTTATTATCCACTTTTGTTTATCGTAATATCAAAATCAGTCACCATTCGAATCTCTCAAATTTAATGTAAATACATATGTATGTGTGTATGTTTGTACATATGCATAAATATGAATCAAATAATCATACATATTACGTTTATAAGTACGATTATTGCAAATAAAAATAACTTGCAAATAAATAATTCACTGTTTATAAGCAAATTGCACAAAGAAATATATTTCCTTATTTGTCGTGCCATATGGGAAAAATGAAACTATTATCATCGAAAATTCTATGAACCTAAAAGGAAGTGGCATCGCTATACGTTTTATTTGCAATTAGCTTCACTAATCACGATTATTTTTCGTGAGTTACTAACTTACAAATATAGTACTAACTCACTGTTTATACAGCAAAATTTGCATATCGCAATATTTTTAATTGCGAGTAAATGGTGCATATAAACGTAGTAACAGTTAGTTATAAAATATATTTTAGTATAAATTAGTTCAAATGCTCTACCATTCATTAAGTTTATATGTAGGTACTACATACACATGTATATAATTTTTGTTTTTATTGTGTAAAAATAAACTTTTTTTAATTAGCAATCTAGTGCGGGATTCGAATGACAAACAGCTTTTTGTATTAAAGTGGACAAGTAAAAAATAAAAAAAGATAATGGTATGAGCAAAAATTGTACTTCATTTAAACAGTTTTCTGCAAAAAAAAAAAAAAAAAATCAAATCAAACTTTAAACTAAAAACCATCCACTCTATTTTTAGGAGATTTTACTCTTTTTGTTTTATACTTTCATATACACTGGTATGAACATTAGACCTGTCCTTAAAAAATATATTTGTTATGGATAGGTCTAATTTTGTGCTTTAGCTCCTAAAACTAATCGTTTGTATGGAGGAAAAATTATTTAGGTCTCAATGTTTTCAACGTTTCTAAAAATTTTCTTCCTGGTGGTCAAAAAACCAAAAAAACTCTTTCGGTATTGTGTTATTAGCTAATTAAAAAAAAAAAAAAGAAAGTAAAGGAAATAACAAAACTTTTATTTGAGGTTGGAACATTAACATATTTTGCAAGTAAAATGTTTACACATACATACATATAATATTCATACATAATTAGAGTAAGAAAAATTAAAACAAATTAACTCTAAAATATATTAAGACTAAAAAAAAAAAAAATTATAAAATGACACAATTATTTCAATTTCGTTTGAGTATGTATGTATGTATGTATGTATGTATGTATGTATGTATGTATGTATGTATGTATGTATGTATGTATGTATGTATGTATGTATGTATGTATGTATGTATGTATGTATGTATGTATGTATGTATGTATGTATGTATGTATGTATGTATGTATGTATGTATGTATGTATGTATGTATGTATGTATGTATGTATGTATGTATGTATGTATGTATGTATGTATGTATGTATGTATGTATGTATGTATGTATGTATGTATGTATGTATGTATGTATGTATGTATGTATGTATGTATGTATGTATGTATGTATGTATGTATGTATGTATGTATGTATGTATGTATGTATGTATGTATGTATGTATGTATGTATGTATGTATGTATGTATGTATGTATGTATGTATGTATGTATGTATGTAAATACATGGAATTACAATAAATACATAGTTATGTATCGTAGGTTATACTGTATTCACAATCATAGTATTGTTCACTACAACTTTGAGTGAGATCATGTGCAAGTAATACCGCTTTCGTATAGCGGTCATCTAGATGCAATGAAGAATCCTTTGAATTGGTCAGCGTATCTTTAGGCAATGCAAATATGGAACGTAAAAGTTCCATAACGAAACTTTGAGGTGTTTCGTTGTAATGAGCATTTAAATGCATTTTTTCCGTTTCACAGAGAGCCCTCAAAACACAAGCGGTTCCATTTTGACCACGTCTGTCAACATGATTTCGAAAAAAAAAAAAAAAAAAACAAATAAAATTCGTTTGTTAATTTTGTTTTATTTGGAGTCATCATATACAAGTTGCACATGTCGGTTGTTTGCAACAATAGTATCAACGCCGATAGCAACAACTACTTACGTTTTATAAAGTTTTTCAATTTTTCCATAGAGTTTTTGTCGTGTTTGTAAATGTTCTCTGGTGTGAATGTCTTGTAGTTTTTTCGCCAAATCATCAATGTATAAACTGCGACGTCGTCTGCGTTTACCAAATATCGGGTAGATACGATGTTTTGGTGGTTTATTTAAAATTTTGCGATTTCTGCCTGTGCGTTTGCTATAACTGGGTGTCTGATAATTTTGTGGACTATTAAAAAAAAAACAGAAATATAGGAAAAAAAAAAAAAACGTTAGAAATAAATTAGAATGTTTATGTGTGCTGAAAACATTTTCGAGTATCTGATACAGTTGTGATAGAAATAGTATTGATATTAAGAAAAGATAACTAAAATGTTTGTTTTTTTATAAGCATTTCTGCTCACAACTGTTTCATGTATGAATGCATATGAAATATTTTTTATTTGTTTTTACTTTTCTTTATACTGCGACCATTTTTGTTGGTTTTTCTGCCAGTGCTTTTCTATGCGGTTTTTATTGCGTTCCCACCAGTTGTCTTTATTCCAATAATCGCCCGCATCGGAGTATGGAATTTTTGTCTGTTGCGGTTGTTTGTGCGGTGAGTATTGGTAGTTTTGTTTTTGTTGCCAATTTTCAGCATTCCATTTGTTAGCAGGATGATGAGCCTGGTAATAATAGTCGTTTTTGTTTGTTTGTGCATTAAATTCATTTCGGTATATTGGCCGTTCTCTGTTGTCGATGGAATAAAAATTTTTTCTTTGATTCGTACCAAACGTTTCGAAATTGTAGTTGTACAGCTGCTGTTGTTGTTGCCGTTGCGGATGCTGGTTATAGAAAAATGTTGTTGCTGTTGGTTGCTGGAATTTCTCTCGTTGAATGTAGTTGTTCCCGTTGTTGTAGTAGAAATTACTTGAAGGTGGTGATAGTGGTGGCTTTGGTGCGTTCGTTAAAAAATGTTCTTGTCCGGATGTGGTTGCAACTGTTGCTGACATCGGCTGCTGTTGGTACTGTGGATAGTATTGGTTGTATGTGTTTGCTGTGTCTACTGTAACGCCTTGGCTCCATCTTTTGTTGTCTTCAGCAGTCTCTTGTTCCGTTTGTTTGCTGTTAACGTACTCAAGTTGTTGCTGTGTAGAATCATTTCGTCTGCTGAGACCAAATGTGCCATCGTTAAGTTTTGTTTGAAAATTCTCAATTATCTCGCTGGGCGGTTTGCTTGGCAACTCCCATGCCACTGCACATGTTATGCCCATAATGGCAAAGTTTGTGTAATCAACAATCGGTATGATGAGATCAAAAACTGTAATATTAAAAGTTAAATGAATTAAAAGATGTGCAAAACTTGTGACAAGACAAGATGGGGCGAAACGGAACAACACAAGAAGATGAAGTAAACTAAAACCGGGCATAAATCATTACTAAAGGAAGACGTTTAAAACGATAAGGGCAACGAATGTTTTTATAGCTTTAATTTTTTGATAAGACAACAAAGTTAGTGTATCACTTTATTATAATATTTAATAAATATATAAATAATAAAACGAGAGAGAATGATACCCTACACCATTGTGTATGGTATTTTACTAAATGTAAAATAAAATATACAAATACAGAACAATGCATTGATACTAACATCTATATGATTTTATGCCCTTTAGGTCGATTTCAGGAAGTGGGTTTATATGGGACCAATTCTCATAAATTTTGGCAATGTTGTTTCTACTTATATAAAACTTATTTGTGTCGAATATTAACTTGATACTATCATTCGTATGGGATTTATGCACGTTAAACTGATTTTCGGAAAGGGGATTTATATGAAATTTGGCACAAAGATTGACACTTATACAAAACTCCTTTGTACAGAGTTTCATTAGAATATTGCTATATTTAAGGCATTTATGATCGTTAAACCTCTATTCCGGAAGGACATTTGTATGGGGCTAGGTGAAATAATAGACCGATTATAACCAATTAAACTTCGTCCTTGTGCCAAAATAACTGTTTGTGCCAAATTTCATTAAGATATATTTAAAATTGCGACCTGTACTTTGTTCACAAGGTTTACATGGACTGATAGCCAGCCAGACGGACGGACGGACGGACATCGTTAAATCGACTCAGAAAGTGATTCTAAGTCATACCACCTAAGTTCAGACTACGATAATATTTGATTTGACTAATGTGATAACCAAGTATTTGACAAAACAACTTTTGTCGAGATATATGTATTTATTTATCTTTTATATAACGTTGCGCCTATCCAGTAAACCGCAAACTTCAGAAATGATATCATCTTCGAATGCGTCGTTCCGAAGATGATCGCTTGGTTTTAAATAAATATTAATATTGTAAAATGTTACAAAGTGTATGATTTTTTAATAAGGTTTTTGTCAGTAGATCTACATACATTAGTAGTTATTAGAGTATTCATTTTACTCGACTTTTTCTTTGTTCGAATAATCAAATAACTCGAAAATGCAGTTTTTAAATTACTCGAATAATCGAGTAAGTAAGAGTTATTCGATTAATTTATACCTTAAAATTTTGCTAGATTTTTCAATGCTTATCAAAAAAGGATACAAAAATGTAGCTTAAAATAAGAAATAGTCTTTCCAAAATAATATATAATTAAAATTTGCTTAAATATTTATGAACATTTGTCTTTTTTGCTTTGATAATGCCGTTGTTTCTATATACTTAATATATTCATTGATAGTAAAATAAATAGGTCTAACAAATTTGGTCTATCTATTTGAACCAAATTTTATATTAAGGATAGTCAGAAGTGCGATTTTGTCTCATAACCTCACTTTTTAATTTGGACACATGCTACCTATGTATGTACAACAGAGGTTTTCAGTTATATTCATAATGTTTGTACAATATTTTTAAGTATTGGAGATCTACTAAACCCAGATTTATTTTTAGAACGTTTTATAATTCATTGTTCAATTATGTTCAATATTTAGAAGGCATTAAGATGATCTTTTAAAATTATAAAAATGTATAGAGTTTTTGAGATAATTTACTCTTATTTGTATTATAGTGATCTCGCGATTATGTTTTAGTTCAATTTTGTGGAAAAATTTTTCGCAACTTTTAATTTTCTAACAATATCAGTGTAAAAATATAAGAAATTCTACACAGATAAAACTGTTTCGTTGTCACAACCGAATTTTTAGCCAACCGAATTTTGTCGGTTCTGCGTACAATCTAGACATTCAGTTGCAATTGCTGTATAATTTCGGTTGTAGCAACTGACAAAATTATTCGTTTGTCACAAATGAATTTGGAAGTTGATTTTTTTTTTATTATTTGCAATTTATATGTCCTTATTTATATTTTTGTCACTTTATTTTAATAAATTTAGAGATATACATTACACTCCAATTGACTATAATTTAAAATTTTATATCACTGTTGGTTTCATTTTCCTCCATTCTGGTTTTTAATTCTGCAACTCATAGACAGCTTTGTATAAGAGGTCAGTATTTATAATCCTAATTTTCCCAGGTTTTGAGGCTTTCGAGATATATTTTTTATGGCGTATAGAGAGACAATATTAACCAATGAATGTTTTTGCTTCTGATATCCTACTATTATTTGTCCTAATTTTCTTTTGCGTATAAACAACTGCGTTTAACTAATTGACTAATCTGAAAAGTGTGAAAACATTACCAATGGATGATGAGCAGAAAATATATAAATATTATTGGATAAATCTTACCTTCTAATAGCAATTTTAAATTTCCACATTATACAAAAAATATTTTTCGTATTTGAAATATTTTTTGTATAAAAATATAAATTATTTTATTTAATTTAGAATGTCAAATGATAAATAAACTTCTTTTGAATTCTACCATTATTTGTCGGTCGAGAGCACTGAATCTGCTTTATTTGCAAATAGATCTACTTTAATCTTATATAGTAACCGCATTGATAAAATTTTCAGAATTAATAATCGGGTATTGTAACTGATAATATATTTTATTTATAAAACTATATTTAAATGTACAGCTTAGAAATTACAAAGACCATATTAATGGTACTGACAAATAATATTCATATTTTAATTTAATTGTCCCAATCGACATAGTCAAAATAGCTTCTAGAATCGGTTAGTATGGTTAACATGATCAATTTTGAAGTAGTAGAGAACTACATTCTACTAACGTGAAGAATTTGAGAGCATGGGGACAGAAAATCGATTAAACTTGTAAATATTAAACAATTGTAATAAAAAGTCGTTACATATTATGAAATAATGATAGACACAAACGTTTTCCAACCAATCTTTTTTCTGTGTGTATAAAATTGTATAATAAATTAGTAAAATATACAATTAGTTAGAACTACTTACTTTTCTCCATTTAATGTACAAATTTATTGTAAATTTAAAATAAATAAAATAAATAAAATAATAATTGGCTCTATTTTGAATTAAACCACAATTTCTACCAAAATGTAAAATACTTCATTTCTCATTTCTTCCTATTTTTGTTATAATTTAGTAAAACCAACTCAGTATAATATTTTACACAAATATTATATGGATTTTTGTCCGTTAAGCTGTGAAAGAATTGTGAAAATATACATATTTATTAGTTTCTCAGTTATTGCATTTTGAAAATGACAAAAAGCACTTTAGACTATTTCTTTTTTTAGATAAAGTACTTCAGCGATTCTTAACATAAAGAACAAGTAAAGTCCAAATTCCTTCTATATAACAAATTTCATTCAAACCATCATATCCTCTACACCAGACTAAGCATTTATTGTTATATAAACTATATACTTTCATTCGTAGAACCAATAATATGTTTTTCCAAATCAAGTTAAAAATCCTTCAATTTATTTCTTATTATTTATTATTTTTATATTAAAATTATTTGAATTTTACTTTATAATTTTTTAAAGTGACGTTTATATTTTTATTTAATTTTTGTATCTAAAAAACGACCTTTAACTATGTACTGTAATTTAGGCATATATTCGGTTCTTTTTGCTAAATACATTTTTTTAATAAAATTTAAATTTGTGGTTCCACTTTTAGATTCGAAACATTCTATACAAATTTTGAAACATTGTTTTTAAGCTAAATTTTTTAGAAAACTAAAACATCTTAAAAACAAGTTAAGACAGAAAATATTTAAAATATTTTTTACTCGAATTATTCGATTAATCGGCATAATTTGCTCGAATAAATTGTTACTCGAAATTCTTGATTTTAATTTAATCGAACAAGTTGTTTGATTTTAATTTGTCGATTAATCAAACAAACAATATTCGAGTTAATACCCTAGTAGTTATACACACATATCGTACTGGTTCCTTTAATCCTGAAAGGCTACACTTATTTTTATTACGAAAAGGCTACACTTCGTCGAAAAAAATTTTCTAAAATCGAACTTTTTGAATTATTTAATTTGTATATTTATGAAATAAAATAAAAAAATTAATTTTCCGTCCACTTTATAACCAATAATTCAGTTTTCAAAATAGTGCCAATTTTATCGGTGATTACCGAAAAATAAAAAGGTACATTAGAGTATCCCGTGGAAACCCTTTTTTGGGATTTCAATGAAGGAAAACCCCTTAAACGATGCAAAAAAAAAAAATATTCGAGTTTTTTCAAAAAATTTCGTAATTTCAATCTTGTTATGGAAAATTTTAAAATTTTTCCCCATGGGATTTTGTTCCGCAAGAGGACTTTTTAGCGCAATTTTGTAAACAAACTTTTTGAAAATAATATATTATGGGCCATACTTACTACAAATTTATGAAATTCTTATCCATTTTGCAAAAAGAAATATCGATTTTTTGTTCGCATGATGTAATAAAATGACGGCTTATGAACTAAAATTTTTGGGAACATTTTTTTAAATATTTTATTCATAACTGGCACAAAATTACGGATTTTTCGACACCAATTTCGAGACAAAACCGCAAATTGTTTTTTTTATACAAAATGTTCTAGAGCCATGACTTTCAATCGCTGCTAGGGAAAAAATGTATGGGACCCATGATTTTTCAATCGCTGGTAAGGAACTGAAGATCAATTTTAAATAATTTTAAAACATTTTTTAATTAGTTAGCAGATTATTTCGCATCGCTTTGGAGGCCTTCTTACCATTTTGGGACACTCTAATGTACATACCCAACAAACCAATATATCATAACGATATCATTTCGGCGATAAAGAAACCCGAGAATGATATCATTTATAATTCTAAAATATTATAGGTAGCTTTCTAAAAGGCACACTCGAAAATGATATTATAGCTTTTGAAAATAACGATTTTTTTAATGATATCGTTAAATTTAAACAGCGCAATAACTTAGCAAAAATTTTAAGAATATATACATACATATGTATCATAATTGGATAATTTATTAATATTCTAAATAATTTAAAATTAAAACGAGATAATAATAATAAAGTCCTTGAAATCCAAGCTGATATTGATTTCTTTGTCTTGTCCTCTTTTATTTTTTCCAATTTCACTAAAATTTGCTGTAAAAATATAATTTTCATATAATACATAACATAAAATATTATTTTTCCACAAACAATTCCAATTTATTTTTATTTTCTTACATTTTTTAATCGAAAATATGGAAACAATATTTTAAGAATTTTTCCCATGGGATTTTCTTTCGCAGAAGACTTTTTAAGGAATTTTGATGAACAATTTTTTTAAAAAATTTTTAAAATTATATATTATCAAGACAAAACTCAATACTATTTTTTGGACGAAATATTCTAGACCCGTGAATTTCAATCGCTGGTAGGGAAATGAAGATACATTTTAAAATTTTTTTTAATATTTTTCCCATATTAAGCTAATTTTTATGTATCGTTTGAGGGGTCGTATATGTTCCAAAATAAATTATTCATATTTATGCAGTTATGTTTCTAAATAAATGAATATAAGTATTTTCTATTGACAACATCATACACTGTACATTAAGGATAACAATTTTTAAAAAGTGTGAAAAGGAGTAACCCTCAATATGGTTTATGTATCTCTTGCCTCTCCTTGTAGGAGGATAATAAATAGATTGGATTATCATTTTTGTTTTACTCACCTAACTGAAATGAACTACCTTCGGGAAATAATAAATAGCGTTTATTTCTATGAAGTAGTAATTTTTCATTATTCGTATGCGTCAGAGATTCTTGCAATTCAACACGTTCAAAATATGACGATGACGATGATGATGATGTTGATGTAGTGTAGTTTGTTGATTCTGTTGCTGAAACTGATGCTGATGCCTTTAGTGACGATGATGATGATAGTGGTGGCGAGAGGGTTGATGAGTTGACAAGTTTGATGTTAGACAATAAAGGTTTTTGTTGTTTTTGGCTGTTATAGGAATTACTTTCTTGATTGCTTTTATTAATTACATAATGAAAATCATTATGAATTTTAACATTCTCATCAAGAATAGAACGAAGACCACGACGAAAGGCATTTGTATCAGCAGTTTTATGTTCTTTCAATACAGTCTCCGATAATTGCCAAGACGTTGTGTCAAATGCTTTTGCCGCTGTATAATACGGCAGTGGATGATTAAACAAGGTGATGTTTTTATCCACGTTTAATGAATTTCTTAAATCATTCAAAGTACTGTCGAATACAAATTCCTTTGGTGTTGTCTTCTGAATTTCATCAGATGATGGTTTTGTTCTATCGGTGGCACATGTGGGCAACACAAACATTTTATCCATCATAAGGATTACGATTGTGATGAGTAAATTTGAAATGGTTGTATTTATCATGTTGTGGGTTTATTTTCGATTTATTTATGTATATTTTTTTTTTTTACTCTTATCTAGTGACAACAAATATTTTTAATTAAAATTATGTATTTTACACATTGTGTATTATAATTATTTATCACATATACAGACATAAACACACACTTGCATTAATTAATTTACTTTGCACAAATTTAATTTATTAATTTCAACAGATAAAATAAGAATTAAATTTTTTTATTTATTTCGTATCCAGTGATGTGAAATGTATCTCACGTTAATAGTACTCTACTAATCAACCGTAAAATTAATGCAATTTTTATATAGACCAATAATTGTTAAGAAATTTAGTTAATGACAACGATTTAAACTAAATTTCGAAAAAAAAACACACACACAGATGCACATATATTTAAGCACAATGGCTCTTTAACATTCAGCTGCTGTAATGATTTTATTTAGTTGATGATAGTTAAATACTAATGTTGCGCTGGCCATAAAACCTAAGTACCCAATAAAAGATGAAAATTAAAATAAATAACAATACGAGATATTTTTATAAAAAAAAAAAGTAAAGACGAGTAGAACACAGATGTACGAGTGAGAAAGTGAGTTTGTAAAATCGAGTAAAGTAAAATAATATTTAGTCCGTTTGGATTGATGAACGTTCACAACAGTTAATCGATTTATAGCTCAATATACTTAATTACCATTAAATGGTTTAAAAATAATAACAATAAAATAAATATTAACATTTTGTTTATTTGAATATTAAAATTAGGCCAATTACAGTAACGAGTAAAAGTTGTAAAATATTATTCAGTTAACATTATGTTTACACAATATGAAAAATGTTTTCTTCTATACGCATCTCTTCGACCGCTGTTGCGTTTTCGCATCAGTAACTTTAACATCACCTAACTAACAAATTATCCAGTTAGTGCTATTTTACAGTTGTTATTAGATTAATATGTTGTCTTAAAGATAAGAGAAAAAAATCGAGTTTTTTATAAATAGGTTGTCCAAAATTAAAGCCACACGGATCGCCTAAAACGTTAGTGTTGCGAAAACGCATCAAGGGTCATTTTCGGCGATATTTTTGAAGTTGCTTTCCGAAAAAGTACTTTTATGCTATGGGTAAAGGTAAATAGCTTTAACTTTGGCTAAAAAAAATTTCAAAATGCTGTTCCAGGCCCTGTTTTTCAGAATAAAAAATATCTAAGCGCTCAAATCTTCTTAATTTGTTATCACAATCACAAAAACAAACTTTGTGCCAAATTTCGTAAATTTATCTGAACGGAATCGGGTAGTGACCAGAAATGGGTTAAGTTATGTTCACATTTGTCAAATATTTTACCAAATTTGCGTGACTATTAGTTCTACATAAAAATTGTTGTTGTTGTTGTTGTTTGGTCTTGCAATATTCGGTAATATGTCAGTTATGAGTAACGATAAGTAAAAAATATTTTCCTAATAAATTGGAGGTTAGAAAAATTGTATATAGTGGTTACGTTATTTTGGTCAAATATCTGCCTAGTCCTAACATACCTTTACTTACAATTAAACATTTTGCAATATGAAAATTTTGCAGTATAAATGGTGAGTTAATGTTTTTAATAAGCAAAAACTAATCGTTATTCGAGAAATCAATTGCAAATAATGCAAAGAATTTTCGATGATAATACTTACTTGCATTTTTTCCATCCTACACGAAATTTTTTCTACTATGTTTTGTATTATGTAGTATATTATTAACATTTTTGACGTACACTGTAAAAATTATTCATATTATTTAGGTATTTGGATAAGTACACAATTTTCAACAGATATGTGTTAAAACGATGCAAAGCATTTTTTAAATGGTAATATTAACACCCTATTGTAGAATATGTGTTTACTTTTCTTGTATTTGATTTTACTGATTCTTTATTTTTTCATTCAAAATAATGATACAATAAATAATATGGTACAATTATTAGAGAGAATATTCTCAAATTTATTTTCCCTGGAAAATCAGTAAAAATAAAATGTAAAAAAATTAAAACAAACTTCAAAAAAATGAAAAAATTATTATCAAATTGAAATTATAAAAAAATCAACAAAACGTTTCTTTCAGTTAAAAAAAATTAGTCTGTTTAATAAATGGTGTATATAGAGAAAAAACATACATGTTAAATTTTAAAAAATATCGCGAAAATGAATTTCTGCTTTTCAAGAAATATTTATTCCTTATTTGAATTGTGAACTAAATATTTTTATATTTTTCTATTTGTATTTTTTGGTTTTCTCTTTAATGTTCTGATTATTTGACTTTACAAGACTTGAAAATGACAACACTCCCTAATAATTCTACCTTGTTTAGTTGTATCATGATTAAAATATTTTTATAAACAGATACACATACATAAATAAAATAATTCCGAAAATTATTGAAATGTGCTTTAAAAGGAATGATTTTTATACAGGGTTGTTATTGGACGGAAGTACTTAGTGTTGAAAGAGAAAAGTTTTGATTTTTGCATGATTGTTGTAGATCAAATTTTATAAAATATTAAATTTATTTTGTATAAGAATTGATTTTATTGCACCAAATCCAAAAAGAATTGATAACAAATAAGTAAAAAATAATACTTTAATATTTAATTTACAAAGTGACTATTTTTGTATACCTCTACAATTGTAATTAGAATAATATTATTTCTTTATGATTCTTATTCACTGCTTTTGAAGGTCTTGTCTTTTTTATTGAAATTATATTTTTTTGACTTTATTAGAAAATAAAGAAATATATAGAATTATTGAAATTGTGTATTTCTTAGAATTAATTAAAATGTTTCTGCTAAAAACAGATTTGTTTTTATTTTATTATATTTATTTGTATTTTTAGAATTTACAGAAAAAATTTGATGGACTTTTTTTTTTTTTGGATCAAGGTGTTGTGAAATTTAAATTTTCAAATACGACTAACTACACGAAAGTATATTTTGTATAGGTTTTTATGAAGACTTTAAGAAAATATCAGAAACAAATTATTGGCAAGCGTTTAATAAATTTACATGTATGAATTGTTGTAATTATTTTTATACCTCATAGCTTCGTTCCAGATGGTAGCAATGAAATTGTGTTCAAAACTATAAGAAAATAAATAAATACTCCACGCTACTACGTAAGTAGTAGCAGATTAAAAGTTACACATTTATTTCCAAAATAAATTACAAAACTGAAGTTAGTGGTGGGTATTTTTAAACGATTTTGTTTTTAACCAAACAAAAAAAAAAAAAAAAAAAAAAAATTATATATGTAAGTGCAGCTTTTTAAACTGCAGGGTATACAGACAACATTTTTAATAAGTATGTTTGAAGTAAATAAATGAATTTATGAATGAACGCTTAGTCTCATGTACAGTAGCGAGCATAAAAAATGCAACGCTAGACTATATTATTTTTGATCGTATTGATTAGGGCTAGAACGTCATTAAATTAGCCAATTCTGTTGTGATTTTATTCTTTGCGGCCTTATCCAACTATTGTATGTCATTTTGTTCCAAATTGTTACGCATACGAACAGTTAATAATATTTTGTTTAAAAAGTTGTAAATTTAAGGGAGCAAAAAAAAAAAAAAAAAAAAATGCAACTCCTAAAAATCACCGGATTTTTTTAAATTTTGATAAAAATAATTATTGAAAAATGTTGAAAACTATAATTTGGTAGTATTACCACTAATTACTACCAATACATATAAATTTAAGATAATTTTAACTACAAATGATATTAATAATTTAAAAAAAAAAGTATTTTCTCCATACCTTTTAAGAATTTTAGAATATTTTTGAATAACATTTTGATAATGGCAGTGAAGTAATATTAATATGTAATTCTAATATGAAGATTCTTAAAAATGATCTTAAAGAAACAGTATTGAAACGATCATGCCTGTAACAATTGATAAAAATCATTTAACAGTAGATATTTGATATTATCTGAATGACCACATTTGGCCATTCAAAGCTACTATTGCCAGCAATCGTTGATTTAATGATGTAAATATGGAAACTGGATATCCTTCTAACATAAAACATGTTACTTACTAAAATAAAACTACCACCTTTACTTTTAGAGGCAGGTCCTTTATTATTTTTACGAGTACTGTATAATGGAAATGAGAGCCTATTACGATAATTCGAATTAATTTGACTCTAAACCCATATATTTCAATTTTAGACGGTCTAGGTAGACATACTTACTTAAATATTAATTTCCAATAGTAAACGAGTCCAATAGTCCAATCATCACGAAGGATGTACTTTTAATTTTTCAACATATAAAGAGTTCAAAATAGGTATATTCCTTAACTGCTTTTCCTTGTGTTAGAATTTGTTCCTGGACCAAAATCAGGGATATTTGAACATTATAGCGATACCGGGCATTTGATAATATCATATCATTGCGAAAAAAATATTTTAAGCTTTTGATTCCATCTCAATAACGATCGAAAGTGGTTGCGTTATTTCGGTCGAAAGGTCATACTCAATTATAAATTATGAAGTTAAGCTAAACTATCATAAATATTTGTTCGATTATTTATACAAAATGTTTGTTGGATTTAAAACAACTAACAAAAAAAAAAAAAAAAAAAAAAAAAAAAAAAAATTCCAAAAATATCAATCTCTATTGAAAAATTTCCAAAATAGTTCTGAAAAATATCAAAATTTAATAAAATTGGAATTTATTGCTAATATTTATATTATTTGTAGATTTCATGTATCTTAGACAATATGCAACGATAGAAAATCATGTTTTTTGCTCGCTCACATATTCAACAAAATTATATGCAACAGGTATTTATTACCACAAATAATAAAATCACAATAGTACTGTTACATTAGGACTTGCTATAAGCAAAATATATGCAAACAAAGATCATATCACATAGCGTTGCATTTTTAATGCTCTCTACTGTACATACATACATTTTGGTATATGTATTGTTTTATACTGAAAGTGCCTCTACATTATAATTACTTATTTCGTACAGCAGATAATTTATTAATATCATCATCTGAACATAGTAAAATGATTTTGTGGTTGTGTTACAATTTAAAATTGATGCCTGTCATCATTAACATTTTTATACCAATTGCAAAGAGAAACAATTCTAATTTAGGCTCCTAGTGAATGAACAAATAATAAATCGTATAACTAGAGTAGACTCACTAATACAGCACAAATGACAATATTCTATCATGTCATTTGTTATAATCCCAAACAAATTTTACATCTCTGTTGATTTTGACAAATTTTAACAACAAATAATTATCTAATATATATTTGTGTAATAAATGTATGCTTATTTAAGTATTATATTATAGGAAATTTAATATTTTAAAGTCAAGAAATAATAGAAATGCATTAAATTTAAAAATTTTATGTAATTTTTCAACTTTAATATTACACTTTAAATGGTCAGGTGTTCATAGAAAATCAACTAATTAATAAATATCGTTGAGTTGATGAATAGATGAATGAATATTCTACTTATAAAATTAACAAATTGAATCGAAAACAACACATTTTGTTTGTGTAATAAATCTACCAGGGTAATTAATTTGAATGTCTATTATGAGATGAATTTTAAACATTGACATTTTGAAGATTTATAGAAATATATACTATGTACATATTTATGCTGTATGTATATTGAATCACATATTAAGATTCATGTATAGTACATACACACAATAAAACTGTTTAATATATCGTTAGCTTAATAGCATTTTCAAAATTAATTAGACAAAGGACGAGAAATAATTTAATAATTAAACAAAAAAAAAAAAAAAAAAATATATTACTTCTTACTTAGTACATGAGTCTTTTAATGTTTAAAATGTTTACTGAACTTTGACTATTTTGCAAAATTGTTTGCTGTAAGGGTTTCATGCATTTCGGCTGACGGTATTTATATTGAAATACTTATAATGAATCAATAGTGCCGAATCAAAATTGATATAAAAGAAGAATTTGTAAAATATGAAATTGTTTTTGGTTAATCTTAAATGTGAAATGTGATTTATTATTTAACATTCCTTAGTTATTTTAATTTTTAAACTGATTTTAGTATATGTTATTATAATTTTAAATTGTTTAATAAAATTAAACTTTTTTTAAATTTTTAATAAATATATAATAACTAGCTAATACCCGGTGTGCTTCGCCACCCCCCGAAATGAAATACATACTAATTAAAGGATTAAAAAAATATATTTATTTAGTAATTAAAATTTTTCTTAAAAATTAGTTCTTATTATAAATTCTTTTGATGTACAATATATATAGTTTTCATACTTGACCTTATTGTAATAAAATATAAGCATTTAACATATAACATTTTTCTTATTAAATAATTCTTATTCTAATGCCTTGGGATACACAATATTTTTTGTTTTTTTTTTTCTGGTGCGTGTGAGAAACATGGATTTTCTAAATTTAGGCCACAAACTTGCAAAGACTGACCTTGAGCTTTATTAATAGTCATTGCAAATGCTAAGCGAATAGGAAATTGCAAGCGCTTGAAATCGAATGGCATTTCCGATGTTGTCATCGGAATATGTGGCAGCAATATATCTGTTCCCTTAAACATATACAATCAAATACAAATTTGAGCATTCCAACTCCAATAGTTTCCCAGATATACGAATTTTTGCATTTAATTCATATGGGAGGTACCATGCCCCTACTTCTAGTCCGCCCATATTTTTCTTAAATATTAATAATGATACCAAAGTGGCTCCTACAAAATTTTAGAACTCTGTTATATTTTCTCAGATATGATAATTTAATATTTTCTTTATATGGGAGGTGCCACGCCCACTATTGCTAGTGTACCAATTTTTGTCCAAAATATTCATATTGAAGCTAATGCTAGTCGTACAAAATTTTAGCTATCTAACTTTTATAGTTTCCCCAGATATAAAAATTTTGGTATTAACTTTATATGAGAGATGACACGCCCACTATTTCTTTTCCGCCCATTTTTGCACAAAATGTTCACATTGACACTTAAGTTTATTGTACAAAATTTGGGAAATGTAACTGTAATAGTTTCCTAAATTTACGGCATTTGGTATTGGCAAGCAATATTAGGTGTGGGATGTGCCACACCCCTATTGCTAGTTCGCCTATCTTTTTCCAGAATGTTCATATAGGTGTCAAAGTTGTTCGTGCAAAATTTGAGGACTCTAGTATTACCAATTTCCGAGATATATTACTTTAGTTATTTAGTAAGTGGGCGTGGCATCTCGTCCACATGGAATTTCAAAATAAAAAGTAGTCTATTTTTCCTTCCAGGCATATAGGAACACACTGTGAAAAATTCAAGAAAATCGGTTTAGCTGTTTAGGCGGCTATAGAGACTTCAAACATACATACATACATACATACAAACAAACACACATTAATTTATATATATATATATATATATATATATATATATATATATATATATATATATATATATATATATATAGATAGTATAGATAGTATATAGATAGATAGATAGATAGATTTAAACAAGTCCTTAGAAATAGCTTTCTAGCTAAAAATGTTTGCTGACTTGGAGGCAATACAACTGATGGAAGCAACATATTGCTTATTTAATTGCATAAAGCTTCCAAAAATAAGCTTTTCTTTACAATAGTGCTCTGGAGAAGCACAAAAATCAATCTTCCTCCAGAGAAGCAAAAAAAAAAAAAAAAATCACAATAACCTTCTAGGCGGCTCATCTCGAACAAAAATCATGCATTATAGTGTACACTTTTATAATAGAACATTACTGAAGCGTATTTATAATGCATGATTTTTGTTCGAGATGAGCCGCCTAGAAGCAATAGAATGTGATTTTTGTTTGCTTCTCTGGAGGAAGAGTGTCTTTTGTGCAAAGTCCATAACTTACTGTATTGCATTTTAGAAGCTTTATTTAATTAAATAACCAATATATCGCTTATGTATGTAATTGCTGCATTTTATGTAAATTTGATGTAATACAGGAAAATTTTAAAATAATTTTAAAATTCGCTTGAAAATAATTTTTTTTTGATATAGATTTCGTTATTTTTAACTTGTTATATCAAAAATATTTTGGTAAAATATTTTTTTTAAGCAAAAATATGCAAAATAATTTTTTCCTGGGCTTCAAATAAACCAAATGTTATTTATTTATCTGTTTCAGACAATTTCAAGAATTTTGGCAACAATTTTTTACAGCATATTTTTGTTCCTAACAGCACTTTTTGGCTTAACAGCTTATTTTGTTATATTTCCATAGAAAATCTCAATTTTAGAGAAAATTAATCTAAAGAATATAGTTTTGCATATTTAACATTTATGAGAACATTTTCGTATACAATAGAACTCATTTAAATAATTTGCAATTCATATGCGATTTTCAAATTCAATTCCCTAAATTTAAAAATGAATAAAAATGTTATCATTTCCTGATACATTTTATTAGCTTGAATATATATATTTTTTTTAATTGGAAAAAGAACATATTATTTAGAAATTGCTAATAAAAATTTTTTTTAGATCATATTTTCCATTGTTCTGCACATAACAATATTTTTAGAAGAAAAACCGGACAACAATATATGTTTCTAATATTATATCACGCAAAAAGTTATTAAAATGACAATTATAAAACGAATTTTATAAAAATGGTAATATCATCGGTTCAAGACAAAATATGCTCATTTTTTTTAACAATTTTTGAGGCTTAATTAACATAAATGATATTATCATATTATTTTTGTTTGCCCTGACTATGAATGAAAGAATGAAAGTATATAGTGTTCTACTAGCACGAGTCATGCAAGCATCAAAATAAATACACATGGAATTCTAGAATTTTATTTTAAATTTTAAGTCAAAGTAGGGCAATTTCATGTTGTGTTAATTATAAGTTTCAGAACCTTAAACCGTTACTATCAGAAACTGAATAATTGTATGAATATTCACACCTTTGTGTTAATTTGTGATTCACAATAAATTATTTTAACCGTAACATAACGTTTGTTTTATTTTGTATTTGATTTGATATTAACGGGATCTTTTTTTTGTTTAGTTCAAATGTTGTTTGCTTTTTAAAAATGTATGTAAATATAAATATTTATTAATAAACAAGTTTTGTAGAATATTTATGTCTTTGAGCTATTGGAATTTTATATTTATTTTACATAAATGTAATTATTATTATTATTATTATTTTTTTTTTATTCCAATAAATACGAGTATATTTCAGATTTAAATAAATCCTTTATTAAGTAAATTGTTATCTATTTTAGTTTTACTTTTTTGTATTAGAATTATTAATGATTTATTTAAATTAATGTTAAAATAATATAATTTTATTCTAGTTTTGAGCATAATTTGTCATATATGTACATATTTTCAATAATAAACGCATGTTTACGTACGAGTAAAAGTAATTTACACATTTTCCATTTGAAGAACTTCTATTTACTTCTTAAATTGTCAAATATCAACAGAAAATATAGAACAAATTTTTATTTATTTCTTTTTTGTTATCAGTTTTCTAAATAAAGTGAAGGAAGTAAAGTAGATTGACTTTAATAAATGTACAAATAAACATATGTATGTAAATATGTATGTATGTGTACGTATTTATGTTCATGTGAATATGTATGTAAATAAATTTTTTGTTGGCTGCAGAAATTGAAAAAAAATTGTTTTTCATTTATTTATTTATTTATTTATTTATTTATTTATTTATTTATTTATTTATTTATTTATTTATTTATTTATTTATTTATTTATTTATTTATTTATTTATTTATTTATTTATTTATTTATTTATTTATTTATTTATTTATTTATTTATTTATTTATTTATTTATTTATTTATTTATTTATTTATTTATTTATTTATTTATTTATTTATTTATTTATTTATTTATTTATTTATTTATTTATTTATTTATTTATTTATTTATTTATTTATTTATTTATTTATTTATTTATTTATTTATTTATTTATTTATTTATTTATTTATTTATTTATTTATTTATTTATTTATTTATTTATTTATTTATTTATTTATTTATTTATTTATTTATTTATTTATTTATTTATTTATTTATTTATTTATTTATTTATTTATTTATTTATTTATTTATTTATTTATTTATTTATTTATTTATTTATTTATTTATTTATTTATTTATTTATTTATTTATTTATTTATTTATTTATTTATTTATTTATTTATTTATTTATTTATTTATTTATTTATTTATTTATTTATTTATTTATTTATTTATTTATTTATTTATTTATTTATTTATTTATTTATTTATTTATTTATTTATTTATTTATTTATTTATTTATTTATTTATTTATTTATTTATTTATTTATTTATTTATTTATTTATTTATTTATTTATTTATTTATTTATTTATTTATTTATTTATTTATTTATTTATTTATTTATTTATTTATTTATTTATTTATTTATTTATTTATTTATTTATTTATTTATTTATTTATTTATTTATTTATTTATTTATTTATTTATTTATTTATTTATTTATTTATTTATTTATTTATTTATTTATTTATTTATTTATTTATTTATTTATTTATTTATTTATTTATTTATTTATTTATTTATTTATTTATTTATTTATTTATTTATTTATTTATTTATTTATTTATTTATTTATTTATTTATTTATTTATTTATTTATTTATTTATTTATTTATTTATTTATTTATTTATTTATTTATTTATTTATTTATTTATTTATTTATTTATTTATTTATTTATTTATTTATTTATTTATTTATTTATTTATTTATTTATTTATTTATTTATTTATTTATTTATTTATTTATTTATTTATTTATTTATTTATTTATTTATTTATTTATTTATTTATTTATTTATTTATTTATTTATTTATTTATTTATTTATTTATTTATTTATTTATTTATTTATTTATTTATTTATTTATTTATTTATTTATTTATTTATTTATTTATTTATTTATTTATTTATTTATTTATTTATTTATTTATTTATTTATTTATTTATTTATTTATTTATTTATTTATTTATTTATTTATTTATTTATTTATTTATTTATTTATTTATTTATTTATTTATTTATTTATTTATTTATTTATTTATTTATTTATTTATTTATTTATTTATTTATTTATTTATTTATTTATTTATTTATTTATTTATTTATTTATTTATTTATTTATTTATTTATTTATTTATTTATTTATTTATTTATTTATTTATTTATTTATTTATTTATTTATTTATTTATTTATTTATTTATTTATTTATTTATTTATTTATTTATTTATTTATTTATTTATTTATTTATTTATTTATTTATTTATTTATTTATTTATTTATTTATTTATTTATTTATTTATTTATTTATTTATTTATTTATTTATTTATTTATTTATTTATTTATTTATTTATTTATTTATTTATTTATTTATTTATTTATTTATTTATTTATTTATTTATTTATTTATTTATTTATTTATTTATTTATTTATTTATTTATTTATTTATTTATTTATTTATTTATTTATTTATTTATTTATTTATTTATTTATTTATTTATTTATTTATTTATTTATTTATTTATTTATTTATTTATTTATTTATTTATTTATTTATTTATTTATTTATTTATTTATTTATTTATTTATTTATTTATTTATTTAATATTTAAAATGGTCTCGCTAGCATACCACACTGCACAGTGGATCAGAATCACAAATTTTTGTAAATAAATCTGTAACTCCTAATCGTCTGGTTGGACCTACATAAAATTTGTAAACCTTTGCCATTATTTTGTTTCCTCCGATTTACATACAGTAGGGAGCACAAATGAGTACATGTTTCTAATTTGTGCACTTGTCGTTGCCTAAAAATAAAAATAGTAAAGCAAATCCAAAAATTGTTTCTTTAATTTATTTTATGTTTAGTATTTAATAGAATAATTTATAATTTAAAAACAAAAGCATCAAGCTCTAAGAAAAAATCCGACAAAACGAAAACAACGCTCATGTACTCAATTTTGCACCTGAGGGATTTTATAGTATTTTTAAAATATTTTTTACCACAATAAAAATATATTTGAATATAATATAGTATAGTTTATATATATTGGTCTAGAATACCAGTTGAACAAATTATTTTTTTAAACTGTAT
This sequence comes from Protophormia terraenovae, assembly GCA_951394005.1. Classification (NCBI taxonomy): domain Eukaryota; kingdom Metazoa; phylum Arthropoda; class Insecta; order Diptera; family Calliphoridae; genus Protophormia; species Protophormia terraenovae. The sequence continues at coordinate 1,562,654 of OX596073.1, forward strand.
TAGAAAGACAAGAAATTATTCTTTTTAAAACTAACTATCTTGAATATTTAAGACACAAATTCAGTTTTTGAATTTTTTCTATTTTTTTGAATTTATATCTATTTATGACCCACACTTTATTAAAAGACATACTTTTTTTAATACATAGCCTTATTCTATAATTCGTTGGTAAAAGAAAAAGGTATCGCTTGATAAAATCTTATGAAAATTGTGATCCTATGAAGTTTTTAAAATGTGTACAACTCATAAAATCTTGTTATTTTACCTTTATATGTTTTTTTCCATTACTTATGCATGAAGTTTTTACGGGTTTTACAACTATAGTTTTGGAGTTATTTGCATTTGAAATTTTAAATATGTAAGAGTACCTCAATTTTGTACGTTCTTGGTCCAGTTTTTTTTCGGACCGATTTTTTTAGTTTTTTCTTTAATTAAAGAACTAATTTAAGAAAATATAAAAATATTTGAAATCGGATAATAAAAAAAAATTTGCAAACATTTAAAAATGTTCAATGTCTGAGGTAACCCTACTTTGAGCCCTCATAGCTCTGCTCCTGAGGGTTCAAATTTTATGTAAATCCAACCCACCTATTAAAAGTTAAAAATTTATTTCCATAAATTTTCAATCCTGCCCCACTGTGGACTAAATTTAATTTTGGGATTTTTTTATTTTTATTTTTTTGATACTTTTTTCTTCGATTTACTTAGTTTATATAGATTGAATTCTTTGAAAATCGTGTAAATACTACTAAGTAACTACTACTTAGAATGTACACACTACATAAATACTTGTGACGGCTATAAGTGCGTATAACGATTTATGGTAATAGTAATTTTTGAATTATTGTATGCATCTATGACTCGAATGACCATAATTGGTGGTAAACTAACCCAGCAGTCTATGATGCCTGTTGCGTACAAGTTACCTAACTGACTATAATAGGGTACCACTAGTCACTTTATTAACTACATGACTAGACTAGCAGCGTTGCCAATTTAGCGCTTTTCGCGCTAGATTCAGCGCTTTTCAGCAACTCAAAAATTGGCGCGTTTTGTATTCGGTTAGTTTTAGTTGCAGATTTTAATCATGTTTTCTAAACTTTTCTGAATTTGTAATGTAGAAACTTTATTTTTTGAATTTTTTAATATAGAATTTTTAATGAAAATAATGTGTGTGTGAAACATACTCATATCATATTGTGTTGGATTTTCTTATTTTAAATTGCGACTCAAATGTTCCAAATAAAGATGAATGGAATAAAAATGGAAATAAAAAATAGCAATATCTGAGTATTTCTAAAAGTGCTCTTTGTAACAAGTCTTCCAAATCAAAAACATCTCAAATATCAGGAAGAGTCGATTTCCAATATTTAAAAACAATCCTGCCTCCACATGAAGAACTTTAAAATACATAATTTTTTTAGTTTAGTTTTTTTTGCAGTAATCTATTGAAACACTATTTTTTGTAATTTAAAGCACCAATTATTAATTTATTCATTTATTTAAATTTTAAATTGCTGAAAAAATCCCTATCTATGATAACATACTAAGGCGTAGAAAAGTCCAGAAATAAAAGTTAGAATTAGTTTCGGTACTTGGTTTGAATTAAAAGTTTCAAAAGTTTCTTAGGTTTTATTCAATATTTTCCATCTCTTGTAAAATTACGAAAAGGGCAGCCATCGATATGTATTCTGTATTTCTATTTATTTTTTTCAGACGTAACACAATTTTCATACTTAGGAAAAGCTTAAGCGATGAAAAAAAAAGTTTTAAAACAGGATTTGACCATAAAAAATAACATAAAAAATCATCTCAACGGTTACAAAGTGTAACTTTTGTGCGCATCCAACCACTTTACTGGTTACAATGAGTCAGTTAAACATTTTTGATGTATTATTTTCGTCATCTTCCCGCTTACCATAGAGTCGGTAAAGTGGCAATTGCTAATACACTCATTGGTGACTGATGGGGAGCGGCAGGTGACTATACACCAATGAATCATATTGTCTAAAAGCGAGTTAATTACCAGTAAATAACCTGCTGGGAAGTTTATTGTCTTTTATATATTTTAAGATCTGTCACATAACTAGCTAAGATGCAATTTTCATTCAGAATACAGTCGCAATGTCAGTCATTGTTAAAAGTAAATGTTTAATGTTTGAACATGGTTGTTAAAAGAAATGTTTTAAAAATATGTTTGCCAGAGGAGGAGGGGGAGAGGAGATTTTTGGGTGAATAAAATAAATATGTATATTAGGGTACATTTCGAAAAGAAAAATTTCTTTTGATATTTGGATATCATACCTTTTTAGAAGGTTTTTGCAGCAGTAAAAATAATGACGTATTTTGTTTTTTTAAATTCCAACTCCTTCCCTGCATATCTGCGCCTAAAAACGCACATTTTGAGCGCCATTTTGGCAGACGAATCCAATTAATTTATAAAAAAAATTCTTTTATACATCAATTCTACATAAAATTTTAGTAATAATGAGCACTATTCAACCCGCTTTAAATGCATCGTGTTCCAATTAGGGTGTCCGAAAAATTTAGTTTTTTCAAAAAAGTTTTAAAAATATATTTTTTTATAAACACAGTGAAAATATACTATTTGCTTTAAAAAATGCCGCAAAAATAATTAATCTACGACTTTTCGCTTTAGAGTTATAAGACTAAGAAATTTTCAAATATAACTACAAAAAAAAAAAAAAAAAAAAAATTATCTTAAAAAATAATTGTTATTACAAAATTTTAAAACATGCTTATTTTAATGCCTTATAACTTTAAAGCGAAAAGTGGTAAAGTAAATATTTTTGCGTTATATTTATAAGCAAATTGTATTGTATTTATAAAAAAAAAAAAAAAATATTTTTAAAACTTTTTTGAAAAAAGTCAATTTTTCGGACACCCTAATTGGAACACGATGCATTTAAAGCGGGTTGAATAGTGCTCATTATTACTAAAATTTTATGTAGAATTGATGTATAAAAGAATTTTTTTTTATAAATTAATTGGATTCGTCTGCGCAAAATGGCGCTCAAATGTACGTTTTTAGACGCAGAGTTGGAAAATTAAGAAAAAAATTACCCCATTATTTTTACTGCTGCAAAACCCTTCCAAAATCAATGGTATGATATCTCAAAATCAAAATTTTCAAATTCACCCTAATGTATATGTTAAAATATTGAAAATAAATAATTCTATTTAAAATTTCATTTTTATAAATAGTAGCATATTATCTCGTAAATATGGGTTTAAGTGTTAAACTTGAATATTAACTGATGTGACAATCGTGATGACATAAAGACACAGTTAATAAGATACAAGTACACATACCCACAAATAAATGAGAAAAATAAATAAAAATCAAAGAAAAATAAATATGAATAAATGAACTTGTACGTTTGTAAGTATAGTTTGTATGAATGTATGTATAAGTAAGTATGTAAATTTATTCGTTTGGATAAAAAGACATTATAGACAATTTATTCTACTTGAAGTACAGAACAGAAAGATCTTCGAATAAAACATTAACAATACTCAGCGTCTAGTGTTAACAACCTGCAATCCAATGAAATTAATTTTATAGGTCAAAAAAAAAAAAAAAAGAAAAAAAAAGAACAAAAAAAGAAACCATTAAAGAGCTACAAAAAATATCCTGTAAAATAGGTGAAGAATAAGAAGAGCATGAAAGGAAAAGAATATAATAAATTAATTTTACTGTGTTTCTTTATTTTTAATTGCAAAATTAATTGTTAAAAGGCAAATTTATAAAAGAGGAAGTACAGCTATAAATTTAAAATAATTTATTGTAAATGATCAAAATCTATGAAAAATAATTAAAAATTTACTGGAATATCCTGGATAATAATATTAAATATAAATAAAAAATATAAATTTTTAACATAAAGTATCATTCAATTAGAGGCAATTGAAGAAAAAAATGCAATTACTTTGGCTTAATATTTTAGCCATTTTATTTATTATTTTGCCAGCATTATTGAAGGTTGATGGTCAAATGTTGTCATCCGATTATGAAAATCTAACAAATAAATCTGAAGGAAACAATTTGCCAATACTGAAGAGAGGAAAACGTTATTTGGATTTCACAAAGGGATCTCGTATGTCGGTAAGTCCCATTGATTTATTGTATAAGTGTGTATGTATGTGTGTTTTACGTCTGTTCAATTTTGTTTCAAGTGGCGTACGACTGTTAAAAATAATATACTTAAAGTGCATACATTATGGGGCTATGGTTTCGGTTTTCGTGCAAATTTTCCATTTCCGGATAAAGCCGATCGTAGGAGACCATTTTTCAAAAGAGATGTTTTTCAATCATTAACAGATGTCCTAGATGGGTAAGTTATATTATAAACTGAATTTAAATGTATTGTAATTGTATGTGCGTGTGTTTTTTTTTTTTTAGAAATGGTTTGGATGGTCAGGCTTGTATATTAAAGTCATTTTGTACGGCACATTTGGATGCAGAAAGTGAATTCAGTAGCGGAATGTTATTTAAATTATTAAAATATATATTCACGTAAGTTTTTAAACGAATTAAACATACATTGTTAAGAAGTGATATAGAAGGTATACATATCTCAAAACGAACAATTGCTTTTAAATAGAAAAATTTCCACAAATTCAAAAGTAGTCTGAAAAAAAAAAAAAAAACAAATTATCATTATTGTGAATAAGAATAATAAAAAAGAAAGACAACCCTGGGTTAAAAAAAGTACTTCTGAAAAATGTTTTGATAACAAATCGTTCGAAATTATTTTGATATTTAACAATTATTTTAGTAACTTTTGTTAAGAATTGTTTATATTTCTACTCATTGTATTCTTAGTTAGAATATAAATTAAATATGTAAAAAAATCTTATGAAGATTATACTATGATTACACTGGTCGACAAAAAAATCCTACCCCATAGACGAATAGTTGGACTTGATGTATTTTGATATGCCAAACACGAATCTGCTTTCAGTTTTTTTCCATCAGGTCTGGATTTTTTTTATGGGCGTGTCTAATATTTAGCTCATAGTAAGGCAAGAACGGTGTGTACGATTGACATAAGTGGTACACCAAGATGCGTACTAAAAATATCTTCAAATCATACAAACTTATTTTTTTTATGTGCTCAATAGTTTCGAAGTTATTTTGAAATAAGTGCCAAAAAAAAAAAAAAAAAACATTTTCATGCAAAATTTTAGATTTTTTTGTTACTAAAATTTATTTTAATAAATGAAAACATCAAAAATATTACAGTTTATCACATTTATTTTAAAGCTGATAATGCTGCGAACAAAAAATTAAAAAAAATTCAAAATTGCTACACAAATCGTGATATTTACAGTTAAGTAAAAATACCCATGCTACATACAAATGCATAGAAATACAGTGGTGGGCAAAAAAAAATTTTTTTTTTTTTTTTTTTGCAGACTAGTGTATTTTCACTTAACTGTAGGTATGCATGGGTATCCTAACTTAACTGTGAATCCAATTAATGTTTGTGCATTAATTTTTATGATACGTATGAGATAAAGATGAAATATTTTTGATGTTTTCACTTTTAAAAAGAAGCTTTAGTAAAAAAAAAGAAATCTTGAATTTAGCATGAAAAAAATTTGTTCAGACACTTATTTCGAAATATCTCCAAAACTATTGAGCGGATAAAAATTTGTTAGTAGACCGACTTAAAGCCAATTTTATTTCACATATTTTGGTGTATTATTTATATAAATCGTGCATACCGTTCTCGAGTTATAGCTACTTGAGAATATACTTGAGTAATCGGCTTATTTAGGGCGCAATATTAGACAAGCCCATAAAAAATCTCGACCTGATGGGAGAAAACTGAAAGCAGATTCGAGTTTAGCATACGGAATTCCATCTAGTCCACATATTTTTTTTTTTTTTTGAAGGAGCACGAAAAAAGTTTTTTTTTTGTTGGCCAGTGTTATTGGTGTTTCTCTCGTTGATGTAAAATTCAGAATTTAACCTTGTAGTTTATTTAATTGGAGTCCTGATGTAATTTCACTGAACTTAACTATACCAACATAAATAAAATAAAAACAAATAAGACCTTTATGGTCAGTCAAGGCCGACTTAAAAAAACATACATTACAAATGGCAGTTTTTGGTTGAGCTTCTTATAAGGCACCTTTGGACACTTATAAGAAGTTTTCAAATGAAATATTGTCCATGACTTCTCCTCATCCGAACAGAGTATTCGAAAACAAAATAAACATCGAACATCTCGATGACTTTTTTTGCTCAGGAAGGTGATATATGTATGTACATATATATATTATTATAAACTTGATATTATATAACATAAGTTAGTTAGTATGACTAATATTAAAGAGTATTTTACACCTGAGCTAAATTATGGACCGACCATTGTTATATGTAGGCATCTTATTTTTATCAATCATAAACCCATTTTATCCTTCAACATTGTGTGTAGGGTATTATTTGTATTCTTATGTTTTCCATATATTAGGGGTATAACTCTGCACCTCAAAATATAATATCTTATACATATCAAACTAAAAACAGCAATTTGACATTTCCAATTTGTTTTAATAACTTTAATTTTAAAAAACATGACTTTATACTTTCAGTTTAAAGTAAAATAGGAATATTATAAGATAATTAATTAAAAAAAAGTTATATCACAAATGTACATTTGTATGTTTGTATTATTATATAGTGTTACAGATAAATTCGTTTACCAAAAACAAAACACAAACAAAGTAATGTAAAATTGACATAAAATGTAAATGTCATATAACTACATGTGTAAATGCTCCTCCGTCTTACTATCGGTTGGTCTGTTTGCAATTGTGTTTTAGTGAGAAGGCTAAAAAAAAAACATTCAACAACAAGAAAAAAGCCAAATAAATGTGATATTTTTTAAAGCATGCGTGTGAATGTTTGCACTTGTATGCGTTCAAGAGTAATAAAAAATAAACAATAAATAATTGATTTTCACAAGTGACTTTGTTTTTAAATGACATTAACATGATGAGGTTTTTAATGCGAATAAAGTTCATAAACTAAGTATTTAACGATACGATTGTATATTTACTGTTTCAGCTGCAGTAGTAATTTTGTATGTTTTTAATTTTGTTTTATTAATTAACACATTGAATGATATACTCACATTTCCGTTCATATTTTTTTAAATCGTTTAATACTCTAATAAAAATCTCATGTTTTACAAGAATTTAATAAAATCCAGAAACATGACACTTACTTGTTTCTATCTTACTTTTTCTCTCATCATCTCAAGAATTTTATAAATTTTCAAAGAAATAAAATTTAATAAACTAAATGAAAATAATTCAGGTTGTTAACAAAATGTTGAAAGTTTTACTCAGTTTATTCCAGTCATTGATGCTGAGCAAAATAGCTTTGCCAACGACAACAAAAAAAAAAAAAAAAAAAACACACAGTAAAAACTAAAGATTTTAAATAAAAGGATACACCTTAAAAAATGTCCTTTTCGGTCAATGATTGTGTGTTTGTTAGTGTTTTTGTGTTGGTTACGAGTATATTGCATACGCATACCACAACAAGTTTAGTAAGAGCTTCCTTGTTTGTTACAAAGCAGGCAGCAAGTTCAAATAATAATAATGCGGATAAGGAAATTGCATTTATTTCCGTTAACGGAAACCTTCTTAATGACAACAAGCCAACAGCAACAACAGTAGAGTACAGTACTATCATAAATGCAACAACTGTATCTACAACAAGATCTAATTCAGTTCGGTTACTAAAAAGAGGCAAAAGATATTTGGATTTCCTAAATACTAGTCGTATGTTTGTGGGTATCAAATAGATAAATAACTTAAAAATATACATATGTAAACACATACATACATATGTATACATATTTTTAAAATGGACTAATATTTTTGTCTTTTTCCATTTTTAATGTAATTTAGTATCGTGTCAATGCAAAAAATAATATTATACCAAACCCCACTATATGGGCTCATGGTTATGGATTCCGCTGTAATTATCCCATAGAAAACAATAAATCAGTTCGACCCTTTCGTCGAGATACCTATGAAACGTTAGGAGAATTAATGGACAAGTATGTAAAAATATCTACCATTGTGATAACAAATAATTTCTGAAAACTACAAATATTAATTTTGCTTTTTGAACATTTTAATTTAATTAAAAGTTATATTAATTATTAAAAATATTACATTTTAGAAGTGGGTTTGATGGAAGAGCATGTATTTTAAAGGCCTTTTGTGCCGCTCATTTAGATTCAAGAGTCGACATTAATAAAGGAATGCTTTTTAAATTATTAAAATATATATTTACGTAAGAGTAAAAAACTGAATTTTTTTTTTCTTTAATAAATTTAAATGTTTGTATATTTTTCTTTTTTATTTATTTAATTTTAGTTTAAATGAAGACGACAAAAGACATTTTCCCTATTTAAGACATGAGAATTGCCATCAAATACTCCACAGTCATTGTCCACTGAGCTTTAATAACATATCGCCATTTACGGATGATGTCTAACCATGTGCCAATCAATGTTGAAATTAATTGTAAATAAATACATTTAAGCAACAAAATTAAAAAAGAATTTTATATTATTTAAATTATTAAACAAGTTATGATGATCAAAAGATGCTCTTTATGAAATATTAAATAAAACCTTATGGATGAATTGCATTAATACTACAAGTTAGTATATTTAACTAAGTTATAACATTATAGTAGTTTATTAAAATATTAATAATCAATTATGTTAATGTTAAACTAAGTATATAAACAACTTTATTTAATAATAAAAACAAAATATGATTTATATATGATTGTGTCACCGAAATTATGTATTTAAATATAATTTCAATGACAAATGGGCTAACTTTTGTTTTCAACAAGTAGTTATTTTGTTCACATTAAAATTTCATTGTTTTTTTCACAACATAACTAAACCAAACCACACCGTGAATAAATGTCACCGATTAACGATTGTGTATGACTAGCATTAGACGAACATATCTATTAGATACATTTTTATGCACATACATATATACATGGATAGAATTTACATATGTACGTACATATGTATATGTATGTATGTAGGTACAAAATTGCGGTTTCAGCACAACACAAATAAAGTTTTCACATTCTGCACATTGTTGAAAAAATAAAATAATTTGAAAATGATTTGTCATTATGATTTTGAAATACAAAAAAATACACACATACATATATATTACATACAACATACAAAGTGCCATCATTTTATACTTACAACAAATTGAATCAAATATTAAACAAATTATTAAAATTAATTGAGATAATTTAAATTTTTGTATGCATTGGATTTTATAGAATAAGCCTTCTAATACATATTAAAATTTCTTAAATTTTAAATTAAGGAAAATTTAAAATATTCATCTAGCTCTAATTATAAAAGGTCATTTCAAGTCCGTTTTTAAGAAATATCTGTAGAAGTTAATTAAAACGTGGGTTTAATAGTTAAAAATGTTCTACAGATATTTTCTATTTTGAATTTTACTAGGGGTCTTCAAACAACTTATCAAAAAAGAAAATGATCAATATTTCTCCACATTTCTTAAACTAGGCAATGAAATCAAATCAAAAGTTTCATTGAAATTGTTAACAAAACTTACAATTTTATTGATAAATTAAGAATTTTAATACTAAGTACAAATTGTACTTAAATTAAGTAATTGATTCTTGAAATTGAAATTAAGTCTAATTTGACTTGAATGAAGAAGAAAAGTCTTTATATTTATCTGTGAGAGAATATGATCGGAATGTAATTAACTTTCTGTGCTGTTTCACTCTTTATTTGTCTATCGGTTGCTTTCGTCATGAAATTGTCATTAATCTTTTATTTGAACATTAAAGTGGTAAATGCTCTATAAATAATATTTTATGTAATAAATGATCTTTTAAAATTTAGTTTAGAAATCAGCTAATTTTTCAATGATTTGTATAGTAGCCATCGGGAGGTGTCGAATATTTGCCAAATGCCAATTCAAGTAAAGAGAAACCACAATCATACTGCTCGGAACAATCACTGATCGAATGAGCTCTCCGATAGGCTTGATCATACAACTTAATATCGGAATTCTCAGTTAATTCTCGTGTAAATATACGTTGTTTTGGTAGACTATAGAAAATAAAATAATAAAAAAAAATAATTTTTTGAAAAATGTAAATATATATAACCAAATGGTTAACATACCTAAATATAACTCTCAACATTTCTCCAATCATGCCCATTTTGGTTTTATGAAAATATTGTCGACTCTCGCATAAAGCTCTCAGTATACAGTCGCGTCCATTATAGCCCATGCTGAAATTAAAACCAAAAATATTAAATAAATTTGAAAATAGTTAAATTTAAATCGTTCAATAGTCGCTCACTTATCTACTACATTTTCAATTTCTTTGTATAAGGAACGCCTAGAACGTCTGTGCCAAACGGCAACAGGTATTGGAGAATTGTCAAAACCATGTAAATGATTTAAAATCCATGTTGTATTGGGTAAATCGTAAGCCACACCCCAATTTAACCCATAACTCATATAGTTGTAACTGGGATTACCAACAATACCCACCGTAATACAAAGACCAACCTAAAGATCAAACAAACGGAACAAAAACTAAAAAAAAAAACAAAGTAAAAGGAAAAACGCACATGCTACAAATACTTATGAATGCATGTGTATATGTATGTATGTATGTAGGTTGTCTTGCAATAGCCAAAGAAATTATCACACTAATTGGCAAATTTTTGCTCTAGTTTGTTTTTTTAGTAAAGTTTTGCCCAGCTGAATTGAACTTCATCAAAAACTTTCAATTTAACGTCTGACTCTGAGCGATGCTGAAGATGATGGAGTGTTGTGTCATGAAAATATCCATTCATACACATAGCAATGTAGTGTGTATATAGTACATATTTGTGAATGCACATTAGATCTGCTCAAAAAATATTTTTAGTTTTTAAACTTTCAATAGATATTATTGCATAAGATTTCTCTTAATTAAATTAAACGCATGCTTATTGAAAACAAATTAATTTTTAAAAATTTCCATACAACGATGAGCAGGTTTAAAGTTTGTAAATACATACATACATTCATATAAATATTTATCCTTAAACGTCAACACTAAAGTCTTTACAAACATACGGAAAATGATGATCCTTCCGGAAATGAAAGATATCGTTTTGGACGAGAAAGTAAATGTTGCTGCTGCAATAATAATGATGATGATGACGATGACAACATTGAAGACAATGATGAGGATGATGTTGAAGATAACAACGATGGGAATGATACATTAGACATGAATGTTTTAGCCATGCTTTTAGATATATTTGTTATCATGTCTGTGGTTGCAATGAGTCCTTTTAGTTGTGTTATAGTTGATTTAGTCCTGTTAGCAAAACTATTTGCAGTTGAAGTTGTACATGTAGTGGTGGTGTTGGTACCACACATCGATAGCGATAATAAATCATTATTGACTGCATGCACTTTATGCTGCAATGTGTCAAATATGATTTGATTTTTGTTAAAGAAATTCCCATCGAAATTGTTTTTTGACGAAACATCAGTGACAATATGTGGTGTCACAAATACCGACTGTGACGTTGTAAAATTTTCACTTGCCGTCACATTTAAAGTTCTTTTGAGTTTCAAAACATTTCCAAAAATCACCACAATAATAATGAATGTCTTAATTAAACAAAAACTATTTAATTTGTATGATGAAAAGAAAAACAATGACGACGAATAATTGCTATTATGATGTGCCATGTTGCAAGTGTGGCAACAACAGTTTAATGAAAATTTAATAAATGCATAAACAACAAGAAATGTAGTGTATGAATGAATGAATGAATGTTGTCTGCTTGTTTGCACTTTGTACAATTGTTTTAATATTTTACTCAAATTGTATTTTAAGCAATAGTGTTCGTGTGAGTGAGAATGTAGGAAGTATTGAACTCTAAATAGTAGAATTGAATAGAAGAGAATAGAATAACGTATGATTGAGTGAATGAATGAACTAATAAATGTTTTGTGAAAATGACATGAAAATGTATTGTATTGAAGTATCAATATTTTGTTGCAAAACTTTGTAGGTATGTGTTTGTTTTGATTGTTTTTGTGGTAGAGATTGTTATTGAAATGTTGTGTTTTATGGTTGTTTGCATTGAAATTTCACTCAAACACACATTTATACATACACACACACACACACACACACACAAACAAGAAGTGACAAAATGAACAGAGTTTTCAAGTTAACATTCATGTACAATTAAAATTATAAACATCTCTTTGCCACAAAGTAAACAATTGATATTGCAATTGTTACTAAAATTCATATATACGAAGGTACGTACACTTGAGTTCATATATATATCGGCAAAAATAATTCAATTCCGAAAAATACTTAGTTCATTTCATAAAATTAAATTTTAATGAATTTTAATACGCTTACAATTAAAACTTTTATTTATGTAAAGAGAGAAAATAATTTAACATTTTTTTTCTTCTTCTTTAGTGTACTATTTACTCAAATTTAGTTAGATTTTTATATGCAAACATATGTAGTATGTATGTAAAAATTTAGCTGCATATAGTAGTCTTTGTCGGTATCATAATCTAACTCATTTGTCTTAACATCACACTATGTTGCCACTTCTAGCGAACATACGCATACACACACTCTTATTTCTAATAGAAACACATTTACATCTTTAAACCGCATAAGATTTGAATGTAACGAGAAAGTCTTGCTAGTTGACATTCAACAATTGTTAGAGTCATGTTGCTTCTATAATGCATTTGTAAGTAGCAGACATGCATACAACTACATATGTACCCTGCAGTTTAAAAAGTAGCAATTGCTAGCGCTTTACTAGCTACGTATACTAGGGTGATCGATTATTCGACTTTTTGGAGAAACCGGGTTTCGAATAGTTCGAATATTTAGTATTTTGAAAAAACCGGTTGCACTTTTTAAAATTCAGAAAAAACCAGTTAACCGTTTTTTTTTTCAGAAGTTAATATTTCTATCAAAAGACTACATCTCTTAAAGAAAAATCAATAAATCTTATAATGTTCAAGTTAAAATTTATTAAACATAATAATTTTTGGAAGTAACTATTAACCCAAAATAAACTAAATCATTCGGGGAGGGGTCTTTTTGGAATTGTAGACCAATACTATGGTCAATTATAGACCGATCTTCACGAAATTAGGCACACAGATTTAAACTTATATGGAACTTACATGTGCAAAAATTCTTGCTACATTTAAGGGATTTATGATCGTTAAACCCCTCTTCCGGGAGGTTATTTGTACAGGGGTTAGGTGAAATAATGAACCGATCATAACCAATTCAACACGCTTCGTGCTTGGACTATAAGAAACCTGTGTGCCAAATTTAATTAATTTATGTTCAAAATTGCGACCTGTACTAAGGTGGGTCTTAGACCAATATTTTTGACTGTTACAAACATCAGCACAAATGCATAATACCCTCGCTACCTATGGTGGTGTAGGGTATAAAAAATATATGAAAATAATCATAAAAAATGTTATTAACTTTTACTTAGCATAAACAGAAACCATGGATTAATATGTAAAAAGTCAGAATCAATTTTATTGAAACGATTCTGCGGTGAAACTTTTTTAAACAAAATCTTTGAAAAATTAAGAAAATATTGAATGAAAAAAAAAAAGACTAAAACATTTAAATTTAACCTTAAAATATATTTTTAAAACATTAGAAATAATACTTTATGAATATTTAAAAAAATATTCATAAATTTATATTCAAATATCAGTATTTAGTGCATGTTTTGTGAAATAGAAAGCTATTTTTAAAACCGGTTTTTTGTGTTTAAAAAAACGGTCTATTCGACATTCGAAAAATTAATAACTTCAAAAAACCGAAGGTACATTGATTGAAAAAACCGGTTGGAAAACCATTTCGATCACCCTAACGTATACATAGATATGTTTCTACTTTCAAAAGAGATTATTTGTGTTATTATTCTATTGACTTTAGACGTTGAAACAAATTAATCTTAGACTATTTTTGGTTACTATTATGATTACTATATTTCTTTAACAGTGAATAACATGTCAATGCAAACATGTTTCTGTTTTTTTTTTTTAACTCCTAATAGTGCTCAACGAAGTCGTTAAAGCGGAACTAAATATGCAATTTTCTATGCATTTAAAGGTACACACACATACATATTTATAATATATTTGTGTCTTTTAAATGAAAGTTTGTACATACAGAAACATACATAAAGAGATTAGCATACATGTGAGAAGACATTATGGAAAGTCATTTCAAAAAATTTTTTATTTTTTTTGTTCTTATTCTTTTTGTATAGGTCTGTGGTTGATTTAAAAATATATTAAAATAAAATTTAAGTTTTATTTTACTACTAAATTAAAAAAAAAAAATAATTTAAAATGGTTAATATTATTAAAAACAAACAAATTATAAAAAAGAAAAAACAAAAAATATTTTTAGATTGAATAATTTAAATAAAGATAAAATTTTTCAAATATTTTGTTGATAACGTCTTTTCAGATTGCACCTCATACGTTTATACACATATATATATATATATATATGTATGTATGTATGTATGTATGTATGTATGTATGTATGTATGTATGTATGTATGTATGTATGTATGTATGTATGTATGTATGTATGTATGTATGTATGTATGTATATGAAATGTAACTTTTACACGTTTCCATTATTAACAAAGAAACAAAGTAAAGTTGTACATACTGCTAGAATATCTAAATCATTGTATGTATGTTTGTAAAGTTTTGTTGATGAGAATGCGTTTGTTCAAATGGATACAATAAATCCCTAACTATCAGATAAATGCCACCGTATGCATTTACATTAGGAAGACCCTTTATTGCTATTTATTTTCCTTTCATTTTATAGTAAAACACATAGACTTAAAATGTTTTGGCTTTAGTTCAAAAAGAAATTTTCGTGAAATTTTAATGACTTATGGATTCTATTAAAGCGGATTTAAACAGGAGACCTCACTTAATCAGCTGATTATTTTTTTAGTACTTAGAACTGTCAAATCTATATAAGAATAATTTTTGCTTACCTGCAGAAGTATAAAACTTCATGTATAAAAAATTAATGAATTCACCGTATTGTTGTTTTTGTAGAACAGCCTGATTTCATTTCGCCATGGGTTTCAAAAACAAACTTATTTCAAACACATATGTCTGCACATACATAAGTATGAATATATTACGTACTTACAAATAAATTCGCAACACCTTAATGTAAGTATGTATGTATGTTTGATTGTGTTTATATTTGAATGTACAACACATTGATGCATTCACTCTTTCATTTGCGTGAATTTGTATTGAATTTTGAATACAAACTAAATCTCTGATGATGACAAGAACGAACGAATGAAGACAATGACAACAACATCGCAAGAGTGGCAATTGAACTTAATTGAGTTGCCAGTGTCAGAAATTTTGTTTGTTACATTTTACATGAAGAGTCTTTTTAATACAATTTGATTGATATGATTTTTGATTTTCTATAAACAATTGTTAAATTGCAAATGTCGCATACAGGTGGAGCGAAAGTCAAATTAAAATCAAATCCAAAATGCAAACTTGAATTATTTTTGAAACAAACACTGCTTAAGAGTATTCAATTAAAAATATGCTACTTAATTTATAAGAATATGTTTTATTATTTTAGCCTCTATTTGTATTTCTGTTTGCCTTCTTTAAATATTTAATAAAAATATGTATTCGTATTGAAACATATTAGTAAATTTCGTTAATATTTATATGTTGCCACACTTAACAAATAAGAAGTAAATTATTATTCTTTTGTAGCTACAATAATATTATGGTGGCTTTGAATACTCATCATCATTAAGCTAAATAACCTCAAGATATGCCTCTATAAAATAAATAAATCAAATAAATGAATAAAAGTTAAAAGAAAATGACATATTATAATTGCTTCAGGCGGGTTCAATTTGTATGAAAATTAAAGAAAAAATATTAAAAATATTAATACCACACAACATACATTTATATAAATAAATATAATAAAATAAATGTGTTTTGAATTTAAGATTACTTATCTTTAACTTTATTAAATATTTAAAAATATTAGAAAAAATATATATTAATATTTATTCATTCTTACCAACACTGGTCTGCATGCAAAAAAAAAAAGAATATAATGACTGAATAAGAATTTGTTCTCAGTCTTTTTCTATTGCGTACAGATTTTTTAAGGGCATTACAAATACAGATAAACCCCTTAATAAGGCGATAACACTTGTATAATTCGAGAATAGTTTATCCAATTTATATTATAAAACACTGACTAAAATTTCCTTCAAGTTATCATAACATAATTTTTTATTCGCTCAATAGTTTTAAAATTATTGCGAAATAATTGACAAAAACTTTAACTTATTAAAACATTTAAAACGGGAAAAATACATAAATTAGGTACATTAAAAATTAAATAAGCCATATATTATAAAAATGTATGGGGAAACCTTAATTTTATTCACAATTAAGTGAAGACACCTATAAGAGTAGTAAAATTACATAGAAATTGTGTAAAATACATGGCGTATGCATAATATTTTGTGTGTAAATATTTATTATATTTAATAGAGATAATTTTATTTAATTGTAAAATAAATCAAAATTTATACATTTATTTTCATGACATATGGGCCATTATCAAAATTTTTGATTTTAGCCCTTCAAAAAAAAAAAAAAAAAAAAAAAAAAAAAACATATTCCATGGCACATTTAAATCCTTTTGTATGCATATAAAGTTACTCAAATTTTTACAAACTAGAAGTTTATGTAAAATTCTGGTCTAAATTGCATGTAGTATCAAAACCTACTGAGTTATTCAAATACAATTTATGATATTTTCAATGTTTGATGGTATTAGTGCAGCATATTTTAGGGTTTCCTAGTAAAATTAAAAAAAATTTTCTTTATAACAATTTTGCGGAAAGTGGGGATCGAATCTAAGTTATTTCTTCATACATTGAATGAAAATATATTTTGTTAGAGTTTATTGCAAAGATATGCTATTTCATATAGCGATCTTTTATTAACACAAGTAAATTTCTTTGGTCCATAAAACGTTTATCTTTCGAAATTTTTTGATGCATAACAAACACTTACTAATTATGCCAATTATAGTTAATTTCATGCTGTTCACACGATGTACCTTAGCGAAATGTGTTTTGACAAACGTGTCCCATTTTCAATTAACAACGACATTTGACTTAAATTTATGATCCCGATCAATTATATTTATCGCCAATCTTATACCTATATATCCAGTATTTGTTTAAATTGCAATTTTCTATATAAAAATAGAAAAAAAAGGGGCAATTTTTGCATAATTTTCAAAAAGTCCATAAGTGAATCTTGTGTGAAATTTAATGAATAATCGGTTAAGGGACGCACAGACGCCGCCCAAAAAACTGAAAATTTTTAAAAACTAAAAAATTTTATTATCAAAACTCGACTACCCTCTATTTAACTGTTGAGAGTCTGTACAATAACAATGATGGTGCAGAATTTATGTACAAAGTCCGATTAGTTTATTTATGATAGAATGAGATCAAAAATTATAAACGCGCGAACAAAAATTGTAGAAGAATGGGAAAAACTTAAGTAATTTTTAGCCGTTTTTCTATGTTCTTGAACTTTCAACAACAATCATGATTATAAAAAGAAACGTATGGTGCTAAAATTATGCACTCTATTAGTTTAAAGTCTTGTGAGTTCAGATCTGTAACTAATTTGTTTAAATTATCATTATAATAAAATTTATTAAGGCTTTAAGTCAGTTTCAGCAAAATTAAAAATTATTGATAACGGCCCATATGTCTTATTTTATTCTTAATATACTTAGCTTAATAATAAATTAATAAAAACATATATTTTTTACTTTTTAATAACTTTTCTTAAAAATTCCGAAATTATGCAGCGGTTGAAAAAATTATTTTAAGAAAACTGATTAATTAAAATCGAACGTTCTCGTGTTAAACTAATGTGACTCCTTTATTAAGGGGTTTATATTAGTCATGCCAATAAAACACCTGTACTTGATAGAAAAAAATCTGAGAACAGATTCTTTAGCACATCAAAATCATAATATTCCACTTATTCTGTTAAAAGGAAGATTTCCTTATTGGTGATTGGTTTTAAAATAATTTTTACTTCTTTTGACATTTAATTGATTCAAGCCATGAGTTTAACATACAAGAGTTGTATATCGGAATACAATATTAAAGTTTAAATTAAGTTTTTTATTTAAATATATTGAATTATAAAAATATTTCAAAGGATTTAACTAGTTATGTACCTAAATTAAATAAAATTAGAATTTCTGTTCAAGCTTTAGTTATTGATTGTAAGTATGTATTTACTATATTTTATTTTTTAATTACAAAACCACATTTTAATGTACTAATTACAAAATTAAAAACTACATTTTTTACTTACATATTTTTGAGGGTTGTTAAAAAAACTTAAACATTTCGAATAAATATAAACAGAAACACATACAATTATTTATTTTTTTTTTTTTTTCATTTAATATTGGTCAATGTGTGTATTTGAAAGTGTTGCCATTACCAAATAAATTTAACTCCATAAAACTATATAATTTAGAATATCAAAATACTTATGCAGATTTTAAAATTAATTTTCTATGGTTTATTTTAAGTGTAGATATTTTGATTATATGTATTTGTGAATGGCAACATTGCTCTATATCAACTTTATATCTATTGACCATAAAAACCACAACAAAGTAAAATATAAATAAAAAAAAAATTGAAAAAGATTATAGTAATTTTAAAGCAAATTTTTGTTTTATTTGTGGAGAAAAAACAAAAAAAAAAAAAAAAAAAAGGAGCCCAATTTAAATGCCAATAAAATGTTGGCCAATATTTTATTGTAACAACCACATACAAACAAATATGTAAATATGTATTTATACATATATACTCTGCAGTTCTGAAAATAAATATCTAGTCACAAGATGTAAAAGTAGTTATTTAAAGCTGAGATTGTGGTTAATGAAATTCAATTCATTAAACTCTAAATTATTTAAAAGGAGATGACACAAGTATCACATATAAAATCGTGCCAAACATTTGTCCCGAATACTCTTAAAAAGGCGTTTGGAACTGTAGGGTTTATATTGATTTTATTTTGTTTAGAAAAATTATAAAAGAATGAACTATACTGGTGTAAATAACAACAAAAGATAAATACATACAAAGATACAAACATACATATACATACATTCATATGAATGTATGTTTATGTGGTTATTTGCATAAACCTGCACAAATATCATTTGCTAAATAAACATTCCAATACGCATACAGAATTATACATAAATTTAAACATTTGGGAAATATTCTCTTATAAATGTTTGTTTGTGTATTTATGTATATTTTTGTTTTTCACAAGTACCTACATTATATTCAATAGACATACACATACATTCCCACCCAATTTCAAAAAAAAAAAAAAAACACAAACAATTGCATATTAAAATACAAATAGAAATAAAAGTCACTTGAGGCATTATTTCGTTTTTCTTTTTTTTTTTCCTTTTCTGTTATTGTTCTTCTTATGGTTATCATAACAAACTATTGTAGATTGTATTGTGAATATCTTTCACAAAATTTTTTGTCCTCATCTCTACAATTGTATGTCGATATAAGTATATCGATGAGTAAATATATACGATTATCCAGCCAGAAGGTAAATCTCATACTTTTAGCAGAGATAAAATTGAAAGCAAAACTATCAGCTATAAACATATTAAAATAATAACAAAAACAGTAATAATACTTAAAAATATTCTGGCGCTTTAGAGGGACGACAAAATCTGAAACCAACATCAACAATAAGAAAAAAAAAGTATTAAAGTGCCCCATAGTAAAATTCCTGTACACAAAACTATAAAAACATATAATCAACATACATACATAAGATGGCAAGTTGTTACCATAAATGAGTGGGTCATAAATATTTGTCAAGTTGTGATTGGCAAACTACTTAAACATGTTAAATGCACGATAACAAGCAAATACTAAGAAGGGCATTTTTGTACATTTAAGAGTATATTTTTGGTATTTGTTGTTATATATTTACATTAGTGTGGCCCCGTTTATAAGGTATTGATGTTCGCAGCTCAAATGAAAAAATGTTTTGTTTTTTAAATTTGAAGTTGTTCTAATTTTTCGAAACAAATCTTTCTTTGTACACAAATATAAATATAGGGACAAAAAAAAAAAAAACTAATGAGGCAATTTGAAATTAAAGTTGCTCAAAGGTGACGCTGTTGTAAACAATAATTTTGGGGGTAATTAACTTAAATTTAATTTCTTTCATTGCTTCTTTAAAAAATTATTATATATCATTAAAAATATAATACAAATACGAGTATTTGTTTATTAAATACGTTTCATTTCCACCACTCATATAGAAACATTTATATATGAAGGAGAATATGTTTCGAAAAATTCGAATAAATTTTCGAACCAGTTCAAATTTAAAAAAAAAATGAAAAAAAAAAAAAAAACATTTTGGTAGAACTTTTACAGGATTATATTATTTTGGTTTTATTTTTTATAAATATTTGTGTGTTGAAAATTTAAATATCTGATTTTTTTTTTTTGTAAAAAATTTTAAAATTTTGGACACATTTAGAGCTGGTCCCAGATTTTAGTTATACCATATTTATACCACATTTACACCAAAATTTGTTCCTTGTTATGAAAAAAAAAAAAAAGATTTTTGTTTTAACTAGCTCACGAAAGGATAATGTTAGCACGAAAATTTTGAGAAACTGTATCTTAGATTAAAGTAAATTTTCATCATGGATATCTAATTTCCTGTCCATACAAATGGGGTCACCTTAATATAAATATGTATGTGTATATTTTTTCTTTGTGCTATTCTGCTGTTGTGTTTGTTTTACTATTGAGGCTCTTAAACCAACAAAAAATATAAATAAATGTTCAGTCATGTATGTATGTATATACCGTTGTAAGTATGTACGTATGTGTGGATGTATGTAGAAGATGAGAAAACAAAAACAAAAAAAAAAAAAAAAAAAAATAATAATATTCCAATTTATCATATTCATATCATAAACATGCCAAAGTGGTTAAGTTCGAAGTATATGGATGTTTAATTTAATACACTCACAAAAATTAACCAATAACTTCTAAAAGAACAATCGGTTTGACATGTAAATAGTGTTTTTAAAATTTGAAAAAGAAAATGAGTTAAGCTTATTTGTTTTTCTAGTAACTAGTACTGCTTTCATTTAAATTAAATTTAAAATTTAGGTCTACGAAGTAATAAACTACTAAATAGATTTAATTAATGATTTTTAATTTCTCTCAGCGTATAAATCGAAATTGAATGTATAGATTTAAATACATAAATGAGCTTTTCATTTAACTACTTAATATTGGCAAATCGTTTTCAACTTACCTATTTATTAGAGTTTCCATCTTACCATACAGATCACGGCGATGTCTACGTTTAATTTGTGGGCTAACAAACTGTTCTTGATCTTTGGGACCAAAGCCGTTGGCATGTTGTAATACCCATGTTGTATTTGGCAAATCATAAGCAATGCCCCAATTCAAACCCATACTCAAATAGCTAACATTAGGATTTCCAATAACACCAGTTGTCAAACAGACGGCGGTCTGTGTGTAGGCATACAATGAGAGAGAGAAAAGGATAAATAGACGGAGGTATAATGGTTAGTGGAAAATAAATTGTCAATTATTTAAATGTACAAATACTTTTGAATGTTTTTAATCTTTTTTGTTTTTGAAATGTAAAATATTTATTTTTCTTACCGAAAATGATGAACCAACTGGAAAAGCAATAAAACGTTTACCCCTCGAAAGAACTGCACCATTAAAGTTGTTTAATACTTTTACTGTTGAGGTTGTTGTACTACTGCCAGTCATATCAACACCAAATCCACCTTCATAGCTACTGAAGGCGTTATTGAAATCAATGTCATTTACATTTTTCATTGTGTCCTCTTTCGCTAATGCTGCCACTTTATTAGAAGAGGAAAACTTTAAAAGAATCACAACAACGATAACAGCAAGCGACAAAGCTGCACTTAACAATTTCATGGCCTTTAGTATTTTAACTAAAAACTCTGCAAAACTTTTTTCCCTTAATGGAGGAAAACTTTTATCTTCTCTTTCTCTTAAAATCTAATTCAAAACTCTATAAATCTGTTTCTGTTTTCTTTCTAATACTTTTTCCTTTCTTTTTAGTATTTGAAATAAAAAGGAAAAAAAAGTAATAAAACGACCACATCAACTGGCAAACTGTCTTTTACAGAATTTTTTTACAATGTTTACACTTACATACATACATATGTAAGTATGTTTAAAAGTATGTACATATATTTTTATATATTTGGCTGATGTGTATGGATGAGATGAGATGTGGTGTCGGTTGTCGGTTAGTTTTGTTGGTTATTTTAAAGTGCGTTTGTTTAACTCGATTGGCTTTTGTAAAATAATCATGAAAATAAAAAATAAAATATTTTAGAACTTGAAAAACGAACGACAAATCATTTTACTGTTTTTGTAGCTTCTGGCTGATTTGGCCAGACTGTGTAAGAAGAGTATGTGTACCATTTGAGGACAAGTTCTTCTTTTTTTTCTTTTCTATTTTTTAAGTTGTTAATTAAATTAGTTTTTAACACAAAAACATCAGCATCAACGACAACAACAAAAACAATGATAATAACGTGAACAAATTAAATTCAAGTTAAATTGGTTTTTTTTGTTTTAAATTTCTACTCGTATTATTTGTAAAATTTTGTAAACGTTTGTTTGTAGGTGTGAGTGTTAAATAATGTGATTGTGTGTAAAGAAGTGTGTATCGTTCGTCGTGTTAATAATACTCATTTAACATTAGAGCTAAAGTCTGTCGGTGATGATGACGGTTGCCATAATGATGATGATGATTATTATTATTTTTGTTTGGTTAGTTTTGGGACGCATTTCAATGTGTAATGGTGAAGTGGGTCAACAAAAGTATTAATTGCACTGTATATGATTTCTATTATTTTTTTACCCACATAATTTGAAAAAAGGACAATAAAGTTTTTATCATTTGTTTGCTCTAAATTAATGTTATGTGTGGATTTAGTAGTATTAAACTTATACAATAAAAGGGAAAAATTGTATTTTTTATTTCAAATTTAAGTTGCTAATAACTTTACTCCATTTATTTTTGTTAGAAGTAGCTAATTAAAGAATTTTAATACTGCAACTTGTAAATATCTAGTGTCAACATCAACAATTACAAATTGCACTCAATGTGGTTTTTCATCATTAACGACATTTAGTTGCAAACAACATTTCAAAATGACCGCATACAGCATGAAGAAATTCATTTATTTTGTATTTTTAAGCGAAATCCTTAATAATTGTGGACTTAACATTGTTTGTTCGTCCACAAATAAAAAACAAACATTTCTAATGAAAAATAAACTAAATGACATTTTCCTTAGAAGATCTAAAAGATATTTGATTTTTGAAAAAGGAGCAACGGTTACAGTGAGTGTCAATCATTTATAAACTCATACATTTTAACAATATCTCAACAATTTACCATTTATTGCATAGTTTCAGGGAAATATTGCTAAATCGATAATATCTCCAGCGCCCAGGGGTCTAAATCTCATTGCTGAATATACTTTAAGCTATGAATTGCCAACGGATTTAGAATTTTTCCATAAGAAGCAAACAAAACCAACTCCTACGAGTTCCCCAATAACTTTATATCCCTACCACTCACATCAAATAATTATTCCTTATAATCATGATTATTATTTTAGTTCACATCCAGAGTATTTGAATAAACAATTAATTCAAAGAAAATATTCGTATTCCAAGAAAAAGATGTCTTCACGAAAATGTTTTAAAAGAAATTTTTATGATTACAATGGAAAAGTACCGAACATATGCCTAAGACGTGGAAAACGTAATGAAGATTGGAGTATAAACGAATTGACTGTCTCCCAAAGAATGTTTTATGATTTAATCGAAAAATGGTCTTTACTGTAAGTTAAACTTTTTTTTTTTTTTTATCTAATATTAAGATTCATAAGAAGTATTTGAAGTTATGAGTTAAGAAAAATTATTTTAAAATATTGTGTAGACTATGAATTGGTGTTGTATACTTTTGTATGTATGTGCGTAATTCCCAAATAGTTTGAGTTAGTGCAAAATGAAAGTTTTTTAAATTATTTATTTAGTTTTTGTATTGTATTTGAATTGGTATTGTGGTTTTGAGAACAAATTTTTATTTGATACATTTTATTTTAGCCATGGCTTTCTACCACGTTACTGTTTCATGCGTACTCTATGCGAATCATCAGAATTATTGCTACCGTATGGTCATTCTCTGTTACACGACATCATTCATATATTGTTGAGGTAAGTGCTGATAGGAAAAGCATTTTTTGTTTGTTTAATTTTAATCGTAATAAATTAAAATGAATACATTCGTAATAACAAACAAGTGACTATAACTTTTAAATACATTCAGTACTTGTATATTAGGATGACCAAAAAAAAAAAAAAAAAAACGATAATAAATAGATTTCTGTTACTTTATTGTTTCGTTTGATACTTTTATGAGTTCAATACTTCTTTCAAGATCTAAAGTTTGACAAATATTAGAAAAACACTAATATTTAAAACTAAAAACTATAAAAACGGTAGAACCCAAGCGTATGCACGTCAGGGTGGTCCAAAATTCCTTTTTGCGAGCTACATTTAAACGTACTTAAAATTATGAAAGGTAATGTCATTTAGAACAACTTGGCCAAATTTCAAATTCTTACGAAGATTGGAACAGGATGTTACACGGCCTTTTACGTCAATAATCCTAGAACAAATCTCAAAATTTTGTTCTCACCAATATTAATGATATATACATCAAACGATAGCTAAAGAAAAATAAATAGATGCATTTTTTTTTTTTTTTGATTTTTCAAAAACAGTTAATAGGAGGTATTAAATCGTAATTCTATTAAAGAATATTCATATTAAAAAATAACGTTGAAATAAAAAGTAAAACTACTAACAAATTTTATATTAACTTTTTTGCAAAAACTACGAAATATGCGTATAATAATTTTTTATTAGCTATCATTTAATGTAAGTATATATCATTAATTTTGGTTAGAAAAAAAAATTTAAGCATTTGTTCTGAAGTCATAAACATAAATGGCCGTGTAGCAACTTGTTCCAATTATCGTTGGAAGTTGAAATTTTGCAAATAGGTTTTAAATGATGTTCACTTTCATAATTTTAGGTACGTTTAAATTTAGGATATATTTTAGTTTTTTTTTTCATACAATGTTGGACCACCCTAATGCATATCCACATATTTATATGCATGTATATTTGCTATGTTGGCATGTTAAAACGTTCATTTTCAATATTTGGTTACAGGTACACCACACCTTGGGCTTTTCATCATAAAATATTTGGTCGTTCATTAAGGCAGCGGTATCCTATCGATGAATGTGCTAAATTGTATGGTCCACATTGTCGTGTAAGTTGGTTGGATTTTATAACTAAAGTGGTGTATGGCTCAAGGGCTGTTGATTTTATGCGTTAAATGTCCTTTGTGGACAGACTAACTTAAAAAAAAAAATAAATGTATAACGAAAATTGTGACTACAAATTCTGTTGATTATAAATACACCCATACATATGTATATTATATACTCGTATACATATAAGTTTTTTAACATGTGTTATATATGTACATAAGTGATAATGATTTTTAATAAATTCATCCATTTATTTATCCAAAGAAATTTTGTTGTTGTTTATTTTCAAGTTTTTCCTGGCTGTATATTAATATTTGCATAAAATTTGTTCATGAACGAAAAAAAAAAAAAAAAAATGGTCATAAATAAAGTGTTGGTATTTTTAGTTTAATATTTATTTATCTTCGTTTCCCTCATCTCTATCTCTCTATTTGTCAACAACTTTAAAAGCAAAACAAATAAAATAAGTAAGAAAAAAAAAAATATATATATATATATATTTTAATTTTTTGTTATGGAAAATATATAACATTTATGTATATATGTATGTGTATGTAGACATTTTGTTTAATATCCTGTTACTCATCAAAATATAGAAAAAAATAATAGTAAAATTCAACTTATAAAATTGTTCATATTGACACATACGTACATACATATTTATTATATAAAATAGTGTTGGGAATGTACAGTCAAAAATATGCATACCCAACAAAAAAGGAACTGAAAAAGAGCTGAAAAATTCATGAATTTAACATTGTGAAAGAAAGTACTTAGTGGTGAAAGAGATCTGCAGAAGTCATTTTTTAACCCATGCTTGTCATTGGTAGGATGGTCTTCTTTTATACTTTTATACTTTTTGTTCATTGTTTTTGAAGTACTTCTCTTAAAACTACTTATGTTTATAATATTTTTTAATAAAAATTCTGTTTTAGCCTTACTAAGAGATAATAAAAATGTTTTAAAATTTATAAAATTTTATTTTTTTTAGAAACTATTATTTTTTTTGTCCCGCTAAAAATTCATTTATTTTCACTTTTTTTGAAGTAACTATTAAGAATTTCCAAAAAATTCAAAATACGGTTCTATTTTTGAAGTACTGAAAATGTTCTTTCTTGAAAAAAGTTGATCGTAGTTTTTGCTGGGCATTGTGTAATTTAATTTAATTTAATTTTTAAAAATTTATTTATTGTAGGACAACAGCACATTTTGGTATTTATTTTAGTATATGTATTTAACTTAGCAATGACCTGGAAATTAATTGAAAATGCTCATGTACTTTTATTATAAAAAAAGAACACTTAAGGTATTGATTTGTTGTTCACGTTAAGTCACACTACAAATTACTAATTATGGTTTACGGTCTATTGAAACCAAACTTGTAATTTTCACTAGAGATGTGCTATTAGATGGTTAATCATAGTTTCTGTTTAATCTATATACCTATTTAATTAAATAAATTAAACGATTAATAGCAAACCATTGCGGTTAATGTGATTATGAATAATCATTATTTTTAATTTTCTTTAATCAAATTTAAATAGTTTTATTCCAAGTTTTGTTTAAATAACACAGTGCAACAAGAAAAAATTGTCCAAAGCAAAATGAAAGCGTATCAGTAGTATAGTAAAACCCCCAAAGGTCTTTTCAAAGTTAGTTCGAATTTCGGTTTTATGGCCTCTTGAAGTTCGAATTTTTCGGAGCCCCTTCTTCAATATAATTAAGTATAAAAATTATTAAATTCAAATGTTGTTATATATTGTTGTTATTTTATAGACTACTAGCATTATTACACTAGATTTTTGATGAATTTCACTCCCTTTTTACGCCCAATTTTGTCATAATATTAAAATGAAGTATTGACTGGATGCCACGCCCACTTTTTTCAAGAAAGGAATGCTTTGCTTCATAGTAAGTGAATTTAAAATTTCATAAACATTTTAATACCAGTGGGCGAAAAGAAGGTATGGTACTCACACAGATTAAATTTTATGTGAATTGTCTTATTATCACCAAAAAAGTAGCAAATTTACTTTAGTTGAAAGTGGGCTAAATACTGGGCATGACACCTAACTTATATTTTAGCCCATAGTTTTCTTTACAAAATACATGATATATGTGTGAAATTTAATTTGAAAATAAGAATTATTTATAAAAAGTGGGCGTGGCATTTTGATTAATATTATATAAAATATTTTCTTACAGAGGATGCTCGATATACATATATACGTCCCAAATATCAGTTAAATCGGTTGAATAATGTGAGTGCCATTATTTGCATAAAATTTTGTTATGAAAAGTGGGGGTAAAAAGGGAGGAGCAGTTAACAATGTCCTTACATTATATCTAAGAGAAGCCTTGTACTCTATTAAACAATAAAAACCTATAAATATATTAAAATTGAGTAAATTTAATTTACTGATTTAAATATTTTTTATTTACACACATAATGAAAAATGCATTTTTTTAAATGAGTTACCATCACTTAATTGTGAAGAAAGTCGACACTTATGCATTGATTTTTTTTTAAACCAAACATTTTGTAAATTTCTTAATAAATTTTAGTACTTTTTTTCGACACTTTTGTTTTTATTATCTCCAAAAATATTGAACAGATTAAAAAATTATGTAGGTATAGATTTTAGCACATCTCAAAGACCTTTCTAAAAGCTATAAAATTTTCAAGTGTATTTATACTCTACACCACCATACGTTGTGAGGGTATTATGCGATTGTGCTGGTGGTGAGGGTATTATGCGTGCCAAATTTCATAAAGATCAGTCCATAATCCCGTATAAACCCATCTTCAGAAAATTAGAAAAATAGAAAGTGCAATTCTTTCATAATTTTCAAAAAGTCCATAAAATTCTTGTATTAACTTTATTTTTAATGCTCATCCGATTTTGTTATGTTCACGCGGTAATCCAAGCAATTCCATATGCCCTGCGAAAAACTGACTTTTTGAAAATGTTCGCTCTTGTTTTCCAAATTTTGAGACTATCTACTACGTTGACTATTTCGGGCACATCAACGGAATATAGCGCAAAATACGCACAATTGCAACATGTATCAATCCCTATCCCAAATTTTGTATTCGGTTGAGGGGCGCACAGACGCCGCCCAAAAAACTGAAAAATTTTAAAAACTAAAAAATTTTGTTATCAAAACTCGACTACCCTCTATTTAACTGTTGAAAGTCTGCATACCAACAAAGATAGTGCAGAATTTATCTGCAAAGTCCGAATAGTTTATTTATGTTAGAATGAGATCAAAAAGTATAAACGCACGAACAAAAATTGTAGAAGAAGGGGAAAAACTTAAGTAATTTTTAGCCGTTTATCTATGTTCTTGAACTTTCAACAACAATCATGATTATAAAAAGAAACGTATGGTGCTAAAATTATACACTCTATTAGTTTAAAGTCTTGTAAGTTCAGATCTGTAACTAATTTGTTTAAATTATCATTATGATAAAACTTATTAAGGATTTAAGTCAGTTTCAGCCAAGTTAAAAATTTTTGATAACGGCCCATACATATATTTTTATATGTATATGTATATGTATAGCCCAAAAACTATGAAATATTAAGTTTTGGACTGATTGAAACAAATTTAGAGGTGTCAAAGCGATTGAAATATTAAAAATTATGTTTTTTTTGTTTCAGTCATTCCAAAACTTTGTTGACTATTCCAACATTTATATGGGGTGAGAACAAGAATATGTATACTTTTCCTAAGAGGGTCCGTTCTAGTACAGAGTATGTTTATTATATTGCATGTATCTATGGGAGGTAGTTAATCAATGTATGGGTGCAATAACTTAAAGAAACTTCATCAACGTCTTGTTAATGAACGTGTACATTGAATTTTATATATTTTTTTATATTCAAATAAAATACTCATATAAACAAATACAGTTTTGTTAGTTGTTTTACATGTTTTAACACTTTTCAGTTATTTTCGTAGTTGTTGTTGCTGTTTTTAATATAAACAAAACTTTTGTAAGTTCATGTAAAAGTGTGTAAGTGAATATATGTATGTAATATTTGACAATGTCACCTGTGCATAATTATGCTGCTTGTTACATGCTTCATGCATTTACATACATACATACGTAATTCACAATATCTGTACGTATGTACATTTAATAGGGTAGTTCCATTTCTTTGGAAGAAATATAAGGTTACGATTTTTTTTTCCAAAAGTAAAATTAAGTATTCAATATACGATTATTTGCATCAAATATATAATTAAGTATCATTTACTGCATGTGTAATTTCATCGACCTATTCAATACGGTTTTAGATTTATAGCAAAATCAATTTTACCTTAAGTGTCATTTTTCATAAACATGCAATACATATGTACATATTTCTTCTTCGAAATTTGGCGTTCAGCACTTAAGTCGCTTGTAAATTTTAATTTTCTTTGTAAAGTGGACCATCGGATTATATTTGCAAATAATTTCATTCTGTCCTATTGTACGCTGTTTTATCTTATAATGAAGTAAACTGAAGTAAAATGAAGTAAATTTCACATGAATTGCGAACATCGACAATTTTTGTTGTTTTTTGGTGTTTGTCATTTTTATCTGTTGTTTTTCATATTTAGTTTTTATTTTGTTATTGTTCGTGCTTATGCATTTCCAACACTTCATCTAAATATATATGAGATAGTAATCTGAAAAGTTATTTCCAAATTTATTTTGGTATCAATATTTATTTTCGCTAATAAAAAATTAAGTATAATTTTGAAGCAGCTGTCATAGAGGGAATTGCATTCGCAACAAGTTTTTTCAATTTTCTGATCTGCATCCATTAGTAAGATCAATTTCAATATAGTATCTATTTTAGAAACTTTGCTACAAGCATTTCATGTGAATATAATTCGAGAAAAAATTTTCAATTATCTTACCAGTTTTAAATCTGCCCTCGTTCATTTATGTATGTGCATGTGTATAGGTAGTATATGCGTGTTTGAGAGTTATCACTTTTAAAATGTATTTGTGTTCGTGTAGTCAGATATTGTCTTAACTCAATGTTCGTTTAGTCATGTTAAAACAGCTGGTTATTTGAATTTTCTATTTAATAATGAGGTTTTCATCTTACTCTTCGTACTTTTCGAATTTTAACATCAATGTGCCACTATTTTTTGTTTGTTTTCAGTTTTTAGTTTTTTATTTATTTGTTGTTCTTGTTTTGTTGTAGTTGTAGTCAGTCAGACAATAGTTCTTGTATTTATGTATGTGAAAAGTATGTGAACACAGACTATATGATGGATGAGTTTGAAAATGAAAATTTTTCCATAAACTCGTACAAAGTTGTACAAGTTGAAGTTTTAATATAAATTTATGTTTGTATGTCTGTTCTTGTTCTCAATATTAATGCGTACAAGTGTGTAAGTTTATATTTTATTTTATTTTAATTTAATTTTTTTTTGTTTGTTAACAAAACTAAAGAATTTCAATATAATTTTAAAAGCTATTTAAGTGATAATTTTTCAAGTAAATAAATAAAATTAATTTTAAAAATCAATTACATTGAATGAATGAACTAATTTTAAATGAACGGGATTGGAAATTATTAAAGAATTTTTATAATTTAGTTAAATTTTGTTGTATACAACGAGCACACATCTAAAGAGATCATGCAGTATCTAAAAGTTGTAATATTTTTAAATTTATGGATTGTTTGCACGTCAGCAGAATCTTATAGCAATTCAACACAAGTTTTAAGTCGTCGAAAAAGATATATTGCATTTCCGGATGGATCGTCTGTTTCAGTAAGTTTTCATTTCGTGTTGTGCGTAAAATAAGTGAATTAATATTCGTTTTGTTTAGGCAGCTATTTGTTTAACTATTGGTGTTGTAGGCAATCCTCATGTAGATTATTTGAGTTGGGCTGTAAATTGGGGTGTAGCTTATAATTTACCAAACTATGCCTGGGCGCGTCAACATGCGCAAGGATTTTCCAATATAACAAAAGCCATAATCCAAAGACGTTCTCGTCGAGATCTTTATGAGAAACTCGAGCTAATGATAGACAAGTAAATATTTGAGAAATGCTAAAATACTTATATAAGTAATTTTACGTGTATTATTAACCAAATCGTATTTGTTTTATTTTTCATTTTAGTATGGGTTTCAGTGGCAATACTTGCATAGCGCGAGCTCTATGTGAAAGTGCTCAAATTTTACAGCATTTACGTCAGCGCCGAGGCAATATGATAGAAGAAATTGTCAAAACTATTTTTAGGTAAATTTTACTTTTTAATATAAATTTAATGTAGTTATTGAAAATGATATTTTTTAATTTCCATTTTTAATAAATAGTTTACCAACTGCTCCCGTGGAATATCATGAGCCAGAAAAACATCATTTATATGATAGTGTCTATAGACGAGCGAAACGTTCTGAGATCAATTGTGCCAGGGAATATTCTTCGTGTCGTTTTTCATTGTTAGAAATGGCATTGGGAAAATATTCAGTGGGATCAACGAAATTAAGTCCTGGTTTTGTTTTTATGTAAAATGTATATCGTTAATAAATAAAATAAATTTGACATTTAAATAAAAATTTTAATAGCTCATATAGATTTGATTTTAATACAATAAATTTTACACAAGTTAAACAAGCTTTTCGGCTAATTAATCATAAGAATGTTTTTTTGCCTTAAGAATTTTTCGATAATTGCGAATACTTTTTTTTTTTTAAATTTATATACAAACATACATATATAATTGAAAGTGATATGCTTTTGAATAAATAAACGATATAAATGTAGAAATTGACAATTCCAAGTTTTTTATATAAAAATAATTAAAGTTTGTTAAATGAAAATAATATATTGAATGAATTTACAATATTTCATAAAAATAATATAATTTAAAGAAATGTAAATTTCAAAGAAATATTGTTAACAAAACTATTTGTGAAAAAGTTGAATTTTATTTACTATATTCCCTCGCACCTATTTTTGTTCCAGTCTAATTTTCTTCTTTATTCTTTCTGATCGTCTAGGAGTAAATTGTTGTTGACGTTTTTCGGATCGCCTATTTGTAAACATTTGTTGGCGATCAATAACTTTTTCAGCATTTGACGTAACATTCGAAGGATTTTGTATTTTTATGGTAGAATGAGGAGCCAAGTTTAACAATGTTGGATTTTGTTGTTCATTCAATGGTTGTATATTTGTAGGAACGTTTGAGATATTAGTTGCTTTATTAGTTGGTTCTTGTATATGTTCTAAATCTTGTAATTGACGTTGCTGATGGTTGTATTGGTTATTAGGAAGTATTATGTCAATATCAGTATTTTCCGACCTTGGTATAACAGAATTTGATTCAGGATTATTATTTGAGTGTTTACCTTACATATGAAGATATATTAAAATAATTTGAAGTCGATCCCAGATTAGCAATTTGAAAAGAATTAAAAAAAAAATAAAAAATCTAAATTTACAAAGTTTGGATAGGGCTTGTGGGCAAACTTTTGCCCCAAGCTACTCCGGATTTGCTTTAGACGTATTTATATTAAGATTTATTTTGAAAACAAAAAAAAAAATTGATAAAGCCCAGAACAAAAAACAAATTTTATCAGTGAATAAATATTGCCACTTTTTTGGAAAAAAAAACAAAAAAATTTAAACTTTTTTTAAAATTTCAATTTCAGATTAATATATCTTTTTAACGGATTCATATATTTATATGATTCTTATTATTTAAAATTTGGAAGGAATCTGGCGAAAATTTTAAAAAATTTTAGGGTTAATATTAAGCCCGCCAAGTTAAAGAAAAAAAAAAAAAAAAACTACAAAAAGACGAGACTAAAAATGAGGTAAAAATTTATTTAGATCTGAATATCTTTTGAAAAATTAGTGAAATAAGAACTTTTTATGCTCTCCTCAACAATTGGTGTTTTGCATATGGCCCTTTTTGAATATAAGCCCAAGATATACCCTTTACTCCTGTGGTAAACGGTATAATGGGATGCATTTATACAAGAACGTATCTGTTTTTTTTAGCAAAGCTCAAAATTTTCAGGGTTTATTAGAAAAATTTATTAGCTAATTTATGATTTCCTCAAGAAATCATTTCATATTTCGGGTGATTTTTTGTTGTAACTCATTACAGTTGTCAATTGGGTATAAACAAATAAAAAGACTTTTTATGATTTTTTTTTAAAACAAATTATTTTTCATTTTATTTTTTTTTTGTTTATTTTTTATTTAATAATAACGCGTAACATTTATATAATAATTATTTTATTATTAATTTCATTTGTTTTTGTTTTCTTTTTGGGGTTTTCTTTTCTATTATTACGTTTTATCATTTTTTATATATATATATTTTTTTTTTAAATTTACGTTTTTTATTAAAGTTCATTTTTTTTTGTTTTTTATTTTCTTATTAATTTTGTGTTTGTTTTTGTTTTTTTGTTTTTTTTTTAAGAATAATGCCATAATTTCTTACAAATTGTAAATGATTTTATTATTTTGTTGTGACTTATTTTGTTTGTGTTTTATTTTTTATTCATTAAACATTATTAAGTTCAAAAAATTTTTATTTCACTTATGTTTTGTTTTTTATTTGTTTTATTTATAATTATTATGGAAATAAATAATTATTTATTATTATTACATATGTATTAGTCTATAAAACGTTTATACACATACATTTTTCCTTTCTTTTTTTAATAGAGTGTTGTTTGTTTAATTTTTAAATTCAATATGTTTTTTGCTTATTTTTTTTTACACTTTTTCTTTTCGTTTTTCATTTAGTATTTTAATTGGTTTTTGTGTGTTTGTTTTGGATTTTTTTTTTAATTTTTTTGTGTAGTTTTTTATACTATTATTATTTGTATAATTATCTTTTTATAAATTTCATAATTATAATAATATTAATTATTATTATTCATTTTTTTATTATTAGTGTTTTATTTAATTGTAATTGTAATTCATATGTGAAATGTAAATGCATTATTTTGTTTACCTAGTAAATCATTTTTATTTTATTTTTCAATTTGTGTTGTTGTTTTTTTTTCATTTTGTTGTTGTTTAAATTTATGTTTAATTGTTTTTTGTTTTACTAAAGATTTTTGTTTGTGTTGGTTTTTTTAATGTATTGTTGTGTGTTAATGAATGTGTGTTAGTTAACAAATTATTTCTTTTTGGTATTTTATAATTTTAAAATTTAAAAATATATATATACTATATATTATATTATGTATGTTATTATGATTATTTACTTTTTTATATAAATGTATGAAATTTTAAAATCAACCAAGCCATAATAATTGGAAGTATAATTTTTAAGTGATTTTCTGAACAAATAAAAAGAGAAAATAATAAATGAATTAATTAAAATTGAGTGATTCCAATAATTAAAAAAAAAAAAAAAAAAATACATTAATTATATAAGATTCACAGTGACATGCAAAGGAAGACAGACATTGGGAAGAATTTAATAATTATTTCTAAATAAGAAACTTTTGAATAGCGAAGTTCTAACCGTTGTAAAAATGGTTTTAAATTATTTCATCAATGCATCAGTTAGAGTTTCACTATTATGTTTATTGTATTTTTAGTATTTGATTGTAGGAAAAGGAACAACTTTTTTACTTACGACACTTTTGTTGATGTAATGTAAAATGAATATTATATGTATATCTTCAGATCTTCAGATAACCAACTTCAATTTGTAAATTCTTTATAACTTAAACAAGACAATTTAATAATCTTTATATCGTCTTAGAAATAGATTCACTCAAATTTTAATTATTTCATTTTGGATATTAGTTTCTTCTAATTCAAAATAAAAAATAAAAAATATATTTTTTTATATTATGGCTGTGGTTGCATTAATTGTGGTGTTGTTTTCCCCAGTGTTGTTAATGATGTTTCTTGTTTTTTTTTTATTAATTTATGTTACAATTTTAAAATATGATTTTAAAAAATTTTCAAAATTTACAACAAATATTTAAACATATTTTTTTAATTTTTGTTATTCTAGACTTTTTATTTGTTTTTTTTTGGTAATTATTTAATGCATACAAAAAATATATATATTATTTTATCTAAGTTTCACTTAAATCAATTTACATTTATAGTTTTATTTTGTTTAAAAAAATTTCATTTTAACCTAAATATTAAGTTAATTTGTTGGTTGTTTGGGTTTTGTCTTTACACTCATAAAAAAATGTTTAGTTAAATCTAAGTTATGCAAAGTGAAGAAATATTTTATACGAGTATGAATTTGTGTTTGCATGTTTGTATGTATGTAGTTGTATATATGTATGAATGAATGAATGATTTCATGAATATGTGTAAATGAAATTAAAATTATTTTCAATGAAATATTTTACAAAAGTAGTACAAAATTATTAATTAACTATGGGTTGTTCTTTTAAAAATGAGTTTAAGAAATAAAAGAAGAAAACAAAAAGAACAAAGAAAATGTTTAAACATTTCAATCACAACCCTTAGAAAAATTAAGTACAACTAAAATAAAACTTTGATAAAAATTTACCTAAAAGTACCCGTTTTAATTGTTTTTTTATATTAAGTTTAATTATATTGATTTATATTTTTAATTGTTTTTTAAGCATTTTAATTTTCGTTTTTTTATCTCATTTTTTTTAATATTATTGTGTTTGTGTGATTTATTTTAAATATTTTTTTTTTATTTATTGCAATGATTTGTTTTATTAAACATTTTTTTCATTTTGCTATTTTTTGTGTTTCATATGAATTATTTATAAACGAGTATTTGATGTAAAACGTTGTTAGTTTTTTGATGTTGTGTTTTTTTTTCTTTATTTTTTTTTTTATTTTTTTGGCTTAATATTTGAAATTGAAACCGATACAATCCAGTGCTGTATTTTTATTTTTTATTATTATATTTTTTTGTAACAAATACAAAGAATTTTTTTTGGTTGTTCATAACATTAACCAATAGGTTTAAGAAAAAAAAAAAAAAAAAAAAAAAAAATACAAATGAATAAAATAAATTGTTTAAAAAAATTAATAAAAATTATTACTAATATTTGTTTGTAATAAACAGTAATTATTTTTAATTTTATTATTATTAGTGGAATTAATTGTTTATTTATTTACAATATTTTATTTTATTTGTATTAATATTTATTGTGTGTAGTAAGTGTGTTTTTTCTTTTATAAATATTATCGCAACAAAATTCATATAAAATTTGAATAAAAAATTAAATAAAAATTATTTTATAAAGTGCCATTTTTTTCGAAGGAGTTTAAATTACTGGATGTGTAAGTGAATTGATGGATGTGTTAAAAAGGGGGTGGGGGTGGTTTGAAGAGTTGTTGTTGAGAAGGTTGTGCTGCAGTGTGTATTAAAACCGTGCGAGTTTTTACTTCTATTGCTTCTATTGTCAGGTACTTTTAATAATTAATAATGATTTGAATCGGGTTTAAAAAGATCTTTTTTGTTTCTAGTGTTTCTTTTACAACATTGAATTTTGAATGAGATTTGATATTTAAAATTTTTCAAAAAGCAGGTTTTCATATGCTTAACTAGTAATTAAACAATCAATTTGTGAATCAATTTGTTAATATATTTTTTTTTTTTTTAATTGTTTAGTTTTATTTATTTTTTATTATTTGTATCTAAGAAGTGCAGCACTCATAGCTTTTGTTTTATTTGTTTAATTGTTGTAATTATAAGTACCAGTCTCCTTGAAAAAGCAACTAACAGATAGATGTGTGTAGTATTGGTATTTATATATTTTATTATTAGTATTATTTTTTGTTTTTTATAAAATTAAGGATGATGTAAATGATGAAATGAAATTAAAAATTATTCTCCCATTTTTTGGTTGTTGTGGCATGTTTATTTTTCGTATTTATGTCGCTTTTTCGTCTTTTTAAGCAATAAAATATTTTTTAGTATTTAATCTATTGATGTAAGTTTGATGATTTTTATTTTAATTTTACGAAAAGACGACCTTTTATTTGGAAGACTTTTGATTTTTTTATTTTTATTTGTTTTAAATCAATTTTATGCCGCAAATTTGAAGTTATTTATATTAGTATTTTGATTAATTTTTCTCTTTTGTGTTGCAAAATGAAACGAAATGTAAAAGATAACAAACGATAATAATAATTTTAAAAAATTATAGCTTAAATTAAGCATGGAACTAAATTAAATTATTTTTATAGATTTATTCAATTTGTTTTTAATAATTAAGTTCGTTGTTTATTAATGGTACATTAAATTTTAATGAAATAAATTCAAAATGTTTCATTGTTTTCTTTTCTAGTTCTATTTTTTTTTTTTACAATACATTTGTCATTTGGTTTTAATAGGGTGTATTTATTTCAGAATAGAGAATAAAAGATAATTTATTGTTCAATAGTTTATTTGAATATTTGAAAGAAAATTTTATGAAATTTGCAAATAACAGAAATTACAAGGGGTATAAAAAGTTTTATTGGTTATATGGTTGCTGTAATTATATAAATTATTGAAGAGCCCATCATATTATAAAATCATTTTTAAACATGTTTTTATATTTGTCAAGAACATGCTCGAAACTTTTAAAGATTTATTTAAAATCTGATTCGAATTTTAAAAATTACATTAGTCTGCAAAAAAAAAAAAAAATTCCCTCTTTTTTATAAAAAAAAAAAAAAAAATAGGACATAAGAAGTGTTATATGTACATACAGTGTGACCGAGTTATAAATTGGGTCATATTAGTTATGGGCATAAAAAATAAATATACACTGCTCGTCATCAATATAGAACCAGCATAGGTTTGAATTAAAAATCTCCATAATTTTTGAATGGAGAAACATTATTGATTTTAACTTTTCAAATAAGTAAAACTTTGTAGCTGTAGTTGACAATTTAAATACAAAACAGTAGATCCCAATATTTTGTTATTGTATTATAGAATCACCTTTTAATTATCTAATAAATCAAGAAATCAATAAAGAAACAGGTTTTATTCCAATTATATTTTTTAAATATGCAGCTAAAAGTATAAACATTTATAATTTTTTTGTAATTACTTCAAAATGCCCATTTTTTATTGCCTCGTATAGGGATCGAATTTAAGATTTGAGTATTTTAGCTTTAGTGACGTGTTAAGCTACATTATCATAGTGGTAAATCCACTGCATATAATCAAAAGTATATTTAATCATGGAAAAAAAATGTCAAGCTTTTTTTGATAACAATTTTTGACCATGCGGGAACTTTTTTAGATAAGGTCAATAGTTCCTTAATGCAATATTACTTTCTATATTATTCACTAATAAAGGGTCAGGCAATTATTCTTATTTCTCGAATCATAAAAATAACTCTATTTGAACCCCTTTTCAACCAAAAAATCTACATTTCTAAATCAAATAGGACGATTTTCAGATTACATGTCCTTAAATATTTAGCCAAATAATAGAGTAGCGGTTGCAATTCATAGATTTTTTCGTCTGCCCTAAGGTGTTAAAGCTGCATAGGTACCTCTTTTGTAATTATTATTGTAATTTTTTTATGCTTAATGCATTTCATTAACACTTCATAACAACGTATGATTATTTCAGCGGTTTTGCGAAAAGAATATATTTCAGTGTACAAATGAACAAACATTTTCACCATTTCAAAGGAACTTACAGATTTTTTCTATCCGCTTTTAATTTGAACGTACTGGCACAGACTTTAATTTGAATTTTATTTTGCTTTTATAAACATTTATCAGAATAGATTTAACAAAAAAAACTTAGTGTGGTTCTAACCTGGTAATAAACCTTAAGTAGTTATTTTTTTTACTTTATTTTTAAAATAGTAAAAAAAGACATTATAAGGCATGTGGATCATATTTTTGTTGTTTCATGTAATTAATGCTATATTTTTTACTTAATTTCAAAAGATATGTCAACATATTTTTGAGGTCTCTTCATAAAAACGTTTGCATTTGGAAAATTTAGTTGGTTCTATCTTGATGACTTGGAGAAGGATTTTTTCAGACCAGTGACCAGTTATTCTAGTGAAAATAAAAATAGTTAAACCAAATGAAATTCGATTTGATTAATTCTCTGGAAGCAAATACATATTACTTATTTCGCAATTTAACTAAGGTTCTAATAAAAAGTTAAAAACAATCAATATTTTGATGCATATTTTCCTATTTACATACATATGTATACACATAGGTAAATTTCTAACTGTTAAACAATAAAATTTATTAAAATGAATTATTTTGTAATTCAACAATACCCTGTAGCGTTTTTATTAACTTTTTTTTAATATACTAAAAATTAAAAATGTGTTATAAATATTTTGACATAAATGAATAATAATTAAAAGAAAAAAATATAATAATTTAAATAAATTAAATTATAGTTTTTTTTTTTTTTTTTTTTTAGTTAAAAAAGTGTTTAGTTGTAAAAAGAATTCGCTATATGTATAGAAAAAATTATACAAAGAATTATATTAAATTTAAAATTAATTTGCTTTATATCTCTGGACCGACCTACTAACATCTGGAATAAAAGAATAAAAAAATTGAAAGTATTTGGAAATTTTAGAGGATGTTTAAATTCGTATAAATTTTCGAATCATTTGTTCATATTTAAAATCCAATTAAAATATTTAAATAAAATATAATATGAAATAAATTTTCGCTAATATTTGTTTTGGTTTTTTTTTTTTTTTTTTTTAATGCCATTTTAAGTAGTAAATTAATTAATATGACATTTTTACACTTGCATAACTACATTTAATACATATTGTTTTTTTTTTATATTTCATTTTTATTTTTTGTTTGTTTTTGCTTTAAACTTTTAAAAAACATTTAGAATTAATAACGCTAAACCTTTGACACAATATTTACAATGTAAATAAATTAAAAAAAAGAGTCTATTAAACAAATGGGAAATTCCTCTGATGGCATTGTATGTATGTATATATGCATATATATGTGTGTGGTAAGTGAGTGAAATGAATAGGTGCGGGTGTGTTTGTGTCAGAAATTATGGCTTATATTAATTTTTTAGTTACAAACTTACCCACAATGTTAACTTCGAACCCCTTTTATTTATTTATTTTTTTTTTGTTTCAATTTTAAAAATTGAAATTTCATGTTCATTTTATTTATTGTTTTAGTTTTTTTTCTTAAGTGTTTGTTTTGTGAAATGAAGAAAGTGCTTGTATGAAATTTTGTGTTTTTATTTTTATTTATTTTATTTCTATTTATATATATTTTATTTTATATTTTGTTAAACTTTACTTTGACTATTTTTTTTTGTTTCCTTGTCTTTTTGTGGCAGTTATTTTTTGTTTTTATATTTTAATTAACATATAATAATTTAATTATTTATTTTTTCTTTTGCATTTATTAATTCTAAATATACAAATAATTGTTTTTAATTGTAAATTTTTGTTTTGTTTTTGTAATGCTAATTTATATTACAAATAAACACAATTTGTGGCGTTTTTTCTTTAGTTTTTTGTTTTGTTTCTTAAATAATTTTAAAAATCTATAAAACAAATTTTAATCACAATTAAGAAATAAGAACAAATAATGCTGATTGATGATGTATGAATTTTAGGAAATATTTTATTACAAAAGTGTTAAATCTAATTAGATATTTTAATGTGTTTTTTTATAATTTTTTAGTTTTTTATTTGGCTGTTTTGTAGAAAACTTAAACATTTTATTTGAAAATTAAATTTTTAATGATTAAAAAAGAACTGAAGAAACAATTAAATAAATAATTTTATTATTATTTTTAACATTTCCATTTTTATTTATCTAAAAACACAACCAATGAGAGCATATTTATTGTAAAGTTTTTAATTTGTTTTATTTTTTTTAATGCCTTGTCAAAATGTTTTTATATTTTTGTTTTATTTACGATTAGTAAGTAAGTTTTAAATATTTAATAAATCAAATATATAATTATATTTAAAAACAAAATCCAAGGAAAAAAAGAAACAGTTTTTTTTTTTTTCATAAATTAGCGTAATTAATTTCCAATATGAAATAGAAATTTTAATTTTAAAAAGGAGAAAAATTAAAAAAAAAATGCCTATATAAACATTACAAAATTTATGTTTTATTTTATAATTTTAATAATTTTACAAATATATTTTTTTTATTTGTTTGTGTATTATTTGTGTTTGTTCATTTTATTATTTTCGCTGATTGTCTAAAGTTAAAAAACCAA
The DNA here is from genome assembly GCA_951394005.1 of Protophormia terraenovae. Classification (NCBI taxonomy): domain Eukaryota; kingdom Metazoa; phylum Arthropoda; class Insecta; order Diptera; family Calliphoridae; genus Protophormia; species Protophormia terraenovae. The sequence goes on from OX596073.1 coordinate 1,604,587, forward strand.
TAAAATAACAATCGAAATAAGTTTAAGAAGCTCAAACTGAAATCGTTTTTTTTTTAATTTTATTTTTTTTTTTTTTTTGTTTTAAGTTACTAATTGATTAATAAAACTAATTGTTAGTGTTGTTTTTTTTGTTAATAAATATTTACAATTGCTTTGCATTTGTTTGCGCATTGTTGTTGTTTTGTGAAAATCATGTTTTTTTCTTTCTTTTATACAATAGAATATTTAGTTTAGAGTATTGTTGTAGTTTATATATTTATTATGGAATTTGTTATTAATTTGTTTGTTTCTACTTCAGCCTTTGCTTAAATTTATTAATAATAAAAAAAGAAAAGAAAAAAATGTGTAGACTGTTTGAATTTATTCGTGTTTCTTTTAGCAACAATTCCTGGCTTAAAAAAAGTTTTTATTTTATGATTTTAATAAGTTGTTGTTTTTCTTTCCTTTTGTTTTGTTTTCTACTGTAAAATTCTTGCTGGTGTAAAATTGTTAATGATTTTCAGATATTTTCATCAGATATTAAGCTCAATTTTAATAGTATTTTATTATTTTTTATAAATTTTTTGTTTAACACCAAATTTAGTTTAGTTTTATATTTCCTTTATATAAAGAAATTATCGTTTTTTTTTAAAGAAATTTGTGTGTTTTTTTTTCATATTTTATTAAATTTAATTTTAGTTAAATAGTTCAATTTTTATTTTATGTGAATTCAATTTTTTACACATTTATTTAATATACATTTTTATTTAAATTATTTATTTAGTTTTTTTTTTTAGTTTTTTTGTTTATGTATTTAATATTTTATTTAAAATCTAATTTTTTATTAAAAAAATGTTAACTTTTTGTCCACTTTACTTTTGCATTTACACTTAAAAGGTAATTTAATTACTTATTTGTTTATTTATTTAGTTTTCATTATTATTTTTTTGTTTTGTTTATTTATATTTCAATTTAATTTTTAATTTACTAGATATTTTTATTTTAAATATTAAATTTCTAGTATTTAGTAAAAACACACAAATTGTTTGTAATACATAAGTAAACAATAATAAAAAGAAAGGAAAATGGAAAAAGAAAAATATAAGAAAATCAAACCATTTCATTGGAATTATGTAGGAATTTGTAAAATGTATTGGTTTTTATATAATCGTACAACCAGAAAAGTTATCAAATTTATAATATACTATTTAAATGGTGGCGTATAGTTTATTTTTTATTTTTTTTTTTTTTTTTTTTGCAATAATCATACACTATAGAGTGGCACTACCAATAGTCGATCATAAACCATAGAATAAATTGTTACAAACAATAAAGTGAATATACATACATATTAATGAATTAGCATTTAAATTGTTTGTGCATTTTAAGCAACCTGACAAACGTGTATAAAATTTCATTTCTAATTTTATAGAGTCGTATGTATAAGTTATAAATATGCACATTTTTATATACATTACTATATACGTACATATTTATGTATGTATTATGTATATTTTGTGCATGTGTTTTATTCATTCTCCTTCTTTTTTAATTTAATTTCTGTATGATGGCACTTGTAGTAGTCGACTCTTACTGTTTACACAAAAAAGTCAAACTATTTTAATTAATTTTCATTGAAATGTGAGTATAATAGAGAGAAAAAAATCGATTAGGAATTTTAATTAAAGTTTTGCCACTTAAAATTTTCGCATTTTCACACTTTGTAATTTTAAGAGGAACCAGGAAACCACAAAGCAACCAAAACTAAAAAACAAATTGTGAAATAATAATAAAAAAAGAAAAAACTCAGCCAAACTCAACTTAACTCTACCATAAAAATTCATTATCAGAATGATAATGACTTTTGAAAACATTATTTTGATTAAATGTGGACACCATTTAATATTTTTTATATCTAAAATACAACCAAGAATACGAGTAAATAATGGAAATTATACATGAATATACATACAAATGTATAATGTATACATGTGTATATGTGTTTTAGAAAAGTTTATTATACTTTTGAAGTATGACAGATGTACGCATGTATGTATGTATGTGCCTGTAGTACATGCACTCTTATGCATATATGCATATTATATGCATTAGACATGCTCGTTTTTTGGATGGGTATTATTTTGTTTCTGAGAATTTGTATCAGAGATCATTTAAAAGTTGCAAAATTCGATTAAAAATTCTGAATAGTGAACTCATTCATGTTAAAAAAGAAATAAATTTAAAAAATTCCTTTACAATGAAGGGCAGGTTTATTGTGTGCATACATACATATATATAAATAAATGTGTACATGTGCTAAAAAAAAAAATTACAAAACTTTTTTATTGTTTGCAATAGTGGCGGTTGTTTTTATTTGTTAACAAACTGATGAATGTTTTTAAACAATTATTTTTTTTTCTTATTTATTTTTGCTGTTAAATATTTTGGAACAAATTTAACCCATTTTTTATTTTCGGTTTTAATTGTAAACTTCATTTCTAAATAAAATATTTATTTTCGTTATTGTTTTGTATTTTTTGTTCATTACACATCAGTGGCATTTTTAATGCAAACATATGAAGATGGATTTACTGGTTGTACCCTTTGGGAGTGTGGCGGGTTATGTTGGTTTTAAGCCCATTTGATGCATTTTCAAGTTCCTACAATGAATCCTTATGGATCCTCAAGCAATTTGAAATTGTTTAACTTTTAGTTGCTTTCAATTATTTGGGATTTAAAGATTTGTTTTACTATTGAACTAAATTTGTTTTCTAAAAAATACTAAAAAAATATGTTGAATCTATTGAAAAATCATTAAAATCTGTTACAATGAATGTTAGATATTTTAATTTAAATGAGTGTGTGTTTTATTTTTCTTTCCAATGTTTGCGGTTCGGCTGTATGAGAACAACTTGATAGAGTCTTGTGTTTTTTGTTTTTGTGTTTTCTTATCTTAAGAATTCGTTGATGTGCTTTAAGCTTGAAATTTTTTGGTTTAACTAATTTACGGTGTGTGTTTTTTGAACATGGGAGAGAGTTTTTATTTTTTTACTTGTATATTGAAATTTGTTATTAATTATATTGTTTATTTTATTCTCTCTCGATCAAGACTCTTCAAGTGCATATGTGTTCTCTGCTGCAATATTTGTGTGTATTGTTCTTAATTGTTTTGATAAAGGAACTCATTTTGTTTTTGTTTTTATTTTTCTTGGTTGTTTGTGAAATTACTATTTTCCAAAGGAAAATAAAGTAAAAGAATAAAAGTAAAATAAAATCAATCTGTTTGCGATTTATTTTTGTTTAATTAGAAAATGTTTTAAATTTAAATCTTAATTGTATTTTCTTTTGTTTTTGTTTTTGCTTTAGTAGAATTTATGAATTAAGAGTGCTAAATTTTTGTTGTTCTTATTAATTTTTTTCTTTTCGAATTTTGCGAGTATAATTTTTTGTTTAAATGATTTTTAATAATTTTGTTTGGTATTTATTTAATTATTTTTTTACTCTTGCCTTATTGACTATTTTGTAAGTGTATATGTATGGAAGTATGTATGTATGTATAAATGTGTGATGGTTTTTATAAGAGTAAGTAGTGTATTTGTTGATTTGTAGCGTTTTGCTTACCAGTAGAAAATAGTATGTATGTATATGAGCAGTTTTTTTGTTTGTTTTGTTCATGATGTTCTACAATTGTTGTTTAACTACAATTTTTATATTAAAATTGTTTTTTTTTTTTACTTGAGATTTGTTTTGTTTTTATTTCAAATCATACCTGGATGGCTCAGTATTTTTTGTTTGTGGTTGGTTTTTGTTTTCTTAATCTCTGTTTCTCTTTTCAATTCACGTTTGTTTTCATTTCTTAATTATTCTTTGTGTTGTTCATTTTATTCGAATTATATTAGTAGGGCACACTATTTAACTTACTTTTACTTAATATTTTTCCTTTACATATTTCTCTTGAGGATTTCATTTTTATTTTACTTAACATCGTTATGATCTTTGATAAGTTTAAAATTATTTTGTATTTAAATTTGTTGGGTTTTTATTTTTCTATAATTTTATTCTTCATTATCAAATTCTATTTTGATCACTTGCTCTGCTATATCCAATTTAAATGTATTATTTTCTGGATCAGCGTTCACCTCCACAATGACAGCTGGATATTATCCACGATCATCATCGCGAGCGGCGAACAGGGTTCGCAAAGTTCTGGTGATAATATTCCACCAGCCCTCTGCGAACCCAAGTGGACGCTATAAGTTCGTGTCACTGCCCATTTTCAAAAGTTCGAATTTCTTTTTGGCGATTTTCGAATATAAGATATCGATAGGCTGTGATTGATCATATAAACTAGGTGCCTGTAATATAATCCAGGCAGTGCCAACCACACAAGATATGGTAAATATCCAAAGGAACAAACGGTCCAATACCATGGCCACATATTTCCAATCTTCTTCAACCTTCAAATACACAAAGATATAAAAATAAATCACAAAATTAATTTTAATTAAATCCATTACATACAAACATTTATTTCTAAGGCCAATTTAAATTGAAAAAAAAAAAAAAATAAATAAAAATATAATAATAATAGGTGACAAATAAAAGAAACTAAAAAAGGAAAGAAAGAATATATTAAATAAAAATTTCAAGTTAAATGTTATGTTGGGAAATAGAGCATGACAAATCCTTAAATAAACTTCATTTCAGTCAGTCTCTTTACATTTTGATTTTTGCTGTGTTCGATAAATTTTAATCAATTCAATTTGGTTGTTTGCATGGTCGCCACACCATTCCAAAAAAAAAAAACAAAAAGACTTTTTTAAAAACACTTGAAATATAAAAGTATAGAAGGAAAAAACTCAAAATCGCAAAATCTTTTACATTAAATTTGATTTAAACGAGTTTTGCCACAATCATCAATACAGCCAATATGACATGAACACACACACATTGAAACTCACAAATACTTAAAAACATTTATTTAATCTGTCATTCTTTCATTCAATAAGAACTAATGTTTGTATGTGTGTGTGTTCAATTTGATGTAATAAATACGTACATTATGCAAAATACAATTTAACCGAATTTGGTACTTAAAATGGTGTGCTGATTTTTTGTGTGATGCTGTTCGTGATAATTTCAATGTTAAAAGGGTGAGAAGAGAAAATAATATTTAGCTGGCTGCTTGACTGGCTAATGATTGCTATAGTAGGTGGCATAAAATTGGGTTATGACAACTCAATGATGTCGGTGATGATGCAAATAATAATGCTGGTATAAAGCTGGGAACGGATGTTGTAAAAAAAACACTTTGATTTTATGCTTCATTGAAATATTTTATTTCTATGCCTTGATTAGAGAAAATCACAGATCTACAAAAAAAAAAAAAATACTTCGGTTTGTAGCTCTGTTCTTTATCCTCCTGCTGCCGCTATTATTATTACATTGTACGAATTCACACAAACTACTAAATTTATATGCTTTTAATTTTTTGTTGGTTTTCAATTCAGGTGAAAAATTGTACACCTGTCTTTAGTAATTTTATTTTGCACATAAACTTTGACAATGCTACCAAATGTGGAATATAACACAAGGATCTTATTTGCATGTTTACGAAATTGATTTTGCGGACATTAGTGTTCCGTAGAAATAAAAATTCGTAGGAAGACCCCTTAAACGATGCGTACAAGATAACACGCTTAATATGTAATATTGAAATTCACAGGTTTAGAAAATGCTGTTAAAAAAAAGTTTGAAGTTTTGTTTCAAAATGGGTTTAAAAAAAATCGTAATTTTGAGCCAGTTATAAAAATATTTAAAAACACTCTAGTGGACATTCACATTGAAAATAATGCATTTATGTATATTAAAATATCAGTTAATAGTTATGAACAAAATTATTAATGACTCAGTAAAAAATGGAACTTCAAAGGAAGAAATAAGTGAGAAAACCATACATTTTTGACACAAAAAGCGCTCTTTTCAATGCTTACAAAGGTGCAAATAGTTTAGTTATATTAAGTATCTAGATTAGCTTCACGTATGTATATGTTTTCTTTATAACTTACACATTTACAATCTATTTACTACCTTACAATTACGATTTTTTTTCTTACACTAATGCATCGAAAACGATTTTTTTTTAATCGCATAAGAATGAAAACACATTCTTTTGAAATATGTCGCTTTAGTACTTCCAAAAACATGAACAATTTTTACTAGGGTGCAATAAAACGCATTACGATACATATAACTATAGCCAAAATAGATTTGTGAAGTTAAATTAAGATTTAAAGTTAATTTGCAAGTAAGATAAAAAAAAAAAAAAAAATTATAATTAAAAATGTGAGTTTTTTTTAATACTTACGCTTTCGAATTTATCCTTATTTTTCATATGTTGGGCTATAAAACGTGAGCCCTCGATTGTTTTTTCCATTTCACCCACATAAGGTTTGTCAAACGTGGGACTCAAATCGGCCTGACAACAACTAGGACTCAAATCACCATTGACAGTAGTCGGACTGAAAAGATCATCGTCCGCGCCAGGCAGTGGCAGTGCAGAAGGCAGGGGCGGATCACCGAAACATTGAGCAATTCCCGCTGTTCCGGCAAATTCACTGAAACGTTGAGCAGGCAAAGCTAAAGAAATAAAAAAAAAAAAAATAAATAAATATTTTAATAATAAGTAAATACCAACAATAAATTATATAAATAACAACTCTTATTGTTAATAAAAAATTAACTTAAATACTTCTATACAAGTTTTACTCTTCTTCTGAGAATGAAAAATAGAGTAGAATATGAAAAAACTTATATAAAGTTATTTCGCTTTGAACTAAGTAACCAGTTAGAGAAAAAAGTTTTTTATTTTATTTTATTTCTTAAACCCTTGTTAATGTGTATCTATGTGTGTACATTAAAGTAAAATTAAATATTTCATGAAAATCCTTTTGCTTTAGTAAGATGTGTATTTCTTCTTGTCGTAGACGCACTGCACTCACAATTTTTCTAAAACGCATAAAAGGGAGAAAATAATATATGTATGTATGGAGATATATAGATGATGGGTGGCCAAAGTGGCAAACATAGAAAACAAGTAAGAAAATTGAGTTTGATCTAGATCGAACATATGATACTCTTTGCTATTGTGTATGCGTGTTTTTGAAATTTCGGGCAACAATTTATAAAAATATTCACAATTTCAATAGGATTCGTCGTTATATTAATTACCAAATTATTTTAATAGTTATTAGGTGTAATATGTGGTTTACGAGGACGGACAAACGTCAAACGTGTAGTTGGTCAGCCAGATGGACGGACGGACGGACGGATATCGTTAAATTGAAATAGAAAGTAATTCTAAGTTAAAACTGATGTGCGACCTTTATTTGCACGTTACAAACATTAGAACAAACTCATAAAACCCCAACATTCTCTGGTGAAGTAGGGTATAACAACTTAGGGAGACGTTAAGGAAATAAAATGTACTTGCTTGATTGTCGCCAAGTGGAAAAAGGGAAGTGCCATCAGGAAAGATAGACAGAAAGTAAAGAATACGTGTCTGGACTTGAAAGCGGAAACGGAAATGCGACTATGTTTTGTAAACATACATATAAGAATGTATATATGTATACGTATGTATTTTATGTTGTAACACTATAACCATCTCAATGAATATGCGAGTCTTGGTGTTAGTATAAGAAAAAAAAAAAAAAAAAACATTTGCTTTAATTCAAGTCGGATTAAGTCTCCAAGTGCAAAGTTGTTTGTACATCTATATATCTATGTGTGTATGTACATTTTCAATTGCTCTAAAATTAAGTACGCGGGATTGAGAAAAATTGAAAATATATTTTTTTTCTCTTTTTTATGTGTGATTTATTATTATTATTTTTTTTTTTTCAATTGTCGGATTTTTCTATTTATATGTATTGCACCAAATGGAAATGTATTAAGTAGTATAAACGTGCTCACACTCTTTCGCATACATACATTTACATTAACGTACAATGTATGTGCACATACATATTTGTGTACATTTGAGTGCATTCATACATTCATTCATAGATGCAATATTCCAACATATACTCAAATATAAATTGGAAATGCTTCAAAACAAATATGTGCAACATAAAATTATTAGATTGCATTTAAAATAAGTATTTAATTAGGAATTTTAAATTAGAAACAAACACAAATCAATATCATATATAAATTTGTAATAAACATCTCTATTTTCCACTCTGTGTTAATGAGGATCTTATAACAAAATTTAAAATTTTAAAAAATTTTATATAAAAATCTCATTCCTTCCTTTGTATTATAAATGAGTTGAAATTATAAGCTTCTCATCTTTTTTCAAACGGAAAAAATATAAATGTCATGTTTTCTGGCTCCCTATTTGAATTATTATAGAATAATATTTTTAAAGCACATGCTTTCCGTACGCATATAAGTACTAAAATCACATAAATTACTTTCCATACGTACAAGACATACCTGGTATACCATAATCGCCACTAAATCGTTTTGTATCATAATTAACGAATTTATCGACATCTGGTGGTAGATGAAAAACGTCTGTTAAAACTTCTTGAGGTTGATCATCCTCATCGTCATTGGATTCATCTTTTTTAGGACGTTCTATACACAAAAGTTTCGGTAAAATATCTATGAAAACCTTTTGAACCCAAGGGGCCATTCTATGCGTTACAGGAGACCTATAAACGGGCAAAAAGAATAAAAAGAATAAACAAACAATAAACATATAAAAACATAATTAAAAGTTTATTTATTTTATAAAAAATTATAAATAATATTTACCTAAAATTAACATTTAGCACCGCAATAGTAACCACAACAGAGAGCGTAACTAACATCATGGTAAATAGTAAATATTTTCCCAGCAGAGGCACCGTTAATGATGTGGGCGGTATAATTTCCGCTAACAGTAGAAAAAACACAGTCAACGACAGTAAGATACTTATACACAATGAAATCTTTTCACCCGAATCACTGGGTAAATAGAAGACCAAGACGGATAGGAATGATATACCCACGCAGGGTATAATTAGATTGACAGTATAAAAGAGTGTCTTTCTTCGTAACGTTAGATTGAAGACAATATCCAAATATGGTTCCTCACAGCAACTGTAAAATTTTTCATTACGCACAGCCGGCACGCGCATTATGTCCCACTCCACCGATATATAATAATCCTGAAGGTCAATGCCAACTTCTATGTTATCAGAATCTGGGGTTTGTTTAAGATGTCTTAAATCAACCTGAAAAAAATATATATATATTTATTATTTTTATTATAATAATTTACGCAATTGTAAATTTCATTAAATTATAAATAAATATAAACTAGAAATTCTAAAAAGTTCATTATTATTAGATAATTTTTTATTTATTTATTTTAAGGATTGTGTATTGTGACTGACACATTGAAATCAAACACTCACAAGCGTGTAAGCGTAACAAAAATCAATGATGCGTGTTAAAAATTAGCCAAACAGTGTGTTTGGAAACGAAAAAAGGAAAATAGTCACAAAATAAATAGGCGTTTGACAAAAACTTGTCAAATATATATAAAAGTCACAGTTTTTTCTATTTTATTATTTTTTAAATAAAATAAATAAAAATAATCTCATATTAGGCCATTCCATTCTTCTTGGTACCGAGTGTTTATAAGATATTTGTACATTGATGAATAAGTATCAGTTAAATTGAGCAACAGTTTATGTTCTATTGTCCTCAGACTAACAAACGAATATGTATGGGTATGGGTATGTGTACATGTGCTTTAAATTGAAGTTTAACTTAGAAACGAAAATACATACATAAATAGTAACGAACAATAAAATAAAAAATAAGAAAAAAAAACGGAACACCCGTCTGTTTTACTTAATGGACGTCATTTTCTTTTTGTTTATTTGACAGCTGGATTATTTTTCAAAAAGTCATTTGTTGTTGTTAGTTCATTAAACGCACGCATACGCAACATACGCATTCACATTTTTGTGATACCCCAGTGCGTATGAGTGACACATGATTCATTTAACAACAATACACCAACATAAAGTATACGCGGCGTTTGACTTATATATACTAGTACATACATACAATGTATAAATTAAACGTGGGTGTTTATGTGCGTTACGAAACAGACGATTTCAAGCTGTTCTAGAAAGGCAGTTAGTGGGTTAAAAAAAAAAAAAAAAAAAATAGAAACTACTACGAAATAAAAAATGATAAAGAGATTGTAAATTTTAAATTTGCTTCAACATTTTGTGCTTGCGTGTGTTTGTGTAGAGAAACCAGATAAAATGTTCGTTCATATGTCAATAGACCAAATATATATTTTTTATTGTCAAAGTTAGCAGTTGTTCTTTTCAGTTATTTTTTTTTAAGAATTCTATTCATTTTCAAGTTTAGGCTTAACATGTTGAAAAATGTAAAAAAAAAACAAACTGGAATAGAAAGTGAAGGAAGAAAAAAAAAAAAAAAAAAAAAAAACATTAGATAACGCTGATACATGAACTTCGAAATATGTTAGACCCTGTTTGATAAACATTGTTAAAAAGTAATTTTCACAAATAAATCTGACAGTTAAACATAAACGCACACACTTACGCGCACAGTCACACACTTGAAGGAACAGAACCGACAAACATACATTTACAATGATTTAATGGTTATAAAATTGAGATTAATGTCATGTTTATTTGTTGTAAATTATAAAAATTGCGTAAATTTATTATGTTTTTTATTTTCATTCTATTTTCTTTTCTTTTCATGTTTCTAACAATTTTGGTTAATATTATCGTTGCCGTTGCTACATATTTCTTAAAAAAATTTATAAAAAATCAATTTTCTATGAAAAAATGAAGAGAATAAAAAATAGACTTACCATGTAACCATCATAAGTCCATGAACCAAATTTCATAAAACATGTTTGTTCATCGAATGGAAAATATTCAACATCGATTTCACAAAATGATTTATAAATGGCAGGAGGTTTCCACACTACTTTGCCGGTATGATGGAGAATTGCTTTTGTCATTATTGTCACTTCATAATTACCATCAGCACTGAAATGTTATAAAAAGAGATGTTAATTAGATCAAAAGAGATATTGTTATATGATTATTATTCTAAGATGTAATTGTGAATATCATTTATCCTACTTTCTAGATATTCAAATTGATATATTTTTTAATTGAATTGAGTGCTAATATTTATAAAAATCGATCTATTATAGAACAGAACATACATATAAGATTCACTATCGAAGATCATTACAATGGGGTCTAATAAAAATTTTAGGTCTCCATAATCATATAAAACTTGGACTTCTAGATCCAAGTTGTTTTCTATGTTCATAATCTAGTGTAACATTTTATTTTAAAATAAAATTCTATGTTATATTAAAAAAAAAAAATGTGTACTTTTCGTTTATACATTTGGAGGATTCACAAAGTGTGCTATTTTGTCGTATTGTCATATGTCATAAAATATTTCAATGTATAAAAAATATTGTTATTGCTTTTTCTTTGTAAAATTTTATGACATTATGACAATGCGACATGATTACACACTTTGCGAATCCCCCAAATATATTATTTTGTTTTCATTGAAACTATTATTAAACCTCAATTGTTTTGTGAACCTTAATAAGAATAATTGAAAATCCTATTTAAGTCCATACAATTATATATAATGTTGTATGTATTTGTAGTTGTTATCATAGCGACAAGATAATGATAAAACGTAGTAATTTCAAAAAACTATTATTCGTAGACAAAGTTTTAATGTCGCTTGATTACTTTAAAAGTAGCAGAATACACATACATATAAACACATATACTTGCATACTATTTCTATAGTTTTTCTCATGAAAACTATGTATTCAAACTCATCTTAACGCAGACATTCACACTTACATATCTTTATTTTATATGTATATGTATGCATTAATATTTCTATTTGTCCTGGCTGTTTGCCATTTTCAACATTTTGCTCTTACTCGTACTTACAGAAGAAGAGATTGTAAAGTACAGACAATTTAAGTCTGAAATGTCTCTTATTTTAAGCCTAGAAAAATGAAATAATAATAAAAAAATAAAATAAATTTTATTTAAAGAAAAACTAAATGGAATGAAATGAAAATAAATTTCTAGCAAGTCAAAGAACGTTTGTATGCTGCTTAATTCCAGCAATTAATTTTTATGATGATCTCAGAAATTAAAATTCACTCCAGCCAGAAAACTGAAAAAAAAAAACAGAAAAAAAAGTACAAAAACAAAGTGCCACTTAATTCTCAACTTTTCTCTATATAAAAATAAGTAGCGGACCCAGACAACAGACATTTTTACACCGTATACATATATACACATACTATATTTATTTATCCTATTTCTGTACAAAATGAAGAAGGCATTTGCTCATTATATTGTTCTACTTACTATTTGTATGTGTCTGTTTGTGAATCTGTTTCGGTGTATGTGTGTGTAAGTAAGTAAACAACATTAATGAACCCTTCCTACGTGTCATTGTCATTATCTTCTCTCTTTGGTTCCTCCTTTTTGTCATTGTCTTGTTGTTTTCATAAAGAAAAACAAGATTAAATAAGTTGGTTTATACTACGCATCTCATTTTATTTAATGCAAAATAATCATTGTAAACAAAATCGTTTGATTGAGCGGAAATTGATACAAATAATCTGGTATAATGATAATGATTTTATATTTTTCTTAGGAGATTAAAGTATTAAAATTTTCTGGTAGCTTTTCTTTTTCATTTAGATTCACTAAAATTTTAAATCCGATATTTTTACTAATCAATTCATAAATTTATAATTTTATCTTATGAACAATTAAGTGAAATGCAGGCTGATTGTTATATCTATAGTATAACGAAACAAAAGTTATTTTAATCTTTGCTAGTGTGATTTGGTTTTTCTTTTGAAATAAAGTTTTATTTTTGGCGACGACATATGGTCTATATACAATAAACTAAACACACATACATATATTTTATTGATAATAGAATTAAGAGATTTCTTAGATAATGAACTTGTCAACAGCAAACATTTAATTAAAAAAGCAAAAAAAAAAAAAAATACTGAATCACATGAAAGACAAAAGCTCTTTTGGGGAATATTAATCCGAATCCACAGACATATATAATTTTGTACATAAGTAGATATTTATTTACAATGTATGTATCTATACTTTTGTACAAATATTCATTAATAAATATATAAACATACAAAAGTATATATATGTATGTACTTTATTATAACATAATATGTTATATATTATATTCTACCATCGGACCCATTGGCAGTTTGCTAATCTGTCTTCCTGCCAAAAAATAGGAGAATTAAAAAAAAATATATACAATATCATCCTTGTAGGATGATATTAAAGTGGCGATAACTTTAGAAAATTCTTCAGAAATACTTCAAGTTTTTTTCTTTTAGCAAGCCATTTGATCTGACAATTCCATTTTTATGAAAAATATTTCAAGTGTATGCATGAAAATTTATTTACACATACGTTTTCGATTTAAATACCAAAAATTGTTGCTCATAATAATAGATAGAGTAAAACCATGAGAAAAACGGAAAGTTATCGCCACTTTAATATCACCCTAAAAGGTGTATCTATTATTTTGAGCAGATGTGTACATATATTTAGAGATTTGTGTATGTGTCTGTAAGTGAATTTTAATTTAAAAACTAAAGATTTCCACTCTTTATAATATCTTTTATTTCCTATTTTTGTTTTTGTTGAAGTAATTCGATAAATTATTTTTGTAATAAACTTTAGTGAACATACAAATACTGGTAATATTGGGCAACAGCAAAAAAAAAGTTTTCTTCCTAAGGATTGACAACTAAAATAAGTGGACTAGTTAGAATTTGTTGTGCTTAACAAAAGTCTGTTTTCAGGGTTTTATTATTTAAATTTGATAGACCGTTATCGAGTTGTAATAGCGTGTTATCACTCCTTGATAAAAAAAAAAATATGATGATTTTTTATTTCTTTTTACTTATGCATAGTCACACATGATAAAAAAAAGAGAAAAACTGAAAGACATAAAACAAATATTAACAATAAACGCGTAATAAAATCAATATATGAATGTATTTAAATTCCAAATAAATTTAGTCGACAATCAATAAACAAACAAAAGACAAATTAAAATATTTGTACAATTTATTAAAAAACATGTTAGTGTAATATATTTGATATGACGAATTTGATATACCCTTACCCTTAGTACAAATTAAATTAATATTTTGAACATACATGTATGTATATATATATTTTTTTTATAATAAAACCTTGTGTCGAATATTTTAAAATAAAATTCTGGGGCTTTTGGGAAAATTAATTTCAAAATTAGCTATATATGAATGACAAGATTTACGGGAAGAATATATAAAATTGTTTGTAAAAAATACGCCAAATTTTTATACACTTCTACAAATATACCAACTCAAAAACACATAAAAAAAATATATATATGTATATCGACCATTCCAGGAAAGAACGCCCGAAAAAGTATATTTTTTTACCCAATGGCTTTCAATTTTGATAAAAATTTGTATACATTAACTCCATTAAGCCTTTTATCAATTTCAGTTTTCAGTTTTGTGAAATTGCAAAAACTCGCGATTTAATTTCGCTTTTTAATTTTCTCAAAAACCAAAAAATTTCAAAAGTATGTAACTTTGAATAGCAATATCTCTGGAAAGACTATGTGAATTTTAATGATTTAAACGGCCTTAAAATTTCGCATAGTGCGGCTTCACGACGAACATTTTAAAAATAAAAAAGATTTTTTAAAAATGCATTTTAATGCAATTGCATTTTTCAAATGCATTTTTCGTTAAATATGCTATTAAAATTTGTTAATTTTTTAACATAAACGAAAAGTTTGGAATCTTTACATTAAAATAAAAGTGTCAAATTTTTGGGACGCGAAAATCTTGTATGCATTATCCAATTTTTATAAAAACATGCTTCAAATTTTTCATATAAAATTAAAATTTTTTCTTGTTTTTGAAATTTTCATTAAAATTTTTATAAAAGTTAACAAAATATAAAAAGTATGCAATTTTAAATATTCATATCTCTTGAAGTTATTTATGGATTTCTGTAATTTAAAAAGTATTTAAAAGGCCATTGTATATTTTTTGTTTAATTTAGTCAGCATTTCAAAAACAACGTCTTCGATCCATAATATTTTAAAAATATAAATGCAGTTTTTAGATGCATTTTTGTTAGTTGCGAATTTATTAAAATTTAATTTTTCAAAAGTGTATTTAAAAATGCTTTGTTTATTATAGCTTAAAACAATAAATAGTCTGATACATAAAGTTTTACTATTTTTCAGTATGTTTTTTAAAAATAACACAATAAATTTTTTTTAACAAAATACTCATAATACCAGAAAAATATAATTTTTATATGAAAAAATTTAAACTAGTTGAAGAAGAGGGGAAATTATGCACAGTACATGTGTCCGTCCCAAAAATTTGAGATTTTTATTTTAATGTAAAGATTCCAAACTTTTCATTTATGTTAAAAAATTAACAAATTTGAATAGCATATTTAAGGAAAAATGCATTTAAAAAATGCAAATGCATTAAAATGCATTATTAAAAAATGTTTTTTATTTATAAAATATCCATGTTTAAGCTAACATAATTACAATTCAAATGCCGTTTAAATCACAAATTTCTGCAAAGCCTTCCCAGAAATATTTGTATTTAAAGTTGTATACTTTTGAGATTTTTTATATTTTTTCAAAACTGAAAAAGCGAAATAAAATCGCGAATTTTCTGAATTTTGCGAATTTGAAAACGGAAATATTTATATACACCTATAGACCTTATACGTATAAAATTTCATAAAAATCGGAGGACACTTGGTATATTTTTGGGCGTTCTTTCATGGAATGGACGATATATATTTTACATTGACACGCACACATAGTATTTATGTATTTATACATTTTGATTGTGTGCATTTGGGTTTCACAAATACATATGTAATATATACACACACATAAATATATTATATATTCTGGTGATAAACAGACATCGCCAAACAACAAACAAATAAATAAATAAATATTTTTTATGGTTATGAAATGTATAAATATGTTTTTGTAACAGAAATAAAACCAAATATTTAACAAAAAGAATAATTTTTATTGAAATATTAATTTATAGCCTTACTAAGTATTTGTTTAAGTAGTTATGTGTGTTTCAAATAACACATGAAGGGAGAGAGGATATTAAAGGCCATAGTAAATAGCATGTATCGAAATACTTTTTAAAATTCTAATGTCATAAATGAAAATATAAATGAATGTTTGCAACCAATACGGAGCAACATGTTCAATAAAGTAAATGTTTATAGAATTGTATTTTGTTTCACGATTGCATTTTCAATAAAAATGTACTTGTACAATTCTGTTAACTTTTTTTTGTGGCGGCAGAGAAACATTTTTGCCGAAAACTACGTATATATATATGTATATGCAAACTGCATACATATATATTTTTTTTTTGTGCTACGGTCTCAAGTGTTGAGCAAACAGTGCGTGACCGTGTCACCAAACCAATAAATTATTGTGTTATGAGATCGCAGTTGAATATAAAACTCAAAAACTAAAAACGCACGGAAACTGTAACAAATTGTGCTCTTATGTATAATAGGAAAAAGTACATGAAACACCATGAACAAACTTTTTCTTTGCACAACGCACATATACTACAGTATGTACAATAGAGTGTCCCAAGGTGCAAAATTTTGTTTGCGATTCTGATGTAGGAAGATCGCATATAGGAAACGTAATGAAAAATTTTTAAATTTGTCTTCAGTTTGTGATTGAAAATCACGGGCTTAGTACATTTTTCGCAAAAGAATATACTAGACAATCCAGAATAGGATTTGTTAGACTATTTCGGTGGCAAATTTTTTCAATATTTTACTTTAAAAGGACGTATGAACTTTTTAGATGAAAAAATGTTCCTTATATTCTAAAAAGCTACTGTTATGGATTAAAATTTTTGCAACAAAATATTAAAATTATTTCCCTAACAAGAGATATGAGATTTTCAATTTCTGGTAAGAATGAATTTTCAATATTTTTCCTATTTTTTAGTTAATTACTACACATTGTTTGAGTGGTCTTCTAACAAAACATTGTCAAGGGTACACTCTAATAATGTACGTATGTACCTTCATATATGTATGTGTAAATGCATTACTTTGTAGGTGTGAATAAACGAGCAGAGAGAGGCAGAGTGTTAATGTGTTTAGGTCTTTGATTTTTTTCTACTTTAAAATGGTTTGCCAGCAATGGATGATGCAGGTGCTTGTAGATATCTAAAACAGCTATGGTTAGAAATATTTTTTTTTTTTTTTTTGTTAAATTAAATTCTATTTAAAAGTGGTTTTCTGTTGTTCTTTTGTTTGCTGTTTTTTCAGGACATCAAAATTACAGTCATGGTGGTTTTATCATACATTATAGAAAATATGTGGTATACGAATGTGTATTGCAGTTTTAAAGAAACACAAACATATTTTTAGTTTTTCTGTTTATGTTGACCACATTACTAATGGGTAGTAGAAATATTTTTCACTCAAAAATTTATTAAACTAATCATTGGTGAGTGTAGTATTTTTTATAAAATTGTCACGCAAATACTTCTGTAGAAAGGTTTTTGTGCATCGATGTCTATTTTAAAATATTGAAAGTGTTTTAGGATTTTTTAATTTTTTAATTTTTATTTTTCAACTTATGTTCTTATAATTTTAGAAATTGTGGTACAATCCAAAGTTTATGTCGAAAATGTATGTATCCGTATATATACTTTAAAATCTCATATCTCAAATTTTACAACATTTTGGAACAAATGTATCGATATTGAGCTAAATAGTTGAAAAACAAATAGTATTACTACGCATTTGGTGTTATATAAATTACAATATCGCCTCCGTTTATCGACCATTTTAATCTTTATCATCATTATTTTGTCAATGCCTTTTGGCAAATGTGAGCCTGTTTGTGCGTGTGAATGTATGGATTTGTTTCCCCTTAGTAGGTTGGTTCGTTTATTTATTTTTTATTTTTTTTTGCATTGTCAATGCATGTTGGTTGCAGTTATTGTTATAAAATATTTAATCTAAAATTTATTATGTTGTTTGCATTTTTTCTTGCCCAAGGAATTTGTTACATATATTCAGGCTTTATAATTTTCATTGTTTTTAATTGACACAAATGGCTATAATTTATAATTAGCAAAACAATATATCTGAATGCATAAATATATATGTAATTGTGGATATTATATGTTAATGTTTGTACACATTATTTACTATTTCTGAAATAAATAGTTTGTAGCATTTAAATATGTAAAGAGATTATAAATTTTATTTTTAACTAAACATTTTTCTAATTTGCTATTATTTTTTAATTCATTAAACATACATAAGTGTTGAGTTATGTTGATGTACTATTGATTAAAAGCTAATTTTTTCAAAACCTTTTAATAATTAATTTCCTTTTTTTTATGTTATGAGCATTATTTATTTCTATACATAAGTATTTATATAAGTATGTAGTTTAATTTATTTTTAGGAAATAATTAAAATTACAAAATCTTAACATAGACAAATAGAAAAAAAGAAAATATTATAAATTGTATCACTGCGCTTAAGTTGGCTTTAATGGCCATTTTCTTGTCTTGCGTTAATTAGTTATAATTTGTTATATTATAATTGGCTTTCTCAAGTTTTAACATAAATTATCTTTACAAAAACATCAAATTTGAGCTGAGTATAAGTTACACTAATTATAATAATTTGTTTGTAAACTGTGATACTCGTAAACAAAGTACCATTGCTGTTGCCATTGGTACCACTAACATCAGCCCTCCTACCCCATGCCCCACAATCATGATAGCAAACAAAGGGAAAAAAAGTTAGTAATAAACTAGTAACCGTACATAAGTATTAAAAGCCGTAACACAATCCATTGCAAAGCTTGATGATGACTAGCAAAAGCAACAACAATATGAGTGTAAAAGTAGTTGTACCAGTAACAGCAGTAGCAGTAAAATCAGCTTAACATTTATAAAACACAAAAGTCTGAAAAGTAAATAAAGTGATGGGTCCTACAAACAAACGATTATCATTCTAAAAACACCCACTTGAAATGCCAAGCGAATAAGAATAAAAAAGTAGCAAAATAATATAAACATTGAAAAAAGTGGCTACAAGTAGAAACAACAAATGAAATTTTATACATATTTGGTATCATAAATATTTCAAGTCCACCCACTCCACTTTTCTTCCTGCGTATTTTATTGTTATGTTTTTTTTTTTTTTCTTTGTTTTGCAAACATAAAAAGGAGTGGTATGTGTCCAGTAACAAAGTTGAAATAGTAGAAGGGCATATTTGCTTTTATTTTTCATCATGAATAATTTTAATATTTCGTTTTATCTCATTTTATCTCATTTAAATAACAACATTTTTGTGAAAGAAATTTATACATATTTATTTTTTTTAATAACAAGCTCAAAATTATGGAATGTTTGAAACCTATTTTTTATAAAAGTATCGAAGTTTGTTAGCGCAAAGCTTCCAAGATCAAAGTGGATATAAAAAAATATAACCATTTTAACTGGAAAAACTTTTTTTTCTTTTTGTTTTCAAATTTATGATTTGAGAAACCATTCCAAAAGTTAATGCCTGAAGTGAATTTTTCGATTGCTGAAGTATTTTTCATAAAATAAATTGATAATATATAACCAAAATAATTCATTCAATTATTTAAATTTACACCTCTAACTAAATTAATTATATCAATTACTAATAACTGTAAAAAATGAAAAGCAGACAAATTTTTTTCAATTAAAAAATTGATTAAATCAATTAATCAAGTAGATGATTGAATAAATTAAAAATTTTAAATAATCTTATTCTTTTGTTTCATTTTTGCTTAAATATATTAATTAAACTTTCATGTAAAATTAATCAACTGTGTCAATTTAAGAATGTAAAGTAATAATTTTTTCTGCGTTCGTTTTATATGACTATAAAAAGTACTATTTAACCAGTTGTTACTGATTTTGTTTAATTTATATACATTTTGTTTGCAAGAATTTTTAACCATTTTTTAGGCCACCTTTAGTAATTTTTTGTCACGAATTTAGCCATTTTTGGTTAAATACAGTTGGCAACACTGTACTCAATAGTCAGGATTTTCAATGGATACCAATTTTAAAAATATTTCAAATATTTATCCAGAGTTCAGCTTATCAATACGCTTTTGCTAGCAAAAAACGTTGATTCTCAGGACACTCCAATGTACAAGCAAACACATAAGAGTGTCCCGTAGACAAAAATTTTGTAGGAACACCCCTCAAACTATGGGTAAAAATTATCTCAATATGGGTCTAGAAAATTATGTCTAAAAAATATAAATACACTTGAAATGGGTATCAAAAAATTCGTAATTTAGAGCCAGTTATGAAAAAAATATTTTAAAAATTGTTCGCAAAAATTTTGGGACATAAAGCAACGTTTTAGAATACCATGCAAAAAAAAAAAAAAAACGTTCTGTATTTTTCCTTGCAAAATGGTTAACAATTTTTTAATTTTGTTCCTTTCATGGCTAAAATAATAAAAATTTTCATTGCAGTAAGTTCTGCTGATAACAGATAATTTTCAAAAAATTTGTTCACAAAATACCCAAAAAAAAAAGTATTCTAGTAAAACAAAATTCCACGGGGAAAATGTTTAAATTATTTTTTCTATTGTAAGTGTACCTAAGTTCAGCATGTCCCAGTAGTCGGCAATTTTTAATTTAAATAAATAAGAATAGTCACTGTCAAATATTACTATAATATCAATTTTGCGTTGTAAATACATTATTATTTTTAGTTCTAATGATTAAATTATGCTAAGATGAGTACTTCTGTAGCATTTTTCCTTAATCTGTAGCAACATGTTTTGGATAGCTTTTTTTAGAAAAAAATTTGTGTATATATCAATTTTAAAAAGGCAATTAATCATAATAATTTACGTTATATTTTATAAATAATGTATCCTGAGAGTAGATATCTATTCAAATAATGTTTTGAATGTGTACATCGTAGTGAAAAATTATTGCATTTCATATTTTAGTGGTTGCCGATTTTAAGAACAAACATTTTTCATATATTCCTATAGTCGGTATAGACTGCCGACTACAGACGAATTCGATATTTTCCATGAATCCTGAAGTCGGCATCAGCTTCTAGTTATTACTTTATTAAAACTAATAGACCAAGAGGTTTCGAAATATCATGCTATTTTGAGGTATGTAAGGTTTTTTGACAATATTTATATCAAAGGTCATGGTTTGCATTTTATTTAAATTCTAACGCCATAAGTACTACAAAAGTATGCCGTTGCAAGAATAGATATGCTGCCTACTGAAAAATGCTAAAATTATATTCATTTTCATACCAACGAATGAAATTTACGAGTCTTGTATATTTGGCAAAAATGCTACACATTTTATTTTTCAAGTTTGATTTCAAACATTCGTAATTTTGAACTTGTTATGAAAAAATATTAATCATTTTGGTCTTTAAGAGAACAAAACTGTTAAAAAATAAATGCTTTAAACATAGTTTTTGCTGAAACTTAGTCGATCTAAATTTTTCGACCGAAATCCTAAAAAATTATTTTTTTAAATCATTTGGTCATAGATATAGGTCCAAATAATTACTGATATAAATATTAAACCCCTATGTGATTTGGTTTGTCCTTTATAACTTTAAATATTGGTCTTGGAAGTCTGCACAACGGAATGCTGTACATAATTTAAATATATAATTTTCTTCCATAACATGTTTGAATAAACAACAGTATTTTTTTTTTCTTCAAATTTTCGAAATTAAATTCAAACCACAGATTTTTAAGTAAAATTGTGAAGTAAATATGTACCCAACATTGGGTACGAAATATTAAATTTTAAAAGTAATAAATACTTTTCTGTGTTTATCTCATTGATTCGCCTGGTTAGAATGGTATTCCTATATTATTTATTAAAAAAAAATAATAAAGCATTTAATCGAGACACTCTTTTGCATGAGTCTGGGATCGCTAAAAATGCCAGAAAAACAAATTTTCAATAATGAAAAATTCAATTTATCCCCATTTTATAGAATAATGGACATAAAGAAACAATTTTCAGTTCAGTGACTTTTTATTTCATCAATAAAAAAATGCCATGCCGAATATTGGGAAATACATGCCGACTACATGCAAATTCGAAGTTTTTTATAAAATATAATAATTGGGCATATTTAGCAATATTTTTTAGCAAAAGTTTTGGTGAAATCTTAAACAACATCCTTTACTGAGGTGCAATATCTATTTATCCTTCAAAAACTACGTTCACATTTGTAAGCTGACAACTTTAAAGTAAGAAAAAAGTTATATGCCGACTACCGGTACATTCAACCTATAACCAGCTCAAAATTACGATTTTTTGACACCCATTTGACAAAATTTTTTAAATATATTTTCTATATTCAGCTCATTAATACGATTCGTTTGAGGGGTCTTCTTACATCGAATTCCCAAAAAAACATCTCTACGGGACACTCTAATATACACACATACATATAAATAATTTTATATTTATGCAAACTTAAAATCTTTTGGTTGAGACTCTGTGTTGAACTTTTTATTGTTCTTTAAATTAGTTTAAGTATAATGCAAAAGAATAATGCTCATAAGAGCGCTGTTTTATGCTTAATTAAGTTTAATAATAATGAACATTTCAAAATACATAAATTCCTTTTAATGTATGTATGTCTATCGTTAACTCTAAATGCTTTTATTAACTAACACCTTAACAAAGGCATTTTTCAATTATATTAACACAATACCTAAGATTCATTTGAATTGTATAGCTGTCAATTAGTTGACAATAAATGAATATGTACTTTCTGAAAATGGTTTTGATTCAATTAATTTGATTTTATTTAATTAGTTGACTAATTATGGGTCAAGTATGAATGTAAAGTACTCACTTGTTGTATAAAACTATATCCGGCAACCAAATGTGTTCAGAAGGTACATGTAATGTGTCAACTCCACCATAGTCATCTGGATTCCATTTCAATTTATAATCATTCCATTCCTAAAAAAAAAAAAACAGATAAAAAAAAAATAAAAATAAATACAAAAATATATGTCAGCAGCATCTACATACAAAACTAAATAATAGAAAAAAAAAAAAATGTATTTAAATACATAAAATAGAACAATGAATAAAAATCTAATTAAAATATGAATAAATTATTGAAAACAAAATGAGCACAATAAAACAAATGCAAACAACAACTCAAATAAATGAAAACAAAAACTTTTTAGTTCACTGTTTGTTTGTTCGTTCGTTTAATTATTTGTTTATTTATTTATATTTATATATGTATATTTTTCTATTCACATAAATATACTAAAACTCACAAACAAAAGTTCAGCTTGTAAATGTGTGAATGTACCCAGCAAACATACACATTTAATGTCAAAATGAAGAATTATTTAAAATACTGTTTACAAAACATTAGCTTCATATTTGATAATGTTTTCCCAATAATTAGTTTTTAATTTTTAATTGTGATATAGATTTGATAAAAGCAGTTTTTTGATATAAAAATGTAATCCTTTTTCTGAGGATTTACAATTGCAAGTATGTTTAGTTGTAAATATACATATGTATGCATACATATGTATATATGTATGTACGTAACTAGCAGGAAAAAAGGACTAAAGAGCCCTTTCAGAAGGTCTAATTTTGCAGACGCAAGAACATCCTATTTCAAGTCCTGGCCATTGGGACAAGCAAGAATTAGTAATGGAGTCTTTAAGGAAGGAAAGTCTGGACTTTTTGAACACATTTTTTAAGGCAATGTAGAATGTTATATGCATTCTTTGGAAAGGCGAATGTAGCTTTTTTGAAAGGCCTTAACACTCAAGGAATGGCATATTTTCCCGCTAAATATAAATATAAATATATATATATATATATATATATATATATATATATATATATATATATATATATATATATATATATATATATATATATATATACATAAATGTGTATGTACGTATGTATATAGTATATCAAAAATATTTATTTGTGCATTTGAGATTATTGTTTGTATGAATAACTATTGTTTTATTTTGTTGTTAAATTATTGTGGGTATGTGTATGTATGTTTGTATATATTTTTGTATTGCAAATAATAATAAAGCACTTTGTTATTGTAATTATAACAATTATATATTCATTTGTATGGCGTTAATTTATTTAAGTTGGTAAAATTGAATTTTCCTTTGTGACAAATAAAAGTGTTAAAAAAATAAATAAAATAATTAAAAATAAATCATATTGTTTTTTTTATGTACTATTGCCAATTTCGATATTTGTATCTAAAAAAATAAAAGATTTTATTTCTTTAGATACATATATATATAACTTTTTTTAACAAGTTTAAATTTATTTTTTTATAAAAGCCCATAAATATAAACATTTTTATTTTAATAAATAAAAATTTATTTTTATTTTGTTGCTGTCATTTGCAAATATATACATCTTTATAATAAATAAAAATATAAATTTAAGTTGACATATAAAATTTACCTGTTCTACCCACACATTTGTCGTCATGATTTGATTTTTTAAATTCTGTAAATAAAAAAAGAGGAGAATAAATTTTTATTTTATTATTCCTTTAAAAGTTTGAGGTAGAAATTGGAAAAATAAAAATTAAATACATTTACAGGTTTTGGCATTAGTTTTACTATTTTAAACTAAAGTTTAACAATTTATAATTGAGTTTGTCGATGGCTATCGATTAATAATTAAATATATGAATATAATTATATATGTTTGTAACAAGTCTGAAATTTTTCAGCATAAAAGTTTTTGGGCTCCGTATAAAAATGTCACTTTAATGTGCCTACCTACAAACATATTTATATGAATTCACCTGATGTTTATAGAAAATAATTTTTGTTGAAAAATTAATTTCAATCTTTAAATATTTTATTACTTTATAAATTTCTATTGAGTATAAATATGCATGTACATATGTAAATAGACACAAAGAAAACATTTATAATCTCAAATAAATGCAAATAAATTTCAATATAGAAGAAGTTACACAAACTTATAAAATATTAATAAAAGCAAAAAAAATTTAGCAACAATATAAATGAGCTGTGCTGCCACAAACTAATAAATGATTGTTGCAATTTCAATGTAGAGTTTGATATTCTTAACGAACTGTTTTCTAACTTAACAAATAACTTTTCTTTTTTCTATTTATTCTTGTTAAATTACAAATTTTATATTGCAACTTGTGTAATACTTGAATGTATTTACGACAAATATACACACGTACATATATGTATATGTGCATATGTATATAAGTTTCTGTTTGACTACATTTTTACATTCTTTTGTATAAAATTCTCATCTTTTAAAAAAGTATTCAATTAATGACTGCTACGAGTGCTTCCAAATTCCAAATGCACAAAAATTTCAATTGTTGATTTTAAAACTAAAAAAAATGTTCAATTCACTTTTGCATTCATTCCTTAAATCATTCCTGGTTATACGTATCAATCGTTTAATTTGCATACCAATGCATTTTAACATTTATATACATATAGTACAAACATTTACACACATTTCATTAAGTCATTCGTTCGTTCGTTCGTTCGCCCATCCATCTTTGCATCCATTTATCAATTCGTTTAATTTCTTTAACTTCCCACTTCAAGAACGTAAGAATGTTTTTGGCAAAATACGCGAATGTAATGAAATGCAATAAATTATTTATTTTTTTGTTTGTCTTTGCTGCCATTTTTATCTGTTAACGAAATCGTTTCTTATACAAATATTTCTTGATTCGATGTACGTGTCTACATGTTATTTATGTGCATTTGTACGGAGACAAGGGTGTTAGACATCCCACAGAATATACGTAAATACAGATTTTTGAATTAAAATTTTTAAATATTTTATTTTTTCTTTATCTGAATTCGTACAAATTACTAAATTTTCTAAGTTTTAGTTTTCTTAACATGTTGTATCATTGGAATAAAAGATTTTCGTAAAGTAAGATAAAAGATAAAAAAAAATTAATAAGTGAGTCTTGTATATTATTATTGATTTTTGAAGAATTATTATTTGTCTTTAATTCTAAAACTTTTAATAAGCAAAAAATACCGTTTAAATTGTAATAAAAATACATTTTATATTTGCAATATAGTAAGTTCTAAAAAAGTACCATTTCCTTTGCAAACATAATGATTATCTCTTTTCAGTATATTTCCAACAAAAAGCTATGAAACTAAGTTATTAATACAAGCAATAGGGTGAATCAAATTGTTCGGATGAAAATAAAACGAAAGGCGTATAGAAAAATTAAAAACTTAAGATTAAAACTCTTGATTTTAAATTTTCTTAGAATTCTTCATAGATTACGTTTTTGGTATATGTCCCTTGACAAAAACAATTGACCCAGCCTAATATGCAATTTTCCCACAGCATCTGACAAAAAATTTAAATTACATCAGTTGGTTATTTAAGCAACGATTTGTGTTATGTTGCAAAGTACCATTCAATAATGCATCCGACTCAAATTGTTTAAATGTCCAAACAACATTGTGAGCATTTGTTTTACAATCAATCAGAGGGTTCAAAAAGTCATAAAAACGTAAACAATAAACAGAAATTTTTCAGTAGTACATGTTTGAGAGATGAAAGATTTTTTAATGTGTTTGTTTAATACAGAAATCGTACAATACTGTGGCACACAACACGAAACTAATACTTATATTTGTGGGCGGTATTTAAAGCATTTATAAGTACTTACATATATTCCCTATATTCTGTTCTTTTACCATTCTTATTGTTTTTTTTTTTTTTTTTTTTTTTTGGAAATTTTATGACTCAACATTAAGGTGCTTCTTAATAGGTTATTGGGAATGTATAAGAATTATAAACAGTGAACATATGCACATAACATATAGATATGAGTTTATAAACGTATTAGTTTTTTATCGATATTAGTTCTGAAAATTCTTTTCTAATGGTTTGTAAATTCTCTAAGTCAGCCTTCTTTAAAACCATTCGATATTTTCTATTATTTTGAATACATAATATTGATTTATTTATTTTTTTGTAATTATTTTCATTTTTATTCATTGCCATTGTTTTACTTTGTCTACCTGCCTGACTGCTTGCCTGACACATTATAAATTAAATTTATCAACGAAATTTATCGAACACGACAACGATAATAAAATAAAAACAGCAAGCGAACTATTTTATAAAACATAATGGATAGAAAATATTCACAAGAAAAATGTAATTATGTTTAAAGCTTTTAAGTAATTATCCGAGATATTAAAAACGAGTAGCTGTTAACAAACAAAGTACTCTTAAGCATACATTTAAATGAAGGTATATAGGGTTGCCAGATTTAAATTGGGATCGCTTCACCAAAAGAAAATTTTTTTCCGCCATTTATAGGAAAATCATTACTTATCCTTTAATAACGTTTTAGAAAAAAAAATCCAAAATTTTTTTTCTAAAAATAATTTACCCTTTTTCGAAGGAAGACTGTCGACTGTTGGCATTAAAAACTGCTATATTGAAGATACAATAAGTACGTATGGTACGGTCAAAAAAATTTGTAATTTTTCGGTTCTTAAATTACGATATTTTACTCATATCGACTGACAGATAATTTAATGTAATTAAAAATTATTATTAATGTCAAGGCAATGCGTTCATACCACCAAGGGAAAACTGAGAGATCATAATCGCAATATTGAAGGCATTGAAGTCTACACAGATGGTTCAAGGAAAAAGAATGGAACAGGATGTGATGTGTTCTACTTTATGATGCATGTAGTATCTTTCAAGAAGAGGTTTTTGTAGTGTCTGAGACAGCCGGACTTATATCTTTGAGACCGAGCATATACATAGATAGTCAAGCTGCGATAAAGGCACTCTGTAATAGGAATATTATATCAAAGGTAGTCAGCCAATTGTCGCCGAGAGCTTCAGGTTCTCAATGAACAAAACTCATTGAAACTATGCTGGGTACCGGGTCATAATAATATACAACGAAACGAATATGCTGATGAGTTGGCACGAGCAGGAGCGAATATGGATATAAGCACTGCTTCTGAAAGCTTCTATCCAGGATTGAACTCAATTTATCGTAGGATACGGGAGGAATTCAATAGAAAATCAGACGAGATTTGGCAAAACTCACTACGTTGTAAACAGACGAAGATATTATGGAAACCAAAATACAACAAGGCTCGGCCGAATCTATATACCCGCCATCAACTTTTTCAAATTTTACATTATATAGGAGGTGGGCGGTAAAGTGGGCGGACCACGCCCATGTTTTGTTTCCGAGTTTACATTGGTCTTTGAACTATTTGTACAAAATTTCGTTGACGTTTCACTTTATATGGGAGGTGGGCGGTAAAGTGAGCGGACCACGCCCATTTTTGGTTTTCAAGTTTATATTGACTCTTGAACATGCTTTTGTTAAAGAGATATCGGCATTTTATTGCTCATTTTCAATACCAAACAAACCTTATATAAGATAAATATTTGAGCCAAATTTTGTCTCCCTAGGTTATCCCGTTCAAGCCCTATCCTGCTTTCAACAGACAGACGGATGGATAGACATATATACTTTATGGGGTCTTAAATGATTTATTCGACATGTTTATGGAGAAATGCGAACTGAGACAGTATATTGGTATTATACAGGCCATAATAGACTGATGTATTTTCTGAGGTATTGGTTTGAGTACAGTGAGTATATGTAGATGGTGTAATGATGCAGAGGAGGATACACCTCACTTCCTTTGCCAATGTGTTGTATTAACATGTTACAGATTTAAATGTTTTGATTCCTACTTCTTTCAGCATTTAGAGGAACTGAGAGGAACGAATCCAATAAAGATGCTGAAATTTGTTAAGTTAACTGGAATATGTGAACAAAACATTGAGGCGCCAGTGGATAGTCTATAATGCTATCAATTGGACTAGCTAGAGAACGTGAAGCAGCAGCTGTTATATGATGCTGGTTCTAAACGTGCTGTTGAGGAACTTCTGAAATATAACTTCTAAATATAAACAAAAGACAGCTAATTTATAAATATACAATTAAACAGCGCAACTTTGCAAGACTAAATAGTCGCGCAAACTGATAAGTGTTGCGCAAATTATTTTCCATACAATTTTTGACAGTTCGTTTGCGAGTGTACAAACACATTGCACAGTTTGCGAGGATTTTGCGCGTTTTCATGAGGAAAATATTAACACTTTGTGTGCTCGTCTAAATATACCTCAAATGATACTGGGTTATGAAATTTTATAGATATTTTCTAAACTTTTTTTTATTTTATTAGAGATTGGGAATTTTTTAATATTAAATGTTTTTGTGCATTTTAATAATCTATACACATTTACTTTAAATGTTGTATACAACATTATTTTATAAATAATTTTGTTTTATTTTAATAATTTATAATATTTAATAATTAATTAGAACTTTGTGTTTCACAAAGAAAATAATTCATTCGAATTTTAATTGAATTAGTTTTTATATGGAATTGAGCTTTTTAAGTGTAAACTTGTGCCACTTTTACTCTTCTGGTATTGAATAAACTTAAAACAATATTTAATTTATAATGCATTTGTAAACCAAAGTTAACACACTTCAAGACTGTTTTAATGTTTGCAAATTAGGTTAAAAAATAATATATTAAAAAACCGCAAAACTAAAACAGCATTAAAGCCTATAATTTTTGGAATTGTTCATAAATTATGGTTGTTGAAATGGCAGGACTACTTGAACTTATAAATGAATGAACTAACGAACGAATAAATTGATGGATGGATGGATGGATGAATGTCATTAAAATTGTAATTGTCGTAATAATGTGGAAATTTTAACATTTAAATCAACCACCAAAACTAATCATAGCTATAATAAGTTGAAATAAAATACAAACACACTTTAGTATGTGTGTAGTATAAAGTACCTACTTATCGGTGTATGTGTGTGTTTTTATTTGTTGAAATATGTATAATAATACGAGTATTTTCAGTGAGTAGGACTAATTCTATACATAACATAGTAAATATATACGTACATATATTCAGACATTCATACATAATGCGTGTTTTTATTTATACTAAAAATTTCAAGAATGACTTATGAAAATGATTGTTAAATAAGTAAATATCTATTGTACATATACTTGTATATTTGTATTATATGATTGCATGTACTCGAATATATGATACATTTGTATGTATGTATATGTATTTTAGTTTTAATACAACTACAATAAAACCACAATCATTTAATAAAATCAACAGCTATGACGATGCACTTAATTTTGCTTAGCAATTACTAATTGGTTATAAAGAATAAAGGATTTTGAATATGTATGGGTAAATTTAATATGCCAATAGTGAAGATAAAAAATTTTGGTGAACACAAAATTCGAATTAAATAAAAACATCGCATAAATTTAACAATTAAAACACACAATTTTATAAGAATGGACTATGTTTATTACAAAAAATTTATAACTATTCAATTTTAATAGTAAAAATTTCTCAAATTTTTTTTTGAACTACTTATACGTTATTTCATTTATTTGTTGTTTCTTTTTAATTCATTAGTAGTTTTTCAGAAATTCATAAATGTTGATGATGATTTGTAACAGACGATGATGACGTATTATAAGAAAAACTTTGAAACTTTTCCTTTCAATATGTTAAGAATCTAGTGTTATTTTTTCCTTTATTTACAGTTGGTAATAAATACTGAAAGGTTTAGTAAATTAAACTTTGTACTTTTCGCATACATAATTTGAAGTGATTCCCATAAGTTATATTTGTGAATGCTTTTAATCAGTTGTCAAAGTTTCCACTTGATTTTTTTTTCAAAGCCTATAAATATAATTAAAGTTTATATAACGACTATTTAAGCTAAAAGTGAACAGATGATTGATGATATTTTTTCTCTACACTCCTATCAATATTTCTCTTAGTCTAAATAAAATAAATTAAATATTTATTATTATACAGTGTGACAAAAAGGAGAGTAATAATAAATCAATGAATTGTTACTGGGTTATCTAATTGAATTGAAGCTCAACATTACTGGATATAGTGGTAATAGTTATCATAATATTTACTAATATATGATAAACTTATAATCAACTCCAGACTCAAATAATTCACATATCGACAATTTCCAAAAAAAAAAAAAAAATACAATCGCGAATGTTATATTCGTCTCGGCCGAACCTAAATACCCACCATAAATTTTTTCTAATTTTACGTTATATGAGAGGTGGGCGGTAAATTGGGCGGCCATTTTTTGTTTCCGTGTTTACATTGGTCCTTGAATTATTTGTACAATATTTCGTTGAAGTTTCACCTTATATATGGGCTGACCACGCCCATTTTTGGTTTCCAAGTTTATATCGATCTTAAAACTATATATACGAAATGTTGTTGTCGTACATGCGCTTTTGTTTAAGAAATACCAGCAAAAAGTATGAAATGGACACCCTGTGTTTCTAGTTTTTAGCCCATAACTTTTTTTGTTTATTAACCGATTTTCAATACCAAGCAAACCTTATATAAGATAAATATTTGTGCCAAATTTCGTCCCCCTACGTTGTCCCATTCGACCCCTATCCTGCTTTCAACAGACGGACAGACGGGCGGACATAGCTAGATCGACTCAGAATCTAACCCAGAAAATATATACTTTGTGGGGTCTTAAATGATTCCTTCGACATGTTATACACGGAATGACAAAATCAATATACCTCCCATCTCTTTGATGATGGGTATAAAAAAAGAATAATAATAAAATTACCAAGTTCTTTTTACAGTTATTTTGAATCACGTAATTATAATTGTTTTAGTATTTTAAAATGCGTTTTAAGCTGTGTTGTTGTAGTTTTTTAATAAAAGACGTACAAAATAAATAAAATGTTTTAAAAATGCATTTTAATACAATAACACTTCTTAAGTGTATTATTTTTGTCGAATATGACATCTCAGAGTTTTTGTTAAAATTATTCAAAATGTTTTCTATATTATATAAATATGTATGTATGTTTGTGTTATACTTACAACATCAATTAATTGTGATAAACGTAAACCCATTTTGACCGTTAAACGATCAGAATTATTGCCAACAGGCCTTATCAAGCGATTATAGTTACTCAAGAGATCGTCGTATAAACGTTTTGCATCTGGGTTGGCCAGGCCGCCGGTGGCAAAATGTAACGCTATGAATACAGCTGCAAACAGCACGCTCCCCATCTTAGGCCAGGTCCACCCCTAAAAATACAAAAAAAAAAAATATTTTTTTTTTATCATAAAACCAATTTAAATAAAAAAAATTATAAATTTTCGAAAGTTTGTAATGTTAAATTTAAATATTTTTTATACAAGACAAGATGTTGCAACAATTAGTTTTACATAGTTTAAATTCCATGATTATTGTGGAATTGTTGTTTTTATTTGTTCATATTCATTGTATATAAGCAATTCACTCATTCATATACATTTATGACACTTCCTGAAGTCGACTCCTTCTTTTCTGAAAGTACGAATTGGAATGTACAATATAAATGCATACTTATATATAGTATAAAACTGGTATAAAGTTGTACAATGAGTTCATATGTATTCATTTTTTTACAAGGGTTTATACATACATTTGTACATGCAGTATATGTGATTTCCAAATCGTATATATCTTAAACTGTCAAAACTAATTTTAATGAAATTGAAAAAAGATTCGGCTGTGCCGAATCTTTGATACCCTTCACCATATTACCATCTTACTATCTTATCGACATCATATTACCATATTACCGACAAATAATAAAATTTTCGCCTTAACGTATGCTTTCATATTTTCACATATTTAAATCTAAATTTTTTTCAAACTACGAAAATTTGAATATGAAAAGAAAACAATCATAGCAGGCTTTGCCTTTAAAAAATAAACAACAACAATTCCATATTTATTTTTTTATGTGTGTATATACAAACTGACTGCATATACAAAGAACAACAACAACACTGTTATTCATTATATTACTTCTGTTGCTAACTAAACTACTTGTCTTATAGGCAAAAACGTCACTAATAGTCATTACAATGCTTAATATACATGTTTGTGTATGTATTTATGTATATTCTTAACAGATATGTTTTAGTTTTTAAAAATAAACAACAACAATTCCATATCTATTTATTTTTGTACAGACTGCATATACAAAGAACAACAACAACACTGTTATTCATTATATGACTGCTGTTTCTAACTAAACTACTTGTCTATACAAAAAACAAAAAACGTCAAAAATAGTCATTACAATGCTTAATATACATGTTTGTGTGTGTTTTTATATTCTTAACAGATTAGTTTTTGGTCCATAACTCTGTTGATTATAAACGAATTTGGTTTATTAAAAAAAACGAAATTTTATAAAAACATTTATGATTGATCTATATAAAAATAAAAATCTGTAGCTTGAACAAGGGCTTCAAAAATAAAAAAATCGTTTTCCCCGATATCTCAGTTATTACTGAACCGATTTATTTCATTTTTTCAGAACAAAAATTCAGAAAATAATTTCCGAGCCCCCTTTAAAAATTCGAAGTCCCTGGTATATGCAGAGGCTTCAGAAACTGAAAAACCGGTTCCAAAAACCGGTTTTTAAAGCATATCTCCGCCATTTACAAACCGATCCTGCTGATTCAAAAAACCGAAATTTTATAAAAATATTTGTGACCGATCTGTATAAAAATAAAAATCTATAGCTTAAACCAGGGCTTCAAAAAATAAAAAATGCGTTTTGTCCGATATCTCAGTTATTATTGAACCGATTTATTTCATTTCTTCAGAACAAAAATTCAGAAAAAAATGTCCGAGACTTCTTTGTAAAAACGAAGTCCCTAGTATATACAGAGGCTTCAGAAACTGGAAAACCGGTTCTAAAAACCGGTTTTTTTAACATATCTCCGCATTGTATGAACCGATCTTGCTGAATTCCAATAGCAAAATTCTCGAAAGCATTTCCGATCGTTTGATATATATATTATATATATCAGTTATCGGTGGGCTTCATAAACGCCATTTCAACCGACACACGGACGGACGGACGGACGGACGGACGGTCGGACGGACGGACATGGTTCTATCGTCATCATTTCTTACAAGGATCCCGAAAATGTCAACTTTTTTGCTCTCCGACGAAAATTGTGGGAATTACAAACGGAATGACAAACTTATATATACCCTTTACACCTTTGGTGAAGGGTATAAAAATGAGTTTGTACGAATAAATGTATAAGTTCTTGTGAGTGTAAATATATGTTTATTAGGGTGGTCCAAAATTCCTTTTTGCGGGCTACATTTAAACGTACATATAATCACTTAGAACATATTGGCCAAATTTCAACTTCCTACTATGATTGGAACAGGATATTACATGGCTATTTACGTCGAGGAACACATCAGAATAAATCTTAAAATTTTCTCAAAAATAATAATGATTTATACATCAAACGAAAGCTAAAGAATACTAAATATACCCGTATTTATTTTTTTATTTTTTATAAATAATAATTTTGCATAAAATGTTCTTTTCTTCGTTAATATTTACTTAATTCCAAAAATGGCAAAATATGGGTATAATAAATTTTTATTAGCTATAGTTTGATACATATATCATTATTTTTTGTGGAATTTTTTTTAAGATTTATTCTGGAATCATCAACTTAAATGGTAGTATAGCATCCTGTTCCAATCATCGTAGGAAGTTGAAATTTGGTAAATATATTCTAAATAACATCCTCTTTCATAACTTTAGGTCCGTTTCTTTCTTCATACAATGTGAGACCACCCTAATGTATATAGTTTAAGAGAATATGTTTTTGAATGATGATAATTGGTTGCATGACCATTTTCATACACCAATTGTTTCCAACGAAGTAACAACTGCATAATATATACAACAAGGATATAAATATTTAGAGACTTAAGCGAATCATAGAAATTGTATTATTTGTATGGTTACATATCAAATATTTTAATTAGTTTTTATGTTATATGTTATATCTTATTTAATTAACGATAATAAATTGGTTAATCGGACTAAAAATAAGTCAAATATAGAGATAATAGATGTACCAATAATAATAATTAAAAAAAAATTAATTATTACCCAGCAAAAACTTGGTAATGGTATGTAGTTACGGATGTAGTTACTTTTCAATCATAACAACATACTTTCTGCACTACATGAAAGTAGATTAGTAACTGCTTACTTTTAACTTGATATGTAATCAATTACATAAGATCAGATTTTTGGAAATGTTACTTTTTATCTATCTCTTCATTTATATTATAAAAATTATATATTTTAAAAGTGGGTAAAATATGAAAATACATTAATTTTTTAAACACACCAGTCTCCGGTGAAGTCGAAACAAATCCATTAGGGCACTTTATACGTACATGAATTTATTCATTCATGAACTCTGTAATTTGAGTTTATGTAAAATACTACATCAAACATAAAATACGGTATAACTCTTAAACCAATAAAGGGGTATAAAAATGTACTAGAGGAAATTTGTAGGAAATTTTATTATCTATAAATGTTGTATTAACATCAAAATACGTACTATGCTCAATAAGCTAGTTATATGCAAAAAGTTTTATTGTTCATTTAATTTTACTGTCTTGTGTACTAAATAAATTTTGTGTCTGAAAAAAATGTTTGTCAAATTTTTCAAAATTAAAAATTCTTGAAAATAAATCTTAAAACAATTTGTTAAACGTATTAAACTCTTAACAATTTTCAGACGGGGGCAGTTCACTAAGGTCCGGTATTTTATTCAATTTCTGCACGGGTCACAAGAATTCGCTTCAAGAATTAACTCCAAGTATATGGTATGAAATATTTTCAAATAAATAAATTTCAAAAAAAAAAAAAAAATTATCTGCTTTTTATTTTCAATACTCCAGTACTTACTTGTAACCGATAATGTAACTAGTTACTATTCATTTTGCTCATAATGACTTCTGTAATACTTTGAAACTAATAAGTGATTGAATAGCTACAAAGTAATTAGTTCTTGTAACGACATCTAAGTAATGACTTTCTGAAATGCCTACCTGTAATAATATAGAGTAAGTAGTTGCCTCTAATGACATCACCGTGTTAAAATAATGAGTTATTCATCTAATGTGAAAGTAGTGTAAAACCATTATATTAGCTTCTTATCTCATTACATGGCAAGCAAAGTTTTTGCTGGGTATATTATGACTTTGTTTAAAATTGTTTTTTACTTGTTGAAAATAATATTCGAAAAATAATGTAAGTTCAACATGATGTGGTGAATGTAATCATTTTTTGATGATATTCATAAGTATTAAGTTTATGATTTTAAATTGTCTGAAAAATACAACTTTTAAAAATAAAATGTTTAGTCTCTTGTCAGAATCAAAGTACATGTGTGTTGCATTGATTTTACTCATTTGAAATATGTACATTAGGGCTATAACTTTTTCACAACTTTTTCAAATATCAAAATGGCTCTAGCATAGTGGAATAGACCATTGAAAATTATTTCAAAAAAGTTAATACTTTTTCGCGGTTGTCAAAAAAGTTCAAAAACGCGGTAAAGTTTGGAAATCAATATTTAATAAAGTAGTGCAGAACATTTATCCGTTATGCAAAACAACGTGCACTTTAAATTTGAAGTTTATGTTTTTTAATAATTAAACAACATTTTTCACTATTTTACTTTATTAACAAAATATTAAATAATTATTTATTTAAAATGTACTTTTTTTTGGGAAGATTTTAAAAAATCGTTTTTGTGGGTGAGGTTTTTATTCCAAAATGACCCGAAAAAATTGTTTTCGTAAATAACACGATATTCGTCATCGCGTGGTGCTAGGGTCAAAATCTGGTTATATCCCTAATGTACATATGTATATACATGGACTTGATGAACCGAATAGTGTTTTTAATTTATCTTTTTATTGCAAAGAAAACTTTATTCAAAAGTTTTAATATACACACATACTTACGTACTTACATAATACACGCTTGTATGATTACAAAGATATTTTAAATGGAAACTGGTCGCATAGCATATAAAGGATAAACTTGCATTCATAAATAATAACAATGACTACAATATTCTCACCAATACTTAGAAGTTAGTGATGAATAACTAGAGAGGCTACATTGAAGTTATGGTAAACATTTGTAAAGGCCTCATGGATAAAACACACACAAACACCAAACAATTGAAATAAAACTTTATAATGATTATATGCATATTTGTTTGAAACTTATACATAGAAATATGTGAATGTTTTATAATATCTAAAAATACATACTTAAAAAAATAATAATTTATATTTATTATATTTTATAAATATTTATTTACATTATATAACAAAATGAGTATACATATCGTCGTTACGCGGATGAAAAGTCCTATGTGTTTCTATTTTTTTTTCTAACTTTTATAGAGAACAAAAAAAAAAAAAAAAAAAAAAAACATTTTATTTTGTTAATTTTTAATTTTTGGTATTTTCTGTTTAAATAATTGAAAATTTTATGCTTTTATATAAGAAAATTTTAATTTTTTGAATGAGTTTCAATATTTTTGTTTCTTTGTTCCTATAGGAATAGGTGTTTTTATTTTCTCAAAGAAAACTACACATAGTACTTTTAGTCACTTCGAAACTCCTTGAGATAATGGAAAACCCTTTGTTAGGTAAAAGTATTACTATTAATGATACAAGATGAGATATTAAAAGAAAACATAGGACTCCTCGTCAGCGCACAGGCCATATGTGTGTATTATATTTTGTCCTTACGTATGTACATTAGGGGAGCAACTTAAAAAAAAAAAAAAAAACAGGATACCACATCATAGCCCACGTTGTACTGATACTAAAAACCGTTTTCAAAAGTCATTTCAATGAAAAAAGCTTCCGCACCGAAAGCAATTTCTAAAACCTTATTTATTTTTTTATTAAATTATTATTTTTTAATATTAAAAAAGTTAATATTTTTCATATTGTTAAAAAATATTCATATAGGTATACTAAATATTCTTCTCTGTAGCAAATGGATTTTAATTATTTCCTTGATAACCACTATAATATAAAAAGGTAAAGTCATATTGTTCACAATTGTTTCAGCTTTTGTTTAGTTTAAAAGATTTATAAAATCAGCATTTTAAACCACCAAATATAACAAATAATTAACTTCAAATGAATTTTAATGTTAATGTTGTCTAAAACATTCATTTAATATCATATTTAAAGAATTTTTGTAACAAAAATAGTTTCGAAATTATTTTGAAATAAGTGTCAAAAAAAAAAAAAAAAATCAATCAAAATTTTAGATTTTTTGTTACTAAAATTTCTTTTAATAAATGAAAACATCAAAAATGTTTCAGTTTATCATCTTTATTTTAACGCTGGTAATGCTGTGAATCAAATAAGGCATGTATCTTCAAAATTGATGCATAAATCTTGATTTTATTCACAGTTAAATAAAAATGCCCATATTACATACAATTGAGTAGAAATACAGTGATGGGCAAAAAAAAAACCCTTTTTTTATTTTTTCTTGAAACAAAAATAGATGGATTAGGTGGATTTTGACGAGTTAAACAAGAATCTGATAATATCATTACCTTATTCAGCGGTCATACTATAAAATTCGAGAATGGTTTGTAAAATTTAAACTATATCTCAAGAACCGTTTACACGATTTTGATAAGCGATACACTAAAAGATGCATACGAAAATTGTCTTTAAGGTATGTCAACAATATTTTTTATTCGCTCAAGAATTTCAGAGTTATGGATACAAATTTTCAACATTTAAAAAAAAAAAAAAAATAATAATAATAATAAATAATTTTTTCGCTATTAATTACCGAATAACTACGGAAATATTAACTGGCCAAAAAATTATGTAAATTCAGCTCAAAGACAATTTAAGTTGCTATGTTTTGGAGTTTAATATATCTTAATAGGCCAAAGCATTCTCGATATGATACCCTACACCATTATGTATGACCATAAAATTTCTGGAAGTGGACTTATATTAGACCAACACTTTTAGTAAATGTAAAATAAAATATACAAATCAGAATAATTCTTTGATATTAACATCTATTTGATTTTATGCTCTTTAGAGCGATTCTCGTAAATATAGTATAGTAAATTATGGACCGATTCAAATGAAATTTAGCATTTTTGTTTCTACTTATATAAAACTTTTTTGTGTCGAATATTAACTTTATACTAACATTAGTATGGGATTTATGCACGTTAAAGTGATTCTCGGAATAGGGGTTTATATGGGAGCTATGGTTAATCGTGAACCGATCTTCATAAAATTTAGTACAAAGATTGATACTTAGACAAAACTTCTTTGTACCAAATTTCATTAAAATACTCTTATTTTTAATGCATTTCTGAGTGTTGAAACTCAATTCCGGGGGGACATTTGTATGGGGGCTAAGCGAAATAATGGACCGATCATAACCAATTTCAATAGACTTTGTCCCTGAATCATAAAAGTCCAACCTGCCAAATTTCATTGAATTATCTTCAAAATTGCGACCTGTACTTTGTGCACAAGGTTTACATGGACAGCCAGCCGTCCAGCCAGACGGACGGACGGACATCGTTAGATCGATTTAAAAAGTGATTGGTATACTTTAAGGTGGGTGTTGGATAACGTTTTCTATGCGTTACAAACATCAGCACAAACACATAATACCCCAACCACCTATGGTGGTGTAGGGTATAAAAATGCGGATATTTTCTAAAATTCGATTTTTCACAAAAAACTAGATTTTTTTTTTACTAAAAAACGATTCTTTACTAATAATTAAATTTTTCACTACAAATTCCAATTTTCAAAAAAAAAAAAATGTATTTTTTTACTAAATTTCTGCTTTTTCTCAAAATCTAATTTTTAATAAAAAAAATCCGATTTTTCACCAAAAACTTAAGAAAATCTATTTATTAACAAAAACGAGCAAAAAAGGGCACAAATTTCACACAGTAATCATCCAGCCGTCCAAGCAGTCTGTCAGACGGATGAACATCATTAAATCGGCTCAGTAAGTAATTATAAATTAATTGGCAAACTTTAAGGTGGGGGTTGCAAATAACAAGATTGTAAATTAAGTTGATTTAATATTATTTCTTTATAAATTTTTTTTCTAATCATTAAATTAATACCTTGAAAATTTATTGAAATTAGTTCATTATTCATCCGATATTTTAGAAGAACAATGAATGAGTTTACTTGTAAATATAATAACACTTTTTCGATTGAAATTTTTTTATGACAAAATGAGATAAATAAGATAAAATACATAGATTTAATTTTTGTATAATTATATTCATAAAACCAAAATAAAAAATATTTTACTATTATAAGTATGTGTGTATTTATGTAGTACAACGTGAATGTTAAATAAGTAATTAAATAAAAAACAATTGAATATATCAATTGATTTAAATTGGTTTGTTTGTAATAATTAATGTTCTGAAGCTGACGTAAGATTTGCTATGAAGAATATTAATGTTCATAATTAAGAAAATACGTAAAGTGTCATTAATTTGCATCGATAATAACCGATAATAATGCACTTTTAATGTTTTTATTAAACAAGAACACTTTAGGTTGATTTTTTTTTTTTAATAAATGTATTATGAACAGAAATTAAACAAGAATTCGATTATAAATGTTTATTGTATAAATTGTTATACATACAAATATATTTTGGTTTATTTAAACTTTATTGAAACGTGAATTTTAGTTCGCATTAAATTGATTTCTTCTCATCGTCATCAATAGTATATTTTTAAAAGTATGTTTAACATGACATATTATTAAATAATAGTTAATTTCATATAAGTACAATTACATTTTACATGATTTAATTAAATATATACATAAATAAATATAATTTTAACTCCGGTAATTTTCGAATACAGGTAGTAATAATGTACATAAGCATTATGTATTTATATATGAGTAAAGTTATGTATATATTTATTAAATTTATAAAAAAATTCCTATTTTAAATAAATCTTAATAGCAAAATAACTACTTGCAAATATAAGATATTTAAGATTTAAAGTAAAACTTTATTAATGCGAATGTTAATAAAATAAATTCAAGGCTTTTTGTTCATACGCTCTAATGATTTAAAAAGAAGCTACAAATTAGGGAAAGGAGAAAAATAAGGGGAAAAATTAGCAAGATTTAGTCCATAGAGAATATAAATTACGACTACTTGACTTCACACTTTATTAATATTGTTAACAAATACATATGTATGTTGGAGTATGAAAACAAGAAACAAAAACAGAATAAATAAAACAGTCAAAGGAAAATGTAAAGAAATACATATTTACAGTAGTTCATAGTTTGATAAAATTACTAAGAAATATTAATACTGAGCTATTCAGATATTAAGAAAAATAATTTAGTATATTTGCAGCTATTAAGGGTTTTATGAATTAATATTTGAAATAATGTGTAATTTATAATTTTATATCCCAAATGGTGAAGGATATGTTGTCATAAATATATCAGATATAATTTTTTCCGAAAAAAATTCTAATTACATGACATCCTAATAATACTTATACTGTAGATCAGTTTGGGAAAGATACATATATTATTGTAAAAAATATTTCCATTATCATTATCATCAGTCCTAAACTTGTATGTTTTCATTAACACTATAAGTTATACTATTTTTGTAGTGTAGATACCACAATGCAGCCTCATGAAAATAGAAGAAGAATTATAAAAACATCTTAGGATACCTTAAACCTGAAATTTAAATTTTTTAGGTGGAGGTTATTTTCTTTGGAAATTTTTTTGCATAGGGATTTGTCATTATTGTGTACAAATACATACATATGTATGTATGCATATATTTGCATGTGTGTGAAACTGTATTTTATTATATAAATAATCACAAAACATTCGTATAGGAGTTTACAACTGTAGATTTGATATAAACGAAGTGTATAATGAGTATGACTATGTGCTACTTTCGTGTTCTTATTTTTATTTTTTTTATATTTTTATGCCTACGTTGAAAGTATTATATCTTTATTGTCGCTTAAATAAAAGTAACACATGTGCTAATGTTTCTATTTGAAATATGTTACAAGTTCGTAACAAATTTTGTCTTCGGTTGAGTGAATCCCTTTTAAATAAAAGCTTGTATTTCATTTTACTTACATTATGAAATATTTTTTGTGCTACAGTTTTAGGTTTTTCTAATTTTTCATTTAGTTTAGTTTCGTTTCATTTTTACAAATCTTAGAGTATATATTTTTTTTACATTCTTTTTTTTTCAAATAAAGACAAAAAGAAAAAAAAAAAAAAAAGAAAAAAATAAAGAAAATAAAATAAAAAGAATCTTAGGCGTGTTCTTTTTTAAGGAATATTTGTTAAAAATATATACGAGTTGTTGGAAAAAAATAAGGAATGTAAGAAAAATGTTGTTGCTTAAGGCTATAAGTATGTAAAGAAATATAACATTTTAAGTTTAGTATGATTCTAAGGATGTGTGGGTGTATGGGTTTGGGGAATATGTGCTAGTATATATGTATGTGTGTA
Organism: Protophormia terraenovae; assembly: GCA_951394005.1. Lineage (NCBI taxonomy): Eukaryota > Metazoa > Arthropoda > Insecta > Diptera > Calliphoridae > Protophormia > Protophormia terraenovae. Next base: position 1,647,453 of record OX596073.1, read on the forward strand.
TTAAGGTTAGTATATTATGTTTAAATGTGTATACATATTTTACATTTCTCATCTACTAGTGGAGATTCTAATACTTTTATTAGCTTTATATTTCTTTTATTTATTTATTTTTTTATTATTTTTTCTTTTTTGTGAGTACATGTAGGTAATATCAGCAATTTGTTTTCCCCAGTTAATTCAATTTATTTTCACATGCGAAAAAATACATCACAAAACACTGAATTAGAGGGTTGATATATACATATATATTACCATGTTTTTTTTTTTTTTCTTTTTTATTTTCTTTATCATACAATACATTAACACATACATTTATTTGCTTTTCCTCAAATTAATTTTATTGAAAATCATTAACATTGAAATTTCAAAAGAAATAAAAAATTTTGAAACTTAACTAATTACATTAATAAATAATTCAAATTTTCATCTGTAAATTTTATTAATAGTGGATTTTACTCTTGGTAGTAAATTTATATACATATAATTTATATAATATGAACTTCAACGACATACCACTCAGGCTTTTTTTTCTTTATTGTAAACAGATTAAAACATCTGTTTTTTTTTTTACTTTTAATTTATTTTTCTGATTTTCTTTCAAATGTAGGTTTTATATTTTTACCCACTTTAAATTTTACAATGATATTATGCTACATAAGTTTTTTTTAAATTAAAATTATTATGATTTTCAATTAGGTATGATAAACGAAAGTAGTTAACTTATTTATAATAAAATTTTAAGCTTAAAATATACACTTTTCATTGATATGTTAAATACAATTACTATGATTCTAAACAAAATTTTATGAAAAAAGCGGAATTTTGATAATTTAGTAAAAAAGAGAGATTTTCTTTCTATATCGTATTTACAAATCCAAATCAGCTATTTTCCCAAACCGTTGGTTCACAGGACGTTACAAATTGAGAAAGACCTATCGAAATTTTGCATCGAAGCCATCAAAAAACTTATTCAAACTATATTTAAGATCAATCAGTAGACAAGATGTTCATCGTAACAAGAAGTTTAAAACTTTTAATTGTCAAAAATATTGAAAAATATTTTCACATTTTCAGTGGAAAAAAATTGTTTAGTTACACTTAAGTATTGGTAAGAATTAAACATAAATAAGGAAATAGTATAAGTAACTATTTTGGGCGGGATCGAAGATTAAAAAACGGGTTCAAGATTTCGTTAAATTAAAACTCGAATTATTTTTAATATAACAAAGATAATTATGTTTTTAATTTCTAAAATCTTGAATTCTAGAATGTTTTGTAGTAAGAAATAATTAATAAAGAACTAAGTATGATTTTTAACGGATTTTCTTTCAACAAATGTTTTTTTAAGTTCATCTGAAGAGGTTCATTAAGAATAATTAACATTTTCAACACCGTAGAACATTATTATTATTTTTTATTAATTTTCACCAAAACTAAAACGATTTTTCACTTCGAAATGCCAAAATGAAGTGGTCATTTGAGGTGTCTATCCCTTTTCCAAATCCCATCGAATAAAGGATTTGTTAGCAATTTTCCAGATTCTTCTAAACACGTATCTATTAATTTTAGGAATTTAGAAAAATTTTATAGAAAAAAAAAAAAAAAAAGATTTTTACTAAAATAACAATTTTATGTATTTAAATTCTTTTAGAATGTCTTGTTGTACTTTCTTTCGTAATAAAATATTAATTTTTAATTTAATTTGAAATATAACTAATGTGGATCTTATAAAGTTTTATAAAAATCTGATTTTAATTTAAAAAATTTGCTAAAAGGATCTAAATTGAACCAAATCAAAGGATTTTGTTCAACGCTTTTTAAAGCGTTTTGGATTGTTTATGCGCTTTTTGGTTATAATTAGTTGACAAGCAATACGAGGATGAGGAAAAAGTTGGAGCAAACCTTCTTTGTTCTAAATATAATGTTTTTGGTTAAATTGAATAATAAAGGCTATTCTCACTATTTATTAATTCCAAATAATACAATAAAATAAAAAAGTACCATATTAATCAATATATATTTTTGTTTCATTGAATAATTAATGTTGAACCTATTTATATCAACCAAAAAACTTACCTAAAAAATTCATTTGTTGGAAAAAAGTCACAAAAAATCGTATTGAATAAATTTATTTTCCTGGTAAATATCTTAGAATTTAGGATATTTACCAGGTTACCAGTTATTTTGGAAAAATATTAATTTCATTATTATTTTAAAAATAAGAAGAGGTTTAATGTAACGAAAATCTTGAACCTATTCTATTGACAGGCAGTGTATGTATACTTTTTGCTTTTTGAGTGTTCATTATTATTTTTTTTTTTAATTCCATTAAAAAGCGATTTTTTTTTTTTATTTACGACTCTTTTTAAAATCTGCAATATTTTAAACAGAGAAATCTTATCATTATGTTTTTGTGCAAACATATAATATTCTGAGCCAACTATATAATTGTTAGCCTTGCTTTCAAAATACATAAAGTTTAAGAAAGATAATATTGTAAACAAAATATATGTTATTTTACATATAGTGTCATAAAGTTTTTTATTCTTATTCTAATTTAAAAATATAAAATTTTCGTTTATTACACAAAATTAAAATTGAAATTGTTGTGTGTTTTAAATATTATATGTAAATATACACATGTAAATATGTATGTTTGTATATTGTGAAAATTTACGAGTGTTTCTGGAGTAATAAACCTTCAATGACATTGTTGAGTATGACACCTTAAAAAAAAAGATTTTTCTTTCTTGCAAATCATCTTTATTTTAACATGTATTCTATTGTCATTTTTATTAAACTACTTATGCATATCTATGTATATTTACACAGATATTTATATATAACAAAGTACATTAGGACTGCGCACGAAAAAATCCGTGCATGCAAATCTGCTTATAAAAACTAAACCAATAGGCGTTTTTTTTTTTTTTTTTTTAATTATAATTTTATTAATAATTTTTATATACTAATATTTTTATTATACGCGATATTTTTCTGCCATATTCCCTCTAGCATCTGCAACATAGAATTCCTGGGCAGGAAGTTGAAAAAAAATTCGTCTGAAGAATTTTCAAGTTATTTTTTTTTACCTCCAAATTCTTGCTTTGAGTTTCTATTAGGATTTTTTGTACTTTATATGTCTTCGGGCTAGATTTCCTTTCAACTTTTCTAATAAAAATTCACACATCAAAAGTTATAAGCCCAAGAGCATGTACGGATTTTTTCGTGCGCAGTCCTTACATATACTTATGTGTAAATGGTAAGATTTTTATGAATAATATAAGTAAGTACATATTAGGTACAGTTAAATTTGATGGTAAATATAACTATGAATATTTGTGGTAATATTTTCGCCAGTTCCATTAAATAGAACTGTTGTTAAATACACACATAAACAAATATACATATGTACATACACATGCAACTTATAATACATGAATGGTGAATGTAAAATGAGCAAAGAATTGCTATCAAGGGAGTGATTGCATAGAGTAATATGAAAAATGAGCTTTTCGTGATTTGAGGTTAAAATATTATAACACTTTAACAATGAAAATCAAAACTCAAAGAAAATCCTTTAGAAATTTTAAGTATGCAGAAAAGTATATATACATACTTAGATTATATTAATTTTTTGTGTTTTAAATTTAACAAATATTGATAATTTTTACTAGCAGGTTTTAGATATATTTTACTTTGCCCTACATATGTTTTTTTTATTAAATTTGCAGGCATATTTTTAAAACCGATAGTATATGACATAATATTCTTAACATCAGAGCTGATTTTAAAGAATTTATTTTTAAAAATTGAAACTAAGCAAGCAGAAATCACAGTCAAGTTTCTTATTTTTTTTTGGATTTGTGTAAGATAATACTTCAGCTCGTTTGTCATGACAACGAAAAACTTGTACATTGTTTTCTTCTAAAAATTCTGATAAGTTTATGTTCGTATTTTTTTTTTCTTTTTTATGTTTATTTTTACTCGTATTTCCTCTGGTATTTAAAGTATGAAACAAGTAAATTTATTTACTTTTAAAAGCTTTGCCGCAAGTAACTTTCAGTTGGACTGTGGCTTATTATATTCAGCTGCAATATTTCTGGGTGAACTTTACTTTGCAAAAGAAAAAAAGTTGGTTTATGAGTTTTTTTGAGCAACACATCACTTTAATTTTAATATGGAAAGAGTGACTTTGTATTAAAAATAAAAGTTTGCCTTAAGCATTTTGCTAAAACATTTCTTTCTTTTTTTATATCACCCAGGATTTATTTTGTAATTCATTTCAATTTTTTTCCCATGTATTTGAAATTACAAAATATAAATATAAAAAAAGAGTTTTGCTAAAACAAAATATTTAAAAATTTTAAATTAAAAAAATCTTAACATTTTCTAAGTTTAAGTATTATAAATAAATAAAAAAAAAAACAATTGTGAGAACACATGCAAAAGTATTTGTATAGAAACAATTAAGATATTAAAGTTATGTTCGTGTATATGTTAAAGTTTCATATATACATACGTATGTGAGTGTTTCTTAATATAATGTGTGCATATTAAACTAATGCGTTTTTTCGTAATGTACGACTAACATAATGAAATTGAAGTGTTTTTTATGAACCCTTATATGCTATTACAAAACCACGTGGACAACTTTTTAATTTCAACAGCCAAATTATAATTTATTTTAAAAATTACAAAAAGTAGGGACTTAAAATACAAACTTGGGGAAATTTTTGATAAAAATAAAAATTCATATTGGTGAACATTATTTTTATTTCTTTTAAACAATCTTTCTAAATATGACAAATTTTTTTTGTTTTACTCATACTTAAAAAGAGATAAATAACAAGTTTTTGTTGTTGCTTCCAATACAACGATTACTTTGTAATTTGTATATTTGGATAAAATTAACAATCTCTTTTGCAATTACTTCAAAAAAAATAAAATAAAAAATTGTGAAGTAAATACTAAGCTGTCATATAATGTAAACTCTCATTGCAACATATGAATGTACGTACATATGTACATATTATTGACTCAAGTTCTGACACACTCTTGTTATTGTAGTTTGTTAACATCCACACAGTTATATTTGTTGGTTGGAAAATAACTGTGCCTGTCTTAATGAACTATTGTTTTTGTTTCAACATTGTTGTGTTTTCTTGTCGATTATTTGACGCTAATGTTTCCACTACTTAAAGTTGTTATTAAGTGTTAGCAAGTGAATAATTACAATGCAATTATATTCAAAATTATATAATTAATTTTTAGAATAACTTTGTCCTTCAAAATATTTTGCAGTGCAATGAAAAAAATATATATGTGATTTTTCAAATCGGATCTGAAATATAATTGTCGGATTTTATGCAAATAAAATACGCAATTAAATCAAAAATAAATATGAGCACCATAAGTTCTTTTTATAATTTGTGTTTTCCTTTGCATAACTCTTTTTCTGAAAAAAACTTTTTTCTTCTTTTGACACTCTAAAATTTAGTTTCTTGCTAAAGTAATAATTTACGGAATAATGGTATATGTAGGTATATTTTTATTGTAGGTTATTTGAAATTTATTACAGCCTAGATATCTATCTCTATGTTCATAAGTATAGCATTAAATCAGTACAGAATATCTTTTTATTATGTAAATTCATTTTTATGATTTAAGAAGTAAAGTACTTAATAGTATTAATAAACTTCTTACCTTTTCCAAAAAAACTTGTTTAAGTCAATAATTAATATCCAGTCTTATCTAATGATTTATGATTTAAATTTCTCACCTTTAATATTCATGGTTTGAACGGTTAGTAATCACAGTTTTTAGCCAAAGCCGACATTTTTGTAAGAACTATTAATCATTTTTTGTAAAAAGGTTTATTTCTTTTTACAAAACCTTTTTTTGGCAGCAAAAAAAAAAAAAAAAAAACAGACATACCAATGACCACAAGGCCATTTAAATTTCATTTCGATTTAAGTTTTTATGTGAATTTTTTCTATCTTAAATTCTTCCGAAATGTCACAAATGTGACTTGCAACACATATTCATGTACGTACGTATATATTTACACAGAAAAAGGAAGAAAAAAATTCCAAAATGTTATTTATCTTCTTTTTCATATCGATAATGGTAAAATAGAAAGAACCAAATACGAAAAAAAACTAAATTAAAAAGATAAATAAAAAGATTGGCAAACACAACGTGTAACGTTTGTGACCATAAAAAATGAAATAAAAAAATAAAAAATATCTAGATACTCGCACATACAATTCAAAACGAAAAGAAAAAAAAAAAAATAATAATTTTAAGCGATTGCCAACACATCAGAAATCTAAAATTATTACTGCATCAAATGATGTATAAAGTTTTCTCTCTATTCTGCATAGATTCAATATAAAATAAAAAAAAACGAAAATCCAATAAAGTAAAACAAAAACTATGATACTGGAAAAAAATGATTTTTATTATTTCATATGAAATCTGAAAAAGTAAAACAAAATTACACAAAAGACTTGTAACACACTTGTCATGTTTAAAATTTAAACATAAATCAAAATAAATTTTATACATAACTTCATACGTATGTATGTGTTTATAAAATTTAAAAACTTTTTATCTCAACATTCATAGAGTACATATACGTATGAACCTACATTTTAAAGATAGCGAATATTCTTCAACTGAAATATCAATTACTCTTAAGACAATCATCTTAATTTTTTTCGATATATTTAGTTAATATCATTTCGATTGGATATAAACACTTGTATATGTAGTTAGAAGAATACTAATATAAATAACATTTATCTTCAAAATATAAAATCAAATATACATGTATGTGTTGTTAGAAAAGAAGTTATTTAAAAATAAATTTAAAACTTTGATTTAATAATACTAAGATATCTTCGTTTTGAAATATGTATGTAAAACCTAACATCATTGTGTATTAGGGTGGCCCTCTTTTATATGGAGGGAAATAAAAGATTTTAGATTTTCAGTCTCACCCCTAAAAATTTTCGAATATCCCAAATACTATAAAATACTAAGTTTTAGATTGATTTAAAGAAATTTAGAGGTGGCTAAAAGCGACTGACATATTAAAAATTTAAATTTTTTTCTTCTGTTCAACCATAAATAATAACACAGAGTTACAAAATGAGAAACAAACAGTTATGGAAATATTAAGCCCATCTTTTGAGAAAAAATTTAATTTTATACAAAATTTCAAGAAAATAAATTTTCAAAAAATTATAAAAATTCGAAGATAAAAAAACAAAAAAATCCAATTTTTATTCTTTAATCATAAAAATAAATTTGTTGCAAATAAACCAAGATAAAGCATAAGTTTTGATTTTATTCACAAAGTAGAGCAAATACTCATTTAAAAGTTACATAGAAAAATTTAAAAAAATCACAAAATCATTTTTTTAATTTTTCTATGCAACTTGTAAATGAGTATTTTAAGTTATTTCTGAATGAAATTAATTTTAAAATCAGTTAAGTGGAAAAAAAGTCATGAATTTTAATAAGAACTTATATATTTGAGTAATGTTTTAAGGAAGATTATGCTAAAAATCCAGGTCGAAAATATATCTTAACCACAATGTCATTAATATGGTTTTATATACTATTCATTAGATGATTTTTATTGAATGATTGTATAGCATGAATTCAATTTATTAAACTAATAAAATATCAGTATTAAATCCCAGCAAGTGAAAAAGTATATCTGTTTGAAACCATCATGTAGACAGCTTAAACATATATTATAAATTAGTAATATACACACCATGCGGAATTCATCTCATACAAATTTTACAAAATATTAAGAAAGTTAATATAAAAACTATGTAGTGAGTCCGAAGTGCTTTTTGTCATTTCTGAAACACTATAAAATTACAGGTTTTTGCACTATGGAAACTCTAATGATACCCAATTAAATGTTTTTATCTTTATTTTGACCCAAAGATAAATTAATGTTGAGTTTTTATCCACTTTGGAATAATTTGCGGTTTTGTCTCATAACCTCACATTTTTCTTTAGACACGTTCTAATCTATATGCTACACAGAGGTTTTCAGATACATATATTCAAAATGCTTTTACAATATTTTTAAGTATCGGAGATCTACTAAAGCCTGATTTCTTAGGACAATAAAATATGTTTATATGGTTTAGTAATAGCGAAAAAATATTTCAACATATTTAGTATCAAACTTTTGATTCACTGTTCAATTATGTTCAATATTTAGAAGAAATTCAGATAATCATTTATTATTATACAAATGTAAACAGTTTTTAAGATAATTTACTCTAATTTGTATTATAATGATATCGTGATTATGTTTTAGTTAAATTTTTTGCGAAAATATTTTGCAACTCCGACTTTCCTAACAATATCAGCAAAAAAAAAATAATAATACATAATTTCTATAAATTTGTATAATCAATTAGTCAAAAATACAATTAGTTAGAACTAACTACATTTCTCGATTTAATAGACAACTGTCAAAACGTCTAACCACCCTTTTCCAAAAAGAAAAAAATAAATTGTAATAAAATTTAATTTACGTTAAAATTTGCGATATATTTTTGATATTTTCATATGTTGGATCACCCATTGAAACTACAAACACACATTTGAATTACACCGATGGTTTCCGGAAAAGACGATCTGCTTAGTATTGTGTCGATATCCACAAAGCTCTTTCACGACAGCATTCACTCGAGTTAATTAATCAGTAGATTAAACAATTGACAAAATTTCTTTTTATAATATTACATTTAGAATTCTGTTTTAAATCTGCTAATGCAAAAATACATATCCCTTTGGGTCTAAGTTATTCAACTAATAAGAGTAGTATTACTTATAGTTTTTAATTCGGGATCCCGGGAATCCCGGGAAGTCGAAACATTTTTCCCGCTATCCCGGGTAAAAATGTCCGGGAAATTGCGATCCCTATTTGTAACAAATTTATCTCTATAAATTTAGAAATTTAAAATTTTTATGAATTTTTTTAAGTTTTTTTTTTTTTACATTTATGTATAAAATTTCATTTTTGCTCAGAAGATGGGCCTAAAATCAACGTAACTGTTGAAATAGTAATGTAAGAACGACTTGAAGATAATTTTAATAATAATTTTTTGATATTTTTTTTAACAAAATCAGACGAGTCGTTTTCAAAATATGCTTCAATATATAGTAGAGCCCTACAAACTGTGTCTTATAAGGCATTGCAAGCCACTTTATATTTTTCGATCATAACTGTGTAAATGATAGTATTTTCGTAAGCAACAGTCGTTTAAAAGAATAATTTTTAATTTTGCTGTGATTTATGTTTAAAATAATTAAAAAATATTAATAAAATTACTAATTGTATAAGGCTTTGGATTTTAATTACTTTAAAATTTAATACATTTTCTATTTATTTTTATTACTTTACGGATTAGCTTGAAATGATGTATTAAATTAATTTTGTCACGTAAATTAAAATATTTTAATTTAAATGATTTTTTTTTTGAACAAACAATTAATTAGGAAACTATAATTATTTAAAATATAAAGAAATACTAAAGTTTAAAAATCGGAGGTATTAAGTAAAAATACTAATTTTTTACTGATGTTTCAACTTTTTAATAACTTTAATTTCTTTTAATTCTTAATTAAGAGTATTTTTTAATTACTATATAAATTAACCCTTTTACATTTATTCAAAAAAGAAAAACCAACAATAAAATGTAGACATACATATATATGTGTGTATGTAAGAATATTTATAAACAACTCCTTTGCATAAAATTATTATTTACAGTATCTATAAAACATCAATAGGAAACTAAATGCCAAGTTTCCTTTATCTCCCTCAATTTGTGGTTGAAATCTTATTTTTCGTGGTCTATTTTCTCGAAAATTACGTGTTTTATGGTAATTTTATATTAATAATATGTTATTTGTTATCTAATCTTCTTGCTTTTAGGCATTTTAAAAAGCTCATAATCTGTGGAATTAAACAAGATATAAATCCAGAAAATTGCATTTATAATTAATTATTTATTATTGTTGAAAGCAAAAATTTTTAAAAGTCATCATTTTCAAGATTTTGATCTCTCTAAGTAAATAAGATTGCAATCGTAAGCAGCGTTACCGTTGAGAATTTGTAAAAAGTGTCCAAAAAAGGGGATTTCAAAATAAAAAGTTGCCAAAAAAGGGGCCAACTACTTTAAAACCTAAAAAACTCCTTAAAATTTTTTTATTTGATAACAAAAAATTATTTAATTTTAAGAAAAACTACAAAATTCAGTTCTATTAATAACAAAATAATTTATTATTATTTTACAACAATTTTTATTATTGCAAAAATAAAGATTTATTCACAAAAATATTTCGCACACAATCTTCTTTTAATTAGTTAAACTCCTGTACTTTTGTAGGAGTTCTTCACTCGTACTCTAGACTTTCAAATTTATGATGGAACGCATGAATTCACAAGTATTGTCATAAGTCTGTTAGATAATCTATTTCTTGCTTTTGATAATTTAGTAAAAAAACACATTCCCCCTAAGAATTGCTTTTAGGAAAGTAAAAATTTAAATTAAGATATAAGTATTCATCGAATCTTTTTTTCATTTTTTCAATCCAGTCCAAAAAAATTGGCATATGATGATAAACTTTATCATTCTGCTTTTGTGGACTATAATTAGATACCAGCAGATTGCAATTCGTATTTTCTGTACCACTACCCACTTCATCAGCATTCGTGATGTCTTATCCATTTCGGTTCCGTTGAAAACTAAACATGGCTCCCACCTTGCACTGGGTGCAATTTTGAAGGATTCAGTTAGCAGCGCCAGGCGTTTGGGGGCAAGTAAAAAATATATTGAACCTGGACACTGTTAAAGATGTGGTTACATAGTGTCGTAAGCCGACATTTGGTTCGAAGGACCATATAAAAGTTTGCAAACGTAATTGGCTTTGTAGTCTCCGTTTGGCGGTACCAAAGCAGAGTTTGTGGACTATAATTAGACACCAGCAGAATGGAATACGTATTTTCTGTGCCACTACACACTTTATCAGCATTCATGGTGTCTTATTCATTTCAGTTTTGTTGAAACCAGAACACTTTTCCACCTCTAAATTTTCATCAATCAGTTAAAAACTCGGCAAGTGTTGGTTTTTCGACTATTTGAACATTTCCTGGCGGTAAGAACCAAAATCTGGACATTTTTTGAATTGAGGGCCACTCTATTGTATATATACGTATCTAAAGTATTCGTAAAATCTATGAAAGCAAACAATTTTACGACCTGAATTATTTTTGAAACTATAAAAATTTAATAATATAAAAAAGGCTAGAAATATTGAAAAATTAAAGAATACGAATTAATAAATAAACTAAAAGAACAAAGACTTAAGTGAATAAATAATATCTTAATATTCTGAAATTTAAATATTTTCCTCAATATTTCCAGTCAGTATAATGTGTATGAGTACTAAGGCTGCATAATGTTAAAAATGAAGAAACTCTTTTTCAAAATATTTGGCAAACTACCAAGTTAAAAAGAGGAGAAAAAAGCACATATGTATATACGTATGAGGTTGTTAAATGCAGACAACGTGTATTTCGAAAAAAGGAACTAACCAAATATTTATAACACATACTTATGTATGTTCATATGTTCATTAGAGTGTCCGTAAAAAAAAAAATTAAAGAAGACCCCTCAAACAATGTGTATTAATGAGCTGAATATAAAAAATATTTAAAAAATTTTTAAAATTCATCTTCAGTTCCCGACTAGTGATTAAAAGTCACGGGTCTAAAATATTTTGTTATAAAAAATCTTTGAAATTTTTTCTCGAAATGGGTATAAAAAAAAACTCGTAACTTTGAGTCCGTTATGAGAAAAATTTCAGCAAAAATTTTGGTCCATTAGTACATTATGCGAAAAAGGGTTTTATTTGTATTTTATAATTTTGTTTCTTTCATGGGTAAAATATTGAAAAGTTACACTTTAGTAAGTTTGGCTCATAAATTATTTTCAGAAATTTGTTCAACAAAACACAGAAAAAATTATCAACGTATATTTTTCAATTAACAAAGTTGTTTCATTTTGCATCGAATTTAATAAAAATATTAAAGTAAATATTAAATAAAAACAAAATTTAGGTAAAATTTTATTTATCACTTAAATTTTTAATTCATCCATTGATTTGATTAATTTTTTAATTGGAAACAGAAAGTTTTTCATTTTTTACAGTTTTTAGTAATTGTTATAATAAATTTAGTGGGAGGTGCAAATTAAAAAAGTTTTTAATTGACTAAATTATTTACTATTGTACTTGGTGATTGGTGACTTTTTTCTGTGAAATGCTCTCAAAAGCCCTCTAGCGGAACAATATTCCATGGGGAAATTTTAAAAATAATTTTTGAGACCTATTTCGCGAAAAAAAACTTGATACTTTTGTTTAGCCAAAATGTACCAGACTTGAGAACTGAGGATGCATTTAAAATTTTTTTGAAATATTTTTTTTTTCACATTTAAATCTCCAAAAAAAAAAAAAAAAAATATATTTCCTCGGGACACTCTAATGCACATATACTCGCAGTAAGACATGAAAATACTGTCTCACTAAAAGTCACAAAAACTGGCAAGCAAATGTTGAAAAATGTATAGTAACATAGAGCATATTTAGTTACATTCATTTCATGTTGCACAAAAACAAATGAACAGCGCACTAAATTAAATGTCAGATGTCAACTTAAATCTATGAGCGAATATGAGCATTTAGAATTGCAAAAGAAAGATATACATACATTCATACAAACACAATTATAAATGCTCGTATATTCACTCCCAGCTCAGTTTTTTTTTTTTTGAATTTTTATTTTTATTTTTTAGTTCTCAAAAATACTTTGTTTAAATGTAAAACCATACAATAAATAGTTACAAGTACTTGCATTTTGTTGATGTTTTGGTTTCTAATACTAATGTTATGGTAGGTACATTTACATACATAAACACCACTGATACTGCTAGTTATTTTTTGGTTGGTTTTTTTTACTTTAATTAAAGAAAAATACAAAAATAAATTACCGCTGATGTTGAGGTTTCTCATACAATTTCATAATTGTTTTGTACTTATTAATTACAGTACTCATACACTGCGTTTTACTTGAAAAAGGAACAAAAAATTGAAGTTAGTAAATTATGTTCAAGTTTATGTCATATTTTAATAGATCTTAGGATAATGAACAGAACATAATGATAAGATGTCCATTTTATATATTTTTAAATTTTAAAATGCAAAAGATGCAGAAAATGAATTTATTAATTTTTTTATGTCTTTGTTTTAAGAAAATAAAGCGGCCCATAGACACATACTGCATTAGCTCAATTGAGAGAGCTTTTAAATGTGTGCGTCACACCGACAATGCAGTATAAAAAATCAAAATCGTTTTGATTTTAAAATGAACTCATACTGCAGACATTTGTGTCGAATGAATTTATTTAATTTTTTTTCAATTATTAAAGTTTATATTCTATATTTCAATTTAAAAAATTTATTATAAAAATATTCTGTGAAAATTTACAAAATAAAATTTTGATTGATGAATGTGTAGAAAAATCATCAAGCACACACGTATGCGAGGGTTCATCGGCAGTATCTCTCTGCAGTATGTGTCTATGGGAGCCTTAAGACTTTTAGTAAAATATCATTCACAAATTTATTTGAATATAATTTATTGTAAATTGTGGTATAACTATTTTTTATTTTTTTTTTGCAATGATATGATTTTAGTAATATAAATTAATTTAAAAATATTTAAAATAAACATTATACTTTATTTATATTTTTGGGTCTTTTTATGAACAATTTGTTATACCTATAGTTTTTTTTTTTTTTTTTAACTGGATTTTCCTATTTGTTTTTCTTAGTAAACCTTATTAAAAGTTGTACGAAAAGAAACCGATTCTACTTTTTTTAACTCTTTGTGTTCATAGATAATTAAAAACTTTTATCTAATTATGATTGCAAAAGCGTAGCTTTCCATTTTTTTATTATAAAATCTTAGAAGAACTTAAATGTAATCTTATTAACACCATTACACTTCTTATACTTATTTTAAATAGGATAAATTTACCTACTTTAAAATTAAGCTACATCAACTCCTCACAATTACTCGCTCTTACACATACATACCTTGCACTTATGTATGTTTATTTATACAAATTCGTTTTTATATCTATATGTACATACATATATATGTATGTTTTTTTAGTGAACCTTTGTTGGTGGAGACATAATTAAATTATATGTATGTTTTTACAAACATACACATATATAGATAGGTTTATAATTACATATATGTATGTGTTAGTACACGTGTGAGTTAAATTTTATATTTGACTTTTCAACATCTCACTCTGCTTATTTTAAATTGTATTCTTGGTACCGTCTACCATTAATTTTTCCTCTTCTAATCTTGACAAAACGGAAGCTAAAATTACTTAAGCCAATTTTTCTTATGTAAAGAAATATTGTTTCTGATATAATCTTGTTTAAACATTTTCCTTCTAAGGCTGTTTTTATTTACAAAAAATAAATTAACGTAATTTGATTTTTCCTTATTTTATCTTGTTTAAAATACAGTCACAACAATCAAATATTTTTTATAATCATGCGTATTTCATTAAGTATTAAAAATGTGTTTAAAAAGAAGGAACTAAATTAATAAATATTATTTTAACATAAATTTTTATTAAAAAACATTTACATGCGTAAAACAAAAACTTTTTAGTTTAAAAGTGAATAATTTTATTAACATTATCATCCAATATGTTAACAACCTTAACAAACATATAAAATTAAAGTTTATTATTAAATTTTTAAAGAAATACAAAAAATTCACTTATTAAGAATCGAAAAAATCTTAACACACTTGCCTTTTAACTACACTGGTCGAAAAAAAAATCCTCCCCCAAAGACGAATAGTTGAACTCGATGCATTTTGATGTGCTAAACACGAATCTGCTTTCAATTTTATTCCATCAGGTCTGGATTTTTCCATCAGGTCTAATATTTCGCCCATAGTAAGGCCATTACTCTAGTAATGGCCTCTCTTAACTCAAGAACGGCGTGTAATTAAAATTAAAGCTCTAAGATCACGCGTTTCCAAATTATTGAATTTTATATATGTTAAGAATTTTTTGATCTCACTTCTTATTTATGGACAAACTATCACAATGAAATATTATCATTATTATTTTAATCTAGTTTTGACCGTTGAAAAATAGTACAATGATAAAAACGGAAATTTACAGTAATATTAACATTACTCATACGCAATCGTGAGAATAATGTAAAATGCATATGTATGTATAATTTAAATTTGTATATATGTATAAACTTGTACATTTTTAATTTTGTTTGTTTTTGTTTAGTTTTAATAATATAAATACGTAAATATGTTTAACTATTCAAGGATTTCCTTTTTTTTAAGGAATATTTAAAACAAATAAATAATTAAGTGAATGTAATTGAATCAATGGATTGATTGGTTAATTCGTTCGTTATGCTCCATAAAATACAAACTGCATTATTATTTCAAGTACATTGATGAATCCCATAATGAAAACAAAAGAAATTGCTGCACAACACAAAATTGTTTTACCTTTTCTTTTGTGTAATTTTTTTCTTTTAATTTATTCTTTTTTGTTTCTATTGATTTGTAATAAAGGACAAGAAAGTCATTGAATAAAGGAAAATAAATTAAAAGGAATGAAATTAAATTAAAATAAAATAAGAGAGGAAATTTCTAATTTAAATTCTTCAATTTTTTTCTTTAATTTCTCTTGTTTAAAAACAAAGATATTTCAAAGGAACTCAAAACTTCTGTTTAGAAAAGATAAGATAAAATTAAACAGAAAAATATGTTTAAAATTTATTATAAATAAAATCAAGATAATGTTATTAACTGTTTTTTTTTTTATTTATTACAGTTATATTATTTCGTTATTGAAACTGACATTATTAATTATCTGTACATGTAAAATTATTACACAGAAAAAAGTCACCAATTAACAAATATATATGAAAATAATTCATTCAATTATAAACTTGTTTAAATTTGCACCTCTCACCAAAATGATTATATCAATTACTAAAAACTATAAAAAATACAAAACAGAAAAAAATTCCCAATTAATAAATTAATTAAATCAATCAATCAAGTAGATGATTAAATGAATTAAAAATGTCTATAGGAAGTAAAATCATACCAAAATTTACTTTTATTTTATTTTTGCTGAAAAATTAAACAAATGAGTTAATTGAAAAAAAGACAGTAATAATTTTTTCTGTGTAGTTATTAGTCAAAATTATTATTATTATTTTTTTTACATTAAATATGACTGTAGTTAATATCAATATATCGTCACGATAATGCAAAACAACGTAACATCACTTTTTATAACTTTACAGGAGGCACAAAAAACTTTCTAAAATCAAAACAAATTTTAGGTTATTACATCCTTAAATATCGTCTAATATATTGGTGATGAATATTTTTATTTTGATTAAATATTACGTTGTTTTGCATTTTCTGTGACGATATATTAAATGTGTAAAGTAGGGGTTTCAAATTCATTAAGAAAAACAAAATGACTAATTAAAATATAAAGATAGAAAGTCGGTCAAGCCCGAACATATGATAATATACACTATCATGTAGGTGTATCAAAATTCGGGGAGGGGCCATATATTACACCTGTGGCCAATTGTTGATTGACATTTTTACTAAGTGTAAAATAAAATATACAATTACAGAATATCGCTTTAATACTAACATTTATATGAATTTGTGCGCTTTAGGTTATTCCCGAATGTGGGTTTATATGGGAGCTATTATAAATTATGGACCGAACCTCATAAAATTTTTCACTGTGATTCATACTTAAACAAAATATATTTGTGTCGAATATTAACTTGATATTGATTTGATATTGATTTGGGATTTATGCACGTTAAAGTGATTTTCGAAGAGGTGTTTATGTGGGAGCTATGGTCCATTATGGACCGATCTTGATAAAATTTGCCACTAAGATGGAAACTTCTTTGCAACAAATTTCATTACTTTGCTATGATCGTTAAAACTCTATTACGGAAAGACATTTGTATGCGGGCTAGATGAAATAATGAACCGATCACCACCAATGTCAATAGGCTTCGTCCTTGTGCCAAAATAATTATTCGTCAAGATATCTTTCTTGTGACCTGTTCTTTGTTCACAAGGTTTATATGGACAGACAGAAAGCCGGCCGACCAGACGGACGGACGAACATCGTTAGTTTGACTCAGAAAGTGATTCTAAGTCGATTGGTATACTTCAGTTTTTAATTGGACTATATCAAGGCCATTGACAATAATATATTTTGTCCTGTTATTATATATGGAACCTTAGTGGCATATATTTATAAAAATAAATTATGGATAAAAATTTTATCATTCACATATTTAGAATTTGATAAATTATATATCACCAGATTTCACTTTATTTGAAGTGGTTTTAGTATATATAGTTAAATAAAGATATATTTAAATTAATATAAGATAAAAAACCAACTAATGGTTTTTTTTTAATAGGATCCTTTCCACAGAAACTAAGGTAACTGAGAAAGAAAAATATAAGTATCTATTGATCTCCTTTTCTACTCTATGAACAAATTTACTATACTTAGAATTTCAAGATAAAACATTTAACAATATTTATTATCAAACAAGTTTCCTGTGTACAATTCACAGGCGCATGTTAAACAAAATCTCTTAATGTTTTTATTGTATCCATTTTTTGCTCCTTTCTGTCAATATTAAAAATAATTTTAAAATGAAAAAAAAAAAAAAATAAAATAAAAGTATTTTGTATCCCTTTTGCTTATTTTGTATCCCTTTTTTTACAAATTTTTTCTTTCATTTCATTTAGTTACATTTTGTTTTATTTATTTTATTATTGTTTTTTTTTTTCCTTCTTTTGTTTTTGTTTTGGCAATTTACTATAGTTGCTTGTTTTTGGTTCGTTAAGTTTGGCTGCCAAATTTGGTTTGTTATGTGACATTGTAAATTTGACTATTGAAATTTATTTTTTATTGGAAGAAAAGTTAAAGACAAAGACATTCTTTTGCCGAAATTATAGCAACTCGCAGACGTTTTGTCACTAAAGCGAGACCCATAAACACATTTACAATTGGACTTTGGGACGCCAAAATATTTCCAAACATACAGGCAGACGGACGGACGGACGGACAAAACAATAAGCATAAGAACAAATAATGAATAATAATAAAAAAAGTCACTCTTGGAAGGGTGATCAAAAATATTTATCGTTCTGTTACTTTTGTAATAAATGTTATTTATTATCAAAAAAAAAAAAAACTAATAAGAATTTTCCAAAAATTGTGATTACTTTTTAAATTTTATTTTTAAATCAATGATTTTAATTAAATTATTTTCAAGCAAACATTTGGACCACAAAGGAAGGAACATTTACTTAGGAATACTACTATAGATTCAAAATCTGTCAAAGTAACTTTTAGTTGATTTTTTTAAGTTAAAATTTGTGTTGAGTACAAATGTTTTTTTTATACCTATTTAATTACAATTTTTTACTATTTGAAATTGTAACAGTAAATAAATTTTCATTTAATACAGCAACTCAACCACAAAATTGGGTCATTCTTTATGACGCATTTGGAACAGAAAAAAAAAACGCACAAGAAAGGAAATAAAAATAATGTCTTTTTTCTTGTATTTATTTTATAAATATACTTACAAATAATACAAAAAAGAAAAAAAAAAATGTAGTAAAACAAGCAAGAATTGTTTGTTTCTGAGTTTCTAAAGAAATGATATCAGCATGTTTTCGAAGAATTTGGTTAAAAAGCTGAAAAAACAGAGCTAAACAAAAGGTTTTCAATTCATCGGATGTACATGAAATTGTTAATGTCACCTTATTCCGAGCAATAAAAATATTTTTGAAAAATTGTTAATACGGTTGAATAATCATTTCGTAATCGAAAATTTCCATCGTTGCTATGTTACCTTTGAAAATTATTGCTATTCAACATGAACTATAAGAGTATTCCTGATGCTTTTATATTCGACGCACTTAAAATACATAAGTGATAAGAATAGAATGTATGATTTTTTTTTTTTTTTCTAAACTGATGAGAGGAATATGAATTATTAAAGATTGCACTCGCATCATATCAAATATATTACTAATCTCAAACCAACACTCAAATATGTAACTTCTCCTGAACATGTATTTTGGGCTGGGTTTGAGTATACATAAAATTATTTTAATTATGGCGTTTTACATTTTTATGAAAACAGTAATTGCTAATGCAGATATTTTGTATATACTTTATGTTCTTTTTAGGTTTTTTTTTTTTTTATCTTATCTTAATTTGCTTGCGTTTTTTTACGGATGGTTATGGTGATGATGATGATTTTGATTATGAAAATGATTACATTTTCATTTTCATCATTGTCGTCTTATACACTGTGTTCTGCATAAATTAAAGTTATTCAAACTAAAATCGTGCTATTTTTTTCATTTCTTTTGTAGTTGCGTTCAGGACTTTAAGGGCGCTTTCAGATTTTTCAATTTATTTTTTATATCTTTTCGTTGATATTTCAGTTTTTTACGTTTCAAAATTGTTTGTTTATGAAAATAATAATTATGGAAATTATTAATGTAAGAGGAAAATGTTGAACTGAAAGCGAAGGGAACGGAAAGTATATGTACCTATAGTATTTTGCACTTAACATACATATATTCCACCACGTACACTCGCACATAGTATAAAATGCATTAACTTAACCAAAAAGCTTTTCCAGTTTACATAATCTGAATACGAGTGAGTAAGTGAATATATTTGTGAGTATGTATGTTGACGGCTGCGATAAAGTTTACGCTAAAAGAGCTCAACAACGTATAAAATAATAAAAAATAAAAATAATAACAAATTCACTGAAAAAAGGCAATGAGGACAAAAATTAAATTGAAATAAATAATTAGATGCTTTTGACAACGACACTGTCATTATTAAATCTTTTGTTTAATATAAACTGCAAACGCGGTAAAAAAGAAAATATATACAAAATTTGTTGTGTGAATAAAAATCATTAACAAAATATATACAAAAAATTTAATAAAAAAAAAAAAAAAAAAAATAAGGATTTCTAATTTCCCGTAATTTTTTGGTTCCGCAGATAAAAAAAAATTTTGTTATTCCCGGGAAGTTCAATAAAATAATATAATTGGAACTAAACTAGATAAAACCAAATATCACACAATAATATTTTATTGTAAACTTATTTTTGGCTATTTTAAGGCTACAAATTAAAACCTTAACGTATACGGAATGAAATTGCAACAAAATTTTAAAAACAGTGTACTAAAAATTTCAGATTTGAGGGCATTTTTTTTTATTAATATATTAAGTTGTGTAACGCGGAGGTGATGGATGTCATAAAAAGAAATATCTATTTATATATTAAAAAAAGATATATCTTCTAAACTACTTCAGTATCTGACTATAACGATAGAAGGATTTTGAGGGATATGAAAAATCTCTGAGTGTTAAAATTAAAAATCTCCAAATAATTTGAAATTAAAACCGATCTGAAAGTTTTAAACCAATTTAAGAGGAGTGCCTGTAGAATCCTTTCGACAAAATTCTAAGATAAATTAGGATATTATAACGGAATAATAAGACCCGTAGGTTTTAAAATCGAGCTTTTAAACTCATTATAAAGAAGTCCTTCAGAATTGCTCCAAAAGTGCATAAAAGGATTCCAAATATCAGACTTATAAAGACAACATAATAAGTTATATTTTGAAATAATAATATAAGATTTATGGTAATTTTTGAATTTTTAATTCTGTTGCAATTGTTTCCGTATTCGTCATAATTATTTAAAAAAAAAAAAAATGTACTTGAAACATAAACGATAAAATTATTCAAATAACAAAGTTAACACATTAATTACTATGTATAATTAGCAGGGACCGAAAATAACTGTTATTTTTGAATTTTTAAACAAAAAAAGCAGTAGCAACCAAATGTCGGAAAACTGATTCAAAAACATCATTGAGATCTGTATAGAGTCTACTTTCAAAAAATGATATGCTTTTTAAAATTTTTATTTTTATTTTTTTGAGCAGAAATAAAAGTTATTTTTTGATTTTTATTTTTTTGAGCAGAAATAAAAGTTATTTTGTGATTTTTATTTTTTCGAGCAGAAATACCGGTTATTTTTTGAGCAGAAATAAGTTATTTTCTAAAACTTAGAATTTGTTAAATTTGTTGTTAATAATTGTGAACTGTTCTGGTGTTTCTAATAAATTGTTATTTTTTTAATATTGGATTTTTTAAATATTGTTTGCATTTATTTCATTTCGGAGTATATTTTTTTCGCTTTTCGTCTTTGTATAATTTGTAAAGAAAAACATTTTGTCTATTTTTTTATTTTTGAAGTTTTTATTTTTTTATTTTTTTTTATTTTGGTGATTTTGTTCTGTGGTAAAAGTCAAGAAATAACTTTTATTTCTGCTCGAAAAATAAAAATCAAAAAATAACAGTTATTTTTGCCCGAAAAAATAAAAATAAAAAAATAACTGTTATAATTTGATTTTCTGTGATAATTTATTCGAAAAATTTTAAAAAATAAAGCAACCAAAATTCGATTTTGAACGCCTAATTTCACATCTTTACATTCAACAAATAATTGAATGGTTGGAAACATAGAAAACAACTAGAAGTCCAACTCTTTTTATTCGCTCAGAAACAAAAAATTATTCTCTTCATACGTATAAATTTGTTCTGTAGAAAATTTTACTAACACATACAAAGAGTTAGGTTTTTTTTGACAATTGAGTTAGGTTTTTTGTGAACAAGTTAGAGTTCTAGTTGTTTTCTATGGTTGGAACCACGACTATTTGGTAATATACCTTTATACAGTTATTAAAATTCGGTAGTCTCTAACGAGTTTTAAAAACAAATATGGTGCGTAAGAGAAACTATGTACATAACCAAATTTACTGTTGGAAGTAGCTTAATTCTATCACAGTTAGTTCTTATGTATTATAAACATGGAAAACCTGTTGATTTTTTAAATTTTTAACAATTACGATAAAATTTCTATTAAAATTATTAAAATTTATTAATTTAAATTCTCGTTATTGTTTTTCACCTAATTCTTTTTCTTTGTGCGATTAATGAAATTTGAAGCTAAAGCATGTAAACGAAAAAGTTTTAACTTTTTCAACTGCTTTATTAAATGTATATAGTATTGGAAAAAACTATAAAGTGTTTGATTCTGTAAAGTGTGGAAAATATGTATATATTTCCTTTTATAGTTTAGAAAAATCTGTCAACAAAATATCATAAAAGTAGAAAAAAATATGCATAAAAGAAAAGATATGACAGTGTCTTTTCCATTACTAAAACTAAATAATGTGCAGATTGATACGAGTATGTATACAGACTAGATTTGGTAACGAATAGTAAATCGGTAAAATAATTCTGATTCATTTGAATAATTTATGTGAAATTTAGCTATTAAAAGGCGTTAATCTTAACAGTCAGTAATATAAGAGCTTTTGCTAGCGTCAAGACATTTTTAAATAAATTAAATAAAATGGTGGCGTAACTGTCATTTACGTTTTTTCTTTGTACATTCGAAACATTAAAAAATCATTGATGCTAAAGGATTAACAAATATTAAAATTTTAATTTATTTCGTTCTCCTTGTAAAAAATTATACAAATATTTTTGTACTTTGATTTTTATACTGTAATGTGTTATGTCTAGACTTGTCTGTAATCGTTCATGTACGAATGGAAAATTTTAGCAAAATATTCAATAAAAAAAAAAAAAAAAAAGAGAAAAATGTTTAACTTATTAATTAATTTAGGCATTTCAATATATTTCTACTAACAATTTTATTAATAGAAATATCATAGAACTTTTCACCTTTACAAAATTAAAAATTTTATATTATATTAATACTAAATAAAATGCGAAAAAGTGTAAGTATGTATTTAAAAGCCTGAGAAAAGAAATTAAAAAATATTAATTACTTCCTTAATGTTGTTTGCATCTATTAGAAGTTAATGGTTCGTTTAAAGGTAGAAGAGAAAATAAATGTGCATTAAATTTGTTTTTTATTCTCAACATTCTTTACAGCATTTAATACTTAAAGAAGGAAATGCAAAAAAGAGAAGGGTAGAGAGAGAGAGAGAAATTGTAAAAGAAGGGGGGAAAAGAAAGAAACATTTTCAAGGCTTTTAATTAATATTTACACAAAAATAAACAACTGTTTTTAATGGTATTTTTGTTTTATTTATTTTATTTTTACACTAGACCGAGCTGTACTCAATTCTGTGTTCGTTTCTATGGTAGTTCTTGTTGTTGTTGCCGCTGAAATCCTTCGTCCTTTACAACAATACAGTTTATTTATGGTTTTTTTATGGTTCATACGTATGTATGTAAGTATGTATGTATGTATGTATGAGCAAGGATGTAAGTGTACATACTTGTATATAGATTGTGCTTGTTTATTTTTCTTCATTTCAATATTTTAATTTAATAAGCATTTATTTTATTGCCCAGTAAAAAAAACAAAAACTCACACGAATTGTTTTTTTTTTTTTGGAATTAAAGCAACATAGATCGTTAAATATACATAAATTATTTTACTAAAAAAACCAAATCGAATTAAAGGATGTCATAAAAAATGTGTATATTTCTTATCATTATTTATTGTTTTTCAGCTTTTCCCTATTTTGTTTTTTTATTTTTTTAAATCAATATGACAAACTTTTTTTAATGATGTTGATGATGATGAAATGAACTTTAATGTCCATTTCCTTTTTGTGTGTTGCTGTTGGATTATTTCTCTCATTTTATTTTATTTTCTTATCCGGTTGTATTCAAGTGGAAATTTTTAAATGAATTGTTATTGTTTTTCTTTTAATTGATCTCTATATAAAATAATGATGGCCACAGAATGTTTTATACCAAATGTAATTTTTTATGTTTTAGTTTTTCTTTCTTCTTTTATTTTATTTTTATTTTTTTTTCCTTATATTGATTGTGTTGTAAATAATCTGAGATACAACCAAGTGCTATAATATTTGCATGTGTTTGAGTGCTTAAATAATATTGATTCGATAATACTATAATTATGAATAATTTATGTGCTCCATAAGCTGTGAAAATAACATCAAAGCATATATGTATGTATAAAATTCCAATAGAACAAATAAAATTTATTTAATTTATACATTTTCAGAACACATACATATCTAGGTACATGTCTATAAAAGTAATACGCACCCGTATATTAACCACAAAAGCAACGAAAATAAAATATAAAATGAGAAAATAGAAAGGCATGAAATATGATTTTAATTTGGTGATTAATTAGTTGTTTAGTTTGTTAAATCTTCCAGTCGCTAAATCCCATCAGCTATATATGTACATATCTACAATACAACAACTAGCTAAGGTTAATGTTAATAAATACTGGTATCCCGACAACTTTGGTAGAGCTTAAAACAAAAAACTATTACAATCACTTGTATGTATGTACAACTTATTTAATACACTTTGTTATACTTTTCTATTTTACATATATTTGTAGTATATGTAGTTTTATAGTAAATTTACACAAGTACACATGTCTTGTAGTTTTTGTATAAGTAATTTCCAACAAGAAACTTACATCATTATAAACAACTAAACAACAACAGTAACAAATTGACATTAAAATCCATTTGAACAGCTGTCACTTGATCATGTACACCGACGTAAATATACACAATCACACACGTAACATTTATTACATTATAAGCCAGTATGTAATTTGTTTCACTACTTTATGTATAGTGTGTATGTAATGTATGTAACATGTAAATTTATATGTATGGGTAGTAAGTCGAATAATTGTGAACGCATAATTAAGTTAAGAATGTGCAAAAAAGGATTAAAAACTCAAATAATAGTTGGTATACAATTTGTTAAAATTCCATTTATATGTACAAAGTTTTTGTGAGTATTTAAGGCAATAAAATAAATGTACATACACACATACGTATTTATGTAATTCTTTTATACTCCAAAACATATTTAGGTGAATTATTCATAGTATACACATTAAAAGTAGAATTAAAAATACACTATATATAAATATAAAGAGATTAAATTTATTTTAAATCTAAAATTGCATTAAAGCTATGATTATATCCAAATATCTAAAATCTATCAGATATATTCATATATGTGAGATGCAAACAAATTTTTCCATTTTCATTAATTTTTTATAAGAGTCTCTTAATCATAGAAAATCATTCAAAATCGACTGGGAATAGTTTCTTAGCAGTTTTAGTCTCAAGAGTTCGAAATATTATTGTAAAAACATATTTTTTATATATATTTATATATATTTTATATTTTTTTAGAAAAAATAATAAAAATAGTCAGAAGTGGCGAAAAATCTCGAAAATATTGTATAAAATAAAAAATCGGAAAAAGTAAAAAATCGAAAAAAGTCAAAAGGTCAAAAAGTCGGAAAATCTACTATTTTAAAATGAAAAAAGTTGAAAAGTTGAAAACTCTTTTATTTAAATATTGAAAAAAAGTCAGTTTTTTCTGCCAACTATAGAAACACACAACAGAGAACTTAAAAATTCAAAATAAACATCAAACAATTTAAGAAAGAAAAAATTTCTGTTTTGAATAGCTCCAACAACAGACTCAAATTCTTATGTTCTCTCTAAGGTCCAATCAGTGCTCTATGCATATCGTGAAAATAGGTTTTCAAAAATAAAAACTCTGCACTATCAAATATAGAACTACATAAATGTTATCGCATATTTTTTATTTTAACCCTAGGATGACTGGTAATGTTATGAGCACTTAGTTATCTTCTTGGTCTGGCTAGACCACAGAACGGTTATATGTAAAATGTTGGTCCTAGGAACTATTTATAGTAGCAATTTTGTCTTGATTTTGTGGATAGTAGTTAATATCATTTGTATATATTAATGGAAATAATTCGCTAGACTTATAATAATATCTATTGTGATGAAAACAAAAATAGATAAAAAGTTCATCAATTTTAACTTTTTAAATTAAACGATATAAATAAAAAGTGGATAAATATTGTAATTTTTATTAAAAATAATGTTAATCTAATAATAATCTGCTTGGCAATTATAGCAAACATATGAATTTTCTTATTTACAATATCATAGGTTGATACTAATGTCACATTTTTTACTTCGAAAAATTATTTTGTAATTAATTTTCGGTATTAAATTGTACCTAATATTCATAATTTCGTAGTCTAAGGAGATAATTTGTCCTTGGATAATATATCTATTATATTTTTGTGTCATATTTAGCTAATTTTGGTGGAATTTATATTTTGAAACATGTACGTACAAGATATGAATAGAGTTATACAAATTTACGACAGATGTATATGATGACTCCACGTTTTTAATGAGAATTACTCAAATCCTCTACGATAGCTGATTTTCTAATTTATTGTTGCTTAGAGTAAGTGTTTGAATTGTCAGATCGAAAAAATAGCAATGTAGTGAAGCATCTTATTTACATTTTCGCCTTATAAATATCGTGGTTATATCGAGCTCTAATCGACAACATTTTCGAAATTCGTTTTTTGATTAAAATATTTAATTCAGAATTATTTACATTCATCTGTAAAAATTTCATCGACGTACCCAGTATCTTTTAGGATTTATAGCGAAAGTAATTTTATCTTAAGTAACACTTTCCATATAAAAAACAATGTGTAAACAAATACAAAAATGCTTCTCCTGTGATGTTTAGTGTTCTGCACTTACGATATTTTCACGGTTAGGGATCGATATAATCTTTGATCGACTTAACCTATTCCATTGGTTATTTTTTATTCAAGGTACTTATTGCAATTTATTTTTAATGACAGTTGTTCATTAACTCGATTTCAAAAGACATGACAGCATTCCCTATTCAAACTTTTTCTTTTTAGTTGCTGTAAGGCTCTAAAATCTGGAAAGACTATTTTATAGAATTTAACAACGTCCACTCCCACATTTTTTTAACGAATTGCAAATTTGTCTGTAACTTAATTTTCATTCCTGGATGCAGATTATTTAAATATAAATTTTGGTAAATTCTGTTTTATTTAGACATCTGATACTTTCAATAACATATCATGATTATTTTTAGAATGATTGTACATAAACGAATAAAAAGAAACATGTTTACGAAGAGAAAACTCATTGTGGTCTATCCAGACCAAGAGGTCAACTTAGCGCACTTTCTCTTTAAACCCGAACTTTTCCTAGTTATCGTACTCTAATCGAATCAAAATTGATTTCAATCGATTCAGTAGATATCATTTATATTCTTTTTTAATTTTTTTCTTAAAATATAAGATGAAATCCAAAGTGAAATTTGGTGTGACCAGACTAAGATAATAATCCTTGGGTTAAATAGGGCATCGAAATATGCCATTTAGGTCTTTAAATTTCTCACCAAATAACTGATTAGTTCTTAAACTTAAATTATTCTTTGTGTCAGCAATATAAGGCATTTTAGAAGGGTTCTTTATTTTTTCCCTCTGGGTAGTCAGTCATATAAACAAGAAAATTGTTTATAAGTTTATAGTGTACAAATGTACATTATTGCAAGATGTTACATAATACATATAATACACATTAGTTCACAAAGTTTGTGTTAAGTTTGTGTTACTTTTTTTTTTTTTTTTTGTATGAAATATCTCAATGAGACAAAAAAAAAAAAAAAAAACTTAGAAAATGTAAAAAAATAAAAAAAAATGTCACACAATTTTACATCTATTCGAATCTATTCGTAACATTAAAAATACACACTGTTATGTATGAATATGAAAACTTTCATTTGTTTTAGAAAATTTCTATTTAAACGTAGAAGAAAACTAAATTACATAATAAATTTTGTCCAAAGTATACTCAGAAACTGCTGGGGCTGCAGGGTATGAAAATGTCAAAGAAAAACTAAAACAACAAAAATTCATTAAAGCTCAAGGTTATTCGACAAGCATTTTTATAACTCTACTTATACAATTATAATTACAAAAGTTAATAAAAATAATAAGAAACTACGAGTAATAATATATTAAGAAAGTGAAGATGTCAAAGTCATTATTATGAATATTAATAAATATCTTAGTAAAATATAAACAATGATTTATAAATTAATTTCTGGTTATAAAAAAACTATTTCTAAGGGCTGTTAATTTATCAAATTTTTATCCAAATTTACTTAAAGCTTAACAATGTTATTTTGTATAATGTTAAGCTATAACATTGTGAAAAAATTTAATGAATTAACAGCCCTAAGTGTATTTTCTGTACAATTATAAATAACTTGTTTAAAATTTTATTAAAATAAAAAATAATAATAATAAAATCTGAGTACATAGAAACAAGTGAAAAAGCTTCATTTAATGGTTTATAATCAGGAACCGTAACGATAATGAGCAATAACGAAATGTCACAATTTTTGATTATTTCCGATTTTTACTTTTTGATTTTTTTGGTTAAAATACAAAACTATTATTTTTCGATTATAAAACAATGATTATTATTTGCTTAAGAATAAAATATCGTTATTGGGACTTAATATTTTATTATCCTAAACGAAAAGGTTTTTTAATGTTTAACTAAATTGGATAGAATTTTACTATCTTAGATCTAATAAAATATTATAGTATTTTAAGATAATTTTCCGAAAGTATTCTTAACTGACTAGCCTACAAAGATATTTGCAGTATGTTGTAAAAAATACATACACAATTTTTGTTGATAGTATATACGTATCTTCGTAAATTTATCTAACCAAGATAATGTAATAAATTTTAACTAAGAAATTGTTTGAAGTGTTTTTTCTTTTTATTTACAGTGATTTATTAGATGATCCAAATGTAAAAATTTTACTTAGTACCAATTGAAGAAATAAATAAGAAAGCAAGACTAAGTATTTCCCACCCTTAAAACCACAATAAGAAAAAAGATAAAAAATATGGTAGGAATGTTCTGTTGATTAAAAGGTCTAAAGTTTGACCAATTTTATATGTTTTGATGAGACAGCAGTTAGATACCAACAAAGTTTGCTGCTAAAAATTGTTTCAATAACTTCAACGAAAACTTGTTTGTAAATTGTAATACTTACGAGTAAGTAATTTTACTGAAACAATAATATGTATAAAATACATGTAAGTATGTATATTTATTTATATTGTGAACTACATAAAGCCAAAACACATGAAAAAGTTAGCATTTTTCTAGATATACTTAGATATTAAGATGTACATATACCGAAATGTTCGTCATGATGTTTTTTTTTTTTTTTTTGTCTACATTTTTTATTGGCGTCGGTTTAATGAGAAATCTGTTCATATAAAATCGCACAATCATACAGACATATATGTATTTGCTTAGTTTTTCTCATTTTCTTCTCTCATTAAAATACTTTTATTCATTGTAGTAGACACTATCACATGTTCAATTTGTGTTGTATTTTATATGCCAACAACAATAACTTTTTCTTTCTCAAGACAATAGAAATAAAAATCTTTGAATCGTAACTTACACTTATACTACTATGTATGTTTTTATTTATGTTTTTTTTTACTTACATTAAGGAGGTCTCAAATGGAAAAACGAAAAATAAAACTTTTTTCTAGTTTTTGGATATGTTAAAACTTCATACATTTAAAAAAAAAAAAAAAAATACATATTATAACTTTTAATATAGATTTTTTTTTTTATAAAATAAAACCATATAATTATTCAGAAGTTACACCGATTTTATCCATTTTCATACCCACCATCAAAAAGATGGGGATATATTGATTTTGTCATTCCGTATGTAACATGTCGTAAAAATCATTTAAGACCCCACAAAGTATATATTTTCTGGGCCCTGGTTAGATTTTGAGTCGATCTAGCTATGTCCGCCCATCTGCCCGTCTGTTTGAAAGCAGGATAGGGCTCGAACGGGACAACCTAGGGAGACGAAATTTGGCTCAAATATTTATCTTATATAAGGTTTGTTTGGTATTGAAAATGAGAAAAATCCGTTAATAAACAAACAAATTTATGGGCAGAAGCACAGGATGTCCGTTGTAGCTTAATTTCATACTTTTCTGCTGATATATTTTAAACAAAAGCATGTACGATAATGAAATTTTGTACAAATAGTTCGAGGGTCAATATAAACTTGGAAACCAAAAACGGGCGTGGTCCGCCTACTTTACCGCCCACCTCCCATATAAGGTGAAACGTCAACGAAATTTTGTATAAATAGTTCAAGAACCAATGTAAACTCGGAAACAAAAAATTGGCGTGGTCAGTCCACTTTACCGCCCATTTTCCATATAAGGTAAAATTTTTAAAAGTTGATGATGGGTATATATGTAGATTCGGCCGAGCCTAATATAACATTCGCGCTTGTTAAAATTCTAATTATTTTGTAAAAATAAATCAGATGTAACTTTCTAAAACATTGAATTGATGAGATTTTATTAATCCCGTTTATATGTATTTCGTTATACTTTTGTGTAATACTGTATACATTTATTATGTGTATTACATTTTGTTACATTAATTGTATTTATGATGTATAAAGAAAACTACTTTGAAACATTGAATTTATAACTTTTGGTTTTGTGCTGACATTTGTAGTTTTTACTGTTGATATTTTTTTTTCTTTCTTTATTTTCTTGAGTTTAATGACTGTAATCAAATCTAAGAGCAACTAGTCTTAAATTTAGGTTATTTAAAGTCATATGTCATATGTGAAACCAAATGGAAAAAAATCTTATTAAAATTTCGATTAAATAAAATCATTTCTATATTCGAACATAAACAAAATAAAACTTGATTCAGTTTTTAAAAGTACTTAATGCATAAATTTATTGTATTATTTTGTATGAAACTATTTTATTAAAACTGCTACATGAAAGTACATTAGTAACTACTTACATTTAACCTGATATATAATCAATTACTTGAGATCAGATTTTTGGAAATGTTACTTTTTATCAATCTTTTCATTTAAATTATAAAAATTATATATTTTAAGAGTGAGTAAAACATAAAAAATTAAAAAATAAAAAAATACTTGTTTTTCTATGTCGAATGAAAATTTCATTTCGTCAATTCAGTTTCAAATTATAATCAAATTTTAATATAGTAAAGTATATCAGCTTTTTTCACCATATTTCAGTACTTATTTGTTACCGATAATGTAACTAGTTACTATTCATTTTGCTAATAATGACTTTTTGAAATTAATGTAATTAGTTCTTATAATGACATCTAAGTAATGATTTTCTGAAATACCTACCAGTAATAATATATAGTAACCCAGCAAAAACTTTGCTTCTATTTTTAAAAGCAACAGCTTCCTGTATGCATTGTAGCCTCATTCGCCACTCGCAGCATTACAAAATAGTACTTCAGTAAATAGTATTTAATAAATATGAAAGTCATTTGATTTTTATATGGCTCAGTTGTCTAGAATGCCTAACTAAAAAAACAACGTGTATTTAAATTCAAAGAAAGTTCAACTCCCACTTAAGGCAAATATTTTTTTTATAAATTGTGTTTATTTATTTCTCTATATGAAAACCACTTTTTAGCACATAAAACTATAAGTCGATTGTGGTGTAGCTAGTAAGAAGCAGACTAAGAAACACAAACAGTATGCTAATGCGTGGGTTCAAATCTCAATCTAGCCAAATGTTTTTTCTTGTGCATAAAAAAAATCAGCATCAACTTGTAAAGTTTTGGACACTGTTTTTCATATTGATTTCGCTTACAAATCACATTATTTAGTAGGCGAAGTTTTTGCTGGGAAGTAGTTGCCTCTAATGACATCACCGTGTTAAAATAATGAGTTATTCATTTAATGTGTAAGTAGTGAAGAGCCATTATATTAGCTTCTTAACTCATTACATGGCAAGCAAAGTTTTTGCTGGGTAATATTTTACTGCTTGATTTTATTTAATTTTATTATTATTATTATTATTATTATTATTTCAGATAAAAATTTGCTTAAAATAAAAATGTACCAGTTTAGATATGTAACAAAAATAATTTGGTAAAAAGAAAAATTTATTTTCAAATTTCATTTCCTGCAAATTTCTAAACATTTCTTGAAAAACAAAGTGAAATTCACAATCAGCAAATAAATATTATTGAAGAAAGTTTGCACAAAAATCCCCTGACAACATTGTTCTTTTATGAAACTTCGTCTCTAAACGTGGCCATAAGTACAAAATATGTATAACAATTTATTTCAATATGTTTAAGATTTATTCAACCAAGTAAATGTCTGTAAAATACCATTTAAGTAAGTAGTTACAAATTCAAAACTATTGTATATTATTTGAATGCAGATGTGTTTGAATGTGCAGGGCATAAAGAAAAGGAGATGGGACGAATGAGAGAATATGACAACGAATTACAACTGAACGGATGTCGTATTGCTTATTTTTAGTCTTTCCTTGTTCTGATTATGCTTCTGCTTCTTTATCGTTTTTATTTGTTACTGATTTTTATTTTATTTTTTTTTTTTATTCCTCGGAGGGTTTTCCCTTCAGTTGTATGCTTTTTGTATTCTATTCGATGGTAGTGCATTTTTACTATTACAATATAGTTTTTGTTGCAAGTGCATGAAAAGAAACAGAAAAAAAAATTATGCCACCGGATGTCCAATTTAGTCTAGAGTTTTTTTAAAGCCTCTAGCAAACTCTATTTGTTTGCTCGTTTAAATATTTCTTCGAACGCTGAACCACTCATAATATTTGTACTGCACGAGTATAGAAAGTGACAGAGAATAAGTGAAAAAAATTATTCTTTAGTATAAATATGTATATTTGGGTGGCCTTCTTTAATATGGAAGAAAATAAAGGTTTTTAAATTTTCAGTCTCACCCCCTAGAAATGTTCGAATAGCCCAAAAACAATAAAATACAAAGTTTTAGATTGATTGGAACAAATTTAGAGGTGGCTCAAAGCGATTGAAATATCAACAATATTAGTTTTTTTATTCTGTTCAACCATACCTAATTCATTAGAACTTAAATTTTCATCGCTTTCATCCTTTGGAATTCTTCAGTTCATTACCTTTCTAAAATGACCAAAATGCAGAAAATGGAGCAACTAACAATTTCATAGTTATTAAAATCAATTCACGGAAAATACGTAATTTTCGACCAAATACACCCCAGTAAAATAAGATTTCATCCAAAACTTCTAAGAGAGAATTGAAACTCGGCATATGGTTTTGTCTTGGTATCTTAAACATTATGTCAAAATTTTTCCGTAATCACTTGTGATCTTCGTAAGATATTCACGATCGAAATTCACAAAAATCTCTTGTTTTGCTTGTAATTTACGTACATATTTTTTGCTATTATAACAATTTTTAATAACAAAATTATTTTCAGGATATATTAAACGTCAATATGAAACTACATGCCAAGTTTCGTTTCCATCCTTCAAATACTGGTTGAAATTTTATTTTCCGGGGTCGATTTGCCCAAAAATCACGAATTTCACGGTAATTTTATTTTAATAACTATTATTAATAACAAGATATAAACCCAGAAAATTGCATTTAAAATACATTTTTTATAATCCATAAAAGGAACATTTTTTTTAAAAAGTCATAATTTTTAAGATTTTGATCGCTTTGAGCCACCTATAAGTTTTTTTCAATCAGTTTAAAATTTGGTATAACTAAGTTTTTCGACTATCCGAACATTTCCAGTGGGTGAGAACCAAAATCTGGACACTTTTTGTAATGAGGGCCACTCTAATGTATATGTATGTATATAGAATACAATGTATGAATTTATGTATGTATTTTATATATCTGGTTGTGAGTTTGTTTATACACAAATATTTCTTACAAGTTTATAAAAATAGTAAATAATATTATATAATAACTTTGGTACAAACCATCTATTTCCTCAGGTGTTAAAAATTTAATCAAAAATTTAAGTCTAACAGCCAACAGCTAATTTTTTTTTACTCTGAAATGTGTACTTTCTTGGCAATGAACAATTTTGCAGCATTTTTCTGTAAAATTTCTGCTAAAAAGCTAAATATAAAATTTTTTTGACACTAATTTCTGAATAACTCTGAAACTGTTAAGTAGATAAAAAAAAAATAAAATTTTTAAGCAATTTTGGTCTTAATCCTTTTGTATTTCAGTTTTCTAAATAGAACAAACCGGTCTCCAACTATAGTGAATAATGCTAACATAACCACTTTATTCAATTGTTCATTGTTTTATAATGTAATTTAAACAAAAATCTATAATTTCTAAACGTTTCCCTTAAACGTTTTATAAAAAATTAAAAACCTTTTTAATTATATAAATTACTTAAAAACGAAGTTTTTTAATATATTAAATTCAAATTCTAAGCAGAAAAAATCTGAAATTCCATTTTTATTACGTATTACACATATTAAATTATTATTAATATTAATTGAATTTCAATCCATTATATAATTTTATATCAGTTAATCAAATTACAATTCAATTTTTAAATACATCTACTATAATTGAGTACCCGAATAATTATACAATTTATTAAAATCGTTTTCAATATCTGATATTATTTGATTTATTAAAAATCTTAGAAAATTTTAATTTTCTGCAACCGAATACGTTTGATATAATTAATAATTATTTTAATAATTGAAAATATTTTTTTGGAATACAGCAAATTTAAAAAAAGAAAACAAAAATGAAATAGAAGTCAAATTTAAGAAACCACAATTCAATTAGAATATCCTTTAACTGCTTAGATAATCATAAAATCAATAGAAAGAGTAAAATGTCATCTTATGTATGTTTTAATGCCAATCAATTAAATTATTTAAATTTCTTTATAAATTAATAATACATAAATCTAACTTACACATACATCAGTTATTGTAAAGGAGAATGTCTCACACTTTTTAAATTAAGTTATAATTATTATGTCGACGTTTAAAATGAAAATACAAAATAACAACCTAAAACAATTCAAAATATTTGTATCAGAATGTCAATAAATACAAATATAATTATGGGGGTACAAATATAAAATTTGAAGATTTTTTTGTTTAAACTGTAACCAAAACGAGCCATAACTAAAGAACCACAATCATTACAGAATTTTTGCTACTTTATATTCACAAATATTACATACACATTTAAATAAATACAAGGCTTTTAGGAAAATATGTGTGTATGTATTTGTATCTATGTATGTGAATACATGTTTATTTGATAAAGTTAATCCTTTAAATGTAACATTTTGATGAAATTCATTAAAGAATCGTTTTAAATTTAAATCTTCATTAAATTACAACAAGTAAAACCACTGAGGAAACATAATAAACACACTTACACATAAACATGAATATGTGTGTATGCATAAATAGTTTTGACTGAAATTGGTTAACCAAACTAGTCTACAGAAATGTATGTAAATATGTGTATAAACCATTCATCCCTTTATTCATTCACATGTATACAAATATAAGTATAAAAGTGTGTGTGTTTGTATAGTGTGGTAAGTGAATGTCCTGGATACAAATAAATTTACATACAAACTTGCTACTTCAGTATATGTTACACCTACATATATATGTATGTTTGTACGTATGTGTAGCCATATTTTATGTTGGTTGTTGATTTTAATTGCTACTACCACTACCCCAATATCCACTAACATCAGCAGGAAACGACAAACGACACAAAAAAATAAATAGAACGAACAAGCATTCAAACTCTAACGTTTATATCAATATTCGCATACAACAAAAAGTCATAGAAACGAGCGTTCAAACGTTGGAATGCTCGTCAACCAAATAGAAGAAATGAAAAATCCATACTTATGAAAGTATTCGCTTATAGAAGGCAGGCAAAATATTTTACGTAGAAATGTACCCTTCCTTATTTGTTTACATGTTCTAAACTCGTAGACTTACACAATATTCTCATCATCGTATTACACATATTTATATGAATTTATGTGTATGTATGTTCAAAATAAAATACCCAGCAAACATATAGATTTCATCACAAGTTCAATAATTCAACAATTTGAAAAAAAAAAAAAAAAATTCTCAAATGTTTGAACTTCAATTGGCGCTAAAGAAGTATTATCAAATCTGGGGGAAGTTTGGCAGAAAGGTTTGACATTATACATATTTAATATCAAATAAAAATGCGATCATTTTTGTCAGTGTCAATTCGAGTTGACACTTATCGAGTCCAAAAGTACTTACAGTCATTTTAAACCTTTAAAGCTTTTCAATAATCTGAAAAAAAGTATAATATTTTCTCGAAGCTTTCTCCATTAGTGAGTAACTGATGGCCTTAAATTATTCTCACATTATGAGTCTTACACTTTAAAATGAAAAATCAAAAAATAGTTACACCTCTTATATCCTTATATACTGTATATTATATGTTTGTATAAAATAAGAATAAAAACGGATACTTTAGAATTTTTTAAAGACGAACAGAACAACAAAAATACACAATACAGGATTTTAATATGTTGCCAAGATTATATGTATGAATGTGTTTTTTCAGTAAACGTATGTAAGTATGTGTTTGTATCTGTGTGTATGGTTGTTTAAGAAATAAGTAGCATCAAAGCTTTGCTTGTGGTAATATTAACATTAAATATTTACACACGTTCACCCCTTGTCATTCTTTTCGACCCATGAAAGCATGTTTTGTGTCTATGACTATTTTCCTTATTTGTGTGATGTATGTATACTTGCATTGGTGTTATGTATGTCATACAAGTACATAGCATTTCAGTTGTATTTTATGATTTTACTACTGGTATTTATGTAATTTGTAACATTATACTGTCATCGGTGGACTCATAAGGTTCATATATAATTGATTTAATTTCTCATCTAGAAAAGTATTAAATCCTTTAAAAAGTATAAAATAAACAATATATAAAAATCACGATAAAGCACAAAATAAAGGTAAGATAATAGAATTTTAGTAATGTATATTAACAGTGCTATTCATGAATTCATGACAATTGTCATTCATTAGTTATTATCATGTGCTTTTATGAATGTGACAACTATCACCAAAAATTTATAAAAAAAAAAAAAAAATTGTTCAAAGCCAGAATAGAAAATTTTTCCTATTTTACTATCACAATAAATTTACTATCGAGTATATCACTCTAAATCATGTTTGAATTGCCTATAAAACAAAGTGTAGCAATTTCCCTAAAATTGTTTTACACATGAAAACATCGACTTATGCATGTATCAGACTAGGGCCCATATATAATAAAACTACGTACTCAGTTTTTCTCCAGGATGTCAAATTATCTCTCAATAGTCCTTCATAATTTTGAAAATTGCACAAGACAAAAAAAAAAAAAAAAAATATATAAAATATTTTCGAAGTTTATATCAACTCACTACACAGGAAAAAAGTACATATATTTAAACATTTTGTACTTAAATATTTGGGGAATTCACAAAGTGTGCTATCATGTCGTATTGTAATATGTCCTAAAATATTTCAATGTATAAAAAATATTGTTATTGCTTTTCCTTTGTAAAATTTTATGACATTATGACAATACGACATGATAGCACACTTTGTGAATCCCCCAATTATGTATCGAACATGACTTTTTTCCCAAACTTTTTTCATAAAAAATAAAATTTGGTTCGTAGATATTATTAAACTGTTCTCAATGAAAATTTTAGGAATTTTGCAAAAATTTTACTTAAATTTTAGTTTATTTTTATAAGATTCTTATGCAAATGCTAAATAAAAATAGTTAAAATAGAAAATATTAGCAACAAATGGTAACTTTCCAAGAAAAAGTTGTTAGAAAATAATGTATAGAAATTTGCAAAAAATTTGGTACCATTCTGTAGCACATGACATAATTTTGTTAAACAACGCATCTGTTCTGTTGAATGATCACAACATGAAGCTAAAAAATTAAAAACTAAAAATTTTCCAAAGAAGATTTTACAATTTTTTTCAAATTAAAATATTAAATAAAATTTAAACAATTTATTTAAGTCTTCTTGACTTTTGATTCATATAGAAAAGTTTTAATATTTAAGAAATTATTCTTAAATAATATGAATCAAAATTAATGAAACAAAATGTTTATATTTATATGTACAAACTTTTTTTTATGTATAGAATGAAATAAAATCTATGAATTCCTGTAGTAAAAAATATTAGGAAAATATCCTTTGTATAAAGTATATAATTAAATAATAAAACAATATTAAAAGATCCTTTTGAGAGAAAATTTGACATCCTGTAAAAAATTAGGTACCTATACAGTTTTCGAAAAATTGTTAGCTTTTCAATATTTATTTTACCTATATTTTCTCACTTATATATTGTACTTTCAACGACTTGATTGTTTTTTTATTTTTATTTTTGGCATTTCTATATACTAATGTATTTTAGCGGATATACATATATATATTTTTTTTTTATTAAGGATATGTTTATTGGGTTTCACAATGTTTATGTAGGAATTGAGTTAAAAACTGTTTGTTATTCTAGTCATATTTATTAAAATTTTGCTTTAGTATATTTTGCTGAATTGCAAAAAAGCCACCCAAAAATATTTATTTTTAATATAAAAAAAAAAAAAAAACAAAAATACATAAAAATAAATGTATATCCTTTTTTTTATCATTTTCGATAACGGTTGTCGATTTTTGAAATATTTTTCACACAGTATGTTAAAATAATCATAGAAAACAGAAATTTGGAGTAACAAAAAAAAAAAAAAAAAAAACTTATTCCTTAACTTATTTTACAAAGATGTAAAAGGAAAAATGTACAAGAGATAGAAAAAAATATGACAAAAGTGCCATAAAAAAATATGAATAAATATATTTTTGTTTTCTCTCCTTTGTGCGTTGAATGACAGTTGTTATGTGTATCTTGATGTACCATAAACTTAATCCAGATTTCAAAATTCTGCTACTCATCATTCTTTACTAAGACGTATAAATATCCCAAATCCATACATTTTTACAAACTCATATAAGCGTATATTTTACGCAATAATATAACCCTGCAGTTCATAGTAAGTACTACCTTCATGTTGAGGAATGAGTTTGGCTCAAATACGAATTATTATTTTCATTTATTTCGCTGATAATTAGGATATTTTGTGGTGATAATAGACTAGTTATTTTGTTGTTAAATATAAAACTCGAAAATCAATTGATTTATTAACTATTTACTGATAATGAGTAAAAAGTAACACTAAGTTTGTTGAAGCAAGTACAAAATTGGTAGTTGCCACTTTTAAAACTGGAGGGATGTTTCTATATACAATAGAAGTATAACAAAAAAAAATAATCGAAATGAAAAAAAGTTTAACATGTTTTTAACCAATTTGTTGTTGTTGTTTTTTTTCCTTCAATATTTTTGGCCGTTTGTTAGCTCATTCAATTCTCTTGTTCTTGGCTTAATCTACATTGCTTCTACATTTGTTATGCATAAATATTGCTTTGCTTTTTTTCACTTTGTGTTGTTATTGTATACGTTGTTGTTGCTTTTGTATGGTAATACATAAACATTCTTACATATACGTACATACATATATCCACAAATAAAATTCCAAGTTCATTTAAATTTTTTTTTACAATGTTGAATCATGTTCCAAATATTATAAAAATTTGTAAAAAGTTTTTAGCTTTGAAACCAAGTAAACGGAAATACACTCATACACTAACGCATGGCCAAAGTTGAAAAAGTATTTATTTCTTTTTTAAAAGCAAATAACTTTAAATGACTTTAGGAAAAAAAAAAAAAATTATAATGGAAATATGATTTTTTTTTATATCTAATAAAACATTGACGACATATCAACATTTTGTACCCTACAGTAGTCACAATATTTATTAAACATTATTAAATTATGGCTATAAAAACATCTAAGTATTCCTCTCAGCACAACACATTTAAAGATAGACCCTAATAACACTTTGCTACAGTGAAAAATGGCATAGCTTACGTTATAAGTCTATATGAAAACGTAATAAATCAGTTTAAAAAATTTAAAATAAACTCTAAATATTTTGAGTTAAGCTCAAAAAAATTTTTTTGGGAAGGTTCCTATATAAATGTATTCCTATTTCTGTTTATCTTTAGTATATTTTTTACTTTTAATCTTTTTTGGAAAGTGTAGAAATAGAATTTTCAGATGTATACATTTTTTTGATTCTCACAAATATTAAGAGCAAAATAAGTCGATAAAGAAATAAATATTTTCCATTTTAATTGCAATTTATTGTAACTTTTTCTATAAAAACCAATAATTTTAAAATACACTTTTGTTGTAAACATAAGAAGATTTACTGTTTTTCAAATTGAACAAAAACTGTAGAACTTGTTCGGTTATGTCTAACATAAAGTGACTGCTAGCAACATGACCCAAAACAAAATAGCCTAAATCAAAGTAGAAAAATTACCCAGAAATAAAAAAAAAATCCCAAAACTAAAAAATTTAAATTTTACCCAAAAAATTGAACAAATGCCTATACATTAACGAAAATAACCCCCATCCAATGTCCATTAAGACACTTTCTGGTATGAGAATTAGTCCATTATATGATAAAATTTCTGGTTTCTACTTAGACCGGAGTTGGAATCGCGTCTCGATGAAAACGGTTTCCTGTACAGCCGGCTTCTGCCGCCCTCAGTGTTTTCCAGCTTTGACGGTTTCGCTAAATCAAAATTTTCTGAATAGGAAGACCTAAAAAAAAAATAACAGTTTATAACCGGTTAGACCAGAACCCTACCCAAGCCCTAGTTAGACCTTTTTTCATTCTGTCCAGACATTTTATTATATTAATTTTAATACCAGACATTGAATGAGGGTAATTTTTTTCTAAATATTTGGTCAAAACTTCCAGTTTTTATTTTTGAGTAATTTCTTATTTCTTTTGGGTGATATTTCTATAATTGCTTTAGGCGATTTTGCTTTGGGTCATTTTGCTGGCAATCCCAAAAATTATGCAACAAATCAAATAAAAAAACTCTATCTTAAAATTTTTTTGATTTTAAGCCATTTTTAAATACGAAACCTCATTTTATTCCTCATAAATAAGCGTTTAAAATTTTTAACACAAGTATTTTTAGTCTAAAATAAAAAAAATAAAAAAACCTACAAATTTACATCACAATCGGAATTTTGAGAGAATAAAGGTAAATAAATTTAAAAATGTTGAATAAATCAGATACGTAGTTAGAGATAAATATCTATTCTTTCCTAGTCAATTAGAAAAAAATAAATTTGGCGTACAATTTTGAAACCTGCAAGATCTTTTGTGCTGTAATTTCCCTCAAAACTGAGTTTTCAGATTATCTCAAAATTTACAATGTTTTGAATTTTTCGCAATGCACTCAAAAAAGTATAACCAACATTTGGTTATTTTTCCAGTAAAAATAAAAAGTGTAATTTTTTAGTAGATTGTGATTTTTTCATATATCCTTCCAAGAATAAAAAATATTTGTTATAAATAACAGAATGTATTTATAACAAGAAAGCCTCTCTTATGTTATTAATAAATATTTAATTTCTTTCTTTGCACTTTATGTAACAAATACAAACAGATGAGACATTATTATATTGGGGTTGTTACACTGTTCCAACATATAAATGCCAGTGAGTGCATGTTACTTGTCTCTACCATTTAATACAAAAACAAAAACAAACACAGACGCATATACATACAAACATTTTCATACATTTACATTTTACACAAATCAAGTATTTATTTATTTTTTTTTAACCATTTAAAAAAATCCAGCCGACTGACTGATTGACAGACAGTTAGATAGGTAGACAATGAAAACACAATATGAAATAACTGATTCAGGGGTAAATAGTTCTTTTTCCATACCTACACAATAACAATTACAATTATGGAAAATTATCAAGAGATATTTATTTTTCCATTATGAATTTGTATAAACAAAAAATACTCTTAAGTAGTATGTGTGTTACATAAAAAAGTAAATTCTGTTAACAATATTTAGTTTGCTGAAGATTTATTATATTATATTAAAAGAAATATTTATAATATCAAGTCAAGCAAGTCATAAAAGTTAACGTCAAATAGAATTAATGTTACTGAAACATATTTTCAAGTTACATTGATTACACTCCAAAAAAAAAAAAAGAAAAAACTTCTAAATGGAGCTGGCTATTATAAACCATATGTTTACATATTTACATATTTATTTATAGATTTATACTTACTCTCTTCCCGCAAGACGGTGCATCGCCTACAAATGGCAGCCTTGCGCCAATATGCCTTCTGCTCCCCTGTTTGCCAACCAAACGACGGTGTATGTTGCCAACCCGCCTCCAACGCCGCCTACCTCTGCCACATGAAGTAGGTAAGCGTTTACTGTTAAGCGGTATCGTATAAAATTCTGCACAATCCTGGTGTTGAATAAATTCCGATAGTAAACGAAAATATAACTTGACACAACGGATATTTCTTTAACAGCGTACTAAACACTGCGTAGTATGAAATGCGTTATTTGTAATATCAGTTATAAAGCGATTCTAATTTGTCGATTTTTGTATTTATTTTATTTTATTATTTTCTTTTTTTTTTAACTTCTATTTTGCTGGACTTTTAAAATCCAGACCCAGAAGTTGTTGATTTTGTTTTTTATGTTAACAGTTAGTAGTTGTGTAATTTTGCAAATAGTTTTTGTGTTTAATAATTTAATATGTTAATTTTAGTAGTATAAGTGGTGGTTGTTGTGATGTAATTATTATATTTGTATAATTGTTTTTATTGTTCCTTTACAAATTTTAAAATTAGTACAATTCCATAATTTAAAAATTCCTTTTTGTGTCATTCAACTGACAGATGAGATTTTCAATGGCCTGTGACAGTTGACTAAAATGACATTCCTGTGATAATAATGATGCTAAAATTTGCTGCCGCCTATGTAGTTGTAGTGATGATTGTTTGTTTTATTTATTTCTTTTTTTTTTATATTTAAAATTTTTTTGTCAAGTATCTATAGTTCTTTTCTTATTATTTTTCTGTATTATATATGTATATATTATTGTTTGATATCAGATGGCTTCAAATGACATCTAAACAATGGTCTAGCCCCGCCTTTTTAACTTGCTCGTATGTTGTGTTTTAGTTTATTTTTTATGTTGTTTGCATAACAGAGTTCCCTGCGGGAAATCTCATTGCTGCTCTTTGCAAAAAAAAAAAAAATGTAACAGCAATATAAATGCAGCAAAAAACAGAAACTTTTCACCAAGTTAAATTGCAATTGGAACTACACACGAAACGGATACTGAACGGTGCATCTTTCGTAATACCATTGATGACATTTTCATTTTATTGGCAGTAGTAGTTTAGTGAAAATTTCTAGTCTTTCCAACTAACTGTCAGTCAGTCTGTCCGTCTGCCTATGTGGTTTTATAAATCTACGTTAGTACATATATGAATGCGAGAGTGTTTTATTTTCTTTTTTTTTTTTGTGGTAAAAAAAACTCGATTATTTTTGTTGGTATTTGTGAAAGGAAAATAACAGCGTAGAAGTTGAAATCTTTTGATTGTAGTTTTAGCTATGTCACTACTTTTTGATAAAAGTTTGTAAATTGTTGCACTTAAAAAACAAACGCACACATACACTTTTTTTATATTTTCACCAAAAACTATAGAAGTTTAAACGCTTCTTTATGCAAATCCGTGCCATTATTTATGTCGCAGTGTTGATTTAAATGCAGTCTTCTTTCGTTTTTATAAAATCGAGCACAAAATGTGTTTGAAGTGCTGTTTGTCTACTTGCAGTTGTTTTTATACATTCACAAACTCACACAAAATAAGAAGAATAAGAAAAACAGAGATTCGCCCGTTATTTAAAAGGACTATAAAGAATTTAAACTCATTTTTTTATTCTCATATTTCTTTATTGGAAACAAACAGAATGGATGTACGTTACGATGCGTTCGTCACAGGATTACAGAGTAGTGGGACACACTCTATGACACCGTCTGTAAATGCAAAACCGAAAGAAAGAAAGAAAAACTAAAATTAATTTAAATTTAAATAATTAAAAAGTTTGTTCTTAAAATACTTATATGCAAATAGTTTTAACTAGAAGGGAGTATATAAGTAAAATATAAAAATACTTATAGGCATAAAAAACGAAATAAAAATTTTCAACTAACTGAATAGTGCAACCCCCCCACCCCTCCCAACATCACACAACACACCTACATTTATAATGTAAAGCATTCGATTGAAAGTTTTTGGTACCAAGTGGTTAATTTTTTTTAATAAGTGATTTTTCTTGAGCTGCTTCATTGCTGCTTCTAGAATTTTTACTTGAGTTATGAACGCGATAATTTTCTTAAACTTTCAAAAATTAATTCATCCAGATTCACAAAAAAAA
Source organism: Protophormia terraenovae (assembly GCA_951394005.1). Lineage (NCBI taxonomy): Eukaryota > Metazoa > Arthropoda > Insecta > Diptera > Calliphoridae > Protophormia > Protophormia terraenovae. The sequence goes on from OX596073.1 coordinate 1,692,046, forward strand.
AACTTATTTTCTTCTAAGAGTCATTTAGGTTTGTTTTAAAGTGCAATGAAAATATGTACAATTAAAATAAAAATATCCTTTTATTAAATTCATATGCAAAATTGTTAATGAAACATACACTTCAAATAAATCTACACAAATCCGATTTTTTGATATGGAGGATATTTACACTCTGATGCAGAAAAAAATCAATCGAGAAATGTCACTTCTCCATTCTTGAGGACAGTTTTATAAACTTACAATACATCCTTAAAATTTTGAATTATGCTTATCCTCAATTAAGTTCTCTTGTTAATGTATTCTTTCAACACTTTTGTGGGAGTTGGAAGAGTAAAGCTATGTTCACATTTGTCAAATATTTGATAAAATTTGCGTGAGCACTAGTTTTATAATAAAATTGTTATAAACTTGTATGAACATACCTTAAGGCTGTTTTGATAAAATTTTAAAAGCTAATTTTTAAACAATAATTAAAAAAAAGTCTAAAATTTTTTGAGTAACTACATTTTATTGTAAATTCTTCTATGAAACCTAGACAACGATGTAATAATTTTTAAATACATTTTTGTTTTAAACAAGAAAATATTTAGTTTTTTTTTTCTAGTTCAAACTTAAGAACTTATTCGATATACTTAGTATCTGGAATAACTTATTTAAAAATTCTATACATTTATCATTTTTGCCTCAAAAATTATGCATCAAATAAAATATAAAATTAAATACTTTAGTTTAAAATACAAAAACAATTTACTGATCAACAGGGAAACCACAATATGCTCTAAAAAAATGGATTTTATGCGCATTAAATATGCAGTAAAAAACGAAAAATATGCTCTAAAAAAACGCGAAAATATGCACTTTAAAAACAAAGTTTTTGTATATTTTTTAACAAAATTATATTTTTCATTAAAAGTGTTTTATTAATATTGGTGTTTTATTAACTTTGGTTGCCATGTAATGCGTTAAGAAGCTAATATAATGGCTCTCCACTACTTACACATTAGCTGAATAACTCATTATTTTAACACGGTGATGACATTAGAGGCAACTACTTACCCTATACATTACTTAGATGTCATTACCATAACTAATTACTTCCAAGCGGTTAAACAGCGCATTGATTTTAAAACATTAATGAAGTCATGATTAGTAATAACAATAGGAACTAGTTACATTTTAGGTTATAAATAATGAAATGTAGTATATAATATATTTTTTATTTTTTTTATTTTTGTAAACAGATTTTTTAAATTTTAATTTAAAAAACTTAACAACAACCAAAAATATAATTAAAATAAATGTAACAAAAAAAAAAAACTATTTTAAATTACAAATTAATTCATACGCAAATTTTGCCTTTCATTTGTGTATCCCTTCTACAAATATATGAATTGGTAACTGCATTATTAAAATCAATAAAAGTTAATATTTTCAAAAATCTGATCATAAATAATTATTTACATTCGGGTTATAAGTAATTAGTTACCAAACAACTTCTATGTAATGCAGACAGTATGTTGTTCTCATTACAAAGTAACTACATCCATAACTACATCTCATTACCAAGTTTTTGCTGGGGTAATTTATCAACCGCTTCGAAATTTGATTCCCCATTTTTTTACTGTATCTCAGAAAAACGTTATTGATCTTCTATTTTCTTACTCATCTAATTCTAGATACTATTATTAGTTCAGAAATTATCAAAATTATCATATCGGTCACTGACCGCCAAAATATCGTAACCGACAACATTTTCGAAATTCGTATTTTTGATGAAAATCTATAATTCAGAATCATTTAGATCATTTGTCAAAATTTCATCGACGTATCAAGTGTCATTTCAGATTTATAGCGAAAGTAATTTTATCGTAAGTGACATTTTTCATACATATAACAATGTGTAAAGTTTTGTTTTCTGCACTTACGACAAAAAAATATTGTTTTTACAACATAAACTTCAATCATAATATTCAAACTTGTTTCTACAAGACAAGCTTCTCAACGATAAAATAGTATATAAAAAGTATATATATATTTTTTTTTTTTTTTTTTGAAAAACATTTTATGAGGTATATATAAATTATCCTTAAAATATAAAAATATGCTCTAAAAGGGTTAAATATGACCTAAAAATAACAAGATATGCTATAAATATGCTCCAAAATTGCCAAATGCAATAATATGCCGTTAAGAGTAAAATATGCAAAAATATGCACTAACAAATCGATGCCAAAATGATTTATTTGTTCTGAAACGGATAAATATTTAATCGATGGCTTCATTCAATGTCCAGGAAAAAACATGCAATTGCATATTGTGGTTTCCCTGCTGATCAAATTTAGAAAATGAATAACAACTTTTTATGAGTTTTTAGGTGATTCTAAAGAGTGATATTTAGTATTACAAATATGTTTAGTTTAAAAGAAAAATTCAAAATTTTGAAAAAGAAAAGGAAAACAAATTTAAAGATGTTGAATAAGTCATTACGCATGCAAAATAGAGCTACATTCTTCTGCTTTCTAAATCAATTTGAAAATAAACATAAAATTTAGGTTAACAGTAAGATAATTAGTGCAAAACTACCCTTTTATTTGGAATATATCAAAATTTAGAAGATGAAATTTTTAAATTGTTATGTGATGTCCTCAATATGATTTTTCGAATGAAAATAAAAACAATCATTTTATAGCAGAGTGTTATAATAGAAAATACATACATAGTTATTAAATAGGTATGTGCACTAAGGGAAAAAATTCGATTCAAAATCAACAACGGTTGTGCTCACATTGGTAATTTATGGTAACAGCTTTTTAATACCTTTCGTTAACAAATTTAATAGAAAACATATGTAATTTAACAATTTTATACCGAAATGGTTTCAACTTGGTGCCAATTAGGTATCGATTTTCAATAAGAATTGAACACGCAGTGTTTAATTTAAACACATACGGTGTAGATTCACTATTGACACAGAATGGTATCGTTTTCAACACGTATGTGATTGATATTTCTCTGAGTGTGGCAATATTAATTAATTTTAATATTTTTTATTTAATCTAAAATTCGCCGCTATAAATTCAAAAGTTTTAATAATTTTAATTTTTGGTATTTAATTTTCTTCATTGAAATTCTTGCCAAAAATATTTTATGTACGAATACATAAATATTTTCTCTGTATTTGCTTTATAATTCTTTGTTGACACCCATTTTGAAATATTGCCAAAACAAACAAAAACTACAACATTAAGTCTGATAAATTTTCCAGCATAAATATAAAAAACTATAAAAAGTAAAACAAATAATGAAAATACAACAGGACAAAGAAAAGAAAACTAATGACTAAAGTATGGTTGTTTAGTATAAATTTATGTAAAATAATAAAAAAAAAAAATCTGAAAGAATTGTTTGTTTTAAATTCTTAGAATCATACTAATGTACAAATTTGAAATAGCTACTAAATTATTTTTTTGTAACGAAATTTTTACTACCTTATTCATAGATTTATGTTTTTTAGGAAACCGACTTAGGTTTTTGGCTACAAAGATTCATATCTATGTTAAAAAATAAGAAATATATATGGGCAATTCTCTTTTTATGTTTACTTTTATAAAACCGACCTTTAACCTGAAATATCTTCTTCTGTTCTGATTTTTTTCAAATAACTTTTGAAGCAAAAAGTAAAAAAAAAGCGTACAAGTTTTTTTCTTTCTTTTGATTGCTGTAATCGCGGATTTTAGCATAAGTGTCCAATTCTTCTTATATAGCCCAGCAAAAACTTTGCTTGCCATGTAATGAGTTAAGAAGCTAATATAATGGCTCTTCACAACTTATACATTAGATGAATAAGTCATTATTTTAACACGGCGATGTCATTAGAAGCAACTACTTACTCTATATTATTACAGGTAGGCATTTCAGAAAGTCATACTAAGATGTCATTACAGGAACTAATTACTTTGAAGCTATTCAATAGAAAAAGACCAGCCATTGATGTAAATAGCGTGCCATTAACCAGTGTCAAATTGTGTTGTACAAACATTTTAAAATTTTGCAGTTTTTTCAATAGAGATTTTACTCCGTTTCGGGTATTGCAAAATGAATAATAGTCTAATAGCTCTTGTAATTTTGCATTATTTGACATATATATGTGTCTTTAACAGAAATGATGTAGGAGGTACTCAAATTTGGAGAAAAAAAAAAACGTGAATGGCTCCAAGAGGTGCCTATTTCGCGATACACTCTCGCAACGTTATTTTAGTGAAGCTAGAAAATCGCGTGATCAAAACAGGTTTCTAAATTACATTTTAAAAATGTTATGGCATTTTAAAATATTAATTTGTTAAAAGTGTATAGTTATTTTAAAATAAATCAGAAATTTTGCATATTTTGTTATAGCGGATTTTTGCGTTATAAGTCAATTTTAATCTGAAATAAGTTCTTTTGATAAGTTTTACTTACGCTAAAAATATGATTTTACTAAAAATATTTATCAACGGTTTTCATGAGCTAAGAAAGCGAATTTTTTAATTTAGCAATTAAGCACACACAAGGCGCTTACTAAAATTGGCGATGATATAAATATATCAATACTTTAATACCCTATATTAAAAACAATATGGCGTTCGAAAAAATTACGATTTTGCATTTAATGCAGTTTTAGAGAGTCCAAATTAAAAATGTATATAAATGAAATTGCCTTATGACTTATTAAAAATAAAGACGAATTTTGCAATAAATTGTAAATATTATTTGAAAAACTAAAGTTTGCAAATTTTATAAGAAGGTTTAATAATTATAAAATCGCTAATATATCCACACATACTTAACATATAGCGATATTTTTAATTTGCTAAAAGTCATAAAGTATTACACTAGAGCCAAAGAATATTGGGTTGATGTGCCATTAAAACATTTTCTAAATATTTTTTGAACTCTAAAAGTAAACGAGTTTGAAAAATTGCCCATATCTGCGGAATTTTTCATATGTTATTTTAATTATTAAATAATCTGAAAATTTTAAGATGTTTTGTAAAAATTTCGTACACACTTTAAGACTTAATACTTTTATTATATGTGAAAAATATAGTACTGTTAACTTGTTTACATTTGGTTTTATTCTCAGTAAATGTTAAAGTTTGTTGTAACAGTATGATTATAAAATAAATGAAAATAAAACAAGAAATAAAAAATAAAAATATAAAACAATTGTTAGGAATGAAGATGAGTCGGGAAATGCAATTTCTTGAATCATAAAAAATTCAAATAGTCTATTATCACTAATAGGAAACCTATTAGTCTCAGAAGCAGCAGGGAAAGCTACTCATTCTTCAAATTTCTTTCTGTTATCATAAAAGTTAAATAAAGCTGAAGATTTTAAGAGAAGGAAAACGAGTTCCTAATATGAACTACAAAAAAATTTGAAGGCAAAAGAGAGGACAAAAGATACTGAGACCAATTTTTTTCTAAAATATGAATGATGTCTAAGGGATAATACGTTCTGGCGGACTTTCTGCAACATGTGTTAAGGGAAATGATAGAATGAAAGAAAGTACTTTCTGGTGGACTTTCTACAATATCCTGTTCATGGTCATTCCATATCACAGGTGTTACGGGAAATGTATCTGTATATGGTGTAAAAATTTAAGTTGTCGAATAAATTTTTGGTCTGGGAAGACATTTGTATGTGAGGGAGAAAAAAGCAATTCATTCATAATAAATGACACTCGCAAACGAGTGCCGTCAGAAAAGAAATCATTTGTTAGGTCTTATCTTATAATTATTACAACCAAAAAATAATAGACTGGTACCAAATAAATTGTGCTGCCATTTACCAATGGAGGCCAATTCAATGAAGTGTCCAAAACTCTGTCCATTTTAAATATATTGAGTTATAGTAAAAAATATTTATAGAATACTTAAGACTGACTAAAAAATTAAATATAGTTTAGAAAAAAGTGGATCTTTTTAAACAAAAAAGTAACTGAAAACAGAATAAAGCGAATAAAAAATTAATTTTTCTTTTAAATTTAAAATTTCAATATTAAAAAAAAAAAAATAGTTTTGAGAAATACGCAAAAATATTTAAATGTAAGTTGATTCTGTAAAAATTAAATTTGTAACAGCAAATTTATAAACTATTTTCATTGTGGTTTAATTAATAAAATTTTAGCTCTTTTAAAAAAATTTTAAAAACAAAAATAGATGCTAAAGCAAAAATTTCAAAGCTAAAAGGAAAATAAAAAGGCTAGCTCTATAAATATTGCAATTTTTCCAGTATTGTTCTTATACAAGGAAACAAATACACAATTGCATGTTTTTTTCTGTTCGTCGAATGAAGCTATATTTATCCATTTCAGAACAAATAAAGCATTTTGGCATCGATTTGTAAATGTATATTTCAGCATATTTCACCCTTAATGGCATATTTTTACACATAGGTTGCCAGTGCAGTAAATACGATTGAATTTTCATTTGAAACAAATAATTTGCAGCAAAAATAGAAACGTTATGCTTTTTTGACTGGACGTACATTTGTATAATTGTCTACATAAATACTTAAATTTGTGTATAAATATGTGATATAGTGATACAAATATAAAATGAGCCACTTTATAATCAAGTGTAATGATATAAAAATCATACAGAATATACACAAGTACATACACACTATTTATGTTCTATACATATTTTTATATTTGAGATTTTTTGTTTTTATATTTTTATAAGTACATATGTATTTATCTGTAGAGTTGTAGTATAAATACTAGAAGAAAATACATTATCATAAACATCCTGCCAGCGAACTCATGGCGTCTATACAAAATGGAATAGCTGTGATAAAATAGCTCCATGTTAGTTGTATGAATGTGAACAAAACAAAAAAAAGAAAAGAAAAGAAATAGTAACAAAAACAAGAAACAAATAAACAAACAAAGGAATAATACAATATGACCATGTAAAAAAAAAAAACTGAGCAAATTTTGTATTACAACATACATATAAGTATACAATATATACACATGTATTTATGAATAAGAAAATGATGGACATTACTACATTTGTATGTATGAGTATGTGTCCCAACAGTTTTACTGATTGTAATGTAGGTACTTTTTTTAGACAGTATTTTTTATTGGTACTGATTGCATCGTTGTCCCAATCTTTATTTGTCTTAAGAAAATAGTTCCTTTAATGTTTCTTTGTAATGCTCATAACTCGTTTCTAGTTACGACTATATATTTATAGTAAAAACTGCTGGGATATGTTTGACTGTTGGTATTTTACCATAACAATTTATGTACATACATTTATATATGTGTGTCTGTGTGTAAATTTATATGTTCCTATAATGTAGACTTTAGACGCCATTATATCAATGACGGCGTCTCTCTGCCTTCTATTATATCTACACACAATATCATCACATTCTATATTATAGTCATACAAAGAGTGTCGGTCGTGCATTTAAAAAAACTGTGATAAAAATGCAGCAGCAACTACAGCGACAGCATGCAAAGTGTCTACACAATTGTCTACATTTTGGGTTGATGACGTTGATAGTCCATAAAGTTCGTTGGCAGCAGCAAAGAATAAGAACATATAAAATAAGAAAATCTCAACATTACAGTTTAAATTGTGTTGCTAAAACTATTACTGCATACAGTAGTATATTTGATACACTCGCCCCAAAAATATGCTACAGAATATATACAAGTAGAGTAATGTGAGATCTTTAACGATTAAAATATTTGTTCAACATTGGCAAATATCAACTTCTATTGTCTACATTTTATTTTTACTGTTCTTCTTTTTTTTATAATATTTCCTTAGCATTTTTATTTCAGTTTTGTTTTGTGTTTATATGAAGTGTTGAACTCTTAGGAATTCATTATATACCTACACAAACATCTACCAAAACTACTAGGATGAAAACCAAATAAGAAAAATAATAAGAAAAAAACACATAGAATAGAACAAAACACAACTTAAAATAGAAATAAAGAACAAAGAAACTTGTCAGTTATTGTTTTCTATTTTCATATGACCATTGTAAATTCATCCGTTGCAATAAGAAGAAAGTCGCGTTCTTTTTCTTTAAAAGATTTTTATTATTTTATTTTTATGTTCTTCTTAAAACACAAAAAAAAAAAAAAAAATGCTCTTTTCATCACTACCTACACCAACACATCAATTGTTCTGTCATGTTTATTATTGTTTTTTTGTTGTTTTTTTTTTATTATTATGGCCAGTGTATTGCTGGTTTCATAATGTCGTTGATGATTCAAGCAAAAAAAAAAATAGTATGGTTCACTAAAGCATATACACACTCACTTCTATGATCCAGAACAAAAGACATACTGCTTGCTGGTTTATTGGGCATATCAAAATAAAATATAACAGACCAACAATACAACTACAATAAAATTACTTGTTTCCTTACATATATATTTGTCGAGGTAGAAAATCAGAAGAAATCAAAATATTTCTATCAAATTGTTCATAAAAATGTTCAGCAATTAGAGTTTAACGAATGATAAATAATTTTTAATAAAAAGAAATAAAAAATAGTAAAAAAATAAAATAAATGAAAAAATGGAAAAGTACACAAAAATATTTAGTTACAATAAAATTTTAACAAATTTAATATTAAACATTTATATACACACATTTATTAACAATTTCAACGAATTTAAATAAAAAAATTATGTATCCATGTATGTACGTTTCAGCGTAGAAAATAACATTTACACATACTTAAACATTTTGTTATGGCGTTTAGGTGGATGTGCATGTAAATACATGAGCTTAAACAGGATTAACAAGTTTTGTGATGAATACATACATATTTTTAATACCGTTTTCATACGTAGGTATTTGTATGTGTGTTTGTATATATATATATATATATATATATATATATATATATATATATATATATATATATATATATATATATATATATATATATATTTATATTTTTTGTACTTGTTGAGGTTTTTTGTTCGGATATAAACAATTGATACATTTTTTAAACAACTAAATGAACAAGGACGAGTTTTTATTTTCCAAAGTACTATTTTACGGTGATGAAATATTGGGTGTTTTAATAAACTTTTTGTGTATTTGCTGATATTATAACCATATATGTATATTTTTTTGGTATTTTATAATATTTTGTGAATAACAAACAATAACTGAGGGTGCAACATTTAAAAAACAACAATATGTTTTCTAATCAAAATATTTACCAGCTTATCTTCAGTTCTCTATTGTAGCAGAAAACTCTTAAGATGAAGATATAAATACACATCTCTTATTTTTTTGTAAGAAACATCGATAACTGACAATTGTTATACCAAAAAAAAAAAAAAAACAACAACGAATGAAAAGAAGTGTTTGTGAAGAGCTTTTTCCTGTTGTTTTTATTTTCAACAGCCCAAAAAATTGTTCAACAAGGCAACACATACACACCAAGAAAAAAAAACAACAATTTTATAAACAATAAACAGACAATAACAACGAAAAATGGACTGGCAGACATTGAGGCATACAAAATACCAAGTATGAATATTCTAAACAAAAACAACACTCATCATACTACAGACATACACATTATTCACTGCCACTCTGTTCAATTACGAACTTAGTTACATACACTCACACACTCACTCATTGCATAAACACACATTGAAACAAAACACGCATTTACTGACTGGGAATACAAGAAACAACAATCGATACATGTTGTTGGATGAACATTTGAGTACCTTTTTTCATTCATTCATTTCTTCCTTCCATCTTTATTGTCCTTTTGCATTTATTTTTTTTACTTAAATTCTTTCAAATTCTACGAAGAACAATGAATAACGAAATTGTATGAGAAAAGCAAATAACAAAACAAACCCAACAACAACCACGATTTGCTGTAAAAATTAGAAATGTTGTAAATGAAAAGACAAGACAATCATACTAAAACACACAAAAACTCATACATACTCGCCCACAAACACGCATTCACCAATACATGCACAATCAAATATGAAAATTGAGAAAAATAAAAATATGTAATTTGTCTAAAAGAAAAATTAGCAACATGAAAAAAATGGACTTTTAGGAAAATATTAAAAGCACATGATGTTATATTTTAAACCAAATAAACATAAACGTTTGAAATGGTTTGAACTAAAAAATTATTCTTAAACTCTCTATATTTAAAGATTTGATTGATTACAATTTCTTGCTGTCACTTTGTAAATTTTGGGCTCCAGTTTGAAGTGGTTCAGATAAAACCAGTACAAAAAAAAGCAACAATTTATAATACATATCACTTATACGTTTCCCTCAACAAAATTAAAATACAAAATAATTAAAAAAAAAATACCTACAGAAAAATTTTATAAAATACTCCCAACTAAAGAGAAAAACAAATGGTATAATTATAAAACGAGAACAACTAAAAGAAAAGAAAAAACATATTATAAAATGTATGAAAATTTGTTTTCTTTTTTAATTTTTTAAAAAGTTTCCTTTTTTTTTGCATTTGGGAAACATACATTTTTTATTATTTTGTTGAGATTGCAGGCAGTTGAAGAAATATTTGAATTTGGCTTCTCTTTGATTTTTTTTTAGTTTTAAAAACAAAGAAAGACGGCAGTAACGGTTGTTATTTTTTATTTTTTCTTTATTGATTATTGAATATTAGTGGTCTGAGATTATTTAAAAAAACACTGCAACTTTATCATTATTATTCTTAATTTTTTTTTTTTTCTATTTGTTTTCTTGACACGATGAAAATTAATTTTATTTTTCTTATATATGTGTATCTTTTGTATATCTTTTTATTATTTTTATATTCACATACATACGTATACAATATATCTATTTATCTATATAAATTTATATTATTCTTTGCTTTTCATAAAAATTTTCTTTGATTATTTTCTTTTCATTTTTTCACGGCGTTTTTCCTTAAAACACTTCCTTTTTATTTCAATACAAAATTTTTGTACACAGATTTTTTATTAAAAAATATTTAATTATTTTTTCTTGGATGAATTTTCATTATTCTTTTCTTTTTTTGCTATTAATTGTAATAAAAAAAATCTTCTTCTTCGGCACACTTAGTACACGCAACGTTTAACCAAAACGTTTTCTTCAACCCGCGGGCTCTGAGGCAACTACTGGCAGCTTGCGTATGGAGCATATACGAATTCATATCAACATTGGGAATTTTTTCGTTCCTTTTCCAAATAATATTCTCAACTACAGACGATATTCTACAAAAGCTACAAATGAGGTTAATAATAAATGGACCCACTCTCAGCATCTCTTTGGCAAATCTCAGTTTACAAGAATCATTATTCGAAACGCACCCAAAAGGATGTCGGCGCATATATCATCTATGTCCTCAGCATGCGTCAATTCTCAATTAAATTTTCCACTGTCATTTAAGTTGTAGTTGTTTTCATTTTACTTCATCTTGGGAAAATCTCTACTAAACACATACATTCATGTATGTGTATATACATATACATGAATTTATAGTGGTAGTAGTAGTAGTTGTACTCATATTTATATTTTGTTTTTGGTTATATTAGGGTGCCATGTGTGTATTTTTGGAGTATTTTGTCGTAGACTTCATATTGTGTTGTTGTTTTTCTTTTTAGAATTTTTTTTTTTTTTTTCTGCAATATATGTATTTTTTATTTTTGTAATTTAGGTTAAAAAGTATATGGTACTAACGCCCTTTTTCGAGAGGTCATTCCGTTATTATGACTATTATATTTCTAAATATTTACCATTTTATTATTGTTGTAAAATACTATGATATATTTTAAAAGATTAATTAATGGCAAAAAATTAAATTGAAAATTTTTTATTAAAATTTTTAAAAGATCAGTTTAAATAAATTTATGTGATATTTCAAACATTGAATTTAGAACATGCTCTTTTAAAAAGTAACTTCATTCTCATGTTGTTTACCATCAATAGTCAACAAAGACAACAAATTTAAGAAAAAAGAAAAACATTCTCTGGTACGCATACAAACAAACATACATACATATTTATGTATATTGATACTAAGAGCAATAAAAGTATTGTTGACAGTTCTTAATATCTCATCTGCTCCATAAACAGATTTTTGTTGTATGATATAAAAGGAAAACATACAAATCAGATGTTAAAATAGGGCGTATTACCCGTACAAGGCAGAAGAACGAATGAAAAAAGAAAACAGAACGGAACAAAAATAAAATAAAACAAAATAAAATTATGAACACATAAAATTTAAATTCTAAAACAACTTCGAAAAGTAAATTGTTCCAGCAGATTGGAGATTTTACTCAAATCCAACATTTTCTTTTTCTCTCACTAACACTCTTTCTCTTGGTTTTCCTCTCTTACTCTATTTTGGGGATTTTTTTCCTTCGTAATTTTTCGTATACAATTAAAAGTATATCCTCCACATTTTACTCAGAACAATATATTTTATCATAACAACAAAAATTCCCATCAAGACCAGAGACTAAACATCTGAAAAATAATTGAGCATATACACGGACCAACAAGCACATGTAAACAAACTTGGTAAAACTTCGTGTGTGTGTGTGTGTGTGTGTGTGTGAGCATATTTCGTTTTTTTTTTTTTTATTAAACCCAGCTAATAATTTACATACAGGGCGTGGATGCTGTACATGTGAGTTCGAGTTACACTCGTTAGCTTCTGGTAGCAAAAGTTAAAATAAACGGAATGAACGTCTATAAAGAAATAAGTAAAATTCCGGTACACTACAAAGAAAAAGGACAAAAAAGGAACAAGCAAAAAAAAAAAGAATATAATAAAAAAGAAACTAAACTAAAATATTTTCATTTACGTTTTACGACGTTTGTACGTCATTTAAAGTCTCTTAAAAGCTACACACGACTACATAAGTATGAGTACCATAACACGTAAACACATACAGAAGCACAATATAAATTTCTTAAGATTTTCATTGTAGAATCCCAGCAAACACAGCAATACGAGAAATGTTTCACGAAACGTATTGCCTGGATGAAAATAATTATTGCGGCAATAATCGAATTCGTATTGCGGAAGATACTTCCTTCGGGTGAAAAAGTGTCTCGATGGCAATACTCCTAAGCAATACGATAGCAATTCTTCTAGATGATAATCTGGCAATATCGCTAGATAATCACATGGAAGAAAATAGGAAGATATTGCTTAAATGATATTTGGAAGATAAAAAGAAGATTTTGCCCAGAACCCACCCGGAATAAAAATAAAATTATGCATTTATATTATACAAAATATTATTATTTTGGTAGTATTTGCATTAATTAGAAATAACTTAAAAAATATAGTGATATTAAATCTGCTGGTTCTTATTTAGAGTTTCTTTGTATAACAGTGCTGACCTTAATACCATTGATTTTTCTTCATATACCTTTTAACAAAAAATTATATTTGTAAATTTTGCAAATGTAAAAAAACTATAATTTTATTTACCTTGAGGATTTTTTAAATATTTGTTGAAGCCAATAGAGAAACGAAAATCAATTAATATTAAAAATTATCTAAACAAAATTTAAAAAAATAAACAAATAAAAATTGACAATAAATATTTTTTTTTTATTTTATATTGCGGAAATTTCTCGGAAGCAACAAAAGGAAGAAAATACAAAATGTAACTTGATTATTTTCTCTTAGATAATAAATTGGGGATATTGCCACTTTATCATCCAAGAAGATATCTTCCATTTGTTTGCAGGGATACTTGCTTTTATACACATGTGTGTGGTAGATGTGTATGTGTATATGTATTTCTTCAGTGTACGCACATTTATGATTTTCAGACCTTCCATTATACAATTTGAAGTTTGTTTATTTGAAATTTGTCGGTTTATTTTTCTTCATTTCATCTTCTGTCATATGTTTTGTTGTTGTTGTACTTGATTGTATTTAGTTGTGTTTGTTTGAGTTTAGTTCTTACCATTTCGCATAAATGAATGAATTTTTTTTTTATATAAGTTTGTAAGTACATTAGAGTGGTTCCAAATTAATCTTTTTACATCAATATTTTACATGGATATTAAGCACTTATTGATGAAGACCAACGAATTCTTGAATAATATTTTCAAATAAAGTTTAGTTATATTTCTCAAAAAATATTAGATTATTTATTATTTCAGCTACTTAAAATGTTCTCTATCAACAAGTACTTTTGAACCAATCTAATCTACATACATAAATATGTATGTATGTAGAAATAAATGTAATATTGAATGAGTGTAAATGGATTTAATGTTTATTAAAATGTCTAAAATACACACAAAAAGGTTAAATAACAATTGCTAAGGAAATTGTTTTTCTTTTCCTTTTATTTTCACTCGTCTTTAACAATTCATTGTTAATTTTACATATATTTATAGAAAATCTTTTACATAGATACATATGAACATGTATTAAATATATACATAAATCTAATTCCGCCCATTGTCTAAGAAGAAAAACATAAATTCAAATAATTTACTTTATTTTCCTTTTAACAGTTTACATAACTTAATCCCGCAGTATAAATCTGATATAATGTTGGCAGAAAATTTTTAAATTTGGTATTGAAGTTGAGTTGAAAAGAAAATTCAATTTTAGTTATTCTATATTATTGTTATTTTCCCTTTTCATGATTATCGACTGCAGATCTTAATAATGCATTTTTAAACTGAAAAACAAAAATTTTTATATGCTTATTTCAATAAACTGCGTTTAATTCTTAATTATGATTTAAATTTGAATTTTTAATGGTAATCTCAATTAGAAAAAAAATACGATTTAATGAAAATCTCAGTGTAAATATATAAAAGATGCAGTTCTATGAAAATTTCAATAGACAAAAATAAAATAAATAAAAAACGAAACACACACGTTTTATAAGTGTTGACAAAGACAGTTATTGTTGCTACAAATATTTTTACTCGTTCTTATCGTTGTTGTTATTATTTTTGGTTAAAAACACATTTATCACAAACATGTGCTTTTGAAGTCAAATAAGTTTTTTTATATTTGTAAATTGTGTGGATAGAAATATAGTAATTTAATTATAATTTTATAGATGCTAAGTTGTCCTTGCAAAGTCTTCATGTAAACTTAAGCTTTTTATTTCTTTAAGTATTGCTTCTCCGTATTTGCTTAATTTTGTAAAGTATATTGATTATATCGCTCATTTGCTGCAACAATGACATAATTATAAAAACTTTAAACCATTTTGGTATAATTACGTTTGTCCGTATGTCTGGCTACATCCTCAGATATCAATTCTTCGAAATTTTCGTTGATTGTAGACTTTATCGTATAAAATCAGAAAGTATAAAAAAAGGATTATGATTTTTGTAAAAAGAAATCTCACATTTTCAAAAAAAAAAAAGCCTATAAAGTCTACATGTCCCAGAGATTAGGATCGAACTCTTAAAAACACATTATAGATTCATAAACTGCATTCTGTTTGCAGTTCATGAAATTTTAGAAACTATAGATTAAAATCAAAACTTTCATACAAAATAGGTCAAATTCGATAGGGTGTGTACTTAGACCGCTTGGGTTATTGGTATTGTTTTCTATTTTAAAATCATGTTTGTGAAGATACCTTTTTAGAAAATTACATTTCAGGGAAAAATATGAAAAATACTTGAATAATGAAAAAATTAAAAATTAAACACCATATCTCTCAAATTGGAGACATGATGGAAATGTTTCGTTTAAAACTAAGGAATAAGAATTATGCGGAATTGTTTGCAATAGTTTTTTTATACTTTGGTGACCTTTGTAATTTGTATGACACAGTGGTGTTCGTTAACGGTTATGTCGTCAGACTCAGTAACTCTTTTAATAGTTTGCCGTTTTTCCATGGTTTATAGTGAGACAAATAACACTGGTCGGCAAAAAAAATTCAACCTCCTTCAAAAAAATAAAATAAAATATGTGTAAAAGATGGAATTTGATCTGTTTAACGAGATCTGCTTTCAGTTTTTTTTTTTTTTTTGCTCGTGATTTTTTTAGGGCCATATCTAATATCTGCGTCTTGATAATGTGAATACACGTGTATATTATATAAAAGCTCCAGAACAGTTTGTTCGATCTAGACAACTGAAACATCAAAAGATGAAGATGAAAATTATCTTTAAGTAACTTTAATATAATTTCTATGTTTTTCTTTTTTTGTCTACCTAACAGTTTCCGAGTTATTCAGAAATTAGAATAGGAAAAAATTTAAGTAATTTATATAATCATTTTGGTGAGAGGTGCAAATTGAAAAAAGATGTTAATTGAATGAATTATTTATTAACGTATTTGATGATTGATTTTATTTTTTCCTTTTTTCTATGTATGTATACCTAAAAATAAATGGTGGACAAAACAATTTTTTCTTAAGAAAATAGGTGATTAGATGGAATTTTAACGTGCTAAAAAATAATCTGCTTACAATTTTTTTCTATCAGGTCGGGATTTTTTATGGGCGTATCTATGAAAATCGTGTTTGGCGCATCAAAATTGATCAACTATTCATCTCTAAAGGAGAATTTTTTGCAATTATATTAGTTTTCTTTATACTAAAACTAGTAAACTAAAAAATGTACATGCTTTTTTTATTGAAAGTGATAACTTTATGAACTTTTACTGTTTACAATTGCAGAGTTTATTCAATATATCAATAGTTATATTGCAAAAAGTGTTTCACTTTTTTTATTCTTATTCCTATTTTTGTTTTTTTGCAATTTTAATACTTTAATGAACTATTAACAAATGGCACTAGCATACAAGTAGCGAAACCACCTGGGCCTTTTGGTTGCATTTAGCATTCATACAAAGATTGCCTGACTGTTGTTAACCACATACAATCATACTGCTACTTTAGATACGGTATGTATGATGGTTAAAATAACAACTACTACAACTATACATACGACGGTATTAAGAGCCTTTGTATGAAATTGAAAGTAATACAAATACATTAAAAAAAAACCTGCAAAACAAAAAGCGTGAGAGAGGTAGGTATAGAGAAAAAAAACACGATGACTGTTGTTGCATTGTTTTTGTTGTTGATGTTGGTTGGTTTGTGAGCTGGTATTCTTTTACTTATATACAAGAAAACATTCCCACAAACAAACTAACATTAACACACATACACATCAACACATTCACATTTACATGCATACAACTTTTGTACGGTATAAAGTATGCAATGGTTTTGGTTTTTATATGTTTCTTCATAGCCCGCAGCGGCACTTAACATTATTTTAATTGTATGTTTGTATATATGTATGTATGTATGTACATATAATTCGTGTACTATGTTAGCAAAAGAAGCGTGTTTTTTTACACAACTAATATTTTTATGTGTTAAGGCCAGCAAAAACAGAAAAGTAAAAAAATAAATATTTAAAAAAAATAAAAAAATAAATAAAAATGCAGGTCGTGTTTAAATATTTAATATACCTTCTCTAAAAAAAAATAAAAAACACGAGGATATATATACATATGTAAGTATGTAGAGTAGTGCAATTGTTAAATAGGTAATATTTTTTCTTTGTTAGGTAAATATAAAAGAGCGAAAATAAAGTGGAAATTTTACAAATATGAATGCACAGTAAATATATTAAATATAGTGCAGCAGTTAGAGTGTTCATAAGTATGAAATAAAACAATTAATTTATGTAGATTTTTTTTTTTTACACGTGCTGACAAAAACACTGCACATGTATTATACGACTAGTAACATCAATTAATTTATTTATATATGTAATCTTTATGTCTTGAACACCTACATACTTACTTTAATATATGTTTACGAGTATAATATGTGGTAATTAATTCAATTAAATATCATACGTGCATGAGAATATGAATGTTTGTGTAAATTTATGGTTTATATGAATGTTTATATGTATGCATGTATGTTAAGTGCATACGATGCGTATGAGTGCGATTATTTACTTGAGATTATTCAGTGCACAAATAGAACGGATGGATATAGGAGAGCAATGCGTATGAGTTATATATATTTAATTGATTTTATTATTATTTTTTAATTATAACATATCGTATTCATTTGTATGCTTTTTTTATTTATTTATTTTAATTTAACAAATATACTATGATTTACTTAAATACTTTGAATATATATGTATACGTTTTCTTCTCAGTTCTTAGATCATTGTTAAATTTTTTTATCACTTTACATATTAACTACAAAGTATAAATTAAAAAAATGAAAATAGCAATATCAAGCAAAATATTAGATTTTTTATGATTTCAGTAATCTAATATTAATGTAAGATTTGATTATTAAAAAATATTTCTTAAATTTGTAAAAAATCTGTAGCAAATATATATACACACATATTTTTTTAATATAAAATTATTCGTTCAACTACTCAAGGTTGGAACATTCACTTTATTTTATATTTTCTGTTTTATATTTTGTTTAACAAATTTCTTTTATTCTTTAGAACGAAGAAACCAGAGAAAAAGTTTCCTTAAATATATAAACATAAAAAATGCCACATAAATATACGTTTCCACATGAATTATCCTTGCCACGATACCTCTTCTAACAAACTCACAAACATACACGAATAATAATGGCTGGTTGTTGTGGTTATTGTTGTTATATGTTGTGTTGTTGATGTTTTTGCCTCAAACTAGTTACATGACTGGTTAGATTTTTCAATGAAGTTCGTGGCTATAAAACTGGTCGAAAGAGAAGGAAACCCCTACAAACACTAGTCGCCAAGTAATTAATTTTTTTATAACAAACAATTTCGTTTGCTGCTCTTTAACAATATTAACCAAATATCCTTCGTTGATTTTCTTTGTCAGCCTTACTTTTACTTGATTACATACGAGTATCATAGGGTTTTTTACTTTTTTTATTTAAAACGTAACTGTAACAGATTCAGGTATTAGAATTGTTGTGTAAAATGGCATACAGTATTTATATACTTATATACATTAGAGTGTCCCGTAGGCAAAAATTTTGGAGGAAGACCCCGCAAACGATGTGTAAAAATAAGCTTAATATGGGAAATTTATTAAAAAAATTTAAAATAGATCTTCAGCGATTGAACATTTCGTAAAAAAAAAATATTATTGAGTTTAATAGGGGGTGTGGCACATCCCATGCCGTAAATTTAGGAAACTATAACAGTTACATTTCCCAAATTTTGTACAATAAACTTAAGTGTCAATGTGAACATTTTGTGCAAAAATGGGCGGAAAAGAAATAGTGGGCGTGTCATCTCTCATATAAAGTTAATACCAAAATTTTTATATCTGGGAAACTATAAAAGTTAGAGAGCTCAAATTTTGTACGACTAGCATTAGCTTCAATATGAAAAAAATTGGTACACTAGCAATAGTGGGCGTGGCACCTCCCATATAAAGAAAATATTAAATTATCATATCTGAGAAAATATAACAGTTAGAGTTCTAAAATTTTGTCGGAGCCACTTTGGTATCAATATTAATATTTAAGAAAATTATGGGCGGACTAGAAGTAGGAGGCATGGTACCTCCCATATGAATTAAATGCAAAAATTCGTATATCTGGGAAAATATTGGAGTTGGAATGCTCAAATTTTGCACAAAGAATTTTGACATCCATGAAAACATTTGTTTAATAAATTAGCGGATTATGGGGGAATGGTCCCTCCCATAAAAATTAAATACAAAAATTAGTATATCTGGGAAACTATTAGAGCTTGAATTTTCAAATTTTGCACAGGATAGATCTATCTATCTAATTTTTAAGAAAAATGTTATATTTTAATTACTAAATAAATAAATTTTTTTAATCCTTTAATTACTATGTATTTCATTTCGGGGTGGCGAAGCACACCGGGTATTAGCTAGTAATATATAATTTTCCAAATTTTTCCAAAAACAATTTTCTTCAAAATGCCTTAAAAAGTCTTCTAGCGAAAAAAAAAAAATCCTATGGCAAAATTTTTTTTAATATCTTTTCCATAACCAGCAAAAAATTAAGAATTTTTTGATACCCATTTCGATTAAAAAATCGAAACTTTTTTTTTTACCAAAATGTATACATAATGATTTTTCAATCGCTGGTAGGGAACTGAAGACCAATTTTAAAAATAATTTTTTTTTTTTATTAAAAAAATTTTACGTATCGTTTGAGTGGAGTTTCTACATCGAAATCTTAAAAAAGGCTTTCCTCGGTACACTCTAATATACATGCATACTTTCCACAATGCATTATAGTTGCATAGTTACAACTACTATTGCAACCATATAATATGTAGTTACTATTGACAACAAACTAACATATTTATTTGTTAAGAATTGTATGCAGCAACAGTACCCACTGAGTTATAGTTGTAGTGGTAGATGTGACAGTTAAAGTAGCCTGAAGGACTTTCCTTAAGTAAAAAGCATTTTTTCCTTATTGTATGTTTTTATTGTTATTGCTTGCTTTCGGTTGGTATATACATATAGAATATATTGTGGTAGAAATTTCAAAAAAGATTTGTTTAACAAGTATGTGATCTATGTTTATTCTTTTTAATTAATAAATAATGCTTATTGTTTCTTCTTTATAATTTTTACAATATTTTTCATTTAATTTTTCTATTTTCATAATCGTGAGGAATTTACTAATAATAACACTATGCTACAGCGAAAAAGTGTTTTTTGTATGTAACATATAAGGTTCTCTAAATCGACTAAATCGAATAATCGAACAATCGACTTTTTATGAAAACAATAATATCGCATAGACATAATTTTGTATAACCAGAACTTACATTTCACAGATTTTCAGTTAATTTATCATGCTTGTTGGACAAATAATAAAAAAAAAATAGTCAAAACTGGCAAAAAATCTAAAACTGTTGCAAAGTCGAAAAATCGATTATTTAAAATTTTAAAATAGTGTAAAAATCCACTCACTCTAACTTACAAACTATGCTATATCTAATGTGTTAAATTTCGTTATGTTGTAGCACCGTGTAATTATAATGAGGAAATATAATAATAAACATTTGAAACTTTCTTGTTACATAATTTTTAACGAGGAAGAAAAAAAAAAATGAAGGAAAACCTTATGTTTCCAGATAATTTATATGTTCTGTCAGTATTATTTTTTTAATAAAGATAATTATCTAAAAAATGTATTTCCACTCTTATTTTTACTAAAAAATATTAAATCATAACAGTTAATTTTATAGTTATATGCCCTGAAAATATATACATATACGTTTTAACTTTTAAACATCCATGAGGTTGATATTATTTGTGGTTGATTTTATTACAACTGAATTTCTTTCCTTTACTTAAGTGGTCATAAGGGCTTCTCGGGGCCAGGACTAAAAATATTCATTAATTATATCACATATTCATCTTTATACATCGTTTTTTTTTTTAGATTAATTTTATGATGAGTTTGTAGAAACCATAATAAACGTTTATCTGTCGTGTTTCGAAAATCAATGAATGTTGTTAATATTTAGTTGTATTATTTGTCTGTGTTCTCTTTCGGTTTTTCTCCAGTATAAATATACAATCAGCCAAATACGTTCACACAGTTCATGGATTTGTATTGGTAAAATTTAGATTTAAATTGTTATAAAATTCAAATACTACAATTAGCATGCAAATATTTATTGAAGAGAGATAGAGAGAGCATTAAATTAATCCATATTTCCTTCGGTGCTAAATAATAAATAACAAATATAGAGTTGGGACACATTAATTAGCAATGTTTATTATCGCCCTCAAGAAGAATTTCAATATCATTAAGAATGATTCAAGGACAAATAAATATACAAACAATCATTGGAATACCACCACAGTAAAACGTCTGCGAATGAACTGAACTAAACAAAGTTAATAATGAATATAGAAAATATAATAAAATAAAATTGAGATTAAAGTCATTACTGAAAAAAAAAAATATATATATATATATATATATATACGGTTTCGGTTAACTCTTTATTTGGCTAAATATTGAAACTGAATTGCGTATTGTGTATTTGAAAAGTTTTTGTTGGAATTTATTTATAATTTAAAGTCAATGGGTATGTTTAAATATTTAGGAGAAAATTAAAGAAAAACTGGTAGTACTAACATTATTATATGTCTAAACGATGCCTCATTTATATCAACAAATATTATGCAATAAAAAAACAAACGAACGAACAACAAGAATTTAATTATATAAAAAAGAGTTAAATAAATAAATACCGCTGTAGTTTGTAGTTTGGTTCAGTGGTCGTACATCATGTTTTTATAAAATTTTCAAAATAAAACAGAAACAAAAAGAAACTGAAAACAAAACAAGTTAAAAATGTGTCTGTCGTTTCAAGCATTTGGCAAAGTAAAGGGAAAATAGTTTCAATGTTGATATTAAGTATTTAACAGCAAGTTACAGCTAAGAGCACAACCTGCTGCCGAGAGGTAAGAGCTGAAGTGAAAATGAAAATGAGGATGCGGATGTGTAGGTTAAGTATGCCTAAATATTGAGTAAAGTCTAACGGAAATAAATGTTTGTTTTCATTTCATTACAATTTAAAACTGAAATTTTCTAGACCAGATACGACATCAACATTGCCAAAGTACTTTTGAATAAGAACAACAAACCATTGACTTGGTTTGTTATTTCTTATTAGTACTGAATTGGTTTGGTTTGGGTGCTAAAGTGCTCACTTGTGACATTTTGAAAACCAACAAAACCAATTGTTTTATAAACTTTTCTGTTTCTGTTTTGTTTTATTTTATTTCTCCTTTCTGCCTGAGTATTACATTTGTTTGTTTTTATATTTGTTTTCTTGTTTGTTTGAGCTGCTGTTGTTGTTATTCTTGTGAGTTATTTATTTTTAAGTATTTTATGGATGAACATTTTAAATGATTGTATACGTACTGAGCAGCTACTGAACAGAAAATATTTAATGTCTATATGTACACACACACACACACATACCCACAAAACAAAAAAAAAAACAAACAGAGGTCTATTTTAAAATTAATGACTTTGTAAATTAATGATGGATTAAGTTAATCGTTTCTAGATGGTTTGGCTATAAACTCTAGTCCTTCTCATCACAATAATCAACTTCAGGCTGGGACCGACCCCCATCTCGCTCTCTCTTTCTCTATGTTTCTCCATTAAGTAGAACAAAAGAAAAAATAAATAAATTTTAATACAATTGTAATTCGATTTTAAAAGAGAAAGATTTTGACATAATTTTACCAACAAACAACAACAACAATGACCAAAAGAATGAATGAAAGAAAAAAAAAAAACAATAGCAAAATAATATGAAAACGTATATTAATATTAACATTAAATTGATGCCCTTGAGACCTTACATTCATTCACTGAAGTTGCCTTAACTACTACGGCTACTGCTCCTTCCTTTTTCATCAGCAAACACAGAAATATGATTTTCTCTTTATAGATGTATGTGTGAATAAATAAAATATTTATATTTTCATGCTGTTGATGATAATGTTAATGTGAGTAGCGTTCTTAAAATTCTTTTAGGCAAAACCAACATCATATGACTTATTTTTTAAGACACACGTCCCCACTCATTACCACTTAACGAGGTTTTACTCTTAATATATAAATAGTAAACAATAAATTTACATTTTGCATAAATATTATTTCAGGAAATGCAGGACTTTTTATTATTTTTTTTTTTTTTTAATTAATATCATTCTTAATTAAAACGTTCTCAATTGGTGAAAATAAATGAAGTAATTTAAATTTTTGATATTTCTTATTTAATAAAGTATCATACAGTAATGCCGTTCAATCAAGAAATAAAAAATAATAATAATGTTTATGGCAATAAAGCTATAGTTCCATATATACATATCAGACTAACAATACTCAATAAAGTACGTGAGTGAGTTTTAACAAATATTAACAGATAATTTAAAAAGTTAACAGCAGTCACAACATGGCACGTATGATAATGATTATGACTAGCTCTTTCCGCTTTGTCTATTACCTTATACATCTGGCACAAACTTTAATATTGTACCTATAATTATTACAGTGAAGCACCCCTAACAATAAAAAACATTGAGGTAAACGTAAAGTAGAAAAAACGACAAAACGTAAAAGTAAAACATTCAAAATTCAACTTTAACAAATGTGGAAGTAAAATTGAGACAAAAACGTAACCATTTACCAACAGATAAAGGCGAGACTGCATAGTATATTTTTTTTTTTCCTTTTCAAAGGTGATGATGTTGATAATAATGAAAATTGTTTCGACTTTTTGGTTACCCATGCAAAACAAAGGTAAATCCCAAATAATAAAAAGAAAAAATCTTAAAATTTCCGTGGTATTGCTGTGTAACAACAAAAACAATAACAGCTGCAGAAGCAGTATCAGCAACAGTAGTAAAATCGTGTTGAGGCTGATTTGTGGCAAATTAAAAAATATGTCAACGTAAAGATATACATACATACATCTCTATACACCCATACACATACATTAAAATATACAATTTTCACACATACGTGAGCAATGTACGTTTGATGTTTCTTCTTTGTGATTGCGTGTGTGTATGTATAAATGTAGTAGTGTGCTCAAGACATTAATAGAAATTTTACAATTTAAGATTAACATGACTTGAAAAAAAGCTGTATGTGGATTGTTGTTGGTGGTTGCGTTATATTTTGTCTTAAATTGTAGTGATGTCAACATTGACTATTTTTTTAAACACTTAGAATTTGAAAACTTCTTTCTACTTTAAATGAAATAATTTTTAAACCAATTTCATTATTTTCTAATCTAATACTTTGATAGCTTAACGTTGGCAACACCGTTTGTTGCTTGAAACTTTAGAGTGTATTTTTCTGCATTGTAATGGCTTTATTTTCAGATTGTTTTCCTAAAATAAAAATTACTTTAAATTTTACATTTTTAAAGATTTTACCTAAAGGGCTTATTTATTATTATTATTTTTTTTTTATTCATTCCACCTTAAAAGCATAAAGAAAATATGAAGTAAACACCTGCTTAGAACTTAAATAATGACTGTTTAATAGAAAACGTGTTTAAGTAATGATACTTTGTATTATAGATTATTTCTCCTTTGTCATCTACTGTTGGCTGTTGTTTATATATTTTAACTTTAATAAACACTCTAACATACAAAAATATACAATAAATATACAAACAAAACCTTGAATGAATAAGAGCAATAAATGTAAAAAAAAAAAAAAAAAAAGAAAACAATTTATCCTTGATGAACATTGGTAAATTAAAAATTAAAAAATACCTACTCAAATAGCCTTTACTTGATTAATGTTTATTTTAAAAATACACACTTTGTCAAACACCTTTTGTTTGAAAATAACTCAAGAGATACCCAGCAATTATTTTTTGAATTTGAGTTAGGAGTACTACTTATTACGCATGTTACTCAGTAAGTAGTCTTCATTACAAATATCATTATTTCACTGTTATAACTTCAGTAAATACTAATTTATATTATTACTTTAAGAAAAGAAAATTTTGCTCATTCGAAAAGTAGGCAATATCTACTTAGAGTACAACTCTTTGGTAACTGATTAATTATTACCTTTTTTTTATTTCTTGTAAGTACATTTGTAGGTGGAGGTCATGAATTGTGTAGGTAATTGAATCAAAAAATAAGTAGTGTTTATTTGTCTCCAACATTACTTGATAACCAACTAGATACATAAAGTTTTTGTTGGGTATTTGCAGCTGAAAATAAAAAAAGAAAAATAACTGAAGTTAATAAACGAATCAAATTTTTTGTAATGTAGATTTGAAAAACATAATTTACGAACAATAAGTGGTTAGGTATACTTAAATCCTAAACCCTTAAATCCGGCCCTAGTCAAAAGAATTTCACATCACCACGATACCGTATAGAAAGATCTTAAAGAACTAAACAAGTCCAGTAACCTTTAAATTCAGTTCTAAATTTATTTACATAATATGTACTAAACTTCAGTCTACTTTATGATTTATGAGCTGTATATCCGCTACTTCGTTAGAGTAGATTTTTTTCAATAAATACCATATTATATTATAAATTAAAATTGTGCTTTATTAAATTATAATTTCATAACTATAAATTTTTTAGCAATATTTCTAATAGCTTAGATGCAGTGCGTTGCGCTAACCCTTCGTATTGAGATAAAATAAATCGAAATAAAATTAAAAAAAAAAAAAAACAGACAGATTAACCAACACAGATTCACATTTATATATAAATAGCATCTTTCGGTACTTCTAAATAGACCAGAAGAAAACTTAGTTGCCTTTTTATTTATAAAAAAGAAAATGAAATACATATCAAAAGTGAAAATTAAACTATTTCCTAACTCCCATGGAAACAATATGGGTATTGTGTCGGCATTAACAAAAAATAAACTTTTTAAATATTTTAGGTACCAGCTTCTTACATCTTTAACGCTTGAAGGTTCAAAAACAACCAAATTATTTCGATAATTATATTTTACTATAAAAAAAAATGTACCACAAAGTCCTCCTCTTTAATTTCATGATTTAATGTTCATTACTATAGAAAATTCTAAAAGCACCATTAGAAGAACGAAAAAGTACCACAAAGTCTCCTCTTATGGATTTTCATTCACTTAGAATCTTATGTCTTTAATTTTATATTTTCAGGTTCAATATTATAGAAAATTCAAAAAGTACCATTAGATAAACGAAAAAATACCGAAAGTTATCCGTCTTGAGTTCTTATCTACAAAGGACCATGTGACTTTAAATTCATGCTTCTATGTTCAATATTGTAGAAAATTCCAAAAGTACAATTAAAAGAACAAAAAAGTACAAGTATAAGGATTAATTAATGATTGAACTGCAATTAATATTACTAAATATAAATAATTAAGTTAGAAAACCTCTTATGTAAACCAAAGTGAAATATAAAACGCAGGATGGCTGGCGATAAAATGGAAACACAGTTTATTATATTAAACGTGAATAAATTTCAATTAATCTCAATATCAATTATGCATTAAAATAAAAAAAGGAAACTAGCTTCCTTATAACTGGACTTGTCTGTATTTCATTGAAATGAAAAAGGAAATAAATAATAAACGGAAAAAAATAATGTAAAATAAGTATAAAGCAAATATTTGTAAAAATAGTATTAAAAATGTGTATTTATATATGATTTCGTATATATCACTATCTTTTAATAGAAAAATAAATAAGAAATTGTTTCTTTTCTTTATATCACTGCTTTTATTCATTTGCATTAATATTTTTAGAAAATCTATTGAATTCTACTGTTATTTTTTTTTTTTTTAGAAAATGCACTTTTATTGTTTCATATTTTTACTGCATTTGTTCATCTTTTATTTTTAAAATAACTAAGAAAATGATGATGATGATGATGATGGTTATTGCTGTTAGTTACATGTTGTTTACTTGATTTTCTTCCTCTTCAATAATTTTTAGTCTGTATTTGATTTTCATGAGGATTATTTGCAAAATACAAACACATCTATATGTGTATCTGTATTAGGATGACCACTTTTGTTTGGATAAAAACAATAAGAAAATTATTGTAGTTACTCTTTACATTATTAGAAACGATTTGCTTTTAAAGAAAAGAATAATGAAATTAATATTCGTCGTATTAATTCTAAAGTTTTTTTTTAAGATTCAGTAACATCATTGTAGAAGTATTTATTTCTTAAGAAACAAAAATAATGAGCAACTAGTAATATTATGTATTTACTAAAGTCCAATTATATTTAAGTGGGACAATCAGCTAAAAAAATATATAGAATTTAATTTAATGCATTAAAAATTCTGAAAAAAAATACCACTTTAATTCGCAAAACAATCTAAACTACCACGAATTTAAATATTCAAAATTCTTAATATTTTTAAAGCAATAAACGAAGAGTTATTTTGACAAATCAATAATATTTCAGCATTTTTAATTATATATTTGCTTTTGATATTTTTTTTTTGTCATTGTACCTATATGAGTACAAATATTGTATGAGTAAATATTTGCGTATGGTTAATATAAATTAAAGTTGTTGCAACCATGTATTCTTCATACGCCATGATGTACTATAGTTGCAAAACATATATAAACTATTAATATTTAATATAACTATTTAAAGAGCTAGAGATAAATATAGAAATGTATATTAAATATTAAATATGTAATTTATTACTAATTCCCTTAGAAAGATGCGCTTGCATGTTCCAAAGACATAAAAGCACTCAAGAATGTTTTTAACAACCTTTAAAATGTTGCACTCTTCTGTACTTAAACTGATATTAAAAATTGCATTTATCTGTACACACATATACATATGTAATGCATTGGTTGTTTGTGTATACCTGTATATGTGTAAGTGTAAGCGATATACATTTTTTCATTGACATCGACAATAAGTTGTTTAGTACACAACATAATCTCTTACAAAACTACTTATATACTTATATGTATGTATATATATATATACATATCTACAATGTATGGACGAATAAATGGATGGATACATGTATGTATATAGCAGAGTGTGGATTAAAATAGAGAGTCTAAGCTTAGACTTCTTATAAAATATCATTCTTTCCGTCCTTCCTTTATTCCTTATAGCTTTCCTTTATGATGGCGTTTCACTAAAAATAACATGTACATATTTCCTTTCCTTAGCTTTCATGTTCATGTATTATGACAGTTAAGAACTGTATCGGCATTATAGTCCCCAAAAAAACATACATACATTTAAATAAGTATATTATAACTAAGATTTAAAGAAAAAACGAAAAAAAAGATGCAAGCAATATTGTTGCTACTCTTATGCATTCGGGGAACACATGCATGAGTTTATATCTACTTTGGTACTTATAAACACCTCGACAGATTTGCTTCATGGAATAATATTTTATGTACAAAATAAAAAACAACAAACAAAAGATATTTGAAATTCTTTTAAATACTCTCTTTTATTTAAAGGATCAGTGTCTTCTAATTGAGAATAAAGTATAACTGAGGATACAGTACATTCGGCATTATAAGATTTAAAAGAAATTTAATTAGTTACTTAATTTAAAAATTTTTTATAAATAGTTTTGTAATATAATATATTACAAATATTTCTCAAGCTTTCGACAACATGTGAACAGTTTGTAATCTAAGGCAGTGGAAAAACTTTAGGATTTCTCTTGCAGCAAAATCTATTAATTTTTCAAATTCAAGAGATTCAATCTTATATCATTATATCTAAGTAAGATATTTATTGACATGTTTAAACTTATGAAATTTGTTTCTAAATAATTTTTAAATTTTAATAAAATCTCTTAAATAAACCAACTATGCTATAGAGTGTTTAATTGCATCAATTCCCTTTCCACATGCACTAGTATCATCTACAATATATTTGTATTTTCTATAATAAAATCTTCTAGCCTTTTTCTGTTTTGCCAGCAAACATTAAAAATTCTAAACACTTTTACTATTAAAAAGAGCAGGCATTAATTATTTAAAATGTTTTTATTTTTTTCTTTCTCATTTTGTGTGATGACACTGATTTTAATGTATGACTCCCTGAGGAGCTGACCCAAAATGTTCAAAACACTTGCTTTGCCTTGTCTCAACACTGAACATTTAACACCTTCACCATATAAAATGGTTCTTTGCATGAATGTTACATTGTCCGTCCATTCTTTAGGTATTTCAAACTTGTTTAATATCGTTGTTTGTCTATGTGTAAGTGTGTTTAGAAAACAACGCAACATACGACAAATGTTGGAAGTATATTTGTAGTTATTTTATTTTTATTTTATTCTATTCCTTTTTTTTTAACAAAATTCTATTCTATTTTTTCTTCTATTGCTTACGAAATGACCACAGTGAGTCGTAAAAAAGGGTTTTGCTGTTGTTGTCCTTGTCTAAGGCTGGGAATAAAAACAACAACAACAGCAGTAGCGCAGAATAAATTAAACGAAAAAAAATTGAAATGGAATAAGAAAAAGGTACAAATCAACGGTTCAATCTGTAAACACAGTGACAAAAAATAAAAAATTATACGAAATTGAAAAGAAAAACACATTAAATGATAATGCATTAGTGTTAGTATGAGATTGGGTGTAGGTATGGGTCTTTTTGTGCGTTATAAAATTTGACAGTTTAAAAAAGAAAATGGTAGAGAAAACAAATGATTTGTTTTATTATAGCATTATTTTCTTTTTTGTCTACTTGATTTTAAAAACCGAAAGAAATTTCAATTCATACCTTTTTGTCCTGATGATAAAATACACCTTTTTACACTTTGCTTAATTTACTACTTTCATTGCCTTTTCCTTAAATAAATGGACAGCACTTACAGTTCCAAAAATCCAACAAAAGTATTTAATCATTCTAGTAAATATTTGTACGTTTGACCCAGGAAACGCAAAGAGAAGCGTTTGAAAAAATTCAGGATTTCAAATGTAAAATAGAAACTTTATTTAAATCTACTCCAACATTTCCGTAAAGACTTCTAATATTCTAAAATGTATGATAGATAAAATCCTTTTTGTTTTCAAATCATTTTCGATTTGAAACTAAACTAAATATGTATATGTGTAAATTTACATATACATATGTATTTAGTAACAGTGGTAATAATAGCACATTTGTGTATGTTTTTTTGGCGATTTAATTCATATTATAGTATGCGTGCATGCTTTTGTTTAAATGTTAGCTTCTTTGTGTATGTGTGTGTGTATTTATAGTTCATACATAAAAGGATGAATGAGTGCTTGTGTATTTGATTATAATGTTGACATAAATTTCCATTAAAAATAAAACGTGTGTTTATACCGTAAACCTTATTTTGTTTGGATTTTCTGTTGTTTCTTGTACACATTTTTGTAGAGCATTTTAACAGTTTTTCTCCTTTATTGTCCTTTATAGTTGTGACTGTTTAAAGTATGTACTTGCGTAAAAATCTGTTTTGTGTAAAATACAATCCTTTACTATTTTTCAAGTGTTTTTCGAGTTTCTTTAAGCATTCTTTTGTTGGTTCTATTGATGTAAACTGTTAAAGATGGCTCTAATGTTATATACTTACATATGTAGATGGTAAACGTTTAAAGTATGTATACAAATTAATTTGTATACAAGTACCTATTTCTACTTTAATTAAATTAAGATTAATTCGGCTTGAATTGGATTCCATATGACCAGTCATAAATGCCACAGTTTTTGGATAAAAATGTACATATTACCAAAAATATTTGGCACTTCATCGTATGATAGTGTTCAACAATGTATTATATTGCGAAGATTTACAGTTTCCTTAAAGTTTTTTGTGACTGCGATGAACATTATCCAGTTTTCATTTTTTACACTAATTAATGTTGAAATTAATGATTCCTTGTTAACTATTTGATATTGAGTTCTATAAATATTTTATCATTCGTTGTATTATCTGAGAGAACGAAAATTTTTGTTCAAAAATATACAGCCTAGATCATCTTTGATTGGAACTATAATATTGATTTTGACGATCATAAATTATATACTTAAATGACTCTAAAACATTTATTACTCTTAGAATTTCCCAACATATGATAGTTTCTCTAGAATTATTTTAAAAGAATAAATTTTTCTCAAATTTTTTTTAATTACTACAAAGTTCACAATAAATACTCCACGATATTTTTAAACCTGTGTTATTTAATTTATTATTTTTAATTAATTATTTAAAGCTTAGTGAAATATTTAATTTTTGTTGAAGATTTTTTTAATTTTTATATCCTACACCATCTATATATATTCAGTTACGTTTATAACGCAAAGAAACAATCATCGAACTGCCACCCTAAAGTATACCTTTCTATATGTATATGTAATCAAACTACAGGTCGCAATCTTAGAGATATATGTATCAATGAAATTTAGCACATAATATTTTATTGGGTCAAGAACGAATCCTATTGAAACTGGTTATGATAGATCTATTATTTCACGTAGCACCACTTGAAAGTCCTCCTAGAGGTTTGACGACCATAATTGCCATAAATAAAGCAATATTTTAATAAAGATATATTTAATAAAATACAACACAAGTAAGTTCTATATAAGTATAAATTTGTATGCCAAATTTTATGATGATCGATCCATTATTACGAAAACCCTTTTCACATCACTTATATGCCCAATTCTTGAATATGAATCTGTAATATGGGACCCTATTTCTGAAAGTCACTCCAATGCAATTGAATCTGTGCAAAAACAATTTCTTTTATTTTGTCTTCGTGGGTTACAATTTAACCCACTCAATCTGCCATCTTACTCTGCACGTCTGGCTCCTATAAAACTACCTACATTAAAAAGCCGCAGGACTATGTAAAATGTATCTTGAAATTTTATACACATACACAATGGTGTAGGTATCATATAGTCGAGCTTGATCGATAATATTAAATTTCACCAAGATCGTTTCATGGTTATTCGTAGCTCATATAAAAGGGCCAAATATTGACCAGGTTATAACATCTTCTATATGTTATTTTAACAGGTTTATAGATTTCCGTTACATATAATATTTTTTTCTATTAGCCGTAATAACATATGTAAAAAAAAAAAAACAATTGAAAATTGCACTGATAAATTTATAACATGAAATTTTAAATTAAAAAGATTTGTCTTCCAAAGCTACATACATACATTTACACCTATGTATGTGGAATATGTGTATGTAAACATGTATGTTAAAATTTCACATACATATATTATGTATGTATAAAAAATATTTTTACTGTGTACACTTCAACATACCTGTCATTTGTGGTCTTTATTCTGTTTGTAATACTATAAAGCTTCTTACTTGTCCTTATTGTGCCACAAAACTCCCTTACACATACATATATACTCATACTAACTCACAACAGGTTTTAAATTGTTGTTTACATTACGTCACACTGTGGCGATTAATGGCGTTTATTATTTTCTCGTTATACCTTGACTCCTGAAATGTAATTTTTCAATAAAGAGAAAATAAATAAAATAAACAAGAGTTACAAAAATTTTACCAACAACAGACTCACGCATATACAAAGTTTCACACACTTGCATGAATAGTAGCAACATCATTATGATCATCATAGACCTCATTATCACCATCACCAACATTGTCTTTATCATTCACTCACTACACCAATAGAGAGAGCAAAGAGGAACAAGAATAAAAGAAAAAAAAAGTAGAACCGAACCAGCTAAAAGTAAATGACGTTGACCAAGTGATAACAAACTGACAGGGATAAAGTGCGTTTGTTGTTGTCATGTTGTCTTTACTGGAAAAGCAAAAATAACAGCAACAACTAAAAGGAATACCTACTACTCGTACATAAACTTAAAGTATCAAAAGACAAGACAAACGTAAAATTTTAAATAATGTTTGCCTTCATTTTCTTTACCCACCTCCCAAATTGTACAATTTCCACTTCCCTTCTCTCTATCCATTACCAGTAAGTGTATGGGTGATTGTTTGTGTTTTTGTATTTTCCAGGTGATTATTTATAAAATGTTAAAGGAAACACACAGATACCCTATGCGAAGTGAATATTGTAGCAAAGATGAAGATTAATTTGATTTGATACTCTCATAAAACAAACTCAAATAGACAAATAATAAAAGGAAAATAAAAAAAATAATATAAATACAATAAAATAAAAATAATAACAAACAATAATAATGTTCATGATTATTATTATTATGATAATAATAAACTTTATCAATTCAATTGTTATGCTTACATCTGTAAAACAAAGAATTTTCTTTTTTTATTATTTATATTATTTTGTTATTTATTATTCGTTTTATTGTTGTATTTTATAGCAATTGTTTGTTGTTTTGTGGATGTATTGAGATATACTCAAAATATCGACTTTAATTAATAAAGAATTTACAACTAGAAATATTTAAATAAATATATTTAAAGCAAATGGGTAAATATTAAAAATTAAAAAAAAAAATATCTTTTACTCAGTGTTATTAATTTTTAACTTTTTATATTTTATATAATATATGCAAAAAAAGCATTTTTATACTATTTGAAAAATTCTCGCACTTTTTGGCTCTTCGTAAAATTCTGGGTTGATCTAGTTATGTCCGTTTACCAATAGACCTAATTTACGGGATATATTGAAATTTTAATTTTAGAACGTAAATGAGTTATGTATGTGAATTCTAGTACCAATTTTTTCCAAACCTTGATTTATTATTAATTATTCCAATATATAACAATTTTCTACTTTTGGTGATTTTTTATGGAAACGAATCACTGTGATTCGATTCGAATACAGTTTACAGTGAAAAAGGAATTAAGTGATTTAGCCAAAAACTGTTAAAGTTGTCAGATAACATCCCTAGTTTTTTACTATTTATACATATTTGTACCTTTTAATTTACATACATATGTACACTTTACATACACATATACATATATGTATATAGAGGTTAGCATAAAACTTTATTTAATATTTAAATACAACGGTACTAGAAATAAGTAGAAAAAAATAACGAGGAAACCTATAAAATTTAAATTAAAATGATGACATGATGAAACATGTTGTTTTTGTATCTCATTTGTATTGTGCTTTTTTTATTGTAAAAGCTTATCATCTGTCTTTTATATCTTAAGGCCCTTTTTTACCTATGAATACATCTACATACTTATTATATTCATATGGAGATATCTACATATGTATACATACATATACATACACATATATATGAGTATAAATATATGTATATACATATAAATTTGTGTGAGGAATCGTAATACATTATATCATGTAAACTGAACAAAAAACCACCATAATCACACAATTTTTCCAACATTCTTATCTGACATCGTAACATTTGCATCTCACTCGTTCGCTATCTTTATTACGTACATATTGTTGTTAAACAACAAACAAAACAAAAAAATAAAACAATTTCAAGTCTAAATCTTACCACAAGGCTTGTTTTTCTACTTTTTTTATTATTGAACATCAACATCAAGAAGGGTATCAAAAACAAAAGGTGTTATTTTATGACGATAAACAATGCAATACAATACGACGATAGCTATGATTTTTTTCATTTTTTTGTGTGTTTTTATGTTTATGACAAATTCCACAAATACGACATTAAATGGTTGAGTGAATAGATAGATGTAGACAAGATATAGCTACCCCAACTACAACACTAACACAGATCATAAACATAGAA
The DNA here is from genome assembly GCA_951394005.1 of Protophormia terraenovae. Classification (NCBI taxonomy): domain Eukaryota; kingdom Metazoa; phylum Arthropoda; class Insecta; order Diptera; family Calliphoridae; genus Protophormia; species Protophormia terraenovae. Next base: position 1,727,315 of record OX596073.1, read on the forward strand.
CGAGTAGAAAATTTACTATGAAAATAACAAAAAAAAAAAAAGTAATAAAAACCAAATGACTACAAATTAAAACAGCTTTTCATAGGAGTTTTTGTTTTGCAACATAAAATTTAATAAATAATGTCGATGGCAATAAACAATAAGTATAAAATGAAACAAAATGGGTCCTCAACCTTAGATCCGATATTAAAAGTGACAAATTATATAAAAAAAAAAAATAAAAAAAACATGAAACTAAAAATATAATACTAAAAGTAAACAAAAAGGATTTTAATTTAGTGCAAATAGTTAATCACTATATGTACTTTGGAGGGAGTGTTAAGTTTTTTTTGAACTCTTAGTAATAAAAAATATAAATTCATTTTAAAGTTCCTGATATATAAAATATTTTTTACAGAATAGTTTCATGTTTTAAAGAATTTTACAAATATGTTAAACAGTCTATTGTAGAAACTTGTATTGTTGTTATATATACATGTTTGTATTTGTTTGTTTGTATTAATATATATACTCATAGTGATTGTACTAAATGTACTGTTTGTCTTCAAGATCCGTTTCAAGTTAATATTACATGATATAGTTTTGGTTTTTAAACTTTTTTTTTTTTTTTGCATTCTATACAATATCATGAATGCTTGTAAATTCGTATGTGTAATAGTCTTGCATTTATTTAAATTTTTCATATTACTTCAAGAGTTGCAATAACAACGACAACAAAAAACACCGAAAAAAAACAAACTACGAAATATTTAATGTTGTAGTCGGCGTTGGTTGTACTCACATCCTGTTTCCGGTTTTAAGTGGAAGACAAACAGACCTTTTTCTTGTTTTACTTTTTTTTAACTTTTTTCTTTGTATTACATTCATTCTTTCTCTTTCCCTGCCACAAAAAAAAAAACTCATTCTTTTTTCATTTTGCATAAAACATTTTACAAATTTTGCATTTTTAAATTTTCGATGAAGTATACATTCAAACATACAATAGTGTTTCAAATGAAACTCATGTGAATATGTGTCTATGTGTTTGTGAATATATATATGTGTATATATAGAATATTCGCCCCAGAAAATACAGACTGACATGCATATGCAAATAAGCAAGAAAACCTTTTTTGATTTTAGTGCTTATACTGCTTACTGGCATTTGGCCAAAATAAGCGGAAAATACAAAACACTCTAGTGAAAACAAGACAAAGACCAACAAAATAAAAAAGCACGAACAGCTCATACACACTTCGACATACCTACATACATATACACATTCATACAAAATGAACACAAAAAACAGTAGCTACTACAAATATGATGGCAAAAATAAAAAAATAAAAAATAAATAAAAAAAATAGAATTGAAAACAAATAAAACATTCATCTACATAAAAAACAGAGGAAAAACTCATTTGCTTAGAAAGTAGACTATATAGTGAACATACTTGTAATTTATGCCACAACTTTATACATTCATACTTGCACATCAACCACCTTCTACAACTGCTACGAAAAGAATGAAATGAAAACTAAAAATAAAAATAATGAAAATCAAAAATTCTATTGAAAAACCACAAAAATAACAAATCAAAATACAAAACATAAAATGAGAATACGAAGGGAAAAGTTAAAGAAATCCCATCTAAATAAAAATGAATTTGCAATTGTTAACCTTTTTATTGGATAATTGGAAGTTCTAGGAAATGATTTATACGGCGAATAGATCACATAAAGTGGTGTAAATGAATTACATGGTCATTACTAAAACCAAATAACCATCCTTGATACCAATACAATACGAGTCTTTTGGAAAGACACTAAGTATCCATCATATATACAAACACATATGCATTTGCATTTAAGTGAAGGAAAGTTTTTTTTATTACATTTAACATATACATGAAAGTAAAATAATATAATGTGTATGAAAGTTGTGATAATGTATATGAGTTTGTTTATAATAGTATTAATTTTATTTGTTTTTTTTTTTTTTTTTTTAAGTATATGTAGTGTAAGACAAATTTACTTATATATTTGTATGTATGAACATATGTGTTTATTTTTCATATTCATACACACCATCACACATTGTATCTTATGCACATGTACATATGTATGTAAGATTTCTAAGAGTCCCTGCATCACTTGACAAAACACACGTACTTTAATATGGACCCAAAAGAAAAATCGCCCGAACGTGACTTCATTTGGTGCCGTGTGTGACAGACAGACTTTATGGATGTGCTATGTATAATATATATAAAACACATACAAACATACTCACTCTTTCACTCAATATGGTCTTTTTTTTTTTTTTTTTGGGTATACAAGTATCATGGCTATTGAATTCAGCTGAACTGTACGAATGTTTATGTCTTTCTAAATCGGTTTTATTGTGGTAGTTTTTGTTCTATACACTTGTGTTGTTGCCATTATTATTGTTGTTGTTGTGTTTATATTTGTTGTTTAATATGCTGCTGATTTCATAAGTTGTATCATGGAATAATGTCTAAAGTATTGTGCTACGACTACAAAAAATTGTATTTCGTTCTCAATTTTACCAATGTTTATGTCCATGTGTTCGTGCATGTGTTCATTTAGAAATCAATGTAGCACACATACATACATATGTATACACATACGGGCAGACATATTTGTGCTAAGATTCGTAATGTTCAAAGGTTAAAACATTAACAATGTGCAAATGTCTGTCTGACTATTCTCAAAAAGAAATTGTTAACGCAAAAATTCAATGGTAAATAGTTTGTATCACTAAAATAAGAGCAAATCGTGACAATCCAGTTAAATTGCTTAAACAGCAAAATGAAAAATAATCGAAATGAATCGAAAACAGATATCGAAGTATTTGTTAAAAAAAAAGGAATGAAAACAAGCAAATGGTTTTAAAATCATAAATTATAGTTATTTCTTAAAACAATTTAATTAATTTCAATTATTCTCTATCATAATTATAAATGTCAACTAGAATTGAATTTAGAAATACATATTTACTAATTTTAATGTTAAAATAAGCATTTTGAAAGACATTATCATTAAGTTATTATACTTTTTAAATATTTTTCCATATTAAAAAAATTTGATAAATCTGAGTTTTTACATCTCAATTTAATTAAGTAATTTGTTATTATTATTTTTTCTTTTGAACCACATTACACGACATACAAGTAGCTTTAACTGAAATTATGGTTAAATACACGTATACATATGTATGTATGTGCATTAGAGTACCCACTTAAACGATTTGTATTGAAGAACAGAATACAGCGAAAATATTAAAAAAATTATTTCAGATGAAAACAGATATTTCGCTATAAAGGTCAAAATTAAAATTTATATTTATATATATTTTTTGTACGTAAAAATTTAGATAAAAAATCAAATAAATTTGTGTTAGTCCTGTATATATATATTTTTACGTTTTCGAAATATCCGATTTGGATAAAACATATTAAAAATATATGTACAGGCATATAAGCCTGCCAGTGCCAGGATATATAGTATTATAATAAAAATCTGCACAAATCTGAAAATCTTTAAAAAAAATATATATATGAACATTTTGACGTTTTCCCTTTCCATAATCGAAGTTAAAGATTTGAAGCTGTAAGAATTTGATGGCATTATAGTAATTAAAGTATTAAATTAGTAAACTTATTAACAAAAAAAAAAAATAATATCGAGAGCATTTACCTCCCTGACAGAAATGTAAAATCAGTTTTGAGAGCAAACAATAATAGCAAATCAAAATTCCTTAAAACAAAAACAGTGCAAAAAAATACATAAAAATCGCGTATCTCTGCTCTCTGATAGAAAAATCTGGCTCTGTTAGGATGTGTAGGATGAACGGATTTAGAAGTAAGTCGATTTTTATTTTTTTTTTTTACCACATTTATACCACATTCTTGAAACTGAAATGAAATTATTTTTTTTTTTTTTTTTTTTTTTTTTTTTGCACACAAAAATGATGAATTTATGAATGAAAACTATTTAAATTCTTATGTAATTTACTTTTCATTCATATTTAATTTTTTTCTCTTAAATTAAAATATCTTAAGATTTCTGAATGAAGAAAGAAAAAACTTAAATTAGGATGAAACTATTTATATTGATTTTTTGATAAAGGAACTTAGACCACTTTCAAAATAAATGGCTCATATATTTAAAATAAGCCAAACAAATAGAATAAAAATTCCTATAAAGAAGAGATATTTTTTTTCTGTTGTTTTATGTTTCGATTTTTTTTTTTTTTTTAATTTCTATTTCATATGGAATAAATTTTCTGCTTCGCTGAATTTTTCTGAGTAAATATTTAAAATCGTTAATATGTATATGTAAGTATATATATATATAAGTATGTACTAAGTAAGCAAATGTGTACATTTTATAATTTTTTTCTTATGGAAGCATGTAAATATTCTTTTTAGATCACATATGTTATATGTAAATATATATTATATGAACACATACATTCATATATTTTTTACGTCTTTGTCTTGCACTACGCAATGGCTATTGCTCTTTTACTTAAGGATTTTTCTTTTTTCTATAATTTTGAGACAAATTCATGCCTAAAATAGTAATCCAAAATTTTATTTAAAAGAAAAATTGTACAAATGTTTGAATAATTAAAAATATAACCATTATTGTTGTTCAAAGTTCAAGAACATAAAGTTTAAGAACATAAAAAAAATTACTTAGGTTTTTCCCATTCTTCTACAATTTTTGTTCGCGCGTTTATACTTTTTGATCTCATTCTATCATAATTAAACTAATCGGACTTTGCAGATAAATGCACCATCTTTGTAGTTGTGCAGACTTTCAACAGTAAGATATAGTTTAGTCGAGTTTTGATGACAAAATTTTTTAGTTTTTAAAATTTGTCAGTTTTTTGGCCGGGTCTGTGCGCCCCTCAACTGAATACAAAAATTTTGGATAGGGATTGATACATGTTGTAATTGTGCGTATTTTGCGCTATATCCCGTTGATGTGCCCGAAATAGTCAACGTAGTAGATAGTCTCAAAGTTTGGAAAACAAGAGCGAACATTTTTCAAAAAGTCAGTTTTTCGCGGGGCACATTCACATTTTGATATGGAATTGCTAGGATTACTGCGTGAAATAAATTTTTTGTTATTTTACATAACAAAATCGGAGGAGCATTAAAAACAAATTTAATAAAAGAATTTTATGGACTTTTTGAAAATTATGCAAAAATGGCACTTTTGGTTTTTATATTTTTATATAGAAAATTGCAATGGATATATGGATATAAGAGCGGCGATAAATATAATTGATCGGGATCATAAATTTAAGTCAAATGTCGTTAATAATTGAAAAAGAGACACTTTTGTCAAAACACATTTCGCTAAGGCACATCGTGTGGACAGTATGATATTAACTATGATTGACCGTAATTAGTAGGTGTTTCTTATGCTTAATAAAAATGCAAAGGCGCATCAAAAAATTTCGAAAGATAAACATTTTATGGACCAAAAAATATTTACTTGTGTTAAAAAAGGATCACAATATGAAGTCCGTAATTTTTTTTAATAAACTCTAACAAAATATATTTCCATTCAATGTATAGAGAAATAACTTAGATTCGATCCCAATTTTTTGCAAAATTTTTAAAATTCGCGATTTTTGTTATAAAGAAAATTTTTTAAATTTTACTAGGAAATCCTAAAATATGCTGCACTAATACCATCAAACTCAGTAGGTTTTGATACTACATGTAATTTAGATCAGAATTTTCAATAAACTTCTAGTTTGTAAAAATTTGTATATGCTCAACTTAAAACCGCTATAACTTTCGCGCCCCTCACAGGAAATTATTAACGCGAACTGATTCAACGTGCATTCGAGTCACATATAAAGTCACATATACGAAAGGATTTTAATGTGCCATGGAAAAATTTTTTTTTTTTTTTTGGAGGGCTAAAATCAAAAATTTTATTTAATGGCCCATATATTTATTAAAATTTATTATTTTTAATTATTGGACCATAAAATACATTTCTATCAAATTTCATTGAGCTATTTGCAAAATTGCGATCCTCAGTTTTATTACAAAGTTTACATGGACGGATAGACGGACGGACATCGCCTCAAGAAGTGATTCTAATTTAAGTAGTATATACTAAAGTGGATCTTTAACCAGTATTTTTGGGTGTTACAAACATCAGCATAAATGCATAATACCGTTCCCAACTATGGTGGGGAAGGTTTTAATTAGATAAATTACAATTTTACTTATTAACTCGTTTATTTTTTCATTTTCAGATTTATATATTTATATACAAACATACTTATAGTTGTGCGAATATTCAATATAAACAATATTATGATTTCAAAATAAAAGCTATAGAAACTGCACAATATTAATAAAAGAACAAAATATAACAGAACTGTGGAAAATAAAACGAAATTAAGGACCACGATAGAACATTTTGAAATATTTCTTTGTGTCTTGTTACCAGAGGTATTTCAATAAGTTTTTGTATATTATACGCACATCTTTCTTTTTATTCTTCCATAAACAACGTAAAATTTTTCCTATGTATGTATGTACATATAAATTCACTCATCTGTAATATACAAATATCAGGGATGGAAAAGTTGATACTATAGTACTTTTTTTGATACTATTTAACATTCAAAAATACCGAAGTACTCCCTCGAATCATTTGATACTGTCAAGCGATAAGCTGGTATTCCACAATCCAATTAAAAAATAAAATTTTTAAAAGAAAATATATTTTGGAGATATACAAATTTCTAATAGAAATCTATGTTTTTAAACCATGGCGTTCGGAAGTCATAATGAAATTTTAATGAGCACTATATTTGACAAAATGATTGGGCTTCGAGGTCCCACAAAATTAGACACTTAATTAAGACAATTCAAATACAATTTATAAAACAAACAAACTACAGTGGTGGCCACGAATTTAAGACACGACATTTCACTTATATATTTCTGATAATTTTTACATCTTATCGAACAAATTTTAGATCCATGTTATTTTTTAAAGATCCTAGTAATGTTATGAAAAAAAATCAACAATAGTTTGTTACCTATATTTAGTTTCCAATTTTTATTTACATATTATACAGATTAATACAAGTTTAAGCCTGGTCATGAATTTAGGACATAGGCAAAATAAAAGTTAATTCACAAAAGTAAAGCTCAGCTTCATAAAACAATATTAGTATTTGGTGGGAAATCCTTTATTTTGAATCACAGCAGCGCATCTCCTGGGTAAACTTTCAACTAAGGCCATACAGCGCTCCTTTGGAATGGCATACCAAGCCTTTTGAATTTCTTCCCATAAATCAGTCAAATTTTTTGGCTTTACTGCTCGTACATGCTCCTCAACATCATTCCACAAGTTCTCAATTGGATTGAGATCCGGGGATTGAGCTGGCCATTTCAGAACTGTGATATTATTTTCCTCTAAGCAACTCTTCACTAGGCGTGAAGTGTGCTTAGGGTCATTATCATGCATAAATTTCCACATTAGAGGCATGTTGTCTTCAGCGAATGGTATCATGATGCTTGTCAGTATGTTTTTGTAAATATGCTGGTCCATTTTATTGATAATCTTCTGAATGGGACCTACACCATGCCAGGAAAATGCTGCCCACACCATGACATTTCCACCACCATGCTTAACCGTTTTAAGGGTGTACTTTGGGTGATGCTCCAGGTTTGGAGGACGCCATACGTACTGTTTTCCATCAGAACCAAAGCGACAAAACTTCGACTCGTCGCTCCAAAGTATATTTTTCCAAAATGTCATCGGCTTATTGAGATTTTCTCTTGAAAACGCTAGTCGGGATTTAATATTTTTTTTTGACACAAGTGGTTTACGTTGTGCAATACACCCACGTAAGTTCTTCTCATTCAGACGTCTTCTTATTGTCCTGGACGATATATTAATACCAAAATCCGATGAAATCTCATTTTTAATTTTACTTGAGCTCTTGAAAGGATCTTTAGCAGCTGATTTATAAATTAAGCTATCCTCCCTGGGTGTAGTTTTTCGGGCTCTAGGGTGCTGTTTGACATTTTTGGTAGTGCCATGTTGCTTGATGTGTTCCAGTGCATTGTAAATCTTGGATATGGAACATTTTAGTAGCTTGGAAATTTCCATTACTGTTTTTCCATCAGTATTCATTTGTTGGATCAATTTTCGCTCGGCATCCGAACTCCAAGTACCTCTGGCCATTTCTAACTAAATATTTTGATGTATTCTAACATTAAATGGAATAAAACATTCATTACTTACCTTTTAGCTTCAAAAAACACCAAAAAATCACTTAAAAACCAAATATTTCTTATATGTTTTAAATTCGTGACCAGCTTCAAAAGCACGTTTTTACGAAAATATAATAAAAACAGCAACAAAATGTATACACAAACAAAACCAAATAACGGTAATTGATCTTAACATTACAGGGTACACTGAAAAATTAACAAAATCTAATTTTATATTGCAGGGTTGTAATAATTATCACAACTTAGTTCGTTACATGTCGTGTCTTAAATTCGTGGCCACCACTGTATATTATAAAAATATTTAAGCAGTAGGTTTTATTTATAATATGTTTCAATTTATTATTAATTAATTTGTAATCATTACTAAAAACTATAAGTTTTTATGCTCTGTAAATCAAAGTGAAGATAAAATTATCCAAATTTTAAAGACATCAGGTAATGAATTATATTTAAACAAAACTAAACATGAAGTACTCGATTTGATCCTAAAATTTTTTTTCCTAAATTTATTTTAATAACTATAATATTTAATCGCAATAAAATAATTTAATGAATTAGTATTGTATTTAATCCTTCATTTTGAATATACAAATTACATTATTTGAGTTATGCACTAAATAAAAAATAAATAACTAACAAAAATTTTAATTTTAGTACTCTGAGAGTGAAAAAAGTACTATTTTAAATTTATTTTGACACCCAAAAATATTTTCATTTTCCATCCCTGACAAATATGTATATGAATGTGTGTATATATGTATATATTTCTCGGAATACAAACAGCTGCTGTAGTTATTTTTGTTTATAATAAGATATGACAAGAAATTTGCATGTAATTCTCAGATTTTGTTTTTTCTTCTTTTTTTTATTTATTTTAACTTTACAGAAAGATCCAATTTAGCTGCTCTTGTGTCACATAAGAAACGTTAAATTTTAAATAAACACAACAAAATGCATACGCAAACACACACCATACTCATGACATCTTGAATATGTTTTGAGTTAAATATCAAGGATTATATGCTTTTCAAAAATGTTAATGAAATATTTTTATTAAAACAAAAAAGCAAAATTATGAATTTTTTTGTTTAAAATATTTTAAATCCTTTTTACGTAACACACACAAACTCATACACTCACATACTAACAACCATTGGCAGCAGATATTTCATTTTAAAGATTTCAGCTTTTGCCTATAAATGTCTGCTGTGGGTATAGGATATTCCATCTATTTTATTGAAACGTTTACAACCTGCTTATGCTTTATATTTACGTTTTATATTCAAGTCAAAGAAAAAAAAAAAACATCTCAAGTTTCTGTGTTGTGAATTATAAGAAGTTTCTATTTTCTTTTAACTGTGATGCCTAATGGCCAGTAAATGATCAACACTAATGCCCGTAAGCCCTTTTTTCTAAATGCATACACGCTCATACATATTTCTATGACTTTATAGATACAGATACTCACATTTATTCATTCATTCAGTCATTCATTTATACACAAATTATCATTTATTACTAAATGTACTTAAAGACACACCTACATTAGACCTGCTCTTAAAAATAGATTTGCTTTAGATGGATCTACTTTTGTTATTTAAAATCTAAAATCAAATGACCTACAATTTTAGGACCCTCGGAAAGGAAAGGCGAAATGTTACAAAATTGAGTACAAAATGGAAAAAAAGAAAATATGTTTTTTATCTAAAAAAAATGTTGTAAATTTTAAATTCAAGTTAAATTTGTTTCAATAAAGATTATTTTACTGTTCCATCTTGACATGATTTGTTGTTAAATAATTAAAAAATACGAACAAAAAACTATAAAATGTGAAATGCTTTACTCACTACGATATTTTCTGTAGATACTATTGGGTTCATTTTCAAATTTGCACATACTGAAAGTGTTTTAGTTTAGGACCTTGTAGACCCGCCCTATTCCAAATTCAGTACTTAATTTCGGTTACACTGCCACTATGAAATGTTATTAAAATCTGACCTTCTCACAGTGTCTCATTTAATCAAATTAGAACGATAAAAATACGAAAATAAAAGTTCAGTAATTTAAATCTTTTTGTTTTATTTTTTCGTATTTACTACTAAAAGTATTATTATTTTACAGAAAAAAATTTAGAATATTATAAAGCACCTATAGCATAGAATAGAACTAGAAGTTTATGTGAGAGCCACCCTATGCTAAATTTTAAAAAAATTTACTCATTTTTTTGAAAATACAAAAACAAAATATATGTGACTACATGTATTTTGTTTTTGTTTGAATTAGGTTTCTGACAATTGAATTAGGTTTTTTTCTCTCACATAAATATCTAGTTGTTAATCTATGACCTATAGCGTGAATTATGAATTGACAAAATTGCTACTTTCAAAAATATTTTATTTTTATTTAAATTTTTTATTTTTAACTTTAGCAGAAAATATATCGGACTCTTAAACGTATCTAAAATTATGAAAGAGTATGTAATTTAGAATATATTTGCCAAATATCAACTTCTTATGATGATTAAAACAGGATGCTAAGTTGCTTACTCCAGAACTAATCTTAAAAAAAAAAAATCTCACCAAAATTAATGATATATACATCAAACGATACACAGTGGGGTCAAGAGTAAATTTTTTGGTAATAAATCTGCAGCTCCTAAACTATTACTTGGATCAAATTGAAATGTATGGAGGAGTTGTTGAGAAGGACCTAAGCCTTTAGAAAAATTACCTTGTAGTCACCCTGTGATAACACGAGACAAGCTACAGGGTGTCAATGTTGACTACCTCGAGTATGTAAAGTACTACAATCGTACTTCTACAAATGAAGTCCGATTTTTAAGATTTTTATATTTCTGTAAAGTGCTTGGCAAAATGAAATATAAGCATACTCACTTAAGTTATCTCTTACAGTAAAATGATATTTACGCTTGAATTTTGAATTTTTGATTTTTTGCCTTGACTTTCTTTGGTTTTTCGGGAATAAGTCCTGAGGTATATGAGGTAAAAACTTTTTAAAAATATTCTGTAATTTTCTATATATTCCAAAATAATACGCTGAAAGAATTTTTGGATTATCTCAATTCGTCTAGACGTGAAAAATATTCAAATTCAGCACTCTGAAATTAGTATGAAAAATTAAAAATTTTTAACAGTGTTGCCAGGACTTGAGAAAAAAAGAAGCTAAATTGGACTTTAAAAAAGGTCAGAAAAGGCTAAATGCCCCAAAAAATAAAGCCAGAAAAAAGCTAACATATTGTTTTATTTAAAAGAGCATAAATTTTTTTTTTCCTCATTAGATCTCGGTATTTCTTAAAGATATTTTAGTAAATTTGTAAATAAAATTAAATAACTATAATAAGTTTCTATGGGTAATAAAGTTTGTCAAGAAAATAATTGTAATATTTTTGTAGAATGAAGCGCCGCAGGCTAAAATTTTCATTAAATATAAATAAATTCCATATTTTTCTGCGAATTAATACACAAAAGTGCTTAAATTGATGATTCTGTACAAATTAAATTAGCCTTTTTAAGGCAATGTTAAGAATAAAAAAGGCTAACAAAAAAGCTAGAAGCTAAAACGAAAATTTTGAGGCTAAAAGCAAAATAAAAAAGCTAGATTTAGCCTTAAAAAGGCTAAACTGGCAACACTGATTTTTAACAAAACAATAGTTCAATTCTTTAACTTTTTTCTCAAAGTTCCGTTAATAAAAAGTTTTTCTTTATATATTTCAAAAGATAAGGCTTCATAAATGGTTAATAAAGAAATTTTGAATTGATTTAAGTTTGCACCCTACATCCAGCATTGGTTGAAAATGGTGAATTTAAGAAAAAGTTTTATTTTTATCGATTAATAAAAAAAATGTCACGCGAGCTTTTTTAAATTTTTTGACGTTATTTTATAAAAAAATAGATTTAAAACGATTTGACAATAAACAGCTTCCCGGCCAAAAAAGAATGCAGGAGTGCAGATTTTATCAAAAAGGTTAATTTTATAAACGACTTTTTTTAATTGCATAAAAAGCATATTAGCATAATATTTTCGCCATTATTTCTTATGTAATGTATAAAATATATATCGAACTTTCGCTATTGCAAAAATCATTTAAAAAGCCTTCAAATAAATTTTTGTCAATTTTTCAAAAATTAACAATATTTAATAAATATAAGCAATTATTACGAATATTATCTCGTTCAACAACCAAAACGCGCCAATACAATTGTATGTTACGTATACGCGCATATGGAAATATTTTCAAACAGTGAATTTAACTCGTCAGCTTTGAGACCATGATATAATGCTTTTAAAACGATCTATATATACATATTATACATCAATGAATTGGTAAATAAGTCTATAACATGCTTTTCTTTCTGTGTTATTAAAAAAGGTAGTTTAAAAAATTGACTTTTTTTCATAAAATCTCCACTCCTGCATTAGTTTTTGGCCGGGCGGGAAGCAGTAATACTTTTTTAAACAAACGGTTTACAAAACCGAACTCACAAGACTTAAAATTAATAGAGTGTAAACTTTTAGTACCATAAGTTTCATTTAGTAATCATGATTGTTGTTAAAACTTCAAAAACTTAGAAAAAGTGCTCAAAATTAATTTTTTTCAATTCTTCTATACTTTTTGTTCGCGCGTTTATACTTTATGATCTCAACTTTGTGAATAAATTCTATAACTTCTTTGTTGTTGTCCAGACTTTCAACAGTTACATACAGGGTAAGTAATTAAATATGCCGTACTAATACCATTAAACATTGAAAATATCATAAATTTTATTTGAATAACTCAATAGATTTTGATATTGCTTGTAATTTTTACCAAACTATACATAAGCGTCTAGTTTGTAAAAATTTTTATACGTATGTTCAACTTAAAACCGAATAACTTTTGTTAATAATATTTACGGGCTTGTCTACTAACAGATTATAAAATGTTAGACCAATATATCTAAACCTTGATTTTTGTCGAGATTCTTTTATATGCAAATTTTATAATTTCCATTGAGGTAATTCTTCAGTAAGATTCAACTCTTTACTAGCTCTGTATGTGTGCATATTCTATATTTTTATAAGCATGTGTATAAATAGAAAATATATATGTATGTAAGTGTGTTTATTTGGTAGTATTGAAGGTAGAAGATACATTTGTTATAAGAAAACTTTTACTAATGCTATTGGGCGTTTTGTGACAGCATCACGTAACAACTAAATTTTCTACAGCTAATAACATTGAAACATGAATTAGTTAAAAAAAAAAAAATTGTATATAACAGAAAAAAAAGCAAAAATAGAAGTCGTGTCTTCATTTTCATGGACATAAAAACCCTCAAAAAATAAAAAAAAAAGTACAGCAGAAAACATAAGTAATATATTTATATACTTACATACTTACAGTTAAAGATCTGTATGTTGTTTCAACTTTGAACGAAATGCCTACTTGTCTAATAGACAACTCGGAAATTTCAAACACAAAATGCGTTACCATCAAATTAATCGATTTTTTTTTTTTTTTTTTTTTTTTTTTTTTCTAAGCTTGAAAATATTTAATCATAAATTCCAGATGATTGCATTAATCAATTTATGACATCTGTAGCATGAAAATGATGTGCTATAGTCGTTAATATTACTTTACTTAAATCTATTTATGCGATTGCAAAATCATAAATACTTCAATTTGTTAAAAGGGAATTAAAATGTTCATTTTTTTGTTTGTTCCTAATAAATAGAATTATTGTATGAGAAAAGAAAAAACATAAACTAATAAATTGTATGAAATATAATATAATAATTTAAATTCAACTTTACTTTGGCAATATTTATTATTACGTATTTACCAAGTATTTATGGAATATCTTATGAATTCAATTCAAATCATCATTAATCCTTTTACAATTGCTTGTAAAATCATTTTCACTTTTCTCGCTTTAATTCGTACCTCATAAAACCGTAATTCATATCGATTAAACATGATTTTGGGTAGCACTGCTGTTAAAGATCGTCTTTAATTAACTTTATTTGGTTTTTTTATTGTGTATAAATAAAAGTCTCTGGTTTTAGTCATTAAATACTTGATACAGTCATTAAAATATCGTTTATGGTAGATATTGTCCACGAACATTTCAAGTCATGGCATTTTATTTGGCATTATATTTTTTATTTGTCATCGTACTAGAAGAGAAGTGTATTAAAATGTTGGATGACAAGAGCGGCAATATAATACTAGACCTAGTGTAAATCTCAACACAATTAAATTACAAAATTGCCCAACAGTTTGTATCATTTAATTTTATTATTATTCTTTTTTTTTTTTTTTGCATTTATTATCCTGTTTACATATACGTACACACTTACATACTTAAAACATTGAATGGTCATAAAATATATGTATGTATGTATGTAGTGGTTTGGTAAGTAGTATTGGTTGTTGCTTTTATAATGATAAAGTTCTGATATAATTTTTTCAATGGAAACTTAGTGTTTGGAAAATGTTTATAATTTATGATAATAAACATTTTTATGTTGATGAAATGTAATTTTGAAACAAGTACCACAATTTACATACAAACCCAATTTATTTGTAATGTCAAAATAATAATGAGAATAATGAGAATCCTATATACTAATAAAGTTCAATGTCGTTATGCTTCATAAAAAAATATATATATTATTAACTGTATTCGACTTAGTCAATAACAACAAAAATAAATTGAAAGTCAAGCATATTTACTTATGTATGTATGTATGTAAGTATTTCAATACTTAAACTTTAATAATAAATTCAAAATATCATGATTTCATAACAGATTTTTAAAGTTTTCTTATTCTTTCAGTTTATTCTTTTACTTTCAATTTATTTTATTTTGTATTTCATAACTTTAAGAATACCATGTAATAAAAACGAAAAATTCTTTAAAATATTTTGTATGTTTGCACAAAGTTAATAGGGTTTGTTTTGCAAAAGTTAATAGTTGAGCGTTTTCAAAGTTTTCAATGAATTCAAATTACATATATAAATTGAAGATAACGAATGTGAACTATGTAACTTTGAGACATACACACACACACACAAAAGTACATACAATAACAAATACACACACAATATTAAACAACCAAAAAGTACGCCCAACACAAAAATACAAATGCCTTCAAAATACTTTACAGATCTTCCATCGCAATAACAGTAGTTGTACAAAAAACTCTGAATAAAAATTAATGTATTATTAGAATTTAAAGCCCACAAAATCTATTAATATTTATATGTATGTACTTTTAATGTTTATTTAAAAATTAATTTCTATATAAAAATATTTACAATATTCTCATTATTTGTAAAAGTTGTTTTTTTGTTCGTGTACATTCTGTAGAACAACTAACAAATTTTCTATTTATTTTTTAAGCTAAAGCGCACAAACTAATATTCACTTATACTCTCACGTACGTACATACATTTGATAAGTATGTATGTATGTACATGTGTGTAAGTGTGTGTTTATTTACAGTTAATAAAAGAGAAAAGTTAAAAAAGAAACTCATACATTTTTAACATAAACACAGCAACATAATATTTCTACAAATTATGTCCTTGCTTTAAAAGTAATACGCTTTTATATCGTAGTAAGTGTGTATGTTATTACATACATATTTTTTTTTCTCATTTGTTCACTTTTTTTCTTTGATAGTGGTTGTGATGTTGTTGCTGTTGTTATTACTATTATTATTATTATTCTTGGTGCTTTTATTTAAAACTGTTATGTGTTATAAAAATAAAAACTTACTTACGTACAAACATTCATCTCCATACATACACAGTTAATACATTAAGTGGAATGAGATGTAGAGAAGAGGGTTATAAATATGAGAAGAGAGTAAAAGAAATCCAAATAAATGGCGGCATAAGACTGATGACACTTAACAGATAAAATCCGGCAAAAGAGTACTTGAAAAGAAGGCGTTTGTAGCGAGATTTACTACTAGGGAATTCCTTTCATAGACTAAAATAAGGATACATAAGTACAAGCATATTTGTCGTCTGTGTGTGTGTTCGTGTATGTATGTGTGTTTACTTTCGAAAAATTGTAGTTGTGTTAGTTGTAACAGTAGTAAAAGTATTACAATGTGTTTACATCTAAGGAACACAGACAAACTTACACACATACAAACATACATACATATATTTATTTATATAGTATATTTAACTCTGTATGTTTCTGAGTTTAAACGAACAACATTAATAACAACAACAATAAGAAACACAATAACTTTGGTTTAATTTTGAAAGAAAAATAACGAAAATATTACAAAGTCAAGAAATTGAATTTTTCCGTCGTTGTTATTGCTGTTGTTTCTTATATAATACGAAATCATAATAACAGCAGTGACAGCAACAGCTAACAAAAGCCAAACCAGCAGCAGCAACAATATTATCATCATGAACTAAAGCAATTCTAGTATAAACATTTACTTGCCATTCTAACACCGAGAAAATCTTTTAACCGAAAATCATAGCGTTACAATTTAAAGAATGTCATATTTTTAGATGACAAACAAAAAAGAAACAACAACAACAAATAATACAACAAAGAATATATACAAGAATCCTTTATCATTCATTTATTTAAATGACAAACAAACATTCCTCTATAGACACTCAGACATACATACATATGTACGTTGATATAAATAAATGAGTATAAATATAAATACATACATATTTACACTATCAGACAAAATAAAATGAAAAACTTTATTAAAATTTTATTATAAAATATCTGATACTTTATAAAATTAATTTTCAAATTTAAATTAAATATACTTATTTTGGAATATGTATCATTCATTTCATATAATATGTATACCTACTTATAAAACATTAATTAACATAATTAAGTACTTAATTCTTAAATCCAATTTTATTTTTTAATGAAATGAGTTGCCATAAGTCTCATTTATAGACACGTAAATAATTTATTGAAAAAGAAAAACAATTGGTAATTAATTTTTTTATTAAAACAATCAAAATCCTTTTTTTTTTAATTAGTAAAAATTTGTAATAAACAATTATTTTCAAAATTAATATTAAAATATACCATTTAACACCTTTTATTATTCCTTTTCATCTGCGTTTAATATCTTAAAAGCAATGAGGAGCAGCTGTTAACAATTTTTATTTGACCATCATTTGGTATACACTTTTTGTTATTGTTGTTGCTTTTATAATTTAGTACTTCATTATTCTTTAAAAGTGAATAAGAGATGATTATCATCATTTCGAAAAGATTTCACTAATCACAGATATATTGCATTTACATACTTACATATTAATGTAGAAATGTATATGAACATATATGTATATATGTATATAAAATACATGACAATCTACATATTTCATGTACATGTTAAACAACAACACAAATATTTTCGGTATGTTTGTTTTGATGTAAATATATGTGTAAACATATACACAAATATACATACATATAAATTTTTAATAGCAACTCAAGTATGACGTCCTTTATAGCATAATCTCCCATAGATTGGTTTATTATTTCTTTTTATTTTCTTACATATTTGTTTTATTTTTATATTTTCTTCGTTTTGGGTATTGATTCTTAAATTTTTTTATTGAAAAAAAGGTCGTTGCGCTTGGCAGCATTTAATTTGATGTTAATTTTTGTAAATATTTTTCAATTCTAATAAAATATATGTATAATACTATGTATGTATGTTTTTAATTCGCACACACGCACATGATGTGTGTGTGCGAATTAAAACTAGAAAATTTAAAAGAAATAAATACGTATGTATGCATACATCAATGTTGACAAGGATTTAAATTTAATTCATTTATTTTCAATTAACAATTTTAAAAATTTACATTTTTTTATATATTTAATGCTATGAGGCACAGTAGTTTCAAAGCGTTTTTTTTTTTTTTTTTTTAATAATTCAGTAATTATTGAACCTTTAAAGATATCTCAATAAGAATTCACATGGTCAGAGCTAAGGTGTTTTCGAATAGATTTGGAGGAGGTCAAGTTTCTGTTGGGTTTTAAGCAAAAGTATAAACTTTTTACACAAGTATTTGGTATCTGAAAAAAGGTTGAAATATGTAGACTCATAATTTATAAAAAAAGTTTGTGGAATGTAATTTGATCGCAGAATTTCTTGAAGGACTTAAAATTTACCATTTTTGCTGTATTTTTTTTAATAAAATTAATATTTAAACTTTAATAAAATTTAAACTAATAGTAATAATTTATTTAAACTTATCCCAAAATCAGAGAATTAAAAAAAAAATCCCAGTTTTTTACATGAAAATACCCAAAATCCCAATCCGTATAAAACGTGTTAAAAAAATTTACTTTTTTCATTGAAATGAATTTTCATGTCGTTATAAGAAGTCTCCGTCAAAAAATACTTTTTGGATATATACCTTATATATAGAGCTATAAAATTAAAATAATAATAATTGACAAAATTTGGATAGGGCTTGTGGGCAGGTCTTTGATCCAAACTCCTCCGAATTTACTTTACACGCATTTACATTAAGACTTCTTTTGAAAACATTAAAAAAAATTATAAAGCCCAGAACAAAAAACAAATTTTATCAGTGAATAATATTGCCACCTTTTTTTAAAAAAAACCCAAAAAATTAAAAATTTGTTTAAAGTTTCAACTTCAGATTAATATTATTTTTTAACGAATTCATATATTTACATGGTTTTTGCAGCAATATTATTTAAACTTTTAGGGGCAATATTAAGTTAAAAAACTAAAAAAAACGAGGCTGAAAATGAGGTAAAAATTTATTTCTACCCGAATATCTCTTATTTTTTGTAGAGATTTACAAGGACTATCTATGTATAAAATCTCTTTTCTGTCATATCATAAATGAATTTTTGGCGATTTTTCAAAAAAAAAAATACATACCCGAGATGACCAACTTTGAAGGGCCACTACTTTCCCCCTTGACCCGTTAAGAACCTGTACTCAATGAGATACCATCATTTCATTTTTAAATTTTTGCATAGATTTTTTTTAAATTTCAATAGTAACATAAATTATGATAAATAGGAAAAATATAGAGCTAACGATTTTTATTTTTCCGACACATATTTTTTTAAAATCTCTGAAACAGATTAAAAAATAATATGGAGTTGACATATATAATCTAATTTAGAAATTTTGGTATTTCATTAAACCAACTCTATATATTAAAGGCTTAACAAAAAATATGAATGTATTTAGTGGGTCTGGAGAAACTATTTTATTTCTCTGATTTCGATGAAATAACACCTTTCAAACATTTTAATGATGTGAACACAGAAACAACATTTAACAATTTTTGAAATAAATAAATAAATAAATAAATAAATAAAGCTTCGAATTTTTCCTTTTTATTTAGAGCTGGTTACAAAACAAATATACATTTTTCGCAGACATTTTTGTTTTAAAAAGGAGACTTTTTAATCGATCCTAGTTAATTTTTGAACATACTAAATGTTTATAAGTGTGTGTTTTTAAATCTTTTTGCTAATAAATTCTAAGCTTTTTACCTATAATTATAGATGGGATTCTACCCGGTATTTACCCACACATTGGGTAAATTGGTAAAAAATTTCTTTTTTGGGAATTTATTTGGGTATTTATAAAAAAAACTTAAAATCTGGTTCAGGCAATCACTTTCAATTTAGTCATTTGTGGTAATATCTTCAATGACATATTTATGTTAAATACCAAAATGGGAATGAAATTAAGATTAAATTAAATAAAATTAAAAAAACTATGTATGTATGACATTAATGAAATTCAAGAATAAGTTTAAGCCTTTTTTAGGTTCAGCCATAAGACGCAAAAATTATGAAAAAACATTTTGCATGCAACAAGTGCAACACAGAAGCAAAATAAATTCTGTTATTTGCAGATATTGTGACAAGGTTTATAATTAAAAATCTGTCGAGATAAGACAATTTTCAGATTATTTAATTTATGGTCTAAAAATTATGTGTGGAGCAATACAGAAGTAATATCTCCTTCTAGGCGATGGAGAAGCATTTGGGTGTCCACAAAATTGAGAAGGATAGAGGTTCATATATAGATTGCTCCTTGCACTTATGCTGTTACAGAATGCTCATTCAGAACTCAAAATTTCCTCCACTCAATAAAACGAACTGCAGATAATGTCGAAAAAGTTTGCTTTTTAGCATATAACTGAAATTTTTCCAATAAAGTCATACGAAATATAGATACTTCTCTAAAACCGGTATTGGCAATCATTAACAATGACTGTTTTTATACCCTACACCACCATAGGCGGGGAGGGTATAATACGTTTGGTATTATGCGTTTTTGTTATTTGGGTATTACAAATAACACCCAAAAATATTGGTCTAAGACCCACCTTAATTTATATCAATCGGCTTGGAATCACTTTTGAGTCAATTTAACGATGTCCGTCCGTCCATGTAAACATTGTAATCAATAATTTTAAACAGAAATTAATGAAATTTGGCACATAGGTTTGTTACAGTAAAGGGACGAAGTCTATTGATTTTGGTTATGATCGGTCCATTATTTCACCTAGCACCCATACAAATGTCCTCCCGGAAAAGGACTTAACGATCATATATTCCTTAATTATAGCAATATTTTAATGAAATTTGCCTCATATAAGTTCCCCATAAGTCTTAATAAGTGTGCCGAATTTCAAGAAGATCGATGCATAATTAACCATAGCTCCCATATAAACCCTTTTTCAGAAAATCATTTTAACGGGCATAAATCCCATTAAAATGACAATATCAAGTTAATATTCGACACAAATAAGTTTTATATAAACATAAATGATAGTGCCAAGTTTTACAAAGATCGGTCCATAATTTACCATAGCTCCCATATAAGGTCCTCTTTCGGGAATAACCCAAAAGTGAATAAATTCATATAAGTGTTAGTATCAATGTAATATTCTGTATTCGTATGTTTTATTTTACACTTAATATGAGTATTGGTCTACAATAGACACCTCTCCGAATTATAATGTACACAATGGTGTAGGGTATAATATGGTCGGGCTTGACCGACTATATCTTTTTTTTTTTCTCTTTTTTTAATGTGATGGGAAATATTTGCTACGATTATTTCAGTAAATAATTTGTATTTCACCAAAATGTCTATAACATAATTTATACCCAACTTTTGGGTAAATACACAGGTATTTACCCATATTTACCCAATTTACCAAATATACCCGGTATTTACCAAATGGGTATTTACCCATTTCCCATCTATACCTATAATGTATTAAAAGCCCTTTTATGACTTTATGCTAAAAAAAAAAAAAAAGTATATGAATATTTTTATAAAGTTTCAAAGTTACGAAAATTTTGAGACTTATTTGCAGAAAAAACTAGAAAGTTTTTTTTTTACCAAATTTACTGGACACTTGATTTTCAATCGCATTTTATGTATCCTACTTTTGTTTTCAACGGTTCATTCTAATGTATACTGAAGATTGAAAAGGTCACTAAATTTACCTTTAAAGGGATTTTCGTCCTTTAAAAAATAATATGTTTGAAAACATTATCTTTAAATGTTTTTAAACATATTATTTTTTAGGATTCACCCAGGTACAGTGTCACATTTATCCAAATTATAACGACAAAAATACGAAAATAAAAGCTTATTAAACATAGTAAACATATCATATATTATGGAAAAAATACTTAACGTATTGGAAAATGTCTATATATTTTCAAAGTTGCTACTTTTAAAAATATTTTAATTTTATTTAAAACTTTTGTAAAGAAGTATGTTAACTTTAACTTCAGATATCTCAGTAAATACTGCAGGTTAAAAATCAATGCTGAAAATATTGTTTTTTTATTTAAAAGAAATCATAACCTTAAAAAATATTTTTTGGGACTGCAACTAAAATGTTCCAACGAATTCCAATTTAAATATACAATTGTTATATAAAATAACATCTATAAAATTATATTTGAGAATACTGGCTGCGTCTTTTTATGATCTTTTAAAATATTAGAATAAATGTGCGGTACCTCACATTAGCAATTTTTTAAGAATTATTTAAATCTTTTAAGGTAATGGCTGAAAATTTGTTATGCAAATGTTACACTAAGATTGGTGTGAGTAGCTCTTGCCACGCCTACTTTTAAAATTTTCTTTATTTTAATCATTTCAAAACTGGATTTTTGTCGTTCTAAAACTGACAAATGTGACACTGTGCCAGGGCCGCATAAAATTCGTTCTGAAACGCATTTATCCATAGTTGCTATATAAAAATTATATAGTTTCTAAAGACATTTTTGTTGTAAACATAACAAGGTTACTCTATTTTATCTAAAAAAAACTTTTTTTTTTACTTTTTGTACATTTTTTAAGCATGTTTGGTCTTTCTAAAGCTTTCTGAAACTACCAGGTGACGTAGAAAATTTAATTTAAGTTCGGCTTACTTATAATACTATTCGTTCTATAAATTCCAACGGAGCCAAATTTTAAAATTCCTTTCAGGGAGCAGAAATACACAGATAGTTTTAAATTTGCTATACCCATTGTTTGCTCTTCAAATTGTAACGGAAACCGATTGTGTATTTTGATCATGGAATACATTTAAAAAATTTATTAATTTAATAATTTAGGCAATATTTCATAAAATTTAAACGATTTCAAATCTTTTTACTTCGACTAGGATTGTTCTCTCCCTCATATGTTGTTCATACACAACATACAGAGGACGAAAAAAGCATGGGCACAGTATATAAATTTATATTAAATCGGTTACTACACTTAAATTTCTTTAGTTAAAAATGTGAGTTTTAGGTATATAATAAATTCTTATGTAAGTTTATTAATGACCATTAAACTTCTCTCACATTTCTAACTAAAGAAGTTTGAATGCAGTTAACAATTTTATAAAAATGTATGTATTGTGCCAATACTTTTTTCGGCCTGTATATATATATTTATTTTAGTATTCGGATTTGTATATATTTGTTGTATATATAATACGCTAGTTATTAATAAACAACTAAAAATATTTTTAATTTTATGATACTCATATACAAAAACTTGCACCATTGCAAATCAATAAAAATTATTTCCATTGAATTTGTTTAATATAGCAATTAATTGAATTTTCTTTAAATATTCATACATCGTTTCCTCAATAAAATCTATACTCAAAAGTTTACCAATAAAAATTTATTCTTTCATTTACTCATCCATTAGTAGAAAATATTTACTTACAAAACATATTTCAAAAGAATTTCTATAAATTTAGACTTTCTTTTTCTTTTGCATTTGTTTGAATTAAAAATATGGTTGTTTAAATGTTTGTTTATTTTATTTAGTCTTGTTAATATGTATGTATTGTCACTGTTCGTCATTATTTCCCCCAATAAATGTTCAAAATCCATGAGAATGTAACTATTAATAATATTGCAATTTTTATATTATTATTTTTAAAGTTGATGATTGATTGATGGCCAACAATTTAATATGACAGCTTTTTAAAGTCAATTTACACTCTAACTAAGAGTAGAACAAAATAATCGAAACGAAATTACCAACAAAAGGAAGAATAAGAAAACATATTAATCAATGACCATTGTAACTGAAAACTAAGTGAAAAAAGATCTTTAAATTATTTACACTCATATATCAAGAAATCAATCAAAAGTTCAATGAAGCACACCACACATACAGTTAGATATAAAAAAAAAAAACATCAAACAATTTTTTCCCAACAGATTTAATGTCAAATAAATTCGAATGCTTTTTCAACATCTGCCCAATGATGAAAATAAATTTAAATTTCTTTCAAAATTTATCAGCATACGAAAAGTCAAAACAGATTAGTTTTTAATAGAAAAATTCCAAACAACTTCATACGATTTATTAGATTCTCTGAACAATATAAACAATTTTATTAGGGTTTTTGACTAAATTCACATAAGAAATCGTTAAATTATTTGTAAAAATTCTCACTAAATTTTACAGAAAATGTTCACTGGGTATACATAAGCAACAACTTGAAATACATATGTATCTTAAACAATCACAAATTAACCTTTCTGTACAGAGTTATACAAACTACTTACTTTTGCTATTTGTATGTTTATAATAATAATAAATGAAGAATAATGTATAAATAAGTAATATTTAACATTAATTTTAAATAAATAGTAACAATATTTTCTTCTTAAAATCAAATTCTATCAAAATGAGTCTAAAGAAAACTCCTGCAATATGTAACGAACGTCATGTGCAACAAATTATTATCATTCACAACTATGATCAAAGGACATTTTAGCAAAAGACCAAAATCAACGTAAGTAACAATTTTAAGAATTACATTAAAAGGAAAGTAACCAAATCTGGCCTGAATGTGCATTAATTATAAATACAAATTTTAAGAGAAAGACATTAATTTAATTAAGAACTTTTACTCAAGTAAAACTTTACTAGAAATCCAACTTTTATCTAAATTGTGTGCATAAAGTTTAAGGATTTTTCTTCTTAAAGTGCAAAATTCATTTGCAGAACTAAATAGAATATAAAAAAAATTTTTATGATTTTGTTAAATGGCAAAGAGCTCGCAGGATATTGTAGGTTGTTAGCTAAAGTTGCTACAAATGTGAATGTTTGTAAATGTTTAAATTTTGCTTTCATCATCAATTAGTTTGATGCCCACATTCAATTTGCTTAAAAACTTTTTCAAACATTATTCTTTAGTTTTATTTTCTCTACTTTTTTTTAGGATTTTTTTTTCGTTTTGGCTGTAATAAAGAAAACCATTACAAGTATATCAAGAGTAGGGCAGAGTAAAATATAAATTTGTTAGAATTCTCTTTTAGTCAATTGCAAGCATTCGAAACAGAAAAATAAAATAAAAAAAAAGAAATATGGAAAAAAGTGCATTTTATTCAACTCATGTGCAAACATATTCAAGATACATTCTAGCAAATGGATGTATGTTTAAGGGATATACTTACATGTGCAATAGAGTGTCCCGAGGAAAGCCTTTTTTGAGATTTCGATGTAGGAAGACTCCTCAATTAAAAATTAGTTTAATACGAAAAAATTATTTAAACAATTTTTATAACTGGGCTTCAGTTCCCTACTAGTGATTGAAAAATCATGGGTCTCATACATTTCGATCAAAAATAGTTTCGATTTTTTATTCGAAATGGGTGTCAAAAAAATCGTAATTTTTAGCGGTTTATGATAAAAATGTTATCAAAATTTTCTCAATGCGATTTTGTTTTTTGATACCTATTTCAAAAAAAAAAACTTAATACTTTTTCTTGGACTAAATATTCTAGACCCGTGACTTTCAATCGCTGTTAGAGAACTGAAGATAATTTTTAAAATTTTTTTATATTTTTCCATGTTAAGCTAATTTTTACGCATCGTTTGAGGGGTCTTCCTACAAAATGTTTGTCTGCAGGACACCCTAATGTGCATATTTTACAAAATGTTTACTTCAAATAAAACCTTAAAGTTTATTTATTTGGATTCGTTAAAGCCATAGACCTATACTTATGTTAAAAAGTTTGTATACATAAACAATATTTTATTAATTTGATAGTTCTTAGATTATGAATATTCGAATATTAATTGTTTTTGTTTATTATTCTCAATACTTTAAAAATGAGCTAAATTAAAATTATTT
Source organism: Protophormia terraenovae (assembly GCA_951394005.1). Taxonomy (NCBI): domain Eukaryota; kingdom Metazoa; phylum Arthropoda; class Insecta; order Diptera; family Calliphoridae; genus Protophormia; species Protophormia terraenovae. The sequence goes on from OX596073.1 coordinate 1,753,303, forward strand.
AATTGCTCCAAAATTTATTTTGGTTTTCCGTAATTTTTTAATTTTTGCAGCAATATTATTTCGATCACATAACATTAAACCAATCAAATGCCAAATTTTATCGTCACACATTTATTTTTCTAACTGTAATCATTGTTCAAAATTCAAAAACTTCAATCACACTCTTATAAATTTTCCTGTAAATTTACCCTATTTATAGTAGGTAACATAGATTAACAACTAGATATTTATGTGAGAGAAAAAAACCTAATTCAATTGTCAGAAACCTAATTCAAACAAAAACAAAATACATATAGTCACATATATTTTGTTTTTGTATTTTCAAAAAAATGAGTAAATTTTTTGAAAATTTAGTATAGGGTGGCTCTCACATAAACTTCTAGTTCTATTCTATGGTAGGTAACTTGACTCCTACTTTGATTGGGGTAAAATTACTAGTTATGTATATTTACGAATATTGTGTTTAATAAAATAAACACAAAGTGTGTGTAGTTGCATGTTTATACAAGTAAAAATGTTTAGCAACATTACAATTTTATTTAAATTTAAATATTTTTGAGCCTAAGAAAACAGAAATTGTGTGTAAAAGTACACTATCATGTAAGGATATTGTAGAAAATATATCCAAGGAAAATGTTCAATATTAAACACTAAAATGCTTTTTATAAATTTAGGTCAACGCTTTTATTTTTTAAGAACATTTTATTACATTAAATAACAACACAGAATATGAAAACTTAAAATGAAAAAATTTTGTCTTTAGAAGAAATTAACCATTTTCACCATTATCTAGAGGAATTCCATCATTATTTCCGTATTGAACACTAAACGCCTTACAGTGTGGTAAAGAACATAGATTCTTTCGCAAAAACCATTACTTCAGATGTGGCCAAATAAATGATAAATGTAAGTTATTCTGCGATTTTTTTTGTCCATTGCAACGTTGTACTTTCTAGTTATAAATTAGTTTTTAACACTTTATTTAAATATAGTTATCCGCAGTTTTTAAATCATTTTATATAATATTTATTCTGTTTTCTTCACACTTTTTTTTAAATATTTCAGTTTAAAATGTTTTATTTTTTTATTTTAGAATTAAAATTTTTGACAACTTTATTTTGAATTGAAGGTACGATTACACACAAATATGTAATTATAAATATGAAATGTTTATTGTGTTTGCAACATGTTTCTCAAAACACTACACTTTGTGCGTATTATTGTAGACAAATTGTGTCGGAATTTAGACATTTTATGTTATTTTACAAGAAAACTTACTTATTTTATTGTGGTAAATTTACGTGCATTTTTTAGAGTGCACTTTTTTCAATCACTTAATTTTTTCTCGCACCTTTGAAATCAGAAAACTAGAGTGAAAATTTTTTTAAATTGATATTTCGTTATTATTTATCGATTTTTTTTTTTTTTTTTTTTTTTTTTTTTTTTTTTTGTTGCTCGTATAAATACTTTTACTTTTAACTGTTTCAAATAAAGAAGTCATAATGTGGTTGTTGTAAACATTTTTTGCTTGGTAATAAAGAACATTTTTTATCTTCCTGGTTGTATTAAGTTTAAATTAATTTCAACTGTATTCCAGCTGTTGTCTTAAGATACGATAAAACTCAAATTTTTATATATAATATTATTGATACTTACTAAAACTGTTTTATTAGAAATCGAAAACATTAGAAAGTGGTTATTGTAATTATTTAAAATAACGTACATTACTATGTATACGTAATATATTTAAATAAAATTACTCATACGCTTATTACTAACTATAATTTCTTATAGATTGATGGAACTATTGTAAATGAGGATTTTTTTTTTTTATTTAGCAAGAAAAGGCTTTCTTAAATTTAATATGTACTCATTTTAATTTTTAATAATTTAATTTAAAACTTATAACAACTTCTACAGTGCACTAAAAAAGTCTCTTCAAATAATAAACACACAATTATTTAATTTTAGCATATTTCTGTTTTCTCTTTCAAATTCTGTTAATTTAATACAAAAAATTAAAAGAAGAAAAAAAAATCTGTAAATCAAATTTAAATTACGTTTATTATCCTCTTTACGAATTTAATTACTTAAAAAAATAAAATACTCGAGATTTTTCCTTCAAATGTTTTTCGACAATCCATGTTTGTTTGTGGAGTGGAGTTCGATGGATGAATGAATGAATGGTTGGATAAATGGATAGATGGACGCTTGTTCGGTTGGAAGGAAGATTAAACGAAAGTATCACTCAAAATAAACAAATGATGCTGAAAAACATTACTTACACTACAAATAAATTTGCATTTATTATACTTAAGTAGCACAACACCATCACTACCAACTACCATTACAATTCACCAGCAATAACACCAACAACAACAGCAGCTACCGACACAACAATATTACGAATAATAAAAAAATAAAATAAAGCAACTGTAATACGACGAACACTAAACAAAATAATAATAAAATGGACACTTTTTTTGTATTTTTCATTCTGATGCTTGAAAGGAATCTAAAGCAAAAGTAAAATGAAATATAAATATATACATACATTCATATATATAAATATATATATTTACATTTTTTTTTTTTTAAATTTTTCTTCTCATATAATGAATGATGATTGGCTGTTAGACAGAAACATATACAGACACATAACCACAGAAACAGACAGATAATGTAAATATGAGAAAAATACCAGAAAAAATTAAATGTTACATTTACAATAAAAAAAAAAAAAAAACATTCACATAAACACTTGGATTGAAATGGAGATTTCTTTTTTTCTTGTCATTGTTAAGAAATAAAGAAAAAGTATTATAAATCTGCAAGGATTATTTTAGACACTTTGAAAAAAAATTAAATTCATTTTTAAACTGTCCTTATGTTATAAAAATTTTGGTTTTGTTTTTCTTAATGTGATTCTCTTTTCTTTTTTCTTTTTCTGTCTTTCTATCATATTTCTAAATATAAAATCCGTTCAAGTTGTTTCTTTAAATTTATACCATCCTCGTAATGTACCATAATAGCATCAAAGTCAACAATAAGATCATCTTGTAAAGGAACTGTAATTGCACTATGTTGTAGTAGTTTTTTTTTATTGTTTTTGTTGTTGCTGTTGTTATATCTACTATAATGTTGGGTGTTATTTTTATATAGTCGTAATATAAACACCCACAGTATTCAATAACATCCGGTTGCATGACTACCACTACATTACATTATATTACATGATGATACTGTCTTCTCTTGCAAAAGGCATAGAAGTGCAAAAAGAGCGAAAGGAAGTGAAAAACAATTTAAAAACAACTACAAAATATTCAATACTTCCGTTAGATATAAGTGCATTTTCCTTGCATAATATTGATACTTTTTTTTTTTCATTTTCTTCTTTTCATCACTTCTCTTGGTCTAAATATAGAACATTGTAAATATTTTCATCTGTTTAGGTTTTTTTTTTATGTTCTTTATTGTAATCATATTCCATACTAAGTTGCAAAAAGTACGACCATTTGAATTAAAATGTTTTAGTTTCAGGAAATTAATATTAAAAAGAAATAATAGTTCAAACTAAAGTTGCAAACTCTTAAAACTATTCTTGTTAATTTCTCTCAAACTAAAAATATGATTTTTATTGAAAATACACCATCATCACTATTGAAAATCTATGGAAATCTTAATAAAGTATCATTGAATACAATTATTGTATATTTTGGTTTAATTTTAAATGTGTTTATTCAGCTTAAATATTCATAGTATTCTCGGTTGAATAATTCTATGAATTTTTCCTTTTAAAAAGTTCATTTTTAAATTAATAAATAAAAAATATGCAGAATTATGTATTTACATATGTATATATTTATACATATGATTATTTGTACAATCACTCAAAAGATCTGAAAAATAAAATAACAAATTAAATTTTATGGCATGTCTAATATCTCCTCCTTAATGAGGCGAACACACGAGTATATTTTAAAATAACTCCAATACAGGTTATTCGATTTAGACAATTGAAACACCATTAGCTGTAAACGAAAATCATCTTTAAGTCACCTTAACATTTTTTTTTTTTTTCTGCCCAACAGTTTTGGAGTTATTCAGAAATTAGTGACGGAAAAAATTCACATTTGATTAAAAATGCCGATATCTTCCTAAAATAACTATCCAACTTATACCGGGGAGCAAAAATGTTTATTACCAAAAAATTAAAAACATATTAGATGAAATATAAAATATTAAAATTTTTTGATTCCAGCTTCGCGATGTGAGAAATTAAGTCGAAAATTGGAAATTTTGTGAAAAAATTTGGAAAACCCTGATTCTCATAGGAACAAATTTTAAAAATTTTTTGTCTTCAGAATATCTTATATTTAGTTATCTTTCAAAAAAAATATAAATATTTCGGAAAATTTGTATATAACAAAAATAGAATGCAATCACATTTTTGACAAAAAAAAAAAAAAGGGGAAAATAGAGTTTTTTTCAAAATTCAAATGTAAATGCTTATAACTTTTAACTCTGTAAATATTTTTCCAAATTCTTTTTCTACACTATTTTGATATTTGTTGTTAATAAAATAAAAAATATCGGGTGAAAGCTGGATCCGCTATAACAAAAAAAAAAAAATAGTAAAGAGAAAAGGAGTGTATTCGGTCAAGATTGTCTATGAGCATAAACATTTTGGAAAGGGATTTATATTAGACTGTAGACCAACACTTTTACTTAATATAAAATAAAATATACAAATACAGAATAATGCGTTCATAATAACATCTAGATGATTTTATGCATTATAGGGCAATGTTGTTTTTACTTACATTAAACTTACCCCAGTCAAATAATTATATGTGCATACCTATAAAGTAATTTATTTTCTTCAAAAATAGGATTTTCAAATTCAAATCTTTTTTATATTTTTAATGTTTATTAGAGCTTTATAAGTCAAATGAAAAATTTATTTCTTATGTGTATTTTGTGGCAAAATTTATTTGATTTTAAAATTGTTCATAGAAAATAATTATATGTGCACGACAAGAATTTTATAAAAATCCTTTATTTAAATAAAGTTAATTTTCAATATTCATGAAAGCTGTTAAGGAATTGTGTTGTCCTAATATAACGTTACCAGATGCATCCTTCGTTATACCGATTCGTCCTTTTTTCTTTACATATATATAGGTCAAAACTGTAGTGTACTTATACAAAATCAATATGAAACATTTGATATTGTCATATAGCTCTGAATCTAAATATATCTCAGCATACAGTATTCTTTGGAAATCCTTATGTCATGAAGGTCTGAGGATCATTACTGGTCGCTGCAGAAATATAATACTTTGTGACTTAAAAACCGATTTTGAGGCCCGGTATAGTAACATCGTCACATTAATTTACTGAAAAATCTAATTTTTGTAGGAAATTCATCAACGAAGCTATTGGATTTTTTGTCCAGTTAATTTATGTTGTGCTGTGAATTAATTTAGCTACGTCCAATAAATATTTTTAACTTCTATCTAGAACTAAAATTGACTTATATTATGTGCGATTCGACACTATAATTACGCTTCAAGCATGTCTTTTGTAGACGTCGAATACCAATGTAATATTTTTAATAAACACTTGAATAATTTAAATATAATATTTTTCATTCCTTATGCACATGAACTCATGGTGTAATTAAAGTTTTTAACCAAAAAATTATATTTATCATAAAATCCTGCGTGTGGATTTTTGTACCGCTCTATTAGTTATGTTTTTGCCACCCTAAGGTCATAATTTTAATCTAAAACCTCTTTTATTATTTTATGTTCACGTCCAATTATTAAAACCCGTTCATTTGGCCTTTATTTTTCTGTAACACATGTTATTTTTCTTCGAAAAATGTCCTTAAGTCCCGCTAATCAGCAATTGATTATGGGTTACCGCTCCTAGAATGATAGCAATTTCTCAGATTTTTTGAAAATTTTCAACAGTATTATTATAAACATTTTCTGTATACACCATTTTTTGGAATTTTATATAAATTGTCGTCTTACTTTAATGATTTCAGCACTTCAACTGACAGTTCATGACCTGGTGACATATTTTGGCTATAAATTAAAAAAAAATAAATAAATAAAAAATGTTGGTATTTTAGGTCTAATCATTTTAAATATTCCCCAAATAACTTTAATTTTAACTTTAATTGGTTAAACGGTTCAAACTGTGGCCTTCATGTAAGTCTGTTGAGTAAAAGTGTCAATTTGCACATATAATTATTTTCTATTAAAATTTTGAGAATGATATGTTTATTTTAACGGTATTTTGAATACAATGCCAAGAGGAAGCTAAAATTTTGCAAATAGGGACATTACGTAAGAATGAAAAAAAAATATAATCCAATGAAATGTATATCACTCTTGGAAAATATAAAAACCAGAAAACAAATATTGCACATATAATTATTTGACAGGGGTATTTGTGTCGAATATTAACTTGATTCGTATGGGATTTATACATGTTAATGTAATTTCTGGAAGAGGGCTATATATGGGAGCTATGGTCAATTATGGATCTTCATGAAATTTAGCACAAAGGTTAACAGTTATACAAAAATTCTTTGTACCGAATTTCATTAAATTATTGCTATATTTAAGTCATTTATGATCGTTAAACCTCTATTCCGGGAGGACATTTGTATGGGGTCTAGGTGAAATAATGGACCGATCATAACCAATTTTTAATAGACTTCATCCTTGTATCATAAAAGTCCCACGTGTCAAATTTCATTGAATTATCTTCAAAATTGCAAACTGTACTTTGTGCGCAAGGTTTACATGGATAGCCAGCCAGACGGATGGACGGACATCATTAAATCGATTTAAAAAGTAATTCTGAGTCGATTGGAAGGTGGGTGTTAGATAACTTTTTCTATGCGTTACAAACATCAGCACAATCAAATAATTCCCCAACCACCTATGATGGTGTAGGGTATAAAAACCAAGGTTCGTTTAAAAATAAAAATGTTAATATATGAAGCCAAATATCTTATAAACTAAAAGATATAAGATAAGCATATGACAATGTTTTTTGTATATCTCAACCAATAGAATCATCTTATAGTTTCCTCTTAAGTTTTGAGCTATATAGCAATAGCTTAAAACTTAAACTTGGCCACACTTCTACTATCTCTATGTGTCATTTCATTGAAATCGGACTTTCAATTAAATTCTATATTCTATATTATTTTAAAAATCATGTATTCGATTCTACTAAGTGTAGGTTTTTCGTCATAAAAATATGTGCAGCCTTTTAGGATTAATAATGATCAAATTACAACAGAATGGGGTTCTCAGAATTATTTGAGAACCCCATTTATTATATTTCTGAGTCAATTTAACAATATCCGTCAATTGAAGGCTTGCTGATCGTGTTTCGAAGATATGTTAATGAAATTAGCCACGAATAATATCGAATGGGACCTTTTGTTTTGGACATCTGTATTGGAAACAGTCAGATTTAAAAAAAATCAATTGGTTACGAAATGTTAAAAAAAAATAAACTAAAAACTTTATTTTAAACATTTTTGTCTATGTCCACACTCTATTGTTACGAAGCAAATTCCAAATATTTTACAAAATATATGATCAGGAGAAATGAGTATTATTTATTATTAATTTTCTTTTCTAATCAAAAAAGATGTACATAATTAACTTTTGTATGCTAAAAACTATAATAAATATTAAATATTTTCCATCATAATTATTACTCTACAAATAATCGAAATCGAAAATATTAAAAAGTAGCGAAAATCAAACTCATAACAGCATGAGAAATCATAACCACAATTGTGTTAAAATGAACTACTATGAACATGCAACTAATGACAACAACGACAATAAAAAATAACAAAAAATAATAATAAAAGAATGGAGTGCTATAAAACAAGAAACAACTTCATGCGACAACATGTTGACAGGTGTTAATGACAGTCAATCTACAACATTCATGCAACGAAATCAAAATGTGAAACATTATTGTACACATGCCACATTTATTTATGTATGTATGTGTATGTTTTTGGAAATTTATGTGTGAAGGTGTAAAGTTAGAAAAAAAAATTAAACAACAATAAATAATGATGAAAATAAACGAAGGAACATGTTGAATACCTTCGTATATATATGTATGTGTGTATATACTTATATATTCTTAAAACTATTGTATATTTATACACACATATAACATATTCATATAGAATATTTTGCAAAAAATATTAAAAAAAAAAAAAAACATTCTAACGTTGTCTTGAAAGTGCACACACACCTAGTTGTATGTGTATTTATACGGTGGGTAATAATGCAGTATGTTTATGCAAAATTTATATATTTTTGTTTATATTTGTTTGTTTGTAGAATTTCAAATGAAGTTGAAAACTGTCACCTGAGATACAAACTTGTGATGACAGAGTTTTTTCATTTCATTTTATTTTTTTCTTTTTTTTTTTTTTTTTTTTGCTCCAAAAGGAGCTTAGCAAAAATTGTTATACTTTTTTTATTTTAAACGTTAAAGAGATGACGACAAGTAAATGGGATAAAATTCAACTTACACATACACAGAAACAAAAAATTGGGCTGTGGCCCGAGAGTAATATTTGTTCAGTTTATTCTATCTTTTTTTATTTTTTCTTGTTTATTTTGTTCTTTTTTTAATTTCGATAAATGAAGATAAATGTAGAACAACAACTATAAGGCAGAATAAAAGGAAATACCAGAAACATGTTTTAACCAGATTTTTATATAAATCAAATAAATATATATTAAATTAAAAAAAAAAAAAAAAAATAATAATATTATATAATTAACATTTTGAAAAATAACAATAAAAAAAGAATAACATATTAAAAATATGTAAAATAATTTGTTACATTTCAATTTTAAAACTCCAATTGTTTTATTACATTTCATTTCTCTCTCACTCTCCACTTTTCTCTTACACAATACTTCTCTCACTCACTCTCTCTCCAAAAAGTTCTTCTCAAACTTCATGGTTGTAAATACTCAAAGCGCTTGTCCTTTTATGTGCCGGATGCTGTAAGCTACAAAACTACAAAACTGGAATGCTGCAAGAAATTGAGAAAAATTTTTCTCATTTTAAAAGTCTACACAAATTTCCTCTTTTTTATGTATGTATAGGTATCGGAAACTTAATGGAACAGACTGTTACAAATGAAATGTTGAAATCAAGTCAGTATAAGTCCTGTGATTTTTGAGCACAGGACAGCGGAGAGTGTAGTTTGACAACTAAAACGCAAAATAGACGAAAAACGAGAATTTCTTAAAAAGAAAAATAGAAAATAAAAAATACAAATAAGTTTTTAAAAGAAAATCAGTTATATATTTATTATTTTCTTTATTTATTTTTCTAATTTGCTAAAGATTATTATTATCATTATTATGAAAATATAAAGGTGCTAAAAGAAAAGTTTTTATTGAGACAATCGTGATAACGAATTAGAAATTTCGACATCCCGTTTACCCTTAAATTTATACAAACAAATTAAAGGTTTGGCAAATGTCAATTTTTTGTATTTGACAGTTCAAACATTTGACATTTTAAAAAGTGGAGAGTTCCTTTTTTGAGCTAAACAAAGATTTTAGTACTTGAAGGTAGTACTAAATTTCCGCAGACGTCATTGCCATTAACGAAGGAGACATATCTATCCTTTCCAAACACAATGGAATATACAAACAAAAATAAAAATTTAAATAAAAGGAAGAACAAGCAAACACAAAAATATAAACAAACAATCAGTATAGAATAGAATACAAAACAAAACAGAAAAAAATCAACAAACCATACACACATACAAACATTTTATATATAAAATATATGTTAGTGTATGTATGTATGTAATGTATGTATGTAATAACAAATTATATTTGTTTGTAAATAAAAAGCCCGGCTAAAGCAAGGTCAAAATCATTTAAACCAAATAAATAATGCATTCTTATCTATAAATTGTTAAGCTTTTGACATTTAAATACTCTAACAATTAATTATTAAATCAAATAACATAACACAAACACACAGTAACATCTAAAATACATAAATATACTCACGTGATAGAAAGTGGAAAACAAGTGACGTCATACGATTAATTCCGAAATCCTTCAGTTAATGGTAATGACGTAAATAATTAAAAATTATATTTTTAAAAATTTTATTCAATCCACAATACAATTCCAAATTGTTCAACAGATGTCCAACTGTGTAAACACATCGCAAAAAGTAAAACAAAATCATATTGAATGATATCGTGGACTTATCTATTTATTTATCTATGAATGAATGAATGAGTGTATGTGTGTATGAATGCATATGTATTTAGAATAGAAAAATGTCCGCTTTACACTACAAGTCAACACTTTGGTGTCATTTAAAATGGCTGTGTCTACTGGTGGTCTTCATACTCCTGTGCGAAAGTGTCCAGGCTAATCCCGATGCAAAACGTTTATACGATGATTTACTTAGCAACTATAATCGTCTAATAAGACCCGTTAGCAATAACACTGATACGGTTCTGGTTAAACTTGGTTTACGTTTATCACAACTTATTGATCTGGTAAGTGAATTAGTTATGTTTTTTTTACACATACACAAGTTTACATAAAAAAACTCCTGGTTCTTCTTAGCAATCTAGTTCTAGTTAAATTGGAATTAAAAAAAATATATATATATCGTCCATTCCATGAAAAAACGCCTAAGAATATTTTTTGTATCTTCCGATTTTAATAATATTTGGCATACGCATACCCTATGGAGCCATTTAAATATCCTAATTTTTATTTTTTTGAAACTAGAAAAATTCGCGATTTTATTCACGATTTTGATTTTTTGAAAAGTGAAAAAAATTGCAAAAGTGTCTAACTTTAAACACCAATATCTTTAAAAGTTGTTAACGGATTTTGATGATTTAAATTGCATATTTAAGAAGAATATGTCCACTATAAATGTAATAATTTAAAAATAATATTATCATTTAAAAATGCACTCATAATGCAAATGCAATTTTAGTATGCATTTTTGAAAAATTTCTACCCTTTCAATTTTTTTCTTCTTCTGATATAAAAAAAAATTATTACGTTTGTCAAAAATTGCAATATAAATTGTTCTGGGACAAAATGGTTCACTATTTTTAAAAAAATTTTTGAAATATTTCTTCAAATTTTTTCATACAAAAAAAAAAAAAAAAAAAAAAAAAAAAATTCTTAAAAATGTTTGTATTTTTAATTTTTTGTGAGCTTATTTTAAAATTAATTTTAATCATAATATTTCATAATTTGTTATTTGCGGTAGAAAACCTATTTTTCCCAGATTAAGTGCTAATGTTTTATATAATAAACATATTTGTCTTCAATATTAAGCAAAAATATTTAAAATCAAAAGTGTAGAAATTTTTAAAAATGCATCCTAAAATTGCATTTGTATTATGAATGCTTTTTTAAATTGCAATATTATTTCGAAATTACTACATTAAAAGAGAACATATTCAACATCTACATGCAGTTTAAATTATTAAAATCCGTTAACAACTTTTAGAGTTATTGATGTTTAAAGTTACACACTTTTCCGATTTTTTTGACTTTTTTTTTTCGCAAATTTTTTAAAATTCAAAAAATATAAAAACGGAGATATTTAAATGGCTCCATAGATTATTTCCGTATCAAATATGAACAAAATCGGATGACCCTCCGTAAAAAAAAAAAAAAAAAAAAAAAAAAAAAATTGGCATTTTTTTAAATCTTTCATGGAATGGACGATATATATATACAAAACTTTAATCTTTTTCGACATGTAAAAATATTTCTAAGAAATAAACTAGAAAATTAGACACTCCGGTGAAAGATCGAAAACATAGCTTGGGGACAAAAAAGAATTCCCAAGAGTAGTTTTTCTCCACATACCCAAAGCCGAGCAATCGCAGAGAATGTGCTCAGAAGTCTCGTCCTGCATTTCTCAAAATCTACATTGTTACCACATTGCCTATGATACCTTCCAAATGTTATTATGTCTCTATTATTTTTTGTTAATTTTTATATAACTAAAATTTTGATAATGCTATTAAAAGAAATCCGTTTTTAGAGGTGTTTTGAAATGGTACAGCTCACGCAAATGAAAACATCAGAGAATTATATGAAACATTCTAATTTCTAGAAAGGTACATTAGCAGCTTTTTTCGTAAGGCTCTTTAATATATAAAAATAATAAAATTTTTTTTTATCAACTCTTAGTAAAATAAATTTGCTTTTTTAATTGAACATATGTACCTAATATAAAAATGCTTATAGGTTTATAATTTAAATCACTTCAATTTATTTCAATACAGTTTCATTAAGCATTTAATAGGAAGGTGTAAGTATTTTGATAAATATATAAAATCTAGTTAACTTAGAAAACAATATACCCATATAAGTATATCCCTATGTATTTAAACATACTCATAATATTATTGCAACTTTAAAAATGTATTGGATTTAATTTTTTTATTTTTTTTTATTTAAGTTTTTCATTATGCAGTCCAACAGAACACAAAATATAGTCCAACCAAAATTAACTTTTCATTCATTTTATGATGTGTCTGCAACAGTTGCACAAATACTTCAATTTAAAATTCAACTCAGTGTAACTCAGCTGCAGAACTTTTCACTCAATATGTATTGTGGACATATGAAGAAAAAGTATGAAAAAAAAAAAAAAAAACAGAAAATAACATAATACATGTCACCACAATATAAAAGTATGATTGTTAGCCAATTGGTAAAGTAGTAAACTACAACTGTTGCAATTCCAAAACTACTCGAATTGAAGAGAAAAACTAATTTTAGCAACTTATAGTACTCAATTACTGAAGGCAATTCTTACATATATTTTTTTACAAAGTTTTTACTTGACTTTTTTCTTCATTAAAGATTTATTGTTTTTTCATTTAATATTAAATTGAAATAAACGATTTTTTCTCAAAAGTGGGTTGGTTTTCTTAAAAGTTAAAAAACAACTTAACCAACAATCATTATACATAGAACATACAAATAAAAACATACAAACTTGGCACTCAACTGATTTAGTTGAATTTTGAGCAGGAAGAATAATTCTAACTGAACTAAACAGTTAAAAACACACATATACACAATATTATTCATATGCATGTATGTGTGCATATTACCCAACAAAAAAAACTTTTAAACAAATAAAATTATTTAGCCAGTTTTACTTATTTTTGTTTAAATTCATAAAGTTCTAAATATTTAATGCTGGGAAACTTATGTATACATAAATATTTATGTGTGTATATACATTAGGGTGGTCCAACATTGTACGAAAAAAACCAGTGTATCAAACTCTTAAACACACCTAAAATTATGAAAGGTTATGTTATTTAGAATATAATTGCCAAATTTAAACTTCCTACGATGATTGGAACAGGATGCTACACGGCCATTTAATTTGATGATTCCTGAACAAATCTTAAATATTTTTTTCTTACCAAAATGAATGATATATACATAAAATAATAGCTAATAAAAAAATATTACAACTATATTTCGTAATTTTTGGAAAAATATGATACACAGAAAAAGTCACCAATTAACAAATATATATGAAAATAATTCATTCAATTATAAACTTGTTTAAATTTGCACCTCTCACCAAAATGATTATATCAATTACAAAAAACTATAAAAAATATAAAACAGAAAAAAAATTCCCAATTAAAAAATTAATTAAATCAATCAAGTAGATGATTGAATGAATTAAAAATGTGTATAGGAAAAAAAATCATACCAAAAATTTATTTTTTTCTTGAATATATTTGTTAAATTTTTCTGCAAAATTAAACAACTGAGTTAATTGAAAAAATGACGGTAATAATTTTTTCTGTGTAAATATGAACGAAAAAAGGACACTTTATATAAAATTTGTTAGTTTTACTATTTATTTCTACGTAATTTTTTGATATGAGTTATTTTTAATAAAATGTCTATTTTGTCCTTTTTATAGCTATTTTGGAAAAACAAAACAATATGAGTATATTTATTTTTCTTTAGCTATCTTTTGATATATAAATCGTTAATATTGGTGAGAAAAAATCTTCAAGATTTGTTCTAAGATCATCGACGTAAATGGCCGTATAGCATCCTGTTTCAATAAATGAAAGAAATTAAATTTTAGACCATGCTAATATACATACAGTGCTGTGCAGAACAAAAGCAACAAAATTAGGGTACACCTAAGATTAGTTTTATTTTTTAAAATATTTGGTTACAACAAAAATAATTTTACGAAATTATATACATATTTAAGGGTTAACAAAAATAGAAACATTTAAAGAACTTTCACTTTGTCTATTAACAAAAACTGGAATAAAACACTACAATCTTCATATAGGAGTATGCACAACTATAGCAACATATTCATAATTTGCTTCATTTTGTTCTATATTTTACATTTTCCTTAAAATTTTGTAGTTTTAATGCGATTAAATCGTCAATTGATTTCTGTAGAATGATTTCCATTTGAATTTGACTAAACAACACTTTGGACTACACTAATCTTGAAGCTGCATAAAAAAACTTCCACAGATCTTACGTCTGAGTGTTAGACCACATGCCATGTGGTCACATGGTTAAAAAATGTTTAGCAAAAATTTTAAGCAATGACGTTTAATTCAATCCTTCAGAAGTTTTAAAATATATTTCGGATTTTTTCCATACAAAAATGTTGAATTAAAAAAGATAGTTCTCTATGTGCTTTTTAATAGTCTATTAACCTAAAAATTTCAAAATTTCATTAGATTTCTAAGAAAAGGACATATTTTTTTCGCTCGAATTCAAATAGTCATTATTATATCTTTTCTTCGCCCAGAATCATTTTTTGGAACTGTGCGGTTTAAGATGTACACCTTGACAGTATACCGGGTTGCGCGACGTTGCGTACCCGGTCATAGTGGAGACATATAAATATTGTTTTAAATTAAATAAAGTACTTTTCGTTTTTAATATGATTAGTTTTGTTAATTTCAGGAAGAAAGCAACGAATTTATATGAAATTATAAATTGTTTCTTGTATAAAAACAGAAATAAAAAATGTACCTTTATTGAATAAGCTTTTTAGTGAGCAGTGCTATATTGCTTAGTCTGTAACTTCTTTAAATGCTTTCAATGGACTTTGAGTATTGTATATATTTAAACCTTAGAGACTATATAACCTATATATGTAGACAAATTCATTTTTATAAAGTGTTACCCATTTATATTTAATAATAAATTTGTTTGCCTTAATTCAGCAGTATTCTATAATTTGTATTATAAAACAAAGTTACTTTCCATTTTTCTTATTCCAAGTAAACTAAAAATTTATTGTATCGGCCTATATTTTCAAAAATCATAATTCTTATTAAAAAAAAAAAAAAAAACTATAAATAAAAGAAAAAATAACTAAAATATGTGTAAATAATGCTGTATTCAGATATTTTTACTATAAAACTGCCGTTTAATTAAAAAAATAGCAATAAATTTTAAAATTGTGTATAAATTTTTACAATTGGAAATTTTGTTGCTTTTGACATACACACTTTTATATAGAGAACATACAATATTTTTCTCATTTTTGCGAAAAGAAAGAAAATCACATCTTCTAAAGTACAAATGTTTGTTAGTATCCAAATGTGTTAACAATGTTATGAAATTAGTTTTGTTCTAAATTGAATATTTTAAAAAATAATTCAAAATTTAGGATAACTTTAATTTTGTTGCTTATGTTCTGCACAGCACTATACATTCATATGTATATAGAACTTAACATTTTCTTGGCATCTAAAAAACTTTTGGCTAAATATCCATATTTTTTCTTTCTTTTTTTATCGCATTGTTGACAAGTATGTCTTAAGTTCAATTGATCAAACTCATTTCAAGTACTTACACACAAACAAACATACAATCTAAGTATTCATATGGATTTATATAAATGTGTTAGGATAAGTGTGTTAGTTTGTTAAATAAACAGTATTTTGAAACAAAAGGAATCAATTTGTTTTGTTGTACAACGACAAATTGTAGACTTGATGAGAAAAAAAAAATAAAGTAACATAAAATACAAAATGACGTTAAAATATTGAAAATTCAATTTGTTTTAAGTGAGTCGCAAGATTTGGGGGTTCTATTTTTATAATTCCCTTTTTTTTACAAAAACACATTTACAACCAACTAACACACCTACAATCTACTATTCAAACATACATACACACTTACAGCACTAGCACAACATTTTAACAAAATGCTCTACTTGTTTTTTTTTTTTTTTATTTTATATTATTTTCGAAAACATTACTTACAAATGTCTATAATGGCATTCTGCTGTTGTAGGAGTGTTAAAAGTTAAAGAGACGGATACAAAAACGAAAAAAAAAATAATAATATAAAAAGAAAACAAACTAGAATGCCATATAAAATGAAAAGAAATAATGAAATGTTACTGATTATATTGACATTAAAATAAAATTGTAAATATAACATCATGCTACATGCTACAAATACTATAAACTTGTACTGTGAACGAGTACATACCACTTACTACACCCCGTATTGCATTAAAAAAAAAGGGAACAAGCGTGATGTTTTGATTTTTTTGTCACATCTCTACACTCAAAAAAGTATATGTGACTCAATGAAATCTTACAAAATTATATTTTGGAGCTTTAAATTTAAATGATAATTTTTATTAAATTTTACTCATTTTTTTCGAGTGTAACCTCGAAGCAAGAAAATTACTCTTGTTGCCATTTGCTGTTAAGGAGGTTTTTTAAGTGTAAAAATACATTTTTTTTCAATATCGTTTTAGAATTGAAATCAAAATGTTTTTCATTTATTGTTGTTATTGTTGTCGCTATATTTTGCAAAGTTAATAATTTGGTAGAAAGGGTGTGGGCTTCTGAAGGGAGTTTTTTGTTAAGAAAAAAATTCGTTTATTGAAAAAGGGGTTCAAATTAAAATGTAATTGAAAAATTTAAAATTTTAAGAATAAACCAACAAAGTTTTTGGATCTTTGTGTCCTAGTTTTAGAATGATATGTCTTTATGGATCATTTTAGTATTACAAATAGACAGATAACTTTCGCTAACAACGTTCTGCCTTTATTCACTTTTTTTTAACTTTATGAACCATTTTTGACCCACTCCTTGTTGGAAAACATATTTTTTTAATTTTTTCGTAATACTTTATTTTATTAGGAATAAAATGAGCTATAATTTCTTAAAATCGCATTAAAATTATAGAACATATAAACCATATTTTGTTTTTCTCCTAATAAATATTTCAGAATTTAAAAGATCAAATTCTAACGACGAATGTGTGGTTAGAACACGAGTGGCAGGATCATAAATTTAAATGGGATCCTTCGGAATATGGTGGAGTCACAGAGTTATATGTGCCATCAGAACACATTTGGCTGCCGGATATTGTATTGTATAACAAGTAATAAAAATTGATTTTTAAAATACATGAAATTAAATAAATTAAATTGAATTAAAAATAAACACAAAAAAAAATAATAAATTAAATTAATTAATAAAAAATATGTATGTATATGAATTTTTAGTGCTGACGGTGAATATGTCGTTACAACAATGACAAAAGCAATTTTACATTATACTGGCAAAGTGGTGTGGACACCACCTGCCATTTTTAAATCATCTTGTGAAATTGATGTGCGTTATTTTCCTTTTGATCAACAAACTTGTTTTATGAAATTTGGTTCTTGGACCTATGATGGTGATCAAGTAAGAAATGCAATAGTTTTATTAGTTATTTAATAGATTCATTAAGAAAAAAAAATCTAATTATTTTTTAATTGCTTTTTGTATTTTATTATATTATTTAAAGATTGATTTGAAACACATTAATCAGAAAAATGACAAGGATAATAAAGTCGAAATAGGCATCGATTTACGTGAATATTATCCCAGTGTGGAATGGGATATTCTGGGTGTTCCTGCAGAACGTCATGAAAAATATTATCCCTGTTGTGCTGAACCATATCCAGGTAAATTCGTTTCTATATTATCTATATTTGAAGTTATTATTTAAATAAAAATTCAAATAAATTATATTTATTTATGAAAGGTATGTATTTATTTTTTGATGACACATAGTTTTTGAAAACAATTTAAATAAATAACACATTTGAGTTAATGAAAAGTTTTCAAAACAAAATATACATACCCAATACCTACATATGCATGTATACAGAAAAAATATTTCAAATTATTTTTTAATAAACTTATTAACTAATTTTATATTGGAATTTAATTATATTATTTATTATTATAATTAATTTTCTAATTGGATTACAATTTTGTTTTTTAATAAATTGACAGCTGTTAGTAAAATATAAAGAAAAATGAACTTGTCCTTAAAAATACAGAAATAATATAAATTTAAATCAATGTCCAACAATTTTCAGATCATTATAACTATTTAAAAGAAAAGTAGTAATAATAAAATCAATTATTTTACTTATTATTATTAACATTCTGATGATTGGAGCAAAATCAATTAAAAATTAATTAATATAAGCAATTTCCTAATTGAAGTTCATTTTTACTTTTTTCTGTGTATTTTATATAAATATTATAAATTAAATTTCCGAAAGATTTAATTAAAAATACTTTCATTTGTGCAACACACAATTTTCTGTACAACATAAAACTGTAGCTATTTTGTTAAGTAACAAACATTTGAAAGAATTTTGATAATTTTCATATAAAACTTTATTTGAATGTCACATTAATCGTATGTTAAAAATATATGAGATAAGTTGAAAAAATATTTAAAAAATTTTGTGATGCTATTTAAAAAATATTTTGAGTTGCAAATAAGTCAAATTATAACTAAAAACTAAAATTCAATTGTTATTGTATTATTTTTTATTTTGTATTGTTGTCATTTGATGATTGAAATCCTATAGGATTTAATGTTTTATAGAATTATACTCGTGCTTCGCATCTTAGTATTATACCACAAAACAAATACATAGACACGCATATTTATACATACATGTGTAATAGATACAAAAGCATACAGATTCGACATTCATCTATTCATTCATGCAGAAAATCTCAAATATTATTGCATATACATATCTATGTATGCACATGTAAAATACAAACAAACAAAGATAAGTTTATACAGATGCAAGTATTTTTTATAGATAATAATATACTATAATTGCATGTATGTTTGTAAACATATGTATGTTCATTAGAGTGTCCGGAGGAAAAGCTTTTTTGAGATTTCGATGCAGGAAGACCCTTCAAACGATGAGTATTGGTGAGCAGAATACGAAAAGAATTTTTAAATTCGTCTTCTGTTCCCTACCAGTATTGACATTTTCAAACCTGGTACAATTTGGCCAAAAAAAAAAAAAAAAATCGATTTTTTTCTCTTTAAAAAATAGTAATTTTCAAATTGTTATAGAAAAAACATTTTTAAATGTTTTCGTCATGGAATTTTGTTCTGCTAGGGGAGATTTTTGTGAACAAAGTTTTAGAAAATAATTTGTTATGGGACATACTTATTATAAAGCAACTTTTCAAGGAAAAAAAATACTTTTTTATATATTTTGCAATAAAAAATATCAAACTTTTTTTAAGGTTTATGGACCAAGATTTTTGCGAAAAAACACTTTTTTCATTAAAGGAACAAAAGCAAGAGTTCTTTGATACTCATTTTGAGACAAAAGTCAACACTTTTTTGTTTAGGCAAAATGTTTTATACCCGTTAATTTCAATTTCTGAAAGCGAACTAAAGATAAATTTTAGGAATTTTTTATATAATTAAAAAAATCATACAAAATTACTTATGGGACACTCTAAAGTACATTTATATAGGTACTTTTTTCAAACAGAATTCCAATTTCAAAGTGTGGGTTTCTGTTCGCACGTGTATTTGATCTCAAATGGGTAACCAATCTGTCAACAGAATTGTAAACGACTTTTTAGTTTTTATTTATTTATTTTTTCTTATGCTCAATTCTAAACTACAACTAAAGTCTTGTCATAAGGAAAAGAATTCTTAATAACCATTTTCTTTTCTTTTTCAACTAAAGTTTATGTACCCAGCGGTTCGCCGATTTAATTTCTTAGCCATTGAGAACTACCACTACACTAAGGAAAATTGAATTTGATTCAAAATACACGACGGTTGTTGTTACATTGACAATTTATTGTATCGATTTTTTCATACCTATATACAAGATAGAAAACAATTAATTCGATTCAGAAGTGACATCAACTTGATGCCAATTGGTATCAATTTTCGTTAATGATTTAAATCGCAGTGTTAAATTTGAACTATTGGCACTAGTGTTGCCAGACGGCCTTGAATGAACTTGATTGTCAAGATATTTAAGAAATTGTCAAGTTACAAGTTCAAATGTAATTTGTCAAGTTGAGAACAATTTTTAGTTACCTAGTGTCTTTACTAGACAAATTTTCGTCTAGATTGTCAAAATTCGTGTCAATGTGTACAAGGTAGCCTCAGTCAAACAGCTGATAATTAATTTTGGTTGTTAAAGCTGTCAAATTGCATATATAAAAACTTTAATGAATTCATCATATTGCTGTTTTTGTGCAACTATTACCACCTTCCATTAATACGCATTCATTTTGACGTTCGTCTTCATAAAATATTGTCTAACATAGACACTACGTTACGAAGTTATTTATACGATGTAGTCCAACACCGCATTTCTTAATATTTATTCATGCCTAAACGGACATGCTACTACTATTTTCTTATTTTTGCAAAAAGCTATATCCCTCTTGTTCCGATATATTTATATACTTATGTATTTCTGTATAGATTTTATTTAAAAAGTAAACTATTTTTGGAAATCAAGTTCGTTTTTAAGTATGTCAAGTTAGATCACAATTCGAATCTGGCAACCCTTATTGGCATATCGTTTGCAACATGTATGGCATCGTTTTTTCTCAGTATGTAGTTCAACCCACTTACAATGTTTATAGCTGGAGAATTTAATTTGGACTTAGAGAATTATAATTTTAGAATTGAGTTTCTTAAATAAATGTTTTGATAAATATGGATATGATATGAGGTAGTCGCAAGCCAGACTCGAACTCCAAATCTCCTGTTTTATAAAATTTAAACGTTATAACCGCTACACCACTGATGTATTATTTATATCGTAGTCTAATTTTTAACGAAATATTCAATGGAATTTCTAGACTTGAATTCAGAAATTATGTGGCGATTAGCCACTAACTGCATTACATATCGATAGTATATTCACTAAATTGAATAGTTGTATATATTCACATGAATTTCTCAACCCAACTAGCCACTAAAGTATTACATTTCAATACTAAAAATAAAAGAAAAAGTTATAACAATATTAAATATTAAAAATTCAACTATCAAAAGAAACTAGTAAGTCGTCTAAGTAGTTATATATTTAAAGCTAATAGGGCACCTTTAGAACCTCTGGGTAATTCTTATACTATTATATAATTTATATATCATATATTATTTGATATTAGCAACACGAGATCTATATTATTTTATTTTAAAATTTGTTAAAATTAACTTGGCTATTTATATTCTTAAACAACAAAAAAATATTACTTTATTTTTTAGATATTTTCTTCAACATAACTCTACGACGTAAAACACTCTTTTATACAGTAAACTTGATCATACCTACTGTAGGAATTTCATATTTATCGGTTCTAGTATTTTATCTGCCAGCCGATTCTGGTGAAAAAATTGCTTTATGTATTAGTATTCTACTCTCACAGACAATGTTCTTTTTACTGATATCCGAAATTATACCTTCTACATCGTTGGCTCTGCCGTTGCTGGGTAAATATTTACTATTCACCATGTTATTGGTAGGGCTGAGTGTTGTCATTACCATCATTATACTTAATATACATTATCGTAAGCCCAGCACACATCGAATGGCACCATGGGTAAGGTCATTCTTTATAAAACGACTGCCGAAGCTGCTGCTGATGAGAGTACCAAATGATTTGTTGCGAGACTTGGCAGCAAGTAAAGTCAATTATGGCATGAACTTTAATAAGACCAAATTTGGTAAAGCCTTAATGGATGAGATGAACATAAATTCAGGCAATTCAAGTCCAGACTCTATACGACGCATGCAGGGAAGAGTTGGTAATGGTCTTAATAGTACATCAGCTACAAATCGGTAAGTTTTATTTGGTATCATTAAATTGGATTTTTCTCAAAAATCATACAAATATATAACTTTTAACACCTAAAGTTTTATCTTAAGTCATTATCTTATTTGCTGTTATAGAAAAAAAATATATTTTATTGATTTTCTTTTTTATTTCTTTAAAAAATGTAGATTCAGTGGTATGATGGGCGTATTAGGTGGAGGTCTTAGTACACTAAGTGGATATAATGGTTTGCCTTCTGTATTGTCGGGTCTTGACGATTCACTAAGTGATGTGGCTCCACGTAAAAAATATCCTTTTGAGTTGGAAAAGGCCATACACAATGTCATGTTTATACAAAATCACATGCAACGTCAGGATGAATTTAATGCAGTAAGTATTTATTTAGTAAAGTACAATATCGAATATATGAATGTATATGTATATGTCATATGTATGTATTTATACAATAGAAAATAATGAACTAAGTATGACTATTTCGAAAATTGATTGAATTTTTAATTAAACATTTATATATTCTATGCAAATATTGTCAATACAGTAAAAACTTTAAACATCAAATCCATATTAAAGTTAAATATTGACATATTTTTCAATAGACAAAGATTCGATATTATTAACATTTTGATGTTAATAACACGAGCTTTTACTGTTTGAATAAATAATAGTTGAAAAAGCAATGTTTTCATTTGAAAGATTTTTTTTTTTCTTTATTATTTCATTTGTTCCTTGTAATAAGTTGAAGGACTGACTAACTGAATGACTGCACTGTACATCGAGAAACCACATAGAAAGGATATATACATATAAAATAAAATGACTGAAGCAATAGTGGAGGTAGTGGTTAGTGTTTATGAAGTATATTTTTGTGAAGTATATTTTTGCAATGAAAATAAGGAAAAAAACAAATACTAGTTTTTTTCAGTTCAATATCTGATTGTCTAGAATTCTTACATACGAATAGAGTATACCATGGACAATGCACTGAGTAAAAAAATAAAATAATAATATAAATACAAATTTATACAATTTTAATTAACAACACACCAAAAAAGAAGATGTTGGCGGCGATGAGTTCAAATAAATGGATTGATATTGATTGAATTTTAAAAAGCATTAAATTAAATTGTAGTTAGTTGATTTTTCTATTTTAATTTTATCTCTTTTTGCTTTTACTTTTTTAAAACGAAAAAAAAAGTTTGCAGTTTATATCTATCGATTGCAATCAAATGTATCTAAATGTGTGTAAATGTCAGCTATATACTCTGTATACATTTGGTATTCGGCCTCGATTTAATCCGCTTTTAATTGCTTTTGTTTCACTTGATTGGCTAAAAATTTATTTGCTTTAGAAAACAACAACAACAACAACAACAAAAAATAACACTAGGGATGCTCCTCAAATATGGCCAACATTTTTCATGATGAAACCAATATTTATCAAGAAAGTAACACAGCTAGAAATAAAAAAATATTAAACTATGAAGTAAATACTGACTAGATATGATTTGTGTAGTCGTATATATACATATACATGTATGTATGTATATAATAAATTTGTTAGCAATATGTCAATCATCAATATGATGACTGACAGGCTGACAGCCAGGCCAGCTAACAGAAAGAGACAGATAAACTAAAAAGTTTGATTAATTATGAGCATTTACGTTAGAATCTTTCTAAAGGAACCGTGAATAAATATAAATGTGTATATACTACTTAGCCACTCATTCATTCACTTACTGTATATATTGAAATGATTTTATTTTAAAGTGACTTTTATCACTTTGAAGTGAACTCAAACATGAAAATAAACAAACATTTATTTTATTTACTAAAAATGATTGCCAGCAATAAGTAATCTTTCGCTCCTTCTTACTTTTATTCATCTATCCATTCATTCATTCATCCAACCAACAAACCAATCAACCTACCTACCAATGAGCCATTGCAGAGAACTTGTTTTATCATGCATAAATATTCTTCAGAAATTTCCATTAGAATGACAAAGAAAGGGGAAGCAACTTAATACATACATATGTACATATAATGTTTTAAACGTTAAATACTAGTAAATATTTATTTATTTTGCATTTACGAGGTTTGATCGTATTAATAGAAAATTAGTTTATAGTAAATATTAAGTTTGAAACTTATGTTCCACAAACGCAAATGAGGAATCTTCCTCTCTATAACCTAGAGACCTAAAGGAAATGTGTTATAAGACAGGTTCTGCACCCTGCAAATAATTGTTGAATTGTTGAAAATGTTTTCAATATATTGCAAAAGGAATATTAAATATAATCGCGATTAAATATAATAACGACAAGGAGCATATGTTTTCAATAACATTTGTTGATCTTTATTCTGTGCCATCGCCTTCACTTCCCTCCAGCTCATGCTAGTGCTGGCTGCTCTATATTCAATCTGTATCCTTTTTGTATGTACTGGGCGATCCCTTCTCTAGTTCCCTTGCGGATTCCAGTCTATAGCAATATTAGTAATGTCATTTAGATGTCTTCTGAGGTTATGACCAAACCAACGATATTTGAGCCTCGTTATTTCAATCCATAAATGCTGTAGTAGGTCAGAGTTATCGGCAAAAAAATACATATGTATGTATGGATAGTTTTTATATATCCCAATAATAGTGTGTAATTTACAATTTTTCCTTATTCGCTGAAATGTCAAACTCCATGTATAAAAAAATGAATAAATTCGCCGTATAGGTGTTTTTATAGAACTAAAGTTACCTGGTTCATTTCGCCGTGGTTGCTTTCGAATGCAGAGGCAGAGAGTACGTTTTTCGGGCTTTCAGTTAAATATTGTCAATTTCCTCTCCCGATCCTCCGTTTGTAGATATAATTGACTAACGCTTTGTAAATTCCTTAATACACGTATTAACCTTAAAGTAATAAAACAAAAAAAATTATCTTATTTTACAATCCAACCTCGCATGAGTATACCAAGTACATGCATATATATGTATGTATGTATCTTCTATGTTTATAAGTCAGTTGCTTTATTATGTGCGTACGTCAGATTGTGAACTGTGATTTAATTTTTTTTTTTTTTTTTTTTTTTTGTTTTTAATCTTCAATAAGACAACAACAAACTTTGACAATGAAGCGTTAAATTGGTTTTCAAATAAAAAAATTACTTTTACTTTTATAGCAATTTTAAGAAACAAAGATTACAACTTTTTTTAAATTATTCTTATGATAAAGAAATTTAACTCGTAGATTTCACTTTCACTCATGTCTTCTATTCTTACAAACTTTTTTTCAGGAAGACCAGGATTGGGGATTTGTGGCAATGGTTTTGGATCGCTTATTTTTGTGGATTTTTGCTATAGCTTCATTAGTGGGCACCTTCATGATTTTGGGTGAGGCACCTTCCCTATACGATGATACCAAACCCATTGATGTGGAACTGTCTGTAATTGCTCAGCAGATTTACAATTTAACTGAAAAGAAATCCTAAATATTTTTACTTTCAAATAACAAACCACATAAATTAAAGCAAAAACAATTAAGTATTATTGCAACATCAACAACAACAACAACAAATGGCAACCAAATGTTAACAACAATACACAAATATTTATAATCTTAAGTGAAACAATACAAATAACACAGACACACAACCAATACTAACACCAAAACACTAGATGATACACTTCTTAAAACAAAATTAAATATTTAAATAAAAATTAAAAAAATGCCAATAAAAAATGTTTAAACAAAAACAAAAACAAAGCTGCATTTTTACTTCTTTTTTTGTTTTGTTTTTACTCTTAATAACAAAACAAATTGTTAGAAATCCTTTAAGCAATTCTGTCATTTACTACAACTGAGTACCCAAGCACTCACTGCATGTGAAGAATTACAAAAATTTTTACATACAACAAGAATTTAACATGAATACTTAACAACAACTAACAGCAGTAGCAACAAAAATTGGTTAGTTTCGAAAGTATGTTAAAATTTTTGAGAATTATTTCATAACCAAGGTAATCGTTTAGAGAAGAAAAAAACTGAAAAGAACAAAAATGTACTCACCGAACAAAAAAAAAAACAGGCAAACAAAAGGACAAAAACCCAACTAAAGTTCCTTTAGATGGAAAAATGCAAAATTAAAAAACTGAAATTGTAGATGGGAAGGAGTAAGACAAGTAGGTATGTCATAAAAAATGCAATACTCTACACATATACAAATGTATCTATATTTGTATTTGTGGCATATTTTTTTATTATTATTTTTTGTGCTTTTTTGTTTTATTTTCAATTACAAATACCATTAACAATATGGCACACGCTCAAAAGCATCATCATCATTGTCGTCGTCGTCGTCCTCATCATCATCAACATCAGTTCTTGTTCTTTCATTTATTTCTTGTATAACACCAACACATTTATATTTATTCATGCATTGAATATATGAAATAGCAGTGAGGTACAATAAAATAGCACTACACTTACTGCGAACACATAATCATCTAAACCATTATAGTTTCTTTAATAAAATATAAAAAAAAACTAATGGAAAAATCTTTATGCCGAACGAGATTTTAACATAGAATAACTTAAATTAAAACCTTTGACTTTTAAAAACTTAAAGCTTTTGCAAGAAACTTGATCTTAAAATATTCAACTTCCAGCAAGATTAACTGATTAAAATTACAGATAAACAAATTAAAACGATCCAATCAATACAGCCGTTGTAAGATTAATTTCATTTCAAGATATAAAAAATGATTTTTTGTAAATATGTCCCTCATCACTATGCGCTCCTCCAACACTGTGTTTATATAAATATTCTCTTTGGTTTTTTATGTTTCTTACATTTGTATACTTGTCACTTCATATGCTATTCAATTTGACATACACTAACAAATATAAAAACAGGGAGATTTCATGATGACGGCGATGAGGGTGAGGATTGCATATCAAGAAGATAAATACAATATTTTCTTCTTCACAATTTCTACGTATGTATGTAAATTTAATATGTATGTATACCCATATTTGCTATGTATTTGTAAGCGTGTTCACATCATTGCATATATTTTCATTTTTTTCTTTACAATACAATTTGTAAGTTATGTTCATCATTTTTAATTTTTTATTTATTTCTTAAATATTAAACAATTTCAAATCGAAATAAGAGACAAAACATTACTGTTATACGTATAATATTTCGAACTAAAATAACAAAGTTTATCGAAAGAAAATACTCAACAAGTTTTTTGTTAAGACTAAGTAGAGAAATTTTTCGTTCACATTTTACATAAAAGGTTTTTTTGATTTACACAAAATGATATAAAATTTATAATTCTCAAACAAAAGCGACATTTAAAAGAAAATGTGAGAAACAGAATAGCTTTTTTCTTCCTCCAACTCATCAGGTTTAGCTTTAAAATCGGTTTTTAAGTTATTTATTTAAAAATCTTTGAAAATATGAGTGATCACAAATTTTCTTTTTTTTTTCCTCTATCTTCTCTGGTTTAGCTTTAAAATCGATTTTTATGTTTTTCATATAAAAATCGATTTTTGGTTGAAAATATGAATGATCACAAATTTTCTTTCTTTTTCCTCTATCTCTATCTCCTCTCGTTTAGCTTTAAAATAGTTTTTAATATAAACATCGATTTTTGTTTGAAAATATGGCTGATCTCAGATATGCTTTCTTTTTTCTCTATCTCCCCTCGCAACAAAATCAGTTTTTGTGTTTTTTTATATAAAAATTAATCGTTAAATGAATACATAACTTACTTGTGTGTTATACTTAAGTAACTTATTTTCATTTATTTCATTCTTAATTATTTAATTCGTGTAAATATTAAAAATCACTTCATTGTCATTTTGCATTTAATATTAAAAACTACTTAGTTTAAATTTTCATTTTTTTATTACTTTTTTCACATTTTTGCTTACTTTTCTGCCTGCTTTTTTTTTTTCTTTCTTTTCTTTTGCCTTTTTCTATTCAATTATATGGCAACAATGAAAAAGAGCAATTTTATTAAGATTTTGCAGCAGAACTGGTGGATCACATCCAATTAGCATTTTAAATTAAATTAATATTAAATTAAGATGTTGTACATCATCTTTTTCAAAAGGTTACTTCGTTATACAATTCTTTTTTAACACAAAAGAAAAGATGATAAAATTAACTCAAACTATATGCACAGTATGAATAAGTAGGTACATATTATAAAAAAAAGAAAACCTTTGTATATTATTGATGAATGAATAAGAAAATTGTATCCTTTTCAGCCATCACCTCCTACATATTCACATACTTAGTAGACATACTATTACTACTTTTTCCTATCTTGCATATATTTACATACTTCGTTCAAACATTGTATTAAGATTACTTGACATCTCCAGAGATCAAACTGCAGATTGAAAAAAGTCATATAGGTGTAGAGTATACATTTATATATAACCAAAAACAGTTTTAAGGCCAAGTGGAAATTTAACTTAATTAATTTTAGTTATTTTTCTAACAAATTAATAGGATTAGTAGGATAGGATAGTATTGTCTTAAAATATTCAAATTTATACAACTATGTGATTTGGAGGATTTTACTTTTATAAAGATATTGGTCATAATGTAATCATCATAATTTTCACACATATACATATTATTGTAGTTTGCATATAATAATTCTAGTTGTAGTGTCTACTAACTCATATGCTTCCCTTATCGGATATATATGATCACAGTGTAAAAATATTGTCTATGTAATTTTAAAAACATTTTATATACCTAAAGTTGAACAATAATGTAGTCTCAAAACAATTTTTTAATCACTACATTTCAACAAAAAATATCATATGTTACTTTACAGAACAGTCAGCAAGATCTCTACATTTCACTTGCCTTTTCATATTTCATGTGAGTATGTATGTGTACATTTTTACACATATACTTATATAAAAATGTAATAAAAAGAAATGTATTGGTTTGGCCTCTTTCTATATGTTTAACGAATAATATGTCAATGTTTCTTTCATTCATTCTGGTATAGAAAATTGGAAAATGTTGTGGTTTTAATACTTAAACTTGACTTGACTACATTGCAATTTATACGCATACAAAGACACATCTAAATATACTTTTATTACAGATATGTTGGCTTTTATAAAGACATACAAAAGACATATACTTACTCACTCCCGCATACGTATGTATGTATGTATGTACATTAACATGCATACTTACTTACTTTTATATTACAGAGAACACAAGTGTTTACATGGTCAAGATATGTGGTTGTTAGTTGATAAGGTACATGTTTAAACACTTTCATACCAAACTAATATGACATCTTTCGTATGCAAGAAATTATATATAAAAATATATGTATGTATATCTACATACATACTTGTATGATTGTATTATAATATATGTATGTACATATGTGTGGTTTGGTTTTAAGCAAATTTACTTAAAATTTAGTTTTCTTTATATTTTACCTAAAGAGTCATTATTCACTATACTCTTCATACACATACGTAAACTATACAGTATAAACACACATACATACATTGTACATAAATGTATGTACACATGTATGTATGTATATGTGCATGTTGGTTTCACTTTAATGTTTAAACATTGAAGGAAATCGTTTGTTTAAATGTGTAGTTAATGTGAGCCTATTTCTTTTTTTCTTTTTTTTTTTGGCAACAAACGATAACAGCATTATGTCGAAACAAGAAGTTTCATGAAGAATAATGATGTCGACCTAGCAAATGTTAATATTAAAAAGTTATTAATATTTAATTTTATATATTGTCACTAGAAATTTGTCTACAAACATGTATTAAGTATGTATTAGTATTATATTATTATAAATGTAGTAAAGGAACATTACTCAAATATTTCACCATACATGTGTACATAGTATGTACATTGGACATATTTAAAATTATAAGGAGTTGCTACTCCACAAGGCCAAATATTATATGTGTGTTTATGCATAAACATAACGGCAGCTCCATAAAAATGTATCGATATTTCAACTTAAATTAAAGTTAAAAACCTCAAAGTGTTTAGCTGCTGATAGAAAAAAAATTTCAAATTTTTAATATTTCATCATAAACATTAACAATTCATATTTTTGGGATATTGTGTATAAAAATATTTTAATCAATAAGCGCAGTAAAATGATATGTCACGATCCAACAAATATTAGAAAATTTTTGGGATGGAAAGATTTCCATTATAAAAAATTCTCAGTATTTTTCATTTTAATTTCAAATGCTTCCAACAAAACATACCCTATATTGATGCATTTTCTTTTCTTAACTTAATAAACTCGGACAAAAAATTAAAAAATATACATATATATTTGAAATAAAATGTTATAGTTTAATTAAAGAAGCAACCTTAATATTCATATTTAATGGCTAACAAAATATAATATGGTACATAAAGAAAATTAAAAAATTCCAATATACATATATTTAAAATTTTCTGCAAAATTCTTTAAGGCGCAATCGAATATTTGTTTGTGGATTAATAACTAATTCTCTGTAATTTTTTATATTTCTTAAGATAAAATATAATTGCAAGACATAAATTGATCACCTAGACAACATTCATTGCATCATACATATGCAAATGTACAAGGGGGCATTGCAAAAACTTACTGAAGAACTTTAAAATTGTTCCACGAATTTCTTTAGTTTTTTTTTTTTTTTTATTATTTAAAAGTTTTTAGTTTTATTTAAACACCATATAATTATTAACATATAAATGCAAAACTTAGTAATACTTTAAACGCTTAAAAGAGACAAGATTTATTAGGAAATATTAGGAAATAAATGAAATGAAGACAAAGAAATTGATGAACCTAAAAATTTTAAATGCAATACTAATTGCCAATATTATTCTAGATTTTTGCTAAATGCCACACTTTTTTTGCGCCCATTTTCGTCACAATATTGTTTACTTTATTTGACTTTACCTTATATCTAAACTACTGAACCGATTCCTCGCATATGTCAAATTTTATGTGAATTATCTTAGTACCAACAAAAAAGTATAGAAATTAATTTTTACCGATTGAGGACTCAAAATTTTTCTAACATCTAATCCATTTTTTAGTTTAAAACCTTCTCCAAAAAAATACTTGATATATCTGTGGCAAAAAGCACATACTATAATATGATAAAACATATAATCCTGTACATTTTCGTAGCACGATATACATACATTTATACGTACTAAAGATTATTTAAGTAGGTAAAACTAAGGAATATTAACTTTTAAAGTATTTGGAAAATATTTAGAGGTGGCTCAAAGGAAACACATTTGCAAAAAAAATTGTGAACTTGACCGTGAATATCTGCCTAGATCTCTTGTTATGATTTATAAGACACCAAGATGAAACTATGTGTATGCTGATAAAATCTCCTAAAGCCCTCAGGAGATTTTATTAATCTAATGGTTTATTTCGTTTCGCGTTGGAATTATTATTATTATTATAGGCCCATATTGCCCCAAAGTTTTTCGCATATTTTTATTAACTGAAAAGAAAGTAGTTTTTTGAATTGAATTTTCTTAAATTTTTAAAACTAACTATGTATGTGTAATGTCAATTAATAGATATTAATTTTACGTATCGATGTATCTAAATTTTACTTTTTTTAGTAAACTAGTTAAATACAAAAACAAGAACATTTATAAAATAAAAATACTTATAATTAAGAGTGTATATTCTATATAAATATAATATACAAATATACTCACATTATTAATCTATTATTTGAATATCACTATTGTTAATTTATTAAGTATTTTACAATGTCTTAAGTATTAAATTATGTATGTCATTGTCATTGAAACTTATTTAAAAATATTAATGACAAAATTCCAAAATAAATTATTTCTAAGTGTCTAAAAAGTCTAAATAAGTGTTTATTATCATATTTTACTTACTTTTGTATTTATAAATATGCAACAAATGTTACAAAATTATAACAACAATAAGAAACTGTCAGACAAGATTTATTATTTATAATCAACCTTCTAATGAATTATGATTACCAAATCTCCTACAAAAAAAAAAAAAAAAAAAGCACAAACATACATTTTAATTTTATTATACAAACAATATTAAGGTTAATTATTTATATATTTGGAGCCAAAGCAAAAAAAGTAAAAGAATTAGAAGCGGAAAACGAACAAAAAAAATACAAATAATTCACACTTGAGACAAGTTATTGTCTATTGTAGAATGTAAAAGTATAAACGACACAACCTCTTTTCTGGTCCTCTAAGGTCTTTTGTCAACAGGACAGTAGCATTAATTACACTTCAATAAGTTTTTGCAACAAATAAAAGATTCGAATGAAACAAGTAACACAAAATTTAACAATACAATTATACCAGGGCAAACAACAACTCACTCCTCTCTCACTCTCATACGTCTACTCTCACAAATACAACACACTTCCTTCCATACAGCTTTATGCCACAATACAAAATAATTTATGATGATGTTCGAATTTGTTGTTGTGGTTGTGTATTGCCTATGGAACTTGTACCCCATTTTAAAACGTACTATAACTTTAACCATTTCTTCATTTATTCCTTCTTCTATTATTCATCCTCCTACAACCTACAAAATGTGCCTAAATTGTAGGAGTGATTCAGATTTTTCTTTCTTCCCTTTTTCTCATCCCATCTCTCTCCTTCTCTCTATGAGTCTATTCTCTAGTCGCTTTCAGCCGTTGTAGTTTAAATATTCATCGAATCTTTCAGAAAATTTATAGAAGGACAATATGTTTATTTAAGTGTTAAATTATGTTGTCGTTTCAAAATTTAGGGCTAAAATAATTTTGCAAAATTATTTTATAAGGAAGTGTAGATTTTTTAACTGGTTAACAAAACATAACACAAAAGGAAGACAATAAATTTATATTTTTTAAGATGTTTAACCTAATGATTGAAGAAACATTTTAAAAGGACTATAACAGAAACTTTAACTACCAATAAATGTAAATTAACTTAATTACATATATTATTTCCTTTATTTAGTTTTCTCTTATTGGAAAATATAACGTTTATAATCTAAGCTTGAAGTACTTAGTATACATTAACCTACTTTTCGAAAAGAGAATTTAATCATTTAAGTTCTTTTTATATTTTATAATATTTCGAAACTAGTGTGAACTTTACTTCAATTTAACTATCTACTAGAAGAGTTTTAGAAAATATCTATTTAAAAACCTTGAACAATATACGAATGTGGATCAAGATCATATAAATTTAAACAAGTATTTATTAAGTAAATATTTATGCACTTTAACAGTTGCCTCTGACAGAGTTTCTACTTTTTCATATGATTGATGTTCTTTTTATTTTTGCTGCTGCTTTGTTGTTAATTGTGTTAGTTTTAAGACTCCTACATATAAATACCTGTGTTAAATTAAGAATTACAGCAATTTGGATTTAAGGTTTATTTAACAAACTTTAAATAATTAGAGCTACAAACAAGAGCAACAGCATCAAGTGTATATAAAGAAATAAGTACATCCAACATTGAGTACATCTCTAGACCTTAAAACACAAGTAAGTATGAAAGTGTGATGATAAATAGTAGCATAAAATCAAAATAAAAATGTTCATCTTGACAAAAGTTCAAGTATTCTTTCCTATTTTGCTCTTTTTGTTTTAATTTCAGTTATTTTCATTTTATACTCTGTACATTGTAGCAAACAGTTGGTTAGTTGGTGTTGTAAGTAGTATGAGTATTTTAGTAGATAAATAGAAAAATATGTATGTATGGATGCTCTATGCATTTCATGGTAGCAAAATAACTAATTAACTTTAATTTAGCTTTCTTACATTTTTTTTTTTTTTTTTTTTCTTAGCAGCCGACAACAGTTGTAGAAAAATAACAACAATATACATACATACAACACGCTCACTCACTCACTCACTCACTCACTCACTCACACAATTATAATGGAAATTAAGAGAAAAACAAAAACAACAAAAGCTACAGCAACATCAACATTTTATTGCTATTTTTGTAGTCGTCATATTTTAATTACGTTTGTTGGCATGACGCTACTAATTGTGAATTATGGTGTAAACACAGTGCAAATGTCAGCTGTGCTACATAGAAATGAAAATTGTAACAACAGCAGCAGCAGCAGCAGAAACTGTATTGTAAGTATTAGTAGCAACAATGTAGTGTCATCTATAAACGGCAATAACTTAGACAATAACAAAAATAACAACAACAACATCTCTAGAAAAATTCTATGGAAAAGAAGCATTGAAAACATCACCAACATAAATACGCGTAGTAATAGAAATACAAATTTGCTATACATTGCTCTTCCAACTCTGCCAGCAACTGTTTACAAAAACAACAAGTATACAGATGATGATGATGATGATTCCAACGATAATTATGCTGACAGCAACGATAACAACAGCAACAACAACAATATCCACAACCTTAGACTCGAATCAAACATGAATATCATAAATAATACAGAATCTCATTTCGAACAAGGAAATTTTGTAAATTTAAGAAAATCTCGTATTTTTGGCTTATTGGGATCAAATTTTTCATTATCATACAATTTATCATTAAATAGCGGTACATCGGCAGGCAATGTTACAGTGGTTGCAGCACCCGCTCCTGCTTACTACTATGCACCAGCACCCTATTATCCTTATGGTTATTACAATCCTTATGGTTATTATAATCCCTATGCCTATAACCCATATGGTTATAATCCATATGCTGGTTATGGTTATTATGGCTAAGTACTTGTATATGTATGTACTATGACCTTTAAAGATAAATTGCATTTATTATGTTACTGTTATTTCGATACTATATATCCTATCTAATACAATAATAAAACAATATTTTAACGTTTGTTAAAAACTATTTTTATTAAAACTGTCGGAATGTTTTTTGAAACACGAGAATATCATTATTTTGGTGCAACTCTCAATCAAACTTTCTATATTACTTAAAGCCTTGTCATCTGAAATATGTGAAAATGTCCACTTTTATATTACGTAAATTATAAAAGAAAAAAAACAAAACCGTTAAGGTCAAGGTAAAAAATCAAAATTTCCAAATTTTTGCGCAAATCTATTTTTTACCATAAGAGATAGGAAAGTATATTTTTTCTATGGCATTAGTTTTTAAATCGGACTTGATTTGTAGAAGTTACGATTTGTAAAACTTTTTATACTCGGTGGTCAACTTTGACACCCTGTAATTTGTCTCGTATTATTACAGGGTGACTAAGAAATTACTCTTCTGAAAGTTTCTGAAAGAAAGTGCCTTGTGCAATATACAAAAAATAATAATCTTTAAAATTGTGTTGAAATATACCTTTTTAGAAAGGTTCAACATAGTCCATATAATTTAAAAAGATTGGAAATAATTATTTTTGTTGTTACGAGAGGGCGCTAAATTCAAAGAATTTAAAGCAAATATTAATGAACAAAAAAAGCTGGTTTTAACTTTGAGTCTACATTAGACAAATATTTATCAAGACAAACGTCAAAATTTTATCAAGATAAAGATTTGTCTAATGTAGACTGAATTTGTCAGTGTTATTGCAGCGTTAAAAGAAAATTGTCAGCGCTCGAGCTCTGACAACTTTGTCTTGATAATGCTTAGTAAAAGACGCCATCTTGATTGTTGTTGGTACTTTTTGCATGGCTTATTATGACATACGTTTTCCCCTATAATTGACAGAGATAAAAAATTATCTGCAACTCAAACAAAAATTTGACGTTTGTCTTGATAGAAATTTCTCTAATATAGACTCGACGTAAACTGTTTTAAAAAATTGCCAGAAATAATTTTTTTAATGAAATGCGTCGAAGTTTTGTTTTTTCAATACTTCAATATATTTAACATTAAAACTATTACGATTTTTAAAACATGGTGTTTCAAATTTACACAATTTTTTATTTAAAACCTAAAAATTAATTAAATTTGAAGCATATAAAAAAAATTATAAATTTTTTTTACGGTTTATATAAATTTTTTTAGTTTTTTAAAAGATTAAAAAGTAATTAGTGTCTATTTTAGCCATAACTTTAAAAAAAAAAAAAAAACAAATTGAAAAAGTGTCTGATTTCTTGTTTTTACTTAAATTTCAAAGATTTGTCAATGTTAACGTAAAAAAAATTATAAAAATTAATTCAAAATTTAAAATAACTTTATAATACGTTGAAAAAAATATTTATTTCCACTTTTTATTTATTTTTTTGTCACAACTAAGAAAATAATAATTTAAAAAAATTCAAAACTTCTTTTTCTTACACAAAAGTCTAAAGGTGCAGTCACATTAGGCAAATGTTTGTTTCGTATTTGTTTGCCCAAACGTACACAAAATTTCTTAAAATTAATAAGTAGTTTATTTTTTGGTCACATTAATTATGCAAATTTTTTTTTTTTTTTTATTTGTCTTCAAAAATTATTTCAACAAACTGTCTAAAGCAATAAATTTATTTTTATTAAAAATGTAATAAACAAAACGCATGAAAGAGACAATCCTATAGGCTGTTCACGAGCAAAACCCATAACGCTCTCAATGCCATCAGCGCCAAGAACATTAAGCAATGAACCTCATCAAGAGGGCCTCCTATTTTCGTCATTCTCAATCACCTTCTTTGGAAGGTCAACCAGTGACTTCCCTAATATCGCTTCCATAACATCCTCCGTGATTTCATCACCTGACAGACCCATCCTTTATCTAGGGTGCCTCGTTCTACGCGTCTCCTACGTAGATTTGCCAGAGGAAGTAACAGAATCCTTCTTCCCACCGGCATCACTAGCGGCCTTAGCAGCGACCTCACCACCACTCTTCTTCGAGTTAGGCGATCCCGCTTGCTCAAGTCCACCTCATATATCTCCGAACTGAACGAAACCAGCTCATAGTACCGCTACATAACCGCCACTGACAACATAACGTCGTCATACTGCTAAAAGTTATATATAATCACTGCTGCACAACTTAAGCCCAAATTACATTAACGCGTAATCAGCAACAGTATTAGCAAAAATGATCAGCTGTTCACTGTTAGAATAACATGTTGCTGATGTTATAATTACATTTAAGTGTATGCAGCGACAATTTACAACCACCATCTTGCTATATTCTACTTGTGTATTTGAGTCATACGTGTTTTGATGCTATTATGTGTAGAATATAAAATTTGCAAAAATTTTTTTATGCACCAAATTGTAGGGATAGTCCTTTGATTTGCTTAAGTATACCCCGAAATCTTTTCATTTCGGCATTGTAATTTTACTCTGTTGCCTCACTGAAAATTTTACACTTGGATCGGAAAGATTTCTTGACAATATATGCTACAGAAGAGTAAATATCTTTAGAAGAGGGTTAGTATAATTTTACTATATCATCTTGAAATATAGCGGATACAAATAACCATTAAGTATATCATAAAACGCATAAAATTATTTTTAGCACTTTAGCGAGTTACTCCTGTAGCAAAGGAACATTAGGAACATTTTTGTTTGCTATTAAATAATTTTGTTTGCCCAAAATCAGCTGATTTGTTGTTTGGCACACAAAAATATTTTATGCTCACATTATGGCAAAGAAATATTTGTGAATCTCAGTCAAATGTTTCCCTAATATAATATAATATTGAAAACTAAAAAATTAAATATTTTAGACCGAAAACCGGTCAAATTTAGACAAATTAATAAGTTACTGAAGAGAAAATGTGGGTGCAGAAATTAAATAATATTAGAAAATATTAGGGCTTAGGGGAGGATTTGGATTTGACCTTGCCCTTACTAAATCAAATACTGTCTAACCCACAAAAACCCTATTTCCAATGATATGATTTAAAAAGGCTTATAAGCAAACTATTCCCAGCAAAAACTTTCGTTGCCAGATAATGAATTATAGAGCCCTGCAAACTGTGTCTTATAAGGCTGTACAAGCCACTTGATATTTTTCAAGTGTTGTTATCAGTGTGTGTGCGGAGTAATAAATACTGTTCTGCAGGCACTTAAAACCATACAAATACTGCGTGTGTGCTTCAACTTTATGAACAAATCATGAGTGTGCTATGATAGCGACCAAACAAGCCTCTCAAAGGCTTGTATAAAAAAATACAAGCCTTTTGACCACTTGTTTGCTTCAATAAGGAAAAAAATTGTGTTTTCTTTTTTATTAAAATTATATGTGTGTGTGTGCGTTCATGACTGTATAAAGTAATTTCGTAGGTAAAACAGTCGTTTAAAAGTATTGTTTATAAACTTATTGTTATTTACGATCAAATAAATTATTAATGTTACTAGTTATAACAATTTAAAGAAACATGCATTAAGTTTTATTAGTAAACAGATTTTATTAAATATTTAAAGTTTTTTACAAGGTTTTTTTATATTATTACTTAAAACAAATATATACTTAATTACTTATATACTACTTTCTTATACATATGTAACTTCATAACTTCATTTATAGCATATATGAAATATATTAGGTAATAATATTATAATTTTATTTATAAACTCATTTTTACATTAGGTAATAATATGTATAAGCCTTTTCTAAAAATAACTTTAGTCCAATAAAAACAGGTATATTTCTTAGTGTAAAAAATTTATTTAAAACAGCAAGAATTTGGCAATAAAATCTGTAGAAGCACCTAAATAGATCAATAAGAAACAGGTACATATGTTCTGCACTGTAAAAAATGTAAATTTATTTTTTATAAAACCACGAATTGAGTTCGCTTACAATCAGGTAAAACAGCATCCTTTACTTGATTATATATTGAACATGTACATATGACGGGACACACAATTTAGGTAAACGTCTTAAAATATTTCATTTATAATTTTATTACAGTGCAGATGTTCCATCGTATTCTTAACATTTGGGAAAATTTATTAGTCAAGGAGTAAACGTATATGGAAACGAATTTGAAAAATGAAAAGACATTGTTCTATATTATTTCCTTTTAGTTTTAAAATAGAATGATTACTTAGTAAATATAAATTAAATGCAATAAAATCTATCATAATATAAATAAGTACAATTTTAAAATTTTTTATAAACATACAATTAATAATAAGACTAACTTTATTTAAAATATAAATAAATACTAAAGATAAAAATTTTCTAACTTACATATGTAACTGACAGTTTCAAATGTCAACTTTAATTTTTTTACTTTTTTAACTCTTAATAAAGAGTATTTTTTAATAACTTTATGAATTCACCCTTTTACATTTATTTAGAAAAGAAGAACCAACAATAAAATATAGACATACTGTATATATGTGTGTGTATGCAAGAATATTTATAAACAACCACTTTTTAAACATTATGAAGATTTTTTGCCACACACAGCAACTACGTATTACAAAAAACAAACAAATCATTAAGCCCACTTGAAATCTTTAAATCAGGGGTTCTCACAAGATCTTGCTTCGCGACCCCCTTTTGACATTGTAATGGAAGCGCGACCCACTACAACTTTGACTAGTTAAACAATCAAATAAAATGTTATGTAAATTTCTTTGTTTCTGCTTAATGATTTCTTTAATATTTAGAGTATTTTTCGCATAATGCATATCTAATATCATTCTCTTAAAAAAAAAACACAAAAGTTCGATACTTTAGTTTTGATGGACTAATGAGCGAATATGGCAGTTCCACATAAAAATTTTTCTAATACTTTTAGAACTTCGGGACCAACAAGCGGACAAGCATTGCTATATTTCAACTAAAATGCTTTTAAATCTACAGATTGAGAATAAAAATTTAAACCATGAGTTACATTATAACACTTTTTGAAATGAATCTGGTATTTTATCAATATTCACATTGAGAGGATTTTTACGCCTTTGAATTATAGTCGTTTAAGCAAAATTAATTTTTACAGCCCGCAACTTTCTCTGCGAAATAAATGTTTTGTGTACTTTGCATTGAGAAGTCACACCATTCGATCAAATTTTAATAATGTGATTACACAGGATGTTATGCCATGGTAAAATATCGAAAGGGCATTGAAATTACTTTTTAAAAAAAATTATTGCCATAATAAACTTATAGTTTCAACAGGTTAAATTGAAATATTTATCTTTTCAATTAAGAGTTTTCCTTGCCACATCGTGGTTTTCTTTATATTGTGTCATTCGACAGCATCACTTTCTTTATATGATCATTGTTTTCTTTATGTTTACAGAATATTTTCAATCGAAGCTCGGGTTTCTGAATCGGTTTTCTTGCAGCTAATGCAAATTGGTTCCTAAAAGAACTAATTAAAAAAACATGACTTCTGTCCTTAATTTGGGGATTCTTTGTATAAAAATATCTTTCTATTTTTAAATATTTTCATGCTTTCATCAGAATTTTTATTTAAACTTCTAATAATATTTATAAAAAAATTCTTTGTCCAAGAACATTTTTCAGAATCTCTTCGCGACCCCCTACGATATTCTGTACGGACCCGTTGTGGGTCGCGGACCCCCATTTGAGAACCGTTGCTTTAAATCATTTCTCAACGTCTTGTATGATTTGCTTTTTTTTGCCACACCACTTGCACCACTTGTTTACGATAAATGATTTGAACGCACGGATTTGCAGTCGCTCATACACAGTACACACTTGCTTTGCTTCGGGCAGCGAACAGTACGAACAGTATTTATTGTTGTTTTTGCACATGTTGGCTATGAAACACACACTTGAAATTCAAGTGTGTTTGCTTTTCAAATCATCTTGCGCAGGAGACTATTGAATTAAGAAGCTAATATAATGGCTTTACACTAC
Organism: Protophormia terraenovae; assembly: GCA_951394005.1. Lineage (NCBI taxonomy): Eukaryota > Metazoa > Arthropoda > Insecta > Diptera > Calliphoridae > Protophormia > Protophormia terraenovae. The sequence continues at coordinate 1,794,385 of OX596073.1, forward strand.
TTACACATTAGCGTTTTAGGTTACTAATAAGTAATGAGATTTTAGGATATAAAAAGTTTTTTTTTGTTTTTAATTTTAAACATGGAAAGATTTTATAAACTTTAATTTCAAAAACTTAACAGTAAGTAAAAATTTAATATTTTAAAAACGATTTTAGATTAAAAATTAATTCAAACGTAAATTTTGTCTCGTCACATATTTATTCTTTCTTTAAATATATTAATTACTTAACTGAATTAAAAATCAATAAAAGTAGATTATCAAAAAACCGGTTCATAAATAAATAATTACATACCGGGTTATAAATAAGTAATCACTAAAGTACTTCTATGTAAAGTAGACGGTATGTTGTTGTCATACCAAGTTTTTGCTGGGATAAAAAACTACTAAAAAAATATAACACTTAATGATAATAAAAACTAAAAGATAATTTTTTGTAAAATTTTTTAAGAAGTTAAATTTGTCCAATATAACTCGAACATTATTTTCCACTGCACAGTGTCGCGTTTATCCAAATTAGCACGAAAAAAATACGAAAATAAAAGCATATTAATTGAAGTCATTTTTCTCGCATTTATTAGTAAACATATCATATATTATGGAAAAAATACTTAAAGTATTGGTAAGTGTTTATAGCACAAATTATGGACTTTCAAGTTGCAACTTTTAAAAATATTTTAATTTTATTTACAATTTTTGTAAAGAAGTATGATTATTTTTAATGGACTGGAACAAAAAAGTTTCAGTTTAAAAATACGATTGTTATAAATTAAAATAAAAAATCTGTACGTGATAGAAAAAGACTGAGAACAGATTATTTTTCAAAACATCAAAATCTTTGTATTCTACATATTGTATTTTTTGTTATTTTTATTTCTTTGTTTAAAGAAGGATTTTGTTGTTGACCAGTTTTATGAAACATTGCAGTCTTATAATCAGAAAATAACAACCAATTTCCAAATATTTTAAAGCAGGGACCGTAACCGTTATGACTGTTATCATAAAAACCAAATAATAACAGCTATTTTTTGATTTTTATTTATTTATTTTTTTTTTTTTTTTTTCGAACAGAAATACCGGTTATATTTTAATTTATATTTTTTCGGTATAAAATAACTGTTATTTTTTCGATTTTTGGTTTTTGAGCAGAAATAAAAGTCATTTTGTGATTTTAATTTTTTGAGAAGAAATAAAAGTCATTTTCTGAAACTTAAAATTTTTTAATATCATTTTATGAAAGTAGACTCTATACAGATCACAATGATCTATTTTTTTGCTACTGGTTTTTTTGTTTAAAAATTAAAAAATAACAGTTATTTTCCGACCCTGTTTTAAAGTGATTATTGAACATTATTATTTGTTTGTGCCAAAAACTAGTAAATACTAAAAATTATGTAATCTTATTAAGACAAGGCAATTTAACACAAATAAGTATAACGTTTTTATAACAAAAAAATAAAAAGTTAAATCTCATTATTTAAACACTTGATACTATGTCTGATTTTAGCATATTTCCTATATACATATGTACATTTTACATGTATATGTATATACTAAGATTTGAACATTGCTAAGTAAACATTTTATTTCTAAACCTACCGAAATTTTCGTATTACGCAGTTATTTTAACAATTCGTAAAGACAGATAAAATAATAAATCAACTTTAATAGATAATTTTAATCAATAATCTAATTTAAATTATAAGAATATTCAAATATACTCTATTTAAAAAATAATTATAATTCGAAGTTTATAATTAAATGTTTACTGGGATATTATGTATTTATTTGTAATGATATATTTTGTGCAATAACAAAATATTTTAAGTACCAACTTGCTTGCAACAATAACAACGTTTTCACATCAGTATTACTTGTATTTAGTGTATGTTTCTGTTCACGTTAAGCTTTAAATATAATTATGTAACTAAATGCAAGTCAGAGTTTCTTATATTTTACTTACTTACAAAATAAATGCAGGTGTACTGAAACGCTTTTCGAATACATACGTTTTTATCTGTAAACATTTTACCAGAATTTAACACCATCATTGACAAAGACATTGGCACTGAACAAAAAATAATATTAAAAAATAAAATAAAAACAAAAAATGCACTCAGAGACATTAAAAATCCATTTAGCAGGTACAGCGTTGAAAAGAAAATGAACTCTTCAACTAAATATATGAATAAACTCATCAAGATGTTTTGCAACGAAAACTGTCTTAATAAATAAAATTCATTTACAAAAAAAAATGTTGTTTTCTTTTTTTCCTAAAATATTAAAGATGTTTGTATAAAATATCATTAAAAATATAGAGATGGTGTAAATTTGTTATTAATTATCTCCATTTTATTTGTGGCACTTTAACAAATTTAACTTAACATCTTAACAAATGAGTAAATATTAGATTGATTTATGCTCATTAACAATAAATCTAATTCGTTTAGATTCCAAAAGAAGAGAACTCAATTCGCGTTGTGTTGTTTCTTATGTATTTTATTAGAATATATATATATATATAATGACTGTTTGTTATAGTTTTAAAGATATATAATGTAGTTGCGACTCTTATACTTACAAGTATATTTGCACAACTAAAAAAGCAAACTTTTATGCAATTATCTTTTCTATTACATTCTCAAAGTGCCTCAGGTATTGTGCTATAGATGATTGTACGAGTACCAACAATGAAAACATTCGCAAGAGTATCGCTAACAATAACTACTCAAAATTCTACAAGTACAACTACGAAATGTAGTACATTTATCCATGGACTGACAAAGTTGACTCAATAACTGACTAGTTAAAAAAATGCATCGTATGTATATATGTATATGTGTGTGTGTGTATGTATGTAAATTTAAGAATGTCATTTCCTTTAATAGTTTTTTTTTTTTCTACTCCTTTGGTAAACATGTTGCAATATTTTGAAATGTTAAATATTTTACAACTTACTTTGTATAAAACTAAGTACCTTGCCACTTGCCACTGTAGCTGGGACTATGATTATTTCTAAATATGCATAAGTATGTATGTACATATGTATACATGTATATATGTATATGCTTGTGAGTGTTCGGAATTCTTTGCTAAATTAACGACAGAAAAAGAAAACAAAAAAACTTTCTATGAAACTGAAAAATTCAAATATTTCTAAAATATAAGAAAAAAAACATCAACAACAACTATAACAATAAAAAAAAACTGGTAGAACAAGAATATGCCGCTGGCAATATTGACAAAGCTACTCTGTTTTACATATTCGTAGAAAAAATTTACTTCTACTCCTACACATACACCCAGCAAACACACAAGTATGATCTTAAATGGAAAAAAATTTGGAATAAAAGAATATAATAATGTATTATCACACAGAGAAAACAGATTCGTTGCCACAACCGAATTTTTAGCCAATCTTATAATTCGGTTCGAAGTACTGAATATATTGTTGGTGGAACCATTTCAAAAAATTCAATTCGGTTGTGATAAATAATAATTATTTACAAAATTAATCAATATTTATTAGACTTGTGTATTTATTTTATTAACTCAAATATTGGTAAATAAGTAGATACATCTATACATATACGGGCAATTATCAAAAATTTTTGATTTAAGCCCTTCAAAAAAATAATATTTTTTTTTTTATGGTACATTAAAATCTTTTTGTATACATAAAGTGACTCGAATGCATGTAGAATCAGTTCGCGTTAATCATATCATGTGAGGGACTCATATCATGTGAGGGCGGTTTAAAGTCGAACATATAAAAATTTTTACAAAATAGAACTTTATGTACAATTCTGGTCAAAATTACACATAATATCAAAACCTACTAAGTTATTCAAATAAAATTTATGATATTTTCAATTTTTGATGGTATTAGTGCAGAATATTTTATATTTTCTTAGTAAAATTTTAAAAATTTTCTTTTCAATAAAAATCGCGATTTTTAAAAATTTTGTGAAAAATTTGGATCGAATCTAAGTTATTTCTCCATATATTAAAAGAAAATATATTTTATTAGAGTTTATTACAAAGAAATGCTATTTCATAAAGTGATCCTTTTTTAACACAAGTAAATATTTTTTCTGAAAAATTTAAAAAACCAAAAAATTTTGTCATAAAAACTTTACTACCTTTTATTTAGTTGTTGAAAGTCTGTACAACAACAAAGATGGTGCAGAATTTATGTACAAAGTCCGATTAGTTTACTTATGATAGAGTAAGATTAAAAAGTATCAACGCGCGAATAAAAATTGTAGAAGAATGGTAAAAACTTAAGTAGTTTTTATCAGTTTTTCTATATTCTTGAACTTTGAACAACAATCGTGGTTATAAAAAGAAACCTATTGTGCTAAAATTTTGCACTCTATTAGTTTCAAGTCTTGTGAGTTCAGATCTGTAACCAATTTGTTTAAAATATCATTTCCACAAAACTTATTAAGGAATTAAGTCAGTTTCAGCCAGGTTCAAAATTTTTGATAATGGCCCATACATATAAAAGAATGTTTCTAAAAAAAATAAAAAGCACTAAAACAAATCCACTCTGATACAAGTCTTGATTAATAAATAGAAATTATCTTTTGATTTATTATTGATGAATAACTACAGCTTTAAACGTTGAGATTTTGGCAGCCTATCTCCTTGAAAAGACAACTTCCCTGTCACAAACTTCCAAAACTCTCAAACCACGGCCACCAATTTATAACGCCATGATTTCAGGAATCCAATAGCAGTCTCTTGAATAAACAAATATTTCTTAGTAATACTGGTCAGCTTTCCTATGAACAAACTTTTTATAAAAAAAAAAAAACATTAAGAGCTGTTAATTGGTACAACATGTGTATGTAATTTGCAGACGCAAGATATTTATAATTTTCTTACCTTCTTTATCCACGGGGTAGCTCTGAGAGTTGCACTTTCAAAAAATACTTATGTTTATCGAAGATGTTTTAAGGGGAAAATAAAATTTCAATTGTTTTCTAAATTTTATTTCATAAATAAAAAATTTTTAAAATGTCAAAACAAATTATACCAAATATTCGGTTGCAAACCCCGAATTTTTTATAATTAAAATGAATTATAAATAAAAATAATTAAAAAAAAATGATTGTAACTACCAATTCTAAGTACTAAATTTCAGTTGTCGTTCTCAAATTATTTTAATTCTTTCTATTAAAATACAAATTGGCTCAGCTGGCTAAATTTTCTTTTATAGGAATCGTTAATCAATCAAAATTATGGTTAGAATATTATGAATAACAACAAGAAATTACATTAATATATTTTTAATAATTTTTATCAAATATTAGTCCGTTTAATAAAAATTTTATTATTTGAACCATTTTCCAACTAATCTGGGATAGTTAGAGTTTTTTCTTAAATTAAAGGTATGTTAAAGAAAATTTTCAATCATTTGATTATGTGTTTTCTGGGCTATTTAAAAAATTTTCTGATTTCAATCTTTGTGTAAAAATAATTTAACTAAAGATGATTCAACAGAAGCATCAAGAACGTTAAGGTTTGCTTTTTACATCCTACAGAATTAATGATCACATTTCGATATCAAGCAACGGTTTGTAACCAAAAAACAAAAATAAATACAAAATTTTGAATAAATTTAAAAAAACTAATTAAAAATACGCTAAAACTATTTTTCTGTTACTTTAATTAATGTAAAGTAACTTATATATAACTGAACCATTATCTTTTACTTTCTCTATATTCTGAAAGTTATATAACTTCATCAATACTTAAAGCTTACAATCAATTTTATTTTATGTTTTCTTTGTCTATATTATCAAACCCCTAAGATATGTTCATGTAAGACTAAGTTCTTGCAAAAAAAAAATAAAAATAATAATCATGAAGTTTTTTAATTCCCTAATTACACAAAAGTCTTTCCTGTTAAATTAATAAATTAAATTTAAATAACATGACATTTTCGCATACTAATTTATTAAGATTAACCATTTTAAAGCAAAGAAATTATATCTTGGAAAAAGTTAATTATTGTCAATTAATGTTATAAACCTTTTTTAACTATTAAGCTTAAAAGAAATGTTTATTATTCTTATTAACGTTGACAAGGTTAAATTTCACTAAATATTTATACATTTTAAAGTTCATGAAATAATATTGATAGTGACAGTCTAAAAAAAAAAAAAAAAAATTATAATTTACTGAATATCACACAGATCCGTACATATTTATTCATAGTAATAGATATGTATGAACATAAGCATATACAATGTATAGAGAGAAAATGTTTAGCAAGTAACCATCAAATACCAACAACAAAGAAACAATTTAAACCACTTTAAATGGATTTCAATGGAAAAACATACTCGAATAGATGAAATGCTTTAGTCAACTTGTACGTGTTCATATTAAATGGAAAATTGTAATTCGTGCTCTTTTAGCTTTTCTACCACTTTATGATGGTATTTTGTGTGTGTGAGTATGTATGTGTGTGCGGGTGTTTGTATATAGATAGATAGTTATGCCACAAAACTAAAATTGGCAACTGAGACTGTATAATTTTGTTACCAAAGATGGCGTGTCTCTGTTAGTTTATTTTTTTTTTTTATGTGTTTGGATTTACAATTTTAATTAGGTTGGCACTCATTTCACACAAAAAAAAATACAAAATACAAAATACATTTATTCCTTAAAGCAAAACAATTATTTTGAAAAGCATTCCGGAAGAATTCTTTTTAAATGTTATACCCCCGTGATTTCCCAAAAAGACTATCAGATGGACGTAATATATCATTATAATGTTTTAAAATTACCCATAATAAATTATATATTGTCTCTCACAAATTCTTATAACAAAAACTCAATTGTCTATTGAGATATTGGAAGAAACGCTCGGTTAAGTAATACATTTTAATTTAAATAAAATATTTTTGATAACTATGTACTTTAAGGCGACACACTACCTATGAGAGGGAAAAAAGTGCTTTTTCGTATTACCCCCAATGGTTTGTCATTACATTTTCAAGATGCAACCTAATAAGTTTATGTGTTTCGAATATTATAATAAAATTACTTTCATTTTAAAACAAGCTAAATTAATTTTTTTTTTTTTTTAATGCAAAAAAGAAAAAAAAAGATTTTTGATTTAAATTTACCACTATTTCAAAGAAATTTAAAAATAATAAAAATGTAAACAATTAAATTAAAATGAATGTGGGCACATATACACGTATAAGTAAATGAGTATGTAAGTAAGAAATTTACTTTATTTTTGTTCTAACAATCACGTATGTTGAACGTAATTCAAGACTATTTGGAAACACGCATATACTCCCCATGCGGCAACAATGTTGTTAAATAATGTGTGATCATCAGTAAAAAAAAAAAAAAACAACAAATTAAGGTTTTTTTGCCAATAGTTGCTAATTAAACTATTTTAGTGGGTGGATATTTTTTTTCTCTCAACACACAATCATACAAATACGAGTGTATACTTAGATTAAATACTTTTGTTGTAACAACAAAAGTTGACAGTATTTAACAATGATTCTTAAATTCCGCCACAAGATAAATTACTTTTTGGCAAACTCCTACAATGCAAAATCTTAAATGAATTTGACTGGGTGGTTGGTTGGTTAGTTGCATTGCACTACCAAATACAGCTGTATATTTACGAACTTTGTAAGATTTATGTATATAAGCGACATTAAATCTGACGTTTGTAATGCAATAACTCAGAGCATCTACCTACATACATACATTAACGGGTAAAAGAGAAATTTTCATAGCATATCTTAAGACAGGACAATTGATTTACATAAACATTTTTTTAATAGTATTTGCTATAATTAAAATAAATATTAATTCTTTACATTAACTTAAGTTTATATGAAATTATATAAATTGAATAATATTTTAAATACTTATTTATTTATCATTAAAACTATATGCCACATTTTTATGACTAGTCGTACGCATGCAGCTTCGACTATGAGGAACAAAATAATATTTATATTAGTGTGAAAATCCCTAACAGTTAACGAAATATCAATCCAATACTTCAACGACCACGTAAACACAAATATTGTATATATACACTCCATATTACAAAAAATGAAAAAAAAAAGAAAATTTCATAGAAATAAAATCTCTAAACAAATATTTATTTAGTACTTGTATTTACGAAAAAAAAAAACGTATTTACCAAACTCTTAAAAATTAAACGTTTTGGAAATGCACAAATGCAAAATTTATTTTGAACGTAAAAAAAATATATATATCATATCTTAACTTAATAAAATCTGATAAAAACAGGAAATAAAAGAAATTACTTACCGAAATATATATGTATATATATTTATTTTTATCCACTAAATTCTTCATTAAATAACATCAAAAGGATAGAAAAAATATAGTTAGTAAAAATCCCCTAGCGTCAACATGTTTAACATCTTCATGTTCGTTTCATGTTCTTAATGCTCGTTCTCTCATTAAGATTGTAAGAAATTTATTATTGTCACTCATGTGAAGATGCTATCCATGCTTTTTCCTTTAATTACAAAGTTTAAATGAAAATATATATATTTCTTCCCTTAATAGGAAACTTTATTATTTTATCATTCTTTGGTCATTTAAAACCAAACACATATACTACATATTTATATATAGAAAATTGTCGTACTAAATAATCACTTATGTTTGTAACGTTGAGAAATTTTATAAAAGTATATACCCAACAGTTCGTAAAACTTTCTTTCGCATTAGTAAGATCCACTCGGATACTAAGAGCTACATCTATTTTTTGTCTATTTACTCCTTTTTAACTTTTAAATAATTTGTATTAAGGGCAACTTTGAACAGTATGTATTCGCATTCCTCTATAAAATTCTCAATAATAAGACGTCTTTTTACTGGACTAACAATAATTTTTGACCAATTCAGAAAGAAACATTTTGTTTTGATAGTTCTTTATATGTAAGTATTTAAAACCAACAATCAACTGTTTTAAAAGTCATGAAAATACTTAGCAATCAGGTAGACAATCAGTCGAACTGTTAGACAAAAAACCAGACGTTTACAATACAATAGAAACGAGTCAAACTTTTATTTGATGCTAAAACATATTTTTTTTATATATATACTTTTTTCCTATGATTGTGTGCGTATTTTAGATGCAGTCGTGCGAAATTTAAAGAAAAATAAACAACAACAAAAAAATAATAAAGAAAATACTTATGGACACAGTAGGGAGACAAATGTATTCAAAGAATATTAAGATAAAGGAAATCACGCCTATTTAAAGGTTACCACTAAAAAACAATTTAAATGGAAATTAGTTTGCATAAAAAAAATATAAGAATAAGAAGAAAAAAAAAACAAAAACATACAAACACCCACATAAAGTATACGCTATTGTTGTGGTTTCTTTTCTCTTTCTGCTCAATAAGCAAAAGCAAAATGTGGAAAAAAATGAAAAATAAAGAAACGGAAATAAAAAACAGAAACTAAAACCAATGATAATGATATCGACCTTGGGGGAATACGAAATGAAATTAAGAGATTTTCTTAAAGATGTTTAGATTTTACGCTTTGGGGCTTAGGGTTAGGGAGAGTATAAAGTCCTATTTGATTTGATGGAAAATTTAATAACTAAACGATTATTTATTTATTATTTCTTTTTTTTTTCAGCTAACTATATTAAAAGTAAGTAGTATAAAGAAAAATCAATTTTTATTTAAATTACAATAAAAACAATTGCATTTTTCAAACAATTTCAAATGTTTTAAGTTTTAATTCCAACTTATGCTCTCATAACACTTTGTAAATTTAATGTACTACACGACGTATTAGTTATATCCCTACATATTTTTTATTCATACGTAATTACAGTTCAAAAATTACGAAAAATCACTTTAAAACATTGAGTAATTTTTTATATAAAATATAACCCAAATTTATGTGGATATTGTGTGGCGACTTTTCATTGTGTCATTTTGCTATAAATGTATTACAATTTCTTTAAAAAACTAATGAGAACAAGAAAAAATAAGTTTTTAATTTAAAAAAAAATAATGTTAACATTTTTCTATCCTTAATTTTTTTAACATTTAGACTTTTTTTAAAGTTGAATTTTAGCCTCTTTTTTTTCCATCTCCTGGCAATATTAAAAGATTGCATATTTATATGTACAATTTGTATCTAACTTTTTATCAAGTCTTATTATTAATTTTTTTAACAACTAATGATATAAACAAAATACTTGATCCTAAAATTAATATTTATTTATTACTTACTAAGAAAACTTTAAAGCAGGGGTTTAAATTATTATCCAACGGAAGCTACGAATTTGTCCCTTTTTCTGGCAATTTGTAAACTTGAAGAGAAGCGAATTCTAGGCGGATTCAAACGAAATAAATATTAGTTTAAGTTCAGTCCATGTAGCAGGGATTAAAAAAACTACTAAATTATTAAAGAAATTGCTTTCTGTTTCATAATTATAAATGAAATCCACAAAATTTTTTTCAAATATAATCATTTTCATAATATTCAAATTTAAAATATCAAAATTTTTAATTTTTCATTTATGCTTTTAGCCAACAGAATAAAATAATTTTGCTAAAATTTAAAATTAAATTTTAAAATTTTAGTTTTTGTAGCTCTTTCACATATTCAAATTATAATTGTAATTTCAAAGAAATGAAAATTTGAAAAATGAAAACTAAAAATGTATGAGAAATTTAATTTTTTATTATTAAAAAATTTAAACTAAAATTATATGAGAAACAAAAGTTTACTAAAAAAAAACTAACAAAATTTCATTTCAAGCAAGCACCCGAAAACGTTTTATTTTTATTTTTCAATCAATATAAATATATTTAATGTTCAAAATGTTTTTTCATTTGTTGAAAAAAATATGTGAGGGATTTTTATTTTTTAAAATAAATATCCCTCATGATGAAAAAAATAAATTAATTTTATTTAAACATAAATATCAGTTCGAAAAAAAATTCAAATGATTGTTTTTTTTTTTTTTATTCATACTTTTGTTTTCAAAATATTTTTTTTTTTTTTATTTACGGCCTGTTTCTCTATGTCGAACGAAAAATTCGTTTCGAATAAATGTATAGAAAACAAAAACAAAATTTTAAATTTATTTGTTGTTTTCCATACATTTATTCGAAGCGAATTTTTCGTTCGACATAGAGAAACAGGCTGTTAATGAAATTGTTGTTGTTTAGAATTTTTTCCATCCGATAAAAAAAGTTCAAAATAATTTTCAACTTTTGTAATAAATATCACAAAACATAATATAATAACAGAAGGTAGAATCATTAGGGAGAGTTTTCAATTTTAATTCTTGTTATGTCAAATAACAGAAAAATAAAAAACAAAAAATAAGAATAAAAAAAATATAAATGTTTTTGTTTCATTTTAATTTCGTTTTTTTTTTTTTTTTATTGAAACTTTTTTTATTGAAATCTTTAATAATCAAGTAGATTTTTGAACAATTTATCTGGGAAAAAGTTGTGTAGACTACAAGATGTATATAAAATATAATTCCACCGGCTACTACCTCACCACCAACAACTTCCAATGATGCCAACTATATCCTGCCATGGAGTTCTCGCAAAAGAACGTTTACTGGAGCTGCAAATAGATGTTCCGGCTTGTCCAGTAGTTACCAATAACAGGAAATATACTTGGATTCAGAGTTGTTGATAGTTAAGATAGAATCGGTCCATGAATAAAATTTTTCAAATTTTCATTGAAAAAAATAAAAAAAAAATAAAAAAATGTTTTTGTTCTATTTTATTTTTCAGTTGTTTAATATTTTATTTTAATTTTTTTACATTTTGTTTTCATTTTTTATTGTTTGACAATTCAGGGCATAGTATAGCTAACTAGTATCAAAGAATATACAACATATAGAAAGCGCATCTCAATGAAAAATGAAATATTTTTTAAAAGTATTTATGGATGCGGGAGGGAAGACAAAAGGAAAAGAAGCTTATGTGTTTTTGATCTCTTCTGTTATGCTCTTGAAATAAATAAAAAAAACAAACAAGAAAGTCAGTCTCGCACGAGCATCCAATCAGGAAGGTTGTGTTATCGCTTGTTGTTTGAGATACGCTCATGAAAAATGTTTGATGTTTAGTAGGAGTAATTATTACGATTTTTGTCTCTTAATTAAACAACTATCTTATTTTTTTAGTTAAGAAATATTAAATTACTATAATTAATTTTTTGTTATAAAATACAAATTTGAAATAATCGTTCGTGCTGAAGTAAATTTAGTATTATTCGATATTTCTTAATGAGAAATTAAATTCTAATTTATAATTTTAATAACAATAGAAAAATAAACATTAAATCGTAATTTTTATGATTACTATGGTAATCTTTGCGATCCTTGATTTTTACTATTCAAATTCTAAACTAGTAACGTGTATTTCCACTTACAAGTCTTGAATTGACGAAGAAACTTTCAAAATTAAATTACTATAAAAATTATGTTATTTTTTTGGTGTATAATTTCATAATGGGACAGGAAAAAAAACATACACAAACATAATTGTGAATGTATGAGTGTGGCGATCGCTGGTGTAGTGCATATGAGAAAGTAGAAACAAGAAATTGGTTGTTTATTTAATAAGGGATATAAAATCGATCGTGTAATGTAGGGTATAGCATATGTGTTTTGTTGTTTTAAAAATAGAAATACTTTAATCAGCTCCGAAGTAGTTATGCCCGTTTTAACCTCATATGAACTTATGAAAATATACTTTCAGAATATCAAACTTATATATTAAAATTTGATTTTAGTAGTTTTTTTACTTATGTATTCAAAGTAAAAGATGTTAAACTTAAGTATATTAATAAAATAAATAAAAACGAAAATGTAAAATTATATTCACTTGAAAAAAAATATATAATAAAAATATTTTTATTTATTTGTTCTTTTTTCGTATCGAATTTGTCACCACAAAGATTAGATTTTTCCTTAAAAAATTTGTTTTATTCTGAAAAAATATGAAATTTTATTGAGAAAATACCTTTTGTAAAAATAATATTTAATTTGTATATAAGTACCTACAATATTAAAAATTTGTTATGACAAAAATAAATAAATTAATAAAAATCCTGGCCAAAAAAATAACTTTTATATATTTAAAAACATTTCGGTATTTTTGTTTATAAAAAAATGAAAGTCTATAAATTGAAACATTGCTATATAAATATTTTTTTATAACTTATTGCTTACAAAAAGGAAATCAAAAACTTTCTTTATTATTCAAAATAAATGACATTTCTGCTTAAAAATAATTCAAAACAATTTTTTTACGAAATAAAATTTACATATTTTAATAGCAATTTTTTGTTTCGAATAAAATACAACTCAAAAACTTGGAAAAAATCACAAAATAATTATTTTCCGAAAAAAACTTTAAAAATGAACAAATTTAAATATTTTTAAAAAAATTATAAATCTAAAAAACATTTTTATAATTGAAATTTTTTAAATAATAAAAAAAAAACACAGAAAAAATTATCTGTACATTTAAGAAATATATAAAAATATACATATATAAAAGTATAAAATAACAATTATTAATTTATCAAAAATAAAATTATAAAATATAAATTGACAACTTCCAAATCATACAAAATTTTGTCACGTCACAAAGAAGGTATAAGTACGTCGGTGCAGATCGAAGAATTTCTACTTGTAAAACAACAAAACATGTACGCTATGCCCTACTGTAATATTAACTTTTATGTCTGTTCCATTAGTTAATAAACAACAAAAATTTCTGTTGGCTCTTTTTATATCAAAATAAAAGAAACAAATATTATAAAGAATACACACATGTACCCTGCAAACATTTTTTATTGCGGAAGTGGCTAAGAAGAGTCTTCCAGAAGTTGAAACTCATCGCCACGACTATTGCCAAAGTATCATTAAAATCATCTTCCGTCGGGAAGAACTGTTCCTCGTGGAAGTGTCTTCCAGACGACCCGAAGAAGTCACTTCTGGAAGTGTCGAAGAAGACTCTTCTGGGCGCCACCCGGAAGATGATCAGAGAAGTGTCGTCTTAGTCTCTTTTAGAAGATGATTTTTCATTTTTTTATTTCTGTGTTTATAATTAAAATTATTTTTTTATATTTCATAATTATCTTTATTTCACAATTATCTATACATATAAAACTACACAATAAATAATTCACATATAAAGTAATTTTACATTTAATAATAAAATCTTCATGCGAAATTTCTGGTCAAATCCGGTACCTTTAAAAGAAGAAAAGAAGGTTAATAATAATTTTTATAGTTAAATTGTATTCAGATTACCTTTTGTACAAAGAATGCGGCAAGACACTTTTACAGGCAAAGTTTTGGACTTCTTTAAATATGCAAATATTTGTTTAATGAAGTTTTTCCTAAAATTAATATATGTAAATTGTAAGTAAAATCCAATATTACTAAATAAAAAATTAAGAAGATTTACTTACTTTTTAAAAATTTTATTTGTTAATAATTTCCAAATTATTAACAATAAAAAACACTTATGTAATTATCAGGAAAATTTTTCTTTTTATGTTTATTATTGAAGCCAAACTGTACCAAAGTTAAATTGTTACTGAAAACATGATTTTACCTGCTTCTTTATTGTGTTATTTTCTTTTCATAAAAAAACTGACAATCTTCCCAACACACGTCAAGAAGATTATTGCGCAATAGTAATGTATTTTGTTTTTGTTAAATTCGAATAATCATCTTATTATCTTCCAGAAGTGACTTCCAAGTATACTTCTGGAAGATCAAAGGACGATAGTAATGCATTTTGTTTTTGTGAATTTCGAAAAATCTTCCGACAATCTTCTAGAAGTCACTAAGAAGTGACGTCTGGAAGATTAGCAACAAATTTATCTTCCAAATGTTTAAAGGGTACAAACACATATATTTCAAATCTTTCTCTCTCTCTGTTTTGGTGGTGTATTTTGTTTCCCTTGTTACTTATCCCCCTCATCAATGCAAAATGTTGAGAGGGAGACTTATGTGAGAGCGGGTTCTATGATTAAAACCCGCCATAAGAAATTTTACTTCTACATGATGCGCCTTCTATATATGAATATTCTTTGCTAGTATAGAAACTGACTCTCTTTTTTATTAAACACTCTTCACATACATATGCTGTGTGAATTCAACACACTTGAGAGAAACGTAAACAACACAAAAAATTAACAAAATTATCCTTTAAAATAACATTTGCATCACATTCTTTCACTCATATATAATATTTTATTATTTTTTTAAACACTTTTATCACTTTTTAATTTCCGACACGTTTTTATTTTTTACAAACGAGAAAAATATTTTTTTACTATTTTTGAAATTTTTTTATTGGCTGTTGAATTTTAAACTAAATAAAAACAGTTGCAATTTTTGGTATTAATAATGTAGTCGATTTTACGATAATTTATATTTTTGTTGATATTTCAAATTAAATCATTATAAATACTATAGACGTTAAAATCTTTAGTATTTGTTGAGAAATATAAATATACATGTAAAAGAAAAATTTAATAATTTTTTAATACAATTTTTTGCAACTTTGTGTACATATGAAGTGTGGTGAATGTGATTTTTACACCAATACATATAAATAAAATTTTACTAACACATTCTTAGCGTCATGATCACATGATCACAAAAGATATTTATATTTTTTATTTCGATCATGATGAAAAAATAAAACTATTGATGAAAATAAAAAAATCATGATGGATTTTTATTATTTTTCGAACATTAAGGATTGTTTTTCGATTGAAATAAAAATAAAAATATTGTTTTTTTAGTATTAAAATCCGGTCTCTGATTTCAAGTTTAAAAAATAGAAACAAAACTTTTTTTACTAAAAGCAAATCCTAAGAATTATGTAAAATAATTAAAAATTACCTTATTGGCTATAAACCAAATTTAACTCCAATTGTGACCGAAGTTTTCTGGTTAAAATGGTTGACTTTATTTTGCCTTTTGTCTTCTTTTGTGCTCTATTCTGAAAAATATATTAATGTGTCACGATGTTTATTTTCTAGCAGTGTTGCTCTTAAAAAAAATATGTTACATGTTAAACATATTAAACAAAAAACTGAAACTATTTGTCTAGAAGAATTATTTTTTAATATTTGATGCTCTATAGTTAATATTTTACAAAATTTTAATATTCAAAATTTTATCAAGAATACGAAAATTCAGCGAAACTTCATAATTTCTCAAAAATACGTAGATTTATAAAAAATTCAAATTTCGCCAAAAATCCAAAATTTCTCAAAAATATGAAATTTCAACAAAAAACAAAAATTTTTCCATAAATACAAAATTTCGACATGTCTCCCAATAAAATCAAAATTTGTACAAAAATTCGAAATTACACCAAAAATACAAAATTTCACCAAAATTCAAAAGTATAAAATCCTATCTGTAATACGAAATCTCATCAAAAATTCCAGATGTCACAAAAAATCCGAAATTTTGACCAACACCCGTATTGTGAACTTTATAAATGATGACAAAATTGTAATAAATAAAATTACAAACATAATTTTCATTTTGTTATAATTTTGTAATTTTCACAAAGTTCAGAATACGGGTATAAAATTCCAAATTTCACTAAAAAACTTCTTCCAAAATTAAAAATTTATAGCAACATTTCAAGCTATCGACAACATAAAAATTATATATAATTTTCATAGCAATTGGCTAAATGCAAGTTAATTACTCTAATACCCAATTTACACTTACGTTCAAAATCTCGTTTGAACGAGATTTCGAAAGAACAAAATCTACTCTGTTTACATTACGTAATTACGACAGTTTTGTAGATTTTGTTTGACAATTGCTTTTTGATAAAATTAAACACACATACTAAACACATTTAAATAACCAAAATGCTTTGCAAAACCTTTTTTTAATTAATTTTAAATTTATTTATGAACATTTTCAAATACAAATTTATTTATTTTTAATTTTAAAAATATTTGTTAAAACACAAATGTCATTTTTATTTAGAACATTGTTGTATTTTACCAACACACTGAAAGAAAAACAGTTCAAAATCGAGTTAAATTTTGGTAAATTTTGGTAAAATCTTGTTAGAAACTAGATATTGATTTGTATGGAAAATCGAATTAAAATCTAATAAAGTTATGTAGATATGGCTTGAAATATCATTTAAACTAGATTTTGGGCAAATGTAAATGGGATATAAGGATTTTAAACAAAAGTTTTTAATGAACATGAAGTATATGACTGTAACACTAGTATATTTTACCATAACTTGTGAGTGAAAAAATCTTAGATAATTTAAAAGTAATTTTAGTCGGCAGTCTTTCACTTTTCTAAATCGAAGAAATAATTCTCGATTTATATGCCATAAAAAATCTGTGACAGACAAGTTTACGTATTATTTTTTGGCAGACCAACAAATTTCAGTAAAAAAATTTCTAAGATTATTTTAATACTTTGTGAGGCAAAATTTGGAAACACTTTCGATAGTCTCACTTAAAATGGCGTACTGATGTATTTCATCAAACACTTTCCAAAATTGAAAAGAACTTGTGTCTCTCAAAATATGGAGAAAAATCAAACCAAAGTTATCATAAAATGTTTTAAAAGAAGTCTGCCAGATACATTTAAAATCTGATAATTGATTTTATGACATTACGATTTTACAAAAATCTGTATTCAGTTTAAAAAATTAGTTTGGTACCATTTCAGTTAATTTATTGAGAAATATATATAAAATACTTAAATATTTATTCTTGTGTAAATTATGTTTGTTTTTAATTATGTTGGTAGCACAAAATTTTAGTTTACATTTTTTAGTAAAAAAAAATCATTTCTCATAAAACTAAGATTTTAATTTTTTCAGATTTTAATTTCTCATATATTTAAAAATTTTCAAATTTTCATTTCTTTGGTAGTAAAATTTTCTGTGCTAAGAAAATTATATATTAAAATTATTATTTTTACTAAACTAAAAGCAATTTGAAATATTTTATATTTCAAAAATATTTTTAGTTCCATATAAGCGACAGTTAAATTAATTTTCATATTTGAAATTTCTTTCCTTTTAAAAACTAAGACTAAGCAAATTGCTGTATAGTTTTTAGTAATCAAAAAAAAAATTGTTAATACATAATTTTACTCGCTGCCATGTAGCATCCAATTTCCATGTATTTTGGATGAATCCAAGTACTTTTAAACATCCGTAATTTTATTTATCTTTGTTTTGAAGGCAACGGACCAAAGGTTATTAATTTTGCATACAAATACTCAGTCATATTGATCGGAAAACACTTACGAGTACTAGACAAAACTTAGCTATTTTAATACTATAATTCGATCTGGTCTTTTATCTCACTAGTATGTATCTGACTTCGATCTCCTATTCCCACTCTTATTTCCAGAGAATTGTATATCGGAACTTCCACGTTAATAAACTAACTAAAACAAAAAAATATATGAGGAATTTCAAAATTTTTGAAAATTTTAAGTAAATATATTTTCCCTTTTTTTTCCTCTAACACTAACGTCGATTTGTGGTTTTATTAATGACTATTTATGCATACAAAATATATTCGCGTTAATCATTTTTATTAATGCGCGCATAAATTGTAAAGGCTTGTATTTGAAGCTTTCAAAAAAAATCTTAAAAATAGAGCTTTGGATTTATCAAAATCAAAACAACGCGATTTTGAAGAACTTCTAAGTATATGTCAAAATGATTACAGCATTTTCAATATTTATCGAAATACACTGAAAAGAACAATTTTATTTTTTTCACAATTTCGTAAATAGTAAAAAACAATATTGGTTTAAAATTTTGCAAAATCATGTTTAATAAAAGGCATATCTTGGGATCATTTGCTGAAAAATTTAAAGGAATATCGGTTTTAATTTGGAAAATATAGTTTTTTAAACATTACTACTCATGATAATATTCCTAACAAAAAAAAAGATTTTAATTTTTTAAAAGTGAATTAGCAAAATTTTTATCTTGTTTGATGATAATATTTATAACGAAAATTGTTTTTTTTTTATTTCAAAATTTGAACTATATTGCGAAATATAGTTCATGTAGGTTTGATTTTTGATGTTAAGAACATGTTTTTTGGTCCATAATTATAAGTTCTTAAAATACTTTGACGACACACGTTAGGGTAAAATGTGTCAAAATTGGCGCCTTATTGAATTTTATAATTTAAAATTTTGTAATAAAGTTGGGTAACGAATAAAAATTGACAAAATTATTTATCAATAGCAATTAAAATCTTTAAGCTAAGTCGTGCTGTTTTCTTATAAGAAGCTGTCAACGTTAAGAATTTTTTTAAAATTTTTGAAAAATTTTAGAAAATTAAATTTTCATCAGCGTATTTATTTTAAATAAAAAGTCTTTTAAGGTAAAATTTAAAATGAAACCATCAACTTCAGATATTTAAGTGTACTTTTCTTCAAGTATTTATAAATTATATTTTGTACTAATATTTTTGTTATTTTTTTGAAAATTGTCCTAAAATACAGTAATTTTCAATTTTCATGGAATGCAACTTAAAATGTTACAGGATGTTTGTTCTGAAAATTTTCTGAAAAATAATATATATTGTCCACTTTAATATTATTGAAAAAAATCGTGCCCATATATAGCCCGATTTGAGAAAATAATATTTTTTTTTAAACTATAGTAGATTTCATATAAAAAACAGCTTAAGTGCAGACATTTTCTTTGCTTTATCAAGCATTAAACAGTGGAGAAGAATAAGAATAAATCTGTAAATTCTAATCTAAAACTAGTGTCATGGAAAATGTTTAACCAGTAGCGAATTTTTATTCCTTACCCGATTTCCAAGATTTTTATAACACCTTAAAGTCCTTGATAAATCCTTAAAAAACATGCTTCTATGTACTACTTATCTTATACATTTTTCGAGTTATATACATTTGAAATTCCAAAAATCTCCAAATGTTTTCCACTGATTTTATAAAATTTTATGTAGTTGGTTAAAAAGCAAAATTATATATTGAACAAAGAAAATTTTGAGTCGTTATCTTTATTGAGTCAAAAGTTAAAATATTTTGAATTGGAAAGTTTGCAAAAAATTTTCTTTCAAAAAAATCTTAAAATTCAAAAAAATATTTTTTTCCACTTCTTGATTAATATAAAAACCAAATGAAAGTATTAAAATATTGATATCACCTTTCCCTGAATTAAGTGGCATTTTCGACCACCTTTACCCCAATGTGCGACACCTGAATTTTAACCATTAAGATGTTTTTATATATATATATATATATATATATATATATATATATATATATATATATATATATATATATATATATATATATATATATATATATATATATATATATATATATATATATATATATGTATATATATATGTATATACATATATATATATATGAATTTTAACCATTAAGATGATTTTATATATATAAATATATATATATATATATATATATGACTATTTTTTTTTTTTTAATGCAAGACACTAAAAGCAGGTTTCAAATAATTTCGAAATTTTTTGAAATTCCTCATATACATTATTTTAGATCCCCTAAAACTTTGTTAAAGTCCCTTAGGGCTCCGCTGACCCCTATTTGGAAATCGTTGCTTAAAAATGTAAATTGTTAGTTCTTTGACATTAAAATAAATAAAGAGATACCGATTTAACAAGTTAGCTTGTTTAGTTTAATTTATAAAATTAATGATGTTCGCAAGTTGCTCAGTTGTATTTTACATATACATACATATACGTATGTATGTATATTTAAGTAACTGATACAAAAGTATATATTTCTAACCGACTGTCGTTTGCACTGACTGTCAACTAGTGGTAACCATTGAAATAGTCAGAATATAAAAGGCAATTTATTGTTATTAATGGTTCATGTACGTGGTTTCTTACACAAAACAAACAAAAACAGACAAATAAACTTTAACGCTCCCTCACTAACTCATGCTCCAACCAAATGACCTACAAATATTGTGATGCTACTGTTTGTTGACATAGAATAGTTAAAAGTATTAAGCATATATTCAGCATTAACGCATCTTATTTACCTTTCACCTTTATAAAAGTAGTAAAGTAATATTAACAAAAATTTCCATTTATTCCAATTTGTTTATTTATGTTTATAGAATAAGGTCTTCTTCATAATAAAAAAATTAATTTTATGAAAGTTTTATTAAATAAATTTAAAAATGTTATAAAGAAAAAGATTGGTAATTATATATAGGCCCCAAAAGTATGTTAAAGCTTAAATCTATTTTAAGAAAAAAATGGAAGGAAATAATTAAATCCTGAAGTCACTTTAATTCTAGATAAATAAATTACAAACGTAATGATAAGCTTATAACAAATCCTTACCACTCATCGTTAAGAGTAAAAAAAGAGTAGTGACAACTATAAGTACATGAGTATGTTTAATATTGTCTCTTGGATTATAATAAGGATTTAGCAAAGATTTCATAAAGCTTCATAAAAATTCTATTAAAAATATGTGAACGTATGTGAATGTTTTTCTTTTTTATTATTCAGTTATACATTTTAACGTCAAACAATTCAAAATGTTAGAATATTTCGAGTGCTTTTACTATCTATTTAGAGATATTTTTAAAAAATATTTTATATTTTTGATCTAAAGCTAGAAATAGTTGATAAAGTTTTATAGATCGAAGACCTCATATAAACTTTAAGGACAAAGCTATTTATATAATTAGTTTTGTCTATAATCCAGCAGTTTAATACGAAAAGACTCATATGTATTACATACATACACATAAACAATTGGTTAACTATTCAAACAAATATACAAATGTTTGTATGTATTGATGTTCGCTTGTACAATTACGTGGTTGTATAACAGTGGAAATAAAAAAAATCTCAAATGAACAAAAGACATTTATTTAGACAAATAAAATAAAAAGAAATAAACAAAATAAAACACTTAGGGATTTCTTTACTGTGTGTATGTGTGAGTGAGTGCTGTTTTCTTTTTTTAAATACCAAAAAAAAACTTATGTGTTTGTGCTTAGACATTTTTATTCTATTAATTTAATTGGAGATTATCTGACAACTCTAATACATTTTTTTTTTTTTTTTTTTAAGAGAAAAAAAGAACAAAAGTGCTCACATACCCTCCACTAAATTTGAAAGGAACAAAAACACTTAGAAATATAACAGCAAAATGCTATTTATTTAATATACAAAGTACAAACATCTGCTTATGCTTTCTAGTTAGCTTTTTTTCGCTCTTGTGTATTTGTAACATAAAATGTTTTTAGCGGTTTTCGTTTGGGTAAACATTTCTTTAAACTTAATAGGCTCACATTTAGATAACGATTAAATCGTTACATTTCTTCTACATTACTTAAAAAAACAAACATATTAAACAACTTGCATACATTTCCATATGTATAAACAAATACATATGTACACACAAATGTTTAAATATACCTACATATAAAGCAATTTATGTAAATTGTCATTAAACGCTAAACAATCTCTATCTTCTCCCTTAGAGCTAAAAGGACTAAAAAGAAACCCCAACAACAACCACTGACAACACATGTGTTTACAATTTTCAATCTGTGTTACACAAAAAGTAAAATCTAGGTATGAAATAAAAAAATAAAAAACTAAAACTAAAATTTACTAACAAATTCACTATAAACCTACAACTTAACAATCGTACCATACACACATACATACATATGCATGTATGTATGTAAAGGTATAACAACTACTGTTATTACTTTGTTCCCATCCCTGTGCAAGTTATGTTTATATATTTCGATGGGAGTAGAAATGCTTGAAAAACTCTTAAGAAAAGGAATTAAAATAAAGTTTTACCATCATTAGCAGGCAAAATGTGTTTTCTCATTATGGCCCTTAGCTTACCTTGAAAATACTTTTCCCTTTAACTATAATCCAAATGGTGTAGAAGAAGGTTTAAAGACAAAACTTTATTTTTCAACAAGCAAATAAGGAGCGAAGAAAATAAAAGAAGAAAATAAACTATTTCCTTTAAACGTTTGGCAGTTCCAAGTAATTAGAGGCAACACTGCTTTCCAACTAAATCGCTCATACCTTCTTCTTACCTTGTATACATTTACTACTTATATATGCATGTTTACATTATATATTATATATTCGCACAGTGGGTAAGAAAAATTAGCAAATATTTAATGGGAACAGTTTCTGATAAAAAATAATAAATAATAACACACTAATTTAAATAGTGGTATTATCTACTACTATACATAAATATTTGTATAACCTACAAATCTCAATCTTGAAGTAGTATGAATATTTTTTTTTTTTTATACTTCTGTTGTCTACTGTAAGTGATTCGGTAAACGTAAACAAGAGAGGGAAATGATATGCGTGTGGTAAGTATCAAGAGCAGTTTGATTGTTGAAAAAAAACTTTCAAATGAATTTCCGTTAAATGAAAAGTTAATGGTGTATCGAAAAAGTTACATAGTTACAAGTAAAGTAAGTTCAACTTTACATAAAACACAAATAGCTACAAAAACAATGACAGGTACATGCATACATATGCAAAAAGGTATGTGTTGGTAAAGTAAAAGTGTTAGACTTAATTTATATTTACTTCTGTATTATGTAACTAAATTCTTTACATTTGCCATATCTGATTTGTAAATATTTTGCTTTTAAATATATACATATTTACATACATATTTATGTATATTTATAAAATTTCAAAGTCATACATTCAATTGTTGCAAAGTCATGAAAATCTTATTATCTCTGAACACTGCAGATAAAAAAAATAATAGCTTTTATATCAATGACTTAATTCATTTAAAATATATTTACTCAACATTTAGGTAACTCTTTTTTTAAATAAACTATTTACTTGTGTAGGCATTTCATTTTATTTTATATAATGTTCTTCCCTTTCTTTTTAAATTGCTCTAAAATTATTATAAAAACTGTAGGCGTTTAATTAAATAAAATTAAAAATCTTATTTTAACGAGATAAAAGATAAAGAAAATTAACAGGAAAAAAGCTCTAATAGAAAAGAATATTGAAGAGAATTTAATAATTGTATATAATTATGACTAGGGGGCGGATTATCAATATTTAGTTGATAATGTATTTTGTATTATATATTACTTATTTTTTACACATTTTTTAAATAACAAATCATTTTAAATTGGTCTTTTGTAAATTCTTTTTATCAGCAGATATTCCCTTAAATAATTTACAATACAATATTTTTTTATTTATATTTAACCCGTGTCTAACCGTTAAGATAAATAAATAAAATTTGGAGTGGGGTCTACTTTAGCAATTGTGATCATAAAATCGAGATTTGTGTACCTAGCTATTCTAGTTTTCGAGATATCGGGTTTTGTGAAAACGCTTCAATGGTCGATTAGGGGTATGTTCATTTAAATTTAGTTTTATGGTAATTTTACAAATTATATACTAAATATATCAAGTGTGAAGCAGACAAATTTGAGACCAAATAATTTTTTATAATGTATAAAAAATAATTACTCCTTCTGAAATATGTTACACATTGAGGCATTTGGAATATGTATTAATATACATTGCATTTGATTATCTGTTTGTGTATCATCTTGATTAGGATTTAAATATAGTGGACAGAAACGCACTTTTGGGCCCTTCATACAGGCGGCGTAATCTGATGTCAATTTTTTCTTTAGATAATTCACTTTCGATTTCCAGCTGGCTCATGAACTATTTCTTTTTAGCTCTAATCTATCTATTTACCGAGGAAATGATAACATTATTCTATAATGGCGTTTTGCTTCAAACACAAATGTCACGTAAATCGATTATTTTATTCTTGGCTGAGCAAAATGAATTTTTATCCCGAATATTGTGAAATCGTAAATTCTGGTTAAGTAACAAATGTACTAGAGCATAATCTGATGTATTCCAATTGGACCACGAATATATTAATATTTTGAATAAACAACAAAACTAACAGTAACGTATGTATAATCATAAAAATTGTTTAAGACAATCATGAGTCCTATGCAATTTGATCAAAAATAGTTTCGAATTTTTGGAAAAAATATTTTATAAATTTGGCCCATATGATTTTGTTTCGCTAGAAGACTTTTCAGGGCATTTTGACAAACAATTTTTTTGAAAATTATCTAATATCAACAATACTTACTATAATGCAAAATTTTAATATTTTTGCCACAAAAGGAACAGAATAAAAAATGTTTATCCATTTTGCATGAAAAATTATTGAACTTTTTTAGCAAATGACGGTTTGTGGACCGAAATCATTGCAACAAATTTTTCTCATAACAGGCTTAAAGTTACGAATTTTTTGTAACCCATTTCAAGACAAAACTTAATACTTTTTTTGGCCGAAATATTCCAGACCATGACTTTCAACCGCTGGTACAAAAATTTTGTCTACGGCACACTCTAATATTCAATATGCCTTTATGCCTTCATAAAATACACTTTAAATACAGGTAGCGTCGCACAGTGCTTTGTTCCATAGAGAAAAATCAAAATAAAAACATTTTTTAAATTGTATTGAAATATACGTTTTTAGAAAGGTAACAATATAGATCATATAATTTAGAAAGATTTTTTGGAAAAAGTTGTTTTTATGACTTTTAGAGGGCGCTAAAGTCAGAGAATTTAAACCAAATATTAATGAACCAAAAAGTTGGTTTTAAACTGTTTTAGGAAAAAAAATTTTCAAAAATTCATTTTTTTATGAAAAGTGTCGAAGTTTTGTTATTTCAACACCTCAAAATATTTGTAAATTAAATCAATTATTATTTTTAAAATATAGTGTTTCGAATAAATATATATTGTTGCTCAAATTTAGAATAGAAAAATATATTTTTTTTAACCCAATAAATTACGTTAAAAATCCTCCAGATGGCGCTAATTATAGAGCATTTTTAAATTTTAATACAAAAATTACAACAGTTCGATGGAGTATTAAAAAAATTATAAATTTTTTTTTTTTTTTTTTTTTTTGCTTGATTCTAAAATCTAGTATTGGTTTTTAATATATAAAAGAAAAATTATTTCCTATTTTTTGCCACAACTAAAAAAATAATTATTTAACATATTACTAAATTTCCTTTTATTACGCAAAAGTCAAAGAATTCTTTATGTTAAAATATTTTGTGATGTTAAATCGACTTTGCTTTAAAATTTAATACAATATTGAAAACTAAAAAAAAAAAAAAAACTAAAAATGTTGGACCTGAACTACTTTTCTATTAGTAATATATTTTTATAATTGTTTTCCTAAATAGTTTCTTGTTCTATTATTATTGGCATTTTTAAAACGTGGGCTTTTAAATAAGTTCTTTTTTAAAATTCTCAGAGCAGAAAGGATGCAAAAAAATTTAAAACTTTAACAATGTAAAAGCGATGTCCTTTAATGATCTATAAATAATGAATAGCGAGCAAATATACAAATATAAATTTGTAGATGTACATATTTTTAACTTTTAATCGCAACACACAACTTATTTGATGCTTCATCTTAGTAGGTCTTCGTAAGATGAAGCATCATACAAGTTATAATATTTAATATTTTCTATATTATATTTTTTTTAAGGTAGTGCATAAAAAAACATTTTCGATATTCAGAAATAAATGAAAATGGATCTAGGATGAAATAATTTACTTACTTACTTACTTTCGTTTTTAATTTGTACACTAAGTACAATAAATATTCTATTATGCTTTAAAAGTTTTATAGAAATTTTACTATGATTTTTTTATTAAATTTTCTTTTTGAAATGAAATTGAAATTAATTCAATCTCTAATGAGTTTTTATTATTGCTTTTCCTTTAAGTTGTTTTTGTTGTACTCAAGTTCATAAGTTTAATTGTTGTTGTTGTTTCCATTCCAACTTGCAGTTGTAAGTAGTTTTAGTTGCAGTAGTCGTTAAAATAATAATAATACTTACGTACTATGGAAATGTTATTTTCACAATACAATTAGAATCTTCTTACATTTCGTTTCATTAAGTTTAGCTTTAGTAGACACTACAACTCAACAATAATACGAATGTATATGTTTATATGTTGCAAAAATTGTGGAAGCCATGATGTACATTTCATTTGCAACACTTGGCGCTTTAAACGAAAAAAAATTCTATATAATTATTGTTATTATTGTAATTGTTTTTAACGCGCTGAACTCACTCAATATAACTGAAGCTATATGAGTGAATGAAATAGTTATATATTTGTGTGTATGTGTACAGCTACATTTGGTAGGATTTCTAAAAATGTTATTATTTCTGATTGTAACAATCATTGTGATGCACTGTTCAACATTCATACAATAATGTCTTTCTTTCATTTTATTTTTGCAGTGCTTGAGCTCATACAAGTACAACACGCGTACAATACAAACAAACAAAAATCTAATTTAAATTTCTTAACATCATTTGCCAAGTTTTCTGTTGTTATTGTCTTCCTTTTTTTTTCGTTTTGTTAAAGTTTTTTCTTTTGTCTGCTGTAGTAAATAGAAAGAGGTTTGGCAAGCTGTATTTCTGTTTCAGTTCCTTCACTACAATTATAATTATTTTCGGTTTAATAAATTTAAATGTCCATCACTACCATGAAACAATAAATATTTCTTTTATTAAATTTAAATTAATTTCTTGACACTCTTTGCAGTATCACCATAAATCAAATGACTGAATATTTTTATTTTTATTTTCATGCTTTGTTTCGATTTATTATTACTTTATATTTTTTTCTGCAGAATGTTAAAACCGTTTTTTAAACGTTTAAATTTATAATACCCTTAAGATTTTAGCAAAAACGTATAAATACTATTTACTAACATATACATACATATATTTGTATGAATGGCTTGTATTAAAGAGGACCATAAACTGTCTAATAAACTTTTGTTATGCTTTGTTGAATTGTAATATTGGTCTGTTGGCCACACTTAGCTCCATATATATACATTCACACACACATACATATGTACATGCATAGAACCGTATTTTACTTATGTACCCTTTTATTTTTGTCCTGACAGTTATAGAAATTCATGGCACATCAGATCACTTAAAGCTCTCAAATACCCATACGCTTGACCACACTTCAATATTATTTAAAAAAGAAAAACTACGCAGACGATATATTTTGACAGCACCGAATTATATTTACCCTTGAACCAAAACCACGTATTAAACTATATAAATATAAAAGAAAACATTATTTTTTAATTTATCTTTTTTTTTTAATAGAATTTGCAAAAGTAAGACGAGATAAAACAATTTAAAGGTTTTTTAATAACAATAATAACGTTTTAATGACGTATCGCTTAAACTAATCGAAGTGTTATCTAATATGAAAAATCACACTTCAATAATTATTTATTTATAATTTTAATGACGCCTCAAATCATCAATTCTTATATGATTATTTTCCGATCATATTTAAACCTTAAATAACACTGCTCGGCAAAAAAAAAACGTCCTCATTGAAAAAAAAAATATGTGGACTAAATGGAATTTAACATACTAAACACGAATCTGTTTTCAGTTTTATTTCCATCAGGTCAAGATTTTTTTTATGGGCATGTCTAATATTTCGCCCTAAATAAGCCGATTACTCGAGTATATTTCCCTATAACTCGAGAACACACCATTTATATATGGCTTTAAGCCGTTCTAATATCAAATTTTTATCACCTCAATAGTTTCAAAATTATTTCGAAATAAGTGTCCGCAAAAAAATGTTCATGCTTAATTAAAAATTTTTTACTAAATTTTTATTTTTTTTGAAAAGTGAAAACATCAAAAATGTTTCAGTTTATCATCTTTATCTCAAAGCTAACAAGATTAAGAAAGAACATTTTTTTTTGTTTGCCTACCACTGTATTTCTATTTAATTGTAGGTGTACATGAGTATTTTTACTTAACTGTGTTTTAAGATAAAGATGATAATCTTTTAGTTTATCGTACACACCGTTCTTGAGTTATGCTAAAATGCACTAGAGTAATACCCTTTTTTTGGGACGAAATATTAGACACGCCCATAAAAATATCCAAACCTGATGGAAAAAAACTGAAAGCAGATTTGTGTTTAGCACATCAAAATCCATCCAAAGTCCAACTATTCGTCTTTCGAATAAATTAATACTCTAGAAAATTTACTCTATATATAATCTAGGATTTATGATTTTCTTGTCACAAATCAACGTACATACATACGTGTGTAATTAGGCTCTAAATCAGCCAAAGGTAGAAAGAGGCACATACAAATTTTAATGTGTTTGTGTATTTTATTTCCCTGCAGTCAATGGTGACTATCCGAAACCAGTTACTTGACTGACTACATTAGGGCACCACTAGTCACTTTACTAACCACCTGACTAGTCACTTTAACATGGGGATGTCCTAGGAGGAAGTGTATTGGCACCCCAGGACCAAAAAGTGGAGATATTGTGACTAGTACGAAAAAGTCAATTTATTTGTATAAATCATTTAAAAAAACAAAAAAAAAACAAATGTACACAGAAAAAATATTTCAAATAATTTTTTAATAAAATTATTAATTAACTTTATATTGGAATTTAATTATATGATTTATTAATATAATTAATTTTCTAATTGGTTTTCAGTTTTGTTTTTTAATAAATTGACAGCTGTTAATAAAATATAAAGAAAAATTAAATATTTGTATATAAAAGTACAGAAAGTAAAGTAGATTTTCAAAAAATTTTAGCTCATTGCATCTATTTAAGGAAAAGATGTAATAATAATATCAATTATTCTAGTTATTGATATTATCATTTTGATGATTGGAGCAAAATCAATTAAAAATTAATTAATATTACAAATTTCGTAATTGAAGTGCTTTTTTACTTTTTTCTGTGTAGAATAATTGATTTCTTTAATAAATTGAAAATTCTAATTACATTATATAAAATAACTGAGAGGTAATCCATTTCTATTGGATGTATTCCACGTGTTTAAATTAAAAACACATTTAATTAATGTAGTACGCATAACATAGAAATAAAAAAAAAAAAAAAAACATTATTAACTTTTTTTCTTACAAAGTAAAATACTAAAGACTGTGTTAAGCACCAAGGAGTCAATAAATTTATATTTGACACTACACACGTCTGAAAAAGATGCACCAGAGCCAAATGTCCTACCATGTATTTATTGCCGTTAGTCAAGTAACCCAACCTGTACTGCTAATGGATGAACTATTTACATTTTTTGACGTTTTTGTGACCTACAAAAAAACAAATCGCCATCCCAACGCTCACCAAAGGTCCAATAAAGTATAAATCGCCACCTCCACGCTTTCTAAAGAGTCAATAAAGTGAGCAATCGCCACTTCAACGCTTTCTAAAGAGTCAATAAAAAGTGCGATAGATTAACTATCGCTCACAAAATATACGAAGTTAGGGTAAAGAAAAAAACGTACACATTTGAATGAGTTAGGTGGGTAGTCACAAATGAACTTTACTGCACAAAAGCGGGTAAATTGACACCGAAAAAAACTGCTGGGTTGTTTACGCTCTTTATTGCAAAAGTGTTTGTTATATCTAGCACACAAAAAAATATATAAATAATTTTTTCTTGCACTTTTTGTTATGTGTTTTGTTTTTGTTTCTGCGACATGATCTTGCTTTGTTGAAAGCTAGAACATAACTAAATGATTTTTGTTTTATATTCATACTCAATTGTTTAGCTGCGTTAACATTCGTGTTGTGTATGTGAAAATGCCGAAAACACTATGATCTGGAGTGCTATGGGTGCTTTTGCCTGCTCTAAATAGGTCCATGTAGCGTATACGTAATATTTCAATTTGCAAACAATGTATATTTAACGAGCTGTAAACCCACTACTTCGTTAGCGGAAATTTTTTATAAAAACCATACTATATAATAAATTTAAACTAAGATTCTTAACTCCCTTGGCAACATTTTTAATAATGGTGTTATGTCATCCATAAATAACAATATCTCATTAATTTCAGGTTTTTAATCTTAGAATAATGAAAAATAAATATCAGAATTACGAAAAAGTATAGTAGAATAAAGAAAAAGGACCACAAAATCCATTTTAAGGTTTCTGATTCAATTAGGACTTTACATCTTCAATTTTATGTTTCTAAGGATGAAAATTGCAGAACATTCAAGATGTACTATTAGAAGAACGAAAAAAGATACCACAAAGTCCCTTCTTATGGATTCCCATTCATTTAGAACTACATATCCTTATTTCATGTTTCTATATTAAATATTACCGAAGATTAAAAAAGTACCATTGGAAGAACAAAAAAGTACCACAAAGACCCCTCTTGTGAATTCTTTCTCACATAGGACCATGCATATTTAATTTCATGTTTCTACTATAAATATTATAGAAAATTCAAAAAGTACCATTAGAAGAACAAAAAAGTACCAAAAAGTCCCCTATAATGAATTCTCAATTCATTTAGGACCATATATCCCTAATTTCATGTTTCTAGGTTCATAATTATAGAAAATTCAAAAAGTACCATTAGAAGAACAAAAAAGTACCACAAAAACTTCTCTTATGGATTCTTATTCATTTAATTCCACATATCTTTAATTTCATGTTTCTGGGTTAAATATTATAGAAAATTCAAAAAGTACCATTAGCAGAACAAAAAAGTACCACAAAGTCCCCTCTAATTAATTCTCATTCATTTAGGACCAAATATCTTTAATTTTATGTTTCTATATTAAATATTATAGAAAATTCAAAAAGTACCATTAGAAGAACAAAAAAGTACCACAAAGTCCCCTCTAATTAATTCTCATTCATTTAGGACCAAATATCTTTAATTTTATGTTTCTATATTAAATATTATAGAAAATTCAAAAAGTACCATTAGAAGAACAAAAAAGTACCACAAAGTCCCCTCTAATTAATTCTCATTCATTTAGGACCAAATATCTTTAATTTTATGTTTCTATATTAAATATTATAGAAAATTCAAAAAGTACCATTAGCAGAACAAAAAAGTACCACAAAGTCCCCTCTAATTAATTCTCATTCATTTAGGACCAAATATCTTTAATTTTATGTTTCTATATTAAATATTATAGAAAATTCAAAAAGTACCATTAGAAGAACGGAAAAGTACCACAAAGTTCTCTCTTATGAATTCTCATTAACTAAGGACAACATATCCCTAATTTCATGTTTCTATGTTCATAATTATAGAAAATTCAAAAAGTACCATTAGAAGAACGAAAAAGTACCACAAAGTCCCCCCCTTGTGAATTCTTTCCAACATCGGACCATGCGTATTTAATTTCATGTTTCTAGGTTAAATATTACAGAAAATGCAAAAAAGTACCAATAGAAGAAGAAAAAAGTACCACAGAGTCCATCCTCTTGAATTCTTACCCACGGGACCATGTATCTTTAAGTACCACAAATTCCACTCTTGTGAATTCTTATCTACATTTTCATGTAATTTCATGTTTCTATGTTTAATGTAATTGAAAATTCATTATTTAGTTTGAATAAAATGTAATTTCCCGCCTTTACCCCCTTTTTTGGTACTTTTTTTTCACCCATCGAAGTACCAAAAATTGTATTCCAATAAATTTCTAAATTGTAGTGGTATCCCATATTAAAATACTCATATGAATATTTCAATAAATATAAAAAAATGTTTTATGAAAAAAGTACCAAAAATAGGTACGATTTTTACCCCTTAAACGTTTGAATTTCTAAAAAGTACCAAATTTGTATTTCTCATTTTTTGATAAGTTATGAATACGACATAAATTTTATTTGTATGTTGATTGGTTTCAAAGATACATATGGTGCCAAAAAAGTACCAAAATACAGTTTTTACCCGTTTTCTCCCTAAAACGGCAGATTTTCTAAAAAGTACCAGACACCTGTCCAATTATTTTTTAAATGAATAACGACAACTATTCAACTTTTTGTGTATCTTTATTAGTTTGGGAGTTATAGAGTTACCGATTTTACCCGTTTTTACCCCCTAAACATTCGAATTTCCAAAAATCCCGTCTTAGTGAATCTATACAGAGGGAGACCTACCTACGTTCCAAATTTCGTCTCTCTAGCTTCAGCCATTTGGGCTGTGGGATGATGAATCAGTCAGTCAGTCAGTCAGTAACGTTACTCTTTTATATATATAGATATAGATTATTACTTATACGTCATGTATTCTTTGAAAAATGTTTATTATTATTTAAATTTTTTATTTAAAGAATACTTGGCAAAAACTTATAAACTGATTTATTTTAAAAAGTTTTCTAATCTATTTCGAAACAAACAAAAAATTAAAAAACAGAATTGTATAAATTATCATATGAGTAGGACAAATTTGTATGCATGTGTGTGGGAGTATTGTATGGTTTTGTGTATTTTGACATACGATTAATAAATTCTAATTTAAATAAAACAAAATACTTATAAACATAAATAGAAACCGAATAGAAGAGAAAAGATAGAAAGAGTATTGCTCTATGATATAAAGTTCATAGCAAAAAGTTTAAAAAACGTGTTATAATACAATATGAGCACAAAACAACAAGAAAATTAAAAAATTAAAAAAAAATCACATTAAACATGTTTTAAACACAAAACACTTATTCATACAAGAAAACAACCAGTTACATATACATATGTACACTTGAATAACAATTTGTGATTAATTTTTAAACTTAAAGAAGGGATTAATTAAATACATTTCTTTTGTTTTTATCACAATACTGCTTTTTTATTTTTCACACTTTTTTTACAAATTTTAAATTAGACAATAAACATTTTGTATACAAATTTCGCTAAGTGTATATGAACATGAATGCAAGTAAACGAAATAATAAAATAAAGTTCTTTTTATTTTAATAAATATTATCTGGCTGTTTCCAAGAAACTGAACGGAACTTTTTTAAAAGAGTATTGTTTTAACGCAGGCAATTCACAAGTGCACACACATTTGTATATTAGGATGACTACAGACAAAATTACATCAATATTCTCAACTAAAATTTATTTTTTTTAAACATGCTATTGGGTTGGATTAAGGGACGTTTGGTTCAAAATTATTGGAAATTGTTAATTTTTTGTTTTTTTTTTTTTTTTTTGCTTTTACACAAATTGAAGCATATAAATGTACACACATATATACATATTTAAGTGCTTACATAAGCATGTTTAAGTAACTAAATACAACTTCTCTGGAAAAACGTCTTTGGAAAATAGAATATCATTTATTTCTAACTAGGTTTTGTCTATCTATACATACATATGTACATTGTACATACATACATGCGTTGTCTTTATATTTGTTTATATATTTTTAAATTTATTTAGATAAATTTATTGTTTTCTTTATATTTTTCAAAGAATGTTTTTTCTTTTTATTCTTCTCCCTTTCATTAAAAAATCTGAAGTGCAAAAGTCTTAAAGGAAATTAAAAAACAGATTTATTCATTAGTTTGTCACTTAGCACTAATCTATGTAAGGAATGCGCATAGAAAATTCAGTGCATATGCACACCTGCTCAAAATAATAGATACACTGAAGTTCGCTTTATTTAAAGAATAAAAAAGACACGTTTTCGTTCATTAAAAAATAAAACTAGTTCATTCATATTTTAATCAATTAAGAATTTTTCGTGATTTTTTCCTTCGCAGTCCTTACATATACATACAATGGCATTGCAATTTCATTTACATTTAGTCTAATATAATAAATATTCATGTAAAGAAATTAAATACTATTTAATACTTTTGAATAAAATTTAGTTATAATTTTTCATTAATAATATTGAAATTCAGCATTATTTGTTTCTGTTTATACAATAAATGTAAAGTATAAAAAAAAGCTTTGAAAACAAAGATTTTAATTAGAGATATGCGATTAATCAGCTTAAAAATTTACTTATTAATTAATTTCTGATTAATATTTCAAATCACCTAAGAGGTGTTCTGTGCACAAAAAATTACGTGCACAAAAATCACGTGATTTTAAATAGGTCAACTTTTTAGTGTCGATTTCAAATCACTTGCTTATTTTTGCAAACACTGTGTTGTTAATCAAATGTAAAATGGCTTATATAAATAATTTATTATGTTCTTTATCCATTTTTGTTTGAAAGTTTTTAATTTTATTGGAAAACATTTAAAAACGAGGGAGAAACTATAGTCGGTCAAGACCGACCATATGATACCCTACGCCATTCTGTATGAGATAAAAACTCTGGTCGACAAAAAAATGTTTTTTCGTGCTCCTTCAAAAAAAAATATATGAGGACTAGATGGAATTCCGCATGCTAAACTCGAATCTGCAGTTCATTTTTCTCCCATCAGGTCGAGATTTTTTTTTATGGGCTTGTCTAATATTGCACCCTAAATAAGCCGATTACTCGAGTACATTTCACTATAACTCGAAAACGGTATGCACGGTATGCTTTAAGTCGTTCTACTAACAAATTTTTATCCGCCCAATAGTTTTGGGGATATTTCGAAATAAGTGTCCGAAAAAAATATTTTCATGCTAAATTCAAGATTTCTTTTTTTTTACTAAAACTTCTTTTTAAAAGTGAAAACATCAAAACTGTTTCAGTTTATCATCTTTATCTCAAAACTGGCAAAACTACGAGTAAACAAAGTCACGTATCATAAAAATTGATGCACAAATCATGATTGCATTCATTAAGTTAGGATACCCATGCATACCTACAGTTAAATTTTTGCCTAATTGATACACTATTGGGCAAAAATTTTTTTTCGTCTTAAATAAAAAAAAAAATAGGTGGATTAGATGGAATTTAACATGCTAAATAAGAATCAGCTTATACTTTTTTTCTATCACGTATCGATTTTTTTTATGGCCATGACTACTATGACCCCGCCTTTAGGCAGTCACACTTGTATAACACGAGAACGGTTTGTTCTATTGCGATAAATTAAACTCCAATATACAGCAACTTAAATTGTCTTTAAGCTGAATTTACATAATTTTTTGTTCAGTTAATATTCCCGTAGT
The DNA here is from genome assembly GCA_951394005.1 of Protophormia terraenovae. Taxonomy (NCBI): domain Eukaryota; kingdom Metazoa; phylum Arthropoda; class Insecta; order Diptera; family Calliphoridae; genus Protophormia; species Protophormia terraenovae. The sequence goes on from OX596073.1 coordinate 1,830,498, forward strand.
TATTTAGTAATTAGTAGCAAACAAAATTTGAAAATCGTGATAATTTTGATCCATAACTCTGAAATTCTTGAGCGAATAAAAAATATTGTTGACATAACTTGAAGACAATTTTCGTATGCGTTGGTATATCATTTATCAAAATCGTGTAAACGGCTCTTGAGTTATAGCCTAAATTTGACAAACCATTCTCGATTTTTATAGTGTGACCGCTGAATAAGGTGATGATATTAGTCATGACCATAAAAAGAAATCAGTGCGTGATAGAAAAAAAGTGAACGCAGAACCTTGTTTAACTTGTCAAAATCCACTTAGTTCACCTATTATTGTTTCAAGAAAAAATAAAAAAAAAATATTTTTTTTTTTTTTTTGCCGACCATTGTATTTCTATACAATTGTATTTAACATGGGTATTTTTACTTAACTCTGAATAAAATCAAGATTTATGCATCAATTTGAAAGATACATGCATTATTTGATTCGCAGCATTACCAGCTTTAAAATAAAGATGATAAACTGAAACATTTTTGACGTTTTCATTTATTAAAAAAAATTTTAGTAACAAAGAAATTTTTTTTTGATACTTATTTCAAAATAACTTCGAAACTATTGAGCACATAAAAAAATGTTCAAGAAATTTAAAGATATTTTTAGTCCGCATCATTTGGTGTATCACTTATGTCAATCGTACACACCGTTCTTAAGTTATAAGGAAATATACTAGAGTAATGACCTTACTATGGCCGAAATATTAGACATGCCCATAAAAAAAAAAACCAGACCTGATGGAAAATAACTGAAAGCAGATTCGTGTTTAGCACATCAAAATACATCAAGTTCAACTATTCGTATATGGTGTTGTATTTTTTTGTCGACCAGTGAAATTAAACCTGTGGCTAATTGTATACCAACACTTTTACTCAATGTAAAATAAATTATACAAATACAGAACTATGCATTGATACTAGAGATTGCAATCCGGGATTCCCGGGAATTTTAAAGTCATTTAAATGGAAGAAAACAGCATGAATTTTAACAAGAACTTATATATTTGAGTAACATTTTAAAGAAGATTAAGCTAAAAATCCAGGTCGGAAGTTTATCTTAACCACAATGTCATTAATATGGTCTTATATACAATTCATTAAATGATTTTTATGGAATGATTCTATAGCATGAATTCAATTTAATATCTTAATAAAATATCAGTACTAAAACCCAGCAAGTGAAAAAGTATATCTGTTTGAAACAATCGTGTAGACATATTATACATATATTATAAATTAGTCAGTAATACAACAACAAGCGAAATTTATCTCGTAAAAATTTTATAAAATATAAATAAAGTTAATATAAAAAGTATGTAGTGAGTCCGAAGTGCTTTTTGTCATTTCTGAAACGCTTTAAAATTACAGGTTTTTGCACTATGGAAACTCTAATGATACCCAATTAAAGGTGTTTATCTTTACTTTTGACCCAAAAAAAAAAAAAAAAATTTAGTTTTTATTCACTTTGGAATAATTTGCGGTTTAGTCTCATAACGTCTATGTGCTACACACAAGTTTTCAGATATGTTCAAAATGCTTTTACAATATTTTTAAGTATCAGATATCTACTAAAGCCTGATTTGTTTGGTTTATGCTCCAATGTCCATGTCTTTATATGGTAAAACGAAAAAAAAAATTCAACATATTTATTATAAAATTTTTGATCCATTGTTTAATTATATTCAATATTTAGAAGGCATTCAGATGATCATTCATTATTATACAAATGTATACACTTTTTAAGATAATTTACTCTTATATTATAATGATCTCGTGATTATGTTTTAGTTAAATTTTGTGCGAAAATATTTCGCAACTCTTATACATTTGAATTTCCCCGAAGGTTTTCGGAAAAGACGATCTGCTTAATATTGTGTCGATATCAACAAAGTTCTTTGACGACAGCATTCACTGGAGTTAATTAATCAGTAGATTAAGCAATTTATCTTATTTTTCTAAGTACATTTACAACTCTGTTTTAAATCTGCTAATGCAAAAATACATATCCCTTTGGGTCTAAGTTGTTCAACTAATGAGAGTAGTATTACTTATAATTTTTAATCCGGTAACCCGGGAAATCGAACTTTTTTCCCCGCTATCCCGGGAAAACAAAAAGTACGGGAAATTGCGATCCCTAATTGATACTAACATCTATACGATTTTATGCCCTTTAGGGCGATTCCAGGAAGTGGGTTTATACCGATTCTCATAAATTTTGGCAATGTTGTTTCTACTTATATAAAACTTATTTGTGTCGAATATTAACTTGATACTATCATTCGTATGGGATTTATGCACGTTAAAGTGATTTTCGGAAGAGGTGATTTATATGGGAGCTATGGTCAATTATAGACCGATCTTGAAATTTGGCACAAAGATTAACACTTATACAAAACTCCTTTGTACCGAGTTTCATTGAAATATTGCTATATTTAAGGCATTTGTGATCGTTAAGCCCCTATTCCGGGAGGACATTTGTATGGAGGCTAGGTGAAATAATGGACCGTTCATAACCAATTTCAATAGGCTTCGTCCTTGTGTCAAAATAATTATTCGTGCCAAATTTCATCAAGATATCTTCAAAATTGCGACCTGTACTTTGTTCACAAGGTTTACATGGATAGCCAGCCATCCGACCAGACGGTCGGACGGACATCTATAAATCACTTTCTGAGTCGAAAGGTATACTTTAAGGTGGAGGTCCGATAATTTTTTCTGTGCGATAGATTCCGCAAATAACGTTTTTTAATTCGCTCATTATTTATTTTCTTCCTTTTTAAAGCAATTATTGCCAATAACGTTGCTCCTGGCATTTTAATAAAAGGCTAAATATTTTATTTTATTTTATTCTAAACAAAATAAAAAAATAACTGTTTGCTCATGATTTCTTAAAATTAAAATCACTTCGAAAAATTTAAAATCACGTGGTTTCCAGAACAGCTGAAAATCACTTGCGGCCTGAAAATTATCAATTATTTGTTTAATATTTATTAATCATATTTAAATGTTATGAAGAGTTTATATACATTAGCTGTGTTCGCGTACCTGATATTTTGTGATAATTATAACAAAATGTTGCTGGAAGTTTGCTAAATCGCGTTCGTTTACTTTAAAAATTTTGCAATTGAGAGCAAGAGAGAGAGACAAAAATTTACAGTTCATTGCCAGAGAATTTGATGAAAGTTGCTGGCTGTTTTTCTTCCATTAACTTCCATCAGCAAAACATATGTTGAAAAAAACATATGAACTCAAATTCTTCGAAAAGTAAGAAAAATAAATGTAATAAAATATTACACAAATATTTACAATTCATATTTCTATAGATTTATGTTAAAAAAATAGATAAAAATTAATTTATAAAAGATTTTATTTTCTGTTAAAAATCATTTCAAGAGATGCCATGTTAGCGTTTTAATTTAAGGATTTTCAGCTTTTTTTATTGTTTTGGTTAAAAATGGTATTTTAATGAATCAATTTTTATCTTTATGTTTTTAATAAATGATATTTAATATAAATAACATTTTACATTTATTTTGTTAACAAAAAAAAAAAGAAAAACAAAATTACAATGTTTTTTTTATTTTTGTTCGCGTACTTTTTTGAATATTTTTATACCCTACACCACCATAGGTGGGGAGGGTATTATGCGTTTCTGCTGATGTTTGTAACACCAAAAAATATTTGTGTAAGACCCACCTTAATTTCTGTCTGTCCGTCCGTCCATGTAAACCTTGTAATCAAGCTACAGGTCGCAATTTTTAACCAAAATTATTGATATTTGGTACACAGATTTCTTATAGTCCAGGGACGAATCCTATTGAGATTGGTTATGATCGGTTCATTATTTCACCTAGCCCCCATACAAATGTCCTCCCGGAAAAGGGTTTAACGATCATAAATCCCTTAAATATAGCAATATTTTAATGAAATTCGGAACATATAAGTTTTATATAAGTGTAAATAAGTGTGCCGATTTTTAAAAAGATCGGTTCATAATTAACCATAGCTCCCATATAAACCCCTTTTCAGAAAATCACTTTAACGGGCATAAATCCCATTAAAATGTTAGTATCAAGTTAATATTAGACACAAATAAGTTTTATATTAACACAAAGTCCAGGGACGAAGCCTATTGAAATTGGTTATGATCGGTTTATTATTTCACCTAGCCCCCATACAAATGTCCTCCCGGAAAAGGGTTTAACGATCATAAATCCCTTAAATATAGCAATATTTTAATCATAAATCCCTTAAATATAGCAATATTTTAATTCGGAACATATAAGTTTTATATAAGTCTAAATAAGTGTGCCAAATTTTACAAAGATCGGTCCATAATTTACCTTAGCTCCCACATAAGGCCCTCTTTCGGGAATCACCCAAACGTGAATAAATTCATATACATGTCAGCATCAACGTAATATTCTGTATTCGTATGTTTTATTTTACACTTATGAGTATCGGTCCACATTTGACTCCAAGTCAAGACCCCTCCCCGAATTATAATGTACACAATTTCTTTTCTCTTTTGTTGCAACTCTTCAATTTAAAAACTTTGTGTAATTTTCATTCTTATTTCTTTACAAACAAAAGTAGAAAAAAATGAAATTGAAAAAAGATTCGGCTGTGCCGAATCTTTGATACCCTTCACCATTGATACCATATTACCATCTTACTATCTTATCGACATCATATTACCATATTACCGACAAATAATAAAATTTTCGCCTTAACGTATGCTTTCATATTTTCACATATATAAATCTAAATTTTTTTCAAACTACGAAAATTTGAATTGAAAAAAAAAAAACAATCATAGCAGGCTTTGCTTTTAAAAAATAAACAACAACAACAATTCCATATTTATATATTTTTTTATGTGTGTATATACAAACTGACTGCATATACAAAGAACAACAACACTGTTATTCATTATATTACTTCTGTTGCTAACTAAACTACTTGTCTATACAAAAAACAAAAAACGTCACTAATAGTCATTACAATGCTTAATATACATGTTTGTATGTGTATTTATATTCTTAACAGATTTGTTTTTGGACCATAACTCTGTTGATTATGAACGAATTTGGTTTATTAAAAAAAACGAAATTTTGTAAAAACATTTATGACTGATCTATATAAAAATAAAAATCTGTAGCTTGAACAAGGGCTTCAAAAATAAAAAATTCGTTTTCCCCGATATCTCAGTTATTACTGAACCGATTTATTTAATTTTTTAAGAACAAAAATTCAGAAAATAATTTCCGAGCCTCCTTTGAAAATTCGAAGTCCCTGGTATATGCAGAGGCTTCAGAAACTGAAAAACCGGTTTCAAAAACCGGTTTTTAAAGCATATCTCCGCCATTTATAAACCGAACCTGCTGATTCAAAAAACCAAAATTTTATAAAAATATTTGTGACCGATCTGTATAAAAATAAAAATCTATAGCTTAAACCAGGGCTTTAAAAAATAAAAAATGCGTTTTGTCCGATATCTCAGTTATTATTGAACCGATTTATTTCATTTTTTCAGAACAAAAATTCAGAAAAAAATGTCCGAGACTTCTTTGTAAAAACGAAGTCTCTAGTATATACAGAGGCTTCAGAAACTGGAAAACCGGTTCTAAAAACCGGTTTTCTTAACATATTTCCACATTGTATGAACCGATCTTGCTGAATTCCAATAGCAAAATTCTCGAAAGCATTTCCGATCGTTTGATATATATATTATATATGTCAGTTATCGGTGGGCTTCATAAACGCCATTTCAACCGACACACGGACGGACGGACGGTCGGACGGACGGACGGACATGGTCCTATCTTCATCATTTCTTACAAGGATCCCGAAAATGTAAACTTTTTTGCTCTCCGACGAAAATTGTAGGAATTACAAACGGAATGACAAACTTATATATACCCTTTACACCTGTGGTGAAGGGTATAATAAGAAAGTTTAATCGGCCATATGTATACATATGTATGTACTCAAATGCATTGCGTGTGGGACCTTTATACTTTTATAAATCTTATTTATATCTAATTTTACTATGGAGCAATTATAAAGTGATTCTTCAAAAATTGTGCGGTATAATTAGTACTTGAGTGAAACAAAATTACACCAGATTGTATGTATATAAGTATACATATAAAATGTATGAACATTTAAGTAATTTTCAGGAGGGCCTTATGTGAGAGATATACATAGTTGATTACAGATCAATGTCTGAGAAATTTTTTTATTTACCATTTTAGGATTATACACTAAGGGAAAAAATTATATTCAAAATTCACGACGGTTGTGGTCACATTGACAATTTACGATAACGGCTTTTTGATACCATTAATTAACAAATTTTAAATAAACATAATAATTATTAAGTTAATAATTCAATATTGTAGTGGTGTCAACTTGATGCCACTTGGTATCAATTTTCGTTAATGTTTTGAACAACTCCTAAAATACTTAACCGATTATAATAACCTTTTTTCAGCTTACTACCAAAAGGAAATTGGACCGAATAGTTCAAGGTAAATGGTATCGCAAATAATTCCGCATAATTTTGATTCCTTAGACTAGATATAGCATAGAAAATTAAATAAAACGTATCCCTTACGTCTCGCTTGATGACCAAAAAAAAATAGTATGCTTCTCTAAAGAGTTTTTAGGTTCTATAATTTTTTAGATAATAGGTAAAGAAAATTAGTCGTCAACGTTTTATTCATTAGGAAAAATAGGTCATGTGTCAGTTATATAAAATACAAATTTCCCCTTCACACCTACTCTCTCCCACTAATTTTTTTATGGTTTGATGAGGGTTAATTGAGAAATTCTTGATTTTGACAACATTAAAGATTTAATTAGACAGGTCAACACTAAACTAAAACTAAACTAAAAATCACTAATGAAAAATATATGAATTTATAACGAAAACAACAATTAATTGAACTATCAAATAAGTAAATATCTTTCATGTACCTACTTTTTATCGTATAGAAGACAAAAATTATTACACACAACACATTCGTTTTATATCATATTTTTTATTAATTTTTTTAGCTAAAAAGTTCAAAGTTTAACTGTTTATTGTTAAATTTGTTGGTTTTAATTTGTTATTTTGTGCATTAAGTAAATTCTTCCTAATCATACAATAAATCTAAGTTAAAAATAAAAACAATTTCCTTTTTTGCAAAAAGTCTATCGTTGTTAATACAATTATTGGATTTTCAAATACCTTCTGTGGAATTTTTTTTCTATTTTATTGCTAATTTAATTTATTAAATTTATGGTTTTCGATATTAATACTGGTTGTTGTTGTTTTTTTTTTTTTTCTGTTATTATTATTGCCCGCACAATGTCTAGTTGAGGCTTTAAATTTCAATTATAAATAAACTGCTCCCTCAGTGCTCATCGCTAAACTCTTCAGTATCATCAATATCGTCATTATACTTATCATAGTCAATGCCGTTGCTAATACCATCATCATTATCAACATCCTCATCGTCATCATCATCTTCATCTTCTTGATTACCATTACCATCACCATTGTCATTATCATTTCATCGGAATTGTCATTGTAATGAAATGCGTGAGTGTTTGTTGAGTGGTGTTTAGTGGTTTCAAATTTAATTAACAATTTGACGCACAATATCCGGCGGCAACATAAAATTATTTTTTCTTAACGGTATTTCGCTTAGCTGACGGTCGATTGGCAAACGTGTATCATAGAGAGAGGGTGACTGACAGATAATTGCAAAAGTACCAAAGATACACGACAATGTAAAAGTCCATAAAAAGAAACGATCCAAAACCATTGAAACAAATTTCCAATCTTCTATGATCTAAAGGAATAGAAAAATAGACAAATAAAAATTTGAATTAATACAACAAAAACATCATTTATCTATGAAAGTATGTGTATGTTTTAGTTGTGTATCTGTGCGTGTGTTGGTGTATATTTTTATGGATTAAGAACAAAAAAAATGTTTTAAAAGATTTTTAATTAAGCCTAATGAAAACCACTAAAAACTCATCATTTTATGCATGAATTGCACAATTTCATCTTACTCTATTTTCGTCGCTGTTTACTATATTTCTCACTAATTGTTCTGCCTATTGCCACCTCATCCTCCTCCTTCCCCCCAAAAAAAAAAAAACTAATTTGCTTTAACAGCTACCAACCGCTTTTGCAGTTGCTAATGTTGAGGTTAAACAAAAAATAAGAAAACAAACAAAAAAAGGAAAAGAAATAAAAATCACAAAGCATCTTTGAATGCGCCACAGAAACCATAAACCCTAAACCAATTTCCTTTTGTATCATAAAAAATAAATAATATTACATCATAATGATTTATTTCATTGATTTTTTTTTTTTCTCTACTTAGTACAAAAAATACATTCATTTTTATGTACAAAAGTAATATGTATAGTGGTAATAATCCTTTAGGGAGAAATCAATATATAATTTTTTTATGATCAAATCCAAAAAAAAAAAAAATTGTGGAAAATTAGCAATAAATATTTTAAGTAAAAAGTATTTTAATAACATTATTTGCAAACTAAAATGAATAAATAAAATTCAAATTAGGTACATTATCGTTATACACAAACCTCATTATCTTTGTCAGCATCCTTGATATGTTGGGCAATAAATCTGACAGCACGTAATGCCTGCAGGACCTCTGGTGTCAAACGACGTGGTATTACGTTATCAGAATCTGTAAATTAAATAAAACTTTAGTATAAATAATGCCAATATAATAAATATTCAAATCGAGAATAACAAAGTATTTTGGAAATAACTTGAAACTTGTGTATGTATTTTTTCCTTGCTGAAACAGACTTTACAATATTATTATATTAATATCTTTGTATACCTATAGATGGTTGAACACCATTGTCGTATACGACATCCTGTCCATCTTTAAAATCACAAGGATAATCACTAATGCTGTCCCTGATTAAAAAAAAAAAAAATAATAATGTTTTAAATGTAATGAATAGTATATTAATTAAATTGGACAACATATAAGTAGAACATCATATTACCGAACATCTATTTCATTTGTGTAACCATTATATTCGGGATAATAATTTGCAAAATCGGGCATATCAACTGGTGATCGCTGCATGAACATAATTTTTGGCATAAAACTTATGAAAACTGTACGCACCCACGGCGACATCTTGTGTGTTGAAGGTGATCTAAATTAGAGAAATTTTAAAAATGTTGTTGAGTATAATCGTAACAACTATTGTTCCGGATAATTATATAAAGAGTTATAATGAACTTTGAGTCTCTTGATACACTTACCGAAAGTGTATGTTTAATACACACACAGTTGTCCACACAGACAACGATACCAATATCATTGTAAATAGTAGATATTTGCCTAGTAACGGTACTGCCAATGATGTTGGCGGTATAATTTCAGCCAACAGGAGGAAGAACACAGTCAAAGACACAAGAATAGAAATACATAACGTAACCTGTCAACGATATGTATGTAAATCGATACGATGGATGTATGCCAATCGATTTTAATCGCATCGCATTGCATCAATATTAATATGAAGAAGAAAAAGTGGAGGAAGGAAGGATGTCATTGTATTTTGTTGTTTTTAAATTTTTTTTTTTTTTTTTTCTTGTTTTAGCGGTTTTTAATTTAAATATACACACACTCGAATACATTTTTACCCATACATTCAAACATCAACGAATTATAAACATTAAACATTTTAATTAATATACTTACATAAATAACACTCACTCATATTCTTTCATACAACAAACCTAAGTACCCAGCAGTTTTTGGGTACTGTACGGATATATCACTTTTCCTAGCTAAGTAACTAGTTATTTTAACATGTACATGTCCTAGGCAGTGATGTCAGATGGAGAGAATTTTCCCTTTTTGAGGGAATTTTTAAGGCAAATTTTACAATTTTAATTTTTGTCAAAATAAAGGAAATTTTAAATACGTATAAATTTATCTCAAACGAGAGAGAAACTATAGTCGGTCAAGACCGACCATATGAATCCCTACACCATTATGTATGAGCCAAAAATTAGACCTGCGACCAATTGTAGACCAACACTTTTACTAAATGTAAAATAAATTATACAAATACAGCGTTGATAATAACTTCTATATGATTTAATGCCCTTAAGGGTGATTCCTGGAAGTGGGTTTGTATGGGAGCTATAGTAAATTATATACCAATTCTCATAAAATTTGGCAATGTTGTTTCTACTTATCTAAAACTTATTTTTGTCGAATATTAAATTGATAGCATCATTCGTAATTTCCGGAAGAGGGGTTTATACGGGATCTATGGTCAATTATTGGCCGATCTTGAAGAAATTTGGCACTAAGATTAACACTTATACAAAACTTCTTTGTGCCGAATTTCATTATTAATATATGTAAGTCATTTATGGCCACTAAACCCCTATTCCGGGAGGGCATTTGTATGTGGACTTAGTGAAATAATGGACCGATCATAACCAATTTCAATAGGCTTCGTCCTTATGTCAAAATAATTATTCGTGCTAAATTTCATCAAGATATCTTCAAAATTGCGACCTGTACTTTGTTCACAAGGTTTACATGGACAGACAGCCAGACGGAAGGATATCGTTAAATCGACTCAGAAAGTGATTATGAGTCCAACGGTATACTTTTAGGTGGGTCCGATATCAATCTCTCAATAACAAAAAAACATTTATAAAATCAAATATAAAATTTAACTCCCACACTCAACTTTTGTTTGTTTTGTTTTGTTTCGATTTTAAATTACCCCTTCAACAGCACTATACCATTGAAGAGGATTTGTTTGGCTAGGAGTTATCCTATATCGCCATCACCAATTACGGCATAAAGCCCAGGAGTCTCCTCCGAAAACTGCCTTCGACCCACACCTTCGCACAGGAAGCCGGAATCCTCGAGCTCAACTCCTATTCGAAATCAAAATTGAGTTTTGTTTGGTACTCCACCACGCTTAACCATAAAATTTTCCATAATTCAAAATATTTGCATATGGTTAATGCAAAGCCTCGAAGAACCGTAACGCGGTACAGTTACGCGACGCGTATAACATTAGCCAAATGCGAGAGTGAGACGCAAAACTCTAGAAGGCATAAAAACAAAGTACAGCCTGACCGCCCTTAAGCGACAATGACGATGACGCGGTAGATGTTTATCTACCCAGAGCTGCTTTGCGACTCACTCAACTTTTGATATTTTCAATCATAGAAAACAACTAGAATTCCAACTCTTTTCATTCGCTCAGAAACAAAAAATTACTCTTTTCAATAAATTAATAAACAGTGTTGCCAGATGAGAGGGTTTGTCCCCAAATTGGGGATTTAAACTTTAATTTGGGGACAGATTTTCGTGGGGAAGGATTTGGGGATTTTCGTAAAATAAGGGGAATCTTTACTAAATAATGCATTTATTCAATTTATAAACAATTTTCTTTTAAGGGAATTCAATGAATTTTCAATTTATAGAAAATTTTACTAAATAAAAAAAATTATTTTTTATTTAGTAAAAATATTGGATCAATTTCTAAAATTCAATAATTTGGAAACGGTTGATCTTAGAGTTTTGATTGTTTTTTTTTTTTTTTTTTTTTTTTTTATTTAATTGATATTATACTACAGATCGCAGAAAAATATAACTTCTGTACTTCTAGCCACTACTTATGAACTCGTAGACCTTTTTTGGTAACCCTTCCATTAGAGATTTGATATTTGTTTCAGTCACTTTTTTGGAACAGTCTGCCCATCTCCTTTTAAAATTTTCGATATTTTGTGCACACCTCTTTAGTCCACTTCACAAAATCCCTATATCTCTTCACTGGTCTTAGCTCCGGACAATTTAGAGGATTGACCTCTCGTGGTACAAAAACTATGTTATTGTTTTTGTAGCACTTTCTTACATTGTGCTCTCTTATGAAAGGAAAAAGATTTTTTTGCAAACATTCTTTTTTGTATTTTTCAGCATTTATAGAGCCCACTGTAACAAATGACTTGCTTCTTTTGCCGCAACTGCATAAATCTTGCCAAACTAGGAATTCTTTAGGAAATTTCGTCAGCTTTTTGGTCCTAAACTTATCTTCAACATATCCTCGAGCATCAGCAACATCAAAATTTTAACCCGGATGCTGCGAAAAATCTGCCATTACATACGTTTCGTCGTTCTTTACACAACATGAGTATTTTTATATGAAATATGATTTTAATTTTCGTGCCCTATTCTTGGCTTCTAAATTTTTTGCAGCATTCCAGTGTGGAACTTTTTGGACTTTATATGTTTTCAACTCCGCATTAGCATTAACTTTTCGCACCAAATAGTCTGAGCACTGAACTTACCGGTTTTCTACCAGATGTGTTTAGAGTTCTTTTCAATATGCTTTCAATTTTTTTTGGCCTTCCCAATATAATGTGGACCTTTTTTCTTCCCGAACCGCGTTTCCTATCAATGTTCGAATTATCTTGATACTGTTTAATAACCTTGGAAGCTGTTTGACGGCAGATCGCAAATTTAAAATTTAATTTGGAATTAAAAAACAGTTAACATATTTGAAAAAACAATAAATACCTCGTTCCTATATGTATAACATTATACCAAGAATATATAGTGAACAACATAAATAAACTTCATACATTAAAGAATAAAGTTGCTAAGCCGATTAATATTTAGGTACTAAAATATTAGGAAAATAATTCGAAATTTAAACACCAATTTTAATATTTTCTTTTATTTGAACAATTATTGTTAAATATAGATGAAGATTAATAGTTAGAATCATAGAATCAAAAAATTGAAGTCTATGAATGTATTATTCGAAAAACAACACATATTTTTTTTGAGTGTTTATTGTGCAAAAAGTTAAAACTAATTGTTCCTCCGCGTTTCTTAATTAAAATTTTGAACTGTTTTTAACTATTTTCGGATTAAGGAGTGCGTACGAAAAAAATAATGCATACTTATAGGGTTTTTTGACAAATGTCAACCTAGCTTAAGAAAAGCTACCTGACAACGGAAAACAAGTGAGTATATTATTTTAAATTTTTACTCTTTTTATTTTTATTCCATCCGTCTAAATATTTTTTTGTTACAATTTGTTAGAAATATTCAAAAATATTACAAGGAATATTTACAAATCTGTTAAATAAACTCCGGGAAATCACTAAAAAGTAGCATTTTTGTTAAAAAAAAACATACCATTTTATAAAACTAATATGTTCTTATATTTTTAACGATAATGTTAAAAAAGTTTTAATTAAATAATGTGCTTTCTTTGAGGATTTTAGGATATTTTGTACAAAAAATAGTTTATGTAACTAGTGAAAATTCTTAAAAAATATTATATTATAGCATAACTGATAAAAATGGCTAAATACATTTTTCAGTAGCTAAACAGGTTTGAAAATGGCTAAATTGGCAACACTGCCTACAGGTACAACAAGTTCCGGATGGGAACGCTAAAAAAGAAAGACAAACTCAACTTTATATTCAATTTATCAAAATTATATAGAAATATAGTATTATAAAATAAAATTAGTATTTAATGGAGTTATTATTTCTGTGGACTTTTAACATAACAACTTAACTCGGTTTAACTTTTTCAGAAGAGTTAAAAAAATCTATAACTTCTTTCCAAAGCTAATTGTCTTAGGAAAATACCGATTAGTGCCAGTGTTGTCAGATTAGGGGATTTATTTCCAATTTTGGGATTTATTTTTGGAATGGGATGAAAAATTTGGTTTGGGGATTAGGCGATTTTTTGGGGATATTTTTTTAAGGCTTTTTTTAAAGGGGTTTTTAATTTATTTTTAAAAATTTTCCTTTTAGCTTAAAAACAAACATAATTTTCCGCTGGATATAAAGATTTTGGTAAGATAAAACTATATTTCAACAACAGTGCACTGAAGTCAATAAAAAGTAACTGTTGTTTTGAATTTGTACTACAGTCCAAAAAAAATACTAAATTCTCCGAAACAAAATGATTATTGTACGGATTGGCTATGAAGGTAATTTTTGAGCAATTTATGATTCATTATCGTTATTGTAATAGTAAGCAAGAGTTTAAATAATATCAGTCTCCAATAAGTAGTTGTTTAAAAGTTGAAGAAAGTGTATCAAAAATAATGGAAGCAATGGAATTTGACTAATAATATTTTCATACATTTGAGAAAAAATAAAAGCGTAATCTTCGGTCATTGCATTAACTATAAAAATGTAATAAATATTCCCATAAAATCTTATTTTTTTAAAAATCGCTATGAAATTTTCTTTTTCAATATAGACTGTTTAGACTATTTGGAATGAAATGCATTTGTGCACAAATAAAAGGTAATTTAGTTTATACTAATATCTAAAATTAAGGTATTTTTTAGTGGGTATTTTCGCTATTTGAGGTATGACTCGAAAAAAATCTGGGAACCCTGATTAGTGCAAACGATGCGTCTTTAACGAGCAAATTTAATGATAAAGTAATCTGAAAATTGTCTTATCTCAACTTAAGATGTTTTGTCAAGATTCCACAGATTTTATAGAAATGTTTACAACTTATGTGTTTCAGGGATTTGCTAATATTAGAAATTACATATTATATTAAAACATTTCTCTGAAATTATTAAAAATTTATTTCGGGCAGAGTTTAGTTATTCAAAGAAAAAAGTGTATTTAATAATAAATTATGAAATGAATATTTTTAAATGACAACATTATTCATATCTAAACTCAAATTACTTGAAATTGCAAGATGAAAGGGATTTATTTTTAACTTAATATCACCCACAACAAAAACAAATAATTATATTGTGATTGGACTGATTATGGAATAATTATAATATAAAATCATGTAACTACACTACACAGATTTACATAATGTATTCTTTAAACGTTTAATCCCTTTCTGTATTGCATTTGGGATTCAGTTTTTTTTTCGAAATATTTAACAATATATAAAACATACATAGTCAAACAACATAGTCAAAAAGTTATACAAGTGGTATGTTTTGATGGTGGATATACATGAATAGATACTATTAAATATAAATGTGTTCGATATTCAAAATTTTGTTTTAAACTTTATTATAAACTCATTTAATTTCATACATACTTGCACACATACTTAACAATAAACAATTTAATACAAACAACAGGATTTCAAAATTGTTAACAATACATATTGTTTGTGTACTAGTATTAAATATTAAAACATTTTCTACCATACATACTCCTGTTGTTAACAATTATAATTATTACTTTTTTTTTTGTTAATGCACACACAACACAACAACACAATCGATACGAATATTATGTTCATAATTATAATATTGATTAATTAATATTGATTCACAAATTACATTCGATGATATTTACGTTATGAAATTTCTCTACTCTTGAATTAATACAACAAATTGATCATTACGCATTTACATTTGTATTTATGCATACAAACATCTATACATACACGTATGTATATACATATGTGTGTATTTGCAACAAATGTAAAAATGAATTAAATACATATTTATTTTTATGATCAGTTGTGTTAATTTTAAGAAACATATACAATTTTTTTTTTTTTATATTTTATGTTAAAAAAATAATAATCATTGTATAAAAATAAAATAAAAAAACATAATAAATAAATCATTAGATGAAATTGAATATGAAGAAAGAAGAAGGTCAATGGTAGCAAAATAAGTAAAATAAATTAATTTTAGCTTTAGATTTTTAGTAACAGTACATGCAAACATTAAAAAAAAATAACTAGTTTTATATATAGTTATAAGTATGTATTTATGTAGATACTACACATTTTCAACAATTAAGTAAATATAAAATTATAGCCGATCTTAACTGATCTCATAAGTTAGCCAACAACGAAATTAACAGTCAACTCAAACAAAAATAATAAACAAAACAGAACAGGACAGCACGGCAGTAAACATAATTAGAGACAGAATAATCACGTAAATCTCACCTTTTCACCCGAATCACTTGGCAAATAAAACACCAACAC
This sequence comes from Protophormia terraenovae, assembly GCA_951394005.1. Classification (NCBI taxonomy): domain Eukaryota; kingdom Metazoa; phylum Arthropoda; class Insecta; order Diptera; family Calliphoridae; genus Protophormia; species Protophormia terraenovae. Next base: position 1,846,589 of record OX596073.1, read on the forward strand.
CGTTAAGAATGTCAATGCCACACAGGGAATTATCAAATTGACCGTATAAAATAAGGTTTTGCGACGCATTGTCAATTTAAATGTTATATCTGTGCTAGACAAAGATTAGAATACCAATAGTTATATAAAAATAAATATATATGAAATGATTTCACCTGAAAAAGGCTCTAAGGTATCAGGATAATATTCTTCATTTTTGGTTGCAGGAACTTCTAAAATATCCCACTCGACAGATAAGTAAAATTCACTTAAATCAATTCCAATTTGCACCAGATTACTACCAGGAACCTTAAAGTAAAGACAATTGTTAATAAGTCATTATAATATTAAATCCCAAATTTATACCCTAAACTAAATATATTGGGTACGTTGTTATATGTTTCTGATGTTGTTTGAAACACCCAAATATATTTGTCCAAGACCTACCTTAATGTATATCAATTGGCTTTAAATTATTATCTGAGTCGATTTAACAAAGTCGTTCTGTCCGCCCAGCCGTTCATGTAAATCTTGTAATTAAACTACGAGACACAATTTGAAAAATAATGTAATTTTTATAATGCAAGGAATTACTATATTGAAACTGGCTGAAATAGGTAAATTAATTTACATAAACCCCATAAATGTAAAATTTAACAGAAATACAATTTTTGTAACTAACACAGTTCATCGAATTTCAAAAGGATGGGTCCATAATTGACCATAGCTCCCATGCAAGATTTAACTACCAAACAAAATATACTTATTATATAGCTCCCACAAACGGTCCTCTCCCGATTTAATATAGATATTAGTATGTAAACAAAGTTTGACACAAATAAATTAAAATCACACAGTTAAATTTCAGACATATGCGTGATACAATTGTTTTTCATTTTAATTCACATACCTGATCTAAATGTTTCAAATCCACTTGTGCTCCATTGTATGTCCATGAACCAAATTTCATGAAACATATTTGTTCATCATATGGAAAATATTCAACGTTCATTTCACACGATGACTTGTAAATTGCAGGTGGCTCCCAAAAGACTTCGCCAGTATATTTCAAAGTCGCTTTTGTCATTAAGGTCACCTAAATTATTTTAATTAATTAAATAAAATTAAAAATATAAAAACTAAAAATATTTCAATGTTAAATTCAAAGGTTTTGTTCCACTACTTATCAAATTTACTGGTTTTAGTCAGAAATTGTAAGAAAAACAACCAAATACGTGGAATTTTTAAGTACGTGAACACTGTAAATTATTTCTAAAACACGGAAATATAACTAAAATTGTTCAAGTTTAATTTCTATATGATTGTTCCTTTTTAATTTCTTGATTTTATTATCTATCATAAAAAGAAATAAGACCTCCCAAAATATTTATTTCAAATGAATTTTAATGGATACCGCTTAAGTCCATTAAAAATTATTGAGAAACTTAATTTAGAAAATTATTAAAGGGTCTTCAATTCAGAAATATAATATAGGGAACGCAACATATTGCTTTTAAACTGACCACATTCTATTAGTTAATGTTGTAAGAAACAATTCATTTTGTTCATGAAAGCAATATTAATTTCCATATGAATCCTTTTGATAACTACAGAATTTATACAGATGTTTGAAAATAAATAGTTTTTTTTAGCAAATAGAAGCTTTAAACTAAATTATTACGCATACATACCTACACATATTTAATAATTTTATTCATACATAGATACATACCTCATAGTTACCGTCCCAGTTGTTATATAAAACAATATCTGGCACCCAAATATGCTCCGAAGGTACGTAAAGTTGTTCAACTCCACCATATTCCTCAGGATCCCAACGTAATTTATAATCGAACCAGCGCTGTAAAAAAAATAATAAATTAATACATGATATTAAAGGCACCGAATTGTATATTTAAATACCTGTTTAACCCACAAGTTAGTTGTCATAACTTGATTCCTCAAATTGACTTCAATTAGTTGAGATAATTTAAGACCCAGCCATACAGTTAATGTCTCCGTATTGTTTACTACTGGACGAATAAGGCGATTGTAATTGCTTAAAAGATCATCGTACAAACGTTTTGTATCTGGATTTGCTTCAAAACTCAAAGGAGCTAAAAACCGGAAATAAAAAAAATAAATAAATAAAAATTTATCCAAAACAACCTGTCGCTCTAGGATTTATTAGTAAATAAAAAAAATATTTGTAAATAACAAATAATTCCCTCTTTTTCTCTCTTCCTGTTTTTTTTTTTTTGTTTTTTTTAGGCATGCGTATTCAAGGGGTGGTTTCGCTAAGGATACATATAACGGTAATTGTTTATTTTTTTTATATAAATATATTATTAATTTAAATTTCATAGAATTTATAAAAATAATTAACTTCTGCCAACTTACCCATTGAATATGTATGCGAAACTGAAAGAAAAACTAATAAAAACGATATTTTCGACATTTTTTACAAAACTATATTCGACGGAAATTTTTTACATAATTTTTTTACTGCAATTCTATTGTATGCTGCGATGCGATAATGATGTTGTTCCTTTTAGAAAATTATTACTACTGACCGAATCAATAAGAGCAGGATGCTGAGCAGTGATGTTAATTTAGTGATTTTATTATACCAAATCCAGCCATTATGAATCCAGTTTTGGGGAGAAAAGATTTTTTAGCTAAAAAATAAAGCTATAATCAAAAGCAAATATTTGGTTGATATTTAGATTAGAAATTTACGTTGTTATAAAATAAAAATTAAAAAAAACGACTAATTTTTAATTCAATAATTTTTATTGAAACTAACCACTCAGATTTTTACTAAAAATTCGAATTTAGCTGAAAATAAAACGCATATAAAAGTAAAAAGTTAAAAAATAAAAATTATAAGATAATTTTCAAAATAATTTTTATGAGCGAAAAAATATAAGTTCAAATATACACATTATTCGAATAAGAGAAGGGGATAGGTACATGTTCTACCCTGTTATAAAAGTTTTAAAAGCACTGTACAAGAAACTATAAAAATGTGTTGCTAAGCAACCGTTATTTTTTTTTTGTAGAAACACAAAAATTAAAATTGAATAACACGTTCGCATTTACAATAATAAGAAAGATAATAAAAAATGTCTTTTAATTTTACTTATAATTATCCTCAGGTAGCAAGAGACTCTGGATTTAAGTTACGCAATTACAAAGATGGACCTTTAGACTGGCGTTTAATAGGTACAAATGAATAATTTAATTCTAGCTGAAATATTAGATTGTATGTATTTTATTGCAGGTTCATTGGAGGTGGAACGTATTTTAAGAGACCAAAGTTTAGAACAAATAGATGCTGTTTTAAATCATCTATCCGAAGCACCTTTGGGATCGATCTTAGAATCAAATATTTTGGATAGCGGTATTGCAAAATATTTTATACTTTCTCAATTTTCGGTGCAATATCTGCTATTTTGTCGTAAGTTCTTGGAAGAAACTGTAACAGACTTGAGAGAGTCACATGGAGTTTCTCAAATGGAGCTCGCAACTTTAAAACATTCGTTATCCGAAGCCAACAATGAAATATTGCAGTTACACAAGAAAATAACGCAAATGGAAGCCATACATGAAGTTATATATCCATGCCATTTATGCACCAAGAATTTTGTAAGCAATGATGCCCTTAATCTTCATATTTCACGAAAACACAATGGTATTTTAGCAAAATCAGAAACGAAATCTGAAGCACAACAAGCTCTAATTAAAGATCGGGAAAATGATTTGACTCTAATAAATACTATTAAACTTGAGTTGGAAATTAAGCAGCTCAAAGAGAGACTGAATAACGCGGAAAGGGAAATCAAAGAGAAAACTATGGAGTCGGATATTAAAAACGTACCACACAATGTAAAAGCAACATTTGAAAAATCAGAACATATTTCTGTAAACAGTATTGGTATTCAAAGCAATTTATCCGAAAAAAAAGAACGAGATGATAATAGCGAAGACGACCTAAGTACCTCCTCGCAAGGCCGATATCAATTGTATATGTTAGAAGAGAAATTACAAGAGTTTGAAAAATGGAAAGAAGAACAAAAAAATCAAAACTCTGAATTTTTAACTGAAATCAATAACAAATTGCAAGAACTCAGTAAGGCCATGGAATTAAGTAGAAATCAAAAGGAATTGGAATTAGATAATGAAAAGCAAAAATCAACAACATCTGTTGAAAATTTGGAAATCATACTCAATAAAAAAGTGGAAGACATTTGTAAAGCAAGTGCTGATAAACTGGAAGCAGTCGTTAAAAAAATGGAACATGACTATAAAGACAAACTTGAACAGTTAGGAAAAGAGTTGATTAAGCTAAATGAAAAATCTTCATCACAAAAGAATTTAAAATCCAACGAAACCCCAATAAAACGACAACATCGTGAGCAACATGATGAAACCAAAAAATCCAATAGTGAAACGTTTGTTGTAGACGTTCAGACGTTGGATAAACAGAACCTTATCGACAACAAAAATGAAGTACAAATACCACTTACACCTCTCATGGACAAACATTTACCTAAAGAATCGTCCGTATCTGAAAGTAATCTTACTTTCGTTAAACAGACCAGTGTAACGCTCCCAGAAGGACGTAAGTGTCTAAAAAAAATATGTTTAAGTTCCAGTTAATAGATTCGTAACGTGCTTGAATGTGTTAACAGACTCGATAATACATGTTTGTTACGTATTTACGTAAATATCTGCGTTACTAATCTACTAAGTGAGACTTTATAAATAATGCTATACTATAACAATACAATATATTCAATATTAAACAATTATTAGCTACTGAAAATGACAATAAATCTATGTCCAGTTGTGTATCGGATGATGACTCTACCGATATTTCTGACAATCTTCTGGATGAAGAAAATGTAGACAAAACGAATAAGCAATCACAAAAAAATGAAGTAAACAAAACAAAAGGTATCTCAAAGGTGAAAAACACAAGTCTAAAGTAAGAACATACGATATTTCTTTATATATAATTTGATTTTACTAATAATATATGTATCTCACATTTTTATAGAAAACTATCTGTTAAACCAAAAATTGTTACAAAAAAGGATGCAAAGAAACTTACTAGTTATCGTCTCTTGACATTGGGTGTCGATATGAGAACAAGATCTATACCAACAACACTGAAAAAAAGAATTTCTAACGAACTTATTGAAAAGCGAAATAAATTAAAACAGGTAAATATTAAAACAACTATTACAAGATTTATTATAACATTATAACAAGTTTAATAAAAATTACCATTCAGAAACATCCTCAATTTTATACGACTAGAAATAAAATAAAGAAATTTGTAGACAAATTATGTTCAACGAAAATGCCAGCTAATGCCGAAGCTCTACTAAAAGCTACAAAGCCGTCTAAACTTATGAATCAAGAACGGCAACACTCCTATGATGAATGTTCATTAACTGACGAGGAGACAGTTAAGTCATTAAAAATCTCTACCCCATTAAATGTAAACACTTCAATTAGTGACACCAGAAATTTCAAACAAAGATTGGATCGCATCTTAGCCTCGCCGATAAGAAAACCCGAAGAACATATTACTAAGGCAATAGTACATCAACAACAAAATATAATACAAAAACCAGTACCGATGCCACGAAAACGAGTTATGTTCAATCAGCCCGAAAGACAAGAAAAACATTCTATAACTTTAACTGAAAGTGATGAATCATTATCATTTGAACGAACAAAATTTAAATAAAATATCTTAGTTAAATTAATATTTCTTTTTATCTAATTTTAAAATGTTTTTATTGAACATTTAAACATACTTTTGATTACAATAATTAATATATTGATATTGAATTTAAATTAATTAAAATAAAAAAATTTAAGTATAAATTTACAATATCTTATTATATTAGTTGGACCTGATTTTTTTGAATTAAATCAGCAATTAATTGATATGGAATAATGTGTTGAGAGCCAGCTGCCAAATCTACTTCTTCATCATCCACTCCAACAACAACAGCAGGAACTAAAAAAAAATTATTTACAAAATATGTAATTTCTTATGTATTTATTTATTTATTTTAGTTAAAATTTTGCTACGATAATTGTTTGCTCTATAAATCTTATTGGAAACTTTATTTCAACCACTTATACACTTGTTTTTAATAAATAGAAAAATGGTTTTAATAATTTTATTCTAAGCTAAAGATAGAAAAATAGATTGGTGTAGTTCGTGTTTAATTTTTGTCTTGGCTCCTTTTCACTATAGGTAACAAGTTCGAATTAAAAAAAAAAAAACGGAAAAAAATCCTTTCGGTATTATCTTGATTTATTTCTTGAAATATTTTTGTGTAAAAAAAATCTAATATTTATTTTTTATTTATTTATTAAGTATAGTAATACAAAGCCTTCAAAGCCAAAATATAAATATGTATTACACAGTAATAATAATCCTGAGTCTTAGATATAGATAATATAAAAACTTAAAACTAAACATTACAAAAATGTTTAATTATCCGAAAAAAAAAAAAAAATATTTGGCTCCCCAGCCATAAAAATTCAAATTATATGTATCATTAGTAACCAAAAAAAGAAAGAACAGTATATGTCCAGCAGTAGTAATAATATATATAAAGCGGCATAATCAAATGCTTTCAGCTAAGTAGGCAATAAGTTTAAAACGGAACACATTATTGGAATGAGAAAAAATATCTGATTTTTCTATTAAAAATTGCAAAATTTTGGACCTATTTGAAATATTATTGCCCTTTAATGCGCCATCATTGGATATTAAATTTGAATATTGTTCCTGTGGCAGAAATATAAAATATCTAAAGAACACGAAAAAAAGAACATCTTTTTCATTTTGATCCAACTCACGAAAGGATAATGCCAGGACAAAACATTTTTAAGAAACTGTATCTTAAAATGAACAATTTCATTTTTGCTGTGAACATCGATACCTTTAATTTGGAGAACCCTAATGCACATATCGCTCATTTGCTGCCACAATTGTATAGTGAATAATGTGTTATTAACTGAAAAAGCTGGATCTTTACAATGACGTATTTTATTTGTGCGTCGGCTATAGTATAGTCAACATTGTAAAGTTTCCTATGTACAATTGCTCACAGCTTATTTCGTGAGCTGACTTTAATGTACCTAGTAGATTTTTTGGGAGCAGTTCTCTACCCTCGATATCATATCGTTCGTTAATATACGGAACTATATAGAAGCTCAATATTTCAATTCTTCCAGATGATTTCAATATGATATCATAAATTTATTGCGGAGGGGATAATCACCGATGAAAACGAATAACACGACAAACAAATTATTTAGCAATATGAAATCGAGATTTGACAATTTCGACAAGTCTAATGTTATATATAAAATTAAATGTAATGGTCATAGAGTAACACATAGAGACGAAATTCTCGATTGACAATTAAATAAAATTGGTTTTTTGTAAACAAAAATTTGTTTTTATTTTCTTTTGGCAACAATAATATATATTTGATTACATATATTTTGTTGTTGCTTGAGTTAGGTTTTTGACAACCGACTTAGGTTTTTGACAATTAGTTTCGTCTCTTGTTACTCTTTGGTAATGGTGACGACGCTGACATATGCCAAAAAGTATATGTTGGTACAACAAAAACCAAATTAAGGACAAGATTAGCATCGCACAAATCAGATCTAAAATGTCATGACAAACCATTAACACAGAAAACAGCACTCGCAGCCCACTGTGCAATAACTGGACATAAACCAGACTTTGGGAAAGTGAGAATACTTGCAGGAGAGAATAATTACACGGAACGATTTATGCAAGAGATGCTTCATATCATGGACATACCAACAAGAATAAAAATAAACTATGAAACAGATACAGACAATTGCGCTCACATATATCGACATACAATAAACAAACATAAAAATAACAACAGAAGAGGAACATAAACAGTAGGGTATTCACTCGAATATTATTTGTTCGATTAATCGACAAATTAAAATCAAACAACTGTTCGATTAAATTAAAATCCAGAATTTCAAGTAACAATTTATTCGAGCAAATTATGCCGATTAATCGAATAATTCGAGTAAAAAATATTTTAAATATTTTCTTTCTTAACTAGTTTTTAAGATGTTCTAATTTTAGTTTTCTAGAAAATTTAGCTTAACAATGTTTCAAAATTTGTATAGAATGTTTCGAATCTAAAAGTGGTACCACAAACTTTAATTTTGTTATGTGTTTTATTCTGGATTTGGATGTGTTTTTAGGTGATGTTCGTATTGATTTTGTGAGCAACTTAAAATGTTTAGGTGTTATATTAGATAATAGACTAACTTTTAATTCTCACATTGATATGCTAAGTTCTAGGCTTTTTGGTGTATTGCGTAGAATTAATTCAGTCAACCTATTTCTGCCGCTTCATGTTAGGATTCGTATATCGTGGGCTCTCTTGATGTCACATATCTTATACGGATTCGAAGTTTATTCTGGTACATGTGCAGTCCATATGAAGAAAATTAATTATTTGATTAATGTCGTTGTACGTTTTGTCTACAATATCCGTCGTCGTGAGCATATTTCCCAACATTTCATTCGCTTTTTCGGCTATACCTTCAAATATTTAGTTATATACCGAAATTTGTTATTTTTCTATAGAATCATTAGAAATTGTAAACCTGTTACTTTATATAGAAACTTTGAGTTCTCGCGATCGACTAGAAATCCTCAGATTTATATTCAGAGAATAAATTCTTCATTTTTTGAAAGGTCTTTTGTGGTAAGGATTGCACGTTGGTGGAATTTATTACCTTTTTCTTTGAGGATTTTTTCACACTCCAATAATGTTTTTAGACTAAAACTCCTACAATTATTTACTAGTCAATTTTAACAAATTTATTTATTTTACTCTTTCTCTAATTCTTCTACTAGCTTTGCTATTTTTACACTTATTTTTTAAATTTTTTTTTTTTAGCTTCTTTTTATGATAGTAAAGCTAGTAAGGGATTTGGGTTGATGAAGTTAATATAATATTCCTTTTTTGCTTTACATGAGTTGATTTCTTATTTCCTAATTAAAGTCGCTACTGAGTAGGACTATTTTTTATTTTTTATTATTATTGTTTTTTAACTGTTTTTTATGGCTGGGGAGCCAATGAACCAATGAACTAATTTATTAGATTTAATTTAAATGAATTTGGTATATTATAAATATATTAATATTTCTCAGGTATTAATATTTCTGTTATGTAATATTTTTATTTTGGCCACGAAGGCTTTGTATTACATATTTTGTAAATAAATAAATAAATAAATAAATAAATGTATTAAATAAAATGAACGGAATATATGCCTAAATTACAACACATATTTAAAGGTCGTTTTTTAATTAATTTTTAATTAAATAAAAATATAAACGTCATTAATTATAAAGTAAAATTCAAATAATTTTATATAAATTTAATAAATAATAAGAATTAAATTAAAGGATTTTAAACTTGATTTGGAAAAACATTATTGGTTCTACGAATGAACCTCTACACCAGACTGAGCAATAAATTCTCAGTCTATTGTAGAGGATATTATGGTGATGGTTTGAATGAAATTTGTTATATAGAAGGAATTTGGACTTAAAATTAAGTTTAGCATGTAAACTTGTTCTTTATGTTAAGAATCGCTGAACTACTTTATCTGAAAAGGATAGTGCTTATTTTTCATTTCTTCTTTAAAATAAGATGAAATGATAAACAAAATATTTTACGTTTCGGTAGAAATTGTGGTTTAATTCAAAATAGAGCCAATTATATCGAACATAATTGAACGATGAATTATAAAACATTCTAAAAATAAATATGGGTTTAGTAGATCTTTCCATATTTAAAAATATTGTACAAACATTTTGAATATAACTGGAAACCAACCTCTGTTGTACATAGTGTGTGTCCAAATTAAAAAGTGAGGTTATGAGACAAAATTAAATTTGGTTCAACTATTTATTTAAGTATCAATGAATATATTAAATATAGAAAAACAACAGCATTATCAAAGCAAAAAAGACAAATATTCATAAATTTTTACGGAAATTTTAATTTTTGAATGACTATTTCTTATTTTAAACTATATTTTTTTTTTTTTTTGATAAGCATTGAAAAATCGAACAAAATTTTAAGGTATAAATTAATCGAATAACTCGAGTAATTTAAAAGTTTTACTCGATTATTCGAGTAATTTAAAAACAGCATTTTCGAGTTATTTGATTATTCGAACAATGAAAAAGTCGAGTAAAATGAATACTCTAATAAACAGTCAGTGACAAAAGCTTTGGGCAATAACAAAGGACAACACTGCAATACAATTAATTATAATTATTATTATTTTTGTTTTATGTTTTTTAAGAATATTTTATATTTGTAATTGTTTTTGATTTTTTAGTAAATACTTATCCCTGAAGATGACCAACAATGTTGGTCGAAATATTGGATAAAAATAAAATTATAATATTATAAAATTAAAACATAAAAGAGTTTTTATTTTATATATTGAGACCTCAAGCCGAACAACAAAGTAATAAGATAAAACAACACAAAAGGTCTACAACACTCATAAACAAAAAATATAAATTTTATCTATTTTTTGTGTTTATTTCCTAATTTTCTTCAAACTGATAAAAATACAATATTAGAAAAATATTGCTGTGACGATTTTCTTCCAAATAATAAAAAGATGTTGCGAAAATATCTTCTAGGAAGATATCTTCCAAATGTTTGTAGTGTTATAAATTAATTTTATCATCATAATATCGCCCCTTTTTCAGTAAGGTGATTATCCCTTCCGCAATAAATTTATGATATCATATTGAAATCATCTGGAAGAAGTTAACCCAATACATACTTTTATTTTTCAGTCATATTTTTTCAGTTGTCGAAAAATTATTTAGAAATTAAAAAATATTGGAAAAAAAATGTGTGCCTCTTAGCAAAACAAAATTGATATCTTATGTGAGCGTGCAAATTTAACATGCTTTGATGTAACGATTTACAAGATGTTGAAGCAAAGTTTATTATATTATTTATTGATTTCTTTAGCAATAATTTTGGTATATTAATAATCCTTCTTCCAGAAGATTATCTGGGGGTATCGTCTTTTTTTCCCATAGATGATTATCTAGCAATATTGCTTATTTTTCATCCAGGCGTATCGATTTCTTATTGCTTAGTTGTATTGCCAGTGACGCTCAATCTCTCCCGATGAGGGAAACTTCCGCAATACGAATATGAATATTGCCGCAATAAATTTTATCTTCTAAGCAATACGATTTCGAATCATTTTCGTATTACTTTGCTTGTAGGGAATGAATTTTCTATTACATCATTTTATACAAATATTTATTTTTGAAATAAAAGCTTTACTACAAAATAACGTTAAAAATTTAAAAACGAAATAAGCTGTAAGACTATTTTTTTATATTATGATAATGTTCCTAATTTTGTTAATTATTGAATCATTATAATGTTGTTTTATTGTAGTTATAAAAAACGATAATACTACTTAAAAAATATATATATTTCGATCTATTTATTGCATTAAAATAGAACGATATCAACTAAAATTGCATTAGAAATTCAAAACTCGAAATAATCGGTGAACCACTGTATATTTAAACTTACCGGAGACGTTTGCCTTTATAAAAACATGACTCATAAGATTTGGTCTCACTACTCGTTGATCAGCCTCAGATCTTTGCATGTTTGGCATGTATTGTAAAGCAACTTGCTGGAAATATTGTTCAACATTTTCGTAGTATTCCTGTGCAAATTTTGTTTCTTCGGGTGATAAACGTTTTTCATCTGGTTCTCGTTTCGATTCTTCATTCAAAATATGTTTGCTATATGTTTCAATTTTTTGTAAACGACACCTTAAATAACTGGCTATAATATAACGAATACGCTCCAATTCCATTTGATGGACAACATAACGAAAATCATTTTTATCTAAATCTTTCATGTTCTCTTCCATGTGGGCCACTTGTCCCATCATCAGCTCCAACATATCGCTTTGATGAGGCAGAATCTCGGGTGCACACATTTCGTTAGTCCATGCTGTTTCCAAAAATTCCAAAACTTTTTGTGCTGTTATCTCTTCACCCTCATCATCATCAACATATTCATCATAGTCGTTAGTATTGGAGACAAGATTAGATGTGTTCAAATCATCATCATTTATATTTTTGTACTTTGTTGGTAAATCTTCTTCAGACATTTGACAAAACAAATATACGAAATTTATTATTACAGAAAATAAATGCGCCAATTCTTCAATGCAATTGTAAACAAATGCTGCTTCTTTTTTTATATTCAAACATTCAGAACTACTTAACAACACGGCAATTATTAAATTAACAATCTAATATTTATCATATATTTTTAATTAAAACAAAGGCTTGATTTTTGATTGAAAATAATATAATTATATAATTTATCATCTCAGGATTAGTTTTATCATAGTAAAATAATAAAGTACTCGCACATCTACAAAAACAAAAATTGCTTGTATTTTGTTAGTGTAAAACTACTGCCCACAATGTCAAAATGCTCTTTGAACGAAAAAATGAGAGAACGAAAGAGAGCAATAGAAAAAAAAACTAAAAAAAAAAATTTACATGTGAATACAAAAACAATTTGACAGTATATATAATACTCATAGTATAATAATAAAGTATACTCGTAAGACCAGCTGTTTTACAATTTTTTCATTGGCAAACCTCGCGGTACTGTCAAATTGTTTTTGTATTCACATGTAAATTTTTTTTGAGTTTTTTTCTCTTGCTCTCTTTCGTTCTCTCATTTTCCGTTCAAAGCATTCTGACATTGTGGGCAGTAGTTTTACACTAACAAAATACAAGCAATTTTTGTTTTTGTAGATGTGCGAGTACTTTATTATTTTACTATGATTATACTATGAGTTTTATAATAAATTTACAGAGAATATATTAAACAAAGGAAACAATATGGTAACACTATGCACTACACGTGAAATACATTTGGCATAGAACTGCACCGATCGGCTGTAAAAATAAAATGATTTTGAACGTTCAGGTCACAAGTAATACATATATTAAAGGTATGTATCATAGTATAATAATAAAGTATACTCGTAAGACCAGCTGTTTTACAATTTTTTCATTGGCAAACCTCGCGGTACTGTCAAATTGTTTTTGTATTCACATGTAAATTTTTTTTGAGTTTTTTTCTCTTGCTCTCTTTCGTTCTCTGATTTTTCCGTTCAAAGCATTCTGACATTGTGGGCAGTAGTTTTACACTAACAAAATACAAGCAATTTTTGTTTTTGTAGATGTGCGAGTACTTTATTATTTTACTATGGTATGTATATAAAATATAAGAAATCTGTAAACATTTAATGTATCCATCATGAGCCGCCGCCGACAATTTTTAGCAAAGCCGCTGCCGCCGTGAAAATCGTTCGGCGCAGGTCTCTGACATTTGGTGCTCAGAAAGGTTCAATCCGGATTTATACAAAACAATATTTCAGACATGAGTTTAGAAGAATTTAAGAAAAACTATCGAATTATTGTGGAGAAAATCTTCAATAATTGGCAAAATCTGCGCTTAGCTGTGGAACATGGAATGGGAGGGAGAAATGGACAAAAGGTAAGTTTTAACGAAATTATGTTTTAGTATAGAGCTCATTTATTACGTTTTGTAGGTGGCCATAGAAATTATGAACTATACTTATGAGTATTGTATTGGTAATGAAAACATCACTCAAGGTGAGCTCCAGGATGTAATTGAAGATTTGATGGATCAAGAATTCGACACGATATGTGAAGACGGTTCAGTGCCTGAAATATGCAAACATTTGTTACGTTACAAACAAATGAGTATACAAGGACAATACGCTGAGATTGAACAAGAGTTGAGTAAATTACCACAAGGGAAGGAATGGCTGAGACCTGATGTAAAGGTTACATACACACCAATTGCTGGTGACTCTTCTTCAGAAGATGGTAGTGATTCAGATGATATGATGGATGTTGAAGGGGACATTGATGAAGAACAGCCATCTGGCAGTAGAGTTACTAGATCTCAAGCCTGCAAACAAAATGATGATTTTGTAGAACCCGAAGAAGGTTGGACTACAGTACGAAGCAGAAGAAAATGAATATAGTATGTTACCTTTCAATTCATAGATTTAATAAAACAATAAAATTTTTAATCAAACAATCTTTTATTTACTTCTGCCAAGTCAATAAATCGTAAGGTGTCAATCTGATCCGCCACTTTAGGTATTTGGTGATTTCTTAAACAGTATTTGCAATTTTCAATTAAATTGCGTTCGTTTAAGCAAACTTGTCTAATTGGTACCATTTCTTCCTGCAATTCACTCCAAGATTGTATAGATTTCCTCGATTTTCCTTTTAATATCAAAGAAAAGTCAGCAACTGATGCCAACTCATCAATGTCCGCTGTAAGTGACATGTTAATGGCGGGGTAGATAAAGAATGCAAAAAATGATAGCCCAACCAGTACTAACATTGGCAGGAGTACGGCAAAGTATTTATCGGGCAAATATGTTAAACCCCATTCTTTGGTCGGCAGCAATGCCCACAAGAAATAAAATACAAAAAGAGTTATAACTAGCAGGTAAAAGGCATAACCATATATGGCTCTATGCGGAGTTGGTGCTGGAGTGTGTTCCGGCATTTTCTGTAGCTTCTAAATCAAACGATTTGATCGTATCTTTACAGAGGAGGAGACTCTCGAAAAACGATGTTAATGCTGTCCTTAAATTTTTTACTTGATCCGCAGTAAATTGAACTTCAATGCAGTCTTCCACTAAACTAATTTTTTTACTAACAAAGTTACGTCTAGGTTCTTGATCTACAGATAGGACTCGATATGCAACTTCTGCGTGTCGCGTTGAGTCGAAGGGTATTTTTAAAGTTCTACAAATGAAGTAACATAAAATAAAAAAATCTTTAGTTTTAAATTAAACATAAACTTACGCTTCGGTATTTTTTATAGGATTATTAACTTCTAAGGGCATTTTGTGTTTATCCCAAAAATTCTTTAAAAAAAAGTCATAACTCTTCTTTTTTGCTTTCCAACTCACAGTGGAATAATAGTTTTGTAGTTGCCAGATGAATTCGATTTAAAATCGGCAAATCAAAAATTCTCAAAATGATATTTTAACAAAATATACAATTTTTAAAGTTTAATATCAAATATACATAAGTACTAAAATCTGAAGTTAAAAAATACATACGACCCGTACATATTTAAACAATTGACAGTACGTCGATCTTTATTTTGCTGTCCCTTTGATTATATTTTATTTACTTTGTGCGAAGATGCAAAGCGCTTCAAAAAGTTTTACTGCTTGTTTGATTTTAAACTACACCACGCAAGGGATTTATTTGGCCACGGAGTTTCAGAGCACCAACACCATCAGAAAGTTTTAAGGTATGTTCAGACTAGACATTTGTTTGACCAAAATGACGTAACCACTATGTAATATATTTTCTAACCTCGATTTTAATGGGAAAATATTTTTACATCATGATTGCTTGATTGAGATATTTTGTTCAGGTTATTTGAAATCTGACACTGGATATTGTTGATGTTATCTGCTTCATCATTTTTTACTTGGGATTTAGTGATGATGCCCACTGTTTGATAGTTGGTTTGCCTAATTCTTTATTGACTTGATTTGCTCCTTTTGGCATTATTATCGTTGCATTTTTTATGAACTTTATGTATAGGCTCTGATTAATTATACTTGTTATTTAATTTGCAGTGCATTGTTTAATTGCTCAACTTATAACTGTTATTTAAATCTTTTTATTAAATGTTAAGATCTATGTTCTTCAAACTGTATTTGTATAGTTGTTTCTTTATTGATGGCAGCTACATGTCATTTTAAATGCATATATTTCATATAGATATTTAGATTATATATCGTTCGATTTATGATATTATAATTGTAGAATTGGCTTATTAATGTTTGTGTAATTTTTATTGACTTTAATGTGAGAGAATGGTGAGATATTTAAGGACGTTGTAATTGATTAGTTAATTTTACTAATGAGGTGTAAACACACTGTAATGTTGTTTTGGCAGGAACTGTCTTGTGATAACATTGTGGGCATATAGTTCTGAATTGATGGTACTTTTTCTCTACTACTTCTATTTTAACTCTAAAGGAGTTGTCTTTTCAGTTTGTTCTTGTTGAAGTTACTTATGATATTTGTATTATGTGTATGGATGGTGGATTTGATACTTGATTTTTATATGAATCACTATTCATCATGAAGTGCAAAATTAAATTTCTCTCATATATTCTTGCAAATTTCAGAATATATGTACGTAACTAATAAGTACTTTATAGCTTCCGAGTTTGAATTGCTTCATTACTATTTTCTATAT
The DNA here is from genome assembly GCA_951394005.1 of Protophormia terraenovae. Lineage (NCBI taxonomy): Eukaryota > Metazoa > Arthropoda > Insecta > Diptera > Calliphoridae > Protophormia > Protophormia terraenovae. Next base: position 1,863,034 of record OX596073.1, read on the forward strand.
CATATCATACCATATTGACTTTGTATCTGGGAAAGTTTGGGGGGCATTAAGAAGAATATACTCAACAAATTTATATCTACCTTTTCGTGTTAAGCGAAGACTAGCACATGCTCTCCTTATGCCTTAAGTCTTATATTGCCTGGAGGTGTTATCTGGGTGTTCTGTCGTCTCTATTAATAAATTGAAATCTATTGTAAACAGTATTGTAAGATTTGTTTATAATATAAAACGTTGGCATCACATTTCGGTTTATGTTCATAAGTTTCTTGGATGTTCTTTTAACAATTTTATTAAATATCGTAGTTTGGTCATGTTCTACAATATAATTAGAAATGGTTTTCCATCTAAATTGTGTAATAAATTTATTTTTTTACGTTCTTCTAGAAATCCACAAATTTATATACCGAGAATTTTCAAGCTATGTTTTGAAAGATCGTTTTCGCTGTTGGAATTGTCTGCCTTATGAACTTCGAATTTTTTCTCATTCCAATAATGTGTTCCGTCTTAAACTTATTGCCCACTTAGCTGAAAGCATTTGATTATACTGCTTTATATATTTTATTACCGCTGCTGGACATATATTGTCCATTCTTTTTCGATTACTAATAATACATATAATTTGAATTTTTATGGCTGGGGAGCCAAATATGTTTTTTTTTTTTTGGATATAATATGTTTGTTTTCTTTTGGATATAATTAAACATTTTTATATTGTATTAGTTTTAAGTTTTTTTTTTTATATTATCTATATCTAATACTCAGGATTATTATTACTGTGTAATACATATTTATATTTTGGCCTTGAAGGCTTTGTATTACTATGCTCAATAAATAAATAAATAAAAAAAATATCATACTAATCTCTTTTGTTACTACATTTTTGGGAATGTTTGTGAGTCACAAATTGTGACTATCACACATTTTTTTTCTATATCATGTTTCGCTTGTTCCTCTTATACTTGTTAGGTTGAAATTTTTTGTGAAAATTGTATTTGTATTCTTAAGAATGGAATGTGTAATTTAATTGTCCTTAATTCTTTTTTAATTATTTAGTTTAATATTTCTTTTATACAATTTATTACAAATTCTTTATATATAATTAAATTAAATTAGTAGAATTAATTTTAAGTTGAAATATGTAACCGCTTATGGCCCAGAGGCTAGGTTATTGAATATTGATAATAAAAATAAAAAAAAAAAAAACAATCATAGCTGACATTTTACCGAATCTTGTTTGACGCAGTTTTCTCTTATAAAAAAACATTTACAAGATTAAACAACAGCAACATTTTTTTGTAGAACTAGTGGTCACGCAAATTTGGTCAAATATTTGACAAATGTGAACATTTAGTTTATTATATACTTAGCCACATGAAATACAAGGTAACAATAAAGCCAACCAAGCGGCTAGGCAAGAACGTTCCAAGGGTTTCTTAGTCCATATCAAATGGTCGTACAAAGACACTGTGTCATTAAATTAATTACACTTTTCTTTCTAATACCGGAACATTTAACATTTGACGATAAATTTCACAGAACTTTCTTTTACATACATCTTTAAAAATTTAACAGTATTTTTTTCACTTAATTTTTTAATGGAGCGTACGAAGTTGTAATTTTCACTGTAAAGTTTTATTACATTTTTTTTTTTTTTTTTTTTGTTTTTTAATTATGTACATTTTCATTTCACATTATTTTGCAGTTAAATAAAAAATGCTGCAAATGATTGATGGAAATTCCGCATATATTTTTATAGTTGTTTTGTACATCTCATCTTTACTCTTCATCTTCTTTGCGATGAGATTTTTTCTTGTCACTGCGGCTAGAGGATGAGGATGATGTACCAGTTTTACTAGAACGCTCACGATCTTTATCACGAGATTTTGATCGCCGACGAGATTTTTCACGACTTCTAGATCGTTCACGCCTTGAACTATAAAATAAATTAATTATTTCACTATTTTAAAATATATTAAATATTACCGTTCGCGATCTCTATCTCGATCACGCTCTCGGTCCCGATCTCTTCTTCTACGTTCACGTTCATCGTCAGAACGTTCACTGTCCTAATTGGTGGGAATACATTTTTAGAATGCAGATTTTTTAAATTTTTTCCTTTGTAAAAAACTTACTTCAACTTTTTCACTTCTGTCTCTATCACGGTCTCTCTCGCGATCTCTTTCTCTATCGCGCTCTCGATCTCTTTCCTTATCACGATCTTTGTCCCTATCCTTATCTCGCTCTTTTTCGCGAGATTTTGACCTTCGTCGAGATTTTTCGCGACTCCTCGAACGTTCTCGTCTCATTCTAATTGATGTGTGTAAAATATATTAGTGTATCTATGCATTCCATCAAATTGGTTTACATACCTTTCTCGATCCCTATCCCTCTCTCTTTCACGATCCCAATCTCTTTCTCTGCGTCTTCTTTCACGATCGTCTTCTGCACGCTCTGGTGGACCATTTGGACCCATCATTCGTGGCGGTCCCATTGGCATGTGCATAGGTGGTCCACCTGGACCCATCATCATTCCTAAAGGAGGTGGACCCATACCCATATTTGGTGGCGGCATACCGCCCAACATTGGAGGTTGTGGATGCGGGTGACGCATTTGCGGAGGCGGTCCACCCAACTGAGGAGGCGGCAAGCCCATTGGAGTAGGTAAAATTCCCGGTGGACCAGACATTTGCTGAGGTGGTCCTGTATTTGGTCCTGGTGTAAGTTCCTTTATACCACTAGGCACCCAATTTGGATTATCGCCACCCCATTGCGAATCTTGAGTTGGTTCATATCCATAATCGAATGGTTCTGGTTCATGAAAGAATGATTCTTCCCCCGGACCTTGACCACCGAAATTCGGAGGCATTTGTCCAGGTCGTGAATATTCGCGACATTCAGCTGTCATTACTTGAATAGCATTTTCTTTTGTACCAGGTTGACTGACAGGCCGAGGACCTCGTGTCATTGATGCAAATCTAGGAGGAATGCCTTGATGTGGTGGTCCCTGATGAACACCGGATGGTGGCACCATACCTGGTGGAGGCATTTGTATTTGTTCTCCTAATGGTCCCATAGGCATCGAACCAGATGGTAATATGCCGGGAGGTGGACCTGTTGGTAAATTACCATCTGCCTGTCTTTCTGGTTGTGGGTTAAGATTTTGAGTCAAACTAGCCAAGCCGACACCACTTTCAGCCACACGAAATCTTTTTTGACGTTCACAATATGATCTCCAGGTTTCTTCATTAAATCCATAATTGAAATAATCAGTTATATCGGCACCTGGCTTGCGCCATGGTTTATCTTCTAATGAATCAATACTGAACTCATGCGCAGCGACTCCGTTTATAGTACCTACACCTTCAAAATCTTCGATAGAAAATTTTCCTACCTGAGTAGACTTGGACTTTTCTTGACTACTAGCACCAGCCAATAAATTGGAACGTTTATTTATATTATAAGTGCTAGGCGCGGCTTTAATGTCGCCTATTACAACATTTATGTCATCGTCAGAATCATCGTCATCGTCGTCTTCTTCCGCCTCATCTTCTTCACCTCCAGAACCTTCATCCTTTTTTTTAACCTCTTCCTTTTCTTCACCATCGGTGGTATCAGCTATCGTGGCGGCGGCAGTGGCTTCTTCATCTTCTTCCATTTCGTGGGCCGGATCTTCAAAATCCACTAACTCATCGCCAGGCGGGCCATCATCTTTGTTTTGCAAACTATTTATGCCATCGCCTTGTGTTACAGCCGCTAACGCTTCATTTTCTGCTTTCAACAATTCTTGCGAATTTACTTTTTCAATGCCGGCTTCATCGCCAGTACCTTCAGCACCCAGACGCTCTTCCTCATTTGTGGTGGAGTCAGGGTTAGAAGTACCATACAACCAACTATCTTCATTTGTATCATCTGCCATTTTTCTCGCCACAAATTCAACTAATAATAATTAATTTTTTGTATAATTTTATGAACAATTACCATTCCTAATCCCATTCACAGAGTTATAAATTGTCAAAATGTGTACCAAACCAGAGACCTGCGCCGAAGAATTTTTACGGCGGAGGTGGCTTTAGTAGAAATTGTCGGCGGTGGCTCTAAATCGGCCGACTGAAAAATAATCATAATTTGCGGTCCACACTAGCCTTTTTCTTGTTCGCACATTGAACAAAAACGTCATTTTGTATGCGGAAGAAGAGGCGCTGCATGTAAAAGTATCGAAGCGACACTGGCGGCAAACAAAAAATTATGATTTGTTCGACAAATGTTCTGCCTACTGAAAACAAAATGAACAAAATTGTGTGTGTTGCTCTGCCGACGTTTTGTTCTTGTGCGAACAAGAAAAAGGCTAGTATAGACGGTACGTAAGAACAGCGTTGCCATGACCGCATTTCAAGGTTCTATTCATAATGTAATAGTGAAAGGCCAATGTACGCGTCACGCGGCAACGGGCGGCAGCATTATAACCAGCTTAAAAATGAATCAATTGTTTACAAAAAAGTGACAAAGGAAAATTTGAGAACACTATCATAAATTTAATCTGGCAATGCTGTTACACGCGGCAACGCGTCAAAGTTGAATTTTTTTTCAACTTTTTTTATATGGACCGCGTGAAAACATGATCAGCTGATGGCCGCGTGTGCCGCGTGCCGTGTACATTGGCCTTCCACTATAACATTGGGTCTACACATGAGTTTTTTCTATCATAATATGTAACGGAGAGTGTCAAATTCGCTCTCAGAAGAGAGTAATAATTTTGTTTATATTATGTTAAATCTTGTGAGCACAATTTTAATGAAAATATGTTTTTGAATGTAGAATAACCATTCAAATAAAACAATTTTCCAAAAAAACATTGTTTTTAAGTGCTTTTCGAAAAGCACAAAGAAACTTTCGTATATGTGTATTTTTTTGACAGTAAATCTTATAAAATAGTTGTGTAGTAAAATCTTATCACAACTGTCTCATAATATTTCTTATAATACTAATATTTTAGTTTACACGTAAGATAATTCTCTCAGAGATCGAATTTGACACTCTCTGTTATATATTATGATATAAAAAACTCATGTGTAGACCCAATGTAATTACAAAGTGACAAATTTGTATCGACAAACCATAGTATAATAATAAAGTACACTCGTAAACCCAGCTGTTTTACAATTTTTTCATTGGCAAACCTCGCGGTACTGTCAAATTGTTTTTGTATTCACATGTAAATTTTTTTTTTTGAGTTTTTTTCTCTTGCTCTCTTTCGTTCTCTCATTTTTTCGTTCAAAGCATTTTGACATTGTGGGCAGTAGTTTTACACTAACAAAATACAAGCAATTTTTGTTTTTGTAGATATGCGAGTACTTTATTATTATACTATGCGACAAACGTAAAAATCAGTGCGAATCTATTCAAACTTAGTTACGTCGAGTCTATATTAGAGAAATTTCTATCAAGACAAACGTCAAATTTTTGTTTGAGTTGCAGATAATTTTTTATCTCTGTCAATTATAGGGGAAAACGTATGTCATAATAAGCCACGCAAAAAGTACCAACAACAATCAAGATGGCGTCTTTTACTAAGCATTATCAAGACAAAGTTGTCAGAGCTCGAGCGCTGACAATTTTCTTTTAACGCTGCAATAATACTGACAAATTCAGTCTACATTAAGCCCAAATTACAATAGCGCGTAGTCAGCAACAGTATCAGCAAAAATTATCAGCTGTTCACTGTCAGTACAACATGTTGCTGCCTTTATAATTACAATTCAGCGTAGGCAGCCACAATTTACAACCACCATCTTACTTTATTCTACTTGTGTATTTTTGCCTCTTATTTATTTGCTCACTTTCTTTGTCTCGCTCTCAATCTGAAAGCAGCGCAGTGAATTTAGAAACAGGGCTAAATGAAACAGCACTGCAAACTGTTGCTGACTAAATGTAATCAACACCATAACAAACAGTGCATTCTAAATTATAAGCTGATTATGTCAGCACACACTGCTGCTGACCACGCGCAATTGTAATTTGGGCTTTAGACAAATCTTTATCATGATAAAATTTTGACGTTTGTCTTGATACAAATTTCTCAATTCTTTAGCTGCATAAGCGCAATATGACTTTTTAATGAAGGGTATAAAAGTTTCGGCGTAGCCAAAAATAGCACTCTAATTTGTTTAAATTAAAATTTCGAACAATTAACTGAAGTTTTTATCTTAGTTTTTTTCACATTTTATCCCAGTGTATAATATTCCAAATGTCGATTAATAAGTTAGTTGTGATAAGATATAGTTTAATAAATATGTGCAAGTATACCTTTTAAAACTACTATGTATGTTGATAACTGCCTTTTTATTTATGCATACATTTTTGTTTATTTTTTATATCATTTAATTTAATAGCCACAATTAAAACACTAAAGGGAAAAGCCGTTTGTCCACGTATGGGACACACAATATGATCAGATAATGCGATATCAAAAATAGCTAATAATTATCACCGTGTAAGAATTTTTTAATATACTATAGAACTAATCAGACTATTTACGGTAATTAATTGCTTTAAGCACTTAGCTGTAAATTAAGATTTAATTTTAAATTAAAAACTTTTAATATTTATTTTTTAAATGGTCCAAAATAATATATCACTTATTTGCTGCAACAACGTCATAATTCAAAAAATATATTTTTTCAGAAGGCACTTTTTAGTTGATATACATACAGTTAAGGAAAAAACTCTACATACACCCTATGATTTTGAAATTTAAATGCATTGTTGATGAAAATATAAAAAATTTATATATCAATTATAGTTTAAATAATATTTAAGACTATCTGAAGAAAAAAAACCTAAAAAATATGAATAGCATAGAAGTTACTAGCATTAAACATAATAATTAACGCGAAAAAAGTTTACATACAGTGTGGTAGCTCCTAAAATGAAACAGAAAAATTGTAACAAAGAAAGGAAAAAACACGTTAGTTTTTCTAAATTACTTCATTTTGCAAATCTTACTATCATTCAAGTGCAGAAAGTAATTATTAAAGCAAGCTTTATTTGAATTTTATTCTTTGAAAATGGAAAATAGAAAAGAAATACAGCTTTCAGTTAGAAATTTAGTGGTAAAAATGCGTAGTGAAAATAAATCATATGGTGAAATTGGAAAAATATTAAAACCAAGTCGGTTTTAGGAACTATGAAGGCACAAATAGTAGCGAAAATAAGCCACGATCGGGGAGACCTAGGAAGCTTTCAAGGCGCGATGTAAGCATTATCCTTAAAGAAGTTAACCAAGAACCAAAAATTAGTGCTCCTAAATTGGCGGAATACCTTGAAAGACATTCTAGTGTTACTGTCACACCCAGAACAATAATAAACAACAGTTTTAGAAGCAGAACGGCACGCAAAAAGCCATTAATTTCAGCAAAAAATCGTCAACTTCGCCTTGAATTTGCTAAAGCTCATTTAAATAAGGATATGAGTTTTTGGAAATCTGTTATATTCACCGACAAAAGTAAGTACAACATTTTGGAAAATGATGGCCGATCAAAGATTTGGAGAAAACCAAACATTGCCCTCGATCCAAAAAATATTATACCTATAGTGAAACATGGTGGAGGAAATGTTACGGTTTGTGGAGCTATGGCATCATCGGGGGTGGGTCGTTTGGTTTTTGTCGAAGGTAATATGGACCGGTATCAATATAAGAACATATTGGAACAAAATCTAAAGGCGTCTGTTGAAAGCTTGGGCCTGGGAAATCAATGGATTATCCAGCAAGACAACGATCACAAGCATACTGCGCACGTTGTTCGAGACTGGCTTCTATATCATGCGCCAAGACAGCTAAATTCACCACCCCAGTCACCAGATCTTATATGCCATTTACACCAAACAAAACTAGTAGTTTTTCTTTGGTGTATTCTTTGGTTTTTCCATACAAATTGTGTGTTTTTGTTGAAAATCATATAAAAACTACTAAATTAACTATTTATGATATTTATTTATGATGTAAAACTGAAACATGTCAAATTTCTTTTAGAATATTATAGTTTTTATAAATTTTTGGTGTAATTTAATTTTAAAATTTATTTGAGAATGTTTTTATGAACAAAAGTTAACACATTATTATCAAAATAAGAAATAAAAAAAGTTCAACGCTTCAACAAAAACCACAAGCAGAGAAAATAAGGTATGTAAACGATTTGGTTTTTGAAATTTAGTTTTTCAAAAACTAATTGGATTTCGTTTTGGTATAAATGCCATATTAACCCCATTTAGGATATTTTGGAAAAATTGGTGCGAAAATATGACATCAGAAGTCGCAAAACTCTGAAAACCGTTCTTAATCGTGCCTGACCCGAAATAACACCCGATATCACCGAGAATTTGGTTATGTCCTTGCCCCGCCGATTTCAAGCAGTAATTAATGCCCAAGGTGGTCCAACTAAATACAAATTTTTTTATTTCTAATTTGTTTATGTACAAAATTTTTAATTAACATTTATATTTTCTGGCTGTATGTTGACTTTTTTGTTATGAATTTTTTATGTTTTTGTTACTTTTGTTTATTAATTCCTTACATAATGAAGTAATTTTATTTTTCTTTTCGAAAAGTCCTTAAAACGACAAAATCAAAGGGTGTATGTAGAGTTATTTCCTTAACTGTATAGGTATATTTAAAAAAAAAAACGAGAATAAAGGTATAGTCGGTCAAGACCGACCATATGATACTCTACACCATTATGTATGAGCATACAAATTCGGGAATGGTCCAATCGTAGACCAACACTTTTACTAAATGTAAAATAAAATATACAAATACAGAATAATGATTTTATGCACTTTAGGGCGATTCTCGGAAGTGGGTTTATATGGGAGCTATGGTAAATTATGGACCGATTCTAATAAAATTTGGCAATGTTGTTTCTACTTATATAAAACTTATTTGTGTCGAATATTGACTTGATACTAACATTCGTATGGGATTTATGCACATTAAAGTGATTCGTATGGTCAATTGTGGACCGATCTTCGTGAAATTTGGTTCAAAGATTGATAGTTGTACACATCTTCTTTGTGCCGAATTTTATTAAAACATTTATATTTTTCAGGCATTTTCGAGTGTTGAATCTCTATTTAAGCTGGGGCTTATTTGCACCTACGATGATTTTATGGAGTACTTAGATAACAAACTTGATACTTTCGTAAACAATTTTCGCAGATATTAGCCAATTATCAAACAAAAAATGGTGCAGTCCACCCGATTCACCTGTCAAAAATAGCGATACATTACAATAAAAGAATCTTTTTTGAATCACCCACTTGATTTTCGGGTCAAAACCCAATTGGAAATATTTGAAGATTATTATTTCGACGGATTTACTCTGAAACCTTCAAATATGAAAGTGCTTTCCATCGAAAATAACTAATAATTGAAGCTCGAGGTTCTTCAGCGAAAACATGATGGCAACACTGGTAAATTGGACGCCGGTGAGAATATTTTTCAATATTTAAAAACACAACTCAACATACTCATTATTAATTTATATTATTTTTATATTTAGTTTTTTCTGTTTTAAAAATGTTGAACTTTTTAGTTGTGTCTTTATAATTATCAAACACTACTAAGTAATTTTTAAATTAAAATACATAGTAAAATTCGAAGTAGGGAAAACAATTTTATAGAAATATTTTCTATTTCAATTGCTTTCACACACTGTCAATTTTCATTATTCTACGACTTTAATTTCTTCAGAAATCCGCAATAATAGAGTTTATTTATAGTTCTGCAACGGAGTGTAGACATTATGTTACATTTGAAAGCCCATGGATATAATTTCAATTTTCAATAAATGATAATTTTTATTGCTAATTTTGTATAAATATTCGAATATGCATACGTTACTAACATTTTGGTGCTGTGGAAAAGCTGCCGCTAATTGCAATTTTTTAATCAAATTACATAATTTTGAAATATGAATGTATGTATATAAAATCATGTGTAAGGTGTAACTAATTAACCAATTTTAATGTTAAGCATTTTTACTTGACAGTAGTGCTTAGTTATAACATTGATAGCGATAAATTAATAAATAACTTCTAGTACATATGTATAATTATTCTTGTACATACATAGAGTTGCGGACAAAAAACAAGTACAAGTATATATGCTCTTAAACGCAAATAATGTAATTTTTTAACAATAATTATGTTTTTATTAAAACAGTATTTTATAAATATTCTTATGTTATAAAATAAAGCAATACTGAAATTTATTAGCTATATCGAAATCTTTTTATTATATCACATAAAAAAGTTATTTTCCATTTGATTACCTATCATTAATTCAGAAATGATCAAAATTTTCATTATTCTGGAATGCTTTAAAGCTAATATGTACGTCCTCTATATTACATTTCAAAAATAGCTTTAATGAAGATTTATTAAAAATGTTTTAAATAATATAAATTAATCTGTTTCTTAATCTTAATGTTGTTGCTACAAGTCAAGCTCTTTAGCGGTATCTATTAAAATAAATTTAAGTTTAAATACTAACCCCTTATTCAAAATTAAAAATGCTTACTAACGGGTGCTAACTTTTTCTTATGGAAATTAAAAAAATTAGTAACTCGTTAACAAACATACACTTTTTCATTTTGAATATGGCTGTATAATTTTTTTTATATTTTTTTTTTTAACCAAACTTGAAAAACATTCTAACAAGTATAAAAAAAATGTCCTCAAAATGTCAAAATATGATCCAAAAGGGTTAAATATGCTAAAAAAAATTAAATGAAAAAATAATATTCTTTAGCATTATCCCAATAACGGTCTCAAGTGATAATAGTCCTTATTCAGTGAGGACAAGTTATTATCAATGAAAAACTGATAAAAGCTAAGGTTTTTTTTATTAAGAGAACTATTCGTATCAAAAAGGATCTTTAGATTAAGGACTTGAAAAATATGGGAAAATTCGAAGGTGCAAGCAAATGCCAAGTACCAAAATAGATCATTATAGTTAAACAATATTACATATTTTCAATTTAAAGGGCAACACTTAAAAGCAATAAAAAATATCGAAAAAATTGTAAAAAAAATTGACGAATTTCTTTTTTTTTTTGTCTGCTTGAGACGATATACCGTTATTAAGATAATATTAAAGGATATTATTTTTTATAGGTTTATAATTCAATGTATTCGCTATGATTTGACACTAAAAGTTTTATTGTTTTGCACAAAATTTTTCCGAAAACTCAAAAAATTTAAATTAATAACTTGACATATTTTTTTTTGTCCGTAACTGTATGTATAGTATAAGGTAGATAGGTACGCATGTGATGTTTATTTATTAATCATCAAATTATTGCAATGCTATTATTTTTTTCTATTGCTTTACTGAAATAAATATAACCGTTAACAAAAGAACAAAGTTCAATTAGAAAATAATAAAATTACAAACATTTGTACTTTATTAACATTCTTAAGTATAAGTCAAAAATACTTGCATATGTAGGTATATATGGGCAATTATCAAAAATATTAAAGGATATTATTTTTTATAGGTTTATAATTCAATGTATTCGCTATGATTTGACACTAAAAGTTTTATTGTTTTGCACAAAATTTTTCCGAAAACTCAAAAAATTTAAATTAATACACTTGACATATTTTTTTTGTCCGTAACTGTATGTATAGTATAAGGTAGATAGGTACGCATGTGATGTTTATTTATTAATCATCAAATTATTGCAATGCTATTATTTTTTTCTATTGCTTTACTGAAATAAATATAACCGTTAACAAGAGAACAAAGTTCAATTAGAAAATAATACAATTACAAACATTTGTACTTTATTAACATTCTTAAGTATAAGTCAAAAATACTTGCATATGTAGGTATATATGGGCAATTATCAAAAATTTTTTATTTTAGCCCTTCAAAAAAATATAAATTTTTTTGATGGCACATTAAAATCCATTTTGTATACATATAAAGTGACTCGAATGCATTTAGAATCAGTTCGCGTTAATCATTTCATGTAAGGGGCGCGAAAGTTATGGCGGTTTTAAGTTGAACATATAAAAATTTTTACAAACTAGAAGTTTATGTACAATTCTGGTCAAACCCAACAAACCAAATGATATCGCAATGATATCATTACGATATCATTTCGGTGATATAAAAGCCCGAGAATGATATCATTTATAATTCTAAAATGACATAGGTTGCTTTCTAAAAGGTACACTCGAAAATGATATCATAATTTTTGAAAATAACGATATTAGTAATGATATCGTTAAATTTAAGCAGCGCGATAATTTTGCAATATATTGCAGAATATATACATACATATCTGCTAAGATTGGATGAATATATACTATTCTAAATATTTTATAAAAATAAAATAACCATAATAAACTAAAGTTCATCCTGCTCTAAATTATTTTACATGTAATACTTAACTTTCGTAGTCGGAAGACAATTTCCCTTTAAATCCAAGATGATATTGGTTTCTCTATCATATCCTCTTATATTTTTTGCGATTCCACTAAATTTTGCTGTAAAAATATAATTTCCATACATATAATGCTAAACATAAAATATTCTTCTTATACAAAAATGTTCAATTTAATTTTATTTTCCTGAAAATGATTGAAGTTTTTTTCTAAGGAAAATAATTTTGATATTTTATCATATAATTTTAAAATTATGATATCATTAATGATACTGTATCGTTTCTTGGTTTGTTGGGAAATTACACATAATATCAAAACCTACTGAGTTATTTAAATAAAACTTATAATATTTTCAATGTTTGATGGTATTAGTGCAGCATATTTTAGGGTTTCCCAGTAAAATTTTAAAAATTTTCTTTTCAATAAAAATCGCGATTTTTAAAAATTTTATGAAAAATTTGGATCGATTCTATGTTATTTCTCCATATATTGATTGAAAATATATTTTGGTAGAGTTTATTACATAAAAATTATTTTAATATTATGATCCTTTTTTAACACAAGTAAATATTTTTTGGTCAATAAAATGTTTATCTCTCAAAATTATTTGATGCGCCTCCGAATTTTTATTAAGCATAACAAACACCTACTAATTATGTCAATTATAGTTAATTTCATGCTTTCCACACGATGTGCCTTAGCGAAATGTATTTTGACAAAAGTATCCCTTTTTCAATAATCAAAAAATTTTGACTTAAATTTATGATCCCAATTATATTTATTGCCACTCTTATATCTATATATTTGATATTTGTTTAAATTGCAATTTTCTATATAAAAATACAAAAACAAAAAGTGAAATTTTTGCATAATTTTCAAAAAGTCCATAAAATTTTTATATTAAATTTATTTTTAATGCTCCTCCGATTTTGTTATGTAAAATGACAAAAAACTAAGTTCACGCAGCAATCCAAGCAATTCCATATGAAAATGTGAATGTACCTCGCGAAAAACTGACTTTTTGAAAAATTTTCGGTCTTGTTTTCCAAACTTTGAGACTATCTACTACGTTGACTATTACGGGCACATCATCGGGATATAGCGCAAAATACTCACAATTACAACATGTATCAATCCCTATCTTGTATTTGGTTGAGGGGCGCACAGACCGCGCCCAAAAAACTGAAAAATTTAAAAAACCAAAAAATTTTGTCATCAAAACTTTACTACTCTGTATTTAGTTGTTGAAATTCTGCATAACAACAAAGATGGTGCAGAATTTATGTACAAAGTCCGATTAGTTTACTTATGATAGAGTAAGATTAAAAAGAATGGTAAAAACTTAGAAGTTTTTATCAGTTTTTCTATATTCTTGAACTTTGAACAACAATCATGGTTAGAAAAAGAAACCTATTGTGCTAAAATTTTGCACTGTATTAGTTTCAAGTCTTGTGAGTTCAGATCTGTAACAAATTTGTTCAAAATATCATTACCACAAAACTTATTAAGGATTTAAGTCAGTTAAAAATTTTTGATAATTGCAAAAAATATGTACATATACATATATATTACATAAATTTTTATGTAGATATGTAGTTTATAATAGTTATGTACATATCTATTTATTGCATTCAATTATTTATAAGGGGAATTTTTGGGAATTCGTATTATGATTTAATTAATTGAGCTTAATACATAATTCATTCATATACAAAATTGTATATGCATAATACATACACACATACATATTTATGTATATATTCTTATATTTTTGTTCTATAATAAATTTACATTATATCTGTTAACTTTTCAAATATTTGACATACATGCCTTATACATATTATTTATGTACATATTGTAAATATTCATACATATATAGCAATATTACAAATTATATATTTATATTATCTAAAAACAGAAAAATTAATAAATTAAAATTGAAAACGGAAAATCTGACGTAAAATTAATAGTACATATCTGCAGATGACGTTGGTAACTCTTAAATGTAAAGCTTATTTTTTCAGTGTAGTATAAATTGTTATACTACGTGATTACAATTTAAGCGACATATGTTCCCATTTCTGTAATGTACGTTATACTGAAATAAGTAAATAGAATAAATCATAATTTAAGCGATAATCGATACGATCGGAATTATGATATACCAAGGTACACTGAACAAATGTGCCTTGCCATGTAATTTTTTATTTTTTTTTTTTTTAATATAAAAAATGTATGTATGTAGGTAGGTACTTTAAAGCCCCAACCACTCAACTAAAAATCATCGTATCGCAATCAGCTGTTTCAACTAGCTTTATGCAGATGTGTATATTTAGCTATTGACACAAAAATTCTAGGTAGCGTATCGCAGAAATCTACAGAAAATAGATTTTTACGTAGCTGTGTGAGTTTTTAACAACCCTGTGGTTTATTTTGCTCACAAAATAACCGAAAAACAGGGTTGTTTACTCAGTGAATGTTCAAAAACATATGATACGTTTAATTTTGTTGACTGGTTGTACAAAATGTCTCACGCTACTTTTTTTCATTCTACGTTGCGATGGAAAGTTGACTGGTTGGGGCTTAAGTCAAAGAGTAACTAGAGACGAAACTAATTGTCAAAAACCAAAGTCGGTTGCCAAAAACCTAACTCATGCAACAACAAAATACATGTAATCAAATACATTTTGTTGTTGCCAAAAGAAAATAAAAACACATTTTTGTTTACAAAACAACAATTTTGTTTAATTGTCAATCGAGAAATTCGTCTCTATATGTTACTCTATGCTTTAAGCATTTTTAAAGTTAAATAAATATGTATTTAAATACGTATTTTTATTAAATAATTAACAAATATTTATAATATGGTTTTATTAATGATTTTTTTAAAGGATTTTTCGATGTACATACATACTGTTTTATACAATGCCAATTTACAAGAATACCGTTATAACCAGGTCAAGTTTTTCAAGCTTTTCGCTTGGAAAGTAAGCATTTGCATATTTCAATAGCACATATTTCACAAAAATGATTGTTTTTTTAAATCTTTGCATAAATTTGGAGTTTAATGAAATGATTTCTAAAAAAAATTTTGTATTTTGGGTACATTGAAAAAATCGTAAAGAAAAAAATTCAGATGTGTTAAATATGACTTTTAAAATTAATATAAGTAATTTTTTTATAAAAATCAAAATCTATCAGTGATTGAAAATTACAAAATGAATATTTATGCATATTTTTTACATATGAATATACAAGAACGCATAAATTCGTTGACTTCTTTATACATATTCATGCTATTTTTGTATATTTCTGTGCATATTATCCCATATTTTCGTGCTTTTTCAAGCGCATATTTTCAATTTTTTCCGTGCATATTTAAAATTGCCATGGTTATAACTAAAAGATAATCTAGTTTCGGGTAAATTGTATCTAAATTCATTCTGGTATAATATATAAAAAAGATATATCTGCAACTGAAAATTTAAGTTAGTTTTATGCCAAAACATACATATGTAAAAGTATTAAATATGATGAAATGATATTTATGTAAAAAATATATGTGTATATAATATACATAGAACGAGAGGTAATAATTTAAATTTGTATCGCTAAAAAGGATACAGCACATGTTAAAATACATTTTGTGTATTAATATTTCGATCATGGTAGTGTGGACAATTATGTATATAACATAACATCTTTAGTTCTTATTACCCGTTAATAAGAATAATTTAGTATTTGGCAATAAATTAAAATATTTATTTATTTTTTTTTTTAGAAAAAGTTTGGTTAAAGTTTAGTTTGCTTTGTTATCGCTTAGCGTCACTATTGTGATTACTTTTGTGTGTGCGTTATATGTAGTGAATATTTTGGAAAGAAAGAGAGCAAGAAATTCTCATATAAAAGCGCGTCATTTTATTTCCATATTCATTCAGTCGTACTCGCCAAGAAGTGCAGTTTATTTTGTTGGTTGTTTTCCACACGTACACGTTAAACTAAAAATCAATTACTAAAATGGCCTGCTGGGAAGGAAAGAAATACAAATTGGACAAGAGCGAGAACTTTGATGAATACATGAAGGAATTGGGTAAGTTCAACTGTCTTCATTATTTCCGCTTGTAACCATACAAAATAGTTGAAAATTAAAGAAAATTCATTTTTTCATAAATAGAAATATAATCAACGAATATAGGGAACGTAATTTTTAAGTGAATTATAAAATATAGCACATAATTTATGTATGTATGTATTTACCGCAACATATCAAATGTACATTAAAAAAATACCGGCCGGCTTTTTTTCATCATCATATAAATAACCGGTTTTAGTTGTTTCATTTTTCAAATATTGTTTTATTTTTTCGTTTGTGAAAAAGATTTTTGTATTCATTCTGATTATGGTACAGCCCAACATTCTTTAATTATAATGTTCATTATCGTGTTAAGAAATTTTCGTGGACCGTTAATTGTCCAGTTAATAGATCTCTGTTTAGCGTGTTATATTCGCATGAAGTTGTTATTGGGGAATTATACTTGAATATGAAAATTAACCATGTGATAAATTACTTCTGGTTCATTGCCAAAAAAAAAAAAACTAAAATATAATTTAATTATATATACAAATAAGAACCAAATTTAACATTTGGACTTGAGTACAATAAAAAAAAAAATGTTATACATACACATTATAATTGTTATACTATTATTTGCTATTATATTATTTACAAGTGAATTTACATATGTAAATAATGTAAATTATTTTGAAATTGATTTCTTGACAGTTTGGAGTAAAAAATATTACATATTTATGTAATTTTACATTTATGCGGTAATGTATACATTATTTGATTACATATTTAGCTAAACTACTAAAGCCAAACTTATATATACAAATATGTATGAATGTATACATACAAATATTAGTCAACTTTTTATTTGTGAAAACTTTTCTATAAAATTATTTTTTAATACCTTTTGCTGATGTTTTTTATTTTATTTTGGACTTTGGAACAAAGACTTTGATATTTTAGAATTTCTCTTCTTTATTTTGTTTTTATTTTTATATACCCATTTGATTTAATCTTGTACAGTCAGTCTGTGATGTTATTTTTAAGGTGATAAAATAAAACAAAGTAGATTTTTAAAATATAATCTTAATCAATTATAGGATTTTTTAGAAAAATGTTTGTAACTAAAATGAAACTTGAAATAGACACATATGTATGTATGAACATTTTCCTTTTAAATTAAAATATACATTCATGTTATGTGTATTTATGTGATATCTAATATTATTTTTAAAGTATCAACTTTCAATTTCATGAGTTGTATGTAAATCAATAAGTAAACAAAAATTCCAAAAACATTTTTTTATATGCTTATAAAGCCTATTATATTAACAAGATATTTCCTTGGACAATTCTACATTTAGATTTTGAATAAAATTCTTAATAATTTTCTTATCTTAACAATTGGAAGACATAGATATAAGTAAACGGGGCAACTTTCTTCTGCCTTAAGTAGACAACATTTCAGATATATATACGAATTTCGTTCAGAGTGACTGTGTGTGCATTATAATAATATATATATATATATATATATATATATATATATATATATATATATATATATATATATATATATATATGTATAAAATAATATTTGTTTTTTAGGCTGATTATTAAAAAAAAAAAAATTGTTTTACGCTTTATTTATTATACTTGTTGGTATATACATACATATGTACATATTTATTTACATACTATATGCAATATATGTATACATACTACTCGTATAGCAGCAATATTTTTACAAGAGTACATTATTGCTGTTTGGTTTCTTATCAAATTTTAAGCAAACTTTTGACTTTATGGCCTGTTTTGGTTCATAATATAATCGTTGCAGAACACACAAAAAATTAAATAAAAGACATACAAAAATAAAATTGCGATAACAATTAGTTTTAGTCATAAAATCGTGTATGGTCATAAAAAAATTAAGAAGTAATTTTTATCATTTGATAAGAGTTTTTTATACTAAGTTGTACGATTATTCCATTTCTTTTGAAGGCGGATATGGATAAAGGTGAATATAGTCTATAGACAAGTTCCGAAGGTTTCATTTTATTGAATTTGAACTCTTATTAAATTATACCCACATCAATAAATATATACATCACTGTACAATATACATACATACAATTGAATGCGTATAATAAGTATGAATTTTTTTTAAATCAATTGCCAATTGAATTTCATTTTATAAATACAATACAAAACATTTGTGTGTATGAATGTATATATGTATAAATAAATATATCTATGAAGTTTTAATTAAATTAGGTTTCAAATATTTTCCCACCTTTATAGGGGTCGTGTATAATTTACATTATAAATGTGTATGTATGAATAATAATAAATTGTGCATTTATACAACAATAGTACGAAAAAAGATCATTCGATATGTTCCGTTATGATTTTTGTATTCTATAGATGACTATTATGATGGGCAAGATCACAAGCTTAATTTATTTAATAAATTGCTGACAGACCAACCATTATTCCATTCATTAATTCATCTCCACTTTACACAAGTACATCACCATATATGCACATACAAATAAAAAGACATACATATGTGTATTTTAAGTAGTTTCAATTATTGTAGTAATAAAAATATATAAAGAAGAATTTCCATGCAACTTCTTTAGGTTAATGTGTAGCTATATAAGCTGTACTGTACACTCCTAATACAAAAAACAACATACAAAATTATTTTAGTGTTCCTTGTATGTACATATTTCTAAAACACATATTAAGATTAAACAGGCGTACACATTTCGATTGTGATATATTAATGTGCAACTTGTACCGAAGTTTGTTTTTATAAATTTTTTTGTTTCATATTCTTCATGCAGTTCTTATAATTTATGCATGTACACGTACTCTATACTGTCTGGTCTCATATTTTACAATATAATGTCAATTATTATAAAAATTAAATTAAATTTGATTTATTTATTAAATTACGACGTTGAACTTTAAAATTCATTTGAACTTTGTATGTGTATGCATTGATTTAAAAAGTACTATAGAAGTAGGATTTTTTTTTTTGTATATGAAATGAAGGATACATGAATATGGTCGTATGAAGTATTCAATTGTTTATTTGGATTCTTCTACCTCTGATTGTTGGGCATACAATTTTAGCTTGTAATATTTTCTTCGTAACGAAGTCTTTTTTAAAAAATGAAATTTAAACTTATTTGCGGTTTAATTATTATATTAAAGTTTACCTTGAACATATTACAAACAATTTATTTTTATTTATTTTGTTACATTAAAATAGGTGTTGGCATGGTCCTCCGCAAAATGGGCAATTCTGTAACCCCAACTGTTGAATTGAAGAAAGAAGGTGACGTATACACTTTCACCACCTCCTCCACTTTTAAGACATCTAGCATTACCTTCAAATTGGGTGAGGAGTTCGATGAAGAAACATTGGATGGCCGTAAAGTTAAATCTGTCTGTACCATGGAAGGTAACAAATTGATACAAGAACAAAAAGGTGACAAACCATCAACTATTGTACGTGAATTCACAGATTCTGAATTGATCACCGTAAGTTAAATATCAGAAATGCATAACATTATTCGAACAACAAATAATTTTATAATTTTTCTTTTATTTTAGACCCTTACCATTGGTGAAGTCAAATCAGTTCGTGTTTACAAGGCCATCTAAATTCCATATATTAATTTAAACTAAATTTAACTCTATTAAGAAAATGTTTACTACTTTCTGCATTGCCTAAAAATGATTGACTGAGTTTTCTATTTTTTATCTACTACTCCGTTATTTTTTAATTAGATCTTTAATATTTATATTATGGCATATGAAAATTGTTATTAAATAACAATATTATTTTCTTTTTTAATATTTACGTTTAGCACGTATGTATTTAAGGTCTTTGTAAGCCAAAAGCAATTAAAAAAAGTAATAAAATTATATTGAAATTAAAATATCGCATTTAATAACATTAAAACAATCTTAGTTTTATTTATCGAAGACTTTAAATAATTAAAACAGAATAAAATCAATAAGTAAAAAGACATTTAATATTAGCGGCGTCTCTTGAAGAAACAGAAACAGTAAGTTCTAAATTGAAAAAGAAAACTTTTTAAAAAATTATGAAATTAAAATAATAATTCTAAGAAATTAATACCTAATATTGCGACTGTATGCAAAAAAAGTATAATTTTTAATGTTATTTTTTCAGTAACAAAATAGTGAAGTATGCAAATCGCACCTGGATATCGTATGATATCCTTTATGTATAATCAGTTTTATGTTACCCCTCAAACATCGTCAATGACATCATATTGAAAACATCCGATATGTATGCATTGGAAAGTTGTTTCTTATTAAAGAGAGTCAAATCAGACTTTTAACTACATATTTCCATTTGGAAAGGTTGAAGTATTGTTGTAAATACTGTTTTATTTAAATATGCGCAAGACAAAAGTTGTGTTTTGTTTTTAGCAATAAATCGAAAAAGCTCTGCCAATAAAAGCCTTTTTATCACATGTAAAAATACCGGCAAAGTGAAATAGCACAATACAGGTGACTGACTATTTTGGCATTTCTTCGATTTTTGGGTGATTAAAAATTCATAAATGTAATAAATACTTTTTTATTATTTTGTACACGCTAGTGAAGTTAATTGGAATTTTATGAAATATTCATTGAAACACTGTACTTAACATTTATTTGACTGCATAAAAGTATGCTATTGATTTGTTCGTGTATTTAAAATTATGTAAAAAAATGCATTATATACTAAAGAGATTTAATAAATGAAAACAACAAAATTAATAATAATACGCACATATATGAGTATCTGTGTTTATGCTAAATTCTATAAAAATAGTAAACTTAATGCTTATTAAAAAAATTCAAACAACCATAATTAACATCTAAGTATAAGCCATATATAACATAAATAACTCCTAAATGCAAAAATTTTGTTGGCAGCTATTTCATTTGGGAGTTATTTCATGCTATCATAGCCTACTTTTGAGCTACATTCACATTTGGCAAATATTTGATCAAAACTACGTGTTCACTAGTTTTACAAAAAGATTTGTTTTGTAAAAGTAAGTACCATAGAATAGAACTAGAAGTTTATGTGAGAGCCACCCTATACTAAATTTTCAAAAAATTTACTCATTTTTTTGAAAATACAAAAACAAAATATAAGTGACTACATGTATTTTGTTTTTGTATGAATTAGGTTTCTGACAATTGAATTAGGTTTTTTCCTCTCACATAAATATCTAGTAGTTAATCTATGGTAAGTACCATCAAACAAAATTCAATAAAATGTCAGCTATGATTTATGGCAACTTAAAAAAATTTTCCTAATTAAAAAAGAAATTAAGAGTTATTTTATGTAGTGGTTGTTTTTTTTATTTTTCATCAAATATTTAAGTAGTCTGAATATACCTTTGGTGTCATCTTACTTTAAAACGATACGTTACACTTTTTTCTCAAAAACGTATAAATGTACCTTTTTATAATACATATATTTGTTTAAACCGAAATTATAATACTAGTTTAAGATTAAAAGACAATACATATAAAAAAAAACAAAAAAAAAAAAAAAAGAAAAAATCTGTGTTAATTGATACAACTTTTAATTTTTTAACTAATATTTTCGTTTAAAATGTTTTTTTACTAACATGTTTCTAGTTCACAAACGTTTTGGAGTCATACAAAACATTCAAAGATATGGATAAAAGATATACTTGTCGGAATCCATTCATCCAAAGACCATGGATAAATTACAATGGGGCTGCAGCAGCAGCTGGTGGTGGAGGAAAAGGTATCAAAGGTATTGTTGCTGGGGGTATAACTGGAGGTATTGAGATTTGTATAACATATCCCACTGAGTATATTAAAACTCAATTGCAATTAGATGAAAAAGGTATACAAACAGCAATACAATTTCTAAATTAAATCATTTAAATATCTTTTACGTATAACAACATTAAGGTGATCGAAAAAAATATACCGGCATATTTGATTGTGCAAAAAAGACTGTGCAACAAAGAGGTTTCTTTGGACTATATAGGGGTCTTAGTGTTTTAGTTTATGGAAGTATTCCAAAGTCAGCTACAAGGTAAATGAAGTGATTAGTAGAGATTTTCTGTGTGCACATGTACATTAGGGGTATAAATTTTTTCTTACATAAAAAACACAGGGTACCACGTCGTCACAGCCCATGTTGTACTGATACTAAAAACTGTGTTTAAAAGTTATTTCGATAAAAAAAAACAATCCGCACCGAAAGCAAATTCTAAAACCATTTGAATTTGTTTTTATAAAATATTTTTTTTTTTTTTTAATAAATAAAAAAATTCACATGAATTTTGAAATTGGCATAAATTGCAAAAAGTTATACCCTAATGTACATATTATATATTAAATTTTAATTTCACAATAGATTTGGAGCTTTTGAAACTCTAAAAGGATTTATGATGGATGCTAATGGTCAGCTCAGTGTTAGTGGAAAGTTATTATCGGGCTTAGGTGCTGGAGTGTGTGAAGCTGTAGTCGCTGTTACACCAATGGAAACAATAAAAGTTAAATTTGTTGATGATCAACGAAGTACTAATCCAAAATTTAAAGGATTTTTTCATGGTGTTCGTACAATAATTCAAACTGAAGGTACAAAAATAAGCAAATATTATTATAATTCAAATATTTGTGTTATTACCTTTTTTTTAGGAATTGGAGGTATTTATAAAGGTTTAACTGCTACAATTCTTAAACAGGGTTCAAATCAAGCAATACGTTTTTACGTTATGGAAACGTTAAAAGATCTTTACAAAGGAAATGATCATGAAAAGAAAGTTCCTAAGCTTGTTGTAGGAGCTTTTGGTGCTGTAGCTGGAGCCGCATCTGTATTTGGCAACACTCCATTGGATGTAGTAAAAACTCGCATGCAAGGCTTAGGAGCTTCCAAATACCGAAGTACAGCTGATTGTGCCATACAGATATTGCGAAATGAAGGTATCTTTGCATTTTACAAGGGCACTGTTCCGCGGTTGGGTCGTGTATGTTTAGATGTTGGAATAACATTTATGATCTATGATTCATTTATGTCGCTCTTTATGAACACAAAATAATTCATGATGATCCATTGAATATAACATATGTAGTTATGGACTATAATCATACAACTAAAACATGAATGTTAGTTAACATTAAAAAAGTACATTAATTTTTTTTTATTATTTTCTTTTAATTTTGATGATAAAAAAAATCTTTAATAATTGCATAAATAATAAAAATGCTGTTTGGTACTTAATAGTATCCAAAAATTATTTACTATATAATCGAGACGTTAAATGCAGAAAGAACATAAATTATATAAAACATCCCAGCAAAAAATAGCTTTAAAGTAATGTTTACATGGGAATTTGAAAATTGTTTTACAAAAATTTACAACTTAAAATATAATACAATTTAAATTTATTGCTGTGGAGATAGCTAGTGCCGATTCTTAAGCCATCTCATCAGGAAATCTTTCCAATATTTTTAAGAGAACTACAAAATAAAGCTTTGACAAAACACAACGGCCTGTCCCACGACATCGAACGAAAAATTCGCGTCGAAGATTTATGTATATTGAAAACAACAAATAAATTTCAAATTTTGTTTTTGTTTCCCATATCATGGGACAGACCGTTTATTTTTTCTTGTACGATATTTTTTTTACCTTTTTTTAAAGTTAACATAAATAAATTTTCAAATTTGGGGACATTGTGGTTTTCTTACAAACAAGTACTTTTTTTTTTTTTTTTCTTGCTAAACAGATTTTTTTAAAGAAATTAATAATAACTTTAAAAAACGTCTACTTTTGAAGTGGTAAAAATGTTAATTTTTAAAAGTACATTCCAGCTTTTTGATAGAATGTCAAGAACATTTAGTTTACTAAATTTCACTTTATTTAATGTTTGTATAATTTTAACAAAATGTCTAGTTGTTTAAAAAAAAAGTTAACAGAAGTGTATTAAAGTTTTTTATTTTATAAATTAATCCACCGATTTGTTTTTCTTATTAAGTGCGGTTAACTTATCAAAGTTTAATCCCAAAAATGATATACATACTATATATTTAAAATTTGCTAAGTTAACAGGATTTTTGTTTAATTAACTTTAGATTTAAGAATGTCAATGGGGACTTATTTTTTTTTTTTTTTTTTTAATTGAAAAAATTTTCCTAAATGAAGTGTGAGACTTTTTTTTGTATGTAATACATTTTTGAAATGTTTACACCGATAATGTTAATTGTTTGATAAATAAAAAATAAATTTAAAAAATAAATAATTGTGTACATTTTTAATTTTATTCGAACTTTTTATAATTGTAAATCTATTAAAAGAGGTTGTAAATTTCTATCCACTTAATACAGTTAAGAATTAAGAATATTGCGACTACAATAATAATTGAAGTTATGTATTCTAATTCCGAAACCTTGTAAGTTAAAAGGATGATATTTACAAGTGACATTAAAATTAAAACTACTTTTGGATTTAACTATAGAAAAATAATCAAAAACTAAATAATTTATTTTAAAGATTTTATAACGTCATCATTTTTGAGATATTTATATTTTTGTCTATAAATCCTATAAATTTTATATTTTTCAGACGCCCTTATTTTAGGATAAATCTTGACAGAAGCTTACTATTGAGTTAATTTTGTTGGTAGTTTATAAGCCTCGAGTCTCCCAATGTTTTTTTTACACAATCCTAAAACTATGTTGACATTTTCAAACGTTTGACCAAATTTGGGTGACTGCTAATTCTACAAAAAAATTTTTTGGCGTTGTTTGATCTTGCAAATGTCTTTTAAGAGATAACAGCGTCAAACAAGATTCGGTAAAATGTCAGCATGATTAATGATAAGTAAAAAATAGTTTCGATTAAAAAAGATTTGTTTAAAAATATTTCATGTAGTGGTTAAGTAATTTTGGTCAAATATTTGACTAGTCTGAACAGTGTGACTGGCAAAAATCTTCACTTTTTCAAAATTCTCGATTATTTTTCCAATATTTGTCAGTTATTCAAGAGGCCACATTAATGGGATACGTCACAAACGAAGCAGAATTACCTCTTTTTTAAATATATGAATTCTAATTGCAACTTCGTGGAGAGACGCACATACATACAATGACCAGAGTTAAAAAAATTCGCGTCAAAGTTTACAATCATATAATTTTCCCATACAAAATATTATTGGAGTAAAAATTATTTATCACTTAAATGAAAAACTATTAAAGAAAAAGTTTTAAAATTGTGTGGGAATAATTTCCTTTTCAACAATCATAACCGAGATGAAAATAGGGCGGGAAGCTCAGGGGTAGTGTTATCCCCATACAAAATAAATTTAAATTATCGCATATTTAGGGAACTATTACAGAGAAAATCCCGAGATATGAAAATAGGTAAGGTAGGTTTACAGGAAATACAAAGTAATTATTTATTATTATATATCTAAAGAGAGTTTTCAATTTTAATTCTTGTTATGTCAAATAACAGAAAAATAAAAAACAAAAAATAAGAATAAAAAAATAAAAATATAAAACCGTTTTTGTTTACATTTCGTTTTTTTTTATTGAAACTTTTTTGTGCAATTTATATGCATATAAAACAATAATGCCACCGGATAGTACCTCACCACCAACAACTTCCAATGATGCCATCAATATCCTTCCATAGAGTTGTCGCAAAAGAACGCTTACTGTAGCTGTAAATAGATGTTCCGTCTGGTCCAGTAGTTACCAATGACAAGGAATATACTTGGCTTGTTGGTAGTTAACGTAGAATCGGTACATGAATCGGTAATTGAAAAAAAAAATCTTAAAAAAAAAATTTACTTACCCTGGAAAAATTGTATTAGTTATACAACTAGTTCCAGAACATATGAAAATAGCCTGTACTTGTTCTACTTTGGCGTTGCGACCAATGATTTTTGTTTGAAATTGTCAACTCCAGAACTAGTTCTGTGGAAGTGTTACCTAGCCAGTACCCATTCCATGGAACTGTTCTAGAACTAGTTCTTTAATCAGTGATTTTTGTTCGAAATTGTCACATTCGGAACTAGTTCTGTAGAAGCATTAGTTAACGGTTTCAGAAACTGTTTTTTATTTTTTCTTCTAATGGGCTATTTCCTAAAAGCCGCTTTTGAAATCAATTTAATTTTGTAAATACTCTTCTTTTAATTTTTGAAATTTTTTGTACAAGTATTTTAAACCGTTCTAGGAAGTTATTCGAGAACCACTAATTTTGTCTCAGAAGTGATGTCAAAGTCATACAGAATTAATTTTTAAGCACTAGTTCTCTAAAACATTCCTTAAAACGAATTTAGAATCAGAATAAGGTTCTATTCCATTAGTGTCAGAATTGGTTGTGATACCATTAGTTCTGAGGATGTTATTAAAGAATCTGAAGTGGTTCTGATTACAGCAGTTCTAGAACTAATGATTTTAGAATGTGTTCTAAAATTTTTCCTGGGTATTTTTTTTTTTTCAATTTTTTTATTTTTTTACATTTTGTTTTCATTTTTTATTGTTTGACAATTCGAGGTAAAATAAATTAAGAGCACTCTCTCTAATGATTCTACCTTCTGTAATTTTATCATGGCCAGATTCATATTCAGCATTTAAAGTTTGGTCAGAATTGGTTATATTTAAATTGTCAAAAAATAAAATAATTACTCAGATAGAAAGTTTTGTACAAAAACATAAAATATTAATTTTATAAGATAGATGAATACAAAAACGTTGATTAAATTGGAAAACTATGAATTTTCATTTAAAAATTTATATTATATACTAGCTAATACCCGGTGTGCTTTGCCACCCCCCGAAATGACATACATAGTAATTAAAGGATTAAAAAATATATTTATTTAGTAATTAAAATATAAAATTTTTCTTAAAAATTAGTTCTTATTATAAATTCTTTTGATGTACAATATATATAGTTTTCATACTTGACCTTATTGTAATAAAATATAAGCATTTAACATATAACATTTTTCTTATTAAATAATTCTTATTCTAATGCCTTGGGATTATGGGGTATGGGAGGGACCATACCCCCATAATCCGCTAATTTATTAGACAAATGTTTTCATGGTTGTCAAAATTCTTTGTGCAAAATTTGAGCATTCCAACTCCAATAGTTTTCCAGATATATGAATTTTTGCATTTAATTCATATGGGAGGTACCATGCCCCCTACTTCTAGTCCGCCCATATTTTTCTTAAATATTAATATTGATACCAAAGTGTCTCCGACAAAATTTTAGAACTCTAACTGTTATATTTTCTCAGATATGATAATTTAATATTTTCTTTATATGGGAGGTGCCACGCCCACTATTGCTAGTGTACCAATTTTTGTCCAAAATATTCATATTGAAGCTAGTCGTACAAAATTTGAGCTATCTAACTTTTATAGTTTCCCAGATATAAAAATTTTGGTATTAACTTTATATGAGAGATGACACGCCCACTATTTTTTTTCCGCCCATTTTTGCACAAAATGTTCACATTGACACTTAAGTTTATTGTACAAAATTTGGGAAATATAACTGTTATAGTTTCCTAAATTTACGGCATTTGGTATTGGCAAGCAATATTAGGCGTGGGATGTGCCACACCCCCTATTGCTAGTTCGCCTATTTTTTTCCAGAATGTTCATATAGGTGTCAAAGTTGTTCGTACAAAATTTGAGGACTCTAGTATTACCAATTTCCGAGATATACTACTTTTAATAGTTATTTAGTAAGTGGGCGTGGCACCTCGCCCACATGGAATTTCAAAATAAAAAGTAGCTTATTTCTCCTTCCAGGCATATAGGAACACACTGTGAAAAATTCAAGAAAATCGGTTTAGCCGTTTAGGCGGCTATAGACTTCAAACAAACATACATACAAACAAACACACATTAATTTTTATATATATAGATGAGCGCTGTGATAGGGAATATAATGGCATCAAAAAACGCAGTTTCATGAAATTCTGAAATAGACGGTTTTCAATATCGATATACATATGTAGATATAATTTAATGAATAAAACTTATTTTTTTCTTTTTTTACAAACTATTTTATTGTTTTAAATACAATTTTAATGCAAAAAAACAATTTTTTAAATTTTTCGTACATTTCCCTTTCTTTCTTTACATTTGTTTACTTTAAGTAACCTTATGATCGTAATAAATTTACGAGTAAAAAAGCCGATTCAAATTTGTAAATACTCAGTTTATAAACTGCAATTGTACTCTCTCAATTTTGAATCTCTCTCTACTCTCGAACGCAAATCCAGTAAGAGATTTTACTTGACAGTACAATTTTTTGAGTAAACGAACGCAACTAATGTTATAAACCATTTTGCTAAAAATGAAACCATGTTTGAAATTATTATAAAATTAACTGGGTTTCATAGATTATAAAATGTTTGCTTTTGCTCATATACATACATATAATTTATATATCACTGTGTGCAGTTATTTTCACAAATGAAAAACTCGATATACGCACGAAACTAGAGACCATACGTAGTAAAACTATGTACTCACTTTTTATCAAGGACGTCAAAATTCCTCTAAAAAGGTCTTCAAAGTTTCGAAGGATACACATTTCTTAAGAAAATTATAATATATTACGAATATTATATCATCCCAATATAGGTGTCAAATGAAAGCCAAAAATACCTGCAATATAATAACATGTTTTATTTAAATGTTGCAGCACAAAAACTTAAGAAAATATCCTTTTGAAAATGTTACCTTTCACAATTTATTTTCAAGTGTATAGTGCCTGCCAAAAGTAATTTTCACACATGAAAAAATCGTTATATGGATAAAACTAGAGACCATCCATGACAAAGCTGTGTAACTTGTTTTGCTTCAGAACGTCAAATTTCTTCTCGAAAGGATTTCAAATTACCGAAGATGCGCAATTTTTAAGAATATTATTAAATATTTATGAAGATTATATCGACCCAATATAGATGTTAAATAAGAGCTACGAATATCTGCTATATAATAATTTTTATTTAAATATTCTGGTACAAAAATTTAAGAAAATATCTTTTTGAAAATGTAATCCTGTAATATTACATTTATTACTTAATTACACACTTTATATAAAGGATTTTGTCTTTAACATTTTGTTCTGCAACATTTAAATAAAAACTTTTGTTATATTGCAGGGATTCATACCTTTCATTCGACATCCACATTGGGTTGATATAATATTGGTAAATATTTTTTAATTTTTTTGCGTATTTTTCGAAACATTGAGGTCTTTTTGAGAAAAAATTTGACGCAGAAAAACTGATTACGAAGTTTTATTATGAATGAGCTCTTGTTTGATATATATATCGATTTTTTCATGTGTGAAATTGTCACACAGTGTATTTAGAGCTTTTTATCGTAGAATTAAATTTATAATCTGAATATAGTATCCATTGATAAAAAAAAATCGATCCGCCCTAATGTACATATATATGTGTAGGTAATATTAGCAAACCCCAACATCACCTTCCCAATGTACTCATTTAATGATTAATATTCACAAAAAATTCCATTAAAAGATATTCTCAATTTAAATTGAAAATAAATATACCGTCCCTTATGTGCTCTCTTAAAAATTTATAACGTCATAAAAAAGCTTTTACAGTGATGTTCGGACATTGCGAACTTTTAATATGAAAATTTAAAAATTTAATTTTGCTAAAAAAAATAAATGACAAATGAATAATGAAATCTAAGCAAAAGTTATCAACGATTATATATCACTATTTCAACGGTAATGATAAATACATACGTACACACGTAGTTATTATACCCGATATTAATGGTGAATAAAATTTAAGGGTTTTTAACTCTGTGGTATGTCCTAAAGCGGCTTATTTTTACCATTTACCATTAAAAAAAAAATCAAATATATCGCAGCTGAATCAGGATGGTCTATTTATACTAATTTGAGAACAGTTGGGTTCAAACAAAATAAAAAATAAATAAAATAGTATGAAAGTCCAAAGAAAACTATAAATATAGCAATATAGTGTTCGACTCAGCGAGCAACATTTAGATGAGAACTTGAAAACATAACATCAATTTTTTTGCATTTTAGGTAACAATTAAGGTTGATTTTAAGAAATTATCTAGATTCGTAAGTACACAATTGAACTCCACTGTATTCCAAACTGTTGGTAATTTTGTTGACTGGCTGACTGTTTTGCTTGTTTAAAATGGTTGTGTGTTGTGGATGACTTGTTTGGTTTAGTTGAGAGTAACGTATGGTACGATATGCTAGAGCTTAAATACACGTAGTATATATGTATGTTTGTATTTATAAAAATAAGCTTTATACATACGAACATATAACATATATACGTTTAAAATATACAAAATTAATGTTATTGTTGCTTCGTCTCGTCGACTCTCCAAAGAAGAGTGAAAAAAAAAAAAAAAAAAAATATAGGTTGGAAATTGGAATTAGTTTGGCGATCACAGTAGTTGCTTGATTTGCACCGTATCGTACGATTGTTTTTCTTTTTGTTTTTCTGTGGACAACAATTTAGTTCACTGGCTGGACCCATAACAAACTTTAATGAACGCGTTTTTATAGAAAACTAACATCAAGCTGTGCCCGAAGAAGAAACAAATTCGTGTAATAAAATATTTAAATTTGTTTAACTATTTAGCGATATTTAAAATCATTTTTTATGGTAAAACGCATTTTAAAGTTGAAAAATAAGAAAAAAAAAAAAAAAAAGTAATAACTTAATACTTATAAAACCTCTCAAACAAAAGAAAACGATGACGTAGTACGGGAAAGTTTTTGGAAGATCGTAAGAGAAATTTATTTAATAAACAAATAATACTCTTTTTCAATCAAACACTGTCTCAATAAACTAACGTTATGATATTTACAAAACTATAAACGAAGAAATTTATTCAATTATACAAATATAATTCTTTACAAATTTCTATAAGTAATTTTCAATATTATATAACAAATCTATTGAAAATAAATTGTTCTTTGTATTTTTTTTTGTGAAATTTATGACATAACTACTAAATACACAAAGATTGCAAAATATTAGCTCTAAATAGTATCTACATACGTACATTGGTACATGTTTTTCTTTAAAAACACTTATCAGTACAAATTTATATAGATTATTATTTTAAACTGAAGAACACTTTAAAATTGGTATACTTTCGCATATTCAATGATGTGAATTACAATAAAAATCTAAAGAAATTAAATCATTTATCTCCTCTGTTTCTGTATTCACAGATTTTAAATCAAGAAATTATTTAATCAATTTTGACTACAAAATGTACATAATGGAACAAAACTCATTTAAAAGTCAGTTTCATTACGAATCATAATATTATATTATGTATACACTTCATAAGAACAAATTAAATTAAAATTTTGAACACACCTAATAATAAGTACTTAATTATAATATTTACATAAGTTGAAATTTTGTTATTTATTTTTGTTTTCGACTTATCAGATCAGAATATAAGTTGTAACAAAAAAAAAAAAAAATACATACATTTCTTTCATACAATCTAGATGCAGATGAACAATTTAAAATGATTGTATATTAATATTCGTTACTTTTGTTGAATCCTATATATAACTATCACAAATGTCAGATTATAAAAGATTTAATATAGTTATCATATTTACATAGAATTTTTTTTTTAATATATAAAACGTGGATTTTGTTTATTTTTTGAATTAGCGAAGTTGTACATATTTTTGGGAAAAAGTATGTACAGGTACATCGATTTTTCTTTTTTGGCTTTTTAAAATGTTTGTATTAAAAGTTTTTATATTCAAACAATTTAATTGCGCTTTAAATGATGTTAAATAAAAATAATAATTTATGTATATTTAATTTATCTTGTATGTACTTGCAGCTTACGTTGATACGCCTGTGCGCATAAGTAACTCAATACTGTTGTACATATTTAAATACATCAAATAAAAAGTTGTAATGGATCGTCCTATTGGAGCTTTTGTTAATCCTTTTGGTCAGCGTCCTTGGATGGCGCAGAGTGGTGCTGCTGCTCCTAGTGGTGGTGGCAAAGGTTTAAAAGGTATTATTGCTGGCGGTATTACAGGTGGTATTGAAATTTGCATCACTTATCCCACGGAATATGTCAAGACACAATTACAATTGGACGAGAAAGGTGCCAATAAACAATACAACGGAATAGCCGATTGTGTGAAAAAGACTATAAAGCAGAGAGGTTTCTTTGGCTTATACAGAGGCTTGAGTGTGTTGTTATACGGAAGTATACCAAAATCAGCAGCCAGGTAAAGGGATTTAAACCTTAAGAAAAAAATCCGTGTGATCGATTGTGAATATTTATCCAACAGGTTTGGTGCATTCGAAACATTACGTGGCCATTTGGTTGATGCGAATGGTCAGCTGAGTAATTCTGGAAAATTGTTGGCTGGTTTGGGAGCTGGTGTTTGTGAAGCTGTATTGGCTGTAACTCCCATGGAGACCATTAAGGTTAAATTCATTAACGATCAGCGTAGTGCTAAACCTCAATACAAAGGTTTCGCTCATGGTGTAGGATGTATTATTAAAGCAGAAGGTTCGTTTGTATTAAATTTTTGCTATTTATGATCCATAATTAAAAATTGTTTTGCAGGTATTAGCGGCATTTATAAGGGTTTAACACCTACCATCTTGAAACAAGGTTCCAATCAAGCAATTCGATTCTTTGTTATGGAATCTCTTAAGGACCTATACAAGGGAGACGATAAAAATAAACATGTTCCTAAATTATTGGTTGGTGCATTTGGTGCTGTTGCTGGTGCTGCCTCTGTGTTTGGTAATACTCCGTTGGATGTGGTAAAAACACGTATGCAAGGTTTAGAAGCCTCCAAATATAAAAATACCGCCGATTGTGCCATGAAAATTTGGAAGAATGAAGGTGTAACCGCCTTCTATAAGGGTACAGTACCTCGTCTTGGTCGTGTCTGCCTAGACGTAGCCATAACATTTATGATTTACGACTCATTTATGGATCTATTTAACAAAGTGTGGAAAGACTAACCGACCGAGCAACTTAAATGATGTACTTTTTTAAAATTTATTTTTATATGTATTGAAATACCTTTAGGCTGGTTATATTACACTTGACTATAATTAATAGTTAATATCCAGTTAGTTTGTTATTATTAACATCTTAATATTTACATTTTATTTAAAATAATTACACTATTATAATGTATATGCATGTAGAATTCAAAAATACCACAACGATTGTGATGTACAAAAATCTTAAGGCGAAAAACATTATTTTTTTTTTTTTTTTTTAAAGCATTTAAATAAATATTACGTATACAAGTATGCAAATGTATAAATTTTTTATATATAAAACCATTTCTGTTTATTGCATTTTGCAAACATAAACAATTCTACAATAATAAAAAATAGTTGCAAACAATCATGTTTTATATAAACATTAGAATAATAAATATAAATTTATGTATATATTGTTGTTTTAATTAAAGCTTTTTTTAAATTAACTGCTTAAGCCAATTCACAATTCAATGTGCATAAAACTCATTTGCGAAAAAAGTGTCATATCTTAAAAAATAAAATTTTAAGAATTAGAATTGTTTTTTTATTAGGGTTTGATTTATTTTGATTTAATCTAAAATAAATTAATTCTTATCTTATGGTTAAAAAATTAGGTATGCTTTTCGGGTTTTCTAAGTCTGCTGGGTCATATCTGGATTGTAGATTTCAGTTTGTTGATGGTATATATTCTAGAATACTTCCCTTATTCTCAGAGCACTGTTTTAGGTCATCTTCTTTTTATATTACATATCAATGATTAAATGTTTGGGGTTTGTATCTTGTACTGTGTCCTATATTTCTAGTAGATTAAATCGCATTGTGAACACTTTATTACGTTATGTGTATGATATTCGCACATAGATGTACATTTCTGAGTATGTTAATCGCTTTCTAGGATGTGGTTTTTAACAGTTTGTTTCATTTCGTAGAATGATCCTTTTCTTAAAGTTATAAAATATGGCGTTCTCATATTTGTGCAGACTCTTTTCTCATTCTGCAAGAAATCCTCAGATTGTTATACCCAAATTAGATGCAGCTGTTTCAGAGATTATTCGATTGTTATTTCGATGTTATTTACAACTTGAGCTGCGTATGTTTTCACATTCTAATACTGCATTTCGATTGAAACTAGTAGCACACATTTCTTCACTTTGAAACACGGATTATGTATTTATTAAAAGGCCAATGAATAAATCCACTTTTTCAAAAAATATGTAGTTTTAAAAAATTATAATATTTTAATCCATTTAAAAATAACACATTTATTCGCAAATAGTATTTTTTTATGATGTTATTTATCTCGATGAAATACTTTAACAAATAATGCAACAACTAAGTTGTTAAATGCGAAATTACTATTAAAATCTTAATATAGTATAGAATTATAGAATATATATATTAATATAGTATAGAATTATAGGTATAGAATTTAGAAATTGTTGTTTCGCTGTTTCTCGCAAATGAGCTTTATGCAAAATATAAAATAGTGTTTAATATTAAGAATAAAGAAATTTTAAAATTATTTACAAAATGTCTATTTTAAAACTTGGTACGAGTACAATCATATTAAAAATTATAAATGTCTGTTCCTGGATCTATCGTATAACATTTAGGGGAATTGTTGAATGTTTACTAGATAAAATTCGTCCAAGTTTTTCTTCTAGAGTTTTACTCAATTCATGCCATGTACATTTTCCAATTAGTGAAACTTCTTCCAATGGTGGCCTAAATACTACCAATACGTTTAAGCAAATACCATCGGTAGTATGAGGTGGTGGCGATGGACAGTGTTCTACACTTAAAATGCCATGAGGACGGTGTTGAGGAAGTTCGGCACCAAATAATTCAATCATAAATTTACGTAATGTGGAGTGTAAACTTCTCTGTGGATGAACTTCAACTGTTGGGAAATGATGTACATTCTTTTCACTTACCAAGACATTTAATGCATTCGTTGCTCTTTTGCGTATTACGGCTACCACGCGTAAATAATTCTTATGATGGGAATATTTGGTTGGAATGACTTCATTATGCCATAAAGCGGGTTGAGATGAATGATTGCGACTCAGATAAGATTTTCCAATATCAATTATATTTAAAATATCATTTGCTCTTAGCGGTAGTTCTTTAATATCTGGCACCCATCTAGCTTGAAGTGATTCACTATCAGCTTGAGCAGGTGTTTTTAAGGATCCTCCAGTTATTCGACCCGTTAACACAAATCGAAACCATGAACCACCCGCTGCTTCAATTGCTAAAAGTGTAGTTATTTCGCAATTAAGACCCGTTTCTTCATAGACCTCTCTAATGGCAGCTTCACAAATTGTTTCATTTTTTTCCATACGACCCGCAGGAAGATACCATTTACCTAAAATATAATTTATTTATTTGACAAAAATTAAAACTTGAACAGCATTTATTTATAATTTTTCTATAAAATATTATTATACATAAAAATACCTGCACATGACTGCTTTGCTTCTTGCATGGCCAAAACCTCATTGTCTTCATTAAATAAAACACATGCCACTATATAAGTTACAGTTTTGCCTAGTACGGGAATAAAATCAGAAGCTGCGCTTGGTTGTATACCCTGGGCTTCGGCAGTGGCATTTTGCTCTTCCAGTGAAAAATCACATAATTCTTGCGTTATGTCGCCCAAGTCCTGTCCAGCTATAACGTTGAGTAGTTTTTGTTCAATCGAAGGCAGGGAGTTTGTTTGAGGCATTTTCTTACAAAATAAATAAATAAATAAATAAATAAATAAACGTTTTTGTACATATATATTTGTTAGTTATAGCATAAAAAAATACTATGAATACACAGTGTACATAGCATTGAATTAATAAGGTAAGCAAAGTGGTTTCTTGATTTGTAGGTGTGAGAGAATGAGAACACAATCCCGCAATTCTGGTATATTATTCATGTGTATAGATATTTGTATACATATTTATCTTTTAATGTTTGTTGTCAATAAAAACAACAATTTTAAACAATTCCAACAATTTTCTCTGTTAAAAATTTTCACGGTTGTTTAATCAAAACGTAACTTACAAAACGAATACGAAGGTAAAGGATGGAGTAGTTTAATTTTTTGAAAGTTTTCCCAAAAACACGCACTAATTTTTCCCTTTATCTATTGGATACACAAAATATTTAATTTGAATATAACATTTTATATGCTGGTTTATTTTTTAAGAAGAGAATAGATATCACAATGTTGTGTTAGAGAGAATACCTTTAAATTTGCATATGCAAATTAAAAATGCTTGGAATGCTAACAAGTTTTATGTCGTCGTTGTTTAGGAATTTATTTTTTTATGAAATTATTAATTCTCCATTTTGATTTTAAAATTTATTCGCGTAATACATACACATATACAATATACATATAATTTTATAATATTTGTACTTTTTTTTTTTATTAAATTATTAATTCAATATTTCTTTTTAATAAATTTGCAATGTTGAATATTTTAAGAGTTCGGAGTTTTGAGCGACACGATTGAATGTTCAAATAAAACTGTTTCGTATTTACCTGTGTTTACTAATTCATAGTCTACAATCATAGACCAGTTGGAGCATGGTTAAATATACAAGTAGAGGACGGTTGTATTGACAGCGGGAGCGACTTTAATACTGAATAGTTTCAGAGTTTTTTTTCTTTCGATACAAGAAAATTGTAATTGTAGTTGTGGAGTACAAAATCAAACATGTATATGTTTGTTGCATGTGATCTAGCTGTTAGATAGACGAGTATATAGTGGATATCTATATATATAAAAATTAATGTGTGTTTGTTTGTATGTATGTTTGTTTGAAGTCTATAGCCGCCTAAACGGCTAAATCGATTTTCTTGAATTTTTCAGAGTGTGTTCCTATATGCCTGAAGGAAAAATAGGCTACTTTTTATTTTGAAATTCCATATGGGCGAGATGCCACGCCCACTTACTAAATAACTATTAAAAGTAGTATATCTCGGAAATTGGTAATACTAGAGTCCTCAAATTTTGTACGAACAACTTTGACACCTATATGAACATTCTGGAAAAAAATAGGCGAACTAGCAATAGGGGGTGTGGCACATCCCACGCCTAATATTGCTTGCCAATACCAAATGCCGTAAATTTAAGAAACTATTACAGTTACATTTCCCAAATTTTGTACAATAAACTTAAGTGTCAATGTGAACATTTTGTGCAAAAATGGGCGGAAAAGAAATAGTGGGCGTGTCATCTCTCATATAAAGTTAATACCAAAATTTTTATATCTGGGAAACTATAAAAGTTAGATAGCTAAAATTTTGTACGACTAGCATTAGCTTCAATATGAATATTTTGGACAAAAATTGGTACACTAGCAATAGTGGGCGTGGCACCTCCCATATAAAGAAAATATTAAATTATCATATCTGAGAAAATATAACAGTTAGAGTTCTAAAATTTTGTCGGAGCCATTTTGGTATCAATATTAATATTTAAGAAAAATATGGGCGGACTAGAAGTAGGGGGCATGGTACCTCCCATATGAATTAAATGCAAAAATTCGTATATTTGGGAAACTATTGGAGTTGGAATGCTCAAATTTGTATTTGTTTAAGGGAACAGATGTATTGCTGCCACGTATTCCGATGACAACATCGGAAATGCCATTCGATTTCAAGCGCTTGCAATTTCCTATTCGCTTAGCATTTGCAATGACTATTAATAAAGCTCAAGGTCAGTCTTTGCAAGTTTGTGGCCTAAATTTAGAAAATCCATGTTTCTCACACGGACAACTTTACGTCGCATGTTCGCGAGTGGGAAAGCCCGCAGATTTATATTTATACTAGGGTGATCGACGCGGTTTTCCAACCGGGTTTAAAACCGGTTTTTTCAGTCAATGTGCTGTCGGTTTTTTCAAAATGTTAATTTTTCGAATGTCGAATAGACCGGTTTTTTTAAACACAAAAAACCGGTTTTAAAAATAGCATTTTATTTCAGAAAACATGTACTAAATAGTGATATTTGAATCGAAATTTAGGAATCATTTTTTAAATATTCATAAAGACTGATTTCTTATGTTTTAAAAATATAGTTTAAGTCTAAATTGGAATTTATTCTGTAAAATTAAACAAATAAATAATTAATAATTATCCTGTATGAATTGTTTAATCTATTGTAATATCTGTAATATTTTTACACCAAATTTAATTTTTTTAATCCAATATTTCCTTTATTTTTTAAAAGTGTTGTGTTAAAAAAGCTTCACCTGCAGAATCGTTTCAATTGAGACAGGCTTCCAGTTTCTGTTTATGCTGACTAAAATTTAGATGATTTTTTTTTTGAAACATAATTATCTTCTAGTCATCTAGATATATAATTTGCTTAGCATTTTTCTCTTTCCAGAGCTTTCTGAAGCTCCCAAACGACGCACTGTGTGCGATTCAAAAAATGAAATGGAAATAATTATGGAACTTTGGAAACCATGAAATTTCACATGGTGATAGTAGAGGTATAGGCAAGTGTAAGTTTTGAACTTGGACCATATAGACCTACAGGGGGCTAGTCCATAGGGTCCCAACATTGGACACCTCGGGTGTTAAATTTGTTAAAAATGATCTTGATTCCAATGTTCCATAATTATTTCCATTTAATTTTTTGAATCGCACACTGTGCGACGTATAAAATTAAAATTTGGCTTAATTATAAAACTTTTCGTCCAACAAATCCTAATGGACCCATATTTTGAAATTTTTATCAGGGAGCGGATATAAGAGGATTCATGTGTCTTTTTCTAAGAATTTTTTCTCTTTCCAGAGCTTTCTAAAGCTCCCAGAAGACGTAGAAAATTAAAATTCGGATTACTTATAACCCTATTCGTCCTACAACTCCTAACGCAGCCAGATTTTGAAATCTCTATCAAGGAGCGAAAATACGTGGATCTATATATATGGATTTATATATATCTTTCTTAAGCATTGTTTCCTCTCCAAAGCTTTCTGAAGGTCCCATACGACGTAAGAAACTAAAAATCGGCTTACTTATAGAACTATTCGTTCTACCGAAAAGTTTTGATATTAAGAACTTTTGAGTTGCTATACTTATTGTTTGCTCTCCAAATCCTATCAAAAACTTATTCCGTATTTCAGCCAGGGAGCGCATTTACGACGATTTATTTATTTTGAAAAGTTTACGAATTTAAAACTTTAATCAATATTATCCCAATAAATTCTAACAGCATCAAATAATTGACTTCGATTAGGGAGAGGAAGGTGTCTAAATGTTGTTCATATTTTTATTTTTTATTTTTTTTTGTTTTTTCTTTTAATTTTCGGATTTGTTTGTGCATATTTTCATTATTATATTATTTTTCCTGACACTGTCAGGCTTTTACGCTAGTATTTAATAAATTTTAAATTGATTATAAGAATTATTGATTTTTTTTTAAAGAAATGTAGTCTTTTGATATAAATATTAACTTCTGCAAAAAACCGTTTAACCGGTTTTTTCTAAATTTCAAAAAGTGCAACCGGTTTTTTTAAAATACCAACTATTCGAACTATTCGAAAACCGGTTTCTCAAAAAAGCCGAATAATCGATCACCCTAATTTATACGCACCAGAAAGAAAAACAAAAAATATTGTGTATCCCAAGGCATTAGAATAAGAATTATTTAATAAGAAAAATGTTATATGTTAAATGCTTATATTTTATTACAATAAGGTCAAGTATGAAAACTATATATATTGTACATCAAAAGAATTTATAATAAGAACTAATTTTTAAGAAAAATTTTAATTAATAAATAAATACATTTTTTTAATCCTTTAATTTCTATGTATTTCATTTCGGGTGGTGGCGAAGCACACCGGGTATTAGCTAGTATGTAATATACAGGTTTGTGTGTCATATTTCCAACATTAAGTAGAAAATAATTACAACAACAAAGATTTAGACAACAGGTACATATAGAAATATGTATGTACGTAGATAGCTAACCACTGGTTTGACTTGTTTACTTTTACCGTTTACAACATTTATGTACATATGTGATCTTTTTTATTGAGTTACATACATATATTGTATTTACATGTATGTATGTTTTTCAAACCGAGTTTGTATAAAAACAAAACTCTTTTACATACATATGAAAAATTTACCATAGAAAGTAACAACAACAATCTCTTTCAAGTTTAGAATTAAAAGAAAAATAACAAGAAAATAACGACACTAAAAGACAATTGATTTAATTGTATCATCTTTAAAAAGCTACATACATACATATGTATGTACGTAATTACTTATCGTTTCATTGTTTGTTTTGGAAACATGTTTTCTTAAAAAAATAATAACAACTACACTATAATTGTTATCGTCTATTCGAAATTCTAGTCTGCTAAATGCTACCATTTAATTTGTATCACGGGAGAAAGTTTAAAATATGCTTTTAAATCTTTCCAAATTATTTACTCTGTCTTTTAGCTTATTATTGTTTTAGTGTATGTTATTGTGCACGTTTTTTGTTTTCATTAAGAAATTTTGTTTGGACCAATCGGTCAAGGTCGTTCGTTCATTCATTAATAATGTTTAAGTAAATAAAGGCGATATCAAATTTTGCTAGTGGATAAGACATGCCCGCAAATTTTTAATTTAATTTTAAATATCTATTATTAAAATCATTTTGAATTCCTACATTGTATGTCTGTTAAAATTATATTCGGATTAATACTTTATATTAAATTTTCGTTCAAATATAGACAGATCCTTATGAAACTTTTTTATGCAAAATTTGGATGCTCTGATTCAGCTTAAATTTTATTTATTTATTTTTTTTTTTTTAATTTTTTCATCATAGTACTTTTAACTGTGAAAATATTGATGTAAAAATTTGTGAGTCCTATTCAAGGAACTCATATCAAAATCATTTTTTATTATAAAAAGTTGGTTAAAAAGGAAAAATTTTGTTAGCGAAGCCGCTTTTGGACATACCACAGAGTTAAAAATCCTTCCGTCCGGCCAAAGGCCCGCTATTAAATAAGTTTCCAAAAACAATTTTATTATGCACTAGAAATTGCAAATTATTAAAAGTAAATTTTAGCAATTGAAAATTATGGGAAATAAGTTAGGGAGTTCAATGAGTATCCAAAAAGATGTTCTAAATGATGTACCCTTTCATAATTTTAGGTACGTTTAGATGTAATGTTGCAAGCTGCAAAAAATAATTTTAAAAGACCTAATGTACATTTGTATACGGCATAGGTACATTCTATACGTGTATTAATAATATATTAATTAAATTTATTTTATTTATTCTATTATTCTTACCAAAAATTAATTAAACAATTTTTGAAAAACTTTTTTTGTTGGATTTCCATTACGGACAATATGAACGATATGAACTAATGCTCAGAGACCTGCGCCGAACGATTTTAACGGCGGCGGCGGCTTTGCTAAAAATTGTTGGCGGCGGCTCAAAGTCGGCTGTTAGCCGGCTGAGAGGTGAACATAACAACTTTTTATTTCCTAGTTTTCGCATCGTCTTATAGAGTACATTGGTTCACAAATGTGGTTACAAGTCTCCTCTAAGGAGACTTGTGTAAGGGGATCCGAAGACCGTTTGTTTGAACATTATTTTTTATTTCCTAAAAGATTTATAACATACATTTTTGTATTTTTGTACTTCTAAAGTGTCAAAAGAGAAGACCGTTTCGAACATTATATTTTTAAAATTATTAAAAAAAGTATATATGATCTTGACACAGCTCTTCTCTCTACATATATAAAATTGGATATTCTGA
Source organism: Protophormia terraenovae (assembly GCA_951394005.1). Classification (NCBI taxonomy): domain Eukaryota; kingdom Metazoa; phylum Arthropoda; class Insecta; order Diptera; family Calliphoridae; genus Protophormia; species Protophormia terraenovae. The sequence continues at coordinate 1,905,470 of OX596073.1, forward strand.
TATTTTGAAACATTTTTTATTTTATCACAGATTTTAATATTCGGACATTTTAAATACGTTGATTTTGTTGAAATGAATTTAAAAATTTATCATTATTTTTATTTTTCTTGAAAAATGTAACGGAAATAATCTTAAAATATGGTCTTAAAGTAGGGTCAAACCATTATTAAAATTTTTAAAGTTTACAAGGCTTTACCAATGGTATAGTAAGCAAATCAATGTTTTTGAATACAACTTTAAGTAATTTTGATTATAAATGGTTGGTAAAGCTGTGTTAAGTTTTTTTGAATACGGCTGTAAAATTATAGATTATGTTCAAACTAAATTCTTTGAAAATACTGCCATTTTCACAGCTTCCGATTTCTTTATATTCTGAGTTTAATGCTAATTATCAACCTCCAAAAATTAAACTTTAGAAAATTATATTTTACTATGTCCACTGATATATATATTTTAATTCATTGCGTTTTTACTATTTCTAAAAAATTTTCCTAAAGTTAGCGGGTTAAGCTTCTCCTATTAGATAGATCTAAATTATCCAAACATTTTGTTTAATATCTTGTTTAAAAATTTTTCTACAGAATAATATTATTTTCATAATAGATGATACAAATTCTAACGTAAGCTTGATAACAAATTACTAATTTTGTGTATGTAAATTTCCGTAAGAGCAAGTTAGAAACTCTTTATGTAACCTACATTAATTTTTTGGAATACGGCTAAATATTTATTGAAAACTGTAATATTGAAAAATGCAGAATGGTGATGTTTATTCCAAAAAAAAAAAAAAAAAACAAATTGACTCGTTTTTTAATATATTTCAAAGCCAGAAAACATCTCGATTTGTGTTGTTTAATAATTTAACACAATAAAAACAACTAAGTTTCCATAGGAAAGAAATTTTTTGTATTTTAGTACATTATCAGAACCACTTCAGATTCTTTAATAACATCCTCAGAATTAGTGGTATCACAACCAATTCTGACATTCGTATAGCCCATTAGAATACAAAATAAAAATAAAAACTGATTCTGAAACCTTTCCCTAACTCTTCTATGGCACTAGTTCTGAATGTGACAATTTTGAACAAAAATTATTGATTAAGGAACTAGTTCTCGAACCGTTCCATAGAATGGGTACTGGCTAGGTAACACTTCCACAGAACTAGTTCTGGAGGTGACAATTTCAAACAAAAATCATTGGTCGTAGCCAAAGTAGAACAAATACAGGCTATTTTTATGTGTTTTAGAACTAGTTGTAGAACTGATACAATATTTTCTAGGTGAATTAAAAATTTAATTTATATTTGTTCACATTTGTTATTTGTTTCAAAATTTTATTTTTGGAATTAGAAAGTATATGTGTGTAAAATTTTTATTTAAATCAACAATTTATGAAAATATTTTGGCAAAGGAAAAACATAATAAAATTATATGTGAGCAGTGATGCATAAACTTATTTACTTTTTTAAAGAACTACACCACTTTTAATGGTATTTTTTAAAAAAATTTAAATTTTAAAAAAGATCATTGGAAAATTAGATTTTTCATTTAAATTTTTGAAAATAAAAATTGAAAATTAGATTTTTCATTTAAATTTTAGAAAAGAAGTGTTCTGAAATTTTTGAAAATAAAAATTGAAAATTAGATTTTTCATTTAAATTTTAGAAAAGAACTGTTGAAATTTCTATATTTCATTAATAGTTCAGAAAACAATTATTTAAAATTACAATTTCTATTTCAGAAAAGTACAATTTAAAATAAGTTTTTATATTTTAAATTCACAAAAGATCAATTTATAATTAAATTTTACGTTTTAAATTCAGAAGACTACAAATGAAATTCAGTTTTATATTTTGAATTTCAAAAACAACAATTGAAATTTAGAATAATTCATTAAAATTTAGAACATTGAATAAGAGTGATTTAAATGATGAAATAATGTTAGATCAACTTAATTTATGTGACCTTTAAGCAAATAAAATTAAGAAATTGTTTCAAATCCATCTGGAAAAATTATTCCTAATGCAAATTTCATTCTATATATTATTTCAGTTGAAGTTCTGAATTTAATTTAGTTTTTGTTTCAAAATTTTTCTGAATTTTAAATGGAAAAATCTTCTTAAAAATTGTTCTTTTTAAAAATTTAAATAAAAATTCCAATTTAAGTTGTTAATTTTAAAATTATAAATTGAAAACCTAATTTTCAAGTAATCTTTTTTCAATTCTAAATAAAAATTAAAAGTTAAATTGTAAAACCCATATGTAAAGTTACAGTTTAATTCGGTTGTCTGATAGGTTTTTAAACAATAAGGTACATCGCTTCACCACAAGTTCCATCACAAATTACAAAAATTTTAGGATTTACAAATCTCTATACTTTTCTTAACCTCTCCCTCAATATATATTCTTTAAAAGGTATTATTTTTTATTTTTCTTTCTACAATATAGCTTTTATTTTTTACCCATGCTTAATGATACTTAATGATTCTAATTCTTTTGTAAAAGTTTTAATCAAATTCAATTTTAAAACGTGTACCAAAATTTGTTCGATTTGAAAACGATAAAATCATGCCAATTTCGTTTTTATCACAACCATGATCACAACCTAATTTATTGTGATTTTCATAAAACAAAATGAAATCGATTTCGTTTTTACAATAAAACGAAATTGAAATCGAAAATTTTATGTGTATCAAAACCTTATTCGTTTTTGGCTCGAAATCGATTTTTATCACATACATGATTATTTTTTATGTGGAATGGTAGTCTTAATTGTATGCAACAGATTAGAGGCGGTTTGCGTGCGTCCAGTTTTTGTGTAATATTAGGCGAAATGTGTTTACAGTGCATTTTTAGGGCCTAACACCTATTTTATTATGTAAATTTCCAATATGGACCACAAATTTTCAATAATATTGAGGTTTGGCGACTTTATATATTAGCAAATTGTACACAATACCAAATTTATTATTCGGATCGTTATGTTGGCAATATCAAAAATATGATAATATGCCCTGATTTTTTGCACTCTGCAACAAATTATCCTTTAGAATATATTTATATCAGCCGTATTCAAAAAAACTAATGTATGTTTGATAACGAGTTACTAACTTTTTTGTATGTAAATTTCCATAAGAAAAAGTTAGTAACTCGTTATCAAACCTACATTAGTTTTTTTGAATACGGCTGTATATCTTTATATTTTATTATATAAAATTTTAATAACAAACTAATGCAACGACTGGGTTAATATCATTTTTGCGTTGCGTAACTGTCAGTCGCAGTTGAAGCGAAAGTATTCTATGTAGTTGAGCCTTTATGTCAACTTTAATTTTGTCATTTCACATGTTACTTTACAAAAAACAAAAAAATTCATGTATTAAAAAGAGAGGAGAAAGACGCAATAACACAAAAGTAAAGCCCAAATTACAATAGCGCGTAGTCAGCATCAAGCCCCAACCACTCAACTAAAAATCATCGTATCGCAATCAGCTGTTTCAACCTGCTTTATGCAGATATGTGTGTCTAGCTATTAACACAAAAATTCTAGGTAGCGTATCGCAGAAATCTACAGAAAATAGATTTTTACGTAGCTGCGTAAGTTTTTAACATCCCTGTAGTTTATTTTGTTCACAAAATAACCGAAAAACAGAGTTGTTTACACAATGAATATTCAAAAACATATGATTCGTTTACTTTTGTAGACTGGTTGTACAAAATGTTTCACGCTACTTTTCTTCAAAATGAAACAGCACTGCAAACTGCTGCTGACTAAATGTAATCAACACCATAACAAACAGTGCATTCTAAATAATCAGCTGATTATGGCAGCACACACTGCTGCTGACTACGCACTATTGTAATTTGGGCTTAAAACATAAAGAAATATTGACAGATCTCCTTCACCGAAACAAAATCAGCTGGACCGGCGTTTATACCTGTTCAGTGTACCCTGTATACAATATAGTTGCCAGATTGCTCTTTCAATAATAGAATAACGGTTACTTAATTATGAATGTATTAAAAATAACCATATCTATTGCTATAACACTAATTTGCATTCTCTGTTTCCACTTGTATTCGTGTCGTGCTGTTTTAATCAGAGTTTTTGTATAAATATTTTAAATAAATGCACGAAAAGTGCAAAATTTTTGAATTAAATTCGCACAATTAAATGAAAACCATACAGGTATTGTGAATGTAAAAGTAAAGTGATAATTTGGTGAACCACAATTACCGACAATTTTCTTGCCTGATAGAGCCACCTAAAAGCTCTTCCTTTTCGTTCCCCCCACCTCTCAACAGTCAATTTGTGCGTAGTAAGTATACCAAAAAGTAAGGTGAACAAAATTGTGAAATAAGAAAATTAAAGGAAAAAACAGGAAACAAATTTAACGTGAGAAAAAGAATAAAATCATCTTGAATTACTGTAATAAATTATTTAAAGGCAGCATCGATATCCATCCATTATTAGCAATTGAAAACGTACCACATACATACATACATACTTAAACACATAGATAAATAAACACTATCGGATTAAAAAAGGTGGAAAAAGGCATTGAAAAATACACCAAAGGAAAGACATGTCCGACATGAATATTGACAGCATTATATCAAGATTGTTGGAGGGTATGTATCTTTAATAATTTTGAAATTATTGTTTTTATTTTTTTTTTTTGCTACACCTTTTTTTGTTTATATTTTTAGTACGTGGTGCCAGGCCAGGAAAAAATGTACAACTATCTGAAAGTGAAATACGTGGATTGTGTTTAAAGTCAAGAGAAATTTTCCTATCACAGCCGATACTTTTAGAATTGGAAGCTCCACTTAAAATATGCGGTAAGATGGGTATATTTACAATATTTTTCAACAAATAATAGCTACGACCATACAAACATATATACATACATTGTAGGTAAATAGTATGTATTTAAATATATAAAGGCCATACATATTACACGTAATTCAGTTATTTGGTTAAATTATGAAGGAACAAAATGTGTTCAATTAGAATTACATGCAGTTATATGGTCTTTGAATGTATTATCTTCATTTTAAATTTAAATAAAATTTTAATTTAATATTTAAGGTTTGTCACTGCCATCAAGAAAACTATTTCCATTTGCAATATGCTTATTTAATTAAAAAAATCAATGTGTAAAACGCATAATTGATCTAAGTAAGCTTTAAAAAATCTATTATTATTTCTAATTATAACAAAGCTGTAATCAAAATAATATTTTATACTAAACAAGTACTTTAAACCAATTACTCCAAAAAATACTGAAATTGTGAACGAAAATTATTGTTTGTCGATAACTCTAAATGTTGTTAATACTGTTTGCTTGAGTCATAAAATCTTAACACAAATTTGAAATATTTGAGTTAAAATCAATAAGATTTATTAATTTTTGTGTTCTGGCGTTTGAATATAAGCTATGATTTTGTGCTGTTACTATTTTGTTCGTAATTGTATATCCTTACTTTAAATGAAACCGCTCCTAACTAAAATTTAGAAATTTTCGGCATTAACCGAAGAAAACTTGTGAAAATATATAATTTAAATTCGTTATTTATTAGTTAAAATATTTATTAAAAATTACTTTAAGAGGCTCCCCCTTTTTTGTTGTTGAATACTGTATTACTTTTTATTTTTTTATTTATTTCGAATGTTGCTGCTCATAGAGCCTAAATTGGCTAGACTACCATACAACAATTATTTATTACTAAGATTATAAAATTATCATATTACAAATTACATATTATTATTTTATTTTTTTCAAAATAAAATAAACCCTGAATTTTGTGCTCACAGAAATTTGCTCAAAGATTATTGGTAATCTAATCTAAAAAGTATTACTGATTTTTTATTATTATTATTATTTTTTTTCTCATAATGACAATTGATCAAATTATTGGTAATCTAATCTAAAAAGTATTTCTGATTTATTATTATTATTATTATTTTTTCTCATAATGACAATTGATCAAATTTATTTATTTATTTTATTTATTTTTATTATCAATATTCAATAACCTAGCCTCTGGGCCATAAGCGGTTACATATTTCAACTTAAAATTAATTCTACTAATTTAATTTAATTATATATAAAGAATTTGTAATAAATTGTATAAAAAAAATATTAAACTAAATAATTAAAAAAGAATTAAGGACAATTAAATTATACATTCCATTCTTAAGAATACAAATACAATTTTCTTAAAAAATTTCAACCTAACAAGTATAAGAGGAACAAGCGAAACATGATATAGAAAAAAAATGTGTGATAGTCACAATTTGTGACTCACAAACATTCCCAAAAATGTAGTAACAAAAGAGATTAGTATGATATAGAAAATAGTAATGAAGCAATTCAAACTCGGAAGCTATAAAGTACTTATTAGTTACGTACATATATTCTGAAATTTGCAAGAATATATGAGAGAAATTTAATTTTGCACTTCATGATGAATAGTGATTCATATAAAAATCAAGTATCAAATCCACCATCCATACACATAATACAATTATCATAAGTAACTTCAACAAGAACAAATTGAAAAGACAACTCCTTTAGAGTTAAAATAGAAGTAGTAGAGAAAAAGTACCATCAATTCAGAACTATATGCCCACAATGTTATCACAAGACAGTTCCTGCCAAAACAACATTACAGTGTGTTTACACCTCATTAGTAAAATTAACTAATCAATTACAACGTCCTTAAATATCTCACCATTCTCTCACATTAAAGTCCATAAAAATTACACAAACATTAATAAGCCAATTCTACAATTATAATATCATAAATCGAACGATATATAATCTAAATATCTATATGAAATATATGCATTTAAAATGACATGTAGCTGCCATCAATGAAGAAACAACTATACAAATACAGTTTGAAGAACATAGATCTTAACATTTCCTAAAAGGATTTAAATAACAGTTATAAGTTGAGCAATTAAACAATGCACTGCAAATTAAATAACAAGTATAATTAATCAGAGCCTATACATAAAGTTCATAAAAAATGCAACGATAATAATGCCAAAAGGAGCAAATCAAATCAATAAAGAATTAGGCAAACCAACTATCAAACAGTGGGCATCATCACTAAATCCCAAGTAAAAAATGATGAAGCAGATAACATCAACAATATCCAGTGTCAGATTTCAAATAACCTGAACAAAATATCTCAACCCAAGCAATCACAAGAAGTCATTACATAATACTCTGCATATATACCCAGAAAATGTTGCATCAAATAAAATATTATCATAATGCATCAGCATATAAAATGATAAGTAAAGGCAATTGAAAATAAAGCATAATACTCAAGTCTATAAGAATATACATATACTCAAAGATCAATAACTATATACTACAATCAAAAAACACAATTACAACAACATCGGCAATTACATCATCACTAAATACCACAAAAAAAGAATAAAATAATAATTATAATAATAATAATAAATAAGAACATCTAAAATATCCAAATTCCCACCCACAAAAATACATTTACATAATAAACTCCTAACAATTATCAAACCAATATCACATGATATAGAAACACCACAATCCGGTCACAAGTCAATTAATAACATAGAAGAAGTTAATGACAAAAGTAAATGCACATTGATATCATCAAAAACATCAAGATTTCAATCAGAATAAATCAATCACAGGTTAGAAATGATACATAACCTATATATTCTCACTAGTCGCCTGCAAACGAAACCCAAATAACCATCAAAAAATGCAACATTCATAAATAAGTGATTGTATTAAAGTCATTTTCAGCTTACAGAAATTTACCCAAAAAATCAATAAAGGACATACAATTCATTAATGCTTATAAATAACATACCTAGGTAGAATAAAAGTAAAAAATTGTAACCATTCATTTAGAAAATGAAAATCAAATTTTATTTAGCGATAATAAGAAATTACCTAAAGCTACAAAGTTAGTTACACTGTCAGTTCATATTTAGCTGATTCATAACAATGATCAGTATAGAAATGCAAACAAAACCAAGAAAAGCTACCTGGCAATGCAGCCACAACAAAATCTCAGCCACGTTGTTGAAAATATGACAGAGTATAGAAAAAATCATATGACCTAGTACAGTTCCAAACAAGGAAATATAGATTTTCAGAATAATGATAATTCCAAAAAATATATAAAGTTAACCCCACTTCAAGATTTTAATAAAGTGCAAAATTGAATGTTACCCTTAATATCAAGTTAAGAGAATACATAGCTATACAATACCCATACTCCTACATCACCAAGATATATCACAAAGAGAAAAATATGAATTCAACATAGCATCAAGATACCCAACACTGTTAGTAACAAAGCAAACACATAAACACATTCAAAAATCTCCAACTAATTTCTCTATAGAAAATATTAAGCAAGAAATCCATACAATTCAACAAATTATTCAAAATGTTAAGTACCAATATATAGCTAGTTAGTTAAAATCTTGCCAATCAAAAGCAAACAACAGCTAACTATACCATACTGAAGCAATAAAGAAGCATTCACTTTATATAAGAAGTATATACATACATATCTCAAATTATCTATTCTAAAGAATTAATTGACATTCCTAGTAAAACTCACTAGAATGAACTATTTTCAGAAAGTTCTCGAAAAAGCTTTATCTTGTAAGTGTCAACAGAAACATCAAAATTCCTCAAAGAATTTGACAAATTGTGAATTGGGCAAATATATGACACTTAATTTATTTCACTCAAACTTAAAATTAGCCGTAATATTAAACAATACATAAAAACGTTTTTATACCTGATTTTCGTTAAAAAGTTTGTAAATTTGATTATACAAAGATTTTTAAACTGGAAACCGATTACATGTTTCAGATTTATAAAGACCAAAAGCGTTCATGAAGTATGTTGGGAGAGTCAGTCTTAAGATACAATATGAAAGTTTCTTTAAAAATAAGTTTTTCCTATGATTAAAATCTGGCGAAAATTGCTAAATAAACTTAAATCAATTATTTCAGAAGTATTAGTAAGAAAAAATTCAATAATTTTGAATAATATCTGTATATTATCCTAGCTATTTTGCAGTTTAAAAATTTTTACGGACACTTATCCACAGAAAAATATGTTTTTTTAATATATGTTTATAATTTTAAACATAAATAATTATATAATTTTAAAACATACAATTTTTCATTTGAAGAAATTCACACCTATTTCAGTGTCCATGAGTGTACATTAGTGTGTCTCATAGAAGACCCCTCAAACGATGCGTATTAAGGTGTCGAATACGTTAAAAATATTTAAAAAAATTTTAAAAGTTGATCTGTTCCCTATCAGCGATTGAATGTCACGGGTCTAGAATATTTTGTCAAAAAAAAGTTTTGAGTTTTGTCTCGAAATGGGTATCAAAAAATTCGTAATTTTGAACCAGTTATGAAAAAAATATTTAAAAAAAATTTTGGTGCATAAACCGTCATTTTGGTACATCATGCGAGAAAAAATGTTCGTATTTTTTATTGCAAAATGGATAAAAATTTCATAATTTTGTTTTGTTCAGTGCGGCCCATAACAAATTATTATCCAATGTCATAAAAATGTAATAAAAACTCCTCTAGCTGAAAAAAATCCCATGGGAAAAATTTTAAAAATATTTTTTCCACAACAAGCTAATTTTTTGAGACCTATTTCACAAAAAAAAACTCGAAACTTTTTTTCGCAAAATATGTCAGACTTGAGATTTTCAATGGCTGGTAGGCAACTGAAAATGAATTTTAAATATTTTCCGTACTCTGCTCATAAATACGCAACTTTTGAGGAGTCTTCCTACATCGAAATCCTAAAAAAGCGTTTCCATGGGACACTCTGGTGTACATATCTATGTATATTGATTTCTGTATAAAAAAAGCTTTAACTTACTAAGTATTCAGATTGTTAAATAAGGATTTGTTCTACTGACTGAATTTTACCCTGTTTAAAATTCTTTAGACACGCAAAATACTATCTAAGAAATATGTTACATGCTGTCCACACTTTACATTAAAATCATATTAAAATGTAAATGTTTAAATAGTTGGTTCGAACAATTTTTAGAAAACGACTTTTGACCATGTTAAAAAAATTATAATAATAAAATAGTGTTCATTTTAACAATAATGTAATAATGCTTGTGTTGTGTTTTTAATTAATTTTGAGTAACTAGAGTTAAAATTTATATACTTATACAGAATTCTTAAAAAAGTTGATTTTAGTGTGAAAATATATTAAATCTATTATTTTTCTTTATAGGTGACATTCACGGTCAATATTATGATTTGTTGCGTCTCTTTGAATATGGTGGATTTCCTCCAGAATCAAATTATTTATTTTTGGGGGACTATGTAGATCGTGGCAAACAATCTCTGGAAACAATTTGTTTATTGCTGGCGTACAAAATAAAATATTCTGAAAACTTTTTTTTACTACGCGGAAATCATGAGTGTGCCAGCATTAATCGAATTTATGGGTAAATGAAATTTGGAATATTATTAAACAAAAATATTATTGACATGCAACGATACATATTTTTTTCGATTTTTAGTTTTTATGACGAGTGTAAAAGACGTTATACTATCAAATTATGGAAAACATTTACAGATTGTTTTAATTGCTTACCTGTGGCGGCTATAGGTAAAAATATTAAAAGAAAAGATAAATGAAATTTTCAATCGTGTACTTAATTATCAATTACAGTGGATGAGAAAATATTTTGCTGCCATGGTGGCCTTAGTCCGGATCTTACATCAATGGAACAAATAAGACGTATTATGCGACCAACTGATGTACCCGATCAAGGACTTTTATGTGATCTCCTATGGTCAGATCCTGATAAGGATACAATGGGCTGGGGCGAAAATGATCGTGGAGTTAGCTTTACTTTTGGTGCAGAGGTATGTTAATTATAAAAAATAATCTCTTTTGAATCAAATCTAGCTTTTTAAATATTGTGTTAAATAAAAGGTTGTGGGTAAATTTTTACAAAAACACGAATTTGATTTAATTTGTCGCGCTCATCAAGTTGTCGAAGATGGTTATGAATTTTTTGCTAAACGCCAACTTGTCACATTATTCTCAGCACCAAATTATTGTGGAGAATTTGATAATGCGGGTATGTGTTAAATGTTCCCTATATCTATGTATGTTATATCCATTCATAAGTCAATTATGTTTAATGTGTCTGTATTTATTTCGTCGAAAACTTGTACTAAACTAATAGGTGCCATGATGTCTGTGGATGACACTCTAATGTGCTCTTTCCAAATATTAAAACCTGCTGATAAAAGGCGTTTTGTTTATCCTAATTTTGGAAGTTCAGGGCGACCTCTAACTCCTCCACGAGGAGCCAATAATAAAAATAAAAAGAAATAAGTTCAAAGTTCAAATAGCATGTTCAAAAATTTTTATAAACCCAAATGTGTGGTTAACTAATAAGCATACAAACCAACAAACAAAAACACCATTTAATTAAAACAAACATAAAAAATCAACAAAAATGTTAACTCATACACACATTCATACACTCACATACATATGTATACATATACGTTTTGTACAAAAAAAAATATATATATAGGATATATATATATATATATATATATATATATATATATATATATATATATATATATATATATATATATATGTACACATATTTTCTTTAAATTAATCTAATTAAAACAAACTATTGACATTTTTAGAATTTTGTTCAACAAATTGAATTTTTTTCCTCTTATTAAAATATCTTTATTATTTATGCTTTCTTTTGCTTTCTACATATAATGTATTTTTTGTTAAAAAATAAATAAAAAATGTATATTTTTAAGATAAATTATTGTTTTTATTTTTATATTTTATTTTTCATCTTAAGCCACAATACTTTTTAAGTTGTTAGTTACATATGTATTTGTATTTCGTTATTCTCTCTTTATAATTCAAATTTAAATTTTTTACTATTTAAATTAATTACTTTTACACCAAATACAAATCAAAATCAGATTTATTAAGAAAAAAAATCATTTAAACACAAAATTAATAAAAACACACTAAAACGAATATTTAAAAAAAAAAAAAAAAAAAAAAAACAAAGAAAAAAAAAAAACGAAATTTGTTTTAATCGAGTACTAAAACATTAAAAATATTTATTTGTTATGCTTTAATATACATAATAATAATGGATTAATTCAAAGAAATTCAAACTCTTTATAATATTTACACACTCAAATACACGCTCACACGAATACATAGTTCCCCAAAACAAAGAAATGTAATAATTATAAAATAAAGAATAAATAAATGTATTGTAATTGTATATTAAATATATAAGCGTTAAAAATACTACATACTTCGAAATGGAGACAAGTAAAAAATAATAAATAAATCTTAAAAATGAACTTACAAATTAAAAGCAACAAAAAGAGGCACTTTATAAATGAAAAAAGAAAATAAACTTTTAAATGTATGTATTATGTACGTACATATGTATGTATGCAGCATATCCTTTAAACAACCAGCACCTATGGTGTACAATCGTTATATGTAAATATACATACATATGTATATATGTATGTACATTGGAGCATCTCAATTTATACAAAGTAAAAAAATGAAAATATTTCGGCTTATTTTTCCCGTTTTTGTAACTTTTTCTTGTGGGGTGATCTAATGTACATGCATTAAAGAATATTTAATAAAAAAATATAAATTCTTATTATTAAATTTATTACTCTTATGTATCACATTAAATTATAGAACAACCAACAATTTTGGAAAACGAAAAGAATTAATATAATAATGAAAAACAAATAAAAGTTATATAAATAAAATTTTTAATAAATTTTAAACAGAAAAGTAAAATTTACACTTGTTTTTATTTATTTATTTTTTTACGTATCGTCATCGAAAATTATAAAAAACCTAACATCACTTTTTATAACTTTACAGCAAGGACAAAAAACTCTTAAATCAAAATTGTTTTACGAACTAAATTTTTGGAATTTTGGTGAAGAATATTTCATTAATAAATATAAAATTTATTCATCTTCAATTTACATAACCAAGTCCAATGGGCCATATACGGCTAATAAAAGTTACTACATCAAAAGTAATAATTTAATATAACAAAATAAACAATAATATTTAATAATCATAAGTAATTGAATGAAGTAATAGTTAAATAAAAATTAAAAAAAAATAAAAATAATAATTTGCAACTTTTCTTTAGAAGTATTAAATGTGGTCTTTCTTCTCTACTTTGTTCAGAGTTTCGCTTCAGTCACAGAGTAAACATGTACTTTTTATTCAAGAAATTCTAAATTTGTTAGCACAATTTTAATGAAAATATGGTTTTAAATGTAGAACAACCATTAAAATAAAACAATTTTACCAAAAAATGTTGTTTTTAAAGGCTCAACTACATAGAATACTTTCGCTTCAACTGCGACTGACAGCTACGCAACACATAAATGATATTAACCCAGTCGTTGCATTATTTTGTTATTAAAATTTTATATAATAAAATATAAAGATGTAAAAATTCTATTATGTTCTCAGTTGAAATAATGAATTGCAAATTAAAATTTCCGACTTAACGAAAAAATATTAAAATAAGAATAAAACAACCCACAAAATATATTTACGTACTTCGGCACTTCAAAGTTGAACATTTTTCATCTTTGAAGTACTTCACGCAGAAGTTTGGCGTACTGATTTGGTTTCGCTCAATATAAATGCATGTATTTAACTTAGCTGTCAGTCGCAGTTGAAGCAAAAGTATTCTATGTAGTTGAGCCTTAAGTACTTTTCAAAATGCACATGCACACAAATTTTCGTGTATGTGTATTTTTTTGAGAGTAAATCTTATAAGATTGTTGTGTAGAAAAATCTTATCACAACAGTCTCATAATATTTCTTATAATACTACTATTTTAGTCTACACGTGAGATAATTCTCTCAGAGAGCGAATTTGACACTCTCTGTTACATATTATGATATAAAAATCTCATGTGTAGCCCCTAAGTAATGCAAGTTGTATTAAATAATTTTGATAATTATCATATTTGTACTTTTTGGACATCTTTTCACAAATTTCTTTAAGTTTATTACTTTGCTGTTTAAGTTTTGATAAGTTAATTTTTTAATGTTGGCAGCCGTTAAGCCCAAATTACAATAGCGCGTAGTCAGCAGCAGTCTGTGCTGCCATAATCAGCTGATTATTTAGAATGCACTGTTTGTTATGGTGTTGATTACATTTGGTCAGCAGCAGTTTGCAGTGCAGTTTCATTTAGTCCTGTTTCTACATTCACTGCGCTGCATTCAGATTGAGAGCGAGACAAAGAGAGTGAGCAAATAAATGAGAGGCTAAAATACACAAGTAGAACAAAGCTAGATGGTGGTTGTAAATTGTGGCTGCCTACGCTGAATTGTAATTATAACGGCAGCAACATGTTGTGCTGACAGTGATCAGCTGATAATTTTTGCTGATACTGTTGCTGACTACGCGCTATTGTAATTTGGGCTTTACTTTTAAGCCCAAATGCAACGATTAATGTTAAACTAAAAACATCGCTGTCTTAGCCCATGAAAACCGCGGTTGAATATTTTTAGTAAAATTATATTTCTTGCGCAAGTAAAACTTTACACAGGAACTTATTTCAGTTTAAAATTGATTTATAACACCAAAATCCGCTAGTGAAAAAACTGCAAAATTTTGAATTTTCTTAAAATTTGGTTGCACGACTTTTGTACAACACAATTTGACACTGGTTAATTGCACGCTAATTAAAGCTATGCTGGTCCTTTCCTACAAGTGTTTAGAGTCTACATTAGAAGAATTGAACTCTTATGTTTAAATCCGCGACTAAAGCAATAAAAACTTGTTAGTTTCAAACACTTTTTTGGGAATTTTTGACTTTGGGTGCTTGTCGGCACCACGTGGAATCATATCATGATTTAATTTTATAAATTCATTGTCATTATTTAGCAGAATTTTTTTGTACAATTCTAGCTACTTCTTAATTATATTTAATTTGTATTCGTTTACTCTTCTATTTGGTACATATATTTTTACATAATTTTTAAAAATACTGCATTTTATATTCATTAAATCATGCTGTAATTGAGATTTATTTTTAAATGATTTAAAAATCTTTATTAAAACGATATTAAACTACTCCACGAATACTAGAAACACATTTAAAAAAAAAAAAATTTATACAAACAATGCTTTTTTCAGTAATTATAATTAGTATTTGAGCATTTTTTTTGTAATTTCATTACCATTACTTAAAAAATTGTAATTAAAAAAAAAAACTGTATAATTAAATGGTAGTTAAATTTTTTAAACTATTAATTTTTTTAAGTAATGGTAATGAAAATTCAATGCTCAATGAAATATTCCCATGTATGAAGTATAATGTATTAATTATATTCAGGAATTTGTTTTTGTAATATATGTTATTAGCCTTGAAGGCTTTTTATTTTACTTGATTATTAAATAAATAAATAATAAATAAAAAAGTATAATAAAACCATAAGTTTCTGTAAAAGGAGAAATTTGTCTTATCAAATAAATAATTTTATAACAAAAAGAAAATGGCTCTTTCTCATAACTTTTGTTTCAAATTTAGAAAAGCTTTCACATCTTTAGAAATTTAAATTCGTTAAAAAAAAAACAAATATTTTATATATTATTTTGTGATGTTAAGTACTTATGAAAATCATTCACTTTATTATACGTAGTTTGGAATTTCGTTATAATAATCGTTGTTATTGGAGATTTAAGTCTGAAAATGTTTCATTATATGTACTTTGAAAGAGTGAAAACTATATTTCATTAAAAAACCAGAATTTGAAAATTTTTAGGTTAGGTTGTTTAGCATTTTCGGTGATGTTATGTCCCGTGAAAACGCTTATTTGAGATTTCGATGTAGAAACCTGATGCGTATTAATGAGTTGAATATTTAAATTTTAATTTTCATCGTTTGAGAGGTTTTCCTATGAAATTTTCCAAAATTGCTTTTTGCGAGCTACATTTAAACGAAAGGGGAATTTGGACAAATTTCAAATTCCTAAGATGATTGGAACAGGATGCTACTCGATCATTCACGTCGATGATCCCAGAACAAATCATAAAATGTTTTTTTCCACCAATATTAATGATATATGGCTAAATAAAAATAAATATACCCCTATTTTTTTAACGTTTCGAAAATAGCTAATAGGAAGGTTGAAATCATAATTTTAATAAAAATAACTCATATAAAAAAAATCGTAGAAATAAAAAGTACAAAACTACTAACAAATTGTATATCAAGTGTCCTTTTTTTTTTTTGTCAAATTAACTTTTTTCAAAAATTACGAAATATGAGTATAATAATATTTTATTAGCTATCGTTTGATGTATATTTCATTATTTTTGGTGAAAACATTTTTTTTTAAGATTTGTTCTATAATCATGAACTTAAATTGCCGTGTAGCATCATTTCCAATTATCGTAGGAAGCTGAATTTCGTCAAAGATGTTCTATATGATGTCCCCTTTCATAATTTCAGATGCGTTAAAATGTACGATACCACTCTAGTTTTTTCATACAATGTTGAACCACCCTTATGTGCATATGTATATTGTAAGTACGTAGATTAATAAAATAATACTCTGTTTTGCAAATAAAAATTAATATATTAATCACTTGTCTTAATAAGCCGCTCCCAGATCTTGAAGTAATAAATAAATAGTAACTAGAATTAAGTATTTCAAATAAATAGATAATATTAACATAATATATATATTTTTTCTAAATTTCCTTTTAAACAACAATACTACATAACTGTCGTGATTAATGCTTTAATTGATAATTTAAAGCTGTACTTTTATTTATATTTGATATTACAGAATTTCGATAAGGCAACACCAATTTAATTCATATCTTTGTGCTTCATTAAAGTCATCTGTCGAGGTAAGAGCCGCCTCAGAGGTCATTGTAATGTTGTCAGGAGGTGTTTGTGCTCGCAAATGTATCAAACGATAATGGCGATCAGAAAAACAATCTTTACTATTTTGCATTCGAAACTCGCTTAAAGCTAAGAATTTTTCATTTATTGCATTACAAAACTCTGTAGTAGTCTTGAAACTATGTTGATTTTGATTCTGATCAGCCGAACAAGTTGGAATCCTTGAATTTGAAATATTACAACGTATGACTTGTTCTGATGACCATGATCGTTGCTGTGGTTGCATCTGTAGTTGTGTCATACGTTCATAGTTGCAACGTTGCTCGGTAAACTCGTAATTATTTCTCTTTTTCTTCTTATTAACACAACAACTAAAATTGCTGTTGTTTTTTAAATGTGGCATTGACCATGATTGTTGTGAATGCATGAGACTATTATGATTATAACATTTATTTATTATAGTGCTGTTTGTCATTATTATTGGATTTGATTTCAAAGTATTCGTGGAATATCCCACAGAATCTATAGTGGCTACAGAGTTACGACGACTAAAATTATTTGTTATCATTTGAGAATGACCAAAACCATTTTGAATGTTATTTTTTTGAATTTTATTTTTTTTTTACAAATTGAGTTTTAAATTTATTTGCTTGGCTTGTATTGACTTTATTATAAATGCCCCTTTGAAAATTTAATTGCGATTCTAAGAACATTTTGTAATATGTAATAAAACGCGTTTCTTTTTAAAATTTTATCCTAAAAAACAAATCTTATTATTATTTTTTTTTATTGCCATTATTTATTATGTTTGTTGTCCGGGTTTAATTTGCCATGGTAACTTACATATATCGTAAAGAACATTTTTATGGTTAATGTTATTAAAAATTACCCTTTTAGCTATTACTATTAAAAAAAATGTTTTAAAAGCTAATTATGTATTTTAATGGTTTAATGGATAAGTTGTAAGTAACTGACAAATAAAATATTTTTTTATTTATATACATATTAAGTAATTTAATTAATAATAAACATAAAAAACAAGATTTGTTTTAATTAACAAAAAATATATCTTAGCAATTTCTTATGGACTTTAACTTTTAGAATGGATCATTATATTACAATAAGTATTATACTACACCATGGACATCATCATCATTTAAAACACTTCCGGTTCCCAGACAAAATAAATAAATAAAGATGCGATCAAACTGGTAGTAGTTTTAAATAAGTGAATAGTCAGAAAGAAGTACGCACTTTATCGTTTATGATTGTGGTTTATATAGTACAATTGTACGTTTGCGTGGATATGTTCAGTTTATAAACAAAACTTTAAACAAGTTCATTAAACTCTAAAACAAAACAAAGCCCAGCCAGAAGGGCACTCAGTTAGTCATTTAGTGAAGTTGACGGATAATACAACAATAAAATTATATCTACTTGATATGTATGAACATATGTAACTATTTACCTATATTAGTCACATTAATAACTTCAATACAGGCAAGAATTGGACAATAAAGCAACTGTAAACGTGATTTAAAATTACGGATGGATGGTATGCTTTTTTTGCAATTCTTCGGCACACTTTTTTTTAATTATTACATATGTACATACATACATACAAATGTTGATCCACAAATACGAGTTGTAGTTTAGTAGTAAAATTATAAAGATACATACATACATACATACATACATACATACATACATACATACATATGTATGTATATA
The DNA here is from genome assembly GCA_951394005.1 of Protophormia terraenovae. Taxonomy (NCBI): domain Eukaryota; kingdom Metazoa; phylum Arthropoda; class Insecta; order Diptera; family Calliphoridae; genus Protophormia; species Protophormia terraenovae. Next base: position 1,924,211 of record OX596073.1, read on the forward strand.
CATTAGAGTGTCCCGTAGACAAAAATTTTGTAGGAAAACCCCTGAAACGATGCATAAAAATTAACTTAATATGGGAAATATTATAAAAACATTTTTAAAATTGATTTTCAGTTCCCTACCAGCGATTGAAAGTCATGGGTCTAGAACATTTCGTCCAAAAAATAGTATTGATTTTTGTTTTGAAATGGGTATCGAAAAATTCTTAATTTTAGCCAATTATAAAAAAAAAAAAAAAAAATATAAAAAAAAATTTCGAAACAATTTTGGTCCAAAATGAAGGTTTACATTTTAGTACATCACGCAAAACATTTTTTCGATATTTTTCTTGAAAAATTTATAAAAATTTTATAATTTTGTTCCCTTTATGGTTAAAATATTAATAGTTTGCATTGTAGTAAATAATTAATAATATAATATAAATATATAATTTTCCAAATTTTTCCAAAAAAATGTTCATCAAAATGCCTTAAAATTCTAGCAAAACAAAATTCCATGGGAAACATTTTTAAAATATTTTTTCCATAACCAGCATAAAATTACGAATTTTTTGATACCCAGTTCGACTAAAAAACCGAAACTTTTTTTTTACCAAAATGTATGGGACCCAAGATTTTTCAATCGCTGGTAGGGAACTGAATACCAATTTTAAAATTTGTTTCAATAATTTTTTCGTATTAAGCAAATTTTTATGCATCGTTCTAGGGGTCTTCCTACATCGAAATCTCGAAAAAGGCATTTCTCGGGGCACTTTAATATACATATATATATATCCCATAGAAAAAAAAAAAAAAACACTGTATGCGTATTAATGAGCTGAATATATAAAAAAAAACTTAATTTTTTTTTAATTGATCTTCAGTTTCCTACTAGCGCACGTTGGGTTGAACAGTACTCAAAACGAGGATTAATTAAAAAAATTAAGTGTGGGTATTGAGTAGATTTTTAAATTCAGACAGTGGACTGACTATATTCTAAAATAAAATTTATTCAGATATATGTTGTATAAATATTTTTAATAATTTTTCGAAAATGACCCTAAAATGGGGTATTTTAGAGATGTAGAGTTTTAAAGAGTTATTGGGTAAAAAATTGTATATAGTGATAAAATATAGGATGTTAGGATGTGTAAAAAAGAAAAACATTTTGTCATGTTTTGCCTAAATGAAAAATATTTAATTTTGTATTAAAATAAACCAAATATATATCTATAAATATATTTATTATTACATGTCCGATTTAAATTGAGAAATTTTATTTTTTTATTAAAAAGGTGGATTTTTAAACATATTTTTATATTCGAAAAATGCTTATTTAGCGAAGCTGGTGTTCGACATACCCAGAGGAGAAAGTCCTTAAGCCCGGCCGAAGGCCACCAACACAGAAAAAATTTTATTAACGAAAAAATATTTTATAATGCCTTCTGAAAAATTAGATTTTTTAGAGTTCAGGAGAATTATTTCAAAATAATACTCTTCAAACTTTGTTAAATTATTGTCCTCTTAAATGAAACGAAAATATTAGTTCATAAAATCTTATTTAAAAGACTCATTCAAAAATTATAAAATTATCCCAAACTTAAGAAATGAAATAAATTCCTAAAAAAATAAAATAATTTCCTAATTTTTTGAAAAATTAAATAAATTATTATTTTTCTTAACAGATTAAATAATCTCATTATAAAATGAAGGTCAAAATATTTTCCTTAATTAATTGAATCTTTTTTAAGATAAGAAAATACAATAAGAAAACTTTTCTTCGCTAATACAAGCAGTAAGGAAAGTTTTATACTTAGTCGTCGTTATCCTTCGAAATGCTAAATTTTTCCCACACATGTTGTGAAATTAAAATTTTTTAAAAAAATCATTAATGAAAAATCGTTGTAAAATAAAAATAAAACTTTTTTTGGAGCTATTTTTTATTCCATCTTTTTAGGGTAATTTTTCATTCCATAATTCACCCCAAAAAAACGTCGCAAAATGCCCCAAAAACGAAGAATTATTGCCCCAAATTGTTGTTGTATCCCATGTAATTTTTGGGACCATTTTTCGATTACTGCTTTTGGGTCACAGTTCGCAGAGCCACAAAAGAAACATCACAATTTAAAATAAAATTGTTTTCCAAGATATTTTACGTATTAATAAATAAAAAATATATATTTTTTAAATAAGAGCTTCCACGAATTAATCCCCTTTTTCGCTATAGTAAACACACTGTACAGCGATTGAAAGTCACGGGTCTAGCACATTTTGCCAAAAAAAAGTTGTGAGTTTTTTCTCAAAAGGATAAACTTGTAATTTTGATCCAATTATGGAAAAAATATGAAAAACTGTTTTTGCAAAAATTTTGATTCATAAGCCGTACATAGTACATCGTGAGATTGGATAAAAATTTCATAATTTTATTCCTTTTAGGTGTAAAATATTAACAAGTTGCATTGTTGTAAGTATGATCCATAATAAAGATGCTGAAAATTACGAAATTTTTTATACCTATTTCGCGTAAAAAATTGAAACTTTTATGGCCAAAATATACTAGACTTTTTTCCGTATTCAGCTGATAAAGGCAAATCGAAGACTCAAAAAAGCGTTTGCTTGGAACACTCTTAGGTATATTAGAGTGTCCCGTAGAAAAAATGTTGTAGGAAGACCCTTCAAATCTTCCTACATCGAAATCTCAAAAAAAGTTTCCTCGGAACACTCTAATGTACTTGCACGTGAATACTTATGAGCAAGAAATCAAAACATGACAAATAGGAGTTAATAGTTACCATATTAAGATTTACTAACTACCTCTTTTTGTGCAGATATAAACATACATAAATACATATATAAATAAGTGTGATGAAAAACAAAAAACAAGTCACTGTGACGAAACATTTACAACTAAAGCTTCTTGTGCAGTTTAATGAATGAAATTTAAAAGTGAGAGTAAATTCAAGTTTTAAACATTTTAAATATGTAAGTGCATTAGGTGAAATACCAAAACATCCAGACACAATTGGGCTAAATCCTTTGAAACACTACAAAATATCATAACAAAAATAAAAAACCTGCTTGTAAATTCCACTCTCTCACTCTCTGTACCTAAAATACATAAATATATATGTATATCTTTTGATCTGTAGACAGAGAACAAAGCCAAATAGTCTTCGTCTATCTTGTATTATACTCGTAAACTATAATATCTACTTGTATTATAAACTAGTATACAGATGTATGTACATACATATGTATTTATTAATGTTTAAAGTGTTGTAGACATGTACACTTATAAATATGTACTTTTGATTATAGGTAAGTAAGCATTTTGTATAAAAGCTTCCAACAAGAGAGCATCCCGTTCATTGTATTGCTAGCTTTTAAGTGATAATAACTTCAGAAATCAAACCGGGTCCATATATGTATTATCGTTGTCTTACGAAATTCTATTAACTAATAAACAATATTTTAAAGTAAAGTGGTTAAAATTAAATTAAAAAAAAAAGATTACACATACATACTATATGTATATTTAAAATAAAAAAAATTTTCAAATCATTAAAACACCAATTGGATATTAATAATTTTGTTTAAGTGATTGATAGCTACATACATATGTATGTAAATTACCAATAAAATGAATCTAAATATGTGCATCAAAAAATACTTTTGCATTACACTTTTACTATTGATAACTGTAACATTTTGTGCTGCCAAAGATTTACGTAAGTTTTAAATGGGGACATATAAAAATTAATAAACTCAACCAATCTTAAATTTATTTCATAACAATTTTATAAAAAATATTTATTGTCAAAATAAAGCATTTTTTAACATTAACGTACTTCGTTTTGTTAATTTTTTTTTAGGTGTTAGGAGATTTTTAAATGGTCCAAAATAACGCTTGAATTTTAAAATTTTACTTTCAAGTCATGCAAAAAAAAAAAAAAAAAAATACATAAAATTCTTAAATTTTTGTCAATGACAAAAAATAAATAAAAATACACGTATGTTATGAATTTCGATAAATTTTTTAAATAAAATAATGTTTTAATTTTCCTTTACCATATACAGAATATATGGAAAATAACCATCTAATTTACGATAAATAGGTATACAAAATTGTGTAATAAAATTTTATGAAAACTGATTCATATTCAATTTTGAACAAAAGAAACTGAAATTAATACATCAAACATTTTTTCGGTTTCGAAACGATTCACAAACTTGATAAAAGGTTTGTTTTATTTTCAAAATTTATAAAAATTTTCAGTACAAATTTAATTAGGCATAAATTTCTTAGTTACGGCTGTAGCTGCTTAAATTTTTAAACAACTTTCTGATGGCATTATAATTTTAATTTTAGTTGAAATGGTAACAAAAATTATGTGTCTTAGCTGATATTTAGGAGCGATAGCGGATTTTATGCGAAGTATTGATAGACATACGTAGATATTAATTTCGAAAACACATAGCTAATATGTGCGTATTTTTTGCAGCCAGTCAGTCTGTGCATATTGTTATTGTAAATGTCGTAAAGTTGATAGTAACAAGTAAAGTATTTATTAAGATTATTCAATAATTAAGAACCATAAACATGGTTTTCAGGATAAGGCTTTATATGGAATGATCTTAATTAAATTCAGTAATTTTATTTGTACTTCTATTAGACTTTGTGAAATATTTTAAAGTTTTAAGGCATATACAAATGTCATATTCTGGAAAAAAATATGACTGGAGGCTGAAATAACAGTGGATCGATTTTAATCAGTTTTTGCCAAAATATCGTATTTCAAATTATATATATATATATATATATATATATATATATATATATATATATATATATATATATATATATATATATATATATATATATATATATATATATATATATATATATATATATATATATATATATTTATATATATATATATTTTTTTTATTTTTTAATTTAAAACAAAAAAGGTATTATTTCACTACTATTTCAATAAATATTTATATAGGTGTTAGGAGATTTTTAAACTATTCATAATTTCCTTAAAAAAATAATAACTTACAATTTGGCACGTTTCTATTGAATTATTCATAATTATATGAATAATTGACTGAAATAATTGATTATTTTTAACTGAAGTTAGCACGTGATATTAAAAAAAACGTATTTAGTATTCCTTCATGTCAGAGTACAACAAAATTTTAAATAAAAAATGTATATACAGTGAAAGCTCCCATAGGCGGACAGCGATCGTCATGCTGATTTTGTCCGTTATCGGGAGATGTCCGTCTATGGGATATGGTACATACATTTTTTTATACAAGGGGTAATTCAGTACTATATATTTTTATTTCAACATCCAAGATCGATTGTAATCAATTAACTTATAGATATACATATTTTCATTTATACATATGTATCGTCAACTAAAATCCAAAAGCCCGTAACCACTTAAAAATCAAATGTTGGTTTTATTTACTGGATTATAATGTACTGATCTAAACTACATTTATACAAAAAAATTAATGTTCATATCTTCAAAAATTATATCAATATTGACAAGTCAAAAGATCGTAACATTAACTTCATAAACGAAACAGTCATAATAAAATTTGTTCAATTTAAGAAAAATTTTATTTATCTATTTTTGCATTAAGTTTACGTTTGAAAATTTTACTTAATAGCTCAATTTTATTTTCTTTTACTTCTGCGGCAAACGACGTTTTGCATTTTTATTTAGACATTATTTGTAATAAATTATGATTTCATGAAATTTATTTTATCGAATTTATGGCTACAGTTTGCTTCTTTCTCTCCGTTTTAATTTTTTCCTACGAAAAAAAAAATCATCTCTTAATTGGCTAAGGGTCAGACTTCTTTCAACAGCATTTTTACCAACGATTTTTCAATGAAATTTTAAAAATTAAAAACATGTTGAGGACAAGTTTGACAACAAAGACATCTACATATGTTGGCATTTTGTTGGTATTTTAAAAGAACAGGATTAACTTGGGAAAATGATGTTGGTGGCCTGGCAGCACCCAATTACTTTTTTTATATGACTGATGACAACGTCGCTCTGCACAACAAGAGCAGAATTTCTATGCCCTTTGTTCAAAAAAGTTGTCAAGATTTTTAGGAATCTGTCGCCATTGTGTTGTACGAAAAATCATGGACCCATCATCGAGACTGACAAAGATAACTGGGACAGCATCTATTTTTAGGGACCAAGTTTTCATTTACTTTTTTTCTAGTATGAAGAATTTTTAATGAATTTTAAAAGTCAAAATTAAATTAAAAAACTAGTTTTTGCTCAAACCAGCAAAAAGTTAACTAAAAAACGATTAGTAAACTATTTAACTTCAAAAAATGTAAGTAAATATGAATGCAAACACGGACAAAAATGATAATAAGCATCTTATTATAAAATATTCGGTATGATTTTTGTACGCCTACGAGAAATGTTTTCTCTAAAAATAGGTGTCCGCGTCCGCCCAAGAGAGCGTCCGCCTAGCGGAGATTAATTTATTCTAAAAATGCCACCTAAACCATGGGACTTAAAAAATTGTCCGCCTACCGGAGATGTCCGCCTATGGGAGCTGTCCGTTAAGGGAGCTTTTACCGTATTTTAATACATACATACATCCTTTTATACCAACAAATTTATTCTAAAAAATTTAGAATTTGAAATTGTCATAGTTAACGTAACATGAAGACGAAAATTGCAGATTGTTAAAAATCAGGTACCGAAAATAGTAGTTATTTTTTAATAATTAAACAAAAAATCATTATTAAATGTGAAAAACTTGACTGCTTGATAAAATCACTTCATAAAAATCATTAATTAAAATTTAAAAAATATCTGCTATAAAAGTTATAACAGTTACGGGTCCTGCTAAAAATACATACTAAATACATACAGTGGGGAGCACAAATGAGTAGATTATTATACCATTTTTAGAATTTTAAATATATCCTTAAAATCGGGAGCTACATAAAATTTGTATAACTCATAAAATCTTGTTATTTTACTTTTATATGGCTTTTTCCATTATTTATGATATATCAAGATTTTACGAGTTCTACAACTTTTTACAAAATTATTAGGCTCTACAATTTTGTTTTGTTCGTTCTTTTTTCTTAGAGCTTTATGCTTTTATTTTTTAATTATAACTATTTTGTTAAATACTAAACATTAAATCAATTAAAGAATAAATTTTTGTATTTGCTTTATTATTTTTATTCAATTACAAGTGTTCAAATTACAAGAGTGTACTCATTTGTGCTCTTCAACGTAAGTACTTATTTATTGTTTTGAATTAAAATAAAAGGACTAATTTTTCTTGCATTAATACAAAAGTTACCAGCTTTTTATAATTAAAAAATTCCATTGTAGATGCATTACTACCTTTTTTGTTAAATATTTATAATGTAATTTATATTAATATATAAAACTTGTTTATTAAAATAAACATAAACTAATAAACAATTCAAATACGAAATATTGTTCAATGTCAAGTTGAAAGAGAATAACGAAAAAAAAAAAACGTTATTTGTTAATAAAATAATAATAAAAACATACATAAATAATTAAAAAAAATTAACAAAATTAATAATAGCCTTAAAGCAAAATTATACAAAAAAAAAAAAAAATAATAATAATAATGATGTTGATGATGCTGTTGCTGATCACACAAGCCCACTATGTCAAGCATACAAACATATATATTTGTAGATACATACATATTTATGTATAAAATACTTTTAGTTTATATACATACATAAATTATTTTAGTTTAAAACTGACCTAGGCTAACAAAAATTATATTGTGTTTATTGTTGCCAATTTATTTGATTGTCTACCGGCAAAATCTTATTCCAACGGAAGGAAATGATTTTAAACAAAGATAATTTAAAACTGGTTATAACAGTTGTCTGCATAATTTATGCCCTTCTATACATATGAATTTGTGAATTTATGTATGTACATTTATACATATTTACTTGTTAGTAAAATTTATTTATAGTTAGATGATTTTGTCTCTTGACGTACATACATATTTAGTCAGCCATCAATCAATAATTAACCTGCTTAAAATATTGCATTAAATAATTTACGAATTGATTTTTGTTTTTAATAAATAATACAAGAATTAACATAACGATTTTAATGTTAATGCGTTAAACTTGAATGTTATTGTAAGAAGTCGTATTTAAAAACAATTTACCATGCGCGTTATTAGACTTGCCCTTAAAATATATTTTTCTCAGATGGGTATAATTTTGTTATTTAATACTTAGAACTAATTGATGTTAAAATTGAGAATTGGACAATGGAAACCTATTTCGGAAATCAGAAAGAATACATCTTCTTGTGCACATAATTATGTAACTTTGCAAATAAAAAAAAAATAAATAACTTGCAAATAATTAACTCACCCTTTACTTTGAGTCTACATTAGACAAATTTTTATCAAGACAAACGTCAAAATCGGTGCAAATCTATACAAGGTAGCCTCAGTTAAACTTCTGATTATTATTTTTGGTTGTTACAGCTGTCAAACTGTATACATAAAAAACATTAATGAATTCGCCATATTGTTGTTTTTGCACAATTTTGACGTTTGTCTTGATAAAAATTTGTCTAATGTAGACTCAAAGTTATAAGCAAATTGCATAAAGAAATATACTTTCCTTTTTGTTGTGCCAGATGGGAAAAATAAAACTATGGTCATAGAATATTTTATGAATGGAAATGAAAGTGGCAACGCTGTACGCATTATTTGCAGTTAAGCCCAAATTACAATAGCGTGTAGTCAGCAGCAGTGTGTGCTATCATAATCAGCTGATTACTTAGAATGCACTCATAGTATAATAATAAAGTATACTCGTAAGACCAGCTGTTTTACAATTTTTTCATTGGCAAACCTCGCGGTACTGTCAAATTGTTTTTGTATTCACATGTAAAATATTTTTTGAGTTTTTTTCTCTTGCTCTCTTTCGTTCTCTCATTTTTCCGTTCAAAGCATTCTGACATTGTGGGCAGTAGTTTTACACTAACAAAATACAAGCAATTTTTGTTTTTGTAGATGTGCGAGTACTTTATTATTTTACTATGGAATGCACTGTTTGTTATGGTGTTGATTACATTTAGTCAGCAGCAGTTTGCAGTGCTGTTTCATTTAGCCCTGTTTCTAAATTCACTGCGCTGCATTCAGATTGAGAGCGAGACAAAGAGAGTGAGAAAATAAATGAGAGGCTAAAATACACAAGTAGAACAAAGCTAGATGGTGGTTGTAAATTGTGGCTGCCTATGCTGAATTGTAATTATAACGGAAGCAACATGTTGTGCTGACAGTGATCAGCTAATAATTTTTGCTGACACTGTTGCTGACTACGCGCTATTGTAATTTGGGCTTTAGTTTCACTAATCACGATTAGTTTTCGTGAGTTACTAACTCGCAAATAAAATATTTATTCACCGTTTATACGGCAAAATTTTCATATCGCGATATTTTTAATTGCGAGTAAGAGGTGCGTATAAACGCTATAAATGTTATATTAAGAACCATCTGAGTTTAAAAGTGTATAATAATTATAGATATTTGTTCTGATTTTTCATATCACTACAGTATAATACATTTTTTGCTAAAAAAAACCTTTATATGAATATTGACTATATATATATATATATATATATATATATATATATACCACATTTTCTCAAATCGTCGCACATTTTTAAAATTTTAATTATTTTTATAAAACAAATTAAAAGTTCTACATTATTTATATAAATTATACGATTTTTAAGCAACATATAAATGAATACAATTACTCAAAAATCATTAGTTAGTTAAAAACGCTATAAAGAAGACCTATTAATTTTCCATTTACCATATACGGAAAACAATATTAGCAACAAACAATTTGAATTTATTGTTGAAATTAAAAAAAAAAAAAAAAAAATGCGTTTTGAATTTTAATTTTTGAGATATGTATGTACGTAGTATATTGTACATAAAATTTTCTGAGGTATTTAAAACTTAAGAATATATATTCTCTCCAATTCTTCTCCTGTGTACGCAATGTTTATGTTTCAAAACCATGTTAAAAATTTAAATGTAGTTTAATTTAAAATATGTAGTAGAAGTACATGCATACATATGTTCATATGTCCGTACGTACTTAAAAACGTTCACATTTCATTAGATGTTGTTTATCTATATATATAAAAATTAATGTGTGTTTGTTTGTATGTATGTATGTATGTATGTTTGTTTGAAGTCTATAGCCGCCTAAACGGCTAAACCGATTTTCTTGAATTTTTCACAGTGTGTTCCTATATGCCTGGAAGGAAAAATAGGCTACTTTTTATTTTGAAATTCCATGTGGGCGATGTACCACGCCCACTTACTAAATAACCATTAAAAGTAGTATATCTCGGAAATTGGTAATACTAGAGTCCTCAAATTTTGCACGAACAACTTTGACACCTATATGAACATTCTGGAAAAAATTAGGCGAACTAGCAATAGGGGGTGTGGCACATCCCACGCCTAATATTGCTTGCCAGTACCAAATGTCATAAATTTAGGGAACTATAACAATTACATTTCCCAAATTTTGTACAATAAACTTAAGTGTCAATGTGAACATTTTGTGCAAAAATGGGCGGAAAAGAAATAGTGGGCGTGTCATCTCTCATATAAAGTTAATACCAAAATTTTTATATCTGGGAAACTATAAAAGTTAGAGAGCTCAAATTTTGTACGACTAGCATTAGCTTCAATATGAATATTTTGGACAAAAATTGGTACACTAGCAATAGTGGGCGTGGCACCTCCCATATAAAGAAAATATTAAATTATCATATCTGAGAAAATATAACAGAGTTCTAAAATTTTGTCGGAGCCACTTTGGTATCAATATTAATATTTAAGAAAAATATGGGCGGACTAGAAGTAGGGGGCATGGTACCTCCCATATGAATTAAATGCAAAAATTCGTATATCTGGGAAACTATTGGAGTTGGAATGCTCAAATTTTGCACAAATAATTTTGACATCCATGAAAACATTTGTCTAATAAATTAGCGGATTAAATACAAAAATTAGTATATTTTTTTAATCCTTTAATTACTATGTATTTCATTTCGGTGGGTGGCGAAGCACACCGGGGATTAGCTAGTAGTGTATAATGGTGAATGTATGAATATTTAACTAAACTAAACGTTTAGCAATAGGTATCCTATGGACAATTTCCAGGAAGTTTCAAATTTTTAAATTATAAATAAAAAGTAATACTTAAAAACTCTTAGAAATTTAAACTTTATTTATTAGTAAGTCTTTAAATTTAAAGACTTTAGAGAAATCAATTTCTAAAGATTAAATAACTACACAGTGTGACAATGAAAATATATTTTTGAAATGACCTAGTGTACGTTGAAAACCACATTGAGTAGATCATTGTGTAATTATTAAAATTTTTGACACACACAACCAAAATCTAAAGTTATCAATAAAAGCCTTAAAAGGCTTGATGAAATATTTAGAAAGCATTTAAAATCGTTAAAAATTCGAAATTGGTAAAAAAAAGTAATTTTCAGTATTTTTTATTATATCAAGACATAAAAAATATTTTTTTTTATCGATAACTTCTGATTTTGGGGGTGTATCGAAAAACTACAAAATTTACTACTCAACTAGACCTACAGCCCACATTAGGTCATTTCAAAAGTATATTCAACTATTCCATTTTGTCACATATTATCATATGATATATGACATACATATTACCATATATCTGAAAAATAAAAAAAAAATAAAAAAAAAACTAATGGCATTTTCTTTTGTGGCTAAAATGTTGCCTTTATTCCGCCAAAAAATATTGCTTTCATTCACCAAAAATTCCAAAAGTTTTTGTAAATTTAAAATTTCACCAAAAATAGAAAATACCCAAAAAATTGCAAATTTCAACAAAAATCGAATATTTCACAAAAAATAAAAAATTTGAATTTTTGCAAAAAGTTGTCAAATTTAACCCAAAATTTTCTTCGATAAAATTTTTCTCATAAATACTTTAAAAAATAACAAATGTATTGTATATTACACAGTAATGGGTTAACATCTTTTTTTAGAAAAGAAAACGCTATAATTAATAATTATTATTTATTTTTGTTTATTTACAGCTGAAACTTTTGATAAATGTAAACGAGATTCAAATTTTGATAAATGTCTGGTAGATGCAGTGAACAAGGCAATACAACTATTAAAACCCGGTAATAAATAATAAAAATAAAGAAACTAAAATACTATATAATATTAAGTAATAAATAAATAATGTTGTTAAATCCACTTCCATTTTAGGTAATAAAGAATTTGGTATTCCACCTTTGGAACCTCTGGCTGTAAAATCGCTTGTTATAGATGCTGGCACAGCACCAATCAATCTAAGGCAAACATTGAAAAATGTTTTAGTTAATGATATGATATCTACAAGTAAAATAAAGAGATACAGGTTTGATGTAGCATAAATAAATAAAACGAAAATCTATGTACTAATATTTCTTATTAAAACAGGACCGATTTGGATAAACATCTTATTATATGCGACAGTGTAACAGATCGTATTGAAATGTTGGGTGATTATGAAATGTCAGGTCGAATACTATTACTGCCAATTACAGGTAATGGACGTGCAAATATTACACTTGTAAACTCAAAAATTGAACATCGTCTGATTGGTGAGCCCATTGAAAAGGATGGCGTAAAGTATATGCGTTTAAAGGAGTATCGTGTATCGTTTGATCCAAAACGTGTTTACATGCATTTCGAAAATCTCTTTAATGACGCCACTCTCTCACAAACAATGAATCGTTTCCTAAATGATAATTGGGAAACAGTATTTAATGAGTTAAAAACTGGCTATGCCAAGAGTTTTGGTAAAATATTTCGCGAAATCTCAAATCGTTTGTTCGCAAAAGTACCAATGGATTTAATGTTTTTAAGATAAATATGGATTGTTAGAATAGATGTGTACATGTTTATATTATATTGTTAAATTGTATGAAGATATACATACATACGTACATATGTATAAGTGTGTATTAACCTGCAATTCATTTAATGGGAAATTTATAAAATTTCAATTCATTTTTTAACAATTTTTTTTTTTTTTTTTTTTTTTTTTCAATATCTAAAAAATACCATTTTTCTATAAAATTGTTTGTCATTGGAAAGTACTACTTAGAGCGTGTGCCAAACGGTAGCAAAGTTCTGTGGAAAATTTAAATTTTCCTATGGTGAAAACATTTTATAGTTTTGCTGTGCCAAATGAAAACTTTTACCCGTGATAAATTTTGACAAAATCGTTAACAAAATTTCACAAAACTTTAAATAAAATTAATATAAGGATTGAGATCGAAAAAATCTTAACACACATTTTGCCTCATAACTTTTTTCGGAATCAATATTCAAAATTTTTTTTAATCTAGTTATCATGGAAAAATACTTCAGTTATTAGTTATCATGGAAAAATACTTCAGTTATTATTATTAATAACAACCATGTTAATTTGTCCTTATTTTCATCAAAATAAGTGACGAAAAAGATTTACGTCCTACAAGTTATTATTTCTGTGATCTGTGCTAAATTATCAAATGATTAAAAAAATAATGAAAACTCTAAAATCAACCGTTTCCAAGTTATTGAATATTATGTATGTTAAGAATTTTTCGATCTCACTCCTTATTTTTAAAAATTATTTGTATTAAAGAGAAAAATAACAGTTTCATAAAATAAACATTTAAAATCCCAAACAATTTCAAATTATTTTAATGTAAAATAAAAAATGTAAAAATTTTATAGTTTTACTGTGCCAAATGAAAACATTTTCCGGTGAAAATTTTTGACAAAATAGTTAACTAAACTTTAAATAAAATTAATATATTTTAAAAAATTATTTGTTTTAAAGAGAAATACTACAATTTTATAAAATAAACATTAAAAATCTCAATCAATTGTAAATTAATTTAATTTATTATTTATTTTACGACTTTCAAATTTTTCTATTCTATTGTCAAAATTTTATGTAGCCCTATGAGCTAGTGAAATTTTATTCACCTCATATACTTCAAAATTTTACTTTTCTACATACTTTGCTATCGTTTGGCACAAACTCTTAGTCCTGAAAAAGAATTGAAGAAGTTCTTTTTTAACCCATGGTTATAAAATCTGTTGTCCTTGGAAGTACTTAGTGCTGAAAATAATTGAAGAAGTTATTTTTTAATCCATGGTTGTCATTGGTAGGATGTTCATCTTTTATGCTTCTTATTTATTGCTTTTGAAGTACTTCTGTAATTTTAAATAAAGCTTTTATCTATTTTTAATATGAAGATGTATAACTTAACATGACATACATATGTCATTTCTAATTAGTGTTTTTTTTTTTTTTTTTTTGAAAGAAACGATTTTTTAAATATACATAATTTTTACACAATTTTTTATTGGTAAATTTTTTTGCAATAATGTAATTTTGCCTTAAATTGTGTAACGGTAAAAAACAAAATTAGATCAACTTATTTTAAAGACAGGTGTAATGTAAATACATATCTATATTATGTACGTATGTATGTAATCCCCGTTTATCCAAATAGAGGATTTGGAAAAATTTGTGTTAATTTAAATATAAGAGATTTATAAGTTTTGTTAAAGTTAATTAAAAACATTGTATATTTAAGTTTTGTACTGCTCACTTTAAATATTAAAAAAAAAAAAATATTTTGGATTTTTAGCATCTTTCCTTTAGTAATATTGATATTAATTTAGAAATGTAAATTAATTTTTATTGTACATATGAATGTTATTAAATATATCAAGTTATACATTAAAAGTAATCTTAAAGCATTTTCTTTGATAATATAAATTACTATATGTATACATTAATTAAGTTTCTAATACATGTATACATATTTTCTAATAAAAAAAAATTAAAAATTCTAGAGCAACATATTCGCGGAAATCTGGAAATTAAATATTTTGTTATATTGGCGTGGTAGAATCGTTATGATTACGTTCTGATAGGACTATAGTAGATCCAATATGTGGCTTATAATAAGGTTGTTAAAACTTGTGTCAGAGAGAAGGTTACTTCTTCATTCCAGTAGAAGATCTATTTTCATGATTGCCGACCAATCAACAATGCTATCAGACTTTTATTGTTGTTCTTGTTACGATTTAAAACTTTTTTAGAAAATTTTTCACTATATTCTTCACGAAAAGCATGCAGGCTGCATTTTAATACTTGTTTTGAATTTATAATGTTAAAAATCGCAATATGAAAAGACTTCTGAAAGGGTCCATTAAATAAGTATTGTGGGAAGCCACGATCTAACATGTTGAATGGAGAGAATTGTACGTGACGTGGTGAAACGAAATCCGTAGCTGATGTAGGAGCTTCAAAATGTATTTTTTTTTTTTTTAATTTATCTTTTTAATTTTTTGCGCATTTTTGATCTTTTTCATAGCGGTTTGAGAAGACTACCTAATATACAAATTGATATATTATACATGCTATAGTGGTCTTCTATTTGATATTCAAATTTTCGGTCGCACCCCTTAAAAATTTGCGAATAGTCTAAAACTAAAAAAATACATAAAGGGTTTTCATTTAACCGCATAAATTTACACAATTCGTAAATTTCTGCGTTTTACTTACATTTTGTATGAACGCCCCTTGTAAAAAATTTTGTATTCTT
Organism: Protophormia terraenovae; assembly: GCA_951394005.1. NCBI lineage: Eukaryota > Metazoa > Arthropoda > Insecta > Diptera > Calliphoridae > Protophormia > Protophormia terraenovae. The sequence continues at coordinate 1,939,944 of OX596073.1, forward strand.
TTATTAATCTTGCAGAAAATTTGGCAAATAATAGAAATTTCAAATTTAGTATTTTAGGTTTTTGTTTTTTATTGATTTAAATATAAAAAAATTAAAAATAATAAAATTTTCTTTTTTTAATTTGTCATTTCAAATATAAAAGTTTACGAACTCATTTACACATTGAAATTGAAGCGTAAATATTTTTAAATTGTGTAAATAATTTTTCGAACAAACTTTGACAAATTGTTTACGGGCTGGTATATTTAAACAGTTTATGAGCTTTACAAGGCATTTATTCGATTTTATGAAAACCCTTATAGTTTTAGATTTATTGAAAAACAAAAAAAAAAAAAAAATGAGCTGACTCATTGCGAATGAAATCTTAAAAATTATATAAATTTTTGTTTTCGTTTTGTTCAACCATAAATACTTTATTACAAAATCTTGGTTTATAAATATATTTTCTTCAAGGGCCAAATTTGAAAATTTACAATGTAATAAAAAAATTAAAAAGTACACATTTTATTTTTACATGTCGATTAAAATATTAAAGAAAATGTTGAAACGCATTTTAGGGATTGCGACCGGTGCATAAATTTTTTTGTCCGAATTGCTTTAAAAAACTGGTTTTTATAATTAAGACAATTTTATCTATATGGCATAGCTGTAACTTATGAATGAAATAAAAAATAAAAATACTTTTTATTTCATTTCTAGTTCTTATTTCTAATTAAAAAATATTTGTTAATCAATCTATTATCTTTTGAATAAAAATATTAAGGATTTCTATTTATACTAAAACAATTGAATTTATTATAATTTTGTATCTGATTGAACAAAATAAATTAAAAATTAAAATATTTTATTTAACCAAAAGAAAAACAAATATATTTTTATAAGAAGATAATCAAAAGTTTTTTATTTGACTATTTTAAAGTTTAATAATATTCGTATGTATTTTATTTAAATAAAAAAAAGTTCAACAAATTTTTCTGATTTTTATTCAAAAACTTTATATTCAAATAGAAACATTTAAAATAAATATTTTTATTATTTTATTCAACAAAAACTCCAAAAAATAAAAATATTCAGCCTCAAAAGGCTTGAATAACAAAAAATTATAAATTTTTTTCAAATATTCAAGTATAAAAAATATTTTACTTATTTTTCTTTTTCAAAGTAAATTTAAAACTATTCAAACAAATTCATGTTGAATAAAAATATTCAAAAGTTTTCTATGAATAAAAAAAATTGAATGTTTTAAAACAGATATTATTTTATTTTTAAAATGGAAAATAAAATAAAGAACAATTGTATTCAAACTAAAGAAATAAAATATATTTTAAAATTAGTTAAAGACTTAAGAATTTGATTTATATTTTATAAATTTATATTCGAATACTTTTGTGGAAATATTATTTTATCTAACTTGTTAACAAATGGAATAATATTTAAATAATTTTTATTCAAATTAATTTCAAGTAACTGAAAATCATATTACAAAGAGTATAAAATAATTTTAAAGAAATTTATTTCTAAAAATATAAATAAAATATTAAAATAATTTATTTTTAACAAATATTTTGATTGAAAATATTAACAATGAGCAGCTATGCTATATAGTAGTATTATTGTATTTTGAGATTCAAAAATAGTTATATCTTAATGCAGATCAGTTATTGTGAGCTTTTGAAAAGTTGATGCTAAAACGTTAAAATCGATATTTCCATAAAAGTTTATAAGCCAAAAGTATAGAAGCAAATTCCTACTATTTAAGCTTTTTGGAAGATCGCGCCAATATGACAAATTGCCAACCTACTAAAGTTGACATGTTTATTGTGAATATTTCAAATATTCATTTCGCAAAGCTTTTTTTCAAATCACAATATTACAAAAAATAAATTAAATATCATTTATATTTTTTATAGACATATTTTTCTTATTTCAAAACAAAAACAAAATTATTTACAACAAAACAAAAACTTTTTAAAAATTTCAATTGTATTTTTCTTCTGAATTTTAAATGAAAAATCTTCTTTTCGAAAATTAAAGTAAAAAATTAAAATTTAAATTGTTATTTTCAAAATTATAAATTGAAAACCTAATTTTCAAGTAATCTTTTTTCAATTCTAAATAAAAAGTATCACTTTTAATTGGTCAATTCTGAAATTTATATGAAAAATGTAAATTTCAAATGTTATATTCTAGAATTAAAAGAGAAATATTATTTTAATAAGTTCTTTTCTGAATTATAATAAAAAAATCATAAACGAAAATGATATTTTCAAATTTTGAATTGGAATATCTCATTCTCATTTGTTCTTTTCTGAAACTGAATTCATAAACCTCATTTTAAATTGCTGTTTTCATAATATCATATAGAAAGTTTTTATTTTAACTTAAAAATGGTGTAGTAAAAAACATATGTGTCTGAAAATAATATTAAATAACATATAACACAATAACTCAAATAATATACTTTGTGAATTGGGTAAGTATGTATTTAGTTCATATTTTTTAATCTTAACACACGTTTTGAGTTTGACCAAAATGAGTAACGAAAATGATGTATGTTCTATAAATTATTAAAAATTTTCAAAAAAAAATTGGTCAAAGAATTAAATGTCCTCTGTCATACTGTTTTCAACGTCATTAAACAGTATCAGGGGAATTCGAGCATAGATAGGAAACATGGTTCAGAAAAAAGTCCACATGATATGGGATGGACAAGTAATTTGAAACCATATTGAAAAGCACATCTTGTAGAAAATCACCCCATTCACTACAGTTAAGAGATGATTTTTTTATGCGTTTGTGCTGATGTTTGTAATACCAAAAATATTGGTCTAAGACCCACCTTAATTTATACCAATCGGCTTAGAATCACATTCTTAGTCGACTTAACGATGTTCGTCCGTCTGTCCGTCCATGTAAACCTTTTAATCAAACTACAGGTCGCAATTTTGAACCAAAACTTATGAAATTTTATACACAGGTTTCTTTTGGTCGAGGAACGAAGCCTATTGAAATTGTTTATGATCGGTCCATTATTTCACCTAGCCCCCATACGAATGTCCTCCCGAAAAATGGTTTTACGATCATAAATCCTTTAAATATAGCAATATTTTAATAAAATTTGGCATATACATGTCTAAATAAGTGTGCCGATTTTTAAAAAGATCGGTCCATAATTACCCATAGCTCCCATATAATCCCTTTTCGGAAAATCACTTTAACGGCCATAAATCCTATTAAAATGTTAGTACCAAATTAATATTCGACACAAATAAGTTTTATAAAAACATAAATGATAGTGAAAAATTTTACAAAGATAGGTCCATAATTTACCATAGCTCCAATATAAGGCCCCCTTTTGGGAATCACCCAAAAGTGAATAAATTAATATAAATGTCAGCATCAACGTAATATTCTGTATTTGTATGTCTTATTTTACACTTATGAGTATCGGTCCACATTTGACTCCAAGTCTAATAAAGGACCCCTCTCCGAATTATACTGTAAACAATGGTGTAGGGTATCATATGGTCGGGCTTGACCGACTATATCTTTTTCTCTCGTTTTTTTGTTTTTTGCGTACGAAGAAAGACTAAATTTAGAAAGTAGTTTTAGAAAAATGGAATGAAATTGGAGAGAAGCGAACTGTAGCTATTATTCCATAAAATCATAATTTATTCCAAATAATGTCTAAAGAAAATGCATAACGTCTATTGCCGCTGAAGCAAAAGAAAAGAGAAGCCACTATTTTTTTTTTTTTTTTTGCTTTAAAATTTCCCTTAATGATGCAAAAATAGATAAATAATAAAACACTTTTTAAATAAAATTTTTCTTAAATGGAACAAATTTTATGACTGTTTTTGAAATTAATGTTACGATCATTTGACTTTTGTTAATACTATGGATGTGCGATTAATCGGTTATACAAAATTTTATTTAATCTATACACATATTAATCAGTTAATCGATTAATCAACAATTCTAATTAATAAAAATTCTGATTAATTACTTTTAATTTTGATTAATCAAATTTGAATATTCTCAAATTTAGTTTACAATTAAACAAATGAAACAAAAAATGCTAAATATATAATATATGTTATTTGGTGATAAAACGACCCACATTTTATATTTTCAAACGACTTCGCATGCATTTTTTTATATTATAATGAAAATTAAAAACATAATAAAGAAAGTCAAATAAATTTAAAATTATTCAATTATTCACGATTTTAACTATTTAAATTCCAGATTAAAATAAAAAGATACCAGTACCTATGCTACTGAATTACCTCTTATTAAAAAATATGATGAACCATTATCCACAGACGGACATCTCCTGATAACGGACAAAATCACCGCCTATGGAAGCTTTCGCTGTATATGTAGTAGCTTCTTGGCTTGAGATTAATGTTGAATTTTTATTGCATAAAAAGATTGAGTGAATGCGTCCATAATATGGATGAACAAATAATTCATATAACCATCGACGATTTATGATGAACACGCTAAAGTTGTTACTGACTCCGAAGAGAGAGAAATGTATTCTACAGCGTAACGTGTGATAATCTTAAAGACATGTGTCGTTATTCCTCTTCCTTTTAAAGTGAATAACAAATTACAAGTCTCTTGAGATTTTGCTACACACTAATATACAGTTGCTCACAGCTTAAATTATGCATTATACAATTTTATTTTTAAAGCTCCATGACAAAGTAACAGACTGGAATTAAAAATAAAATCTGGTATCATAAGAAAGAGGAAGATTTCTAGTTTAATTTAGAACCATTATTTAGTGTTAAATTTTACCTTTAAGCAAATTAAAGATATGAAAACAAAAAATCCAATATTTTTATCTCACAGCTTATTTTAAGCACCCACTTATGAAATAAAAAAATTTAAAATTACGACCGATAATTACATTCAGGTATGTGATGAAATTCGATCAATTTCAAAAGTAAATCGTATTCTTAAATCGATTAGGTTGTGATGAATTTCGATCGTTTTCATTTTCCACTTTTGTTTCTGTTCAATATGTTTCTTGTCAAATCACAACAAATTAATTTTTAAATTTGTATAATTTAAATTAAATAAATTTTATTTTAATGTTTTTATGTTAATTTTTTAATTAAAAATTATCAAAAGTTAACTTTTGCGTGAAGCTGCCACAAAGGAGTTATTCCTTGCTTCCAGAGACCAGAAATTACGAACAAAAAACATAAAATTTTAAGTTTTCATTGAAAAAATAAAAAACACTTTCGTTCAAAATATAATATTTTTCTTAACTGTTCAAAAACAAAATAATAAAATTATTAAAACAAACATTTTAAGTAAAGTACAAAATAATTTTGTATTTTAAAAAAATGTTTTTAATAAAAAGTTTTTTTTATGTACGAAAAAACTTTTTCTTTGTATAATTAAAAAATATCAATTTAGAAATGAATTTATTTTAAACAACTGGAAATTTGATAGTTGCTTAGTAATCATATTGGACTTTGAATATAATAATAAATAAATGACCAAAGTCGCTGCGGATTATCAAAAAAAAAGCAACGTTTTAAATGGTATACATTAGGGTGGACGCGAAATGATCAAAATAAGTCCAAAATTTTGCTTCGGCCTTGTGTTAAAGAAAGCATATGTACCAAATTTCATCAAATTATCTTCAAATTGCGCCCTGTACTTTGCGCATAAGCTTTATATGGACAGCCAGCAAGAAAGCCGACCAGACGGACGGACATCGTTAAATCGACTCAGAAAGTGATTCTGAGTCGAACTGTGTACTTTAAGGTGTGGGTCCAAAGATTCTTTCTCTGCGTTACAATTTCTGCACAAAAAAATAATACCGCAACCACCTATGGTGGTGTAGTGTATAAAAACAGAAAAACTCGTTTCGGTATAACTGCTATAGGATTATATTGTATTATTTTGGTCCCAATTTTTTAAGTATTTGTGTAAAAAATTCAAATTTTTTAATTTTTTGTGAAAAATTGCAAAATTTTGGACTTATTTGGACCTGGTCCTAAATTTTTGTTACGTCATTAAATGCGAGCCCCAAAGTCCTTTCTTGCGATACCATATTTTCATATTGTATGAACCAAACTTTTGAGAAGCGGTACCTTAGAATGAAATAAATTTTCATTTGAGATGAGAACACCGTTATCAGATAAAATACTCCATACAAACATTCATAGGAATTTATCTTAGTTTGTGATGAAAACATTTGATAAAGATGAAAAACATCATTTGAATAATAAATTTTTCATTATTTGTCTTAAAAATTTACATTTATTATCGATATTTTATTTTCAATTCCATAAATGTTTGACTTTGAAATGAAAAATTATTGTACAAAAAAAAGTTTTTTTTGTGTTTTGTTTTCTTTGGAAAATTGTTTTTTGAAAACTTTATTATTTTGTACTTGAAGAAAAACATTTTTTTTAAAACCTTTTTTTATATTTTTTGTTTAAGTATGTTATAAAATAATTTTTAACTTCAATGAAAATATTTTTTTGTAAAAAACTAAATAAAAAATGTTTCAAAATTACCATAAATGAAGGCTAGATATTATATTGCGTATATGAAATAACTTCCGGAGCTATTAAAGAGCTATAAAAAATATTTTTACAAGATATATTTACTAAATATCTTTAATATAGTTAACAATTATTATAAATTAGCTTACAACTGATATTCTTGCCAATTTTTATTAAGACATGATAATATTCTCTGAATTATTCTCAACAAGACACTCTATATCTCAAAAACTTAAGGGTATAAATAGATTTTACGTAGAAAAATACATTCGTTTTACAACGATATGATAAAAATATAGTCAAAAATTACAAGAACAGCAATAAACAACACTTTCCCCGCGATCTTTTTTAATATAAAAGGAAAAAAATAACTTAATTGACCCCTAGGGCTTATTTTTTACTTTTTTTTGATTATATCACAAAAATATATTTGTCCCACTGTACCAAAAATTAACTCTGATCTAACTCAGTACAGCCTTTATTAATAATACGAACAAAAAAATTAAATATTTTGAAGACATTTTCAGCCAATAATCGGCCATCCATTGCGGACCATATTTTTATAAGATCATCAACTCTTGTTATAATATATTGACCTGTACGATCAAATAGAACACAATAAACTGACGACAAATGACCCACAGTTCTAATAAGAAGTTTAGTTTTGCTACTAGGTAAAGACTTGTAGAAAAGTTGTCTACGAACCGGTCCTCTGTATTCCCGTCCAATAAGAACTTTTTCTATTTACCAAAATTAATTGAATATATTAATATAATAAATAAATATTCCAATAAATTTGTAATACGACTACACTTACGAATGTTATGTATGGGTTTTGTCACTCCAGAATCCGGCAGTGATACGCCATGAAGACGAGCACAATAATCCAGTATTTGCAATGTATGGCAAAATGTTTTGACGCAACATTGTTTGAACTCCGGATGTCAGATTTGGTGCTGAGATCCGTAGATCGTCGCAGTCACGATTGTATAAATTTTTATGCGGTACTTCATCAATGCCTTTTAGTGTCCAAACGATTTTCATGAAAAAAACTCATAATGATTTCTTGTATTAGAAGCATATATTTTAACCATTTAAAGTGACCATTTTAAAATGGTTTGTATATATAGCACGCACACACGCAAAGAAAAAACATGATTCCGAAATGCTCGCGGAAATCAGGTAATGTTCCTAAATAGTTTATATGGCTAACACAATCAAATTATTGTGTTTTTGACTAAACTGAATCAATTATTTTTTGTTCTGATCATTTTAACATATGGTACTTTGTAATAATATAAAGTCGGTGTACTAAAAGAATAATATGTTTCATGGTAACATATTATTTCAATGAAATATTTGTATGTAATATTTTAATGCGAGGGGTGACAATAATATGCTCGTCTTTATTGTTATCTCTCTTTCGAAATAATTTACTCAGTCAGTAATGAAATCTTAAATGTGACGGACGTAAAGTGAAGAAAAACGTTTAAAAAGGTTCACAAAATTTTTACTAAAAAACTTTATTATTTTTTAATAACGAGATCCACGGAGTGCTAACGGAGCAAATCATCAATGGCCAAATTTAAAATTGGAAATATTTTTCGGTAAGTACAATAAATATCAATAATTCTGTGCGGTCAAATATAAAAATAAAAAAATGTATTTGTACAAATTCGCAAAATTTAAATTAAAAAAAAAAAAATAATAATAATAATAATAATAATAATAAATAAAAATACATTTTAACCGTATGCATAGTATTATGATTGGGGGTATTATAATATTTAATATAGGGATCATGTTATATTTATGCAGTATGGTTGTGAGGACTATCACATAAAAATGTTATGATTGTGAGGTTCATATTATATTAATATTGGATAGGACAATATTATGTTCACAAAAGGGTATAATAACTGATTTGATTGAGGGAATCATAAACCTAAACATTAATGATAGTTACCGATTATGATTTGACCAACCATGTTTTTTCTTTGCGTGCAGTGCGTGGACCCTGCATGGAAGTACTTTTCCAAAAAGAAGTAGTAGTTGTGTAGTAGAAGTAGTAGTTGTTGTTGTTCTTGAAAAAATAAATTTCGTTTAGAAAACGAAAAAAAAGTCAAAGCATCATCATCATGAACATGGTTCTTTAAGTGTTCAACGAAGCAACAAAACATCTCGAAATCTGGAAAAATCTATCTATATATGTATATAAAAATTAATGTGTGTTTGTATGTATGTTTGTTGGAAGTCTATAGCCGCCTAAACGGCTAAACCGATTTTCTTGAATTTTTCACAGTGTGTTCCTATATGCCTGGAAGGAAAAATAGGCTACTTTTTATTTTGAAATTCCATGTGGGCGAGATGCCACGCCCACTTACTAAATAACTAAAGTAATATATCTCGGAAATTGGTAATATTAGAGTCTTCAAATTTTGCACGAACAACTTTGACACCTATATGAACATCCTGGAAAATTCTGGAACTAGCAATAGTGGGTGTGGCACATCCCACGCCTAATATTGCTTGCCAATACCAAATGCCGTAAATTTAGGAAACTATAACAGTTACATTTCCCAAATTTTGTACAATAAACTTAAGTGTCAATGTGAACATTTTGTGCAAAAATGGGCGGAAAAGAAATAGTGGGCGTGTCATCTCTCATATAAAGTTAATACCAAAATTTTTATATCTGGGAAACTATAAAAGTTAGAGAGCTCAAATTTTGTACGACTAGCATTAGCTTCAATATGAATATTTTGGACAAAAATTGGTACACTAGCAATAGTGGGCGTGGCACCTCCCATTTAAAGAAAATATTAAATTATCATATCTGAGAAAATATAACAGAGTTCTAAAATTTTGTCGGAGCCACTTTGGTATCAATATTAATATTTAAGAAAAATATGGGCGGACTAGAAGTAGGGGGCATGGTACCTCCCATATGAATTAAATGCAAAAATTCGTATATCTGGGAAACTGTTGGAGTTGAAATGCTCAAATTTTGGACAAAGAATTTTGACATCCATGAAAACATTTGTCTAACAAATTAGCGGATTATGGGGGATGCCACGTCCACATTTTACGCCCACTGTTTTAAAACTCTTAAACGGTTGCTCCGATTTTCACGAAATTTGTCACACAGATAGTACAAGTGCCGGTGGTCGTTATAGGTTATGAAAGAACTGGGTTGGATGCCACGCCCACATATTACGCCCACTTTTTAAAAATCTCAAACGGCTGCACCGATGTTCACGAAATTTGACACACACTTAGTACCAGTGCCGCTGGTCATTATAGGATATATATGAACAAGGTTGGATGCCATGCCACCTTTTTACGCCCACTTTTTAAAACTCTCAAACGACTGCACCGATTTTCACGAAATTTGACACATAGATAGTACCAGTTCCGGTGGTTGTTATGGGCTGTGAAAGAACTGGGTTGGATGCCACGCCCCCATTTTACGCCCACTTTTTGAAACTCTTAAACGACTGTACCGATTTTGAAGAAATTTCACATACAGATAGTACCAGTGCCGGTGGTCGTTTTAGTAAGAACTAAAAAATGTGGGCGTGAACCCCACATTTTACGCCCACTTTTTAAAACCCCTAAACTGTAGAAAATGTTTGATATTCCCTATTAGGGGGTAGCGAAGCGCACCGGGTTACGCTCGTAGAACATAAAAATCATTGATTTCGGAACAATTTGTATTACAAAAAATATAAAAGGCTTTAAGTCGACACAATAATAGCTTATTTTATTTTATTATTCATTTTATTGTTATTGTTTATTATTTTTTTAATTCCATATAGCACACTAAATAAATCCAAATTTGTTTAAATTTAACTTTATAAAAAGAAATTCAATTGAATTATGTTGTTTTTAAAGTTTTTGACATTTCTATTTGCTATTTTCTGATTCTGCTGACTGTTCCACAGCATCGACGATGTTGTACTTGCCTTCATACACTCATCATACACGATTTACATGTAAATCAAATGGTATGATGAGTTGCTCAAACCTGGCAAAATTATGTTGTCCTACACGACTCATAAGCACCCAAGGCAAATTTATTTATAATAAATAAATTTGCCTTGTAAGCACCTGTGTTAACTTGTAGGATCCTACGTATGATCATACATCAGTGCAGCGCAGCTTCAAGGCCCAACCAGTCAACTTTGCAACGCAACGCAGAATTAAGAAAGGTAGCGTGAAACATTTTGTACAACTAGTCAACAAAAGTAAACGTATCATATGTTTTTGAACATTCATTGTGTAAACAACTCTGTTTTCGGTTATTTTGTGAACAAAATAAACTACAGGGTTGTTAAAAACTTACGCAGCTACGTAAAAATCTATTTTCTGTAGATTTCTGCGATACGCTACCTAGAATTTTTGTGTCAATAGCTACATACACACATTTGCATAAAGGCTCCGTTACTCTACCGTAAATGTAAATGTAGCGAATCAGCTGACACGTTTTTACGTGACAGCTGAAAGAATAGTGTTGACATCTTTTTATTTCAATATACTAAATCTGCGGAAAAAATAGATATAATAAGTTTATCAACTGAACAATTTGTTTAGCTGTTTTCTTCGGAAAAAACTTGTTAAAATAATTTAAATAAAGTGCGGAGTTTAATCAATAAATTAAAATTTAAAAATTTTGTAATAAAAGCACAAATTTCGTTTTGTATACAAGTCGCTAAAACACAAACCAATAAATCTAGCGATTTTTAAACTGAATTTGATTTACTGAAAAAATGTGTAGTTTACATCACTGATGTTGATGTGAACAAAACAACAACAAAGTACTGGCTACATTTACGTTTTTTGAGTAAGCACCCACTTACGCTTCCAGTTACATTTACGTTTTTACATTTACGGTAGAGTAATGGAGCCTTAAATGTAAATGTAGCGAATCAGCTGACACGTTTTGCTTATGAGAGTTAGGTGTGTTTGTGTACTCAAAAACGTAAATGTTATGTAGCAACCTAATCAAATTAGGTCGCTCTACGTTTTTACGTGACAGCTGAAAGGACAGTGTTGACATCTTTTTATTTCAATATACTAAATCTGCGTAAAAAATCTATATAATAAGTTTATCAACTGAACAATTTGTTTTGCTGTTTTCTTCGGAAAAAACTTGTTAAAATAATTTAAATAAAGTGCGGAGTTTAATCAATAAATTAAAATTTAAAAATTTTGCAATAAAAGCACAAATTTCGTTTTGTACACAAGTCGCTAAAACACAAATCAATAAATCTAGCGATTTTTAAACTGAATTTGATTTACTGAAAAAATGTGTAATTTACATCACTGATGTTGATGTGAACAAAACAACAACACAGTACTGGCTACATTTACGTTTTTTGAGTAAGCACCCACTTACGTTTCCAGTTACATTTACGTTTTTACATTTACGGTAGAGTAATGGAGCCTTAAAGCTGGTTGAAACAGCTGATAGCGATACGATGATTTTTAGTTGAGTGGTTGGGGCTTCATCCATCAAATTCAGCAAATATCGTTGCCATGTGGGGAGCAAATTTGCCGCCGAAATTCATGAGTCGACAGCATTGTTAAAAATGTCGCCGACATTATAAGGAAATTTATGAAATTATTTTTTAAAAAATTAATATTAAAATTTAATATTTCAAGAATATAATGAATTTACTAAAGGTTTTATATATATTAATAATAAGCTTGACCGAAATCAGCGGCTGTAATTGAGTCATGTCTAAGCCGAAATTTTATCGGCGGCGGCGGCTCTTGAAAAACCTCCGGCGGCTCGACTCAGCCGGCTTACAGCCGATCGGCGCAGATCTCTGATGCAACCTTGGTTGAAGTACAAATTGTCCTAAATAGTAATGAAAGAAGGAGCATTAATTTATTAAAGGCCCAACTACCAACTACTAATTTATAAAACATTAATAGCATAAAAAAACTTTTTAATTAAAAATGCTAGGCCCTTTCGTTATGTTTTCAATAAATCGAATTGAATTATAATAGGTTTTAAATTATTTATCGATAATTTAAATAATACAACCAAAAAGAAACAAAGATAATCTTTATAATCTTAACGATCCTATAAGCCTGCCTCCGTTAGGATTTGTAGGACGAAAATCTTTATAAATAACTCTAATTTTAATTTTCTACCATGTCTGGGAACTTCAGAAAGCTCTGGAAAGAGAAAATTTATCAGAAAATGACACATAAGTGAGGTTATTTCCGCTCCCTGGTAAACATTTTAAAAATCAGGCTCCGTTAGGATTCATAGGATGCAAAGTTACATATGTAAGTCAAATTTTAATCTTCTACGTCGTCTAGGAGCTTCAGAAAGCTCTGGAAAATAAAAATTCTTAGCAAATTATAAATATATATAGATAATACCTCCTTTTAGACAGTACATGGAAAGCAACTTAAAGCAGTTTTATATTCGTTATATCAGGTGTAAAATTCTGTTTTCTTTTAATATGTTCATATGTTTTGGAAAAACGAGTCGTTTTCTTAAAAAACGCAAACAAATTGACTTGTTTTTTCATATATTTCAAAGCCAGAAAACATTTCGATTCGAGTTGTTTAATTATTTAACACAATAAAAACATACTAAATTTTCATACAGGGAAGAAATTTTTTCAAACAGTTTAAAAATTAAAAATTATGAATGAAATTAATATTTGTTCATAAATTTTATTTCTTTAAAAAATTTAATTTTTTCAATTAGAAAGTGTTTGTGTGTGAAATCTTTATTTAAACAAAAACTTGTAAAAATATTTTGGCAAAAGAAAAACAGGCCAAAAGGAAAAACACAATAAAATGATATGTGAACAGTGATGTTTAAACTCATTTTGTTTTTCAAAAAACAAGTCGAACACGAATATGTGAGAACATAATATAAGATATTTAATGAAATTATATATTACCAGGGAAACCACAAATATGCAATTGCATGTTTATTCCTGGACGTTGAATGAATCTAACGATTAAATAGTTATCCGTTTCAGAACAAATCATTTTGGCATCGATTTGTTAGTGCATATTTTACTCTTAACGATATATTTTTGCATTTATTATTAGGTCATATTTAACCCTTTTAGATCATATTTTGATATTATAAGACAAAAATAATTTATTTTTAAGAAATAAATTCGACTGAGCCGAAAAAAATCATAAGCCGGTGGAAAATCGGCGCGCAGCCCATTAGCCGCCGACGCCGATGAAAAATACTCTTTAAGCCGCCGCCGCTTGCTTCTCTGCTTCAAAGTTGAAAATTTTTCATCTTTGAAGTACTTCACGCAGAAGTTTGGCGTTCTGTTTTGGTTCCGCTCAATATAAATGCATGTATTTAACTTAGCTTTCAGTCGCAGTTGAAGCGAAAGTATTCTATGTAGTTGAGCCTTAACATTTAATACGTTAATACTTAATTTTGCAACTGTGGCATTTACACATTAGCAAGGTAGATTAAGAAGGTAACGACAACTCTACAGCAACTACAACACCAAAAAAACCCAATGTATTTTGTTTTTGCATTGTCATCTCTTATGTCAACTTTAATTTTGTCATTTCACATGTTTCTTTACAAAAAACAAAAACAATTCATGTAGTAAAAAGAGAGGAGAAAGACGCAATAACACAAAAGTAAGCGAAAAAAAATGTAAACATAAACAAAAATTTGACACTTCAAATTACAAAACACAGGGAGCCATATTGATTTCCAAAATAAAAAAATTCTCAGCTGTTTTAATGTCGTTACCTTCTTAATCTACCTCGACACATTAGTTTTTTACATAGAAATCAATTCGCAGATACCTGTGCCGAGTCGAGCAGCCGATAATTTTTAACAGCCGCCACAGTCAACTTTTTGTGAGTTTATTCATAGTATAATAAGAAAGTATTCGCACATCAACAACAATGTAAAGTGTAAAACTACTGCCTACAATGTCAAAATGCTTTGGACGGAAAAATTACAGAATGAAGGAGAGCAAGAGTAAAAAAAACTCGAAAAAAATTTCACATATGAATACAAAAACAATTTGATAGTACCGCGAGGTTTGCCAATGAAAAAATTGTAAAACAGCTGTTCTTACGAGTATACTTTATTATTATACTATGAGTTTATTGTAAAAGTTAAAGTAAGTCGGGGTTCACACACAGCAATTTTTCTTGCCGCAATTCTGCGTTTATTGGAGAAAGAGGAGAAGGGAATACTAACCATTTACGTTCTCTTTACCACTCTCGCATACGAAGTCAGAATTGGGGCAAGAAAAATTGCTATCACGAATTGCTGTTAATTCGTGATATTTAAAACTAATATTAAGATTGTTAATAATTTTCGAAGCAATTTGCTGGCATTTGAAGCAATTTCCCGGCAGATATTTTTTATGGAGACTTTTAGAAAACTAATTCCCAGTTAGATCATGGGTGAAATTTCTCTATACCATGACCCTTAAAATTTGGATTTTAAGCTTATTTTTGATAATGTTAAAAGTTGGACCAAAATAAAATTTAGCATTATTAATTAAAATTGACTGAATTCACCTGTAAATTGTTTTAGGTTGTTGCAAATGTTTTGAGTTAATATATTTAAGACAAGTATTCGCAAACTCTTCCTTTAAAATGCTTTCTTTGAGAGCCGTTAAATAAAAAAAAAAAAAAGAATAAGAATTTTTTCCTGATTTTTTTATTTCAAGACGGCTGACAGCCGATTTTGAGTCGCCGCTGATAATTTTTACTAAAGCTGTCACCGCCGTTGAAATAGTTCGGCGCTGATCTATATTCGCAGCTAAAGTTAGTTCCGCATATTTTATATTTTTTAATTGATTTTACAAGTAAATAAAGTAGAAGAATAGTAAATTTTTATAAGGTGAATAATTTGTACTTGTGTTGATATTAAAGTGTATAACTACAAAATAATTATTGATTAAATACGAAAAATTAAGAGCATTATTAATTGATATTGCAGGTATAACAACAAAAAGGTGAAACTTGTTTTTGTTGTTATTGTTTTTTTTTTAAGAAAATCTTGTGCTAAAAATCAATATAAAAAGAAATGGGTGAAATCACCTAATGTTCTGTATTGAAATTTGTTAACAACGATTTAACTCGATAGAAAATAATTAATAATAAGAATAAGTTAAATACATAGTTATGTATATAAGTGGAAAAAAGTGTTTGATGGTAAAAGAAAATTAGCAAAAAACCTTTTTTGTGCATATACTGGTTATTAGTTGGTATTTGTTTGCATTGATTTTTCTTCTTTTGTTGTTGGAATATGGTATGTGCATTTGTGTTTGTGAGTATATTTACGTGGATTACAGTGATGTCGAAAACAGACAAAATAATTCGATATTCGAATAAAAAAGTAAATGAAATGTAAGATTTAATATGGAATATCTTCTTTAAATAAAGAACCAACTATAAATACATTGGGCACTCATCAAGATCTTCGGCACACTTGAAATTATTATATTTTTTTATGCCTTAATAGAAGTTTTTCTGTGTAGCCGGCCAGCGGCCGGACTTAAGGACTTTCTCCTCTGGGTATGTCGAACACCGGGATTTTTTTAAATTCCGCCATTTTTATACAAAATGTCAATTTTCTTCCCAAGTAATTTATTAATATGGTAATGATATATATCATATAATTAAGATCCGACAATTATTAATAAAGATATCAGGAAAATATATTGAAACTTTGAAGGCCTATAACTCGTAAACCGAGCAAGAGCGGACAAAATTTTTTATTGCACTATAATCACATGTAAAAGTACTATAGAACCACTATCAAAATTGTTTAAAAATCAACTGTGCCGAAGATCTTGATTTACGCCATACATTGATTAATACAAATTATTCGTAAACCTATTTGTTTTTCGATGAGGAAAAATGAAAATAATATATTTACTTTTTGAAGTTATATCGATGAATATTATCGTTTGTTATTGTCGAATAGACTTAATTATTATTTAGTGCAGTGATATGTTTAGTGTTATTTAAATAATTATGAATATTGTTGAATTAACTACAAAAATTGAAATATTTATTTATAGAATATATAGTTACAAAAATCTAAATTTGATGAGCATAAAAGTATAATCGAATAATTTTAATTAATGTTCCATTTACAACACTAAATCACCAGTGTTGTATTATGTATCACAGTTTCGTTAATATTTTTATTTTGCACACCAAATATGTAAATTGTATATTTATACGATTTTTTATAATAATTTGTTGCCTTCAAGAAATAAAAAAAAGAAAGTTAAAGAGCAATGATTAATATACTATCACACGTACAAACATTTAAATAGCAAGTAAGAAAATACAATTAACGTAAAACCTCAAAATAAAGTAAATTAAAATATGTATAAAAATGTATGATGAAGGGTACGTGCATAAAATGATAAACCTTTTTTAAAAGTTTATAGGTACATATTTAGCTAGTACAAAATTGAGAAATAAATTAAAATGAATTCTGAAAGAAATGTAAATAAATTTTTTTAAATTTCTACCGGAAAAAACAGAAACTGTAACATACACTAAATGAAACCAGTGCTACCAGATAGATATTACGAATGCATCATTTATCCTGGGACAATATAGTATATGAATTTATTGAAATATAACTGTAATACAATTAATGTTTGTAATGATGTTTAGAGCACATATTACATATACGATTTATTTAGTTATCTGTCAGTTTGTTACTTGTTATTAATAATTAAGGCATGTTTGGTTTGTAAAGGAATGATACAAAATTGAAACGATATTCATTAGCTTATCATATATGTTTACACTTAGTTATATTGTAATGAAATTAGCTGAAAATTAAATAAAACATAATGCATTCACATACAATAAATGTAACACAACAATGAACCAGAAAACTTAATATGCATATTCCAGTTGTAACAAAAATAAGTACATACTACATCTTAATAAAAAAAAAATATACATTTAATTTTGCAAAATACTTGTATCTACATACATATCTATGTAGATACAAATATTTTTATTATAGATAGAAGTGTGTTAGTATGTGTCTTAGACAAAAAGTGAAAACTATGTATTTTAAAAGAACACGCGAATAAACAAGCCTAAAAATCTAAGACTATTATTAAATGAGACACAGCGAAACGCATAAAAGAAAAAGAATAAGCCGTTAGATATTGATAGCACGGCTGCAAACCAGACAACAAGCACATTTACACATGCAAACAAACGAAATACCCACGAAGAAATAGAAATAACGATTTTCTTGAATATAGTAACCACACCCACTAAAATATAGATGGTGTTGATGAATAAATCAAACTACATATTAACAAATAAACTAAAATTATAGACAAATATGTTGTATGTAAATATGCAATTGTTCTACGTTTAAATAATATAGTATATTACCAATTTTTTCTCAATTCCAGTTTAAGGACATTTAGTGCATTTAAGCAAACCTACGTATATTGTATGTACAAGTTTGTGTTTTAAACACGTTATGTAAATTCATTGCGGAATACATATTTGGATAAACTTTTCCCCATATTATAAGAAAGTAGCTGATGCAAGATCAGTTTAAAAATATAACAGATCGTTTTGAAAATGTTCAACTTTATGAAGAAAGGAGTATCAGTAGCGTCAGGAAGTGCTAGCGATAGGGAGAAAGCCGATAGAGAAGAAAAAGAGAAACGGAAACGTGAAAAGAAACAACGCAAAGAGGGTAAAAATGCATCGGGAGTACCAGGCAGTATGAGCACCGAGGAGTTGTTGCGTTTGGATGAGGCAATACATGTAAGAAATTCAGAAAATCTAAGACTATTTAAAGAGTTTTTCTTTTCCGAAACAGGTTCGACGGTCCCTTAAAATACGAGGGCGCCGAAAGGAGAAGGAAAAATTACCTAGCGGAATAACTGCTGATTATAGTGCAGAATTCTTTGCGGCATTGAATGCAGATGCTTCGGGTGGTAGTGAATTAGATCGGGGAAATGAGGAAATTGTAGCATCTGTAAACACGACTATAGAAAGTCGCTATAATGGCAGTGGTAATACGAGTATACATTCCATTTCAGAATCAAATACTTATATGGGTGCAATTGGTGACCTTTCCAAGGTAGGCATTTTTATTATAATAAATGTATGGATATTCTCATATTTTTAATATACATACATATATTCTTTGCAGAGTCGTTTTATGCTTCCTGTTCCGCCAAAACCTCCTAAACGTGGAATACTCAAAGGATCGCGTAGTAACATAAGCAATATACACGAAGAAATAACAGTTCCCTCTCCAGATGCATTGATTCGCAATACAATGCAAAATGAAATGATTTTTGATGGCAATCGAAGTATGGGCGGTGCTGGATCTATTGGTTCGAGTTCAAGTCAGCATGGAACCTCTTTTACGTCAGTAGAAAGTTTACGTAGTGATGAAGGTGGTATACAACGTGCTATGACTTTACCAACAAGTGCACGTTATACAACACATGTTCCGCATACAAATCTCAGAGTTATGACATCACCTTCACCCAGCGCCGATAGTCTTACAGATACTACAAATTCCTCATTTGCCACTCCGCCATTCTCACTGAGCCCCATTGGGGAATCTCAAGGTATAGAGCGCTGGTCTAGGGTACAAGCATTTCAAGATGCTGATTTACCCCTACCTCCAATTAAATTAGTTAAATTGCCACCACCAAGATCATTAACTATTCGACGCAAAAAGTCTCCCAGACAAGATTTTGGTTTTAGTTTACGTAAAGCGATTTGCTTAGATCGTTCCGAGTCGTTAGAAAATCCAGTTTTCAAACCGGTAATTTTTGCTGAACCTGGTGCTGGCGGCGGTGCAACTGGCTTATTGCCCGGAGATCGTTTGCTAAAAGTTAATGGAACTCCTGTTTGCGATTTATCACGAGAACTTATAATCGAAATGATTAGAAACAGTGGAGAATCGGTTACTGTTGAAGTAAGTAACATATCAGATTATTTTATTTAGAGTTATAAAAAGATAATAATTATTTCTAAACCCATTTTAGGTACAACCCGTTTCAGAACTAGTAGAACTTAGTCGACGATGTATGCCCCACAATAATATAAATGATGTCGACGAAACTGATCGTGCTCTTCTCAATGTTAATAATTGTAATACTTTGAAACGAAGTGCTAGTAAACGAATAAAAGTAAGTATAATTTATTTCTAAGAACTGAATAAGATTATTTTTATATTTGTTTCGTAAAGTATTTTGTATATTTTTTGACAACAAATAAAAATAAAAAAATTAATATGATCCAAGAACTTTAGGAACATTTTGTGCAACACATTTATTTATTTTTTTCCAAATATGCAAAAAACTTTATACAAAAAATGGATCAACCTCGAAATTTGATGGAGGGAAGCGAATTTTTGCTTGTTGTTAAAAGTTACCTATAATCACGTGTACGCTTCGCGATTTATTCGCGGTTAAAGGCTACAAATATCAGTTTTTTTCTATATCTCGCTTACTATGCATCCAACGTGTTTTGATGCTATTATAACATTTATAGAGTACTAGATTATAAATGGGGTGTTCCGCTTCCCCTATCGTATTGAAATGAAAAGTTTTGTGTAAATAAAATAAATTTTTGCTATACAATATACAACCGCTTGTTAACAATAGAATAAAAATTCCAGTAGTTTAACGATGGTAACTAATCAAATACTGAAATTGTAAATAAATACTTCTTAAATATACATACATATATATTTTTGTACTAATACAAAAACAAAACTCTCTGCAAAATCTTGAAAGATTTTTTCCATAGTTTTTTTTTTTATCATTTTATGCGTTTTGTCGATTTTTTCCGTTTAGGGTTTTTCCCTTCTGGCGTTTTTTTTTTATTTTTATGGTATTTCATTCAATGTTTTTTATTTTGAAATTTTTTCATTTTAAAGATTTTTTAATTTTGGCGTTTTTTTTTTTCATTTTAAAGTTTTATTTTTTTCATTTTGCCGACTCTTTTCTTATTTTGTCATGTTTTTAGTTTTTTCGAATTATTTTAATTTTATGATTTTTTCCGTTAGCTTAATTTTGGCGATTTATTTGTGTTTTACAATACTATCAATAGCAATCAGAAAACAATTTGTATGTTTCTTATTAATTAATTAATTGAATATCAACAAATATCTGCTATTTTGATTCAGAAAATGTAAAAGTGAAAATATAATCCTCCAAATTTCATGATAAAAGTTATAACAGTTATATCCCTGATTTTAAGTGTTATTGAGTTTCTATGTTGATTTTGTTTTTAAATCTCTCAATGAAAATTGGAAAAAACTCAATGTTATATTATATAACAACATTGACACTGTTTTGAGTTGAGAGAGTTGTCTGAGAGACATGAGAGATAAAGAGAAGAGTATAAGAACCCTCTTTTGTTTAAAGCTTACACATTTATGTGAGTTTTTTATATGCATTAGTAGCCACTTATTACATACATAAAAAAATTACAAAAATGTGATAAATATGATAAAATTTCCAACAATTTTGGTGAAGTAAGTTTTTACGTTTCATCATCCATTTTGGAGTTATAGCGCATTTTATGTTCGAGTTAATGTTTTGTAATGTCGTACAGCTGTGTGGAATATAATAGTTACGCCATATGTAGCATTTTCACATTCAATAAAATTAAGATATTTTGTTGATTGCAAGAAATGTTTGTTGTTGGATTTTTATCCAAAATATGGACCTTGATAGCAAAAACATCCCCAAATGTTGATTTTCTCACCATAGTGCTTGACGGACTTGAACAAATTTTTGGTCATATTATTTGTTATTTGGTCCCGTCGCATATATTCTTGTCCCATGCGTCCCATATGCACCAAAAAGAACGCATTTTGTGTCGGAGTAAAGTATTGCGAAATAGGGGCGATTGCGTGCATGTCTGTAGTTTAGTAATGGGACTTTCCTTTGAAATCTTGCTTACAGATTTTGTTTTTGTAGAAGTCAAGAAATAGTTGCCGCATCAACATTCAGCTCTAAATTCTGTTTTACTTTAGTGGACGTCACAAATGTGCTTGAGTTAATCATTCGCTTTGTACGCGTATAGTCACTTGGAAGATTTTTTACTTGCGAGTTTGAGCTTCTTGGTTTGGATTATATTTTTTTAAAATTTGCAATAACTGCGGGGGAACATTCCACAAAATGTTTGCAGAAATTTGTATGTTTTACCTTTAGAAAGTATTTTTACAAATGAGTTACGGGTGCTAAGAATAAAGTGTTTGCCGCCAACTATTTTAAAATTTGTTAAAAGCAAAATTTCATAGTAGTTCGAATAATCAAATAACTCGAAAATGCTGTTTTTAAATTACTCGAATAATCGACTAAAACTTTTAAGTTACTCGAGTTATTCGATTAATTTTTACCTTAACATTTTGTTCGATTTTTCAATGCTTATCAAAAAAAAAAAAAAATATAGCTTAAAATAAGAAATAGTCATTCCAAAATTAAAATTTTCGTAAAATTTTATGAATATTTGTTTTTTTTGCTTTGATAATGCTGTTGTTTCTCTATATTTAATATATTCATTGATAGTTAAATAAATAGTTGAACCAAATTTTATATTAAGGGTAGTCCGAACTGCGATTTTGTCTCATAACCTCACTTTTTAATTTGGACACACACTATGTACAACAGAGGTTGGTTTCCAGTTATATTCAAAATGTTTGTACAATATTTTTAAATATGGAAAGATCTACTAAACCCAGATTTATTTTTAGAATGTTTTATAATTCATCGTTCAATTATGTTCGATATAATTGGCTCTATTTTGAATTAAACGACAATTTCTAGCGAAACGTAAAATATTTTATTTATCATTTCTTCTTATTTTAAAGAAGAAATGAAAAAGAAGCACTATGGACTATCCTTTTCAGATAAAGTAGTTCAGCGATTCTTAACATAAAGAACAAGTTTACATGCTAAACTTAATTTTAAGTCCAAATTCCTTCTATATAACAAATTTCATTCAAACCATTACCATAATATCCTCTACACCAGACTGAGCATTTATTGCTATATAAACTATGTACTTTCATTCGTAGAACCAATAATGTTTTTCCAAATCAAATTTAAAATCCATTAATTTAATTCTTATTATTTATTAAATTTATATAAAATTATTTGAATTTTACTTTATAATTAATGACGTTTATATTTTTATTTAATTAAAAATTAATTAAAAAACGACCTTTAAATATGTGTTGTAATTTAGGCATATATTCCGTTCATTTTATTTAATACATTTAACAAAATTAAAGTTTGTGGATACCACTTTTAGATTCGAAACATTCTATACAAATTTTGAAACATTGTTTTAAGCTAAATTTTCTAGAAAACTAAAATTAGAACATCCTAAAAACTAGTTAAGAAAGAAAATATTTAAAATATTTTTTACTCGAATTATTCGATTAATCGGCATAATTTGCTCGAATAAATTGTTACTCGAAATTCTGGATTTTAATTTAATCGAACAGTTGTTTGATTTTAATTTGTCGATTAATCGAACAAATAATATTCGTGTGAATACCCTAGTAGGTACAGTACACGGCTATATAATTTACTTAATCCAATAGGATCCAAAATAATAAAACAATAATTCTATTTTCCAATCTTTATCATTTTGCTTTTATTATTTTGCACAGGCAAAAACCAAGCGGCTTAAGTTAAATAACGGTAACTTCCGAAGGTGCACAGAAAAAAAAATATATATATAATGTATGTGCAGGAATTGAGCAGCAACAAAAACTCCAAAGTGCTACTATTTTTTTGCACACAGCTGTATATGCTAAAAAATAATTTTTACCTTTGAATGAATAAAATTAACCATATATCAGAATTTTTTTTTTTATTTTGGTTTTTGTCTGATTCTTATGTTATTTCAACTGTCTAAATCGGACAACCTGTTCTCAGTTATAGTAAAATTCGCCTTATTAAGGCGGAGATATTAGACATACCCATACAAAAAACCACGAGCTGATGGAAAAAAAACTGAAAGCATATTTGTTTTTAACAGGTAAAATTACATCTAGTGCACATACAGTGGTTTCCCGGTTTAACGAATACTCAGTTTAACGAATTCGCGATTTAACGTACGTCCAAATTTTTAACATTGAGTACCTTATATTACGAACAATCTATATATTTTAGTACTCGATATAACGAATTTTTCCAAAAAGTGTGATTTAAAATCTATAAAAATAAGAGAAAGTAAATAAAACACAATTCTCATCCTATTGGAAGAGTACTACTCTCCCCTTTTATGCAAAAGGAAGAGAATTAGAGATTTTCGTTTGGACAATATTTTTCATTTGGAAACTATTTTCTAAATAAAAAACAAAGTTGCAAAGCTGTTATTTTTTATTTTGTAAATATGCTTTCGTTTGTATTTGGTGCAATGTCATTTTTTACATATTTGATGCGTTTATGCTGAAAAATCCGCTTAAAGTATCCATTCAATTGACAATTACTTATTAAGCCGATTTAACATTATTAAAGTCATAACAGTTGCAATCAAAGACCTAATCTCGAGTATTTGAAAACCATAAGTAAATTCTTTGTAATTTAAAAAAAAAAAAAAAAAACTGTTGTTCGAGGTTTTTTTTTTAAGAATTTAAATTTTGCTAATTTTTTATTTTTCACTTTTGTTGTTATAACTTATAAGATAACTGTTTTAGCGTTAAAAAGTAAAAATGTAGAAGTAATCTTTTAAAGTAAAATATACTTTGAAAGATTTATTTTAAATCTTTCAAAGTATATTTTGTTAGTAAAATATATTCGCGATTTAACGAATTTTTCGATTTTACGAATTGGCCTGACAATATATCATTCGTTAAACCGGGAAACCACTGTATTTGTTTTTTGAAGGAGGAGCAGTGTTACTAAAAAAAAAGTTTTTGATTGTTTGCACAATCCAATTTTTAAAATAATCAATTTATTAATGTAATAACATCTGTGACTCAATTACAGTTATAATTAAAAAGTCTGTATATTTTTTAGAGCGATTTAAAATATTTTGTGTCCAATTTTGTTTTAAACACAGTTGTTTTAATTAAAATGTTACTTTTTATGTTAGAGCACTCAGATCCAATATTGCAACCAATATATTTTTTTATAGCAAGGTAACCTAACCGTGCAGGATAATTTGCTCTATGATCGATATTCGATTCAAAGAAATTTTACAAAATACAAGATTACACATGGATTTTTATATACACACCTTTTTGAACCTACGTAAATTAAGTATTAAACAACCTAATATTTTATATCTATGTATGTATGTTGTAAATAATAAATAGCACCATAAAAAGATCATTGAAATGATACAGTGGTTCTGATTTACTCAATTTATACTAACATGAAGTTAAGTAGGAGCGAGCGAGTATGTGGAGATAAATAGAAGAAAACAAATATTTAAAAGACAACAAAACAAAAACTAAACAATATTTTGTGTGTTTACTTTGCAACCTCAAAATCAACTTTAAAAAAATAATAAAAACAATGAGAAAAAGTCCGCCAGCAGTAATACATTAATGTGTGTGTGTATGAATGAATGTTCGTATGAAATATTCTTTCCTACATCAGAGCCAACTTAACATACTATAAACATAAAGGGGCGAACGAACAAATCTTTTCTAAAATCCCCCATATAATATTTGTGGTTACTTCTGTTATTTTTTTCTCTTGTTTAGGTATAAAGTTTTTTACGTTTTGTTGTTGATGTATTGTTGTTGTTGTGTTTCTGTTTATTGCAACTAAATTCATTTGGTCGTTTGTGGGGATTACATTTGTCTAGACATCAGTAAGTTTTAAACCGCTTCAATGTACGAACGGCAGATAGATACTTCGTCGCTGTAATCGTAGATATAAACTTTAAATATTAACCGTTCATTAGATCAGTCAATAGTTGATCATATGTACATATGTATACATAGTATATACCTAAATTATTGTTAGCGGTGACCAAAAGTATTTTAATGTAAAAAATTTCTTATATTACTCAGTATTTTATTCGCGAAGTTAAACCAATTGTGATATTAATGTAACAAAACAACGTACATATTTATCTTGTATTTACTGTGTAAAAATATGTGCATACAAAACAATTAAAATATTTATTTTATAAAATTTAAATAGTTACTAATTTGAAATTATTACATAAACTTAGTATTCTCTAAAAATATTTACTAAGATGTTACTAGAAAATATGTACATATGTATATCGTAAAGTTTCACACCTATTTATATTGCATAACGTGTCAATTAAATATTTGTTATTTAGTTAATTAATTTTTCTTCAACTTTAAATAACAACGTGATGTGTACTTTAATGCATACAAATATGTACATATGTATGTAGATGGTATACTATTTGTTTACAGTCGAAAGCATCTTACACGAAGAAAAAGTTGTTAATCTTATTTTTAATATTAATTCATAACTTTTCTATTAATATTTTGTGAATATTGGAAGCTATAATAGTAAATAAATCCATACAGTAACATCATATAAAAAAAAAAGAAAAAAAAAAAAAAAAAAAACAACAACAGCTTTATTTACATGCATATATTTATTTTACGATCTCACTACGTGAAATTATTTATTTTATCAGATTTTGTTACCATTATTTATATATCAATGATACAATAGACGGTGATTTCTTAAACGCTTTAAACATTTAATTTTTTATCCTAAAATATTGTGGAAATAAGGACATTTTGAAAACAAGAACGTTGTATGTATTTATATACATACATTATGACCAACATTTAAGTTAAAAAATAATATTTAAATGAAATGTGATATTATTGCATATGTATGTATGTATGTATGTATGTATGTATGTATGTATGTATGTATGTATGTATGTATGTATGTATGTATGTATGTATGTATGTATGTATGTATGTATGTATGTATGTATGTACCTATATGTATGTATGTACCTATACCATATCATATGAATATTTATATATAATGATATATGTACATTTATATTCGTATGTAGATTTAGGTGAATTAACAACAACCCACCAACCAACCAGCCAGCCAACAAACAATCGGCATCTAAAACTAAGTAGGTTTGATTGAAAGTCTTACAATTGCTATTTCTATTATACAGTTGTTTAATTCATATACATTCAAGGTTACGATCATTGCAAAGTTGTACTTAACGTTATTTACTTGCGTTTGAATCTATATTAAACGGACATATTTATATTGTTCTATAAATATTCTGCACTAATATAAAATACTCGATTATTTTATTTTATTTTATTTTTTTTTTTTTCGAATTTTAATATACATATGAATATATTTATGTATAAGGGCAGAGTTGTTAAGTTGCAATAACATATCCTAGACTTAATTTATAAGATTTCAATTCAACTAAGCATATAGGACGTATGTATAAAAAAATCATTTATATTTTGATATTTGGTAGTCTACTGTTCTTTTTAGGTAAACATACTTTTCCGCTAATTTTGAAACAAGAATTTCACACATAAAATCAATTTTGTACAATCACCCAAGAATATTTTACTGATAAAGGACATAATTATTAATAGTATTCCTGGACCATAAAAAAGATATCATGGCTTTACAATATCTTAACATATTTGAATAAAATGCAAAAAAAAAAAAAAAAACAATATTGTGTATGTGCATTAAAACTCGGGGAGGGATCTTAAATGGGACCCGTTAACAATTGTAGATCGATACTTGTATTAAGCGTAGTGTATTTTTCTATAAAACATACCTATACGTTATTACGTTATACGTTATTATATTATTTATGCACTTTGGGACGATTCCCGGAAGAGTGCCTTATGTGGGAGCTGTGGTAAAAAATCGACCGATCTTCATACAATTTAGTATAGCGGTTTCTGTTTTTATATCAAATATTTACCAGATACTGTCATTTGTATGGGATTTATTCTCGTTAAAGTGATTTAATGAAGAGGGTTTTATAGGGACCTTTGGTCAAGCTATGAACCAATCTTCATAAAATTTGGCACACAGATTTATGCAAATATATGTGTAAAATTTAATTAATTTTGCTGTATTTAAGGGATTTATGATTTAATAGGTAACCCCTATTGTAAAAAGAGTTTTGTTTCAAAATGGGTATCAAAAAATTCGTAATTTTGAGCTTGTTATAAATAACATTAAAAATTTCGCAAAAAAGCGGAAAACAAGTTTGATTTTTTATCTTGATTTTTATTTTTGCAAAAAGGATAGTAAATATTTATTTTTTTTTATTAATTATTCGTATAGAATATTAGTAGAATTTGTGTTGAAAAGTGGGATTTTTCGAGAAACGTCGAATTTTCTATGAAAATTTGGATTTTTATTAAAAACAAATTTTTTACTGAAAAATCTGATTTAAGGTTTACAACAAATAAGAATTTTATAATCGACTTGTCCAAATCTATTATACGCACCATATATTTCGAAATCTTTCAAACTTTTTAAATGGTTGGTTTTAAAGTCTAATTTTTAAATAAACAAAATAATTTTCAATAAAACTCATAAACATAGGTTTCATAATGTCATTTTAAATTTCCATATAAATTTTCAAAAAGAGTTTTAAATAATGTGTTATTTCAAATAACATGTATAACATAATATACTTTGTGAATTGTAAATATTTTATTTGTCTTTTAAGATAATTTTTCTCTAAAGATTAAATAGTCGAATAATTATGTACATTAAATACCTGTATGAGTTGATACGCTTGGTGAATTAGTTATTCTTAAACTAAGTTGCCGTACTTGCCATGCAGGGTAAGTTGTTTTTGGCGTTTAATATGATCTTGGGTTTTTTACTTACTATGCTGAGTTGAGGACGTAAAAATATGTATATGTGTAAGCTCAAATGTTGTTGTATAGAAAATTACCAATAAATTTGTTAAATCAACAATTGGTGATAATTAGATAAACAAAAAAATAAAAAAAATAATAAATAAATAATAAATAAATATCTACATACATGCATATGTTAATAAACGAATCGAGAAAAATAACAATAATAATCAATAACATTGAAATGAAAATCATAAAAGTGAATTAAATTGAAAGTTTAAATATCTAAGATATTGGCTTAAAACTACGTACGATTTAAACGATTTTTAAAAATGTTTATATTGCCAAAAAGTTTCGAACACACTTTACGAACACCTATTATTCCGGCCACACCAGCTCAGCCAGGTTCGGGACTCAATCCAGCGTTTCACAAAGGCTGTACTGGAAAAGCACATGCATGTGGCACAATCAAATCAAAAATTAACAAGCCAACTCCTCCTCCACGAGGCGATAAATCTCAACGAAAAAGCAGTATTAGTTCGGAGAATATAAGTGACAGTGGATCTGAATATCAAAACTCAATCGTATGGAATGCTGTTGATTCATCTGCAGTTAACGCGGACGATAAATGCGTATTTAAAAAAGTCTCTAAAGAAATCATGGTCCAAGGCAGTAAAAATTACCCAGATAATAGATCTCCATTACCTCCTAGAAGAACAAACAAAACGTCTCCATCACATGTTCTGAAAAGATCATCTAGTATTTCCAGTACAAGAATCCGCTTACACAGTGAAGGCGAACAAAATTCAGAGTGTGACCGCCATTCTCCTGTCCCTTCAAATCTGTCCACATTTGAACGCACACAAAAATATCGAAGTTTTCGAACAAATAGTAAATCGAATACAAATTGTAAAAACAATCCTGCTTCAACCGCAAATATTAGACCTCCTTGGAATAGTGCAGCTGCTGGAGTTAAAACATCGACGAACTCCACAACAAACTCCCAGTTAAATAATCGTGTTTTCCGTTCATCGTTGCGACGTCGAAACGACACAGTTTCATGGCAAACAATATGGGAGCGTTCACTACACATGCGGGGTTCTGGCTCTTCTATGAATAGTGGATATTTTAAAAATTTCGACGACATTATTAAGAAAAAGGTTTGATTTTAATTTGTATGACAATAAATAACATTAGTAATTTTTCCATATTATTATATCCATATTGTATTAGATCAGTTAAATTAGTTATTTAACAGCTGAACGCAATTTTTAGAGATGTTTTGAAGATAAAATGTGATTTAATATCTTCGTACTCTTCACTATTTTCTGTGACTTGTTTATGTTTGTATTGTATTTATACTTTCCATTCTTTGCGAATACAATGTTAGTATTGGAGAAGATAGGCCAGACTGAGGATTGCTAAACCCAATCCAGAATTGTAAAAAATAATTTATTTATACAGTGTAGAGAGTCACTTCATCTTTAAAATTATGTTCTATAAATTTAATTTCACTTATGAGCGAAAATTTTTAGTTTAATTTTTTTTTTATAACCGCATAACTTTTTACTAGATAGTAACGGTTACATATGAATTTCCTACGTGTTGTCTCTCTCGGTTAATAATTTCAATCTAATGAATGTAAATTGTCTGTGCAAAACTGAAATAAATAAAAAAAGTTTAAACTAAATTTTTTTAATTTTTTAGGTTTAATTGGCTGTATTTCCACGAGATTTTGGATAAATGATCTAAAATTTTTAAATCCTTAGTTGTTATGTTTGGTCTATCAAAATGGTAAACAGTTTCCCTGTTTTTAAAACAAACCTTAAAAATACAAAACACATAAAGTTGTTTACAAAGTGTTTCGAAAATGTTTGAAATTCCTCATATAATGATGCTAAAATAATATTTGAAAACTTAAAAAAAATGCATTATAACTCTAAAACAATACTTTACACTCGAATTTAATCAACTTCAAACAAACTATAGAATATTTAATTCTCTAAAACACAAGATGAATCTTAATTTCAACGCCTTTCATTAAAATATTCAGATATTTGTTATTTAAATTTTTATACATATGTATATGTATGTAAGTATGTGTTTATAGTGTTTAAAGCATACTCACTTGCAATCATAAGCGATCGAACGTCATCGCAAAACAAAACAATTTTCTAAATAAAGAAATATGTAAACAAATTTCTATGCAAACGAATGCAACCGTAACTGGGGTATAACATATGTGGATTCAATAAAAAAAAAATAAGTGTTTCAATGAATGGTTTATCAATAATTTATTATCAATCTTCTTTAAAAAGAAAACTGGTTTGAAAAAAAAATGGGAGAAATGTTTAAGTATCTTATTACTTTTAAATGGGTTAAAAATGCGTTGGCGCTTTGCCCAGTGGTAATTTAATTATGTTTGTTGCTGCTGCACAGTTACGTTACTCAATGGCCCAACCTAAGTTACATATAGATTTGTATGGTTCTACTTGAAAACCTATGTTTACATACAAATAATAAAATTATATTTAACTTATTTTTATTCGTTAAATATACATATTTACAAAATATTTTTGCGGAAGTTATCACATACATATGTATGTAAATACATTAAGCCTGCCCAACATTATATGAAAAATTTTCAATATAGCCTTATTCAACATGGATTGATCTAATTTTGAAATAAATGAGATATTTGAAATCGAAATATAACTGAGATATTTTTAGCCGATTTTATAATTTTTTTATTTTATAAATTAATCGATAATCAAATTTCAAATCTTGCATCAGTTCGTTTTGGGATAATAAAGAAATAAATTATACTCATCCAAAAGAAATTTATTTTTGAGTAGGTCTAATACACTTACATACATGAAGAAAACTTCACTTCGCCCGTCTTTTCATTTACACATTATTATTTAATGAGCACCTCCTTATAATATTTAATATTCTTCCATAATAAACAAAGGTTCATGCAAAATTTTTAATTTTCTACTCAGAGATAATGGAAAGAAAAATAAAATAAATAAAAAAATATAAAAATAAAAAAATAAATAAATAAATAAATAAAAAATTAAAAAATTGATAAAATAAGAAACTTTAAGTATATATTTGTAATAGATTATGGCTAGGGAGCAGATTTACATGCATTTATATGTAAAAAATTAGCCCCTAAAATGTGCTTTTAGAAATTAACATTTACATAAGTGTAAATTATTAAAAATTTCAGTGCGTATTATAACATATTTTTGAGGTGCTCATTTTAAAAAAGTAAATGTTTGAAACTTTTGCCTCTAATTATTTTATTTCCCTTATTATTATACACTAAGAAGGGAATAATTTTTTTTCAAACAAGAAAAACAAATTATTTATGTTTAAATTAGGTATTTAATAGATTTATTGATTTAAAATATACTCCCTAAAATATGTTTTAAAAAATTTATAACATGCACTGAAATTTTCAATAATTTACACTTATGTAAATGTTAATTTCTAAAAGCATATTTTAGAGGCTAATTTTTTACATATGCATGTAAATCCGCCCCCAAATTATGACCAATGACTAAGATACTGATATATTGAAATAAATAAAAAAATCCAGGATAAAAGTTTATATGAACTAAATAATTTTCGAAATTTACTACTGTCTTTGCAATACCTAGTTTTCAATATAACGATGCTATTTGGATTCGTATGTCCTCGTAATTTTTTATCTCAAAAACAGGTTTATTTCGATTGTATTAACATTAAAGATGAAAATGTTTTTTAACGGATAATTTTAAAAAACACATTTAAAAATGTTCATTATATGGTAAAGTGCCTTGTACATTTTGCCATAATTTGTACCATTTTTGTGCTCGTTTACATATGTGTACTTATTGTACATTAGGGTAGTCCCAAAATGAATGGGCCTTTTTCGTATTCATATTTCGGATTATATTCAAATTTGTTTGAAATTTTGTAATTTTTAAATTATTTCAGGGGTATGAGTAACGTGAACAGAGGGTTTTTGTCAACAAGCGGGAACCGAACGGTTAAAAATCGGGATTCTGAACAAAATCTTATTGAAAAAGCAGGATTTTGAAAATGTTTGTAAAAAGAGGGATTTTATTTGTATATCTCAATTCTGAATCTAAATCAGCCAGATTTGGAAATTTCAATCACTGGTAGGGAACTAAAGATATATTAAAAAAATTTCAATATTTTTATTTACATTTAGAGAAGATGATTATCGTTACTAAAAGTTTACAACTTTTCATAGTAAAAAATTGTATATCCCTTATATCAAATTCATTCATATGTAGAGTTTCCAGAGGAAAAGTATTACAAATTACATAACCATTTATCTTTATTTACGCTTAAACATTGGTAAAATTTTATAGAAAACGTAAATAAGAAAACCGTATAAAAATTGTAAGAGTTAAAAAAGCGACTTTTTTATGTTATTTTGCACAAAATTAGCAATCGCTAACAATAAAATAGTCATTACATGTTTCTATATTTTGCCTTGTAAAATTACAATAAAAATTATGTAATCTGCATATTACGTCAAAATTCATTCAAGTATTTTGAATTTTAAAATGTATGGATCGGAATATTGTAGCACTATGTCCATAACATGTATAAGTAAAACTTTAACCAATGCTGACAATGGAACGCGTACAGAGGTCAAAAATCTAATCTTTAGACGGACGTCCGAATGGACACAATTAACACACAATATGGTTATCAAATGACGTAAAACATCCACTATTGCGTCCTCAATACGTCCATAAATGCAATTAATATTTTTATAATTTGTTCCTAAATTATTAGCAAAAAATGTTCTGGTAAATATAAGATCTTCATACATTTTTTACATTTTTATTGAAAATCAAGTTAAAAATTTTATGCAATTTTTTTAAATGAAATTTCTCCTTATCTAAATGAGACTTTTCGTCAAAATATTCACATTAGCCTCAATTTAAGCACACAGAGTAATTGATGATTTGGTAATTTTTTTATTTTATGTACTTTTGTATGGTAAGTTAATTTGCTGGTTTAAGTAACATAGTTAAAAGTATAGGCAAAAATAAGAAATAAGGTAAAATAAAGGTTTTTCTATGAAAAATTTAAAAAATATAACAATTTAAATATCCCAACAAACCAAGAAACGATACAGTATCATTAATGATATCATAATTTTCCTTAGAGAAAAACTTTAAATATTTTCAAGAAAATAAAATAAAATTGAACATTTTTGGATAAGAAGAATATTTTATGTTATGCATTATATGGAAATTATATTTTTACAGCAAAATTTAGTGGAATCGGAAAAAATAAAAGAGGATACGATAAAGAAACCAATATCAGCTTGGATTTAAAGGGAATTGTCTTCGGATTACAAAAGTTTAGTATTACATGTAAAATAATTTAGAGCAGGATGAACTTTATTATGGTTATTTTATTAATTTTTATAAAATATTTAGAATAGTATATATTCATCCAATCTTAGAAGATACATATGTATGTATATATTCTGCAATATATTGCTAAATTATCGCTAAATTAAGTTTTACGATATCATTACCAATATCGTTATTTTCAAAAATTATGGCATCATTTTCGAGTGTACCTTTTAGAAAGAAGCCTATATCATTTTAGAATTATAAATGATATCATTCTCGGGTTTCTTTATCACTGAAATGATACCGTTATGATATCATTACGATATCATTTGGTTTGTTGGGATAGTACAAAATTCCAATTATGTCATTACATGCGCCACTTAAGGAGCCGCCACACGTTGGGGTAAAATGTGTCAAAAGTAGCGATTAATTGAATTTTGAAATTTAAATTTTTATTGGGTACTGAATAAAAATAGACAAAATTATGTATCAATATCAATTAAAATCTTTAAGCTGTTTTCTTATAAGGAGCTGTCAAAGTTAAACATTTTTTTAAATTTTTGAAAAAGAGTAAAAAATTAAATTTTCGTAAACTTTTAGTGTATTTATTTTAAATAAAAAATCTTACAAGGTAAAAATTTTAAATGGAACCATCAACTTCAGTTATCTAAGTGTACTTTTCTTCAAGTTTTTGTAAATTATATTTTGTCCTAATATTTTTTTTTATTTTTTGAAAATTGTCCTAAAATACACTAATTTTCAATTTCATGTTTGTTCTGAACATTTTCTGAAAAATAGTACATATTGTCTACTTTAATATTATGAAAAAAAATGGTCAATTATGGACCGATCATCATGAAATTCGGCACACAGATTTAGACTTATATGGAACTAATATATGCCAAATTTTATTATAATATTGTTATATTTAAGAGATTTATGATCGTTAAACCCCTTTTCCGGAAGGAGATTTGTATGCGGGCTAGGTGAAATAATGGACCGATCATAACCAATTTCAATAGGCTTCGTCCTTGGGCTATAAGAAACCTGTGTGCCAAATTTCATTAATTTATGTTCAAAATTGCCACCTGTAGTTTGATTACAAGGTTTACATGGGCGGACAGACGTGAAGTAAAGTGAAGTAAATTTTCATGTTGGCGCACTCTAATGTTCATATATACATACACATGCTTATCATTTTGTTTTGTTTTATAGTTTCGTTTGTGTTTGTCTTCTTTGTCATACTGTTATATTTGATTTACTCCTGGTCAATGAACTCTTCTCTTCCCCACCACCACTATAATATTTAGTTTGATGATCGTGTGCCCCCATAATAGTGGTATTTGTTATATTGATTTTACTTCTATTTACATCATAAATGGACTGACAATATTTGATCTGAATAAACAATTAAATTTACGGTAAAATTAAATTCCTATGCGTTGAAATAATTTTGCAAACAAATTTTAAAAGGTACAACTAAGAATATTTAATGGATCTTCTTTTTTTTTCATTTATTGCTTTTCAAAATTATTTAAAAATATGTATATTTTTAAGTACATAGTATGTTTGTATGTTAGGTCATGTATTTTATTTAAGAATGGAATGAATAAATTGTGTATTGTGTGTGGATATACAAATTATGATTGCAGTCTTAAAAAACTTCTTTTAGTACAAATTCCAAATATAAACATTGTTTTAAGTTGTAGGAAATAATGTATACGTAACCAATGAATTTATTGTGAGACAGCCCGTTTATGGAAATGGACAGTTTTTTTTTTTAAATTTTATTTATTATGAAAATACATACATACGATTTAATAAAGATTATCTAAATAATATAACAAAAAATTTTACTAAAATGTAAATATACCGCGCAAGAGGTATTTTAAAAATGTTATGCAAATCCGAAAACATTCAGCTGAAACATTTTATATACAGCTTTCCAATCATATAAAAAACATACCTATTTATACCCTACACCACCAAAGGTGGTTGGGGTATTATGTGTTTGTGCAGAAGTTGTAACGCAGAGAAAAAATCATCGGACCCCCACCTTAAAGTATACCGTTCGACTTAGAATCACTTTCTGAGTCGATTTAACGATATCCGTCCGTCTGGTCGGCTGGCTGGACGGCTGGCTGGCTGTCCATGTAAAGCTTGTGCGCAAAGTACAGGTCGCAATTTTTCGATGAAATTTGGTACATATGCTCCATAACTGACCATAGCTCCCATATAAACACCTCTCCCGAAAATCACTAACATGCATAAATCCCATACAAATGTTAGTATTATGTTAATATTTAACACAAGTAAGTTGTATATAAGTAAAAACAAAATTATGTGGATCGAAATGGTGTAGGCTATTATATAGTCGGGCTTGACCCTCTCTCGTTTTATTTTTGAAATTTTTTCGTGAGCCGATTTAATAAACGTTTTATACTTTTATTCTTGATTTTTATTAAGATAATTAGGATATGGTATTAATTTTTTTGCAGACATTTGTTTTTCTGTGTATTTTATAATATCCCAGCAAACACAAAGATTTAATATCATATTGAGAATGATTTGAAATCAAGTAATTTCTAAAATGTCAAACGATTGCAATTAATACTTTTCTTAACAAAAAGGAGAATTAATTATCAAATTGAGAAATGCTATTATTATCATGTCATTTAATTTAAATCTGAGAAAGATTTTAGAAATAACATTTGAAATTAAATTGAGAAAATAGAACGATTTAAGAATAACATTTGATATAAAATTGAAAAGCTACCATTTTTCAAATATTGTTAAACTTGTCTGTAGCTTTGATAATGGTTTAATAATGAAATTTGATATCAAGTTGAGAAAGTACAATCTTACCAACGTTTTTCTTCGATTTTTTTTCAATTTTAATTCAAACAAAGAACTTTATTGTGGATAATAATGACAAACCATGATAGAATTACTAAAGGTAAAATCACTAGAAAGTTTGTTCTCATTTTTATTTACCCTGAAAAGTCAAACACATAAATCAAAAGAAAATGTAAAAAAAAAAATTTTAAATAAAACTTCAAATTAGAAAAACAAAAAAAAAAAAAAAATATTTTACAACAATTTTCTTTAAAAAAATGTATGCAACTAAATTTTATTCTAACAAATATTCACAAATATATGAATTGTAAATGTCCAGTTGGACAAATGTACGTATTAAAAGTTTACACTGCATGCCAAGGATAGAATTCGGCATTTCAGGAAACAATTTTAATCATATACTTATGTGTGTAAACAAAACATTTTATATTTTTTTTTCATTCTTGATTTTTGTTTTTTGCTTTTCATTTTTCAGTTTTTTGACTTAACAAGAAATAAAATTGACGACACTCTCTAGTGATTCTACCTTCTATTATTATATTATGTGACAAACAAAAAAATAAAAATATTCAATATTTTTGTTCATAAAATTATGTTAATTAAAAATTAAAAATCAATGTTTTTCTACAAAAGTATTTTCAATGAGACACTAACCCTTTAATAGGGATCTCAATTTGTGCTGGCTCTTTCATTTAATTGTTGCTGAGAGTAAAAAATAGTACAAAATACACCTGAAGAAATTTGTGGAAATAACCGTCAATTAATGTACTAAAATAAGGTTGGTTATATTTTTTATGGCAATATTAATAAATTTTGAGTGTAAGAAAAGCAAAAAAGCATTGGAAAATGAAAATATACCTACATTTTAAATTATTCGATTAAATCGAATAATTTTAACACGTATATGGAAATTAATAATTTGGTTACCCTAATATACACTTATGTACATTGTGTAAAAATATGAGGAAATTTGAAGTTTTATCTAAAAATAGAAAAACATTTGTTTTTCCAACTTTTATAGTTAAGTGCAATGGAGAAGTCCATATTCAGTGGCAGCGATAGCTGTGTTGTTGATGAAAATATTAATTTTCTCTTGCCACTCAACATACTAGATGTGCCACATTTATTACTTTTCGTAAAAAGTGTGCAAATATAAATAAGTACATTCATTAGAATTTTATTTTATTTATTATTTTTTATTTTCTTAATTCTCTATAAATATAAAAATTGGCAGAGTCGTTAGTAGTAGATTAAAAATAAAATTATTTTTTGACACCGTAATATTTTATTTACTTTACGTTAATTTGATTTAAACTTTGAGTTTTTAAAATTATTATGAATAACCCAGGAAAAATGTATTAGTTCTACAACTAGTTCCAGAACGCATGAAAATAGCCTGTATTCATTCTACTTTGCGTTACGACCAATGATTTTTGAATAAGGCTACATTGTAATGCATACAGGAAGCTGTTGCTTTTAAAAATAGAAGCTTTTTGCTGGGGTTAGCTAGCCAGTACCCATTCTATGGAACGGTTTTATAACTAGTTCTTTAATCAATGATTTTTGTTCGAATTTTTAACATTCAGAACTTGTTCTATAATAGCGTTAGGGAACGGTTTCAGAACCTGTATTTTAATTTTTATTCTAATGGGCTATTTCCTAAAGGCCACTTTTTAAAACAATTTAATTTTGTAAATATTATCTTTTTCTTTAATTTTTGAAAAATGTTAAAAGTTCTAGGAAGTTATTATTATTATTATTATTTATAAAGGTATTTCTTTACATTTTTTAATTTCTTCTAATTTTTTTTATATAAATTGAATTCGATACGTAATATGTACATATTTGCGAACATTTTACATTTGCTACTTTAATTTCAGTATTCAATTCAACTGGTATACGTACGAAATAAATTGGTGGAAATAATTATATCAAATACATACATACTTTGTTAGTAATAAAAGATATAAACAAATCTTGCTATATTAAGTGACAAAAATTTATTAAAATTCCATTGTTATGTAAGCGTGTTAAATTACATACATACATTGTATGATTTTTTTTTCTTTGCAGTCTCGCAATGCGAATGAGTTGCAGCACCAAAATTCACAGGAAGATAACTCAAACTCTATTAACGATGCAAATGGCAGTAGTGACCGTGTGTGGTTGGTACATCGTGGCGGTTTCTGTGCTGCTTTACGTTTGCCACAGAATAAAGCACATTTGGATAATCACAAAGTTGTCATTAAACTATTGCACAATGGCGAAGAGATGACCGTAGACGAAGATGATGTAGAAAAACAAAATTCTCCATCTTTAGACTTAGTAGAAGACATCTGTGAATTAAAACATTTAAATGAGGCGTCAGTATTACATTGTCTACGCCAACGTTTTGCCAGCAATCTAATTCATACCAAAGCAGGACCAACATTGTTAGTAGTTAATCCAATGGCACCTTTATCATTGTATTCAGAAAAGGTATTTATTTTTAATTAATTTATTTATGTTTTTTTTTTTGTCTATAAAAATATTTATACTTTTCCAATAGGTGGTGTCAATGTTTCGCGGATGCAAGACTGAAGATATGCCTCCACACATATATTCATTGGCTCAAACTGCCTACAGGGCAATGCTAGAATCTCGTCGCGATCAAAGTCTAATATTCATGGGTCGTTCTGGTTCTGGCAAAACAACTAGTTTTAAACACGCACTTTATTACTTGGCGTTGGCAGCTGGTAAGTTGATGTGTCATATCATATCATTTTATTTTCTTCATTATTGCTATTTTTAAATTATTTTCTGCAATGTGTTAGCAAAAAAAGAACATTTTGTAGATGTATATGTTCTTCATTTTCCTATTTTGGAAAACATTAAGAGTATAGAAAATGCATTTTAAAATAGAATTAAAAAAGAATAAAAGGTATAGTCGGTAAAGCCTGGCCATAACATATTGGTGCATAAAAATTTGGAACGGGGTCTATAAAACATATCTATGCATTATATTAATATGGGATTTATGAACTGATAGAGTGATTTATACTAACATTAGAATGAGATTTGTGCCTACTAAAGTGATTTTCAGAAGAGGATTTTTATTGGAGTTATGGCAGGAAGCTTTCATTATTCTATTATTCAAATAACTCCAAAATGCCGATTTTAAATTAATGGAACAATCGAGTAAAGCTTTTAAACGAGTTATTCGAGTCAATTATACCTTAAATTTAAACCGTTTCTTTAATGTTTATTAAAAGATAATCATGAATTCTGTGTTGTTTTAGTGTTCTATTAAAAAATAAAACAAAAACAATGTTAACAATTAAGGAGTGCGATCGAAAAAATCTTAACATATATAAAGTTCAATAATTTGGAAACGGTTGATCTTAGAGTTTTGATTGTTTTTTTTTATTTAATTGATATTATACTACAGATCACAGAAAAATATAAATATAAATACGTATTGACATGATGCCAAATCGGTCCAAAAATATGTGGACACATTGTGCTCTTTTATGAAAGGAAAAAGATTTTTTTTCAAACATTCTTTGATGTATATTTCGGTATTTATAGAGCCAACTGTAACAAATGACTTTCTTGTATTGCAGCAACTGCATAAAACTTGCCATACCAACAATTTTTTAGGAAATTTTGTCTGCTTTTGGGTCCTAAACTTATTTTCAACATTGCTTCGAGCATTAGCAACATAAAAATTTCACACAGAAGCTGCAAAAACTCTGCAGCACATACGTATCGTCGTTCTTTATACAACATGAATATTTTTGTATGAAATTTGATTTTAATTTCCATGGTCTATTTTTGGCTTCTAAATTTTTTGCAGCATCAGTCTGGAACTTTTTGAACTTTATATGTTTTCAACTCCGCATTAGCTTTAAATTTTCGCACCAAATAGTCTGAGCACTGAGCTAACCGGGCTGCTTTTCTACCAGATGTGTTCCCGAATCAGGTTTCCTATCAATGGTCGAATTCTTCTGATACTGTTTAATAACATTGGAAACAGTTTGACGGCAGACATTTATTTCTTTGACCAATTATTTAGGACCAATTTAAATTTTTTAGAAATTTATTAATTTATAGCACGTACATCATTTTCGCCACTCATTTTGATCAAAATCGCAACAAATCAACATGGTTGTCATTAAAAATAATAACTGACTTATTTTTCAATAACTAGATCAAAAAAAATTTTAAATATTGCTTCGGAAAAAAGTTATGAGGCAAAACGTGTGTTAAGATTTTTTCGATCGCACTCCTTAATTTTCGTAAAACACATCACAAATATGTCTACATTAATTGAGGTCACTTAATTTAAACTGGCCTTCTGAAATAGTTTTTAAAAAATTATATGACAGTAAAATTTTAGTATATTTTTTCTTTTGTTTTTAGATTAAAAGGTCTCTAATAGGATCACCTAAACTTCTTAGTATTCGCATATCATATAATCATATAAGATACATTTAAATTAAAAAAAATCTGAATTATTTTAGAAGTTCAGCTATTCTTAACATAAAATATAACTTTACTACTTTACTAAAATGAGTCCAAATCACTTCTATATCACAAGTTTAATCCAAGCCATGATCATCATATCCTCTAAACTAGCCTAAGTCTCTATTTCTTTATCAAATTCATACTTACACAGTTTAACCAACAATATTTTATTTTTATTTTTTCAAAATCGTCCAATTTGCTTATTACGGAAAATTTAATATAAATATCTCCTCAAAATTCAAGTTATAAACAAATTATTTAAATTTTACATTAACATTTTTGAAAAATTATGTTTATTTAAATTTTGTTATAGAAAAAACTCCAGTTACGTATTTCCTTTACAGAATGACAATATTTTAATAAATGTATAATTACACCCAATATGATAAAGATGGGATTATATTGATTTTGTCATTCCGTGTGTAACATGTCAAAAAAATCATTAAAGACCCCATAAAGTATATATTTTCTGGGTGAAATGCTGGGTCCTGGTTAGATTCTGAGTCGATCTAGCTATGTCCGTCCGTCTGTTGAAAACAGGATAGGGCTCAAACGGGACAACCTAGGGGCACAAAATTTTGCTCAAATATTTATCTTATATAAGGTTTGTTTGGTATTTATGGGCAAAATACTAGAAACACAGGGTGTCCGTTGTAGCTTAATTTCATACTTTTCCGCTGATATCTCTTAAACAAAAGCATGTACGATAACGAAATTTTGTACATATAGTTCGAGGGTCGATATAAACTTGGAAACCAAAAATGGGCGTGGTCCGCCCACTTCGCCGCCCACCTCCCATATAAGGTTAAACGTCAACGAAATTTTGTACAAATAGCTTAAGGACCAATGTAAACTCTGAAACAAAAAATGGGCGTGGTCCGCCCAATTTACCGTCCACCTTCCATATAACGTAAATTTTGAAAAACTTGATGGTATATAGATTCGACCGAGCCGAATATAACATTCGCACCTGATTTTTTGTTATTTTTTTTTTATTAAAATGTGTAGGGATTTTTTGCAGGGCAAAATTTTAATTATTTTAGTTTTGACTATCTTTTCTTTTCGCTATTATTATTTTATTATAATATTCTGAAATCGAGTCCTTTAAATTCACCAAACATTTTCGTTTATTATATTTAAGGTATACTGAATAATAAATAAATGGAATAATTTTAATAACTTTAACATTTGGAGCATTATTAAAATTATATCAATTACACTTTCACTATCCGATTTACAGAACATGTAAAAATTATGCAAAATAAATACAAATTGAATAAAACAATACGAAATTATTATTATACCCTTCACCACAGGTGTAAAGGGTATATATAAGTTTGTCATTCCGTTTGTAATTTCTACAATATTCATCTAAGACCCCAAAAAGGTATATATATTCTGGATCCTTATTGATAGGGGAGTCGATATAAAGATGTCTGTCTGTCCGTCTGTCTGTTGAAATCAATTTTTAGAAAGCCCCAGTTATCGGATATATATGTTTTATACATCAAATTTTAGAAAATATTCCTTAGAAAAATAAAAATGATCAAAATCGGTTGATAAATAACTGAGATA
Organism: Protophormia terraenovae; assembly: GCA_951394005.1. NCBI lineage: Eukaryota > Metazoa > Arthropoda > Insecta > Diptera > Calliphoridae > Protophormia > Protophormia terraenovae. Next base: position 1,982,639 of record OX596073.1, read on the forward strand.
TCGGCAAAAAACCGAAGATACTCCCAAAAAATCGTATTTGTTGTCGGCTTTTCTCAGCTCCTATACAAGTTAGCGACTTCGTTTTTTCACGAATATTTTTTTTTTAATTTTATGAATATTAGAGAGTCTTCACGTACGGCGACAGATCTAAATCAAGTACTTTGTAGTTTATTAGAACATACCTGGAGAATAAGTTCGCACTTTAAAATAAATTATTAAAACAGTTGCCAATTATTTTTCATTACTAAGAAGACTTAACACTGAACAATATATTTCTTAAAACTCAAAATTTTAGAAAGCTATCACATGCGATTATATTCGCGGATATAAAAAGCATTTATTCATATCTGCCTCCGTTCATGTGTAAAATTTGATTAGGTGATAACACAAATATTAAATTATATTTAATCCTTTTTTTTTTAATTAATTTTAAATTTTCTTACCTAATAATAGCAACTTAAAATATTACTTTTTACTTTTTGAAACTTTTTTAAGGATCCGTTAACAATTTTCTAAATGCTGAAAAAGTGAATTCGGTCAATATTATCCTGGAGGCTTTTGGAAATACAAAAACTTGTTTGAATGCGAATGCTACGCGTTTAACCCAATTATTAAGTTTAGATTTTGATCAATCTGGACAAATAGCATCGGCATCTTTACAGGTGGGTCACACATACATTCTTTTTTTAAACTCACTTTCGATTTATTGAAAGAAATTTTGAAAATTCTTAATAATTTAAACATAAAACCTAAGAAATCTTAAGTCGCTTTTTGGAAATTTATTAAAAAGTATTTTGTTGAATTTCACTTTTATTCGATTTTGGTTTACGATATCATAATGCTTTTAACAATTTAACAAAAATAAAAAACAAATATTTATTTTTAGGTTTTATTGCCCGAAAGGCAGAGAGCTGGACGTCGCCTAAACAACGAGCATTGTTTTCATATAATGTCCCGGTTGTTGGCTGGTGCTGCTGGATCATTGCAAAAAGAGTTGCATATTGATAGTTTGCCCGCCGAAGATAATCATCCGTTTGTGTCGTTATCACAAAAACTTGAAGATCGACAGCGTGCTGCAGCAGAATTTATGAGAGCTGTTCAAGCATTTGAAACATTAAATATTGATCCAAAAGCTGTAAAGGGCATATGGAGCATTTTAGCTTCAATATATCATTTGGGATTAGCTGGTGTGACTGTTGTTGGCGCAGGACCTTCCGCAAGAACTCAATTTGCAAATCCATCTGCTGCCAGAAAGGCAGCTACATTACTAGGCGTGTCATTGGAAGACTTATCGGGAGCTGCTTTCAATGTAAACACTTCTGGTAGCACAAGTCCATCAAAGACATCCGGAGATAATATGGAATATGCATGGGAAAGCTTAGATGCTTTGGTCATCGGCTTATACTCAGAAGCTTTAGCAGCTGTAGTAGCTCTGATAAATAAAGCAATATGTACTTCAGCACATACTATAGCATCTATAGTGCTGGTAGATACACCAGGATTTCAAAATCCTGCAAGCTGCGGTTCACAAATTGGAGCCACTTTATCAGACTTGAAGCACAATTATCTTCAAGAACGATTACAACTGCTGTTCCATCATAATACTTTAGTTGCCCCAAGAGACCGTTATGCACAGGAATTGGTTGAAATTGATACTGAATGTGTGGGCGATTCAAATCCGGGACCCTTGGTTTCACTCATTGATAAAGCTCCACAAAATCATGTAGTACGTTCATCTCAAAGAGATTTACGTGAACAAGATCGGCGCGGTTTGCTGTGGTTATTAGATGAGGAATCTATATATCCCAATTCCAACGACGACACATTCCTTGAGCGTTTATTTTCCCATTATGGTGATCGTGAACATCAAACTCTTTTACGCAAATGTACAGGTCCAAAGCAATTTATTTTACAGCATTTACAAGGAACGAATCCCGTATTGTATAGTGTTAATGGTTGGGTACGAAATAGTCGCGAACATCCCGCTATTCGCAATGCCGGTTCCTTACTTCAAGATTCATCTAGAGATGAAATCAGCCGCCTTTATATAGGTTCTCTAACACGCAGTTCTGGTGGTATAGTATTTTGTGGTTCATTTGCTGGCCTAGAGGGCACCCAATCGTTGAGAAGAGTATCAAGTATTAGAAGATCCTTTACTTCGGCAGGAGTAAAACGAAATTCCATTATGCTACAAGTAAAGTTTACTGTTGATGGCATCATCGACACTTTAAGAAGGACGGGAACGCATTTTGTTCATTGTTATCTCTTGCATCATAATGCAGGACAACAAACTGCATTCTCGTCAAATGGTTCTCCCAATGCATTATCCGTTCAAAATTCCAAAGACGATTTGGTCAATGTACCATTATTGCGAAGTCAGGTATGTGATAAAAAAGAAAACTTAATTTGTATATGTTATTAATATTATTCCTCATTTTTGCTTTATTTTAGTTGAGAGGATCTCAGGTTTTGGACGCAGCCAGGTTACATCGTTTAGGCTTTCCAGAATCAGTACCTCTAGCAGAGTTTGTGAGACGTTTTGGATTGTTGGTGGTCGAATCAAATAAAGATATTACTGTTGAACAAATATTGTCTTCCAATGAAATTGATCCGGCCACATATCGCATTGGACCAAGTCAGGTGAGTTTAAAAGTTCATATGAAGTGTTACATATCTGCTAAGAAAATTTAATAAAATTACGAAACAGATTCTTTTTTTTTTATTGTATTTATACAAGTATGTATTTATTTTCACATTAATCACAAAATATATAAATATATGTATGTAAATGTACATAAGAATTAAAGTAAACGTTTAGTGCCCTGGTATAAACCACCTAAAAGTTGAGGTGATATATGACTGCTTTCTAAGAAATTTGGTGTCTTTACTTTACGTATTCGCACCACATTCTTTAAACCATATGGCAAGCTACGTTTAGTGCTCAAATAGAAAAATCCAGTTTTCGGCACCACTGGCTCTCCGCCCATGTAAACATCAGCATTACATTCGTCTGTCCCCGAATTGCATGTACAATTATAGTATTTTAAACTAGAAGCATTTGAACATTTTATAGCGCCAAACAAATTTGGTTTTTGTATAGATTGAACAAAATAATACAAAGACGCAAAATGATCGCAAGCAAAATCAAATTCTGCTGCTGTGGCATTTGGGCAATGTGGTTGGCCTTGACCCCAATTGGGGAAAAAAGATGCATGACTTAGTTCAACACTGGGATTACCTAAATGTGAAGTATCAGTATGTATTGACTCAACGTAAGAAGCATCATCAGGTGCTAAACGAAAATTTGCCGATAATCCAAGCTGTGCCAAACCAGCAGGATCTAATGCTACTATCGCTCCTAATCTTTGAGGCTTTAAGAGTTTGCCAGTTAATCCAGAAATATGACTTCCAGCGCTATGTCCTATTAAGTATATATTATTCATCTTGACGTTCGTTTCTTTTTGCAAAAATCGAATAAATTTTGCTATTTGAGCAGCTATTTCCGAAAATTGCTGTGATATACGTGGATAACTAATATCGATAGCAATATCACTCCAATCCACTAAAATGACATTAAATTTTCCCTTGCTTAGGTAAGCATCCTTAATAGCGGCATTTGAACAGGACGTACTTTTACCAGCCCAGCCATGTATAGAAAATCTATATTGATATTATTTAATACATAATTATATTATCATATAAACGTATAAATGAGAAATGTATTACCTCACAGGCCATTCAGGATTAAAGTTCGAACTTCTTAAAGCTCTTAAATCTCCAGTTCGTAATATTTGCCGTTCATCGGTGTTGTAAGGAGTATAAAGATCATAATGTATGCGCTGGCTGCCCAAGTACCGAAGACGGGGATTAAGTAGGGCTTTAACTTCCTTTCTCAACATTTCCTGTATTACACTAAATATTGAAACATCACAATATCCTCTTCTATAAGATAAAACTGCAGCTGAAGACACTATAATTATAACATTTTTTTTAATTCGTTTGAATAAAACCAGTAGTTAAATAAGTAATTTTTTTAAAAATATTTTTTTTGCCATATATTTTGCATGCACCATCACAAACGTACCACTGATACACGCCCCTAATAAAAATACATAGACAAACAACAATCTCATGGCTCTGATTTGATTTAAAATGCAACACAATAAAAGCAGAATAACACAAATCCAACCAATTTGAATAATTTAACCGTTTACACTTTTGTATCGTAAATTACAATTTTATGCGACACATGTAACAACCTTCGCGCTCCACGTTCTGACAATAAATGCGTTAAATTCTAAAGGCTCCATCAGTTAAAAGAACATTGTGGAGACTTCTTAGCAAATAAAACTACAGTTTTATGGCAAAATACAACAAATTGTTAACGTAAATGTTTAATTTTTGGTTAAATTTTTACAAAAAAAAAAAAAAAAAAATATATATATATATATACATATAATAAAAAATTTAGAAAAAATCCAAAACATACAGCTTCACTTAAATTCGCACACATTTATATTTACGTACAATATATATACATATGTGTTTGTGAATTATACACTAAAGACCAATTCAGCAACTGAAACAAGTATTAAAAAACAACCTAGAATTGCTCCTTATCTATGCAGAGTATTGATTGTGGTGGTATACAGATGCATTTTATTTTAACAAAAAAATACAAGCTACAATTCATCAAAAATACAAGTAAATTATATTTATATGATATTAAGGTATAATACATACATTGATGTTTATCAATGGCTTAAAGATTTCTGTGCAGATCGAAATAAAATATCATTGACTGTAACTGGAATGCTACTGTATTTGATAATTTTGTGGTCATTGCTAGTGATCACTGAAAAATCGAGCGATTTAAGTCAATAGCCACTTGCATTCAGCTAAGGTCATTTATTGCAATTAAAAATAAATACAAAAATAATATTATTAAATGTTGTTGTTTTTGTTGTTGATGAACATGACGTTGAGTAATTCATGTTGCAAAATTTTTCAAATAACTTTGAACTTTATTTACCACATTATAAGCGATTTTTTTATTCATTTATTATTTATGTGTATGTATGCAACAAGTTACGACTATTATGTAGATTTTTTGTTATGTCTTTCAAACAAGTTTCATAGTTGTTCTTAAAAAAATAAAAATGTTTCAATTGACATAGTCGAAAAATAATAATTTTCGATTTTTGTTATGTGTATGTGTTAACACAACATACATATGTATGTACATGTATGTTTATTATCAAAATGCAATTTAGCCACATTTCATATAAAAGTTTGAAAATATTTGGATACTCTTAACAAAAAAGTGGTTTGTAGATTATTATTAGAAATTAATAAAACAATAAAATATACAGTGATGAAAAAAATTGTATAACGTTTATTGTATATTTTATATAATACTTATATACAATATAGATATGTAAATACATATGTAAGTACTAGCTAATACCCGGTGTGCTTCGCCACCCCCCGAAATGAAATACATAGTAATTAAAGGATAAAAAAAATATATTTATTTAGTAATTAAAATATAAAATTTTTCTTAAAAATTAGATAGACAGATAGATAGATAGATGTTTCCCGTGCAAAGTTTGAAAATTCAAGCTCTAAAAGTTTCCCAGATATACTAATTTTTTTATTTAATTTTTATCGGAGGGACCATACCCCCATAATCCGCTAATTTATTAGACAAATGTTTTCATGGATGTCAAAATTCTTTGTGCAAAATTTGAGCATTCCAACTCCAATAGTTTCCCAGATATATGAATTTTTGCATTTAATTCATATGGGAGGTACCATGCCCCCTACTTCTAGTCCGCCCATATTTTTCTTAAATATTAATATTGATACCAAAGTGGCTCCGACAAAATTTTAGAACTCTGTTATATTTTCTCAGATATGATAATTTAATATTTTCTTTATATGGGAGGTGCCACGCCCACTATTGCTAGTGTACCAATTTTTGTCCAAAATATTCATATTGAAGCTAATGCTAGTCGTACAAAATTTGAGCTCTCTAACTTTTATAGTTTCCCAGATATAAAAATGTTGGTATTAACTTTATATGAGAGATAACACGCCCACTATTTCTTTTCCGCCCATTTTTGCACAAAATGTTCACATTGACACTTAAGTTTATTGTACAAAATTTGGGAAATGTTACTGTTATAGTTTCCTAAATTTACGGCATTTGGTATGCCATACCCCCTATTGGTAGTTCGCCTATTTTTTTCCAGAATGTTAATATAGGTGTCAAAGTTGTTCGTGCAAAATTTGAGGACTCTAGTATTACCAATTTCCGAGATATACTACTTTTAATAGTTATTTAGTAAGTGGGCGTGGCACCTCGCCCACATGGAATTTCAAAATAAAAAGTAGCCTATTTTTCCTTCCAGGCATATAGGAACACACTGTGAAAAATTCAAGAAAATCGGTTTAGCCGTTTAGGCGGCTATAGACTTCAAACAAACATACATACATACAAACAAACACACATTAATTTTTATATATATAGATATAATTTACTTTCCCCTTAAACTTGTTCAAGTAATATGCAAAAAGAATTTTAATGTTCTTTAATTATTGTTATTTAATAGTCGTTTAAAATGTTTATTCACTCTAGATTATAATCAAAAGCTTTTAAAATATATTACATATGTCTGTAAAGTCGTTAATTGCATTTTGCAATATGTAAATTAAATGTTTATGGATGTGGCAAAACTTTCAAATGGGTTTCTTAACAATACGGAATATTTTATTTATCAGAAAAACAAAAACTATTTTAAACCGAGTTATTTCTTATATGTTTTATCATTTATGACTGCCACTGTCCAATTTACATATATTAATATGCGTATTTTTTATATTTATATATTATTTCAATTTATATTATATTTCGGTTTCAATAAGAACTTAAATTAATATAAGAAGAAAAGAACATCAATATGTAATAATATTTTAAAAAATTAATACATTAACGAAATAAAGTTGTCACACGACAAAAAGAATTTACATTTGAAAATGTTAGTGTCACAGTAAACAACAAAGTTATTTAAAAAAACACATTGAAACGGCTGTGTGTATATATGTTTCAACGTGTTTTTTTAAATAACTTTGTTTAACTTTTGAAGCGTTCAAAGAAATTTAACATAGTTATTACTGAGGTATTTTCCAAATATTTTGGAGGAGTACAAGTTTCTAGCTGGTATGTGGGCAGGAGGAGAACCTCCGAAAGTGGTAAACTCTTTTAATTATATAATATCCGACGTGGACCATTTCGGAGGGCCTACCCCTGCCCCAAGACCACTTGTGCTCCTCCAAAATAGTTGGAAACTACCACTATGTGAAATTTCATTTAAATATATTTAACGGTTCAAAAGTTGCACAAAATTATTTAAAAAACACGTTGAAACTGCTATGCACTTATGTATATAGAATGCTGCAGCACACATTTACTATGGAAATTAAGGAAAATGTGCACATTTCGCAGAAGGGGAGTCAAGTTTCAGTGAGTATTTAAACGATTGTGTAAAGGATTTATGCAAGTATTTGGAATCATTGGAAAGGTTACTACTTGAAAAATAATAATTTATAAATAATATAGTATTCGAACTAAATTTTTTCATTAAATTGATCAAAAAACGAAAATTTTTTGTATTTAGTGTAATTTTTCAAAAAAAAAATTTAATATTTGAACTTTAATAAAATCTACATTAATCATTATAAAATTTTAGTATAATGTAAAAAAATTTGTCCTTAAGAGAAGAAGATAAATAGATTCCCATTTTCTTACTCCGAAATACCCAAATTCCAGTTCGGGGAAAGCTTCCTCCAAAAATTGACTTTTTTCATTGAAATGGTCACCCTGTCGTTATAAGGGGCCTCCGTCAGAAAATACTTTTTGGGTATATACCTTACATATAGGGCTCAAAAATTAAAATAATTTTAAGTCGATTCCAGCTTTGCGATTTGAGAATTAAAAAAAAAACATTTTCCAAAATTGACAAAATTTGGATAGGGCTCGTGGGTAGACCTTTGTCCCAAACTCCTCCGGATTTACTTTACACGCTTTTACATTAAGATTTTTTTTGAAAACGTTAAAAAAATGATAAAGCTCAGAACAAAAAACAAATTTTATCACTGAAAAAATGTTGCCACCTTTTTGAAAAAAAACCCAAAAAATGTAAAATTTTTTTAAAGTTTCAACTTTAGATTAATATAACTTTTTAACGGATTCATATAATTATATGATTCTTGCAGCAATATTATTTAGAATTTTGTAGGGAATCTGGCCCGAATATCTCTTAAACTAAAAGAGATAACCCACATATGTAAGTGTATTTTTTATAGAGATTTACAATGACTATCTATATTTAAAATTTCTTTTCTGTCATATCATAAATGAATTTTTGGCGATTTTTTAAAAAAATGACATACCCGAGATGGGCAACTTTGGAGGGCCACCCACTTCCCCCTGACCCGCTAGGGGTCTGTACTCCTCCAAATCAACTCGAAAACACCTCAGCTCTGACCATGTGAAATTTTATTGAGATACCTCTACCTTTAGTTAATGAATTATTTCCAAAAAAAAAAGCGTTTGGAACCACTGTGCAGTGCTTACTACAATGAAAATTTTTAATATTTTATCGATAAAGGGAACAAAATTATAACATTTTTATAAATTTTTCAAGAAAAAATATCGAAAATTTTTTTGTATGATGTACTAAAATGACGGTTTATAGACCAAAATTTTTGCGAAAAATTTTTTAAAATATTTTTTTCATAATTGGATAAAAATTACGAATTTTTTGATACCCATTTCAAGACAAAACTCAATACTTTTTTTTTTGATATTAAGCTAATTTTTACGCATTGTTTGAGGGGTCTTTCAACAAAATTTTTATCTACGGGACACTCTAATTTACATACATACATACTTACATACATACATACATACATACATACATACATACATACATACATACATACATACACACATACATACATACATACATACATACATACACACATACATACATACATACATACATACATACATACATACATACATACATACATACATACATACATACATACATACATACATACATACATACATACATACATACATACATACATACATACATACATACATACATACATACATACATATGTGAAAATATTTATTACGATGCAAAAGTTTGGCTGCATTTAACCTCTAATATAACCAAGATATTCATTATTTTTATAAATAATCCAGTGTTGCCACCAAGAATCACACATCTGAAAAAAAAATACACATAACATTTTATTTTAACATAGATAACCATATCATAAATTTGTATACATACAATGTAATATTAAAAAAAATAAATAAAAATTATACCAATAATTTTTGGAACAATAATATTATGTCGAACTATGTTCAAATCTATTCAAAATATTCCTTCCTTTGTAAAAAAACTATTTGGGAATACATTTTATTTGTTTTTAAATTAACCAAATTACTAAATATTCTTTCTTCTGATGCATTAGAAAAATGTAAAATTAAAATGAATTGAATTATTTCTTTTTAAATTTGAAACAATTTTTCTCCCATTAAATAAAAACTTTTGGCCAGTTAATTTATATTGCGATTAAACTTGTCATTATCTAAATTGCGTGCATTTTCTTTGGTTTAAATGATTGAACAATCTACAAGAGTAAAAATATCAACGGTAAAATTAAATATAGATTTAATCTGATGTATTTCTAAGTAAAATTCCCTACAAGATTCAAGTACGATTGTTTTTTCTGAAGAAAATTTGTCAAATTAAATGAATGTTTAAGAAGGAAAAATTAACTTCATTACACTGAGGTTTAAAATTACACACAGATTACACATGAAACTAATTACACATGGGCTACACATGTAAATAAAAATTACACACGATATGTGTAATTACACATGAAGTGGCAACACTGTAATAATCTCAAATGAACATTAATAAATTCTGCTCATCTTCAATTGGCTGACTACATACATATGTATGTACATTAAGGTAGCCCAAAAAAGTTTGTGGCGATGTCCCCACTTAAAATGAAAGTGTATTTCATATTAAGATGTCATTTTTCAATTTCGATTTTAGTCGAAACATAGAGGCTCAATATTTCATTTATACAAATGGGCTACACTTGTTTGACATGTACATATATGTACTTGTTGTACTACCACTTTCACTATTCATATTAAATAAAACTCCAACTACATTTACTATTTTTGATGATTGTAATCCATCCTTTTGTTTTTCAATTGAATCGACAACAAAAAAAATTGTACATGTATGCTTACTAGGGTGGTCCAACATCGTATGAATTATGAAATGAAATTATGATTCCAAATGATAAAAATAAGATATTGCGTATATATCTTCTAGGAAGATATCTTCCAAATGTTTGTAGGGAAACTGTTTCTTTAACTTTATACATTTTAGTTTCAAAAACTTAACAATAACGAAAAGTTTATTATTATAAAAGCTATTTTGTCTTGTCATATATTTATCCTCTCTTTAAATATATGAATTGGTAAAATTAATAAAAAAAAATCAATAAAAAGTAATCCCAATAAACCATAGAACGATAGTGAAAACGATATTATATTAGGTGCCGATTATAATATGATATTGTATTGCAGGAAACGATATTATTATGATATTGAGATTTCTAAATATTTCTTTCTTCAAAGAAAAATAACAAAATTAAACAAATTTCAACAAACAAAAACAAGCTGGGAATCAAATGCAAAGAAATCAATAGTTAACAGATTTTTAAAGGTAAAACCAAATTTTTTAGATACGTAATTTCAGAAATATGTATGTCCCTAAGATAAAAATCATGCTTGCAAATATTATTGATAATATTTGCATAAAATATGTCATATATGATGATTTTTATGTTTTTTTATTTAGGATTTTTTCTTATTTAAGCTGATTATGCTACTTTATAATTATATTTAGAATATTTAAATAAAAATAAACATAATTTTTGGTATTAAATGGCGTTCAGAAAAAAATTTGGCATTCGAAAACGATCATCACTAGTGATAATTTTTATCATCTAAATAATATCGTTTCGATATCGTTATAATATCGTTTGGTTTATTGGGATATTTAAAAAAACCCTGTGCTCGAAAATGGGACTTATTTTAGTTAAACCCAATGGGTGCCCGCCCATCTTACTCATTGGGTTTATCTAAATCGACTACGCTAAATTTAATGGCTTTAACCATTTTTAAAAGTTAGCGCTCGATTTTAAGATATTTCAGTTTGAATAGCTAAAAGAGGGGTTAGGGCAACTAAGTTTTTTGGCTTAAATTTAATAATTTAGTCCTTAAATTTAAACAATATAAATAATTAAGAATTTATTGAAGTAAAGAGTCATTCATTTTTACAAAAAAATATATTTTAGAGCTGATATTTCAAATCTTTAAACTAACACGGTACGTTTAAATATAGCTAGAAAAAAGAATTTTGGACTACCCTAATGCTTACATTTATTTTTTACAGCTGATTAAGTGCTGATGATGGTAATTCTCAAATTTGATTTATAGAAATGACGGCTTGTTAACTAAAAATAAATAAAAATTCATATGAAATTTAATCAATAATCAAAATTATATATTATATACCTATGTATTTTTATTAGTACATATGATCCAGTTTATCAACGGCTAAATGTCAGGACAAACATTATTTAATGAAGTAAACTATAATTTTACTTGGAAACATCGTGGCTTATTTTTTATAAACGATATTAAGAAGAATACATGAATACTATATTGTAACTGTAATAAGAAATCCGTCATAATTGCATTTAAACTAGTTGGAATAGAATCAGATCTGTAAATAAATATTTACAGTATTTTTTTATATATTATTTCTGACGTCACTGACTGCATACAATTGTGGAAGTTTTCAAGCTTCTTTTCATGGTCAAGTTCATGTTCATATTATACGCGTCGAATATAATATAACATTACAGATGTAAACTTCATGTTCAGATATCCATCCATTTATATGCTTACATACATATATACATGAATAACACAAATACCCAGTAAACATTTCCTTTTGAATCCAATATGATTTTGTACAAAAATTTTATACAAACTTCAAATTTAACTTGGTGATGTAAAATGAAAGAATATGTACACGATATTTTTACAGAAAATAAAGCTCGATATAACATATATTTCCAGTTCACAATATACCTCTAATATTAGCCATAAAAAACATTATTTGCAAACTAAATGAAAAATGCAGAAGATTTATTCATTGGCTATTAAACGCGAAAACGAAATTTTCACTATCCTGCCTCATGGAAAAAATGTTTAATATTTATTTGATTTAAGTGTTGACTGGGTATATATTAATATATAAATGTATTTGATTATATTTATATGTTATACAGTGATAAACACAATTATTCGACTTCAATTTTTGCCAAACCAATTAATGGTCAAAGTTTCTATTAAATGTTAAGTTGTGAACAAATTTACGAACTTAATCACAATGCAATTAAAAGTAATTAAATACATTCAATGTATCTTACATACTATAGTTATATATAATAACCCAGCAAAAAAGGAACTCAAAAAGAGCTGAAAAAGTCATGAATTTAACATTGTGTTGGCATTGGAAGGAAGTACTTACTGGTGCAAAAGAGCTGCAGAAGTTCTTTTTTTAACCCATGGTTGTCATTGGTAGGATGTTCTTCTTTTATGCTTCTTATTAATTTCTTTTGAAGTACTTCCTTTAAAACAATGTTTATGAAATTTTTTTACAAAAATTCTGTTTTAGCCTTATTAAAAGATAATAAAAATTCATTAAAATTTATAAAATTTTAATTTTCTTAGAAATTATTTACCTTTTTTCCAGCTAAAATTTCATTTATTTTCACTTTTTTGGAAGTAATTATTAAAAACTTCAAGAAAAGTTAAAAATATTCACTTTGTTCTACTTTTGAAGTGGTGAAAATGTTCTTTTTTGGAAGCCCATAATGGTTTTTTTGCTGGGAACTTAAATAAATATAAAATTTTTGAAGTAATAAAAAGCAATATTTATCCCACTGTCTGTTTATATATTGAAAGTATAAAGCATAGATAACGTGACCAGAGTGTTCTTGTCAAAAAACGGGACCCGAGCGTTTAAAAAGCGGAATTTTTAAAAGTTTTGCAAAAAAAAGGAGAAAATTTTAACCTGTTTCTCAAAATATGTTAAAAAGAAATCCAAGTTAAATTTCAAGTTTGAATTCAAATTGGGATTAATAAAAAAGTAATACTTTCTTATTTTGATATCAAAAGTTTTTCTTAAATATATAAATAAATACTCCAAAGAAAAAATGTTATTTTCTCAATTTGACTTCAAATTTTATTGACAAATCAGGCTAAATTTAAATAAATATTGCGAAGACATATGATTTCAAATAATTATAAGTTTGAGAAAAGTATGAAAAAATTAATTCGTTTTATCATTATTTCAATCGATGTTTAGTTTTGGTTTTATTTAGTAATTACGTCTTTTTGATGAGCTGAATACGGAGAAAATATAAATATTTAAAATTCAACTCCAGTTTTCTATCAAAACAAATCCTATATATATATTTTTTTTGGAATATAATACTGAAGAAATACCCCAGTCAAATAATTATATGTGCATACCTATAAAGTAATTTATTTTCTTCAAAAATGGGATTTTCAAATTCAAATCTTTTTTATATTTTTAATGTTTATTAGAGCTTTATAAGTCAAATGAAAAATTTATTTCTTATGTGTATTTTGTGGCAAAATTTAATTGATTTTAAAATTGTTCATAGAAAATAATTATATGTGCACGACAAGAATTTTATAAAAATCCTTTATTTAAATAAATTTAATTTTCAATATTCATGAAAGTTGTTAAGGAATTGTGTTATCCTAATATAACGTTACCAGATGCATCCTTCGTTATACCGATTCGTCCTTTTTCCTTTACATATATATAGGTCAAAACTGTAGTATACTTATACAAAATCAATTTGAAACATTTGATATTGTCATATAGCTCTGAATCTAAATATATATCAGCATAGAGTATTCTTTGGAAGTCCCTATGTCATGAAGGTCTGAGGATCATTACTGGTCGCTGCAGAAATATAATATTTTGTGACTTAAAAACCGATTTTGAGGCCCGATATAGTAACATCGTCACATTAATTTACTGAAAAATCTAATTTTTGTAGAAAATTCATCAACGAAGCTATTGGATTTTTTGTCCAGTAAATTTATGTTGTGCTGTGAATTAATTTAGCTACGTCCAATAAATATTTTTAACTTCTATCTAGAACTAAAATTGACTTATATTATGTGCGATTCGACACTATGATTACGCTTCAAGCATGTCTTTTATAGACGTCGAATATCCATGTAATATTTATGATAAACACTTGGATAATTTAAATATAATATTTTTCATCCCTTATGCACATGAACTCATGGTGTAATTAAAGTTTTTAACCAAAAAATTATATTTATCATAAAATCCTGCGTGTGGATTTTTGTACCGCTCTATTAGTTATGTTTTTGCCACCCAAAGGTCATAATTTTAATCTAAAACCTCTTTTATTAGTTTATGCTCACGTCCAATTATTAAAACCCGTTCATTTGGCCGTTATTTTTCTGTAACACATGTTGTTTTTCTTCGAAAAATGTCCTTAAGCCCCGCTAATCAGCAATTGATTATGGGTTACCGCTCCTAGAATGATAGCAATTTCTCAGATTTTTTGAAAATTTTCAACAGTATTATGATAAACATTTTATGTATACACCATTTTTTGGACTTTTACATAAACTGTCGTCTTACTTTAATGATTTCAGCACTTCAACTGACAGTTCATGACCTGGTGACATATTTTGGCTATAAATTAAAAAAATAAAATAAAAAAATTTTGGTATTTTAGGTCTAATCATTTTAAATATTCCCCTAATAACTTTAATTTTAACTTTAATTGTTTAAACGGTTCAAACTGTGGACTTCATGTCAGTCTGTTGAGTAAAAATTTCAATTTGCACATATAATTATTTTCTATTAAAATTCAGAGTTTGATATGTTTATTTTAACGGTACTTTAAATACAATGCCAAGAGGAACCTAAAATTTTGCAAATAGAGACATTAGGTAAGAATGAAAAAAATTGTAAACCAAAGAAATGTATATCACTCTTGGAATATATAAAAACCAGAAAACAAATATTGCACATATAATTATTTGACAGAGGTATGTTTACTGCAAAGCATGTATATTTAACATGAAACAGTAGGTGGTGAAGATGTGATCGTTACAAAAGGCTTAAAATTTTTAATTTAAAAATTTCAATTAACTTTTCAAGAAAGCTTACCTTGTAAATGAGCTTTCTATCAATTTTACTAGTATATGGAGTGAAAAAAAATCCAAACTACAGTCGAACACGGTTATAACGAACTAGAAGGGACCGACAAATTTAGATCGTTATAAACGTAGTTCGTTATATCCGTAAAATTCCATAAAAAATATTTGTTAACAAAATATAGGTACGTATTTTATTACGATACTAATATTTGTAATTAAAGCGTATTTCTTTTCTTTTTAAATGGGCTGTATTTATATTTTAAATATCAACGATTTTAATATACCTATAAGGAGGAATATTTTTTTGCATTCATCAGTCATTGTCCAAGAGTCATTGTCATTGTCCAAGATTAATTATATTTATTTATACTCATTCAACGTTTACTTTTATTACCGAGGTTTTGACATTGGCATGTTTTGAGATCTTTACTCTTTGAGGAATAACGATTTTCTAATATTTTAATTTGTAATCCTCTTATAATTTCAGTTTTATTTATTTTTTATTTTTTTATTTATTTCTAGCTATTTTCGTTAATATGTATAAAAATAAATTGTCTTTATTTGTCCGATAATTTAAATTGATATTAACAATTATTTCTATTTGTGGAATAATTTGAATTGAAATAAATAAGAGTTAGTTGGTTTTTACATTATTTAAAAAATTTTTAATGTGCAATTTTATTTATCTAAAATTAGTATTTATGGGAGTTCGTTATAAACGTAGTTTTTTATATGAAATATTCTTCTTGGGACCATAAAAATGCGTTATAAAAAAAGTTCGCTATAACCGTGTTCGTTATAAAAGAAGTTATTTGTATGAAAATTTTGTATAAAATCAATGGGACCAAAGAAAAGTGTTCGCTATAGCCATAGTTCGTTAAACCGTGTTCGACTGTATTTCTATTTACATTTAAAAAAAATATTGTCAAGAATGTTATAGAAGACGTAATTAAGGAAATCTGAAATATGAGGTTAAAGTTAAAAAAGCGGGATTTGTTTATAAAAAGTGGGCAAAATATTTTAAGCGCGATAATCCCGCAAAAAGCGGAATGTGTGGTCATGTTAAGCATAGATGAAGCTGCACTTCTAGTTTCACATTTAATATGCATAGTTATTGTGAATATATGAATACATATAGATAGATGTATTATTACATTAACATGTACATATGTATGTATGTGCTATTCTTTAAGTAGTTCTTACTTTAAAACTAGACTAGTTAATTATATTCATTTCGACAGTTAAGATGTTTCTATCGTCATTTTAAAGTTCGTTTAATTTAACGTATTAAAATTAGTATTAAAAAAGAAAACACACATAATTATTATTACTATATTTACATACATACATACATTTAATACAATGTACTTGTATTCGTATCTTAAACATTTTAGTTAATTATATTTCTTTATTGATACGTGTTTATATCTTATGGATAATAAAGAAATAGACAATAATGAAGCTACATGTTCAACGAGTTATCCATCATCGGGAGCATTGTGTATCCATGAACAACATTGGAATATAACAATAAATTCAGAAGTTATGCATTACGATTATATCAACATGTTGCTACAAATATGCTCACAACGAAATGTTGCACAAGAAATGTGGCGTTTATTTTTATTACTGTACGGCTTGGCAAGTGTTTTTCTTGTTAGCAAATGTGTATGTATGATTTTACAAATTTTAATAAAAATGTACATGAATGGAACACAAATTTAGAAAAACATACATATGTACGTTATTATATTGAATGTTGTCTTATGTGATATTTTGGATCGTGCCACTTACATAGCTAGTATGTCGTAAGCTGAAATGCAAAGTCACGCCAGTACATAACAGTCTTTGTGTATTTATACACAGAAGATAAAAAAAAAATAAAATTTATCATTCATTTCTAAATATTAACAATATTAAAGAAAGCAAATTCGAAATTAAAAAAAAAAAAAGTTTTACAAATCAATTATATGTTTTAAAATTTATTTGCGGGGGTAAAAA
Organism: Protophormia terraenovae; assembly: GCA_951394005.1. Taxonomy (NCBI): domain Eukaryota; kingdom Metazoa; phylum Arthropoda; class Insecta; order Diptera; family Calliphoridae; genus Protophormia; species Protophormia terraenovae. The sequence continues at coordinate 2,000,058 of OX596073.1, forward strand.
TGGTGAATACTCACTCGTACTTTTAATATTATAATATTTATGTATATTTTCACTGTTGCATATTGTTGTAGCAAATTGTTTGGGTGATTGACAATTAAACATACTTAAATACATATTTTTATTGGTATTATGAAGAATTAAATGATTAAATAAAGTGAATGGTGTGGAATAAAGAAAATAAATAACATCAACATTGTGTGTGCATGAATAATAAATGATTTGTTACTTACTGGCCTCAAGAAAGTGCAGATACAAATTTTCAAATGATTAACATTTATGTATTTATGATTAATTTACTTTCAAATTCAAGTGTTAAAACTACTTTTACATATACATACTACTTATTTAATAATATTTAATTTTAATAATCAATTTATGTAGCAAGGTAATAAAAAAAGTACTAAATGACCATATTTTTAAGATTTTTAAAATCTAAACTAAATAAAAGAAAATAATAAAATTTAATAAATAGTTTCTCTATAATTTAGGTAATTTGTAGTAATGACATTACATATTGCTTTGTTTAACTAACGGCACAAAATGTTTCCAGTTCTTGAAATATATTTTCAACAAAGAGAAATGACTTTCAATTTCACTTTATATGAATTAAAAATGTTTATGATACCGAACAAATAAATATTCCTAAAGCCACAAAAAATGTATTTTTAATAAAATTAGTTTCCCACCATTTAAGTTCTTTAAATTTGATTCATGGTAATTTTTTGTTGTTTGTGATCTTCAATCATCATAATGAGGAAATTATCAGCTCCATATTTTCAATAAAAGCTCATCAGAAGTAAATTAAAATTACTTACATATACATATTTATATATGTACATTAGGGCTATAACTTTTTCCCTTTTTTTTGCAAATATCTAGTATAGTAAAATAGGCCATCGAAAATTATTTAAAAAAATTGTATTACTTTTTCGCGGTTGTCAAAAAAGTTCACCAACAAAACGCGGTAAAGTTTAGAAATCTATATATATATAAAAGAGTAACGTTACTGACTGACTGACTGATTCATCATCCCACAGCCCAAACGGCTGAAGCTAGAGAGACGAAATTTGGAACGTAGGTAGGTCTCCCTCCATATAGATCCACTAAGACGAGATTTTTGGAAATTCGAATGTTTAGGGGGTAAAAACGGGTAAAATCAGTAACCTTATAACTCGCAAACTAATAATGATACAAAAAAAGTTGAATAGTTATCGTTATTCATTTAAAAAATAATTGAACAGGTGTCTGGTACTTTTTTGAAAGTCGGCCGTTTTAGGGAGAAAACGGGTAAAAACTGTATTTTGGTACTTTATGTATCTTTGAAACCATTAACATACAGATAAAATTTATGTCGTATTCATAACTTATCAAAAAATGAGAAATATAAATTTGGTACTTTTTAGAAATTCAAACGTTTAAGGGGCAAAAATCGTACCTATTTTTGGTACTTTTTTCATAAAACATTTTTTTATATTTATTGACATAACCATATGCGTATTTTAATATGGAATCTCACTATAATTTAGAAACTCACTGGAATACAATTTCTGATACTTCTATGGGTGAAAAAAAGGTACCAAAAAAGGGGTAAGGTCGGAAATTACATTTTATTCAAATTTAATAATGAATTTTCAATTACAATAAACATAAAAACATGAAATTAAGAAAATGTAGATAAGAATTCACAAGAGTGCAATTTGTGGTACTTAAAGATACATGGTCTGTGGGTAAGAATTCAAGAGGATGTACTTTATGGTACTTTTTTCTTCTTCTATTGGTACTTTTTTCCATTTTCTGTAATATTTAACCTAGAAATATGAAATTAAAGACATGAATTGCTAAGTGAATGAGAATCCGTAAGAGAGAACTTTGTGGTACTTTTTCGTTCTTCTAATGGTACTTTTTGAATTTTCTATAATATTTAACATAGAAACATAAAATTAAAGATATTTGGCCCTAAATGAATGAGAATTCATTAGAGGGGACTTTGTGGTACTTTTTTGTTCTTCTAATGGTACTTTTTGAATTTTCTATAATATTTAACCCATAAACATGAAATTAAAGATATGTGGTCTTAAATGAATAAGAATCCATAAGAGAGGTTTTTGTGTACTTTTTTGTTCTTCTAATGGTACTTTTTGAATTTTCTATAAATATGAGCCCAGAAACATGAAATTAAGTATATGTGGTGCTAAGTGAATGTGAATCCATATGAAGGGACTTTGTGGTACTTTTTTGTTCTTCCTATGGTACTTTTTTAATTTTCTATAATTGTGAACCTGGAAACATGAAATCAAGAACATGTTGTGCTAAGCGAATGAGAATCCATAAGAGAGGACTTTGTGGTACTTTTTTGTTCTTCTAATGGTACTTTTTGAACTTTTTATAATATTTAAAGTAGAAACATGAAATTAAATATGCATGGTCCTATGTGAGAAAGAATTCACAAGAGGGGTCTTTGTGGTACTTATTTTGCTCTTATAATGGTACTTTTTGAATTTTGTGTAATTATGAATCTAGAAACATGAAATTAAAGATATGTGGTCCTAAATGAATCCATAAGAAGGGACTTTTTGGTATCTTTTTTCGTTTTTCTAATAGAACTTCTTGAATGTTCTGCAATTTTTATCCTTAGAAACATAAAATTGAAGATGTAAGGACCTAAGTGAATTAGAAACCTTAAAATGGTTTTTGTGGTCCTTTTTCTTTATTCTAATATACTTTTTCGTAATTCTGATATTTATTTTTCGTTATTCTAAGATTAGAAACCTGAAATTATTATTAAAAATGTTCCCAAGGGAGTTAAGAATCTTAGTTTAAATTTAATATATAGTATGGTTTTTATAAAAAATTTCCGCTAACGAAGTTGCGGGTTTACAGCTCGTCAATAAACAATTCCAATGCAACAACGAATAATCATATGCACACAACGTGGTACTAAAGAGTATAGAACATTTATCCGTTGTACAAAACAATGTCCACGTTAAATTTGAATTTTATGTATTTTAATAATTAAAAACAAAATTTTTCACATTACTATTTTAATTTATTAATAAAATATTTAAAATTTTTTATTTAAAATGTATGTACTTTTTTTTGGGGAAATTTTAAAAAATCGTTTTTGTGGGTAAAGTTTTTATTCCAAAATGACCCGAAAAAAATGTTTTCGTAAATAACACAACATTCGCCATCGCGTGCTGCTAGGGCGAAAATTTGGTTATATCCCTAATGTACATACATATGTACATACATTTTAAGAAAAATATGAGTATAAAATAAATAAAATTTCTTGATGAAAAATGTGGATCCAATTAAAAACAGGAATCGTTACTTAAAAGCGTTTAATGTCTTGTATAAAAAAATAATAATAATTTTTGGATAAAATTAAAAAATTGTTATTTTTGTTCTGGACTATTAAAGTACGATTTTTGAAGATACATTCCCAAAGTTTTATTTTTATATATCGAGGGCTTATATTCAAAATGGGTCATATGCAGATTTCAAAAAAAAAAAAAATAATAATGTTTGCTTTAGACTCTTTAGGATTGTGTTTTTTACATATGGTATTAATTTTGAAGCCAAAAGTTAATTCTAACACTATTTTTTTCACTTTTGTTTTTGGGCTATCTACAAAAAATATATTTTTCTAAGGATAAACGAGCTATCTCATCAAAATTATCTTATCTCAATGCAGTCTGAAGAAGAAAAGCCATTAAAGTTAGATTTTTAACCTTTTTTTTAGGTTTATAGACCATACGCGGGTACATCCATCAACATTTCATGAGGCTAAGTGGGAGCATTAAACCTTAGATTTAAAGACAGGAATGAAATAATTAAAATAAAATTCGTGATTGCAAGCAAAATATCTTATTCCAAAAGCAGTTTCTTAAAAAAATTATAATTAAATAAAAAGTGCCATAAACATCATCTTTGAATGTTTTAATCACAATTGAGTTGTTGATATGCAATTTAATATAACTTTAATTGGTTTGAAAAATTTGTTTGATTTTTTTTCGCATGCAATTTTTTTCCAAATTTAAATTTATCTCCTGATTGGTATGACCAAAAATATTATCTGTTACGCCTTTAAATTTCGATAAACAAAACGGGCTATATGAACATTTTATAAAACACATTAAAAATAAATTAAGACAAAAAGGGCTATCCACCATAACTTCGCGAATAATGGGGTTAAAAGATTTATTTTTCAGTGTGAGGTTTAGTAGACATAATATTAATAACTCGTAGAAGACCGGATTGCAAAATTAGTGAAATAAACAGTTTTTATGCTCTCCTGAACAATTGGGGTTTTGCATATGGCTCGTTTTGAATAAAAGCCCTCGATATAAATTATATATAAACAATATTAAAATAATTAATATTTTCTATTGGAAAATTTTTATATTTTTATATTGAAAAGGTAAATTTGAAGAACTAACCTAAGACCAATTAACAGCGTTGTTTTTAGGTTTTAAAGCTAAATTGTTTTCTATTCTGTTTGTAGTGATTCTTAGGCGTTTACTAGAGTAATTGCAGTCAACGCGTTCACTGTGTTTGAAGCATTTAACCACCTTGAAAATAAAGTGACCGTTTTATTAAAAATGTTTAATATATTTCTATATGTTTTACCTTTTTCGTAATGTATGATAGTTATTCTTAGTTCTCCTATACTTAATTATGCGCTATTTGCCATCCTTTAGGTCGAAATTGTGATTAAATTAAAAATTTTGGATTTTATAAAATTTTCTAATATAATCGAAAAAGTGATATTTTATCTCTCTCATAATATAACAAATAACTATCGCTGTTGTACTAAAATAATTTTGCAACCATAAAATTCACTTATTTTTAACAAAAAACTTAAGGTCGGATTCCAGAGAACCAAGCGTGGCCTTTTTTTTGAGCCGGAATCTAATGGTTAGAAAGAAATCAAAACACCGATAAAAATAATTTGGGCATCGGGGGATTTAAAATAATTTTTTAGGCCTTTTTGAAATGAATTTCTTTTTTAACATAATTGGCAATACTGGCCCCTATATATGTATGTACTTATGTTCATGTGTACCACAAAAACTGCATGCATTTTTATATATGCAATATTAACATTATGGAATAAAAGGTAAACTTTCGTTTAAAGCCGTGAAATTGTGTATATAAATGCATTGTTTGGAAAACAGAAATCATGTTGGATGTGTATGTGAGTGTTGAAGTACAGTTTCGGTCAAAACTATTTAAACAATAATCGCATTTTATACGCAGTATGGTTGTAAAAAATATTAATGTTAACAAATTTAGTGTGAAAATTTTTTTTTAAGAAATTTTAAACTTAGTTTTACTTTGTACAGATACATATCGTTGGTACTATGTGTAATAGAGTGTCGCGTAGACAAAAATTTTGTAGGAAGACCCCTCAAACGATGCGTAAAAATTAGCTTAATATGTGAAAAATATAAAAAAAAATTTAAATTGACCATCAGTTCCCTACCAGCCATTGAAAGTCACGGGTCTAGAACATTTCGTCCAAAAATAGTTCAAAGTTTTGTCTTGAAATGGGTATCAAAAAATTCGTAATTTTTAGTCAAGTATGAAAAAAATATTTTAAAAAATTTGGTCCATAAATTGTCATTTTAGTACATCATGCGAAAAAGATGTTCGATAAAAAAAACTTGCATAGTAGTAAGTATTGTTGATAATATATAATTTTCCAAATTTTTCCACAAAATTTTTCATCAAAATGCCTTAAAAAGTCTTCTGAAAGTTGTATTGATCAACTATTTTCAATATCTTGTTTTTTCATAAAAAAAATGGTGTTTCGCACCTCAGAAATGTTCAAAAACACATAAGATTTTTCGTCAGCACGCCGACTATGTATACTCATGTCCCAAGTAGGCTATCAAAAATAAAAATAAATTTTAAAAGTTTTGTGTCCCTTTTGGTTTTTAAGGGTCTTCCTTTAAGACTAATGAGTTCGTCCTCAATATAACAAAAATTCCAATGTATGTGGTAATGCTACTATTATTTTGCACACAGCTGTATGTGTAACCTTATTATGGCACTACATATTTTGATAAATAAACTGAAAGAAATCTAGAATACTCTTTATATTATAAATTGTTTTGATTCAGACTGTTTGTTGGTAAACGTATTTATTCGTGTGAGTTGAATACACATACAAATAGACAAAATAAAAATGAAAACAAAACACTGGTTACTTACTTGGCTGTTTAGTTGGTTTGTCTTAAATTTCTTCTGTCAAATGCAGGCTTATTTGATTTAACTTAGTAATTCTTCGCTATTGTTGAAATTTTGTGCGTCTTTTTGTATGCCAGTGTGTGTATGTGTGTTTGCGTTTTTAAAGCTCTAACAATTACAATGCGTCAATACACACTACACTGCAGTTAGTTACCTGTTCATGTTTGTTAATAATAATTGTTGGACAAATCCATTAAACACTGAATAAACTTTAATTCAGTCGGGCACAATACGCGATACTAATACAATCGATTTACAAATAACGGAACGTTTAAAACATATAAAAAGGAAATATTAAGAAATTAAAAAAATAATAACTATATTTCCTATAATAAATTGGATTTTGGATGAGTGATTTTTCTTTCGTTTATACAAGCGATTGTTGAGGCAAATAGTTTTGAAAGAAATTATATTTGAAATTATTGTTGTTTTTAATAATTTCAAATATAATTTCATAAATATCTATGAATGATGAAAATGATTTGAATCACATATATTTTATGAAAAAAATGGATAAATTTTATGTTAAACCCAAAAGAAATTTGGTATCAACCAATCCCTCTACAAGTAAAGCTACAAATACTTCCCGAACATCTTCGGAGATATTTCAATCATCCTCAAATGGCAAACGATTAGGTGTTGGAAATATTTATTCAAAAATTCGTCACAAAATTGAAGATAATTTGACACCAAAGATCAGTAGCAAACTTTATAAAACTGGAAAACATTCAAAGTCCATGACAGCCCTAAGTTCAATTGGTGCTTCCTCAGGAAAATATACATTGACAAATAAAAATTCAGTTGGTACAGAAGCTACATCCACTGAGAGTCGAAAAGTTAAATTGAAATCAAATGGCAATAGTACATGTTCGGGCGATATAAAAAACCCATACGCTGAGTGTTATAATACGTCAAAGGATACTTCTTATTTTGCTAAATCATCGTTGTCCTCATATGTAGACAGCGATGAAGATGAGGCCCAGTTGAGTTTAAATATGGCAAAAACATCTTTAGAAGACGAAATTTTCGAGGAATTGGAAAAGGCTGCTCATGATGAAAATAAATTAAATGAAGTATTGAAAACATTTGATAAAATAATATTTGATTACAATGATCCACAAGTACACATAAAATCAATATCAACTATCGACAATCAATGTATAGAAATGAAATCAGAATGCGCTCCAAATACAAATCTTAAAACTGATAATGAACACAATACAAAAAGCAAGTCAACGGATGAAGATAAGAGTGTAGCAGAGTTTAACAATAGAATTAATTCGGAATCCTGTTGTATAAAATCAGAACAAACTGATCTTCAGTTGGATTATAATATGAATGAATGTAAAAACTTAGAAAAATCTGCATCATCACTATCTCTGACTCGTAGAAAATGTTATCAGTCGCCAAATTCACCTTGTCTAAGGCAAATGCGTCATGCCTTTGCTAAGCAACAAAGATCTAAATCAGTATGGGAACTGTCAAACTCTACCAAAATACCCATATTGAAAGCAATACCTTTAAAAACAAGAAGTAAAAGTTTTTGTTATCACAACTCTGAGGAAAGTAAACATAATTTTAAATCATTACAAAATCACCAGTCAATGAAAACACCAAATCAATTATTAAGTGATCAAGACGGACCTAAGGTTTCAGAGGCTTTAAAAAGCAGGAAAAAGAAATCTATAGATAAAAAAGATAAATCGATTGTTTCCAGTTCCCCGATTAAAATTAAAAACGAGACCAAATCACAAAATAAAACGCCCTTAAACAACAAGACTTTACAGTTTAAAGGTATATCATCGAAAACGAAAAGAAATCCAACATGTGTTCCAAATGTAAACTTAACATCTAAACCCCATATCAATATAACTTCGTCTGTGTCACGACATAGTAAAACTAGTGATGAATTACTGGATAAATGCCTAGAAAAAGGTCAACAAATTTTACGCAAAGTTGAATCGATCAATACTCAAAGAACTCAAATCTCTTCAAATAACAAAAAGTCGTTAATACGAACAAAATCAAATTCGAATAATAAAATATCCAAAGACAACTTAACGCTAAAGCGTAAACAATGGCTTCATAAGCTTAACTATGCGAACGAAGAAAAGATAGCTGCGCCCCCATTGGAATCGTGTAAAATTATACCACCCGTTTTGGGAGAAACCTCAGATAAACATGCTGAACTGCTGGTACAAGTAACAAATGCAACACATTTAAATATCACTAAACAACGAACAATTTCCGAAGAAAGTAAAATAGCAAAAACACATAATTCAACTCTACAGCTGGATCTAGCTGTAAAAAATCACGAATCAGATTCGGATGATTCTGGCCATATTTCAAATGAAAATATGGAAATTGCCATTAATCATACATCACATTCATCATCAGCCAGTTTATGCGAAACTTCGTCCACATCTTCATGTTCTGTAACTGAGTCTATAGGTGAAAATTCCGAAAGCAATGGCGTTGTTACCAAATCTTTAAAAATGTCTGAGGTCTTGCAAAAATTTGAACGCAAAGCCCAAACAGAAACCTCTACAAAAAATGTTAACGAAAATTGCATTGACGCTTTCGTCAGACCAGAAACTAAGTCAACCAAAAATAACAATATTGCATCTAGTAATAATAATGTACCAAAAACAAATAAATTATTTTCACAGCAACTGTATTTCGATAATAGTTTCAATTCACCTATTGATTCTCGGTTTTGTACTACTTACAAGGTTGCCGAAGTCGAATCTGTCAGTGTGATAAGAACGCATGTTGAAATTTATCCAAATTATACCAAAGAGGTAACTATAAGGCTTCATTGAATTTAATTTAATTAAATGAAGTGAGATGAACGATTGAAAAATTATTGGAAATTAAAAATGCATTTAGTAGTTTGCTTGTATTTTATTGTAATGTAGTTTTATGTATATTAGTATGTATATTTTAAATATATTCTTCTTTTAATTATTTTTTATCTATACATATTGTATTATATTGTTTATGATAATTATATCTTTTATTTTATTTAACTATATACATAAATAAATTAACTTTAAATATAAACAAAAAAAAAAAAATGGTGTCTTTAATGGTTAACATTTCTTTTTTAGATAATTGTTTTGTCTTTGGTTGGGCTTTACTAGGTATACGGAATACTTTTGAATGAACTTGCATCCTTTCTCCCATTCTGCTTTTAGAATTTCTTATTTACAAAGTTTACATACTTAATTCAAATTTATTTTTTTTTTTTACACATACATTAAAGTAATTAAACTTCTTACAGACAATTTGTAGCAAAATTTATTTTTATTAAAAAACATACATGTTAATTTACGAGTATAAAATAAGATTTGATGAGAATTTTAGCAAAATACTTAATTTAATATTGAACTAAAATAAAACTTTAGTATTCAAAAAATTCACTATTTCAAATAATTTAAAGTGTTTATTTTATTAGATAAGTTTGTATCTTAATTTGTATTTCAATTACTTTTATACATATAAAAGTAATTGAAATACATACATATGTGTGTTTTAGTATGAGGTTCACAACCTAAGAAATCTATGATCTAGAATATTACAAATATTTTATCGCTCTCTTCATTATTTTGCATAGTGCTATTTATTTGGCTATCGGCCATTATGCTATTTTGTTTATATGAACACCTGTAAAAAAAATTCACGTAGATAACAAATAGTCACTACTGACAAATACGTGATCTTGCAAAGTTATGTGCGTTCCTGTTCCAAGATGTACAAGGGTAAAATATTAATCAACTAAAATCGAAACTGGCTACCATCCTAGGTAAATGAGCGTCTTATTGGCGTTACAACAAATTACATTATTAAGAAATAAATAAAAACTAATTCAAATTTACGTACGTGCACTAAACATGAACATTTTTAACTTAACAATAGAGGTGTGGTATAAGAGAGCCCATTGCAATTCCTCTAACAAAAAATTTTGTTTTCTATATAAACATTCATATTATGAATTGTATGTGTCTACTTTAATGGCTAAATTTCAAGAAATTATTAATTAATATTTGCATGCTGCACACGTACATATTTTTGTAGTTTATGGAAACGAAAGACTTTCCTTGTACTCGTACACAATTTTTGGAATCTAAATGAATGAAAGTGAAACTAAAATCAGGGTGTGCGAGTGCTTATCAAGACCTACGACAAAATATGGAATTTACGTAATTAATTTTGGAAATATTAAAAGATGGACAAACCAAAATCGCTTAAAAATCATGATATAATAAAAAAAAAAACTTTTAAAGGAAATATATTCTCGTAGTTGGATTGTTGTTAAATTTTTGCCAATACTTACTTCTATGCATATGTATATCTACATACATACATATTCCTAATACATACATACTTATAAGTCCAATTGAAATGTTTACATAGTCAAGTTTTTATAAGCAATTGTGTCACTTTCGTCTTTATTATAAGAAAGATTTTCTTAAATTTACAAAATTGATTGAAACTGAGTCATGTGTCTTGTCGTATAACAACTAATATTGAATATCTTTTACGCAGCTGTTTTAAAGCATAAACAATTTGACGTAACTTTTTCTCTACTTTTAAAAAATTAAGGTACTATATTCAACTGTACCAAATTATATATCGAGACCCTATTTTCAAAATCCTCTATTTCGAAAAACATGACTTTTCAGGAGAGCAAAATAACTGCTTATTTCTCTTATTTCTCAAATATTTAAAAAAAATATTTTACAACATACAGTGCACGAAAAAACCTAAGCATATAGAGTAAAATTTTACATTTTTTGCTACCTATAAATGAAATAAAAATATGAATTATCTTTTTAAACACTGCAATATAAGTGCATTAGGGGGTTTATGGAAAATGTTATATTTTATATGGTTTATTTGGAAAAATATAAAAATAAAAAAAAATAACCTAAGCATACAAAATAAAATTTTGTGATAATCATGATGCATTAGTCAGCATTTAATTAAAATAATACATTCTGGCATTAATCTTTCCCTAGTAATTGAACCCTGTATGATTTAAAATGTTTCATTGTGTAATTAATAACGAAATGTCGTGTTAAACCTATTGAATTAAATAAAAGTCCGCCAGGTTGACAGCATTCAGAGAATGTGGCTGGATTTTTCTTCTCAAATATCTGAAAACTAAGCCGAAATAAAGTTTATCATATTTATGTGTCCAAACAATTACGAAGGCTACTGAAAGAAAAGTCTTGAAAAAAGAAATCTAAAATTTTTAATAAGGATATTATGGAAATAAAAAGAATTCCTACTAAAAAAGAGTATCGCCTCGCCAAATATTAACTATTTATAAATATTAACTATTTATCGTACTTATACATTTAAAATTCATATCTCGACATAAAGTATGCGAAATGGGATACTAAAATTTAAATCTTTGCCCTCTTACAAAGCACCAAGAATGTTGTTCGCCGAAAATCAAAGATTTTGGGCCAAAATTGGAGGAAGTTATTTTTAGTGACAATAAAATACTTAAATTGTATTACTAGATGGTTCTTTCGTGTATTGATACAAAATAAACGGCGGGATGAGAAAATCAGATACCAAATTACTGGAAGGATTTATTATAGAATATCGTGCAAATAGTTACAATAAAATATTACAAAAGGGCTTTATAAGTACAGATTATTATGATAAAAGTTCCTTTTCATACAAAAAGTATTATTAGAACTTGGTCCATACATTTCTGCTAGATATCTCCTCATCAAAAATTAAAAGTGAACAAAAAAATATGTTTGCGGAAAAAAAAATTGTTCTAATAGGACACGAGCCAGTTTTTTCATAAACCTGAATTATTATATAAAGAATGCAATGAGCCATAAAAACTATTAAACCGCTATAACATTGTATATAATTTTAAATAAAGCATGCTAATACAATTTGTATGCTTAGGTTATTTCGTTCTACTCTTTACAATTGCATCATATTTCTTAACAGTGATCTCAGGTTTTGTAATTTCAGTGTCAAAATATGTAACTGCAAATAGTTCAAAATAGAATGTGGAACATACGTTTTGGATATAAAATAAATAAAGTGGGTTTTCTTACATTTTTATTGTATATGCTTAGGTTTTTTAAAAAACGAAAATGAAATAAGTCCAAAAAAATTTCATACATTTTAGAAGTTCTTTCATATTAAATAACTCCTAAATTTTGTTGAAATTATTGCATTTTTTTAGGGAGTAACTTCATTTTCTTATGAAATTATTTCATTTTTTAAAAATACGAATAATGAAATAAGTCGCTTCAAAAATTTACTTTTGGATTTGCTTCATTTTTCAAAGAAGTAAGAAATTATTTAATTTTTTAAGGATTTATTTCATTTTCTTAAATTTGGGTTAATTTTAAAATTTCTGAATGGAAGTCTATGAACTATATTTTCAATTCTTTTAAGAAGTCATTTATTTAAGCAAGTTTGAAGAGTGTTTTCTTGAAATCTTATATGTTATGTAATGCTTATCACTCATTTGTTACTCATAACTCCAAGAATCTAATTTTTCAGAGGACGCAGTTTTAGTTATTAAAAGTTTTGTAATTTTTTAAAACTCTTAAATGAAAATAATATTATTGTCATTAGGTACTGTAGTTTTTCTAGATATTTTAGTGATGATGACTATACAAAAGCTAATACGCAATAGGTAACGTAATTAGAACAACATGATTTTTTCGTGGCAATGTTAATACACCAGACTTTTTCAGTTAATAAAACAACTTTATTTGCTATTCATTAGTAATTTTAAACCGATATGAATACTATTGCGGGAAATGAGTGATGTACTAATATTAAATTTACCCATTAATGTTTATAATATTATTAATGTTTTTAATAGCTGGAAGTGATGAAGCGCCGCAAAAAATTTTTCAAAAAAGAACTATTTTGAAACTTGTTATATATGGAAAAAAAAAGAATCTGTAAGGTTTTGCGCCACAGGCGAAAATTTAAAATTTTCAATAGAAAAGTTTTTTTTTTTTTTTATTTTACCATATCTTATTAATAACTTGAAAAAAAAAAAATAATAATAATAATAATAATGATAAAATAATAATAACATTTAGCTGAAAGTTAGCAGCACTACAGAGACATTTTCAATAAAACGTCACCCGATTTTTATAATTTTTTCTATTTAACAATTAATTTTTTAAATTTCTAACAGAAATCAAAAAATTTTTATAAAGGAAAGTATTAACGCTGTACTCTTAAATATTAATATTAAAGCTTCAAATATTTTTAAAATATACATATGTATATAATTTGGGGCTTATTTCATTACTTTTTGAAATTATTTCATTTGCATTTATTTCATTTTTCTGATGAGAGTTATTTCATTATGAAATAACATCTAAAATTTGGGTTTTATTTCATTATTGTTTTTGAAGTAATTTTATTTCTTTTAGGATTTATTTCATTTAAAATATTTTGGATTTAATTCATTTTTTTAGGTCCTTTTTCATTAGGACTTCTTTCATTAGTAGTTTTGTCATTTTGCCAAATCTTAACTTGCCGAATGGATATTTTCAGTGTTCTCGTTTATGTTTAAAACATTTATGTAAATTTTCAATGTATTTTTAGTATAAAATGGTATGTATTCTTATTAACAAAAAAAAAAAAAAAAACGATTTTAAGGTGGAGGGAAAATTTTTTCTGAAAAAAGGGAATTTGTTTACTGAACAGAGGGATTTTTCTAAAATTTTATCTGGCATCACTGGATAGAGGAATACAAAAACGTTGATAAAATTGGAAAAATTACGAATTTTAAAATTTATATCACAGATGAGGGTTACTGTAGGGAATAAATTGACATCAAAAACTCGATTTCATTAAAACCTGAGATCGAGGGTATACTCTTCATATTAGGATCTTCTTATTTAATTATAACCAACACCATAGGTGATTGGAATATTATGTGTAAGTGCGGATGTTAGTTACGCACAAAATAAATATTCGGATCCCAACCTTTAAATATGCCGTTTGACTCAAAATCACTTTTTGAGCCGATTTAATGATGTCCGTCCGTCTGCTGATTGAGTGTCTATTAGTGAATGGAGAATCGATTTCGATTTTGGTCGAAAATCGATTCTCGCTGCCAAAAAAAGATTATTTTGCTATCGATTCTTACCAGTCAACTTAATACTGAAATCAACTTTAGCATATATATTTTTTTTTTTTTTTACAAATAAATCCCAAAATGTTTAAAGGAAAATTTTAAACTTTCTAAAATATAAATATTTGGACAAGTTTTAAAATATTTTGATAAAAAATCGGTAAAAATGCTATTCAAGAAATAATTTTTAAATACAGTGGACGAAATTTTTAAGTACAGTCGGCAAAATACTTGATCATGCCTTCGGGCGTAGCCATGCCTTATCTTCAATTAAATAATTTGCAGTAATCCTTTCCTCTAGTTCCTATTTGACAGTGCTTTTGCTATATCCATAGGTGATAAATTTCTTGAGTACTCATTCGTCATTTCGATCACATAAATACCCTGATACTCATACTAAGTATGCTGAGATGTATAGATAGAAATTTACTGCAGTTGAAGTTTTAAATGAATGTCGATTTTATATGTTATATTTTTTGTAATTGACTATTTGGTGAAAAGATTATGTTAAACATATCGACCGATATGCCTATTTAAACGCCGAAATGATCTTTTGAAAGCTAATGTATTTTAATTAATTTTCATTAGTTTTACAAATAAGAATCGATTAAAAAATAGATTATGGGGTTCGATTAATCGACTATAAAAATCGAAATTGAAATGGTTGATCGAAAAATCAAAAATCATTTATTAAGTTTTCGTACCATTCACTAGTGTCCATGTAAACGTTGCAAACAATGTACAGATCGCAATTTTAAAAGTATCTCAATGAAATTTAGTTCGAAAAATGACTAATAATTACAAAGATGAAGCCTGTTATTTTACCTGGCCCCCACACAAATGTACTCACGAAATAGGAGTTTTACGATCATAAATGCCTTAAATATGAGAAAACCGGCACAAGTTGTATATAAGTAAAAAACTAAGTGCAAAATTTCATGAAAATCGGTCCATAATTGGCCATAGCTCTCATATAAGGCTCACATTCTGGAATCACCCATAAGTAAGTAGATAAATTCTATATAAATGTTAATATCAAAATAATATAATTCACTTAATACTAGTATCAAATGTACAGTTCAGTTTATATTCTATGTAATTTATAAAGGAACTGTAAAAGTACTCAAAAAGTCATGAGTGTCGTTCTCGTGACAATTAGAATCGAAAAGCAGTCGTTTTAATTTAACGAAATTATGGTTGTCGAAAACAAAAAAAATGTGACTACACATGTGTATTAAAAATTTTATTAAAATTTTGGTACCATTTGTATTTTTCAATTGAGTTTTTTTAAGCTTCATATCTAGGTTAATCTATGGTTTTTATTCACGAGAAGAAACAAATTATTATTATTAAATAAAATGGATTTTAAAAAAATATTAGTATAATTTATAATTAAAATTTACCACTGCTAAACATTTCAGAACAAAATCCAAATTTTCACTTTTAGTAAAAAATCGGATTTTTAGTGATATATTGAATTCTTAGTGAAAAATATAATTTTTGGTGAAAAATCGGTTTTTATAGTAAAATATTGATTGTTTTGTGATAAATCGAATTGCACTTACGAGTGCACTTACATACATATTAAATTTTATTTACAAAAACTATACAAATTTATTTGTTGAGTTTCACTTTTTTTGCTAATTCAATTTTTAATCGCAACGCCAACATGTAACAAAATGCGGAAATGTCCCAGTTTGTATTTTGAATGTATGTAGATAAAACATTAAGGTTCCCTAAACAATATTTTTTCTTCGTATTTCTCCTCTCATTTTTTTAACAAATTTTTTTAAAACAAAATAAACAAATTATACAATGTGTGTTTATTAGTTTATAAAAATTTGTAAAGAGAAAAGTTATCCAGTAAACATTGCAATTACTAGCTCTAAGAGTTTTTGTCACATAAACTTGGGTCAGTCTAATGCATTGTGCAATAAATATGTATATATATTTGTATGTATGTGTGTTTCCCTTATTTTATTTTTTTCAGAGATTTTACTTAAACATAAAAATCAAATAAATTAACATTTCAACAATATCGGTCACTAATGTTAATGACCGTTTAAAAAAAAAAAAAAAAAAAAAAAAAACAAATAAATTAAATATAAATTTTGTAATATCATTACACTTCTCTTGTTTTCTTTACAGATCTTATTCCGTTCAGGTGTTTTGAGTGAATTGGAAGCAAAACGGGATGAATTATTATCGGATCGTATTATTCAACTTCAGGCGTATTGTCGTGGCTATCTAGCACGCAAGGCAATGGCACAGAGAAGGGTGCAAGTAAGTATTGTTCTTAAATGTTCCAAAAATGTTAAAGATGTTTTTTTTACCACATAACAAATGTACATATGTATAATTTACATACACTTTTTATAAGTATTTATGTATGCATGTACAAACATAAATAAACTTTCACTGTGAATTAACGCTTGTTAAAAACAATATTATGAGGGCTTTATTTATTTCAAATAAAAACTAATAATTTTTTTAGGAACTAGCTGTCCGATGCATACAACGTAATGTAAAAGCATTCCTTGTTGTTAGAGATTGGCCATGGTGGCGGCTTTTAGTACGAGTTATGCCCTTATTAAATGTTCATCGTACTGAGGAACAACTTAAAATTGCTAATGAAGAACTGTTGACGCTTCGAGCCAAATTGGAAAGAATTGAAAATGATCGTAATGAACTTAAGACTGAAAATCAAAAACTTGAAGCCAAGGTATGTATTGTATGTAAGCTTAGTTATAAATGCAACAGCATTCATATCCATATGTATTGCAAATCATCTTATTTTGTGGAAACTAAGTATAAACCAATTTTAAATCAATAAAAGCTGATAACATAATTTGTTTAAAATTGTTTTCAAATTTATTAGTTACAATGTATGAATATTAGTTGAAGTTGGATAACATTACTTACATATTGGAATGATAAATGCAAAAAATAAAAAAATATATGTATTTACAAAGTTTTTCAATTTTATATTCTAGTCTAGTTCTATAATTTCTGTGGACTTTTGACAAAACATCTTATATCGAGATAAGTCCATTCGAATTGTTTTTTTTTTTTTTTTACAAAACAAAATCAAATATAAAAAAATAAAAAATATAATTACTTTTAATTGTGTTAAAATTATTAACTTAAAACATTTTTAATTTTAGCCCTTCAAAAAAATATTAATTTTTTTTGATGGCACATTAAAATCTTTTTGTATAAATATAAAGTGACTTGAATGCATGTAGAATCAGTTCGCGTTAATCATTTCATGTGAGGGGCGTGAAAGTTATGGCGGTTTAAAGTTGAACACATACAAATTTTTACAAATTAGAAGTTTATGTACAATTCTGGTCAAAATTACACATAATATCAAAACCTACTGAGTTATTCAAATAAAATTTATGATATTTTCAATGTTTGATGGTATAAGTGCAGCATATTTTAGGGTTTCCTAGCAGAGAACCAAGGCGAGGACAAAATTGTCGGCGGCGGCTGCACGACATATTTTGGTCGGCGGCGGCGGCTTACACAAGACAGTATCGGCGGCGGCTTATATGTCGGCTTGCCGTTTTTTCCTAGAAAAACCAAAATTTTTTTGGGCGCAAAAAATATAAAATTTTTAGTGCGGTAATCATACGTATAGGTGGCAGTAGTGTATTAAATTTATTATATATTCGGCACAGCCGAATCTTTGATACCGTTCACCAAATTACCATCTTACTATCTTATCGACATCATATTACCGAAAAATAATAAAATTTTCGCCTTAACGTATGCTTTCATATTTTCACATATATAAATCTAAATTTTTTCAAACTACGAAAATTTGAATATGAAGAAAAAAAAAACAATCATAGCAGGCTTTGCTTTTAAAAAATAAACAACAACAATTTCATATTTATTTTTTTATGTGTGTATTAGAGCCCTGCAAACTGTGTCTTATAAGGCTGTACAAGCCACTTGATATTTTTCAAGTGTTGTTATCAGTGTGTGTGCGGAGTAATAAATACTGTTCTGCAGGCACTTAAAACCATACAAATACTGCGTGTGTGCTTCAACTTTATGAACAAATCATGAGTGTGCTATGATAGCGACCAAACAAGCCTCTCAAAGGCTTGTATAAAAAAATACAAGCCTTTTGACCACTTGTTTGCTTCAATAAGGAAAAAAATTGTGTTTTCTTTTTTATTAAAATTATATGTGTGTGTGTGCGTTCATGACTGTATAAAGTAATTTCGTAAGTAAAACAGTCGTTTAAAAGTATTGTTTATAAACTTATTGTTATTTACGATCAAATAAATTATTAATGTTACTAGTTATAACAATTTAAAGAAACATGCATTAAGTTTTATTAGTAAACAGATTTTATTAAATATTTAATATTTATATTTATATTTTATATTTTTATATTTATATTTTAAATATTTATATTTTATTTATAAACTCATTTTTACATTAGGTAATAATATGTATAAGCCTAACTTTATTTAAACTTTATTTAAAATATAAATAAATACTAAAGATAAAAATTTTCTAACTTACATATGTAACTGACAGTTTCAAATGTCAACTTTAATTTTTTTACTTTTTTAACTCTTAATAAAGAGTATTTTTTAATAACTTTATGAATTCACCCTTTTACATTTATTTAGAAAAGAAGAACCAACAATAAAATATAGACATACTGTATATATGTGTGTGTATGCAAGAATATTTATAAACAACCACTTTTTACACATTATGAAGATTTTTTGCCACACACAGCAACTACGTATTACAAAAAACAAACAAATCATTAAGCCCACTTGAAATCTTTAAATCATTTCTCAACGTCTTGTATGATTTGCTTTTTTTTGCCACACCACTTGCACCACTTGTTTACGATAAATGATTTGAACGCACGGAGATGCAGTCGCTCATACACAGTACACACTTGCTTTGCTTCGGGCAGCGAACAGTACGAACAGTATTTATTGTTGTTTTTGCACATGTTGGCTATGAAACACACACTTGAAATTCAAGTGTGTTTGCTTTTCAAATCATCTTGCGCAGGAGACTAGTGTGTATATACAAACTGACTGCATATACAAAGAACAACAACACTGTTATTCATTATATTACTTCTGTTGCTAACTAAACTACTTGTCTTATAGGCAAAAACGTCACTAATAGTCATTACAATGCTTAATATACATGTTTGTGTATGTATTTATGTATATTCTTTTAAAAATAGTTTTTAAAAATAAACAACAATTCCATATCTATTTATTTTTGTACAGACTGCATATACAAAGAACAACAACAACACTGTTATTCATTATATTACTAACTAAACTACTTGTCTATACAAAAAAACAAAAAATCGTCACTAATAGTCATTACAATGTTTAATATACATGTTTGTGTGTGTATTTATATTCTTAACAGATTTGTTTTTGGGCCATAACTCTGTTGATTATGAACGAATTTGGTTTATTGAAAAAAAACGAAATTTTATAAAAACATTTATGACTGATCTATATAAAAATAAAAATCTGTAGCTTGAACAAGGGCTTCAAAAATAAAAAATTCGTTTTCCCCGATATCTCAGTTATTATTGAACCGATTTATTTCATTTTTTTCAGAACAAAAATTCAGAAAATAATTTCCGAGCCCCCTTTAAAAATTCGAAGTTCAAAGGCTTCAGAAACTGAAAAACCGGTTCCAAAAACCGGTTTTTAATGCATATCTCCGCCATTTATAAACCGATCCTGCTGATTCAAAAAACCGAAATTTTATAAAAATATTTGTGACCGATCTGTATAAAAATAAAAAAAAAAATCTATAGCTTAAACTAGAGCTTCAAAAAATAAAAAATGAGTTTTGTCCGATATCTCAGTTATTATTGAACCGATTTATTTCATTTTTTCAGAACAAAAATTCAAAAAAAAAAGACTTCTTTGTAAAAACGAAGTCCCTAGTATATGCAGAGGCTTCAGAAACTGGAAAACCGGTTCTAAAAACCGGTTTTTTAACATATCTCCGCATTGTATGAACCGATCTTGCTGAATTCCAATAGCAAAATTCTCGAAAGCATTTCCGATCGTTTGATATATATATATTATATATGTCAGTTATCGGTGGGCTTCATAAACGCCATTTCAACCGACACACGGACGGACGGACGGACGGACATGGTCCTATCGTCATCATTTCTTACAAGGATCCCGAAAATGTAAACTTTTTTGCTCTCCGACGAAAATTGTGGGAATTACAAACGGAATGACAATCTTATATATACCCTTTACACCTGTGGTGAAGGGTATAAAAACAAAAATGTAAAGTGTGTTATAAAAGGACATTATGCCGAAAAATACGTTTTCTTGAATATATTATGACAGAAAAAAATAAAATTTAAGTCAAAAATGGGTCTGAAGTCCAAAATTACAGAATATTAATTATAAAATAGTATTTCTTATCTTTGGCGCAGCCGATTGTATCGGCAGCTTACCTTGAGCCGGCTCAGCCGTTTAAGCCGATACATGTCGGCAACGGCCACGGCTTGAAAAATTAAGCGGCGGCTAGCCGCCGATTTTGAGCCGGTCGGCTTGGTTCTCCGTTTCCTAGTAAAATTTTAAAAATTTTCTTCTCAATAAAAATCGCGATTTTTAAAAATTTTGTGAAAAATTTGGATCGAATCTAAGTTATTTCTCCATATATTGATTAAAAATATATTTTGTTAGAGTTTATTACATAGAAATGCTTTTTAATAGTGTGATCCTTTTTTAACACAAGTAAATATTTTTTGGCTCATAAAATGTTTATCTCTCAAAATTTTTTGATGCGCCTCCGAATTTTTATTAATCATTACAAGCACCTACTAATTATGTAAATTATAGTTAATTTCATGCTGTCCACACGATGTGAAATATGTTTTGACAAAAGTGTCCCGTTTTCAATTATCAACGACATTTGACTCAAATTTATGATCCCAATCAATTATATTTATCGCCACTCTTATATCTATATATCTAATATTTGTTTAAATTGCAATTTTCTATATAAAAATAAAAAAAAAAACAAAAAGTGAAATTTTTGCATAATTTTCAAAAAGTCTATAAAATTTTTGTATTAAATTTATTTTTAATGCTCCTCCGATTTTGTTATGTAAAATGACAAAAAACTAAGTTCACGCAGTAATCCAAGCAATTCCATATGAAAATGTGAATGTGCCTCGCTGTCTTTTTGAAAAAATTTCGGACTTGTTTTCCAAACTTTGAGACTATCTTCTACGTAGACTATTTCGGGCACATCAACGGGATGTAGCGCAAAATATGTACAATTACAACAAGTATTAATCCCTATCCCAAATTTTGTATAAAAAATTTTGTCATCATAACTTTACTACCCTGTATTAATTATTTAAAGTCTGCACAACATCGAAGATGGTGCGGAATTTATGTACAAAGTCCGATTAGCTTACTTATGATAGAGAAAGATCAAAAAGTATAATCGCGCGAACAAAAATTATAGAAGAATGCTAAAAACTGAAGTATTTTTGATCAGTTTTTCTATATTTTTGAACTTTGAACAACAATCATGGTTAGAAAAAGAAACCTATTGTGCTAATAGTTTCAAGTCTTGTGAGTTCAGATCTGTAACCAATTTATTTAAAATATCATTACCACAAAACTTATTAAGGATTTAAGTCAGTTTCAGCCAGGTTAAAAATTTATGATAATTGCCCATATATACACATATTTTGTCCCCATTATTTTTTGCCAATATGCATTTGCTTCTCCTCATTTTTGTTTCAAAATTTGACAATGACATTAAATCTTTTAAATGCGATCTGACAAGCGTACGCCACATTTTTAAATATTTAAAAATATTTATGTAGACGTGTTCATATCGATGGCTTAATATAGAAAAGGCATATTTCGAATTTTAAAATGTATTTTTATACACAAATACGCTTATTAAATCTACAAAACACATTCAAAGAAATTCTAAATTATGTAGAGCTGTGCATAGAGTACTTATTTTTTTAAGCAGGTGTAATTCAATAAAAATTACCAGAAAACTATAAAAGCAAAAAATTTGACGATAATCGATCGAATTTTCAATACTTTTTAAGTGAGATCCTCGATCGAACTTCAAAATGCCATAATTTATCCGATACTTCTTTTTTAACTTACCTCTTATGAACTCTCATAAGAAATGTATAGTCAACAACAGATATTTATTTTAGCTGAAATTACAGAGTTTTTCATTTTATGTTACCATATGTACTAAGTATATGTATACAATATAGTACAAACAAGAATATTATTATATGGAAATATACATATAAATGTGTATATTGAATATATTTGTATACATATGTAGTAGATTGTATAAGTATTAGAAAAAAAAAACTTAAAATTTTAAATTTGAAACCAAATCAATTTGGGAATATTTACATTATTGAAATCACTTGTTATGATTAAATAGATTAATTCTCTAAAATAAGTTTGATTTATTTACACAATATTATTTATGAGTTGTAAAAAATCGATGTATACATATGAATTTACCTATGTATATCACAAAAAAAAATTGGCTAACAGCCAAATGTAATATAATTTAATATGTATGAATGTATCTATTTAAAAAAAATATACAGCAAAAGACTTTTTAATTATGTCATTATAAGAAATAATGATTTATGAACATATTTTTTTGTCCAAAAATCGTTAACTTAAAATGAATTTAAATTTTTTTTATTATACTTTTTCTTATTAATGTACTTATTTATTGATAATTATTGTTTTAAAAATATATAAGATTTTGTTTGTGTTAATAGCCGATATAATTTTTTCGGTATTCTCGATCACTTTACATACATAAATAAATGAATAAACAATCTTGAAAATAAAACACGCAAATCTAAATAAATAATTCATATTCGTTCTAAATACAAGTGTTTAGATTTACTTTTTGAACAGAAAATAAATAAGAAACAAAATTAAATATTTTGTTAACGTTCAAAAAAGTATTTTTGTTTACTTTTCTTCTTAAATTTGCAGTAAGAAAAATTATAATGAGGCGTTAAATTTTTTTAGAAGACAAATCTAGATTCAAAATTTTTATTTAATAAAATGTATAACTTAATTTTTTTAAATTTTAAAAATGTTAACAGTTTCAGTTTAGTCTAAAAGCTTCTTGTTCAATTGTCATGAAATGATCGATAAAATAAAAAAAGAAACCGAATAATAAAAAAATTAAATTGAAACATAAAACAGAAGTAAAAAATTAACATAAAAAATTAAAAAAAACTCAAATTGGAGAAGTTTTTAATGGAATAAAATGAAGAAGAAAAAGATGAGATAAGCTAACTTAAAAAGGAAATTGAAATCGGAAAGGATAAGAAAAGATTTAGTTATTATAGGATTTAAATGTAAGAATATACATATGTACATTTTTTAAACTAATTACAATTGATACATATTCACATATGTTTGTTATAATATTATATAAATTAATTTTAATGTTGTAACAAATACTTAATAATAATTATTTTTGGCAATTGAACAAGTTAAAAAGTGTGTTTTTCTTTCAATCAACCAAAGAAAAACTTGCTCTTCTCTTATTGTTATCATATATATCAGGGATGCCAAAGTTGGTATAATTGTCTTTTTCTTGGTACAATTTGAACTTAAAGAGTACAATTAAATAAAAATAATCATCTTATTTATTTCGAGCCAAAAAAAAAAAAATATATATATAAAATGCATTATTTTATGATTAAGAAAAATTCTTATTTCTTTTCCATCACCTCACAATTTTAACGCATTGATGGATTAAGAAAGTATGCTTCTCTGTAGAGTTAAATATAATAGTTAAAGTCAATAATTCACTCATGTCTTATCGACAAGAAATGGTACTACAAAAACGTACTATAAGTCAAGTCTCATACTTGCCACATATAGCCTCAAGAAGTCTTTAAAATTGTATTAATTAAGAATTTCTCAATTAATCCTCATAAAGCCATCGAAAAATAGGATGTAGGGAATAGGTGTAGAAGGGAAATTCGTATTTTATAACCAACACATGACCTTAGATCTCAAAAATGGTAAAATTTTTAAAAAGTGCGTAGTCACCAAAGGTTTGAAAAAAAAAAAATCAGTTTTAAATAACAAATTCAATAAAAAATTAGTAGAAAAAAATTTGGTCTTTCTATTACCTGTAAAATTAATAAAATTGTTACTGGTGATTGGAATGACTATACCTACAATATTTGCAACATATGTTTCACTTGAGGTTTTTTTTTTTAATTTTGTATTATTTTTTATTTAAAATAATTTATCAAATTATTTTAGTACAACTAGGATTAAAAAAAGTATTTATTTTAAAACTGATACAATACAAATAAAAATTTAATTTCACATCCCTGATCTACATACGTACAAATATACATATATACATACATATTAACTTGTATATATGTTTGTCCGAAAAGCATAAAGATACGCATTTTAGTACAACTAGGATTAAAAAATGTATTTTTTTTTTTTTAAACTGATACAATACAAATAAAAATTTAATTTCACATCCCTGATCTACATATGTACAAATATATATACAAACATATTAACTTGTATATATGTTTGTCCGAAAAGCATAAAGATACGCACAAAATCTCATTTGAATTTGCTGAATTCGTTCACAATAATGTTTATATTTTTCGCTAAGCAAACTCAAATCAACAAATTCAGTCATTGTATAGCAGTAGAGGAAGAAAAACCTCTAAGTGCCATCGTGATCGCTATTTTATTCCGTCCGCATAGAAAATTATTTGTTACATATTAGAAAAGAAATAAAAAGAAGAGAAGAATAGAAAAGTATTTGCAAGTAGCAGTAGATCGAACGTGTGAAATAAACGAAAATTAAATGCGTGACGAGTAATAGAGAAATACGAAAATAAAACGGATTTGTTTCCTTCTATTAAAAATGAAAAAATACATATTGTTGCATTTATATTAACAAAAAAATATAAAAAAAAAACGAATCTAAATTCAAAATTTACGACCTAACGAAAAAAAAAAAAAAAACGAATTAAAAACGATTTTATTGGCTTTATTCCAAATAATTCTTATTATGTATATTTGTTTATAGAAAAATTCAAATTGGAATTAATAAAGGAATTTTGAAATTATTTCCTATGTCACCATTACAGAACGATTTAGTGGTGATACAGGAAAGTGAAAGGTCTAGACA
This sequence comes from Protophormia terraenovae, assembly GCA_951394005.1. Taxonomy (NCBI): domain Eukaryota; kingdom Metazoa; phylum Arthropoda; class Insecta; order Diptera; family Calliphoridae; genus Protophormia; species Protophormia terraenovae. The sequence continues at coordinate 2,025,691 of OX596073.1, forward strand.
AATGACCGTTTCACACACACCTGAAACGAACTCACAACCAAACAATAACAACAACAATAACAATATCCTCGAATCTATAGATGTTAAAAATGAAATAAACACAAATAATATTAGTAAAAACAATAAACAAGCTAACAATGATACACAAAACAAAGAACACGATAAAATATCAAATTTAACATTTTTAGAGCGTGTCCGCTTAGCGATGCGTAGTTCCAAAACTTCCCATGTGTATGCTCCATTATGCAAAGATGGAAGCAATTCTTCTTTATCCTCAAATGCAACCAATATCTCGTCAATTGCCTCACCTCCTTCTACCCCCTCCCCTCGTCCTCCCATACCACCGAAAGATCCCAATCGTTTACGTAAACAAATTAAATTGATACCGAAACAACGGGAACGTAGTCCGGCCCAGACATTAAACAAAACGATCGGTTTATCGAAACGATCTTTAAACTACGATTCCGATGATGGTTTACATTCACCTAACGGTGCGACGAGAACATCATGTAATGGAATATCATATCAAGCAGAGACTGTTGTTGATAGCACTAACAGCGATTCATCAACAGTCCCTGTAGAAGTCAAATTAAAACTACCTCTTCCTAAATTAGATGCAACAGGAAACTCATCTTCATCATGTTTAACAAATGGCAACTACACACGCCCATCGTCTGAGCGTCTAAGATTGTTGACACGTTCTCCAAGTCCAGCACTTTCGGTAAAAAGTACGTCGTCGAGAGCCTCCTCCATAAGTTCCAGTGCTGCCACGACTACAATGCGCTCTTCGTTTTCTCGACTGCAAACACCTCCAAGACGAGTTTTCCCTCAAACATACACTCAAGGCGATCAATTCGACGCATATGAAATGAGAAACATGGAACAATCACCGGTAGTATTTGATGCAAATCTGTCATTTGTTTTGGGTTGCCGCAAACAACCCGTACATCAATCATTTCGGCCTTCGCCCTCTTTTGAAGATCCTCGTACGGCATCGGCGTTTTTAAGCGAAAAAATACAAAATTTTCTTAAAAGAACCGACCATGTTCAAGAGGAATGGACAGCTTTAGGACGACGCAGTCGTAATCGTTCCACAGCAGCTACAACCAATAGCGGAAGAACAACACCCACCAATTCCTTGTACGAAGATAATGATCCACTATCAGAGACAATAAGTCTTATCGAAAGACAAAGAGAACGTAACAGCATGGAACGCTGTCCCTCCATGGGACGTTCAAAGTCATCACAAAATATTTTAACCAAAGCTTTTCAACTCACAAAAACTTTACCAAAAACACCAACATCACGATCAAATTCTTTGGCCAGAGATATCTCTGACATGGATGATGACGACGACGATCGCACTATTCAAGAGGGGGATGATAACGAACTGGATGAGGTATGATTGATTGTGTAGATACCTAAGTTAAATTTCTGGAATATTCTTTAAATGCACTCCTGCAAAAAAAACATATAGCCTCTTTTTTATGTTGTTTGATTTAAAAAAGAAATAAATCTCTGAATGTATGTCAAGTTCATGATTGTATACTTATACACATATATGTATGTATATGTAAATATTTACATATTCAAAACTATTTGGTCCATATATTAATGTACATATGTCTGTTTGTAACATGTGACATTGAATAAAGAAAATTTATTTGTTTTAACTTAAAAATAATATCCAACAAAAACATTTCTCTTTGGAATGTGTTTATTTTTAGACATCAAATGAACAACGTTTTTTGTATGATTCATAATTAGTGTGTATTAAAAATAATAATCGTGTTATTGCAACAATTTTCTTTAAATTAATTTCGAAAATATGTTTATGTTCCATTTTCAGTTATCCGAAATGACAGTAGATTTAGCAGAAGAACGTTCTACAGCCAATATGGCAACGGAACGTTTAGAAGCCGAAACTGGTGAACGTCTACGTCTTGAAAAGGAACTGTCGGAAAAAGAAAGCAAAGTAAAAAGTTTACAGGAAACTACAGAAAAACTCGAAATGGAATTAATTTGTGCCAAATCCGATTTGAATGGTATCTCCGAGGAAGAAGAAGATCTAGAAAATGAGGATGGTGGTTCATCTGGCGGTATATACAAACTTAAATATGAACGTGTGGCTAAAGAACTTGAATTTACCAAAAGACGTTTGCAAACACAGCATGAACATGATCTGGAACAATTAATTGGCTTGAAAAAGCAATTGGAGAAAAAGGTAAACAATATACATACATATTTATATTATGTTTTCCTTATAACATATGTACATAAATATTTATATGCGATTTCACATACACATGTCACCTTTTATTTTTTAGCTGTCTGACGCATATGAAGAGGTCGAAGAACAACGTCAAGTTGTTGGCCAATGGAAGCGCAAGGCTCAGAAAATGACCAATGAAATGAACGATCTAAGAATGCTTTTAGAAGAGCAAAATGCCCGCAATAATTTGTTGGAGAAAAAACAACGAAAGTTTGATTCGGAATGTCAGGCATTACAAGTAAGTTTTATCTTAATCTTAACACATTTTAATGTACATACTTAGGTACATGTATGATTTGGTTTATAAATTTTGTACTTAAACATATATATCTTTTTATTTATTACTAACTACGCTGTAAAAAATTTTTGTCTTGTGATAATGATTACTACTTACTAGACTCATTACCTTGTAATGAGTTCTCACTATTTTTTTCATTTATTAGAGTAGTGGAATAACTAGTTATCAATAAATAACAATTTCATTTAGTTCTTCAACTAAATTAACAACACTCATTTACCACTCTTTTGATGTACATATATAAAATACATTTTACCCTCATATTCAATAGAGTAACAGTAGCATTAGATAGAAAACTCTTTTGTAATTTTCAACATTTTACAAAAATTCCGTAATTTTACAAATAGTCTAAAATTTACTGGAGTTCTAAAAATCCGAGATTTTACCAAAAAATATTTTATTTTACAAAAATTCAGTTTTTTTTTTTTTTTTTTTTTTTTTGAAAAATTCGAAATTTTACCAAAATTTTAAATTTCAAAAAACTTATATGTTAAACATAATTTCAAAATTAGAATAAAAACCGATTTTTGTCAATAATGTAGTCGGACAAAAACTAATATTTTATGGACTTCAATATTAAGTATATTAAGAAAGGGTTTACAAACTCTTTTCTTTTATAATAGTAAGACACAATATAGGCTATTTTAAAAATGAAAGAAAATATTTTTTTAGAATTCATGTATAAATAAAAAGATAAAAACATTCATTTATATTTTAAAAGTTAGCACCAAAAAAGTAGTCGGACACTTAGAATAAAATTATCTAAAGTAAATATTACTAATATTTAATACTTGGAAGGAAGTCCTTTGCTTTTTATAACTGCTACTAATCTTCTCGGCATTAATTCCACCAGGTTTCTGCAAACAGAGGGATAAATTTTCGCCCATTCGTCCTTTAGTACCTTTATAAGATCATTTTTGTTAGAAATTGTATAATTTTTAAGCTGATTTTCCAAATGTTCCCATAAATGTTCGATTACGTTAATGTCTGGGGACTGTGGTGGTGTCTCGAGTACGTGTGGGCAATTATATAGTAGCCACATACGAACAGCATGTGCTTTATGTTTAGGATCGTTATCCTGGTAGAATTGGGATGTGTCTTTTATACCCAACTTTTCCACACTTGGCACCAAATTTTGTTTTAAAATAGATAAATATTTAGTATGGTCCATAATACCATCTATTATACATAACTCTCCAACTCCAGAGGACGACATGCAACCTCAAACTAAAACAGAACCACCTCCATGCTTCACGGTAGCTTCCAAGTTTTTTCTTTGAGTTCTTCGTTTGGGTTTCGCCAAACGTAGGACTGTCCGTCTAATCTGAACAAATTAAATTTACTTTCGTCTGTATATAATACTTTATTCCAGAAAGAAATATCCATATTTTTGTACATTTTTACAAAATTTATGCGTTTAGTTCTATTAACTTTATTAATATAAGGTTTCTCACGAGCAACTCTACCATTATAATAATTTTTCCGGAGCACTAATCTTACTGTTTCTAGGTTACAATCTCTATTTATGCGTTGAGAAATTTCCTTCGCTAACTTTAGCATTTTTTTAACCTGTTGGATAATCCATCGTTCGTCAGAGCTGGTAAATAGTTTTGGTCTTCCTGATTTTGGCTTATTTTCAACGGATTTTCTATCTCTATACCTTTTAATTATGTCATGAACAGTTGATTTTGGTTTTCCAATTAAACGACTAATTTCTCGAACAGTTTTTCCTTCCTCAAAGTTTTTAATAATAACTTTTCGGATTTCTTCAGTTGTGTAAGACTTTGGTTTTGACATTTTCAAAAAATTTTTGGTACTACGACGAAATTTCTTACACTTTTTTGATTAATAAAGCTTTAAGAGATGTCAATAAATAAAAACTGCATAATAAAACGGGGTTTCCCCAAGTATGTTTAAAAATAAACTCAAGCGTTGCCATATGTCCGACTTCTTTTTTGATGCCTTATTTTACACTGAGAATATTTTTTACTAATATTTAAATAAAGAAACAAATTATTTTAGTAAAATCTTGTTGGTTTTTAGAAAGCAATAGAAAAACATAGAAAATAATAAAAAAAAGTACCATTATGTTAATTTTTATACGAAAAATATTAAGATTAATATTATGCTAATGTTTGTCCGACTACATTATTGAGCCACTGTATTATTGTTTTTTTTTTTTTTTTTTTTTTTTTCGTAAATACCATAGATTAACTCAAATAAGCACAAGTACTAGAATTAATTTTGTCTTCAATGAAATTTCTTACCAAGTCTGAGTTTACACAAGGCAATTTTTCTCGGTGAAATTCTGATTTCGCATGAGAGAAAGCGAGAGAAAATATGAAAGGGAACAAACTGGGTTGTACTTCAAAATTCGTTTTGTTTTCCATTTTCATATGTCAAGGCAATTAAAGAAATAATTGCAGAATTAAAATTTTTTGTGTGATCGTAAATGCAGGAAGTTTAAAAAAAAAAAAAATTTAGAAAGAAAATTGGTCTGTGTGAACTCAAACTTACGAACTTCTGACATCCGACCTAGGTTTTTGACAACGAAGTTTTATTTATATATTTTTCTATGATAAATACTTTACACAGTAACAGAATTGGACACACATTATTTTTTGCGTGTTATCTAAGAAAAAAACGTTACAACTAGTTCCAGAACACATGAAAATAGCCTGTACTCGTTCTACTTTGGCGTTACGACCAATGATTTTTGCTTGAAATTGTCACCTCCAGAACTAATTCTGTAGAAGCATTATCTAGTCAGTACCCATTCTACGGAACGGTTCTAGAACTAGTTCTTTAATCAATGATTTTTGTTCGAAATTTTCACATTCAGTACTCACCATAGAAGAGTTAGCCATTTCCTAGAGGACACTTATTAAATCAATATAATTTTTTTAATTTTTTTTTTTTTGTTTTTTTTATTAAGTTATTGAAATTTTTTATTCGATAACAGTTCAAGGAAGTCATTTGGGAACCAGTAATTTGTTCAGAGGAGTGATGTAGAAGTCATACAGAATTAGTTCTTAAGCACTAGTTCTCAAAATCATTCTCTAAAACGAATTTAGAATCATAATAAGGTTCTACTCAACGAGTTCCAGAATTAGTTGTGAAACCACTATTTCTAAGGATGTTATTAAAGAATCTGAAGTGGTTGTGATTACACCAACGTGCTCCTGAGAAGTGCTAAAAAAACGAACATTTCTCAAAAATAAAAAAATAATAAATAACAAAATATTAATTCTGTGAATAATAAGATATTATATGTTTTAAGATTTATTAGAATATGGGTTCCTTATTGTACTTATTGTACATTTAAGAAATGGTGTTTGTATTCTTCTTTTTTCATTAGTTTATTTAAACTAATAAAATATGAAAAAAAAAAACAAGTAATTAAAATCTTAATATTCCGCGTATGAAAACATATTTTGCAATTATTTTAATATGTAGTTGTCAATGTTATTATAGTACGTGTCCATTATAAATATAAATTATGCAAATAATTATCTTACAACAAATGAGTTTATAAAGCTTTTAGAATTTATAAACGAACAATTTAATTACTTTTTTAATGAAATATTAGAAAAATAACTTAAATATTACTGTAAATACTTTTAAATTCGTTACAGGACACCGCCCGTCAAGAACGTCAATCAAAGGAACGTTTATCTCGAGAAAATGATATACTAATTGCTGAAAAATTTACACTAGAACAATCATTAGCGGTAAGTTTAAAATACGATTTTTAAATTTAATATTTACAATTTACCTGTTTAGCTACCTGACATTAAAATGTTTGAGTTCGAACAAAAGTATTCAGGTATTCAAACATGTAGGTACTAGAATTCAAACATGTAGGTACTAGAATTGAATTAATAGAAAAAGAATGATGTGATGGCATAGTAAAGTAGCATAAGGTATTGTGAGTTTTACGTAACGTATTTGTATTTTTAAATTTGTATTTTTTTTTTTTCAGATAGACAATAGTGTTTTTATAATTACTTATGTATATAAATTGAGTCATCTATATAAATTATTATTATAATTACAATTGACGATTTTAAATATATATTCGTTTTCAAACAAGTTTTATTTTAACCTTAATTTAAATTAATTTAAATTTTAGTTCCTTCTTTCTGGGCAATTTCATTAAAATGTAATACAATTATAATTCAATGTCTGAACAAAATCTTATAATATTCTTTTCTTGTTTTTAAAATCTATGTTTTATTTTTTACCGTTTTGTTTTGAAAATATTTTTTTTTAAATTCAGAGTTGGATAAAAAATAAAATTCTTATTGTGTTTGGGTTTGTTTTATATACTTTTTTATATGTTTGAGAGCGTAATATGTTGCACTATACTTACATATATACCTAGTTTGACGAATATTAAACATTTTATTAAGTCTTCTAACTACTTACGTACTTATATACATACATGCATATATAATATATTTCATTTTTTGTATATACAATGTGCATTTATGTATATAGGTATGTACAATACTATCTTTTCGAACTATTATCAATTTTATAATTGTGCGAGTACGACACACAGTGTGGTGAACTCATATAACAAGTGACCAAAAAAGGGAGGTGTGTAATACGTTAATGAAATTTTGTGTACATTAAGATAATACTTAAATATGAAATTATTTAAAATTTGGTAAAAATCGCTTTCAGATACCCATAGCATCCATATATTCTGAAAGTGAAAAATTTAATAAAGTTCACAGAAAATGTCGGAATTCGATGAAAATGTTTATATATCTTATATGTTTTCCGACGAAGGACGGATGTCTAGCTCGAAAATGTCCTTGAAGGTGAAATCTATAAAAAAAAGTAAAAAAAAAAACTACTAAACTGAACAACAAATTACTATATATTTATTATATTTGTAGTTAGTGACCAAATACGAAGCAACAACACATCAATTTGGTATATCCTGGAGTCTATTTTTATAAAATTTTAAATTAAATCAGTTTAATTCTAGAGGGAAGTGGAAATAATTACATATAAATCCAGAATATAAACATAAAAATACACCAAAATCTTACTAAATGCCAAGTAAAAATGTATTTTTATTATTCTAACTTCTGAAAGGAGCAAATTTTTCAGAAAATTCTTTTTGATTTTTCTTGACTGAAATATTTACGTTACTACTTTTCTAAAATTTACCATGTTTTTTTTTTTTTGCACCACTCACGACACAGTGCGACGCATTCATATCTTTGAATACAGTCATTCAGTTAACTTAGTGATTTTGCTTTGTACAATACATAAGATGGAAAGTATGTGTATTAGTTGTTGTATATTCATTAGGGGTATAACTTATAAACTACTTTTAATCACCCGTATCGCCAATAAAAATTTCCCTCAGAATGTGTTTGTTGCCTTTTCTCAAAATCGTAATCGTTGTATTCTCCAATTACGGAAGGAAAAGATGCCCATAACTGGACGAATGCATGTTGGGGTAAAATGTATTTAAAAATTTATTTTTTTCCAAATATTTATATTATTTTTTGGAAAATTGTCCTAAAACATTCTAATTTTGAACTTTGATGGAATGGAACATAAAATTTCACAGGATGTTTGTTTTTTCATATATTTCTGAAAAATAGGACATATTGTCTTTTTAATATTCTGAAAAAATCGTGCGCATATATAGCCCAATTTGAGAAATTACAATTAAAATACAGTTAAAAAACTGTAATTGCTCTCATACAAAAAAGTTGCTATTTATCTCATATGTTTTTCGTGTTGGAAATTTCAACTCTATCAATTTTGAAAGATATTGGTCAAGTTCGATATACATATATATTTTATTTTTGTAATTTGTTAAAGAATAAAATTATCTATCGATTATAGGAAATTTTAAGTCGATATCTAAATTGAGTCGAAAAATAAACGATTTTGAGTTCGAAAATTGCAAAAATTAACAAACAGATAGACGGATAGAATTCTCTCAAAAAAATCTTAAAATTCGAAAATCCATTTTTTACTTATTGATTAATATAAAAACATATGTAATATTAGTTATCACATTTCTCTGAATTAATCGACCTTTTTTAACCCCTTTTTATCCCAATGTGGAATGTTTAAAATTTGATTGAAATCATCTGCTTCAAAAAAAAATAATTCACGGAAGTAAAATTCCAGGCGATCAAAATGTTCATCTTTTTTCGCGACAAGGGTGAATAATATCGATTAGTACCCTATTTTATTTTCGCAGATATATGTACAAAAATTTAATTTTTCTAAATAACTTATTTTGAGGATTACAAATCTTGTTATATCCCTAATGTATATACATATGTATTTATGTATATTTCGATATCACATTGTGATTTTCTGTTTCTTGTTGTTGTTTGTTTTATCATGCTGTTGTATCTTGAGTCTTTTCTTTTACTCTTTCCTTTACTGTAGGCTTGGATTACTTGTTTGCGTTCTTAAACTCTCATTATTCTTTAAACACTCTCTACGCTTTGTACACGCTTACGACGCTTACAGTACTTTTTTAATTAAGAAATTAATAAAAATATTAACAATTTAAACAAAAAAGTTCAAACTAATCAAAATGATAAAATTTATAATAGTGTTAATAAGTTTATTTAATAAAAAATATTTCATGTGAAAAAGATAATAGTTACAAAACAAACAAAAAAGAGTGCATTTTAAAAAACTTAGTATAAGTTTGTTTGATACCAATTGTGTGTGTATGCAATAGTGTGTTAAGTATGAAAAAAAATTAAGATCAAGTTTATTTATTATTGTTATCATCGCTTAATGCCCATCCCAATTCATCTAAACATGAGTCTACGTTATACTTCATGTGTTACACTGTTGCAAGTATGTTTGTTGTATTGTTTACCGTTTTTATTTGTCTGTACATATACATAGTATCTATATATATATATATATATATATATATATATATATATATTTTTTTTTCAACATTAAGAGTTGCTTCTACTTTATGTGGTTTACTTATCATTTTTATTATTATTTTATTTTTAATTTCTTTATCTGTACATTGTTGTGAAGAAAAGATATAAATAAATACATTCATATACACATACAAAACATAATTGATTTTTAAGCTGGTGTAAATAATTTTGAAAAGTTAAAAATGTCTGTAAATACTTTTGAAATGAAAAATTCATAAGAAATATCAAAAATAATACCATTAGTTTTTCAGAACTTACTATAATCAACTATACCCATTTCATTACACATTATTTAATAGCAACAACAATATTTAAATTCTTTTTCGAAATTTTGAAAAAATGTAAATATATTTGACTATGACTGTATGTCTCTCCCAACTGTAAATCAAATTCGTCGTTTAGTCAAAAAAGTTGTTATATAATCATTAGCAGGGCACTCATTCGAATAATTGTTCGAAGAATATAAAAGTGCGACTTTTCGAATAACGAATAATTCGATGTAGAATATTGAAACAAAATGAATAACTTTCCTTTTTAATATTACCCTTCTTTTAATCATATTTGCAAATCAATTTTTTCTAGTTTTAAAAATTTACATAAATATAATTCCTGGATATATATTATAAATAATCACTTTCTTTTAATACGATTAACACTTCTTCAAAATAACTGACTATATATAATTAACTCAGGACAGATATTTTGTACTTAGAGAAACTGGTTAATAGTGTTATTTATGCTGATGTTCTATTAATTTGTTGTCTGTCTAAGAGTCAAAATAAATATTTTAAGTTTTGAAATTAATTTTATAAAAAAGATGTACATGGTATTTATGTACATTAGAGGAATTTTCGGAAAAGGACTTTATATACATATGTTAGCTATGGTCAATTGTGCACCAATTCAATAATATGTATATTTTCAAAGTTGGAACTTGTACCTTATTCACCTAGACGGACATCATTAAATCGCACATAATACATATGTATGCAAGTAGAGACATTCTGAGCGAATGGTGGGAGACTGACCAGTCGCGAAAAAGTCCAAATGATAAATACAATTTTTTACTTGGATGGTTAACGTAGTAGCTCAATGAGTGCAGGCAAACAATTAAATCAATTTTATATAAGTCCTGATAGGAAATCTCGCTAGGAATAAGTCAGCTTTTCCAGAATTATAAAGACTTGTTTTAGTTCTTTCGGCTTATTAATATTAAATAATCACATGTATGTGGGTGGTATTATCAACTTCTACTTCTTCCCATTCCATGAGGCTGGGTAAAATTCGTAACCAAATTCATTTATCATAATCCCAGCAAACACGGTGTCAAACGTTTGAAATATGATGACTTTATCATTTGATATCAAACATATTTCTCAAACATGTGTCAAATGTAGATAGAGGTTTGAATTTCAAGTTTGAATATAAATTGAGAATCATTTGAGAAAAAATCTTTGAAAAATTATATTTTCTCAAATTGATATTAAATGTTATTATCAAATCATTACCAAACCTAAAGATAGCTTTAAAAATGTTTGAAAAATTACACGCTCTTAACTTGGTATCAAATGTTATTATTAAATTATTCATAAATCTTAAGACAAGTTTACAAAAATTTGAAAAAATGTGTTTTCTCAATTTGATAAATAATATTATTATCAGTTTATTTATAAACCTTAAGATAAATTTACAAATATTTGAAAAAAGGTGTTTTCTCAATTTGACTCAAATATTATTATCAAATCATTCTTAAACTTAAAGAAAAATTTAAAAATTTAAAAAAATATATATATATATATATATTTATATTTTAATTTGATATCTGATGGTAATTTGATTTCAAAGTATTAAATAAAATAAAAAAATAAGAATAATTTAAATTAAATTATCTAATCATTATTAAAAAAAAAAAATAGATTATGATAATTAGAAAAAAAAAATTATTTAAAAAGTAAACAAATATTTACACGAACTTTAGGTAGCGGTTATTTTGAAATAATTTTTGAGATAATTCTCCTTAAAAAAGGATCTAAAATTTGCGGTTTTTGTAAATATTATATATTCTTTTTTAATTCTTTTAAACAAAAATATTTATTTACAAATTACATATTAAAATATTATTTTTACAAATACTCAAAGCTACAAATTAATAAATGAATTAACAAATAAAATAATAAATAAAATTAAAAATCAAATAATTTTTATTTATGATCCACATTTAGTCACAATCCACATTTGAAAAATGTTTGATTACAATAGCATTTCTCAATTTGAGAATTAATTCCCCTTTTTTGTTGAGAAAGCTATTATTTTCAAAGCGTTCTCAAATGTTTGACGTTTGAGAAAGGGTTTGATTTCAAATCATTCTCAATTTGATATCACACCTTTGTGTTTGCTGGAATGTCCCATCTGGTACGACAAAGTGGAAAATATATGTCTTTATGTAATTTGCATATAAGCATTGAGTTTATTATTTGCAAGTTATTTTTATTTTATATAATCGTGCGTATAAATGTAATAATTGTTAGCGTTTGGTTGTAAATTATGAAAAGAAAAAAATGTGCCCTTGATTGAATTTCGCTTAGTGTATGTACTCATACAAACACTTGAATGTATGAATGTATGGAACAAAGACCTTTATATGAACTTAATAAACTGACGGTCATTAAAGTAAAGTTACATTTTTATTTAGTTCATTTCTTTTCAACTACTAGTGAACGTTGTTAGTTTTCATATTAACATACTTATTTACGAAATGTGTAACAAATATTATTGAGAAATTCTTAGAATTTTTCGAAATTAAAACGATTACTTTAAATTTAAAATATAATTGTTGAGTACATATGTGAATTAAAAAGAAGAAAAAAAAAAACGTAAACTTTTTACATACTTTGTATATACTTGGGCTATTATGAACAATTAACAATTATTTATAGATATATTTATGTATAGATGTTTTAAATATGCATTTTCTTTATAATTTTCTCTTGTTAGGACACTCGACTTGAGCTTGATCTCAAGGAAGAGAAGTTGGCATCATTGCAACGGGAATTGGAGGAAATGACATTTGGTGGAGGTACTGAAGAGGAAATTGCACAGTTAAGACGGTCCAAAAATGAATTGGATAGACGTGTCAAAGAACAGGAAGAAGAATTGGATGAAATGGCTGGTCAAGTGCAGTTATTAGAGCAAGCTAAATTGCGTTTGGAAATGACATTGGAAACCATGCGCAAAGAAGCGCGAAGGGAGGCTCAACAGAGGGACGAAGAACTGGAAGAAGCTCGTGGTAGTGCATATAAAAAAATCAAAGGTAAGTTTATTTATTTTATTCATTAGAAAGAGGAGAATAAAAGCAATTTTCTTAAATTGTAGCTCTTGAATGTCAGCTGGAGACTGAACATGAGGAAAGAACGTTGTTATTGCGTGAGAAGCATGAATTGGAACGTCGGTTATCATCAATGGAAGACCAAGATCGTGTCGATCGACAAGCTGAAGAAGCAGCTAATCAAAAGATGCGTCGCGATTTGCGTAAATATAAGGCACTACTCAAAGATGCCCATGCTCAATTAGAACGTCTCAAAGCCGATACACCTGGCAAAACTTTAATTCGTCAACTTCGTAACCAACTTGAGGACGCAGAGTCAGCCCGCACGTTGGCAATGAAGGCGCGCCAAACAGCCGAAGCTGAATTAGCAGAAGTACAAGCGATGTATGAAGAGTCTAACAGAGCTCGAAATGAAGCGGAGGATCGTGCAAATGCGGCCCAACGTGATCGTACCGAATTGCAAGCACAAATAGAAGAAAATGAGGAAGAATTGGCCGAACTGATGAAAAAGTATAGTGCAGCAGTCAAACAACTTAACACCGAACAAATTGCTGCTTCTGAGTATGAATTTAAATTATCGGAATTGGAAGCAGAACGTAATAATCTCAAAGAACAAATAACGGAATTACAACATAGATTGGAAAATATAGAAAGCTTGGCAGATCCCTCCGCAGCTATGATGTCAAAACGGTAAATATAAATTTTTTTTTTGCAAATTAATATTTTTATTAAAAAAATATCATTATTGTTGATATTTAGTCTGGAATTACGTACCAAAGAATTGGAATCACGATTAGAATTGGAACAAGCAACTAGAGCTCGTTTAGAAGTTCAAGTAAATCGTCACAAAGAAGCACTGGAACGTCTACAAAATGAAGTTTCACAAGCTAAAGTTCGGGAGTTACAAGCCCAAGATGCGCTCAAAAAATCTCAGAAAAATTTAAGAGAATTACGTGAAGAATTCCATGTAGTCTCGGGAAGAGAGCAGGAGTCTGTAACAAAACGTAAAGATTTAGAAAAGAAAATAGAACAAGTAGAATCGGAATCATCTGCTCTAAAGAATGATTTGAGATTAGCTTTACAACGTATTGCTGATTTACAACAAGCAATGGAAGAGGGAGATGACGATTTAACAGACAGGTAAAAACTAAATTACTTACTTTAAATACATAATATGTATGCACTTAAATTATACAAAATTTGTTTACTAAAAAACAATAAATATTTATTTCAGCGATGATTCCCAAACATCGGATGGTTCTCTTAGCGATCTAGAAGATCGCCTAAAACCTATACAAGTACGAAGATCATCTATACAAAAGCAAAACGGCGGTTCAGTTAGTACTACCACCACCTTAGTTCGAGAGAAAGCAGATAATAGTCCAAGGTAGGTGTTGGGCAACTTTATTTGGAATTTATTTAAAGCAGCAAGTTGCCAGCACTTAGAGGTCATTGAATAATTTGTTTCCTTTAAAAACAAATAATTGAATTCTGCCAACTAATAATTTAACAACAATTTAACAAAATGTTATAATTATTATAACTTTTTTAGTTAATAACATTAGTCTGCTTTCTCAACTATTCGCAATACAATTCTACAGAATTTGGCTTTTTTGCTTTTATTTTTAAACTAACGACTTGTTTATTTTCCGTCATCCATTTTGTAAACCAACAAAAAAGCAATCTCTTATTATAGAATCACATTGACCTCACCCTCTTCCCCGCATATACATAAATTGGCACTGACTGCCAAAAAATTAAATGATGATGATGTTCCAAAACAATCTTTATTGACCACAACAAATGCGGATTCTTTAAAAAATGGTGATGTTTCTTAAGTCTACTTATGGAAGACTATGAATTCAAGTACATAAAAAATTGGTTGTAATTTTATTTAAAAGGAAAAACTATTGGCACAATGTTTTTTAACAAGCTTTAATCCTTAAACTAAAACTAAGGAAATTTGAAGATCTTGAAATACGTTTTTGCGTTTGCTAAAATCACATAAAAAGTTATAAATCGTAAACCTAGAATATAAAACAGAAAATCTTTAGCATATAACAGAAAGAATAAAACACCACCTAAGATTAACTTTTTATTAGAAATTACATATAATAATATAATGAATAATCACGGAATATAACATTATTTTTATAATAAATTTGAAATTTAAACTATTTCCTTTCCAATAACCGTATCGAATCGAAAATAAATAAAATATAAAATATACCTATAAATTGGAGTAAAAATGGTATTGAATACTAAAAAGAAAACGAAAGAGAATATAATTATAATCTTTATTATTAAAATTTAATTAAAGCATCTAGTTTATCGTAATTTAGTTTTTTTCTTTAGTTAAATTGATTGTTTTTTATTATTATTTTATCTTGTATTTATCAGTGTATAGTTTTCTTCATTATTAACAGCAATTGATTTTTATTATTATTTTATTATTAAATATTTATTTTAAATAAAATTAACAAACCGTTAAATAAACAAATGAAAAATAAGTAAATTATTTAAAATGAAATAAATTTCAAAACTTATAAAAACATATTCTATATTAGATTTATTTAATTATTTTTGTTATTATTGATCTATACATAAATAAATGAATGCATTCAAATAGTTATGGTTAATTTATTAATTATTTTTATCAATAACATAAGAATTTATCGTTCAATACACACATATATACATACAAATAACCCAAAACAAAATATGAAAAAAAAGAAAAAAATAATAATAATAATAAATAAAACTAACATCAATTTACATTGAAAGTAAATGAAATTATAGGTCAATATTATTTAAGTAATTTCAAACAGTAACACTTTTACCAACCACACATCCTATATCGTGAAAATCCTAAAGTTCCAATTAATCTTTGATTAAATATTTTTTACAATCTCAAAAATTAATTTTCATTAGAAATTTTATATACATATTGCAAAAATAAAAATAAAAAACAAAAATTAAAAAATAGCAAAACCTCATTAATAATCGTATCATCATAATATTTAATAAAAATAAATTTTTTAACAAAAAATAAAAAAAAAACGTTTTTATTAAAATACAAGCGAAAACAAATATTTTGACTGTGTTTATACGACACTTTTTTGCAAACAATTAACTCACATTTTATACGGCAGATTACATACATAAATACATTCACATATTATTCGAATCGTATGGAAAAAAATACAACTAATATTTCGAAAATTATTTAATTGTTAAAAGAAGTGACGCTTTATTTGCAAATAGCTTCACTAGCAGTACAACTAAAAATATGCTTAAAAAAGTTTTTTTACACGCACAAAAATTAAAAAATGCTCTTTAAATTTTTTGGCTAATGAAACGAAAATGCATTTCTAAAATTTGTATTGAAGACAACAAATAAATTTGAATTTTGTTTTTGTTTTCGATTTACAAAATGAGGCCCTAAATTTAAAATTATCTACAATTCATGACAAAAATAAAATTTTAAGCCCAAAATATAAATAAATAACAGATTGTTTTTTCATTTGAGGCTCACGAAAAAATATGATTTTGGTAGCCCTGCTAATGAGTAATTATTGACGTGAGTTAATTATTTGCATATAAATATTAATTCAGGGTTTTTTTTTACGTATTATTTGCATAACTCGCAAATAAAATATTAACTGACCGTTTAAGTCGTAACATTTTCATATCGCTATATTTTTAATTGCGAGTAAGAGATGCGTATAAACGCTATGTATAATATCATATTGAATTGCAGAAAACGATATTATGATATCGAAATTTCGAATTATATCATAGGGAAACGTACACTTTTGTCCGTAAAAACTATCGTTTTATATTCGAAAATGATTATCACCACTGATAATTCTTATCACCTAGATGATATCGTTTGGTTTATAGGTAGGTATTGTTCAATGCCAACAAACCAAATGATATCGTAATGATATCATTTCGGCGATAAAGAGCCCGAGAATGATATTTATAATTCTGAAATGATATAGGTTGCTTTCTAAAAGGTACACTCGAAAATGACATCATAATTTTTGAAAATAACGATATTAGTAATGATATCGTTAAATTTAAGCAACGCGATAACTTCGACCATACTTGGATGACTTATTAATATTCTAATAAATTAAGTCCATCCTGCTCCAAATTTATATTTAGTCCAGTTCCTCTTGAAATTTCACTAAAATTTGCTGCAAAATATAATATTCATATAATACATAACATAAAATATTTTTTCCACAAAAATTTTCAATTTATTTTTGTTTTCCTAAAAATGCTTGGAGTTCTTTTCTAAGGAAAAATTTATTTTGATATTTCATCATATAACTTTAAAATTATGATATCACGAGCTGTAAACCCGCCACTTCGTTAGCGGCAATTTTTTATAAAAACCTTACTATATAATAAATTTAAACTAAGATTCTTAACTCTCTTGGGAACAATTTTAATAATCGTGTTATGCCATCCATAAATAACAATATCTCTTTAATTTCAGGTTTATAATCTTAGAATAATGAAAAATAAATATCAGAATTACGAAAAAGTATATTAGAATAAAGAAAAAGGACCACAAAATCCATTTTAAGGTTTCTAATTCACTTAGGACTTTACATCTTCAATTTTATGTTTCTAAGGATGAAAATTGCAGAACATTCAAGAAGTACTATTGGAAGAATTTCTTCTTTCTTATGAATTCCCATTCATTTAGGACCACATATCCTTATTTCATGCTTCTAGGTTAAATATTACCGAAAATAAAAAAGTACCATTGGAAGAACAAAAAAGTACCACAAAGTCCCCTCTAATGAATTCTAATTCATTTAGGACCACATATCCTTAATTTCATGTTTCTAGGTTCATAATTATAGAAAATTCAAAAAGTACCATTAGAAGAACAAAAAAGTACAACAAATGCTCTCTTATGGATTCTTACTCATTTAAGACCTCATATCATTAATTTAATGTTTCTGTGTTAAATATTATAGAAAAATCAAAAAGTACCATTAGAAGAACAAAAAAGTACCACAAAGTTCTCTCTTATGGATTCTCATTCAAATAGCACTTCATGTCCTTAATTTCATATTTCTAGGTTAAATATTATAGAAAATTCAAAAAGTACCATTAAAATAGTAAAAAAGTACCACAACATCCCTCTTATGGATTCTCATTAACTAAGGACCACATATTCCTAATTTCATGTGTCTAAGTTCATAATTATAGAAAATTCAAAAAGTACCATTAGAAGACCGAAAAAGTACCACAAAGTCCCCCTTGTGAATTCTTTTCAACATCAGACCATGCGTATTTAATTTCATGTTTCTAGGTCAAATATTACAAAAAATGCAAAAAAGTACCAATAGAAAAAGAAAAAAGTACCACAAAGTCCATCCTTTGAATTCTTACCCACAGGCCATGTATCTTTAAGTGCCACAAATTCCACTCTTGTGAATTCTTATCTACATTTTCTTAATTTCATGTTTCTATGTTTAATATAATTGAAAATTCATTATTAAGTTTGAATAAAATGTAATTTCCCGCCTTAACCCCTTTTTTTGGTACTTTTTTTCACCCATCGAAGTATAAGAAATTGTATTCCAATGAGTTTCTTAATTGTAGTGGTATCCCATATTAAAATACTCATATGAATATTTCAATAAATATAAAAAAAAGGTTTTATGAAAAAAGTACCAAAAATAGGTACGATTTTTACCCCTTATACGTTTGAATTTCTAAAAAGTACCAAATTTGTATTTCTCATTTTTTGATAAGTTATGAATACGATATAAATTTTATCTGTATATTGATTGGTTTCAAAGATACATATGGTGCCAAAAAAAGTACCAAAATACAGTTTTTACCCATTTTCTCCCTAAAACGGCCGATTTTCAAGAAAGTACCAGACACCTGTAAAATTATTTTTTAAATGAATTACGATAACTATACAATTTTTTTTGTATCTCCATTAGTTTAGGAGATATAAAGTTACCGTTTTACCCGTTTTTACCCTTTTTTACCCCCTAAACATTCGAATTTCCAAAAATCTTAGTGGATCTATATGAAGGGAGACCTACCTACGATCCAAATTTCGTCTCTCTAGCTTCAGCCGTTTGGGCTGTGGGATGATGAATCAGTCAGTCAGTCAGTAACGTTACTCTTTTATATATATAGATTAATGATACTGTATCCTTTCTTTGTTTGTTGGGATGTTTGTTTACATTATTGAAAGATAAAATATTAAATACAATTTACTACTTTTAAGTGGATTGAAAGCAAAATTTGTCTCGTTTTCTGTAGAATCTGAATACGATTTCACTTTCCTACGAATCTGTATTTTGTGGCATAAATTTAGTTATGTCACATATGTAATTCGGCAACAATCACATTCGTATTGCGGAAGTTTCCCCCGCAAAACCGATTCTTCCAAGCAATAAGAAATCAATATGTACCTCTCTAAGAGAACACCCAATATTACCACATTTTGAAACAGTAATATACGCGAGATATTCACAAAAATCTTTTTTTTTATAATTTTCTATTGCTTTATATTATTAAAATATTCGGCAATCAATACAAAACTTTGTATTCTTTAGTTTTGGCCACCTTTCGAAAATAGCACCGCCCTAATGTGTATGTATGTATATAAGTATGCCGCCATAAGGTAGGCAATGCTGTTTGTCTTAATAATTTATTTATACAGTACACTTACTTATTCACACGATCACTGTCAAAAATAAAACTGCACTGTCTACCTTCTGGCGCATTCTTTATGTACACCAACAACTTATATTTATAAGCAAGTATAAAATTTTAAATTTAAAATTTCATTAAAACTAATATTTTGAGGAATACACATAAACTTATTGTGGTCACTCTCTTGTCAATACTTTATATACCAATGAACGCTTCTTCCAAATACCTTTGAAATGATAGATTTTTTAGTCGTTGATTTGGAAGTACAGTAAAATCTCCCTTAACGGACAGCTCCGGTAGGCGGACAATTTTTTAGGTCCCATGGTTTAGGTGACAGTTTTAGAATAAATTAATCTCCGCTAGGCGGACGCTCTCTTGGGCGGACGCGGACACCTGTTTTTAAAGAAAACATCTCTCGTAAGCGGACAAAAATCATAAACGGTAAACGAAATGTACCAAATATTATATAATGAAATGCTTCTTATTTTCATTTTTGTCCGTGTTTGCATTCATATTTCATCTTTATTTACATTTTTTGAAGTTAACTTAACTTTTTGCAGGTTTTGAGCAAAAACTATTTTTTTAATTTAACTGACTTTTACACTTGATTAAAAATTCTTCATACTAGAAAAGAGAAAATGAATCTTGATCCCTAAAACAGATGCTGTTCCAGTTATTTATGTCCTGAACACAGTCTTGATGAGAACACAATGGCGACAGATTCCTACAAATCTTGACAATTTTTTTGAACAAAGGGCATAGAAATTCTGCATAACAAGCAGGGCGACATTGTCATTAGTCATATAAAAAAAAAGTAATTGGGAGCAGCTTAAGATTGAGGCCAGGCTACCAACGTCATTTTCCCAACTTAATCCTGTCTTTTTTAGAGTTACTTGCCAATGAAGACTTTGTTGTCAAGCTCGTGCTCAACATGCTTTTTATTTTTTAAAATTTCGTGGAAAAATCATTAGTAAAAATGCTGTTTAAAGAAGTCTGACCTTTTTTCGCGTACAAAAAATTACTCAATTTAGGAAATGAGATGAAAATGAAAAAATTTTTCTTATATCATCACCGAAAATGCAAAACAACGTAACATCAAAATTTTCAAATTTGTGTTTTTTGATGAAATATAGTTTCCAAAATACGTTTGATCACAAATTTTCAGACTTGTAGCTCAAAAAATAACCGATTATATTAACGAAAGCAATGATTTTCTTAAGTCAAAATAACGTAACATCACATTTGTTAAAAAAATAAAAAAAAATAAATAAAATTTAATTTTTTTTTCTACGAATTTAGATTACAAATTATTAAAAATATAATAGCTATAAAAATTTTGAAGTAAGTTATCAGATATCTTTTTAATTGTAATTTTTCTAAAATTTGTATTGATGTTACATTTTTTTGGCTTCAGAAAATTGAAATTTTGAAAAACGTAAACTACATAACAAATATTTAATAAAAATAAACATATTCATCATCAATATATTAGGCAATATTTAAGGATGTAATAACCCAAAAATCTTTTTAGTAGGTCAATTTGTTTAGATTTTAGAAAGTTTTTTGTGCCTCCTGTAAAGTTATAAAAAATGTTGTTTTGCATTTTTGGTGACGATATGTAACAAATTTTACGACTGTTTCGTTCATGAATTTAATGTAACGATTATTTGACTTTTATCAATACTGATGTAATTTTTAGAGATATGAACATGAAATTTTTTATACAAATACAGTTTGGGTCAGTACATTAGAAACCAGTAAATAAAACCAGCATTTGATGTTTATGTAGTTACGGCCTTTGCATTTTAGTTGACGATATACATATATGTATAAATAAGAATATGTATATTTAAAATTTAATTCATTACAATCAATCTTGAATGTTGGAATAAAAAGATATAGTACGGAATTACCCCTTGTATAAAAATATTATGTACCATATCCCATAGGCGGACATCTACCGATAACGGACAAAATCAGCGTGACGATCGCTGTCCGCCTATGGGAGCTTTCACTGTAAATGCTTAGTTAAAAAAAAAAAAAAAACATCAAGAGAACCATGATATGACATTATTAAATATGCCACGGTTTATTTTCAGGGGGTAACAAAAATACTTTTTTCCTTCCATAGGGAGTGAGTCGCCTCAATATACATATATTAATATTTTATAAATTATTTTTGGCGCATGAGAACTTTATTTAAAAGTGTTATACTATGTATTTATGTATGTATGTCAAAAATATGGTTCATAATTTACATGCAAACAAGTTCAAACACTAACAAAACATACTCTTATTACAACGTCATTGAATTAAAATAAAACTCATTATATCGTATTGAATGCGTCAGACACAATATTAATATGTATGTGAGACAAACACGCAACTCAATCTATACTTTTACAAAAGTTTGTTTGTTAGTAGAGGCTTTAGTGAAAAACATCCATACTTTATGCTGTCAACCAAATTCATTTACATACCTGTTGCTTTTCCGTCATATTTATTTGCCAATAATAGTTAGTTAGGAAGTTCAAATCTTATATAAAACATGAACTTCAAAAGACGTCACTACGTACTTCTAAAACGTTCTACTTTATATTTTAAGGAACATAAATCTCTAAGCCAACCGATTTAGTTATGTATATGGAATTCATAATAGTAGCTATATTATTGAATACTACATTTACTAAAATTTTCTTAAAATTTTTGTTTTGACGTCAATCGTTAGTTATATACATACTACGTTAAATGGGTTAGAATATATATATATATATATATTTTTTTTTAATCCATGTTTCCATCAAAACATTAACAATATCGACCACCAAAATATTGATATAACTATAAACTTTTCTTTCTTTTAGAGCAGTTCTGTAATTTGATTATTTGGAATGGCTAAATATATAAAAAACACATAGATAGATCTGCGTCAATAAATTCTAAAGTATATATCGTTACCGAAAATGCAAAACAACGTAACATCAAAATTTAAAGATTTGTGTTTTTTATGAAATATAGTTTATTTTTCCAAAATACGTGTGGTCACAAATTTTTAGACTTGTAGCTCAAAAAATGACGACTATATTAACGAAGCCAATGATCAAAGTCAAAATAACGTAACATTTATTTTTTTAAAAAATATTTTTTTTCCGAATTTTGTTGAGCACCTTATTAAGGATCAGATACTTCAGTCTATGAAGAGTAAGATCTATAAGTCCCAGTATGCTTTTCGTAAGGGTTACAGCACTACATCACTGTTGCTTAGTCTAACTGATTCTATTAGGGAGAATGCTAATCTTGGCAAGTTAAGTGCTTTGATTTCCCTTGACTTATCTAGAGCTTTTACTACTATTTGTCATTCGAAAATGATCAGTAAACTAAAAGAACAATTTCATTTTTCAACTTCTGCCTGTAAATTGATAATATCGTATTTGCTTGGAAGGTCGCAGTTTATTGACTTTAAAGGAAAAAAATCTAATTTGCTTACTCTTTATACGGGTGTCCCTCAAGGTTCTGTACTGGGGCCTCTTTTATTTATTCTCTATGTGAATGACCTATATATTAATACTAATTCGGATACTTGCGGGACTTTCTTGTATGCTGATGATATTTTTTTGTTGTTTAGCTGTGACTTTCTTTCTAGTCTTGAGTTTGAACGGAATGTAAATGATTGTCTTAGACGTGTTTCGCTGTGGTCATATGATAACTCCCTTAATATTAATCCATCTAAGTCTAAGGCGATATTGTTTAATTCGCGTGATAATTCACTCAATAACTTTAATTTTTATTTGAATAATGTTGCAATTGAGTTTGTTTCTCAGCATAAGTGCTTAGGGTTGATTATTGATAGTGATCTTTCTTTTGGGTGCCATATTGACTTTGTATCTGGGAAAGTTTGGGGGGCATTAAGAAGAATATACTCAACAAATTTATATCTACCTTTTCGTGTTAAGCGAAGACTAGCACATGCTCTCCTTATGCCTCAAGTCTTATATTGCCTGGAGGTGTTATCTGGGTGTTCTGTCGTCTCTATTAATAAATTGAAATCTATTGTAAACAGTATTGTAAGATTTGTTTATAATATAAAACGTTGGCATCACATTTCGGTTTATGTTCATAAGTTTCTTGGATGTTCTTTTAACAATTTTATTAAATATCGTAGTTTGGTCATGTTCTACAATATAATTAGAAATGGTTTTCCATCTAAATTGTGTAATAAATTTATTTTTTTACGTTCTTCTAGAAATCCACAAATTTATATCCCGAGAATTTTCAAGCTATGTTTTGAAAGATCGTTTGTTGTGAGGATTGCTCGCTGTTGGAATTGTCTGCCTTATGAACTTCGAATTTTTTCTCATTCCAATAATGTGTTCCGTCTTAAACTTATTGCCTACTTAGCTGAAAGCATTTGATTATACTGCTTTATATATTTTATTACCGCTGCTGGACATATATTGTTCATTCTTTTTTGATTACTAATAATACATATAATTTGAATTTTTATGGCTGGGGAGCCAAATATGTTTTTTTTTTTTTTTTTTTTTTTTTTTTGGATATAATATGTTTGTTTTCTTTTGGATATAATTAAACATTTTTATATTGTATTAGTTTTAAGTTCTTTTTTTTTTTTATATTATCTATATCTAATACTCAGGATTATTATTACTGTGTAATACATATTTATACTTTGGCCTTGAAGGCTTTGTATTACTATACTCAATAAATAAATAAATAAATAAATTTAGATGCAAATTATTAAAAATATAATAGCAATTAAAATTTTTGAGTAAAAGTTATCAGAAATCGTTTTAACCCTTAAATACCCATGAACACCGATTTTTCTGAAAAAAATATATGATATATAAAATTACAAAAAAAAAAAAATAATAACTGCATACCCCGATTTTCGAAAAAAAATGTTTTTTTTTTTTTTTTTTTTGAAAAGATATTTACAAAAAACTGGTTTTATCTTATAAGATACACTGAGCACTCCCTAGAGTTTATATTATACACACAATTTTTGTTTTACAAAGAAAAGTGTTCTTATAAAACGTATAAAAATGTATTAAATTTTGAAGCTTTTAATTTATTTTTTCAACAAAGTTGGAAAAAACAATATTATTTAAAATTTTCATAATTTAATTTAAGGAAAAAAATTAAAAAAAATATAAATTAAACTAAAAATAATATATAAAAATATGAAATTAGACACAAGCAAATAAGAATGTTATATTCGGCTTTGCCCATTTTATATATCCACCAACTGGAACTTTTTAGAATACTACCACATATGGAAAGTGGGTCGTTAATTGGTCGGACTACGCCCATTTTTGCATTTCGAGCTTATATTGGTGCTTGAACTATTTGTATAAAATTTGGTTGACATTTTACATTTAACCTCTATATGGATGGTGGGCGGTATAGTGGTCCGACCATGCCCATTTTTGGTTTGCGAGTTTATATTGGATCTTTTACTAATTGTGCAAAATTTCGTAGACATACATGCTTTTTTGTTAAAAATACTTATATGTCAAAAAAGTATAAACTGGAGTTACAATGGGCACCCTGTAGATATATTCAGAATATTAAATATACATTAGAGTGTCCCGAGAATAGCGTTTTTCGAGATTTCGATGTAGGAACACCCCTCAAACGATGCGTAAAAATTAGCTGAATATGTGAAAAATATTAAAAAATTTTTTTAAATTCGTCTTCAGTTCCCTACCAGCGATTTTAAAATCATGGGTCCCATACATTTTGGTCAAAAAAAAGTTTCAATTTTTTAATCGAAATGGGTATTAAAAAAATACGTAATTTTATGCTGGTTATGGAAAAAATATTTTAAAATTTTTTCCAATGGGATTTTCGTTCGCTAGAAGACTTTTTAAGGTATTTTGATGAACAATTTTTTTTAAAAATCTGGAAAATTTCATATTATCAACAGTTCTTACTACAATGAATTTTTTTTTTAAATTTTAGCCTTAAAAGGAACAAAATTATAAAATTCTTGTCTATTTTTTTAAGAAAAATATCGACATTTTTTTTTGCATGATGTAGTAAAATGAGGGTTTATGGACCAAAATTTTTGCGAACATTTTTTAAAATATTTTTTCTATAATTGGCTTAAAATTACGAATTTTTTGATACCCATTTCAAGACTAAACTCAATTCTATTTTTTGGACGAAATGTTCTAGACCCGTAACATTCAATCGCTGGTAGGGAACTGAAGATCAATTTAAAAAATTTTTTCAATATTTTTCCCATATTCAGCTAATTTTTACGCATCGTTTGAGGGGTGTTCCTACAAAATTTTTGTCTACGGGACACTCTAATATACATATATTCTTTATATAGTCTTAAAAAACTTTTTCGATATGTTACAAATAGAATGAAAAACTCAGTATGACCCCATCTAATGATGTTAGGTATGAAAACACAATCATAAAAAAAAAGAAAATATTTGATTTGACTTGAGATTTAAACTACGACAATAGAACTTAGATGCAAATGAAGTCCAAATATTTGGACAGAATTGCACTGAAGGGCTCTGACTACATCTGGGCAAATTTCAGATCATTGTAATAATTAATTTTAACTAGAAAATTATTTTTATATATGTTTTCATTTTATTTTAGCCTCTTACAAGGTGGATGTCAGTTCTTAGTGTCCCTTTTCTCTCCGCTATTGTATCAAAGTCTTCATAAGTGTGCAATAAACTCAAACATTGATTATTAGGTATATTTGGAACCGAAAACATTTCTTATGAATGATATTTCCGGTTAAATAAAGTAGTTTTCCCATATGAACACCTTATATCCCAAAAACGTTCACCAAAATAAATATACATCTCTTTTTCAATCCCGATTAATTAAAGAAACCACAGTTAATCCAAATAAGAAATCTTTGTTTTTTTTATTCCTGTATATTTCCGGATAAGAAATTGTTTATTATAGTTTTCAAAATTTCTAATTCATCAAATTGGATCTGTTAACTCCTTTAAAACCTTGTATAAACTTGAAAAAAAATCTTAAATTAATCTAAAATAAAATGTTAATCCATGTAAAATAAAAATACCTAAAATGATCATAACAAATGAACAAATAGGAAAAATTTAAATAATTATAAGTAATAAAATAGTGTAAAATTTAAGAAACTTCGAATTTCCAATATGTAGATGAGCGCTCAGTGTATCTTATAAAATACAACCATTTAATAAGGCTTTGTGGCTCGGTTTCGCAAGATTTGTTTAAAGATTATTTTTTACACTGGGGCTACACATGATTTTTTATATCTTAATATGTAACAGAGAGTGTCAAATCCGCTCTCTGAGAGAATTATCTCATGTGTAGACTAAAATATTAGTATTATAAGAAATATTATGAGACTGTTGTGATAAGATTTTTCTACACAACAATCTTATAAGATTTGCTCTCAAAAAAATACACATATACGAAAGTTTGTTTGTGTGTGTGAATGTGTATTTTTAAAAGTACTTAAAAACAATGTTTTTTATAAAATTATTTTATTTTAATGGTTATTCTACATTCAGAAACATATTTTCATTAAAATTGTGCTAACAAATTTCGAATTTCTTAAATAAAAATTACATGTTAGCTCTGTGACTGAATGAAAATAATGAAATATTATGAGATTTATTAGAATACATTTACCCCTTCTTTAAGATTTAACATAATATAAACAAAATGTTTACTCTCTTCTGCCGGCGTTATCTTACATATTATATCAACGTGGAGACAATATGTTATGGCTTCTAGACATATTTCCACACAACATCAAAATATGTAGTTTATTTAATTTTAACAAAATCACATTTTTCAAGTTTGATCGCTAACCACGCAGACAAATCAAAAATTTGTTAAAAAAATAATTTCAAACAAACAACTAATGTCTTTATAACGAGTTAACATCATTTTGACCGTTATTGGACCTAAAATAAAACGTTGGGAGCATTTTTAATCGTTTTATCTTTAAAGATACAGTGAGCAATTAAGGATTAATTATAATTTTTCTAAAATTTGTATTGATGTCACGTTTTTCTGGCTTCAAAATTTTAATCTTGAAAAACGTAAACCACATAATTTAAAAAAATATTTAATAAAAATAAAAATATTCATCATCAATATATTAGGCAATATATAAGGATGTAATAGCCCAAAAATCTTGTTTGTAGGACAATTTGTTTAGATTTTAGAAAGATTTTTAAACCTCCTGAAAAGTTATGAAGTGATGTTACGTTGTTTTGCATTTTCGGTGACGATATGTAGTTACCTAAAAAGAAAACGTTATTGTAACATTTAATAGATTTATTTGTTTAAAGTACTATTTCATCAATATTATAAAAAGTTCTCTTTATGCTTCTGCATTTTAGGTTACGAAATTTAAATCCTATATGTAGGTATTTTGGTGGCAGAGATACGATATACATATGTACATTAAGGTGGTCACAAAATAAAGGGTATAGATGATATAAGCTCAAATGAAATTTTACTTCGTTTTATGCCAACGTTCTTAAATTGCTTTTGTAACAATCACCATTTTTGCCCATTCCCTTCGAATGTATTTCCTTTTCCCAAAATCGTGTATTCTCCAATTAATGAAAGAAACATTTGTCCATAACTGGACTTATGTTTTAATTTGGAACGAAATCATCTGTTTCGCTGTAAAAAATTCATGGAACATCGACGATAAAACAAATGTGATCAAGAGAAAGAAATATTCAGGGTTACTGAATGTTATTTAAATTTTAATATTTTTGACAAAAATATAACAAAATTTCAAAAAAACGAAATTTCGCAAAAGAATAATGACAAGAGGAAAATTTGGGGGCCACCTAATATAAATATTTATGAATAGATGTATTATATAAGTTATATGTAGTACATATGAACATCGAATGTATGTATGGCATAAAGTGTAAATGAGTTGCAAATGTACTCTTCTACAACTACTGTCGTCCGTCTATCACTCACATCTTGATTATTCATTATTTAATTCACGTTTTGGTAGTTTGATTGTCAGAATATCGATCAAACAAACACCAAGTTTTTTTTTTTTTTTTTTTTTTTTTGTGTGCCTTTGGTTTCAGTTATATTTGCGATGCAACTCATTGAAAACGGTTCAACATTAAGTATTTCTTAAAAAAAAACGAAAGAAATACATTTCTTTATCCTATAACATATATAGATACTAACTATGGATGATCGAACAATAGACTCCATATTTGCAGGATCATTGGAATCGCTGCCTCCGGTCAGTTCAAAAATTGTTCGTATCTTTACAAGTTCTACTTTTACAGGTATGTATGTGTGTATGTAATATTAATAGTGTAGAAAATTCCCATATACATACATATGTATGAATGTACGTACGTACAATATGTATATAATTGTAAATTAAATGTAATATGTAGATACGACAATGGAACGTAATTCATTGATGGCAAAATGTTATCCACGTATCAAGGATTATTGCCGAGAAAAACATGGTTTGGAGTTTCAGGTATAAAAAATTAAATTACGTAATTTTGACTTGAATATTGACTGAAATATTATACATGTGTATACAGGTAGTGGATATGCGTTGGGGAGTACGTGACGAAGCTACTGATGATCATATGACCACTGAATTGTGTATGCGAGAAATAAAAAATTGCCAGAGATTGTCTATGGGTCCGAATTTTGTAGTATTTTTGGGTCAAAAATACGGATATCGTCCTATACCTACTTATATTGTTTCATCAGAACTTCAAATGATTTGTGAAGAATTAACATCAATGGGTGTCGACCGTTCCTTGTTGGATTTATGGTACAAAAAGGACAGTAACGCAGTACCTCCGGTTTCTGTACTCCAGCCAATTTCATCGATATTAATTAATTTTAATAATAAACGAGTGCCTAAGTTACAGGCAGAGGATCAGGCTATCTGGTGGGATACTTTAGGAAAAATGCAAAAATTGCTAAGAAAGGCTGCAGCTTCGCTTGGAGCCAGTGGTAAAATGAGTAAAGACGCAGTGCACAACTATTTCATGTCAGGTAAGATAAGGATAATAAAGACAAAGCTCCATTTCTTATTACGCAAACTCTCCCTCTTATGGTTATTAGTTACTGAACGTGAGGTTATAAACGGTATTTTAAATGTGAAAAATACAAAAAACCATTGTCTTTCATATGTTCGCTACATAAACAATATTAATCTGCAGAATCTAAAGAAAGCATCACTTTTTGTCGATATTATTAACCGTAGTTTGGATACCGAATCGGCAAAACTTTTAGCGGATCTTCGAGATAACCGATTACCTGCTAAAATTGAAGCCAGTAACTCACAAAAATATACTGTAGAATGGATAGGACGGGAAGGCCTCGATATTGAAACACACGAAGAGTATCTCAATCATTTCATATCACACTTTTATAAAAATATTATCAAATTAGTTGATAGAGCTATGCGCAAAGAAGACTCCAGTGCACAGGGACAGATAGTCACTGAAATCCTTCAGCATTTGCACGCTTGTAATAATTCGGTTAAAGTCTTTTATGGACGTGAAGAAAGTCTAGAACACATCAAGCGTTATATGCTGGGGGATTCAGATAAACCACTTGTCCTTTATGGCGAAGGAGGTTGTGGGAAAACATCACTTTTAGCAAAAAGTGCTTCACTAGTAGCAACAGAATGGTTTCCGGACAAAAGGCCCATAAATATAATACGATTTTTGGGAACAACACCCGATTCCAGTGCCTTAACACCAACTTTAATATCGATTTGTCAACAGGTGAGTCACTTAATTAATTTCGATTATGAGAATACATATCGTCCACATTGACTATGGTTTATTCTTTACAAGTTTT
Organism: Protophormia terraenovae; assembly: GCA_951394005.1. Classification (NCBI taxonomy): domain Eukaryota; kingdom Metazoa; phylum Arthropoda; class Insecta; order Diptera; family Calliphoridae; genus Protophormia; species Protophormia terraenovae. The sequence continues at coordinate 2,056,107 of OX596073.1, forward strand.
ATAAATTTATAAATGTGTTAATAATATTTTTAATGTTTCCACAATGTTATAGATTTCCTATAATTATATGTTGCCTTTTGAAAATATTCCCGATGACTTGGTACCTTTAACAGCACACTTTAAGCAATTATTAACTTATGCTAACGAAAATCAACCCTTGACGTTATATCTTGATTCGGTTGATCAACTAACCGGTACACAAGATTCAAATAGTGTTTCATGGATACCTACCAGGTTGCCAGCACATTGTAAGGTAAGTCACCACAATGAAGGGCCAAAGTCGAATACCAAGCCTATCCAATCCATCCATCCAAATTGGTTGTGTTCAATATAATTCAAAAGTATAAGTTTTTCCAAATTGCTTGATTTATGTCTGCTTAATTAAGCTAAATCTAAATTTTATTGCTGATTATGTGGTAGGTGGAATACGGTTTTATAGGTTATGGTATAGGAAGGATACCTAATTATTTTTTTCATACATAAGTGTATATGTATGTAGTTAGGTATTTATGTTAATATACATATATTTATATTAGATAATAATATCATGTGCAAAAGAAGAAAACAATCCAGTTGTGTCTCAGGAGTATCATGTCTTGCGCAAAATGATAGATGTAGAGGAGAATTTTATCGAAGTCACAGCATTGGGTGAAGATTTGGCGATGAATGTCATTAAGATGTGGATGAAAACAGCCTGCAGAGATCTTAATAACTATCAGTGGCGATTAGTTGCAAACGCGATTAGCAAGTGTTCTTTACCAATTTTTGTAAAATTGGTATTTGCCGAAATATGCAGGTGGCGAAGTTACACACGGCCGCAAGAGACTCACTTAGCTAACAATGTTATGGACTCAATTATGATGTTGTTTGAAAGAATTGAAAAGCAGCATGGTCGAATTTTGGTATTTCATGCGTTGGCTTACATTACAGCTTCAAAATCAGGATTGTCGGAAAGTGAACTTGAGGATTTGATATCTTTGGACGATAAAGTTTTAGACGATGTCTATCAGTATCATTTGCCACCCGTCAGACGTATTCCACCCTTGCTGTGGACACGTATTCGAAACGATTTGCCCAATTATCTCAGCGAACGTGAAGCTGATGGGGTTAATGTAATGAACTGGTATCACAGACAATTTCGAGATACTGCAAAGGAGCGATATTTCAAAAATATGAATATGGCTATGTATTTCCATTCTATGATTGCCGATTACTATTTGGGTATATGGGGCGGAGGGGTGCCAAAACCGTTTAAATTTACTGAAATACAAAGGCATCGGTTCGGCCTAACAGAAAAGGAAGGTTCTGCCGATCGCAAGGTACCCATACAACCGCTCGTATTTACTAGTAAAGATGGCAGTTCAAAAAGATACAACCTAAGAAAGGTAGGTTAATATACTTATAGAAGATATTTACTCTAACTATATATAATTACATTAAACAATTTCTCATAACTATTTATTATCCAATTAGTTTGGTGAATTGCCGTTTCATTTCGTTCGTTCGCGACGCTTTAAGGACTTATTTGAACACGTACTCTTTAATTATGAGTGGTTACATGCAAAACTTTCAAGTTGCCCACTGCAAGCTGTTTTGGCAGATTTCGAAGATGCATCATCAAATACAGAAGATAAAGAAGCAAAACGAGAGCTAATGTTAGTGGCAGATGCATTGCGATTAGGCGGAGCTATTTTGGCTGTGTATCCCAACATGTTGGCTCCACAGTTAATCGGACGACTTCTGCCAGAAATTGGAGGAAATGCAAACATTAAAATGTTATTGAGAGCATGTGATCATTGCGGTCCCAAAGATTGTGCACTAATACCGGTTAATCATTGTCTCCATACACCTGGAGGACCTCTAAAGGTTTACTTTTTTCTATTTATCATATTTATGATAAATTTTACATATCAATCGCATATTTATATATTTCTAGTATTCCCTTGAAGGACATCAATTTGCAGTATTTGCTTTTCGCCTAACTAGTGATATGCGATACATGGTCTCTATATCGACTCATTTCATAACATTTGATTTGTCAACATCAGATTTAACTCGTGATGTTAACCCTGGAATCGAGGGAATTATGCAGCAACTAGTCTTAAGTCCAGATAATAAATGGGCTGCCGCCTATTCAAACAATAATCAAACTGTTTTGTTAAATATGTTATCGAGTGAGTTTGTGATTATTAATTCTCCATTTGAAGAATGCGATGGACCTATCAGTAGTCTGTATTTACTAAATCAATGGTAATATATATAATTTTTATTTATACATAGTAGGTGCTTATTTAACAATTATATACGATTTTGTAAAGCTTATTCATTAGTTGCAAACTGAAATGGGCTCAATTCGATATGAGAGGAAATCTTGTGGAAATATTTACAACACCCGAAAATTGTACTGGATGGGAAATTTTGCACATAGAGTTCTCTACACCATTTAAATACAATCTTATTTTCTGGTCTGGTTCAATTAATGAATCACGTTTACGTTTTGATTCATACAGAGACGAACTTCATTCAGAACCTTTATATTTTTATAGTGCATTGGCGCTTAATAAAAAGCGTACACACGTTTATGGATGTGCGAATGAGGATAACTATGAGGTTAGTGTTTATAGATTTGAGGAATCGCCCGATAGTTCGTCAATTGAATGGGTATTAGAAAAGAAACTACCACGTTTTGAAAATGACGAAAAAGAAATGTTACTTCAGTTGCGCTTGGATCAGCAGGATCGTATGCTCTTAGGCACATCCGGAAAGGGTTTTGTCATTTGGGACTTAGGAGATCAAGAGGGGAACAGATTGAGTGATAAATCAATGTATTTAGCATTGCCGCATGGAGTAAGAAATATCACCACCAAAATAATGGAATCAAATTCGATAATGACCAGTTCAAAACTGGATTATGCAGTAGCCGGTGTCCGTAAAAATCTTTATGTATGGTGTTTGCAAACCTTGCAACTGGTCAAAGTTCTAGATGCTCACTTCGGTCGCATTATACAACTCGAAGCTTTAACTATCGGAAATTGGAATAATGTCGTTACATCTTCGATTGACCGTTCCGTTAAAGTCTGGAACATTAATAACATTTTCGAAAAGGTACATGTAATAGACCGCCATGAGTTACAAATTGACAACATCAGGTACCTGCACTATTTTTGTTTTATTTTAAGCAATAAACTTTTTAACATTTATTGATTATAGCTTATCTGAAGTCGATTTGGCTGTGACAGTTACTCGAAGTTGTGTTGGAGTTTGGGAGACACGTACTGGCAGATTAATCACTAAATTAGCTGATAGTCCCCTGGGCGCCATTGTAACACATGCAGAAATAACTCCTGATGGTCGCTATATAATCTCCTCCGAAACTGGCAAATTTCTTATATGGAATAGAGTCTCCGAGCAAGTTATATATCGTGATGATGAACCCGGAATACAACAAATAACATTTATGGACTATGGATACAAAGTCATGATTGTTTCGTGTCCAAATATTAATCAAAAAGAACTCAAAGAAGGAGAAGATGCAAATCGTTTGATGGCCACCACAACAGTAAGAACAGTACCAGGTAGGATTTCGAAAAAAAAATAGAAATATTATTTTATTTATTTGTTTATTTTATTAAACAGAAGGTTCAATTTTATTTCGATTTGAATATCCAATTCGCATGATTCCGGGACTACCATTTCGTCAAGCTGTAATATCTGCAGATGGTGCCTACATTATCGTATGCTCTGTAGACAAGAACAATAAAGATTGCTTGGCAGTCTATAGTGCAACAAATGGAACTTTCATTTCAAAAGTACTTTTGAAAGGTTGTTCGATTAAAGAAGTTATATCATTAGTACCAATGCCTCACAAGGCCAGTCAGGTCGCAGTCATTAATAGTGAAAAGGGCAGTATTGTAGATATTAAAACAAAAAAACATATACGTTCCATACCGAAATGGGGTGGCAGTATTACTAAAGATGGAAAATATGGAATTTATGCTCCCTCAAGAGGAGGTTTAGAAATGTTGGAACTACGCAAAGGAACTACAGTTAAAACATTTATACCTAAAGTGGCCGAAGGTGTATTTTCAGTCATTTGTATTTTTACTGAAAACGATGAATACGTTTGCTATTATCATAGTGGTCGAAAAACTATACGAGTCTTTCGTACTTCAGATACCGAAATGATTGCTAATTATCGTTTACAGGCAGAATTGACAGCCATCAAGAGCACAAAAGATGGTCGCTGCATTGTGTTAGGCACAGTCGACGGGTGCATGTCATCATTGGCAATTGTGGATCCTAAAGTTGATGGCATGGTTGAGTGGCTTAATGCATTACCATCAAGAGATGAAAATTGGAAGGCCAAGTTGGCCAAAATGAAGGCCAAGGTTGGCTTTAAAGCTGCCGTACGGGTTGCTACAATATCTTCTAGGTTGGATCATCAAAAATTTAAAAATAAAGATTTTAAGGACGAAGTTAAAGCTGAAAATGATGTAAATAATATAGAAACAATAGAAGAATAAATTAAATAGGTCAGCACTGATTTCTCAGTCAATTTGGACACACGTGATTCTAAAGTTCTAAGTCGATAAATTATTATTTTTTTTTAAATGTGATATAAGATTAACTCGAGAACAAATTCTCTAATTTGTAGTAATAAAATATCAAAAAGTTCTAATTAAAATTAGTTAATTTGAATCCCTTTTTAATTTGTTCAATAGTTTCGGAGATATTAAAAGAATTGTGTTGAAAAACAATCAGTTTTAAATTAAAATAAAAAAATTAAAAATTGTTTAATATCACCACTTTATCATCCAAAGAGTTCTGGAGATAAGCTGCACATTCAACCTCAAAAATTTCTATATAACGGTTAATCTCGAAAACTTAAGTCCATTAAAAAAAATGAATTATAGACTTAGAATTCCATGATCTTGTATATCCAAATATACTAAGAAATTCGTATGCATAATACTCAAAATTCACAAGTGTAATAGTATATGTAGAAATAAAACTGATTGTTATTGTTGATTGCACAAACTAATGTTTTTCTACATGTGGTCTATTTAAAGTATCTCTTCTGATTTAGATTTCAACTTCCAAAAATTACTAATAACTTTAAGTGTTTCTGTCATACACTTTTTATATCGCAAAAATTAAATCATTCAAATTTTCTATATTACCTGCTGTTGCTAGAAAATATGCAACACATATTGCTTATAATTAGACCAGATGTATCAGTACTGTTGTGGTTTTATTATCTGTGGCCATAGACTCCTATTGCATATAATTTTGTCGAATATTTTTGTACGTAACAAAAATTATTAATCGTTTAGTAAAACCAGTTGTAAATTTGTCAACATGATTTTGATAAATGCAACTATTAAAAAATTAAAGGTTGCAAACTATATAATATTATTAAATACCATACCCAAATACACTTTTTTCTTTTTAATATAAAAATTTTATGTTTAAATTTTGTTTGTATATAAGTTTTATTTGATTATATTTTTAGGAAATTTTATTAGGTTAAAGAGAACGATTCATCATAGGATCTTAAGTAAAAAAAAATATAAAAAAAATATTAAAATATGTTAACTTAAATCTACAGAAATAAAAATGTTCTACATGCTAATAAAAATCAATAAATAGAAATTACATTGAAATTCAATGAGAACAAAACCTTATGAAAATTTAAGAAAACGTTAACAAATGCAAAAAATAAATAAAGAAACGAGTAAAAAACGATATATGTAGGAGTAGTGAATTAATAATCTCATTGATGAGAAGCAATTGAAAATAATGGCTGCTTTAAAAACTACAGACACATTTCCCTAACTTAGTACTACAATTTTTCATTAAAACTTATAATTTTAAATATGTACGTATTTATGTAGATGTGTAATATTCTTCTATGAGTATAACAGAATTGTTTAATGCAAAATGGGAGATATTAGGTTTTTAATAATCAACTAATTAGATACAAAAAAAAAAGATAAGTTATTAAAAATAAAGCCAAACTAATAATAATACTCCATATTCTCCATATTCAATAACCACAATACTCTCTTATGACATGAAGTAAAGAATATGGCTAATAAATAATTTCTTAACTACATTAATTAATGCTTTTTTAGATTAGTAAGAAAATATTTTCATTACATGCATTTCATTTTATTTGATGGTTTGTTGTTGTAGACTGTTAAGTTCAATTATTGTTAAAAATCTTAGTGCTTTTTAGGAAATATATATATTTTTTTTTCATGTTCATTTTTTCTGTTAATTATATGCTAATCTCAATTTACGGGTAATAAAAATATGCATTAAGTTATACACTATATATATTTTAAATATCATATTATGTTTTCGTTTTCTGTTTTAAAAGTGTAATTTTTAAGCTTTTAAATGTGTATTAATGAAAAAAGAAATACTCGCTTTGCTTCACCCATAATCCTTAATAAATTATTACAATAATATTTTATTGTTCATACTCGCACAACAACTTATTGAATGATAGATGATAATTTCTTAAGGACTGCTGAAGCTAAACAAGGACAAATGCGGGTGAGTAGCAGAAGTTACGATTTTATGATAAATATGAAATAATAGATCGATTTCTGTGTCGAGATGAAGACACACGAAATTAAGATAATTCTATAAAAAAAATGTAAAATGCTCATGGATCTAGGTATGACTTTCCTTTTTTATCTGGGCCAACTTGGCTTGTATGTGTTGTAGACGATTTGGAGACATTTCTGGTTTCTGTATTATTGAAATAAAAATATATTTTCATCTCATTTTAATAATAAATGTATTAAAATTAATACTTACGTCTCTCCTTATTAAAGACACTTTTTGGGCATTCATCGTATTTAAGCTAAGATTCTCATCCATAACTTTATTGTCCATCATCATTAAATGTGAATTGGTTAAGAGGCTTCCATCAGCATTTCGATGGGGAGCTAAATTTGCTTTGGCTCTTAGTTGATTTAAACGATCCATCCAAAAATCAGGATCTGGTTTAACGCCAGCATTTTCAGACGTTGCGGAAGCATGTTGGTTCTGATAATTTGCATCTGTTAGGTACGAAGATCGTGCGACTTTTTTTACATATTTTTTTATTTATAATTAATTAATATTCGTTATTTGTGTATTTTCATAAAATATCATGAATATATTAATGTTTATGTAAGCGTATGTACATAAATATTCATCATGTTGGGGTCATGTAAAGGATTTTTGTTGTTTTTGTGTTCATAATTATGAAAAATAATAAAATAAACATGTTATTTCTTGTTATTATGTGTTAAAATATTTTAAAATGTTTTTTTGTTCACACAAATGATATAAGTATCTATTAAACATTTCTTTAACTTACCCAAGCGATTATCACACATTTGTGATGATAAGTTAATCTGAGATGGATTTCCATCTCCACTAGTTGAAACTGTGCGCTGTATTTCAGCCAAACCTTCTTCAATATATTTTTGGAAGCTGGGACTGGCTCCTTTTAGGAAGGCGGAAACATCAATTTCTGGATTTTTTGTCTAACATTAATAAAGAAAACGAATTCCAAAAATAAATCTTTAATACAAATTCCTTAAAATTTTTTCCATGTTTCGACTAACCTTAAACTCGTACAAATTCTGTAGACCTTGTTGTTTCGTTTCTTTGTCAGAAATTAATTTAAATATTTGAGACATGGTTTCATGAGCTTGATTTGAAATTCTTTGTTTTGACTGGAGATCACGCGAAGAGGCCGATCGTTGTGGGGATGAACTTGGTAAATTTCCTTCTTTTTGTAAATTCTAAAATTTATATACATATGAGTAATTTATGTAAAATATTTATAGAATGCAAAATGCAAACCTTTAATATTTTTATTAAATACGCATGAAGTTCAGAATGTGTAGGAATTTGATTAAGATGTTGCAATATGGCGTTTCCTTTAACTTTTGCCATATTATGTATGATGGTTTTAACTGTCCTCAAAGGTGTATCAGAGGGTCGTGTTTGCCACCAAGAACTTGGTAAAGCCAACATAAATTCGTGCACTTCAAGTATTACGGCATCATAGTTAAGTTCATTGCTTCGTTCAGGCAACGTTTTGACATTACGCCATATACATTTCATTAAGAGGTCTGTAAATTTCGGTAGACCAGCTTCGGGACATGTTTCACGTAGTAACCGTATTAAAGCGCTAAATTGTTTAACCAATCTAGTTTATACCAATCATTTAAAAAATTTTAAATTTAACTTACCAATTCATGTTTGTGAAATTAGATTTATCTAATACTTTTAAGCAAATTCCATTAATCACTTTATTATATTGGCCATCATCGCCTGTATTCAGTTTTTGATCCGCCAACAGATGTAATAAAGCCGACATTAAATTTTTAATGCAGGCAACGCTTAAAGTTTTTCCCAACATTTTAGAGTGGAAAAACGAATATAAAATAGACAATAATGGCTGATAAACCACAAGTGATTCTGTAATTGGTATTTGTGAGAGATTCTAAAATAAAAAAAAAAATAAAAATGAAATTTATATATATATATATTTTAATAATTTACATGAGGAATTTCAAAAAATTTCGAAATTGTTTAAAAACCTACTTTAAGTGTCTTGTATTTCCAAAGTTTGTTTTAAAATTAGAAAAAGTATTGATGGCTTTTTGTAGATCTTACAAAATAACTAAGAAATCCTTAATTTTAAATAATTCGCGTAAAATCTCAAAAAGTTAAAACTTTCGAGGATTTTTGAATTCATTTTAGTTTTGAACTGATAATTTACAATCTTTTGGTTGAATCCATTAACCAGTCGAAAGAACAAGACTTAATTTTAAAGGGCAGAATTCTAATTACGTACAGTTTAATGTATAGCTCTTTGATTTTAGGCAAGTATGTTTTGAAATGCAAAAATTTTGTTCCGAATGTTTTCAGTATAAGATATGATTTTAGATCATCGAATAATACATTTAAAGAATCATCTTAATGATTAAAATTGATATTATGAAAAAAAAAAAAATAATAAACAAACGCCATTTAATATATGCATACGGGTACAGCTGCACCTCCAAACTGATTTAAAATTTTGAGATAACAAAATAAATTTTCTATGTAAATATTATCATCAAACAAGAAAAAAGTTAAAAATTTTTCTGAAATTCACTTTTAAAAAAATTAAAATCGCGCTTTCTGTTAGGAATATTATAATGAATAATAACATTTAATCGACTACATTTTCCAAACTAAAACCGATATTCACAAACGATCCAATATTGTTATTTTGTTACTTACGAAATTGTGCATAAAGTCAAATTAAAATTATCAATGTATTTCGATAAACATTGAAGATTCTGCAACCATTTGAAATCAAACCTTCACAATTTTTGCGCGCATTGATTAAAATGATTAACGCGAACACATTTTATATGCGTAAATAGTCATTAATAAAATCAGAACTCGACGTGTCAGAAGAAAACAAATTTTGAAAAATTTTTGATTTTCCTCATATGTATATATCGATATATGTACCTTCAATTGTGCCAGCACGTTTTGAATGAAAATCTCTTCATAATCTTTAAGAACGGCTTGTTTCTCAGGCGAATCAATTATTTCATTTAACTCATTTATAGCTGCCCTAGCTTTTAGAGTATCCGAACTACTGGTTGCCTTTATTATTTTTATTAAATGGGGATCATGTTTAGGCAAAACATCAGCCAAACTAAAAAATATATAAGTGAATAATTACATATATATAGAAATATTATTGATACATACTTTGGCGAAGTTATACCCATTGTTTGCTGATAGAGGGCAGCATTAAATTGCTGTTGTTGCTGTTGGGGACTTAAATATGGAGAGCCATTGTTTCCAACAATTCCACCTACAGCTGATGGGGGTGGTGGAGTTGTATGAGTTTGTTGCATGTAACGCGATCGAGAAAGTAATTGTTCGAACTTTTCTTGAGGATATTTTACACCATCCTTTGTAGCAATCACTTTAATTGGTTCAAAAAGTAGAGATATATCTACCCTAGGAACTTCAACACGTTCCAATTGATCAACTCGTACCCAATCTTTTTCAATTTCAGCTATTTTGTTTGGATCCAAACCAAAAGGCCCCGTTGTTTTCGGTGGCTGTACATGTTGTGGCATAACATTGATTACTGGAGCTGTTGAAGGTTGGTCAAATGTTCTATATTTCGAAAATAAAAACAAATCAAAATTTGCCAATAGAATTTATTTCCTAACACTATTTTTACAACTAAGACGAAAAAAATATTGAAGAATAAAAATAATTTGCTTATAACAGCTTAATTATGTTTGCAATATTTGATATTAATAATTATTAAGCATAATTGATATTAATAATTATTAAGCATAATAATGAAACAGATACATACTTTACATTATGTATAAATATGTGATATTTCGTAGAAATTTACTATAACCTTTAAAGATTAATTATAAATTCATTTTAAAAAGAAAAACTCTTTTTAATCGAATTTCAATCAAACCCACCAGATCAAATTAAGTACTACGGATTTAAAATAACATACACACACGCACACACTCACATACACATTCACAATTCTCATTTATGTGAATTTTAAATAAATATTTATATAAAAACGACAAAACAAACAATACTGCATTTTAACTCAATACAAAACAGAACAAAACAAAGAAAAATATAACGAAATTAAACAAAATTTACGCTTGTCTTATGAGCGATGTAGCGCGCACATCTTTTTCAGCCATAGAGGAGTTATTAGCTTCGATTGTTTCATACTCAGAACTAAAGCAAAAAAAATGAAAAATTTATCAAAAATAAACGAAGGAGCAGTAAAAATGCAAATCTGTTCAAGTAGTTTCTTATTCCAAATTCTTAAATTCTGTACAAATTTGGCATGCAGACATATGTGTAAGTTTACCTTTGATCGTGTTCTTCGGGCAATGGTAATTCATCACATCCATTTGTAGATGGTTCATCAATTTCAATGCTGTCTTGTTGTAAAATCTGTCCAGATGATTTTGCGCTTGTATTGTTAGTTTCAGCAGGTTTACGCTGTGGTTTTTTAGCGCGCTTAATTCGCTCATCTAACATGGATAGATCCTTATCATTCATTTGACCGATAAGTTTGTATATTTTGTCTCCAGCAAGGAAATAAGCTTGTACTACACAATTAAGAGCCGCATTTCGAACACTGTTGTCACGATCGGAAATGTGGCGCGCAATTTCTTTTAGTGCCACCTGTTGCGACGGTTGACAGACAGTTAAACCATAATTTTCAATCAAATAACCCAATTCATCCAAACACTCGGTACGTTGTCGTGCATTTTTCGACTTTAATCCTTCCATAACATAAACAAATACTTTAGTATACGGATAAACTAAAAGAATTTGTCTAAGCAGAGAACGGACGCCATTACGTACAGTATCTTTGGGATCTCCCAACTGAAATGCAAATAAATTCATATGTATATATATAAATGTTGAGATTTTTCTCAGGGATTCACTTTTAAACCCACCTTTAATAACAAATGCGGTATGAATGCACTTCCTTCATTCTCTGCTAAAATGTATTCATGTTCGACTAAAGTTAGAAACACTTGTTGTAGATACTCTAAACCCTTAATTAAAACTGAAGGATTGGTATCGTAAAATCGTAACGAAAGCCATTTCAAAATCAAATCCAAATTGCAAATTAGAGCTTTTGGATTTTGGGGTAAGTCTTCCATCAATGATTCAATCACCTTTAAGTGATATCTAATTTAAAAAAATAATAATCGTTATATTGTAAGAGTAAAAAAACGGTAAATAGTTATCTAAATGTACCTAAAATCATCATGAAACATATTGGCCATTAGACCCTTGTTGACATTGGCGGTGGTCATTTGTTCTCTGAGTAAATCAATGAATTCTTCTCTAGGTGTTGTAAAAGTCCATTTTAACACTCGCATTTTTTGTTCATCTATTAATCGTTGATTCTTGGTGTTATTGACAGCTAACAAAGGAGATGTATCTACTTCTTCTTCTTTTTTACGCGATGATGACGTATTGGCAGCTCTAGCACCACCAGCAGTTTTGTTCGCACCTGGTTTTTGAATGGCAGAACCACATCCTGTTCCACCTCCTCTTATAGACTTTTTAGGTTCCTCTAAAATAGGTGCCTGTTGTTTGCCTTTAGGTAAAGGTTTAACTGGTAGGTTTGGACGAGCTTTATCTAATGCTGCTTGTATATCCTTCTTAGAAGCTGGTTTTTGTTTATCTAATGCCTTTACCATGGCCTCAAAGCCCAAATGAATCATTATTCCCAAAACAGCTTCATTTGAATTTTTGCGCACATCTGCATTACGATCGCATATGTGAGCGTACAAATGGGGAACCATTGATGTTAATTCCTCTTTTGGAATGCTTTTAAGAGGCATTTGTGGTAATCTTTCCGCCAACCATGCCCAAAGTTCGGATTTCAAAGCGGGCGAACCCGACTTCAGAGCATCGGCAATCATTTCGTTTTCAAAAAATTCTTTGTAACCCCCTTTTTCGCCAAAACTATTGATGCAATTTAAGGCTGCAGCCCTAACAAAGCTTTTACTGTCACCAAGTGCATGGAGGAAACCAGGAAACAAAACCCTTACATGATTTTTACAACCTGGACCCATTGCAATTGCTAACTGTTCACAAATCGCCATAGTTGTTTGTGCAATTTTTGCATTGGAGTCCACTAAACGCAATGCTAGTGCTGGCGCCAAATCTCCAATGGTAGGTTTGATTAACTTGGCATCATTTATAATTGATTGTAATTTATTAAGACCTTCATTTCTGGCTTTCCAGTCTTTGTCAGACATTTCCTTCAGCAAAGACTCGGTTATTTGACTGGATATGTCAACTCTGGGCAACATATCTGCCAAATTGACTGGCTCTGGTTCATCATCCTCTCCACCTTCGACATCAGCATCACCACCACCATCTGTTGATTTTGAAGATCCAGATGATTTTTTTGCACCTCTTATGGGCTTAGGAGGTTTTTCAGCAACGTTCTTATCAAACTCTGCTTGTATTTGAGATTTCAATGCTGGCTTTTCGTTGTCAAAGAACATCATTAAAGCATTACCCATATACATAGACATTGTTCCAACCAATCCTATAGCTGCCACGCGAACTAACGGATTAGTGCTTTGTACAGCTTTTCGCACATCTTCAATCAGAAGTTTTGGTTGAATCTGAAAACCAAATTCTAATATTGCTCTGTTAACCCAGTTTATTGCTTCAGCTTGAACTTTAGGTGACTTCTGTTCAAAGGCAAAGGAAAACACTTTTCCCACAATATATTCCAGTTTAGTTGCTTCAGCAAATGCGGTCAAAACGTCTCCTGCAGTACTTCCATTTTTAACATCAGCTAGTTTTTCTGTTATTTCATTTACAACTACATCGATAGTTGTGGTCGATATTGGATACGTTTCAGCAATTGTCCGTATAATGTCCAATTTAATTTTTAATACTTGGAAGTTCATTTCCTTCAAACCGGGTTTACGACCACTAATTGTTTTTACTAAAACTTGTGAAATACCAGGCATTTTTGAGTCAAAGTCTGCAATTTGTTGTTGAAAACTTTCGACAGCAGCCAAACGATTTTTCCAATTAGAATCTCCCAAACCAGAGAGTATGGTTGGGGCAATAATTTCTTCTGCTTTTCCTTGTACCTCTTCGGCTGACATTTCTCGTTCAGTAGCTAAGACTTTAGTTGCACTAGAACTTTTTGATAGAGGAGCTCCAGAGCCACTGCCGCCAGCTGCCGGTGCAGCTTTTTTAGCAGGAACTTTTTTAACTCCTGCTGTGGCAGGTCGAGATACTGCTTTTGGTTCACTGGAACCAGCCTTCGGAGGTGCAGACACTGCTGGTTTACTTGTCGGTGCAGTTACAGGTCGCTCCTTTTTTGCACCAGCAATTTTAACTTTAATTTCTGCCTTCTCCTGACACTCTTTGATTTTTGCCATCTTCAAAGCATCGATATCAACCAGAAACGGTCCTACCTGTTTTTCTCCCATTAATTTCATAAGGGTGCCTATAGCGTCGGCCGAACAATCTCTTACTGTAGGATCAGGTTCGTTTAATGTTTTTATAAGAGTAGTTACCAATAGCTTCAACAGTTTCTTGTTTATGGAAGCTGGCTGAGTTCGTGCGAATGCTCTTGCCAGAAAAGACGCTGTTTCCGATTTGACACTTGGGTTCTTATTACCCAAAGACTCAACAATTTGTTCTTGCATCGCCTCCAAATTTGTCGATGGATAAATTGCATCCATAGCATCTCTTAGTGCTGATACGACATTTGCTTTCTTTTCCTTAAATTTCTCCAACAATGATGGTATACATGCCTTAAAAGTGTTATTTTTATATTATGAAATACAAATGAATGATTTTTGTTACAATTTTTACTCACCATAGCGTACGGAGAAAAACGTTTCCCTAAACCTTTAGCCAACATCGCAAGACATTTACCTGCCATAGCTACCAATACTACATTGGTGTCCTTGGTTATTACTTTCTTCAGAGCAGTTACCACTGGTCCATAATCACCACTCTCCAATTTCGGATTTTCTGTCAAGAGTTTTTCTAATGCTTCCAATGATTCTTTTCGTAAAGTCCACTTTTTTTCTTCAAGTTTTTCATAGAAATCTTTAGGCATTTTGGAAAGAATATCTACTGGATCAAGTAGATCGATAGGATCTATTTCTTCTCCGCCAGCATCAACATAATCTTCTATAGATATTTAAAAAAAATGTGTTTTTAAAAAATTCAACATAAATTTAATTTAATTCTAACTCATTTATACCCACCAGTACCACCATCTTCATTCTCAGCGGCTGCTGCCGACATTTGTTGCTGTTTTTCTTGTTGAGATTTTAAATAACGAGTTGGCTCGGCTTTTTCTCCCTTAAGCTTGTCAAATTCGTCTTCAAGTTCTTTTACAGTTACTTGGGGAAGTGAAGAAAGCTGTTGTTTCATGGCTGGGCCAATCCACCTAAAAACATAATAATAATTTTTATTTACAAAATTTATAGAAAATCTAACTCTCTTTCAATGGTGATTTTACCTGTACAACTCAATTGCTAATTGTTTTCCTTCATCGCGTACGGCCTTATCACGTTCACTCATAAGAGGCGCAAGTTTTTTAATAAGAGGCTTTACGTTAATGACTTTACTACCGAACTCCTTTAATGCCAACGTAGTGGCTGCTACACATGCCGACACAATTTTTGGATTTTTATGTTCCATACCTTTGATTAGTTCTTCCAAAACTGCTTCGTGCTTCTCAATTTCAATATACATAAGTGTAACTTGGACAGCAAGTTCTTTAGTTTTAGTTTTCGGTGCAGCAATGCATTTTTGTACTATGCCAGACATAACGTCCCCAACTGTCTTGCCGGCATGACCACAATTCTCAACAAAAATTAAAGCAGCTTCAAGACCTTTTTCTTGAGCCATGGCATTTGAATCAACCACCATCTTCTTGATAAGACCCAAAAATTTCATCCATTCTGGAGACTTTTCGTCATCTATCTCACGAAATATTTTTGCTGCTTCTTCATATCCATCTACACGAGCCTTCCAAAGTTTATGAACACATCTTTCATCAACAGGCAATTTCTTATATTCTGTGTCTTCAGCCATTTTTACTTTTCGTCTAAACTTTCGTGTACTTTAATTCCCTTTGAATTCACAAAGTGTGTTCTTTTTTAATATATGCTTATTTTTCCGTATTTAGTTTATATGTATGTATAATATCTTTAGAAAAAATACAGAAAATGACAAACATGGAAAACAAAAATTAGTAAAATTGATCGACATTTTTTTTTTTTTTTTTTTTTGTTTGTTAAAAAATATCGAATAATTATTTTTATTTATGTATAAAATTAAACGAGCCAAAATATAATTTAGAATATTTTTTAAATGCATTCATGTATATACATATATATAAAAAGTAATCAAAGTGCAATGAAGCCTAAAAAATTTAATGGCCAGAGACGAACAAACTTGGTAAATATTTAAAAACAATTAAACAAAATAATGTTATGGTTTATTGATTTCAAGTAAATTATATAATTTTTAATAAAAAAAAAGAAGAAATCTAATTTAGAAACATTTCAGGAAAGACAAGTAAGAATCTTGGCCGAATCTATATACTCACCATTTGAAACATTTTGTGCCACCCTAATTTGAAATTTTACCTTATATGTTATGTAGGCGGTGAAGTAAGTGGTTCACACCCATTTTTGTTTCCGAGTTTATATGGCTCTTTGAACTATTTGTTCGTTGGCATACTTGTTTTTTTAAGAGATATCAGCGGACAAATATGAAATAGTATTACGACGGTAAAATTTTTTCTAGTATTTGGTCCATATTTGTTTTGTTTATGAACAGATATTGATCATTTTGAATAGCCCTAGGTTGTTCTCCCTAAGCTCTATCTTGCTTTCTACAGACAGGCAGAAGGACATAGCTAGATCGTCTTAGAATTTCACGAGCACACAGAATATATGAATATACTTAACGTGGTCTTGATGATTATTTCGACATATTTAACAAATCAATTTTTTCTTCTTTTCATTTACATTTATTTTATTTATTTATTTATAAAATATGTAATACAAAGGCTTCGTTACCAAAATAACAATATTTCATAACAGAAATATTAATACCTGAGAAATTTTAATATATTTATATTATACAAAATTAATTTAAAATAAATTTAATTTAATAAATTAGTTCATTGGCTCCCCAGCCATAAAAACAGTTAATAAACAATGATAATAAATAGTCCTATTCAGTAGCGACTTTAATTAGGAATTAAGAAATCAACACATTTAAAGCAAAAAAGTCATGTAATATTAACTTCATCAACCAAAATCCCATACTAGCTTTACTATCATTAAAATAAACTTAAAAAAACGTAAAAAATATGTGTAAAAATAGCAAAGCTAGATATTTAATAAATTTATAAATTGCAAATTTCTCAAAAAAAAAAAAAAAAAATTAGTATCTGTATTTGTAATCTGTATTTTGTTGTACATATGTACATTAGTGCTACCCTGAAACAAAAGTTGTCGATGTTTCCATCTCAAAATTATTTTCTTTCCACAATATTGACTGAAGAATAAAAATTACTTTTTTGAGGTTTTTGAAATTTTAACATATGAATTTAATTCATAAAATTTTATCATATGAAAGTCCTTTGAGAAACGAATTAAATGGCATAACAAAAGTTAAAAAAAAAACATTTTTGCATATTCTATTCATATATATTCAAAATAATCTATTTTTAAAACCACAACTTTACAGGACAACAAAAAAACTGTTTATTTCTCTTATTTTGCAAGTATCAAATTTTTTATTTTTTTATTTATATATATATTTTTTCTTTGATTTTGTGTCAAGTTCCACAATTGATTAGAAAATAGGTAGGGTAGGTTTACAAGGGGTAGTAGCGGCCATAAAAAGTGATTAAATATTGTATATCTAAAGAACTATTAACCGATTTCACTTTTTTGTTCAGATTCATATTCAGCATGTATAAATTATTTTATTTATTACACTGGTCGACAAAAAAATCCTCCCCCATAGACGAATAGTTGGACTTGATGTATTTTGATGTGCTAAACACGAATCAGCTTTCAGTTTTTTCCATCAGGTCTTTTTTTAGATTTTTTAGTAAGGCCATTACTTTAGTATATTTCCTCATAACTCAAGAACGGTGTGTACGATTGACATAAGTGATACACCAAGAGATGCGTACTAAAAATATCTAAATTTTTTATATGCTCAATAGTTTCGAAGTTATTTTGAAATAAGTGCCCAAAAAAATCTTTTTCGTGCAAAATTTTAGATTTTTTTTTGTTACTAATATTTATTTTAATAAATGAAAACATCAAAAATGTTACAGTTTATCTTCTTTATTTTAAAGCTGGTAATGCTGCAAACAATATAAGGTATGTATCTTCAAAATTGATGCACAAATCGTGATTTTATTCACAGTTAAGTAAAAATACCCATGATACGTAGAAATACAGTGGTGGGCAAAAAAAAAAATAAAAAATGTATTTTTTCTTTAAACAAAAATAGGAGGACTAGGTGGATTTTGACGAGTTAAACAAGAATCTGCATTCACTTTTTTTCTATCACGTACTGATTTTTTTTTATGGGCTTGACTAATATCATCACCTCATTCTGCGGTCACACTATAAAATTCGGGAATGGTTTGTCAAATTTAGACTATAACTCAAGAACCGTTTACACGATCTTGATAAATGATACATCAAAAGATGCATACGAAAATTGTCTTCAATGTATGTCAACAATATTTTTTATTCACTCAAGAATTTCAGAGTTATGGATCAAAATTTACACGAAAGGCGGGGTCATAGTAGTCATGCCCATAAAAAAAATCAATACGTGATAGAAAAAAAGTAAAAGCTGATTCTTATTTAGCTCATTAAATTCCATCTAATCCACCATTTTTTTTATATATAAGACTAATGTATATCCACTTAACTGTAGTTATACATGAGTATCCTCATGCATGGATTCATTTAACTGTGAATCCAATCAAGATTTGTGCATCAATTTTTATGATACGTGGCTTTATTTTCTCGTAGTTTTGCCAGCTTTGAGATAAAGATGATAAACTGAAATATTTTTGATGTTTTCACTTTTAAAAAGAAGTTTTAGTAAATAAAAAATCTTGAATTTAGCATGAAAACAATTTTTTCGGTCACTTCGAAATGTCTTCAAAACTATTGAGCGGATAAAAATTTGTTAGTAGAATGACTTAAAGCCAATTCCACATATTTTGGTGTATTATTTATATAAATCGTGCATACCGTTCTCGAGTTATAGTGAAATATACCCGAGTAATCGGCTTATTTAGGGCGCAATCAAGGTAGATTAAGAAGGTAACGACATTAAAACAGCTGAGAATTTTTTTTCTTTTTTGTGTTTTAAAATTTGAAGTGTCAAATTCTTGTTTATGTTTACACGTTTTTGACATTTTTTTTTTTTTTGTTTACTTTTGTGGCATTGCGTCTTTCTCCTCTTTTTTTATTACACGAAATGTCAAATGGTGTTGAAGAGTTGTCGTTACCTTCTTAATCTACCTTGGGGCGCAATATTAGACACGCCCATAAGAAAAATCTCGACCTGATGTGAGAAAACTGAAAGCAGATTCGAGTTTAGCATGCGGAATTCCATCTAGTCCACATTTTTTTTTTTTTGAAGGAGCACGAAAAAAAAAGCTGTTTTTGTTGGCCAGTGTTATATTAACTATTTGGCTCCCCAGCCTAAAAACCGCAATTATCTATAATTAACAACTAATGTCCCAGTAGCAGTGAGCAACAAAAAACAACTTACAAGTATCCATAGAAATGTTAGAATTAACCTCACATAGATCATATACATATATATCATAAGCGAACGTAAAATATCTTAATAGTTTCAAACGAAATGAATTATTAAAAAAATACGAAGATCTAGAGGTAAATAATCACGACCTAGCCACTCTGACAATGAAAGACCTTTCAAAACTGGAATTTATTCTAGGAACAACAATTTGGGGATTCCTAATAGAGTGTATAAAGGAAAATTCCGAAGAAAGACGATATGGAACTCCCGCCTTAACAAAAAATAAAATAATTAGAGAAATAGATATTTTTGCACTAAACAATTTATAATATATTTATTTTGAAAGATAGGAGGAAAAAACCATTGATAAAATTGAAAAACTATGAATTTTTATTTGAAAGATGAGTTTCATGAAATCCTGAAATAGAGAGTTTTGAATATATATTATTATAACAAGAGAAGACAAAAAGCTCATGCTCATGAGAAATGATTGGTGGTTTTAGCAAAAAAAAAATAATAAAATAATAATTGAGCTTTCTGCCGCATAATGACGTGAGATATAAATTTTCTTCATTTAAGAAACTTCAAAAAAAAAAAAAAAAAAAAAAAAACTTTAAAAAACTTTAAAAAACTAACAAGATCATCATCACAATTTACTTCAATATCTAAAAATCTGTTCATATATAAAAATTTTAAATGTTTATTCGATGTAGTCATCAAACCCGAATATTAAATTCATGTTTTTTGAGGTCCTTTCAAATAGGATGCAATTACTAATTAATAATTGTCTTTCGCATTGTGGTTTCAAGCGATTTTTTGAAAACAAATGATAACAGCTTTAATTTTATATCGTAAAATGAACTCGAACAGTTGGACCAAATTTTGTTTTTCTCAGAGTTGAATATACTTATAAAATATAATGCTCATTGAATTATTAAAAATATTTTATGGGCCAAATACATTTTTCGTTGTTGTAAGAATTAGCAGAGCACGTTATACTTGATTACGCTTGATATACAGTATGCAAAACCGAATTATTATGCATGATATTGTATATGTACCGATACTCCGATTATTTAAAAGGTGTTGTGCCTTATTCAACAAATTTCAAATACCAGGATTAAGAATAATATTTTAAAGAATGGTAACTAACAAAATAAATAAAAATAATAATTTCTTAAAAGTTACAACGTGAAATAAATAACTTTAATTTTAAAATTTTTAAAACTAGTTCTATGCGTTCGCTTTCTTTAAGATTAAATTTGACAATTCTACACAATTCTTTACCTTCGCATTTTGATGTGGCTCATGCTTCTTCTTCACTAATTGATTTTTGGTTAGTAAGTGATATTTCGTTTGTTTTCCTATCTAATCAAACTCATTGCCATTCCATATAGCATCATGCATTAATATTTTCTTCCTTTTTTATTCCGTGTGTGCAAACTGAGCAATATGTAGAATATCGTGACTTTAACTCCATTGACTGGGATGGTCTGCTTTCATGTCTGGCTGACTATGATTTTTCACAGTTTTATTCTAGTAATGCTGATTTAATTTGTTCACTTTTCGACTTGCTTTTTACACATGTTCCTATTGTCAGAAAGAGAATTCATTATGAAGATAATGGTTGGATGAATTCTAGAGAAATTGTACTTGTTAGATTCCTTATGGATTTATCTTACCGCGCGTTTATGTTAGATCGTTCAAATCATAATTGGATAATTTTTTGTCGTCTACGTAATAGGGCTAAAAATGTTATACGGAAAGTTAAGAGAAGGCATTTTTCCAAAGTTTTTCAAGTTTTAGATTCACCTAGCATATGGAAAATACTGAAGGGTGGCGGTTGTGTTGGTGGCTATTTATCTTCATTTGAGATTGATGTTAATGACTTAAATGATTTTTTTGTATCAGGTGGGTTTTCATCTAATATAGATAATGTCAACTTTGATGACTTTAATGACCTTGGTTTTTCATTTCGTTGTATTAGTGAGTGTGAGTTGTATGAAGCTTTAAGTAAAGTTAAATCTGGATCGGTTGGAATTGATAATATTTCTATTAAATTTATAAAATTAATTTATCCTTTTATCTCTAATTATATTTTAAATTTTGTGAACACCATTCTTACAACTTCTAGTTCCCAACCCTAAATCAAGAGTGGTTCATGGATTTGAGGATCTGCGTCCTATTTCTATGCTCCCAGTGTTACTAAGGTTGTTGAGCATATTATCAAAGATCAAATGATCGAATCAGTTTCTTCTAATATTTATGAAAATTAATATGCCTATCGGAGGGGTTTTAGCCCAACTAGATTACTTCTTACTCTGACTGATGACAGGCGTAGTGTCAATGATGGTAATATCAGCGTACTAATTTCTCTTGATCTCTCGAAAGCGTTCAACACAATTGACCATTATAAATTAATTAAAAAGCTTAAAAATTTGTATTGTAATTGATGTTTCAGTTTGATATTTTATTAAACAATTGAAAAATTATATACAATTTTTTCATTTACAAAAAAACAAAATTTCCAAAGCTTATATAAAATAAAATAAATTTAATAAGTATATTTATAAACAAAGTATTTTGTTTCTACACTCCTCCTCTTTGTTTACAATTTATATAAGTCCTAAAAGTGTTCTTAATAATAACAATCGTGTTTTTGAAAGTGGTTTTGTTAAAATATCTGCTATCATTTTGTCCGTAGGACAGTATTTTAGATTTACAAAATTGTTAATACAATAATCTTTCACAAAATGGTACTTAATATCAATGTGTTTAGACCTGGCATTAAAATTTTCGTTTAAAACCATCTTAATACAACTCTGATTGTCTTCCATAATTGTAATTGGTATATTCACAATGTAGCACATTTCTTTTAGCAGTTCATGTATCCATTTAGCCTCTTTACAAGCTTCTGATAATGCTATGAATTCTGCTTCAGCTGTAGATAGAGATACACAACTTTGTTTTTTACATGACCAGTTAATAACACCACCATTTAAATAAAACACGTAACCACTATGAGATTTTCTATCAATTTTGTTTTCAGCCCAATCCGCATCCACATACCCGTATAAAGTATTATTTTCTGTCGAACTACTTAATTTTAATGACAATTTAGATGACCCTTTAAGATATTTTATAACTCGTTTAACTTCATTCCAATCCTCTTTTGATGGTGCTTGAGTTTTCTGAGCTAATATTGCAACACTTGCAGTAATATCTGGTATTGTATTTAAAGACAAATATAAAAGAGATCCAATAGCTTTTTGATAGATTTTATTATCTATTAATTTTTCTGTTTCTAATGTCTTGTTATAAGATGGCATTAACGGAATATCTGAATCTTTTGATTCTTGAAGTCCAAACTCGTTTACAATTTTCTTAATGTATTGCTCTTGACTCAACAAATAATTTCCATCTTTATCTTGCTTAATTTCCATTCCGAGATAATGTTTGATGGGTCCCAAATTCGACATGACGAATTTAGAATTTAACATTTTAAAAATTTCTTCTATAAAGTTTACATTTTTACTTGCAACAATCATATCATCAACGTATATCAAAAGGTAATCTAATCCTTCTTTTGTTTTTCTGATATATAAACAAGGATCCATTAGACTTTGCTTAAATTTAAATTCAATTAATGCTTTATGAATACATTGATTCCAGGAACGAGCGGCTTGTTTCAATCCATATAAACTTTTTCTAAGTAAACAAACTTTATTTTGATTTTCATTCGATATAAAACCAGGAGGTTGCTTCATGTAAATCGTCTCTTGTAAATCACCATTCAAGAAAGCCGTCTTAACATCAAAGTGATATAAATGCATTTTCTGTTTACCAGCAATTGAAAATAAAATTCTAGTTGTTGTTTGTTTAACAACTGGAGCGAATACTGCATCATAATCAACACCAAATTTTTGATTATATCCTTGAGCCACGAGTCTTGCTTTATAACGTTCTATTTCTCCTTTTTCATTAAACTTTTTCTTGAACACCCATTTGCAGCCAATTGCTTTACGGCCCAACAAGAACCCATGTGTTATTTTCCTGGATAGATTTTAACTCCTGTTGCATCGCATCAATCCATTGTGATTTCTCCTCCTTAATTGAAATAGCTTCATTGAAATTACTTGGATCTGGTGTTAAAATCGCAGAATTTATTTCATATCGGCCTGGATGCATCCCCTTGTTAACTCTATTAGACACTCGACGAACTGGAATAGGACTTTGTATTGCATCTTCAAAAGTTTCTCCAGCGCCTGACCATTCTGAATCCGAAACTTGTCTATCAGATGTCATACTGTCTATGCTTACTATAGTACTTTCTGAAATATCATTTTTCTCAAGATTGCTATTATCATTAGTTCCTCTTTCACTTCCAATTTCATTTCCACTTCCTGAAGGTATTTCATCATCTTTGCGGTTACTTGTTGGAAAATATACTATGTTTCTGTTTTTCTGCAAAGTTTTATTGTCTGTATCTTTAGTATCTATGACAACAACATCACGTGAAATCTGAACCTTATTTGTTTTTTGATCAAAAACTCTAAAACCTTTAGAATTAAAATCATAGCCAATAAATACTTTTCGAAGTGCCTTTATATCCAGCTTCTTCCTTTTTTCTTTTGGAACATGAACATAACATAAAGATCCAAATGTATGAAAATCTTTTAACGATGGTTTCTTTTCATATCTTAGTTCATATGGTGTTTTTGATATACTTCTTGAAGGTAACCGATTCTGAATGTAGTTTGCAGTCATTAATGCTTCACCCCACATGTTCTTATTTAAACCTGAATCGATTAACATACACTTTACCATTTCTATCAAAGTACGGTTCTTTCGTTCTGCGACCCCGTTCTGTTGTGGACTGTATGGAACGCAATACTGAATTTCAGTTCCACATTCTAATAAAAAGTGTTTTACATTAAAACTTATGTATTCTCCTCCTCTGTCAGATCTTAAGGTTTTTGGGTAATGACCAACTTGATTTTTTACTAAATTCCAATATTCTACTAGTTTACTATAAACTTCAGATTTAGCCTTTTGTAGATAAATAACACAATATCTGCTATGATCATCAATGAACGACACGAAATATTTATAGCCACTACACGTTGAAGGAGATATAGGACCACAAACGTCTGAATGAATAAGATCAAAACAATTCTTTGATCTTGAAAAACTTTCTTTAGGAAAGGGATTTCTTGAAAATTTTCCTTGCAAGCAGATTTCACATTTTTCTTTATGATTTTTACATTCATTAATTCTTATGCCTGTTGCTAAATCATCTTTAAATAATTTTTTAATACATTCTTCATTATGATGACCAAGAACTCGATGCCAGTAGTGTATACAACCTTTATTACAATTATTAACCGTGAAAACATTTTCAGAAGTTGCATTAAGTGTATATAAACTATTCTTAAGAAATGCCTTACAAATAAATTTAGAATTTTTCTGTAAAATACATACGTTTTTAACAAAATTTACAGTGTAACCTTTTTCTGTAATTTTTCTAACTGATAATAAATTAGAATTAAAATCCGGAACATAGTAGACGTCATTCACTAATAAAGACACATCTCCTACCTTGATTTTGCACACACCTTTGCCTTTAGCTTTAGAAGTGTTTCCATTTGCTACACAAATTGACTGTCCATTATCGCTATAGTTGAGTTCCGTAAACAATTCTTTTTCATGGGCAATATGGCAACTTGCGCTCGAATCTATAATCCATGCAGCTTGATTTCCTTCCGAAAAATTAGTCATCAACACAAATTCAGCATCATCATCTTCAGTACTAATTTCTTCAATTATATTAACAGATTTTTGTTATTTTTACACCATTTCTGATATTTATGGCAATCTTTCTTGAGGTGACCAGTTTTCTTACAAAAGAAGCAGGATTTGGCATCAAATTTCTTTACTGCTTTCGATTTCAACGCAGAAACGTTCAACGAATCGTCACGAGATAATTTTTTGAAATATTCTTCGAGCAATTTGCTTTTCACTGTTTCTAATGTCAAATCTTTATCTGGTCTTACCTCAAGAGCAGTAATTAAACTATCATAGCTTGATGGTAAACTGCTTAAGATCATGGAAACTTGCCAATCTTCAGAAAAATCTTGATTTCCAACAGCCCGCAGTTTGTCAAATAATTCCATCATCGAATTTATGTGCGCCTCCATATTGTCACCTTCGCCTAACCGCATACTGCATATTTTTCGCATTAGGTGCACTTTTGAACTTAATGTGACACGTTCATGTTGTTTTTGCAGCTTATTCCAAGCATCTTTGGCTAAGGTTTCATTGCGTATATGGATAAGTTGTGAATCTTCAACACATAAACTTACAACAGCAAACGCTTCCAAATTTTTCTTTCTCCAAGCATCAGAATCTTGAACTGGATCTTGAAATACTGACCAAAGGTCTTCCTTAATTAAATACATTCGCATCTTGAATTTCCAATTGTAATAATTGTCTTGATTTAGTTTTTCGATCCCATAAAAACGATTTTCACTCATCTTGAAGTATGTATTTATCACTTATTCTTGAATGTTATTTCTTTATTGATTGTTATCCTTAATATACAATATGTATCTTTAAATTATCTTGTGAAACAACAATGGCCCATAACCTATTGTAATTGATGTTTCAGTTTGATATTTTATTAAACAATTGAAAAATTATATACAATTTTTTCATTTACAAAAAAACAAAGTTTCCAAAGCTTATATAAAATAAAATAAATTTAATAAGTATATTTATAAACAAAGTATTTTGTTTCTACAATTTGTTACGTTAAATGTATTCTATTCTGATTTACGATCTCTTTCTTCCGGAGTCCCACAGGGTTCGGTGTTAGGGCCACTTCTGTTTATGTTGTATATTAACAGTTTTCCACTGTTAATCAACTCTGCAATGTGCGAAATATTATTATTTGCTGATGAAGTTTACCTCTTATTTAAAGGTTGTTTAGATTTTAAAGATGTGTTAGTTAACAACATAAACTACTGTTTAGAACGAGTTCTTGAATGAACATCTTGTAATGCTCTTACAATTAATCCTGCTAAGACAAAGGGCATCATGTTTGGCCCTACGAATCGTTTTGTTCTGGATTTGGATGTGTTCTTAGGTGATGTTCGTATTGATTTTGTGAGTAACTTAAAATGTTTAGGTGTTATATTAGATAATAGACTAACTTTTAATTCTCACATTGATATGTTAAGTTCAAGGCTTTTTGGTGTATTGCGTAGAATTAATTCATCGTGGGCTCTCTTGATGTCACATATCTTATATGGATTCGAAGTTTATTCTGGTACCTGTGCAGTTCATATGAGGAAAATTAATGATTTGATTAATGTTTTTGTACGTTTTGTCTACAATATCCGTCGCCGTGAGCATATTTCTCAACATTTCATTCGCTTTTTTGGCTATACCTTCAAATATTTGGTTACATACCGGAATTTGTTGTTCTTCTATAGAGTCATTAGAAATTGTAAACCTGTTACTTTATATAGAAACTTTGTGTTCTCGCGATCGACTAGAAATTCTCAGATTTGTATACCTAGAATAAATTCTTTATTTTTTGAAAGGTCTTTTATGGTAAGGATTGCACGTTGGTGAAATTTATTACCTTCTTCTTTGAGGATCTTTTCACACTCCAATAATGTTTTTAGACTAAAACTCCTACAATTATTTACTAGTCAATTTTAATTAATTAATTTATTTATTTTGCTCTTTCTCAAAATCTTCTACTAGCTTTGCTATTTTTACACTTATTTTTTACTTTTTTAGCTTCTTTTTTATGATAGTTAAGCTAGTATGGGATTTGGGTTGATGAAGTTAATATTACATTCCTTTTTTGCTAATTAAAGCCGCTACTGAATAGGACTATTTATTATTATTTACCCAATTCATAAAGTATATTATTTGAGTTATTGTGTTGTATGTTATTTAAGATAACACATTTTTAAAAATTGTTTGAAAATTTATATGGAAATTTAAAATAACATTGTGAAACCTATGTTTATGAATTATGTTAAAAAATATTTTGTTTAAAAATGTTTAGATTTTTAAAATAAATATAGTTTCTTATAAAATTTTTGTTTTATAAAATGTATCACTAAAAACAAAAATTTACATAAAAAATAAGATTTTTCATGAAAAATCCAATTTTGCGTCAATAAGAAAAATTTTCGGTAAAATCCGATTTTTCACTAAAAATCGATTTCTCACTAAAAATTATATTTTCCTCTAAAAACTCGATTTTGAACTAAAAAAAATTTGATTTTGAACTAAAAATCAAGCACCCGAAAATGTTTTATTTTTCAATCAAAATAAATATCTTTAATGTTCAAAATGTTTTTTCATTTGTTGAAAAAAATATTTGAGGGATTTTTATTTTTAAAATATATATCCATCAATGATGAAAAAAATAAATATCTTTAACGATAAATATCAGTTCGAAAAAAATTTCAAATGATTGTTTTTTTTATTCATACCATGATATAAGAACAGTAGTTATATTATGATTCATACTTTTGTTTTGTTTTCAAAATATGTTTTTTTATTCAAATGAATTTGTTGTTGTTTAGAATTTTTTCCATCCGATGAAAAAAGTTCAAAATAATTTTCAACTTTAGAAATAATTATCACAAAAGATATTTATATTTTTATTTCCATCATGATGAAAAAAATTAAAATATTGATGAAAATAAAAAAATCATGATGGATTTTTATAATTTTTTTAACATTAAAGATTGTTTTTCGATTGAAATAAATATAAAAAGATTGTTTTTTTAGTATTAAAATCCGGTCTCTGCTAAAAATTAAAAAAAAAACTACCAATGAAAACAAGTCCAAAAGTATAATTGGTTAAGTCCAACAGAATAATAATCTATACCCTTGCTTTGACCATAAGATGGTCTTCGAGTTTTTCGGAAATGACCTTATATGTGACCAATGGCCAATTGCGGACCTATTCTTATGAATCCTTGTTACTATGTTTTCTCTCTTTAAATTTAAGTATGTCAAATATTATCCCAATTCTATCATTAATGTGGATTTTATGCGTGTTAAGGTAATTTTCTGGTCTGATTCTGATTCACTCTTTTATAAAATTAATTTGTACCAAACTTTATTGAAATCGTGGCATAAATAATGTATTTATATATATTTAAACACTATTCCGGGAGAATATTTGCATGGATGCAAGGTGAAATAATAAACCGATCATAACCAACTTCAGTAAACTTTAGCATTATACCAAAATAGTTCCGTTTTCCAAATTAGATCAAATTATCTTTAAAATTAAAACTTGTTCTTTGTGCCCAAGTTTTACATACACAGACAACAAGCTAGCAGTGCAACCAGGCGGGCGGATATCGTTAAATCGACTTGAAAATTTATTCCGAATCGATTGGTATACTTTAAGATGGATGTAGTAAATATAAAAGTCCTAGTTTTCAAAAAGTAAGATTTTATCCAAAATTTTTCATTAAAAAATAAAATAATTTTTAAATTTTTACATTTTTCAAAATAATATAACGAATCATTCGAAAATAACACACATATTCACAAAGTGTATTATTTTTTAAAAAGTATTATTTTTCTTCATATAAAACATTAACAAATAACACAATAACGGGGTTGTGAATTGGGTAATTGTTTTTTAACTGTTTTTTATGGCTGGGAGCCAATGAACTAATTTATTAAATTAAATTTATTTGAAATGAATTTAGTATAATATAAATATATTAATATTTCTCAGGTATTAATATTTCTATTATGTAATATTGTTATTTTGGCCACGAAGGCCTTGTATTACATATTTTGTAAATAAATAAAATAAAAATAAATAAAAAAAATAATAATAAATAATTTATTTATTTTAATTAATTTATTCAAGTAATTATGCACGTCAAAATTTACTACTTTTGGAACTTTGCCTTTTTGAAATCTCGATAACGATATTTAAAATAAAATACTGAAAAAAGATGAGAATCATCGATGATCTTCAATTCCGAGAACTATTCGTATCGGAAAGGATCTATAGATTTGGCACTTTAAAAATATGAGTAAAATCGAAGGTTCCAACAAAAGTACCGAAATCGATCATTATAGTTAATTTATTTTATTTTAAATTTAATGGCAGAACTTAAAATAAGTCTGAAAGTTTTAATTCTATTAATTCGGTTCAAAATCTACTTGGAACATAAATTTGTTCTGGGAACATAAGAAATCAATTGGAGGAAACATTATTTCTTTGGAAGACCATTGTAGAGTTCCCTGATGCTGAGATATCGACCTGACAATTTGAAATGGTAGTAACCCTCTCCGATGTATTACAAACACCATTATGCTTAATTGTACATGGGGTATTAAATGTTTCCAAATCTGTATTTTTTTATGCCCAAGCTAAAGTTTTACTACCAAATTTTACATTTATATTCTTCTATAAAATAAATACTTCTTTTTTTAGAGGATAATACGCAATTTTTATACTTTTGGGTACATGAGGATACTATTTGGGGCCTTTCCCGGTCTGTATTATAAGACTGGGGCTTTCCAGAATGGTATTTGGAATAAATTGTGTTTTCGCCAATTGTCTTCTCATGTACTAAGAAGAAATTTTTTAAATATTTTGTAATTTCAAGTTTATGACAAAAATTTTTGGATGAAAATATTTTTCTTAATAGCAGTCCTTCGGCTGTACAGAATGTTCTTTAATTACACAGGTCAACAGGTTAGGTTAGGTTAAGTGGGCAGCTATCCAAACAGTCATAGGACAGCTCACGTGGGTCCAGTTTGGTCCCGTTGTGATACCCTAATGGATCATATGGTAAAGCTCATATGTCCGGAACTACGTTCGAATCGAACCAACCTGACGCATGTATAAAGGAGTTGATCGCTCTGATATCAGTATCAGAGAGATCAGATAGTACATGCACAATCGGACTGCCGAGTATAGCAGTCCTCGTTTCCGAGAGAGTCGGACAGTGACATAGGCAGTGCTCCACTGTCTCCTCCTCCTCTTCATCAAGGCAACTCCTACAGAAGTCGTTAAAAGGGAGCCCTAATCTCCTAGCATGCGCACCAGCAATCCAGTGCCCTGTAACAACGGATATCAAAATACGTAACCGATGCCTTGGTAGTCCCAAAATGAGATTTGAACGAGGTTCATCATATTGGGGCCATATTTGCCTCGAGATTGTGCATATGGACAGATTTGACCATCTATCCTGTGCAATCCTCGATAGATTCCGCAGTATTATAGATCTGCAGGAGGAGAGCGGTACTCCGACCAGTTGATCCACTTCTTCGTGTCGAAGAAGGGAACCATTTTTGGCCAGTTCGTCCGCAGTAATGTTACCCGGGGAATTGGAATGACCCCTAACCCAGACAAGCTCCAGGTTTGAATGTCTCGCCATCTCGTTTAGAGATATCCGGCATTCATGTACCAGCCTGGATGTCGAAAAGACACCCGAGAGCGATTTGATCGCAGCTTGACTGTCCGTACAAATCCGGATATTCACACTGAATACCCTGTAGTACATCAACCAGTTCACCGCTCTTTTTATGGCCGAGATTTCTGCTTGAAGAATACTGCAGTGATCCGGCAATCTAAAGGAAATACTTTTCCTATAATCGGGAATAAAGACACCCCCTCCTACCCCATCAGCAGATTTGGATCCATCAGTGTAGACCTCCACTGTGCTGTCACTCAGTACAGGATCAGTCGAGATTGACACTGAGAAGCCTCTGTCAAGAAAAGGTATAGGAGTGCAATAGTCAATATTGCGAGGAATGTCATCAAATAATCCCAAAACGGTTGCATGACCGTATTCTCTGTCAGTCCATGCACCTGTAATTCTGAGCCTAGTCGCCGACATGATGGCGATCTGTTTGGCCATTAGGTCCACCGGTAGCCAGTTCATTAGAACGAATAGGGCTTTAGATGGGGTTGTACGCATCGCGCCTGTGATGAGCAGCGCCGAACTACGCAGAATCCTTTCAAAGATTCCGAAAAAGGTGGATTTCTCCATAGCCTTCCACCATACTAACGCTCCATACATAAGTATGGGCTTTATCACCATGTCGAAGAGCCATTTTGTATTCCTAGGATTTATTCCCCAAGATTTCCCAATGGCTTTCCTACACATGTATAGGGCGATTCCGGCCTTTGAGGCCCTTGCCTTTGTGTTCTGGAGCCAGGATAGTTTAGAATCCAGTATAATCCCTAGATACTTTGCACTATCCGACACCTTCAATTCAACACCATTTAGGCGTGGTAATGGGAAAGATGGAATTTTGTATCTTCTGGAGAAGAGAACGTGTTCCGTTTTTCCTGGATTCACACTGAAGCCACTGGTTGTGCTCCATGCACTAAGTAGGCCCAGAGCAGTTTGCAGGCGTTGTGACATAGTATCCAGATATTTCCCAGATACAGCCACCGCGACATCGTCCGCATAAGCGACAGTCCTAAACTTCAGAGAATCTAGTTCCCTGAGTAGTGGGTTCACGGCGATATTCCAAAGAAGAGGAGATAGAACTCCTCCTTGCGGAGTACCCCTATTTGCTACCCTGTATATGGTAGATGCTCCCATATTGGAAATTATAACCCTATTGGTTAGTAGTCTCCATATGAGGCTGATCAATGACTGATTGATGTTCAGTCCTATAAGAGACGATTTTATAGCCTCCGGAGTCACATTATTAAAAGCCCCCTCTATGTCTAAGAAGGCGACTAATGCAAACTCCTTATGCTCAAGAGCGTATTCTATGTGCCCTACAAGCGAGTGTAACGCAGTCTCAACAGATCTGCCCTTCATATAGGCATGTTGAGACGCTGATAATTGGTTAGGGTCGATTGCAGAACGGAGATGAAGATCAATCAACCTTTCCATTGTCTTCAAGAGGAAGGACGACAGACTGATAGGTCTGAAGTCCTTCGGTCTCGTGTGAGAGGTCCTCCCTCCTTTTGGGATGAAGACCACAGTGCATCTAGTCCACGACTCAGGGATATATGAACATGATAGGCATGCTGAGTATATCCGAATTAGCCAGGGGACTACTATATCCGCATTATATTGCAAATCAGCAGGTATAATGCCATCTGGGCCCGGGGATTTAAATGGGGCAAAGCTTTTCAGAGCCCATCTCAGTTCACTCTCCTTTATAGGAAAGGGAACGACGTCAACAAAATCGCAAAAAATGTTTATATCTGGAATAAGTTACAAAATTATTATTCCTTAGGCTTAATATAGTGTAGAAAGTCAAATGAAAATTTTCCATCACGTCACATTTTTAACCCATTGAGACCCAAACAAAATTTATTTCCTTGAGAAGTTATTAGGTTATAAAATTTTCCAGGTAATAGGTAGAGGAAATTTTTCACACATGCTTTATAGGCAAGACATGGGGCTACAAAAATGTAGTACTAGTAAAGTCTCCAACTTCTCACACATAGCCCCTAGAAGTCGTTAAACTTTTAAAAATCAAGAGTTTCTCAATTAACCCTCATAAAACCATTAAAAAATAAGGGATATGAAGTGGATATATAGGGGAAATTTGTATTTGATATAACTGATACAAGACCGCAGATTTAAAAAATTGTTAAATGTTTAAAATCGCATTGACAGAAAATGCGTAGACTCCAAAAGTTAGAAAAAAATCCAAGTTTAAATAACAATGCTAACAAAAGATTAGGAAAAAAATATATCTTGAATAATTTTGTTTAATTCTTACTTTTAAGACTAAATGTAGTGAAAAAAGTAACATAAAACATTTCCATCACACTTTTAATCCATTGATGGCCAAATGAAATATGTACCTCTAAGAAATTTTTAGGTTATATAATTTTCTGGGTAATAGAGTAAATTATGGATCCGTATTTTATAGAAAAGGAACAATAAAACAAAAGTGTAGAATATGCCATGTCTCTAACATGCCCTCCATATCACCTAAAGTTGCTAAAAGCACTGAAAAAATGGGAAAATATTCGGCGAACAATGGAAACTTTTGCACCAAAATGCTGTTACTGAGAGATTATATCAACGCATGTGGAATCTTATTTTGGTGACAGACTTTTACAGCTTCTTAATATGAGAAAAAATTTATAAATATTACATTCTTAAATCCTAATTAAAGAAAAAAATATCCATAAATTTTTTAATGAAGTTTAAAATAAAAACATTAACATTTATTTAACTTTCTACACTATATTTAGTGTAAGGAGTTAAAAATAGGCAGAATTATTCGCGATATATTTTTCTTATAATTTTTTGTTAACTGTTATTTAAATTTGGATTATTTTTTCATACTTTTGATGGATACACATTTTCTATCAGTGTGATTTTACCATTTTAGAATCTATGGTCTTTTGTCTGTTATATGAAATACAAATTACCCCTCTACATCCACTCCTTACCCCTCATTTTTCCATGGTTTGATGAGGTTTAATTGAAAAATTCTTGGATTTTATAACTTTAAAGACATCTGTATGATAAGTAGGAGACTTAACTAGTACTACATTTGTATAGCCTCATATCTTGGCTATACAACATGACTAACTTATCTGACTAACTTACTGGGAAAATTTTATAATCTAAAAACTCATCATGAAACCATATTTTCTTTGGTCCTCAATGGATTCAAAATGTGACGTGATGGAAAAAAAACCAAAATGTTCATGGTGATTGGGATGACTATACGTACAATATCTGCAACATGATTTTCTAGATACTTTTTTAGTGTTGACCTGTGTTATTTGGTATGTCCAAAGGAGACTTGTTAACATAATTTTTTCTTTTTACCTAACTTTTTTATAACAAAAAAATTTTTTATATGAGTTTAGGGAAGTACGATTTTCAAAGCCCTATTACTTCCAAACTATTGAAATGTTTACATCATTATTTCTAGCGTTAGAAGAACTATCAATAACAAGAAGCCAAAAAAAAATCGGACGGAATAGTTTTTAACTCTATGATATGCCCAAAAGCGGATTCGCTAATAATTTTTCCTTTTTACCCAACTTTTTTGTAACCAAAAATTTTTTTGATGTGAATTTTTAGGGAATTACGTTTTAGAATTGCACTTAAAAATTGTTACATAATTATTTTCAGCGTTAAAAGTACTATCAACAATGAGAAGATAATACTTTAAGCATAACCTCCCCATTGGAATTAGTTTTAGAAGTCACAACAACGATGAATTTTGAAATAAAACAATTTATAATCATGTACTTAGTTTATACATACACTTCTTATTTTTACAAATAAAGTTATTTGTAAATTAATTGTAAATAAAAAAAAAAAATATTTTTTTGTTTTATAAATAATTTTCTATTTTTAATTTGGTACTCATTTACCTCCCTAATTCACTTAAAATCGTAAATATTTCCTATACTATATATAATTTGTGCAAATAATTTTCCTTAATTGCCAGCCTTCGGCCGTGCAGAAGGGTTTTTAACTCTGTGGTTAAAAACTTACAAAATATTAATTGCGGTCAAAAATGTATACATCATTATATTCACCGTTAAAAGTACTATCAATGGCAAAAGAAATCAAATAAATCGGAGCTGAATCAGGGTGGTCTATTTATGCCTTTAATTTTCTTTTATACAAAATATTTTTTAAATATTTGTCAGATTTTTGAAAACACAAAATGAAATGCCAACATTTTAGACCTTATTTCTAAATAGCTTCGTTAATCAGAAATTGATTTCGTGAGTTAGTAAGTTACAATAAAAAAAATTATATGACAACGCTTTACACTCTTTTTTGTAAATAAGAACTGCGTATAAACGTAGTAATAATCTAATATATTAAATTACTTTTCATTGAAGTTTGTATTTTATTTAGTAGATTTGATTAGTCATATAAGGCCCCATTAAGAACGGTTATGTAAATGAAGAATTAATAAAAAAATACTAAATTCGATAAATACAGTAGGGCCTCGACTATTCGGATTCGATTAACCAGCAACGTCGATTATCCGGGACAGAAAATTTGTAATTGTTTTCTTTTTTCCATCCATTTAATTTTTTCATCGATTAACCGTGATTACCTCTGTTATCCGGGATTTTAAGCATATTTTTTTTCGATTGCTTTTGAACAATCAAATACAATGTGATTAAAACAAAAAATGGGAATTCTCATTGAATAAAATGAGAGCAAGGTAAAATCAGAGTTTACTACATTAATGAAAAGCTAGTTAACGAAAATATGAATTTGAAAAAGAAGAAACAAACAACATTATATGATTTTTTAAAGAAACTACGTAAAATGAAACCCTTATATATTGTTCACTGTTTTTTTTTTTTTTTTTCTCCAAAATTATTATTTTTTCCTTATACCCTACAAGCAAAGTAATACGAAAATGATTCGAAATCGTATTGCTTAGAAGAAAAAATTTATTGCGGCAATATTCATATTCGTATTGCGGAAGTTTCCCCCATCGGGAGAGATTGTGCGTCACTGGCAATACTTCTTAGCAATAAGAAATCGATACGCCTGGATGAAAAATAAGCAATATTGCTAGATAATCATCCAGGTGAAAAAAAGGCGATACCCTCAGATAATCTTCTGGAAGATGTAATAATAAAATATCAAAATTATTGCTAACGAAATCAATAAATAATATAATAAACAATGTTTCAATATCCTGTAAATCATGCATACATATCGTAACACCATAAAGCATATTAAATTTGCACGCTCACATAAGATATCAATTTTGTTTTGCCAAGAGGCGCACAAATTTTCACAATATTTTTTAATTTCTAAATAATTTTTCGACAATTGAAAAAATATGACTGAAAAATAAAAGTATGTATTGCGTTAACTTCTTCCAGATGATTTCAATTAGATATCAAAAATTTATTGCGGAGGTGATAATCACCTTACTGAAAAAGGGCGATATTTTGATGATAAAAATTACTTTATAAATGACAAAAAATAAAAATTTTATCTATTTTTTGTGTTTGTTTCCTAATTTTCTTCAAACTGATAAAAATACAATATTAGAAAAATATTGCTTTGATGATTTTCTTCCAAATAATAAAAAGAAGATATTGCGTAAATATCTTCTAGGAAGATATCTTCCAAATGTTTGTAGGGTATTATTTAAACATTTATATTAAATCCCTGAATAATTGAATTATATAAATAAAAAATGTTTTAAAAATACTACTCAAAATTTTTACACAATTAACCGGGAAAATTGATTATCCAGAATGCGACCATTACGTATAATCGACGTCTCACTGTATTAAAAAAATTTATTTTAACTCATAGTTGTCTATTATATTGTGGCTTGTCGACAACGGTTCCTATTGTAATTAGAATGTTTGTTCTATCTCTCTCTCTCTCTCTTCCTGTTTTTCTTTTCTGTTCTTCTTTTAGTGATCAATTTGTTGTTAAATTGAATTTAACGGAATTAAAACTTACACATACAAAGAAATAACTAAAATCAATATGGAAAATTGTTTTTTGGTTCTGACCATTTTAATTAACCAGCTGAAAATTGCAGCTTTTCAATTCTATAATACTAGAAACAAAACTTATATTGTATATCTGCTTACAATGTTAAATTATTTACGAAGTACAAACAACTATTTTTTAGAAACACACACAGTCCGTGATAAAGAGTTTGGTAATTTTTGTTTTTTCTTTTACATACATATGAGTAAAGTTTTTATTCATCACCATTTACTTATTATCATTGCCAAAAATAGTCATCAACCCCCAGTTGCAATACGGCTTAATTTAGCACAGTGTATGTAATGGAATTTGTGTCTCATAAAAGAAAAACGAATGCAGATTTTTGTAATAAAAAACAAAATGACGTCTACTTACCGTTTCCACTTTATTTCTTTTATGTGGTTTTGCGTATATTGAAAATAGGCAGAGTTTTACAACGCCCACTTCCAATTTAATTTACAATATATATTTTTGTTTTATATTATTTCTATCTATTTTATTGATTATATTTCCAGTTAGAAATCGTTATAAGATCTATAATATTTCGTTCTTTGAAAAAAATTGTGTTTTTGAAGCAGACGCGAAACAAACTTCGATTTTTCACTGAGCAGAAAAAGTTTCACACACAAATGTAATAAAAATGAAAAACAAAGCAAACTGTAAAAGAGTAAAACAACGCAAATTAACTGATATTCAAAACAAATTAAAAAAACACTTTTTGCTTAATATAATAAATGTTTTGAAAACGATGTAAAAATCTTGATTTTATAATAAAATACTTTTGCAAAAATATTTTTTCTGAATCAGAATAACAGGACTTCTAGTCCATATTTGCGAGAGCGAAATAATTTTTTCAGTTGCTTTGTTCCTCAGTCTCTGTGAATGGTTAACACCAGTAATGACAAAACGAAAAACGCGTTTTCAAATATCTCAAAAAGCGCTAACATAATAAATAGGCTGTCTAAACTAGCCATTTCTTTTTTTTGGGTTCTCTCTTTAACGTACCGTTTATACTAGCCTTTTTCTTGTTCGCACAAGAACAAAACGTCGGCAGAGCAACACACACAATTTTTTCCCTTTTGTTTTCAGTGGGCAGAACATTTGTCGAACAAATCATAATTTTTTGTTTGCCGTCAGTGTCACTTCGATACTTTTACATGCAGCGCCTCTTCTTCCGCATGCAAAATGACGTTTGATGGCAGACATGGTTGCTCGAACAATTGTGCGAACAACGGTGTGCGAACAAGAACAAAACATGAACAACTTGGGTCCACACTATCCAAATGCATGTGCGCACAACATTTTGTTCAATGTGCGAGCATGAAAAAGGCTCGTGTGGATGGCAAATAATGGCGGTGCAAAGTAAACACACAAATTACCAGATTATCACACACACGTATCCCAATTACGTTAAGTTAACATACAAAAAACACATAAAAGTGGTTGTTGAGTATTGTGCAAACGTTGGGCATTGAAAAATGCCTACTTCCACAGAATACTTCTGTACTTGTGAGAGATTGTGTTCTTTGTTCAGAAAATAGGATAAAACATTTATACGTAAAAAATTAAAATATTCAAACATTCAAAACTATATTAGTATGTCATTTTACACTCTTTAATAAAACTAATCAAATCATAGAAATCCTTCTTATTATATCTACTCAGCAAGTCATGTAGACTTGTATATTTTTAAAAAATTCTGTACCTTCTTCGAATTCCATAATATTTCGAACAGTAGAAAATCAGATGATTGGCGTCCTCAACAATATTACACGTATCACATAAGCCAGAATCATTCACCTTTATCATGTTCAAAAATTTCTTATCATACGCATGACCAGATAGCAAACGATTTACAATTTTAATTTCACCAGGGCTTTAGGGGAACTTCCGGGTTGATAGAGTAGTAAAAATTGCCCTTGCTCTGAGAAACTTCAGAGTATTCAGCATTCCACTCCCTCCACAACTCATCACAAACCATCTTCAACGTCCAGTCAGTCGAATGATCCACCCTCACAGGAGCACCATACTCAATGGCCAATTTAGACAACTCATCAGCCCCTTTCGTTAAAAGGAATACCAACATGGCTAGGTACCCAAAACAAATGAATAGAATCAATCCCAGAATCATTGAAAATTCCAATAATCTCCGAGACCAAACAGTTATCCCATCTGTTGTTCATTATCGACACTATGGCGTTCCTGCTGTTAGAGAAAATGACAAGTTTCTCAACATTGTCAAAAATCGCCGCCAACAAGGCCTCCCGAATGGCAACAAGCTCAGCAGATAGAGAAGATAGCCTCACATTACACCTGAAGAGGAGGAATCTGTCAATAGATCCAAGATAAACGTCCTGATGCGTCCTCGGACAGAGACGCATCCGTAGACATGATTACAAAGTCCCTACCACAATATTTATCAAACAATTGGCCATAATGGGTCCCCAAAAGGATTCTCAATGTCAAAGGTTACCTTCCCAGACACCTGAAATCTAACACACTTCCCAGTTCTGTCGAGAATGTGACCAAACTTAGAAAATACAAACGAATAATTATTCCTCAAATGTCTATTATCAGAAATAAGTTGAAAAAGTGTAGGATTAATAATATTAATACGAAGAAGCTCCTTGACAGTAAGAAAAATCGCTCTGTACTCCGGTGGAAGTTCACATGCAAGGGCATATATTATATGAACCGGGGTTGATGTGGTTAGCCCCAAACATCTCCTCAGGGTTGAATTCTGAAAGGATCGCATCTTCTTATTAATGTAAACAGGGGAATGAGCCGTCGATGTCCTAACATATTCAATCCTACTTCTAATAAAACTCTTATAAAAATTATTGGCAATATCAGGTTTCAGACCCTTCCTGACACCACTGAGACACTTGAGAAGGTTCACTGCTGAAGAACAATTCCCCAGTGTAGCCTCATAATGTTCCCTAACAGACAAACTACTCATTATCCTCCTACCCAGAAACCTGAGAGAAGTGACCTGTGTAATACGCCTTCCATCCACACGAATGTCAATAGATTTGCGACTGCTCTTTGCAAAGTACATTACATTGGTCTTATCGACATTAAAGGATAAATTTAATGATCCACAAGCACTACCAAAATCAGAGATCTTCCTCGCCAGATTTTCCACAGCCAAGTCAAATAATTTGTCGAAGGACACAATGATAAAATCATCCGCAAATTGAAAAACGAGCGTACTATCATCTTCCACAGCATGAAGAGAAGCAGAATACAAATTAAAAAGAATTGGTGACAGGCAGCTGCCCTGAGGTAAACCATTAAAAACCCTTACAGAGCTATCACCTAGACATAAAACCCGGTCAGATAGAAAGGCTACAATCCAATCTATCATGTCAATAGGTAAATCAAACTCAAGCATAATCCTCCGCAGAATACCAATGTTCACACAATCGTAAGCCCCAGCAATGTCAACAGAAGCAACTACTATTTTGAAACCTTTAGACTTAATTAGGGAGACTCTAAAAAGAAACTCGTTCACACAAATCGTTGCAGAAAGCCCTTTCCTATACGCAAAGGATCGAGAAGGAAGTAAATCACGTTCCTCAACAATATACACTAAGCGATCCTTAATTATCAGGTTTATGGTCTTAAGAAAAACGGAAATGAGAGCAATTGGCCGATAATTTGTAAACACTTTCACATTCCTGTCCTTCTTCGGAATTGGCACAATCCTTATCCGCCTCCAAGCAGGTCTTATCTCACCATTACAAAAATACTCATTAAATGCGATTAACAGAGAATCTCTAGATGACGAAGATAAGGATTTCAGCATCTCATACGTTACACGTTTGTTTTTAGGAACCTGATCCCTTAGATACTCGAGAAATGGTAAATTGTCCTCCTCATTTTTCATCAAGTTCCATGATAATGGGAAGGTGATGGCTACCTCCAAGACAGGCAGAGATAGTCCTCCATGAGATGGGAAAGCTGCAGTTAGTAAAGCTGAGATCAAGGACTGTACCAATATTTGTACCAAACTGACGAAAAAAAGGTGGGAGAGCCATCATTTAGACAGCTAAACGTTGACGAAGAAATCAAATGATAGACCATGTTGCCTCTAGGTGAGTCATGGTAATCACCCCAATGCGTAGAGCGAGCATTGAAATCGCCTGCAATATTGACATTTTCAAAACGAGACAAGAATTCAAACAATCTGTCCAATTCCGAACGACAAAAATCAAGAGTCAGAGAGTTCCGACAATTTGGAGGAAGATAAACCGATACAAGAACCAAATTATTCCTAAGATTGAGAGTCCTAAGCACCAAGATGTCCAAATCCGTAGAAAAGGAAATTCTAGAAACTCTAATCCCCCTCCTGACAGCTATGGCACAGCCACCATAACCGTCATTCCTGAGTTTACAAAAAACATTGAAATTAATGAGACGATTTGATGAATTTGAATCATCTATACCAAAGACTTCAGAGAAAAAACAAATATCAATCGAATTGTTGTTTATATAGTACTCAATCGAGGTACGATTGGATACCAAGCTCTGTACATTTTGCTGTAAAATTTTCATTCTGATGAAATTACCGGAATCTGACAGGATGAGGCAATAAGCTCCCTGTCAATATCAAGTAGGCCATTATTGATTTTAATGTTGAAATCCTCAAGTACTCTTACATACGATGTCTCCCTTTGCTTAGAGAAATATTCCTTCATTACAGATGTCATCTCAGTGATCAGCTTCTCAAACTGCGTCACTTTTTCCATCTTCCTGTAGATGACCGGAACCGTAGGGTTGGTATCCACAGGCTGTAACTGGGGAATTGGTCTGTTAAGTTTGGGGGGAGCCCTTGGCTTAACAGTACACGAGCCATCACATTGCTCCACACGACCACATTTGAGACACCTGTCCTTCGAATGACATCCCCCGTCAGTGTGTCCTAATCTGCCACAACGGTGGTACTGACGAAGAGGAGGGTAATACATTTTAACTTCCACCACGGAATAGTCCAAAACTATGTTCGACGGAATCCCATCAGAATTGAAACCTATTTTCACCGAGAGCATGGGAGTACCCATTTAAGGGTTATTCGGGTTATTCTTACCCTGAAACCCTTCCACCGAAATAATGGGCACTGAAGAAACCGCATTTTCCCTAATGTAATCATCAGTATACCAGAAGGGTATACCCCTTATGACCCCATAGGAGTATACAAAAGAATTTGGAATGAAGGCCCTATAACCAAGGGATACAAAATCAAATGCAGCAAAGAAATTTGCATCATGAGCCGATGCTAATTTGATTCTAAAAAGGGTTCTCCCAATGTGTGAAATCAGGGAAATACCCTTAAAACCAAAACTCTTAATGCTATCATAAAAAAAGGGAATTTCTCAAATCATCCTTCTTCCGCTTAGACAAAGATGTGTCACACAAAACCAAATATTCACCAAAATGAGACTCAGAATATCTGACCGACTTACCCTGAAAAACTGGACCAACAGTTGGACCTATACCAGAAACCGGCAAAACAGAAGCCTCACCTAGTTCCTGTAAGGGAGGAACACCCGACCGACCAACGTTACCTGAGATATCAGGCATAGAGAGAGTCCTAGCCTTAAAGGCAGAGTCAACGTAAGTTGTCTTAGGTTTGTTTGTTTCAGAAGTAACCCCAGCAATACAAGGGGACTCATCTTGTGTCACACAAAACCAAATATTCACCAAAATGAGACTCAGAATATCTGACCGACTTACCCTGAAAAACTGGACCAACAGTTGGACCTATACCAGAAACCGGCAAAACAGAAGCCTCACCTAGTTCCTGTAAGGGAGGAACACCCGACCGACCAACGTTACCTGATATATTAGGCATAGAGAGAGTCCTAGCCTTAAAGGCAGAGTCAACGTAAGTTGTCTTAGGTTTGTTTGTTCCAAAAGTAACCCCAGCAATACAAGGGGACTCACCTGATTTGTGTAGATCTCCTATTGAGATAGCCTTCTTAACATTACCATTTACCGCGTCATCATTAACCGCTTTCCTTTTCAACGGATGAGGTTGTAACAAAGATTCTAGCTCATTGATCCTCACAAAATCATCGTAAGATTGCCTAGACTTGGCAGATGTTGATGGAACGTTATCATCCATTTCCAAAATATATTAAATACACCAAAAAGTTATCAAATAAAAAGGATTTCTCATAACATTAGTAATCCACAGAAAAAAAAAAATTTTACACTTCTAGAAATTTCCAAATCACGCCAAAATTTACAAAATAGCGAAAAAATTAACGCTTTACTACGAGAGAACACAACCACTCACTATGAATATCAAACTGGAAGTGAACCATTTCTTAGTCAGTTATTACTTCAATTCTACATTAGACAAATTTTTATCAAGACAAACGTCAAATTTTTATCATGATAACGATTTGTCAAATGTAGACTGAATTTGTCAGTATTATTGCAGCGTTAAAAGAAAATTGTCAGCGCTCGAGCTCTGACAACTTTGTCTTGATAATGCTTGGTAAAAGACGCCATCTTGGTTGTTGTTGGTACTTTTTTTATGGTTTATTATGACATTTTAACAGAGATAAAAAATTATCTGCAACTCAAACAAAAATTTGACGTTTGTCTTGATACAAATTTCTCTAATATAGACTCGGCGTTACGTTTATACGCACGATTATTGCAAATAAAAATAACTTACAGTCTATACGCAAAATGGACAAAGAAATATATTTCCATATTTGTCGTGCCATCGAAACTTCTATGAACGCAAAAAGGAGTGGTAACGCCGTACGCAGCACACACTGCTGCGCGTAGTCAGCAGCAGTTTGTGCTGACATAATCAGCTGATAATTTAGAAAGCACTGTTTGTTATGGTGTTGATTACATTGGGTCAGCAGCAGTTTGCAGTGCTGTTTCATTTAGCTCTGTTTCTAAATTCACTGCGCTGCATTCAGATTGAGAGCGAGACAAAGAGAGTGAGCAAATAAATGAGAAGCTAAAATACACAAGTAGAATAAAGCTAGGTGGTAGTTGTAAATTGTGGCTGCCTACGCTTAATTGTAATTATAACGGCAGCATCATGTTGTACTGACAGTGAACAGCTGATAATTTTTGCTGATACTGTTGCTGACTACGCGTAATTGTAATTTGGGCTTTATGGTGTTGATTACATTTGGGCAGCCGCAGTTTGCAGTGCTGTTTCATTTAGCCCTGTTTCTAAATTCACTGCGCTGCATTCAGATTGAGGGCGAGATAAAGAGAGAGAGAGCAAATAAATGAGAGGCTAAAATACACAAGTAGAACAAAGCTAGATGGTGGTTGTAAATTGTGGCTGCCTACGCTGAATTGTAATTATAACGGCAGCAACATGTTGTGCTGACAGTGATCAGCTGATAATTTTTGCTGATACTGCTGCTGACTACGCGTAAATGTAATTTGGGCTTTAATTACATTTGGTCAGCAGCAGTTTTCAGTGCGGTTTCATTTAGCCCTGTTTCTAAATTCTGCTTTCAGATTGTGAGCGAGACAAAGGGAGTGAGCAAAGAAATGGGACACTCAAATACACATGTAGAATAACATTGGGTCTCCACATGATTTTTTTATATCATAATATGTAACAGAGAGTATCAAATCCGCTCTCTGAGAGAATTATCTCACGTGTAGACTAAAATATTAGTATTATAAGAAATGTTATGAGACTGTTGTAATAAGATTTTTCTACACAACTATCTTATAAGATTTATTCTCAAAAAAGTACACATATACGAAAGTTTGCTTGTGTGTGTGAATGTGTATTTTTAAAAGT
Source organism: Protophormia terraenovae (assembly GCA_951394005.1). Taxonomy (NCBI): domain Eukaryota; kingdom Metazoa; phylum Arthropoda; class Insecta; order Diptera; family Calliphoridae; genus Protophormia; species Protophormia terraenovae. The sequence goes on from OX596073.1 coordinate 2,100,798, forward strand.
ACTTTAAAACAATGTTTTTTTTTTTTTTTTTTTTTTTGTAAAATTATTTTATTTTAATGGTTATTCTACATTCAGAAACTTATTTTCATTAAAATTGTGATAAAAAATTTCGAATTTCTTAATTAAAAGGTACATGTTAACTGTGTGACTGAATGAAAATAATGAAATATTATGAGATTTATTAGGATACATTTACCTCTTGTTTAAGATTTAACATAATATAAACAAAATGTTTACTCTCTTCTGAGAGCGAATTTGACACTCTCTGTTACATATTATGATAGAAAAAAATCATGTGTAGATCCAATGTTAAGCAAGATGGTGGATGTCAATTGTCGCTGCCGATGCTTAAATGTAATAATGGCAGCAACATGTTATTCTGACAGTGAACAGCGGATTACTTTTGCTGATACTGTTGCTGAAAACGCGCTAATGTAATTTGGGCTTTATACGCAACGCGTAAAAAATTTCACCTTATAGGTGCAATATATACGAACATTTTTTTGTGTGAGTGCATGTATATTTTGGAAGTTGCTTGTGGTCCTCACCTAACATAAAATATGGTATGGTAAATGTATACCGTTCAAGTGATGTTAATTTGTATGATGTTTCAACACGGTTGTTAAAGCAAATGTTATTGAAAACAAATAAATTAACATGAATGCATGTACGCCGCATAGAAAACATTGAAATTTGGCAGAAAATTTTAACATGATGTTTTAACATCATCTTATATCTAGTGAAGACTTCTCGTTACGCTACATCCAGACTAGCCTTTTTCTTGTTCGCACAAGAACAAAACGTCGGCAGAGCAACACACACAATTTTGTTCATTTTGTTTTCAGTGGGCAGAACATTTGTCGAACAAATCATAATTTTTCGTTTGCCGTCAGTGTCGCTTCGATACTTTTGCATGCAGCGCCTCTTCTTCCGCATACAAAATGACGTTTGATGGCAGACATGGTAGCTCAAACAATTGTGCGAACAACGGTGTGCGAACAAGAACAAAACATGAACAACTTGGGTCCACACTATCCAAATGCATGTGCGCACAACATTTTGTTCAATGTGAGAACAAGAAAAAGACACGTGTGGACCGCAAATTACGGGTAGTCTCCACTAGAGATGAGATGATGTTAAAACACCATGTTATATGCTCAAATTTCAATGTTTTCAATATGGCGTACATGCATTCATGTTAATTTCTTGTTTTCTCATTGTTTTTTTGTTGCATTCTACGCACATGCAATAATTTCTTTGTGTGTGTTAGTAAAAAACCTTGTGTATGATGCTTGGTGTTTAAACATGGTTCTTTTAACATTTGCTTTACGCTACATCCAGACTAGCCTTTTTCTTGTTCGCACAAGAACAAAACGTCGGCAGAGCAACACATACAATTTTGTTTTCAGTGGGCAGAACATTTGTCGAACAAATCATAATATTTCGTTTGCCGTCAGTGTTGCTTCGATACTTTTACATTCAGCGCCTCTTCTTCCGCATACAAAATGACGTTTGATGGCAGGCATGGTTGCTCAAACAATTGTGCGAACAACGGTGTGTGAAGAAGAACAAAACATGAACAACTTGGGTCCACACTATCCAAATGCTTGTGCGCACAACATTTTGTTCAATGTGAGAACAAGAAAAAGTCTCGTGTGGACCGCAAATTAACAAACGTGTTTAAACATCGACAAAATGAACATTAACATCAAGTTGAACAGTCTACATTTACCATTAACATGATGTTAGTGTTAAGCCCAAATTACAATTACGCGTAGTCAGCAACAGTATCAGCAAAAATTATCAGCTGTTCACTGTCAGTACAACATGATGCTGCTGTTATAATTACAATTCAGCGTAGGCAGCCACAATTTACAACCACCATCTAGCTTTATTCTACTTGTGTGTTTTAGCCTCTCATTTATTTGCTCACTCTCTTTGTCTCGCTCTCAATCTGAATGCAGCGCAGTGAATTTAGAAACAGGGCTAAATGAAACAGCACTGCAAACTGCTGCTGACTAAATGTAATCAACACCATAACAAACAGTGCATTCTAAATGATCAGCTGATTATGTCAGCTCACACTGCTGCTGACTACGCGCTATTGTAATTTGGGCTTTAATGTAAATATTTTATGTTGCGTGAAGACGACTAGTTACTTAAAAAACACCGTTTGTTTTGTATTGTTTAAATGTACGTGAATGTAACAAACTTTTTCAACACTTTTTTTTTTTTTTAGTAGCAAACTCTCTTCAAATCATTGTGCAGACCTAACACATATTAATGTTTTTTTTTTTTTACTTTGCAGACTGAAATTTCAGTGATACCAACATTAATATTACAAATTTAGTACTAAATTCTGTACATAATGTGGCAACATCATTTACATATTTGTAACTTGTGGTCCTCACCTAACATCAAATATTTAACATTAACACTAACATGTTAATGGTAAATGTATATCGTTCAAGTTAATGTTATGCTATGTTCACATATAAAGGTTTTTTTGAAAAAACGAGTCGCATTTTTCAGTACATAGAAATTTGTTGAAAAAAGAATTTGTAAAAATTATCACACAATTTAAAAACAAAAAATTATAAATGAAATTTATATTTTTTAATAAATTTTATCTTTTGAATTACAAAGAGTTTGTGTGTGAAATTTTTATTTAAATCCAAAATTTGTGAAAATATTTTTGGCAAACGAAAAACAGGCCAAAAGGAAAAATACAATAAAATTATGTATGATGTTTAACAAATTGCGCTTTTCAAAAAAACGAGTCAAAAACTAATGTGTGTGAACATAATATCAATGTTAATTTTTTTTAAGTTTAAACACGGTTCTTAAAGCAAAGGTTAAAAAAAAAACAAGCGCGAATGTTATATTCGGCTCGGCCGAATCTATATACCCACCATCAATTTTTTAAAATTTTACGTTATATTTTTGGTTTCCAAGTTTATATCGACCCTCAAACTATTTATACAAAATTTAGTTGTCGTACATGCTTTTGTTTAGAAGATATCAGCAGAAAAGTATGAAACGGACACCCTGTTTTTCTAGTTTTTAGCCCATAACTTTTTTATTTATTATTTTTTTTATCCATATTCAATACCAAACAAATATAAGATAAATATTTGTGCCAAATTTCGTCTCCCTACGTTGCCTCATTCGAGCCCTATCCTGCTTTCAACAGACGGACGGACATTGCTAAATCGACTCAGAATCTAACCAGGACCCAGAAAATATATACTTTGTGGGGTCTTAAATGGTTCCTTCGACATGTTACACACGAAATGACAAAATCAATATACCCGCCATCTTTTTGATGGTGAGTATAAAAACATGTTTAAACATCAGCCCTCACATACATCTGCGTGAAGAAATCAAACCGACAAGTGGCAACACCAACAAACTTTTTGCACGTGTATGTTTGTTTACACAAAAAAAAAATGTAAATAAAAAATGATAAAATTTTAATATAATTAAATTAAAAGAAAAAACTATCTTTCTGCATGAACATTAAAACTAAAAATGAATATCAATAGAGGATAACCCCAGGAATCAAAAAATTTCACTGTCATCCCCGAAAATTTAAGATGTTAAGAGACATCCCATAGCATACTTGAAAATGGTGAAATCAAAAATTTTAATAAAATCTAAAGTTTTCGGTGAGCGTTAAAACCCAATACGGGGTTCAATAGGGGACAATCATAGGAATCAGAAAATATGACTGTCAACCCCGAAAAAACTAGAGGTTAAGTGCTACCTCCTAACAAACTTTAAAAAATTCAAAATAACATATTTTAAAAAATTGAGAGCTTTAAAACCGAAAACATTTTTTATTATAAAAATTTAATTTATATTTTAAAACAAGTAATAGCTTTGTTCCATTATTCGCCAAATTTACAGGTTTTAGTCAGAAATTGTAACAAGAACAAAGTACGTGTAAATTCTTATGTATGTGAAATTTTAATTAATTTATTTATTAATGTATAAATTACACATTGATTCTCATTTGTTTCTAAATTGAATTAATTACTTTATTTTAAAACGTCTGAATGTATATAGGCCTTATCTATGGTATATAGACACACAAAACATTAAATTTTTAAATAAAATTTAATAAAAAAATTGAACTTTTTCAACATAATTCTTAAACAAAAATTTGGAATTTTTTAAAGTTTGTTAGGGACTGAATTTGTCAGTGTTATTGCAGCGTTAAAAGAAAATTGTCAGCGCTCGAGCTCTGACAACTTTGTCATGATAATTCTTAGTAAAAAACGCCATCTTGATTGTTGTTGGTACTTTTTGCATGGTTTATTATGACATACGTTTTCCCCTATAATTGACTCAAACAAAAATTTGACGTTTGTCTTGATAGAAATTTCTCTAACTTTGAGTCTACATTAGACAAATTTTTATCAAGACAAACTTCAAAATGAACTCGAATTTATGGAAGGTGGCAACAATTGTGAAAAAAACAACAATATGGCGAATTTATTAATGTTTTTTATATATGCAGTTTGACAGCTGTAACAACCAAAAATAATAATCAGCTGTTTAACTGAGGTTACCTTGTATAGATTCGCACCGATTTTGACGTTTGTCTTGATAAAAATTTATCTAATGTAGACTCAAAGTAATATAGAGTCGACGTTATGTTTGACATACTTTTGTATACAAATGTGAATTTTCGCTGAACTTGGTAGCACTGTTTTATCAGTACGGTGAAAAATAAAAATGGCGACATAATATTTTTGTAGCCGCCGTGTTTGTTCAGATTTTTAATAGATTATGAAAAAGAAAACAATTGAAATAAAATAATATTAATTACACAAGTAATCAAAAAATAAAATTTATTATTGTTCAACTTAATTATTGCTGTTCGAAAAAGTAAAACAAGGAAATTACGACTACAATTCTAAAACAAAAAAAGTGAAAAAAAACGAAGGCGTAGAAAAAACGTCTGTCTAATACGACATTGTGCGTAAAAACCGAAGAAAATCAAACCTAAAATATGGAAAAAATGCAATTTCATTAACATTGTATATTTAAAGTTTTCTTACAAAACGATGAATTACCAAAAATATTTCTATTTTTTTTACTGAAAAAGTGTCAAACGTCTCACAGGTGTGACCCCGTGTATTTTTTTTGCAAATGCAGTAATCACCATTAAAAGAAAAGAGAGACAAAACAAAAAAGGGAAAAATAAATCGAGGGAGATATTTTCTATGAGAATTTCTTTGGTACAATTCAAGATTGCCTTAAAAAAAATTGTAAAAAAACGTGTTATCTGCAACGTTTTGCATTTTTATAAAGTGCGTTTATAATAATACTAAGTAAAGTGGATTACTTCTAATTTTATACAAATAAAGGTATGTTTAATATATAGAAATAAAATAGCAATTTTAATTAAATGGATGCACTTTATCATAAAATTAATATCGTCATTGTATTCTCATTGTGTATGTATGTATGTACATAGCTATCTACATCCATATGAATGTCTGTATGTACATAATTATGTACAAGAATTCCTAGTGCTTAAAAAGAAATATTTGTATTTACAGCAATCAATACATATGGCAACTCTTGTAACGGTAATAACCAGTAATCGTGAATAAAAACAAAATATTTACATTATTATATGAACTACATATTTAATTATATACATATGTATATGCATTTTTGTTATGTATGTATGGTCATCGTTATTATATATCTTACATTTTTACAAATTTAGAAAAGCTTTCGTTAAAATGTTGAAAATAAAATTGCTAAATTTTATTATAAATTTAGTGCTCAGTTGTAAGGCTCCAAAAGTTTTAATGTTTTTGTAAATGTTTCCCATAGTAAATGTACATATCGTCAACTAAAATGCAAAAGACCGTACAAGTTATTGAAGTTACTACAAATTGTTTACTTCAAATACTTAAGGCTCCATTACTCTACCGTAAATGTAAATGTAGCGAATCAGCTGACACGTTTTTCTTATGGGAGTTATGTGTGTATGTGTACTAAAAAACGTAAATGTTACGTAGTAACCTAATCAAATTAGGTCGCTCTACGTTTTTACGTGACAGCTGTAACAACAGTGTTGTCAGCTTTTTATTTCAATATACTGAATCTAAGTAAAAAATCGTTGTAAAAGGTTTATCAATTGGACAATTAGTTTTACTGTTTTCTTCACTAAAAAATTTTTCAAATAATTTAAATAAGACGTACTTTAAACTTTAAAGTTCAAAATTTTTGTCATAGAAGCACAAATTTCGTATTGTATACAAATCGCTGAAATACAAACCAATAAATTTAGCGATTTTCAATTTGAATTTGATCCACTGGAAATATGTTTAATTGGCATCAACGATGTTCATATGTAAAAAACAACAACAAAGTATTGGCTACATTTACGTTTTTAGAGTAATCATCCACTTACGTTTCCTTTTACATTTACGTTTTTACATTTACATTTACGGTAGAGTAATGGAGCCTTTAGTTTATACACAGTTCTTATTTGCGAATAAAGTAATATGGTAAATAAGGAACTCATTATTTATGCACAGATATCAGATTGTATATAAAAAATAAATTTGTGCCATTTTAAATAATTTTATTATTTTTCTTTTTTCACAAAATTTTTCAATTTTTGTCAGATTTTTAAAAACACAAAAAATTAAAAAAAAAAAAAAAAAATGCCAACATTGTAAACCTTATTTGTAAAAAGTCATTAATCAGGAATTGTTTTGTGAGTTAGTAAGTTACAATAAAACAATTATAGGGTAGAGCTTTTTTATAAATAAGAATTATGGATTCAAATTGAATACCTGATTTTTGGGTTTTTGCTATCATTAATAGTACTTTTAACGCTAAAAATAATTTTTGAGTATAATTCAATAGTTTGGAAGTTATAGGGATTTAAAAAAAGTACTTGCCTAAGAAACTCATATCAAAAAAAATTGTTATAAAAAGGAAAAAAATATGTTAGCGAAGCCGCTTTTGGACATACCACGAAGTTAAAAACCCTGACCGGCTATCGGAAAAAATTTCCACTAGAAACATTTTTTTCTCTAGTAATTACAAAATATTTATAAAAGTTGCGTTAATGACTTATATAATTTTTTATTATTTTTTTTTTTTTTTATAAATGCACCATTAATCTTTGCAATCAGATAAATAGTATAGGAAATATATACGATTTTAAGTTAGTAAGGAAGTTTAATGAGTACCGAAGTGTGTATAAACTAGGGATGCCAAATGGGACCGGTTTTTGCAAATACCGGAATTCAGGATTCTAAAATTTCAAATACCCGGATCCGAGATTTTTCGGTATTTATTTTTCATATGAAAACACTTTTTATATATAATGAAAAAATAAATTTTGTATACCTATTTCAATTAAAGAAATTCATTCGTATTTAAAAAGCAAAACATAACGTTCTTATCTCCTATGTAATCGATTTTTAAAATATTTTTGAAAAATATCTGTAAATGTTTTAATGTTCTGTCTTGCCTTAAGTTCAATTTTTGTCAATAAATCCTGAAATTGAAATCCCGTGATTTTTTTTTTGTTCAATCCCGGGATTTGGGATTTTGTAATCCCAAAAAATCCAGGGACTTTCGGGATTGGCATCCCTAGTATAAATAATAGGTCAGTAAAATTTTTCAATCGTTAACTTAAACAAAAGTAAAAAACCATTAAGGCCCTAACACAGAATACTTTCGCTTCAAATGCAACTGACTTATACGCAAGACAAAAATCAAACTAACCCAGTTGTTGAATTACAGTAGGGCCTCGATTATTCGTGATTCGATTAACCGGCAACGTCGATTATCCGGGAAAGAAAAATTGTAATTGTTCTTTTTTCCATTAATTTCATTTTTTTTTTTTGCATCGATTAACCGTGATTACCTCTATTATCCGGGATTCATTATAAGTATACATTTTTTTTTGCTTTTGAACAATCAAACACAATGTGAATGAAACAAAAGGGAATTCCCTCGTTTGAATGAGTCAGAGCAAGGTAAAATGCAAGTTTATTGCATTCATTAAAAGCTAGTTAACGAAAATATGAATTTGGAAAAGAAGAAACAAACAATATTATATGATTTTTTTTAAGAAACAACGTAAAATTAAACGATTATTGTTCACTGTTTTTTTTCCAAAATTATTATTTTTCCTTATTTTTTAAACATTTACATATATTAAATCCTTGAATAATTGAATTACATAAATAAAAAATCTCCCCGATCATTACGGATAATTTCAAAATTTTTCATCTTCAATACTTCATGCAGAAGTTTGGCGAATATTGATTTGGTTCCGTTTCTTATGAATGCATGTATTTTACTGCAGCTGACAGTTACAATTCAAGCAAAAGCAAAACTATTTTTTATGCAACTGATGTTATTGCTGTTTCGTTTATGAAGTTTGCTTTTGTTATTATTTATATAATTTTTGAAAATGGAATTTCTTATACAGATTGCACTTTGGATCAGTACATCATAATCTAATAAAAAACGAACATTAAATTTTTCAGTGTTTACGGCCTTTTGTATTTTGGATAATATATTCAAACATACAGTTTCGGAGAAAACAATACGTTCACTTATACATACTGTTTATTTTATATTTTTTTAATTTTTCGGAAGGTTGGTTATTAAGCTGGTATTTTAGGGCTGACAGCAGTCACGCTAAATACTTTTTTCAAATTGTAAAGGAGGTTTATCGATAGGTAACATCGATTTTTCTGCTCAGTTTTGGGCAAAATAAATACTTGTTCTAAAGTGGCTTCAAGGATGAGTGTTTTGTAATGCACTAAACAATAATTTAAAAACCAAACTCTTAATAGCTAAAAACTAAAATTAAAATAGTATACGTGTCGTGAATTCCTCAATCCATAACAAAAGGTCTACATCTACTACTATTTATATTTGTATTAGCTTTGACTTAAAAGTAAAGTTTAGAAAGTAAAATTTCCATGTTATGTAATGAAAAACTAAAGATACGTCCTTGTGTTGTCGTAAAAATTTCAAATTGAACATACAATTCAAAAAATTATAACATTCAAGTTTTAGAATGGCTAACAAATTTTTAATTTTTATGTACATACAGTGTCTCACATAAATTAGTGAATTTTTATTTTTAAATAAAAAAATAGTTATTTTAATTTATAACATTATGTAAATAAAAGAAATTAATTTTTATGAATGTTTTTTTTTTTTGCCTGATATTTTCTTGTACCAAATCCTTCAAAAAGTACCACAAAGTGTTGAATCGTTCCCAAGAAATTTAGAAAAATAACACGTGCCGTCATTTCAGGTAACTCACAAAGGTATTTCAATCTTTTATTTTTATGCCCTACACCACCATAGGTGGTTGGAGTATTATGTGTTTGTGTTTCTTAAAGTATACCAATCGACTCAGAATTAATTTTTAATCGATTTAACAGTTTTGTTTTGTTCCATCTAAAAAAAGAAAAATTAAAAAAATATTTTTAAAAAACAGACCGTACATTTATTTTTGCGAAATAAATCCATAATATGATATGTCATAGTTTCCAAAAATATTTCACAATAACTAAAAGCAAATTAATTCCACTATATCTTTATACTTCTTGGCTACAGTTCCACGCATCCCAATAAAATCCCATCCCTGTAAAACTTCTCTAACACACAATGCCAATAATTAGTACCTTAAGTATAGGAAACTAGCATTGCAGATATTAGTTTCGTGTCCTTGCAAAATTTTTCAGAAGGAAAACTATCTAAAAAATATATTTTTAATTTTTTCGATTTCTGAACCCAGTCAGACTATTTTGTATTTTAATATTTTTAACAAAACCCTATGAAGTTTATTAGCAAATTTAAATAACCACAGGCTTACAAATGAAATTAACGCAGATATAATATGTGATATATAGTCAGTAGAAGAGAGTAACCATTTTGTTTATACCATGTACACGTATTCTAATAAATCGTATATCATTATTTTTTATCTGCGTAGAGTAAACATGTGCTTTTTATTTAAGAAATTCGAATTTTTTTGAGCAATTTTTTTTTTATAAATGTAAAATTATCATTAAAACAAAACACTTTTACAAAAAACATTGTTTTTTAATTAATATAACATGTATACACACATACAAACTTTCGTTCATGTATGTATATTATTTTGATATTTCATCTTATAAGATTGTTGTGTAGAAGTCTCATCACAACTGCATAATTTGCGGTCTACACGAGCCTTTTTCTTGTTTGCACATCAAATAAAATTGTGTGCGCATGTTTTGTTCTTGTTCGAGCAACGATGTCTGCCACCAAGCGTCATTTTTTATGCGGAAGAAGAGGCGCTGCATATAAAAATATCGAAGCGACACTAACGGCAAACAAAAAATTATGATTTGTTCGACAAATTGTGTGTGTTGCTCTGTCGACGGTTTGTTCTTTGGCGAACAAGAAAAAGGCTAGTCTGGACGTAGTGTTACGTCTGGATTTGCTGTAATCAGGGATGACAAAATTGGTAAAATTGTACATTTTTGGTACAATTCGAGCCTAAAAAGTACAATGGTGGTTTTAAAAAATCTCACTATGATTATTCTTAATACCCAGTCTCAGCTTTGTATTTTAAAATAAAATTCTTGTATCGGAGACATATTGTCATCAATAATACTGGCAGAGAAACAAGCCGTATCGGCTTGACCTGCGGCTAGCCGCTAAGCCGATGAATTTTTACAAGTCGCGCCGCCGTCAATGTCATCGGCTCATCGGCGGCTTATTTTCCAGCCGTTTTAATAGGCTATGTCGATAAAAACGGCTAAGCCAATTTTACATACTAACATTATTATTACGTTTATACGCACGATTAATTCAAATTAAGATAATAAATAACTTACTGTTTATACGCAAAATGCACAAAGAAATATATTTCTTTATTTGTCGTGCCAGGTGGGAAAAGTGCAGTTATTATCATCAAAGGATTAGTTACTAACTCGCAGATAAAATACTAGCTCACCGTTTATACGCCAAAATTTTCATATCAAATGTTTTATTGATAATCAAATTCTAAATTCATAACGGTTTAAACAAATTGTTAATGTAACATTTTATAATATTAATAACATAAAAAAACTTTCAAATTAAAAATGTCAGGCCCTTTCGTTATGTTTTAAAAGAAATCGTATTGAATTCTGATAGGTTTTAATTTATTTATAGGTAATTTAAATAATACAACCAAAAAGAAACAAAGATTATCTTCCTTTAGACAGTACAAAGAAAGGAACTTGAAGCAGCTTTAATTTCGTTATATCGGGAGTAAAATTTTATTTTCATTTGTAATTAAGATATCCAATGAAATGACATACTACTTATTCGCTTTATCAAACTATGACTTTAGATAATCATATTCGGGTATATAGAAAACGAATGGATTACAGATCGGAAAGAGTTGTGATGTATTTATTTTTTCGTTTTTGTTATTTATGTATATAAATTAGATTTTAATCACTTTCTATTAGATTTTGCTACATAATTTTCTATATTTCTCTAAAATATATGTATTTTTCTTTAATGCCCCTATTCTGTATCTCGATTTTACGTTCCGTCTGTAAACGAAAACCAGTCACAAATGGTATTCTCTATGTCTATATAAATTTTTCGTTAGAGTTATGTGGTTTAGGTCTATGATATACTTTGCTTTCAAATAGGGTGTTGTCGAAATTAAAAATAATATAAACTTAAAAAAATTTGTTGAATTTTTTTCTACAATTTTTCTTTTTTTTTTTTTGAATATGCTAATAAAATTGACAATTAAAAAATAAAGAAAATAAAATTAAAAACAATTTTAAGAAAATTTGTTTATTATTCAATTTGTTCTGCAATTTGTTTTTAAAATGTTTTTGTTATTTAAATTACTGTATCTTCTGATCTATTAAATAATATACAATTTGAAGTTCAAGAAGTGGAAATTTTGTTATATTTATTTATTTATTTATTTATTTATTTATTTATTTTTTTATTTATTTCACTTATTTGTAATATAAAGCCCATATGGCCAAAATAACAATATTGCATAGCAATAATACCCGAGATCATATTATATATTAATATATACATACATTAAATAATAATATAAAATTCATAATAATAAAATTTCATAATAAAATTTAAACTAATTATTCAATAATAATGTTAAATTTAATTGTTTTATTGTTTGTTTGGCTCCCCAGCCGTATGTAAGGTTATTTTAAAAATATATAAAAGGACAACATGAATAAAGGTCCAATCAGCAACAAAAAATAAAGTAGAATGCAATTACCTATGATAAAAAGGAAAAAAGATATTGCATCAAAAGAAAAAAGATAAAATTAAGCATCATTAAACCATTGCATAAGTTTTAAACGAAAAACATTATTAGATTGAGAAAAAATTCGCAAGGTATATGGTAATCGATTCCACCATCGTGCAATTCTCACTAAAAAAGACTTTTCATAAAAAGAAGATGATATTCTAGGTATAAAGATTTGAGGGTATAAAGATTTGAGGGTTTGAAGAATGAGTGAACGCATACGAGTTATAAAGAGGTAGTGGTCTTCCAGTTTTAATAACCTTATGGAAAAAGGCCAAACTTCTATACATAATAAATTCTTTAAACGAGCAACCTAGAAAACGATGCACATAACGAGAAACATTCTTACGACGACGGATATTGTACACAAATCGTACAACTGTATTAACCAAACGTTTAATCCTATCTAAATATATAGAACAGGTGCCAGAAAATATCTCAAGACCATCAGCAGAGCATGGGCCATTATATACAGTGTTGGAAAAAATAATAGGGACACTAATTTTTCAATATATTCTTACTTTTTTATTTACTATTCCATAAATATTAAAAAGCATATACATAATATTAAATAACTTCAAATATTTTAACTTATAAAGCAAAAATAGGGAACTAGTTCTGCCAAAAAATATATTTTTTTAAAAAAGGCCTGGAAAAAATAGGGACACTTAATGTTTTGGGAAAAATAATTAATTTTTTTTAACATTATCATAATTTCCAAATACTTTTTCAATACTTGGTTGAAGATCATTTCATTTTTATAACCTCCTGACAACGGCGATTCATAGATCCCACAAGATTCGCACATACCTCGGGCGGAATTGAGTACCAGGTTTCTTGAATTTTTTCCCACAACTCTTGTTTAATTTTTGATTTAAAGCTACTAATTTTATTTTTGAGGACTCCCCAGAGATGCTTAATGGGGTTTAAGACCGGTGATTGGGACGGCCACTCCATTACAGGCACCTCATTCTGCTGAAACCATGTTTTGACGCTTCTAGCGGATCATCATCCTGCATGAATTCCCATTTTAGTGGCATTTCATCCTCAGCAAATGGAAGCATTTTATTCTGGAGAATGTCTATATGGTCAGCAGCATCAATTTTACTCTGAATCCAAACTATTGGACCAACTACAGAAGCATCCCCATAGCATTATAGAACCACCACCGAGTTTGACGGTTTTTTTGGTATATTTTGGATCAAATTCAGCATTTGCAGGACGACGTACAAATGATTTTCCGTCACATCCAAATAAATTTGCTTTTTTTTTTCGTCTGACCATAGTACGTTGTTCCAGTTTTTACGGCACAGATGTCGCCTGGCAAATTCCAACCTTTTTTGTATGTTTTTCTTGCTCAACAGTGGTACTTTTCTCGGACTGCGTCCCATTAATCCGACTTCCTGTAGCCTATTTCTTATTGTTCGACTTGTAACTGAAGCACACAATTCATTTTTAAGGCTATTTGATGACATAAAGGGGTTATTTTTGGAAAATAGAACTAAGCGTTGGTCAAAACGCGCTGACGATTTACGCTATTTACCTCTAGTTTCATGACTTTTTTTAATGAATGGCATTGAATACTTCAGTTTGGGAACACCTCATTATCTGTGCAATTTTTCTAATTGATAACCCGTCCGAATTTAATTTAAGAATAACATTTTTTTCAGATTCAGTACAATGAACACCACGACCAATTTTCAAATTTATTTACCGAAGACATAAATCATTAAAACGAAACCAATATGATTAAATTAATCACATAAACATTGCTTTACGAATTTTTAATATGTTTATGTTAAAAATAATAATTTTTATTGACTAATGGTAATTTTTTGTAGTGCGTCCCTATTATTTTTTCCAATTGAAATTATAACTTTAATGATTTTTTTTTTTTTTTTTTGCAAATAAATATAAAATAAAAGCGTAAAAGGGAAAAAGTAAACAAATAATGAAATTCCGTTATTTTAGGAACAGTTAAATAGCGGGACCTTCAAAAAAAGTCTTAATATAAAGAAACTGCTTGCATCTGTTTGCGAAAGTAAGGGTTGTCCCTATTATTTTTTCCAACACTGTATCTAATACGCAAAGGTAGATATAAACTACTAGCATTTATTTTTCGTAAAATACTAAAGATTTTACAACTCAAATTGTCAATATGAGTATTAAACAAAAGTTTACAATCTAACATAATGCCCAAACATTTATGACTTATAAAATCAATTTGAACGCCTCCTAAAGCAATACGCATATTACTAAAAAAACGATTAGTGGGTCCAAACATGATAGCTTTGGTTTTAGACGGATTAATATATAAAGAGTTATCAGAAGTCCACTCAAGAATGCGCTGCAAATTAAAATTAATGTTACTTTCAAGTACATCCCCAAAATCAAGTCTGCTTCTAAACAATAAGAAAACATCATCCGCAAATAAATAAGGTTCACATAATGTAGAGTCGACACAACTGGGAAGACTATTAATATACAGAATGAACAAAAGAGGTCCTAACACAGAGCCTTGGGGAACACCATACGACAGAGTTCTAATGCCAGAGCTAAAACCATTAAGCTGAACAAATTGTGACCTACCAATCAAATAAGATAAAACAAGGGCACATGCAGTTCAAGAAAAACTAAAATCCTCCTTAAGTATTCTAACAAGTCTGGAATGTTCTATAGAATAAAATGCTTTCGAAAGATCTAGAGAAACCAGAACGCTAAGATCACTGTTATTCACATTTTGTCTAATCTTGTCTGTTAAATTAATAAGAAGTGAAGTGTTGTAACCTTTACGAAAGGCAAACTGCCGTGCATAAATAGCTCCAGAAACTGATGCAAGAACTTGATCTTTAATAATGTGTTCTACAACCTTAGACAGTGCCGTGAGAATAGAAATAGGTCTAAGATCCTCCGGACCATGAATTACCCTTGACTTTGGTATTGGGACAACTCTAGCTGTTTTCCAAAACGAAGGAAAAGTCGATGTAGTCAAAATTGTATTAATCAAATGGACAATATAATTAGATATAAAAGGATAAACAAGTTTTATAAAATTAATAGAAATATCAATTCCCACCGATTTTGATTTAACTTTATTCAATGCATTCATAACCTCAAAATCATCAATACAACGAAATGAAAAAGATCCATTAAAATCGCCAAAACTTCTATGTCGTGTATTTTTTTTTTTTTTTTTTTATAGTAAATCTTATAAGATCACAACAGTCTCATAATATTTCTTATAATACTGATATTTTAGTCTACACGTGAGATAATTCTCTCAGAGAGAGAATTTGACACTCTGTTACATATTATGATATAAAAAACTCATGTGTAGACCCATTGTTAAAGGAGACTAGATAGATTTTGACGCGCTAGACACGAATTTGCTTTCAGTTCTCGAGTTATGGTTGTTGTAGCAGCAAGATATTTTCTTGCCAAGTTTAGGGGAACATATTAGACATGCCCATAAAAAAATCCGGACATTATGCAAAACTGAAAGCAGATTCGTGTTTAACCCATCTATTTTCATTTGAAGAAGGACAAAATATTTTTTGCCGACCAGTTTAATTTGTATTATTAATATTAATTGTTTAATAAAAACTATGAAGAGATAAAGTAGGACATTAATAATAGGATTAAGAAATAAAAAACATTTATTGGCAGGAATTATAAATTGTTATCAAAATTTATATACATAAATACCATTATAATTCATAACTTGAAAGAATTAAGTTTATATCGGAAGTTCTACAGCATTTCTGAACTTCAAGCGATAGTTTCTATATTTTCCATTTTGGTAGAATTGAGGAACAAAAAAGTATAATTTTAACAGCTATTTAGTACAATTTAAAAATTTTAATAGTAAGGTTTTTCATATTTTATAGATTTCGTTAAAATTTGTCTAAAAGGTTACTTGAAAAAGGAACAAAATTAATTTTTTAGTCAATATATGTCGAAGAAATACGTAAAACAAAGTGATATTAATTAAAATTAAAAAAATAGTGATCCTCATTTTTATTTTTCGGTCATAAAAGGGTTAAGTAAAAACTAAAATTGAGATATCATAGAAAATGATTTTTATTTTTTCTCTCAAATAATATTCAATATTTTTTATTTTATTTATTTATTTATTTTTTTTTTTTTTTTTTTTCGCTCAAATAATAATGATTATTTTTGATTTCTATTTTTTCGCTCAACTTTTAATGATTATTTTTTTTTGCTCAAAAATAATGATTATTTTTGATTTTTACTTTTTTGCTCACAATATAAAACTTAACATGAGAAATGAAACTATTACGCAATTTTTAGTAAAAAAGATTTTTCATCGTAAATTTGATTTATTCACTAAAGGGCAACTGTGAAGATACTTTTTTCATCAAATTTTTTACTAAAAACCTAAATTTTTTTTTATAAAATTCGAATTTTTTACTAAAAATCTATTTTTTTTTATTAAAAATAAAATTTGTTACTAGTTAATTTTTTCATTTCTCATGTTAAGTTTTATATTGTGATCAAAAAAAGTAAAAATCAAAAATAATCATTAAAAGTTGAGCGAAAGAAAAAATATCAAAAATAATCATTATTATTTGAGCGAAAAAATAAAAATCAAAAATAATGATTATTTGTTGAGTTTTATTTTAAACCTCATAATCATTACGGTCCCTGCATAGTAGTCTTAAAAATAATGTTATTTTATATTTAGATTAAAAATGCTATATAGAAAAGATTAATGCACATTTGTTTGGTAATTAACTAAATATTGATTTCATAAAAAATAATTTAAACAAAAGCACATTAAAAAAATGCAATTTTTGTATTTAATACTTTGTATGCCTTCCATTTTCATTTAATATCCTAGGTAACGAGTAGACAAGTTTTTTTGTAAAATTGTGTGATATTTTAGGTTATTCTTTCTCTAATGCCAGTCCGAGATGATCCTTGCAGATAATGGTCCTTTTGCTACTTTTTTTTTGCCAACATTTTCCAAGATCATTGGATCATTGCCATGTTTGAATAACAGTTGTGCGATAAGCTTAGTTTTTGCATACTAGGATCCATATTATCTTTCAAAATATTTATATGATCCTCTATTTTCGTTGTCGATTCTATAAATACGAATTTTTTTGATAAATTCAGAAGCATGACGAAAATAAATTTCAATATTTGGTTAAGATAATTAACATGATCGAGATTACTGATTTCTGAAGCTTACAAACATACACGTCGGCTTCAGAAATCATTAATTTCGATCATATTTAATGATGGAAGCCATTTTTGAGTAGCGTTCCTAAAATGGTAGTGGCTAAAAAATTATTATTATTATTTTTAGTAAATAATCTGTTTGTGGTAAACATTTTTACTTTTAACAAAAATTTGAATTTTTGTTAAAATTTTGACTTTTTTGTGAAAAATTTTTGAATAAAAAATTCAACAAATTATTAAACAAAATAATTTTTAACAGAATTAATTAACATAAGGACTGCGCACGAAAAAATCCGTGCATGCAAATCTGCTTATAGAAACTAAACCAGTGGGCGAATTTTTTTAAAGTGATATTTTTATTAATGACTGTTATGTTCAAGTTCTAAACATAAAAGAATAAATTAGTTCCTGTTGGTTTTTAAGGAAATATCTGATATTTTCTAGAATTATTCAAATTAAAGGTTTTATTGTGTTTCGGTCACTTTTTTGCTCGAATAAGTCCACTTATTTTTAGACTCCGTTTCATTTTATGCTGAGCTTTTAATGTCTTTAAAATTATTTTTTACTAGAGTCCAATATCTTTCAATTGCATGGAGTTTCGGTCAATTTGATGGATTAGCCTCTATCGGTACAAACTCTTACATTTTCTTTGTTACACTCCATTGTTTTGTTGTAATGAGAAGAAGCGGGAACAGGCCAGAAAGCAGAGGATATACTGAATTTTATTAGGAAAGGGAGAAGTCTTTTCCAAAGGCACTCATTCTCGTAAATTTCTGTGTTAATGCAATCATATTTTAAGAATGAAGTTCTTCATTCCAGCGTATGCATATGACTTCCCAATTCAAAAACTTTGTTGGAAATTTTGATTTCTTTGATACAAGAAATTTTTCTGCAATAACCCCTCTAGCGTCTGCGACATAGAATTCCTGGTTAGGAAGTTGAAAAAAGTCACCCTGTACGAACGTTTCATCGTCTACTATACAGAAACAAAATTTCTGAAAAAAATCGTCTGAGGAACTTTCATGTTATTTTTTACCTCCAGATTCTTGATTGCGTTTCAATTAGGATTTTTTTCTTACTTTATAAGTCTTCATGCTAGACTTCCTTTAACATTTTCTGATAAAGATTCAAAGCAATTAACTTTTTGTGACACTTTTCTTTCTGAGATGAGGTGAATTTCTCTCAAAATCCTTTCTATTTTGCCTGAGTCCTACAGCCTGAAGATATTATTTATATTCCACTACCAGGTTACCATTCAGTGATCATGACTTCTTTGTATAATATTATGACCTAAGAAACTGTATTCTTCAGCACAATAGCCTTCCTTGCAATTATTTTATATGACCAATGTAAGATTTTATGAAAAATTTGAAATATGTGTTTATGTGTTTTTTGTTAAACTTCCATTTTAAGAAAACCCAGTTTTGCTATTACCATGAAACTTAGCACATGGCAAGTGAGCATAATGGCAAATACAAAACAGTTAACAGAATTATACAGAATTATTAATTTTTCACCACATCAAAAGTTATAAGCCCAAGAGCATGCACGGATTTTTTCGTGCGCAGTCCTTAGGTTTCACAATGTTATAATGCTGTTTTTAATTTTCAAATAATATTAAATAATGTGTTATATTAAATAACATACAACACAATAACTCAAATAACATACTTTGTGAATTGGGTAAATGTTATATAATGATCGCTTAATTGTTGATTTTGATCTTGGTTTTGTATTTTTTCTCTAATTTTACTGGACTGTAATGACTGTAAATTATTTAAAATTAGTTTATATAATTTGCCATATTGAAAAAAATATATATTTAAACTTATTATAGGACCAAAGGTATATAAAAAGCGAAAATAATAGATTTAAAAAAGTAGTACTTATTTAAAATAAAAATACAATAAATCCTTACTATATTTAGTTGGAAAAACTAGATCAGATATCTTATTAGCAGTTTTCAAATTTATACATAGATACAATGTTAAAAATTTAAAAAAGGCTGAGTTTCGTGGTATTAACACTTAAGCTGTCAAGTGTTTAATTAAAAAAAAAATTGTTAAAGATAAATAGGGAAATTTTTTTAGTAGTACTTTTGGAAATATCACAAATTTTGAGATATGATTTTCTTGTTAAAGATAAATAGGGAAGTTTTTTTAGTAGTACTTTTGGAAATATCACAAATTTTGAGATATGATTTTCTTTTCGCAAATAAACGTTATGTATAGGTATTCATGTATTTAAATTGGTTTGTAGTATATACATTAGGGGTGTTATTATTTTCGATTTAAATCTAACAGGCCTGTCACAGAAAACCATTCCGATCGAAAGTGGATTTAATTCCGTACTTTGCTTCTTCAAAAAACATAAAACAAAGAAATTTTTCGGAATGAAACCACTTTAAATTTTCAAAGAGGGAATGATTTATGGTTTCATTCCAAAAAATTTCTTCGTTTCATGTTTTTTGAAGAAGCAAAGTACGGAATTAATTCCACTTTCGATCGGAATAGTTTTCTGTGACAAGCCTGTAAAACTGTTCTTGATATGTCTATGAATTATTTACTGATGATGTAAATGATTCTGAACTGTACATTTTTATAAACAAAATCGAACTTTGAAGATATTTTCTGTTAAGATATTTTGTCTCGATATTTTTCCTTAAATATTCAATTTCTTATTATTTAAATATATATTTATTTGTTAATATATTATGTATACAGAAATATCACCTTTTTAATTGACTTTTGTTTTAGTTTTATTTAAAAAAAAATTTGAATTTTTTTCACGTTTTTTTATGATTTTCGCATTAAATTGTGTTAAAAAAGTTATACCCCTAATATACAGACATTCATACTATATACTCGTTCATCATCAGCAAACCAACATCAAACGTTTTGAACGTTACATATTTCACACAGTTGAAGACAAAACATAAAAAAAAATTCGCAGACATATGACGGCACACACTCTTGCCGTCTTTCGTCTAGACGAAGGAAATTCTTTCACAGATTTTATTCTATTTCACTTTTTTTTTTTCGCTGCTACCATTTTAAAATTTAGTTTGTGTTTCTTAAAATTTATTTTTGTCGTCCGTGATGCCGATCTTTTTTGTTTGTATTCTTTTTGTTGAATTTTTCTAACTTTCTGATATTTAGTCTATAGTCTATGTAGTATAAGTACTGTTAATAATATTGAAATATGTTTTCTTATTAGGATACCATTTGAAGTAATCAAATATTATAATAATTAATAGATAAATCAACATATATAAATACATACATACATAGTTACATATGTATTGGACATTTTTAAAATATCTCCAAATTGCAAAAATTTGCAATATGTAAGGGGTATACATATGTTTATACTCTTGTCTATGAATTCACAATAGGTGTTTTAAATTGTGATTCTCCGATTTTTTAACAAGTTTAATTGTATAAAGTTCTTTAACTAATTCTGTTCAGCTTCGGATTGAATTTTCCTTTTTTTTATTTTGTTTTATGTAGGTATACAGTTACGGACAAAAATTTTGAAAGTGTATATATGTATGTAGGTATGTGGAAATGTGTTCATAATTAAAATTATAAATTAATATATAAAAGAAAAAATTTCATGCGAAATTGTGTTTAATTTCAAATTAACAACTCATATGTGATTAAAACATTCAAAGTCGCTGTTTACAGATTAATTAATAATTTAAAATTTTGGTCTATATCTGTGGACTTTAAATCTAGTTTACAATTTTTTTTATTAGTGTTGAATTGAACACTAATAAAAAAAATTCTGATTCGAATGGTATACTTAAGCTATGTTCACATTTGTCAAATAATTGACCAAATTTGCGTGACCACAAGTTTTACAAAGAAAAAAAAAAAAAAAAAATAATAATTGTTTGCCAATGTTTGATCTTGCAAATGTTTTATAAGAGAAAACATCGTTAAACAAGATTCGCACAGTGGGGTCAAACGCAAATTTTTTGGTAATAAATCTGTATCTCTAAAACTACTGGTCGGATTAAATTGAAATGTATGAAGGAGTTGCAGAGGAGGACTTAAGCTTTCAGAAAAATTATATTGTAGCCGCCCTGTGATAATACAAGATAAGCTACAGGGTGTCAAAATTGACTACCTCGAGTATGTAAAAGCTTAAAAAAATCGTAACTTCTACAAATGAAGTCCGATTTTATATTTCTGTAAAGTGTTTGGCAAGATAAAGAAAAATAAGCTTACTCACCTATGTTATCTCTTACAGTTAAAAAGATATTTACACTTGAATTTTGAATTTTTGTTTTTTTTTCCTCGACTTTCTTTGGTTTTTCGGGAATAAGTCCTGAGGTATACGAGGTAAAAAAGTTTTAAAAATATTTTGTAATTTGTTATATATAATTTAAAATAATATGCTGAAAGAATTATTGGATTATCTCAATTCGTCTAGACGTGAAAAATATTCAAAGTCAGCACTGTTGAATTAGTATGAAAAACTGCTATTTTTTACAAAAATATAGTACAATTCTTTCACTTTTTTCTCAAAGTTCCGTTAACGAAAATAATTGTTTCTGATGATTAATGTTAAGTAAAAAATGGAAAGTATAGAAATTATTTTATATAGTGGTTACGTCATTTTGGTCAAATATTTGACTAGTCTGAACATACCTTTAAAGGTACATGTTGAACAATTTTTATAAGTAGGGGGTGGATTTTAATGCTAATGCAAGTTTTTTCAAGCATTTAAAAACTATCTTATATTGTTATCTATCCGAATTTGACATTTTGCATATGTTTGTTATTAATACTTACAAATTTGCATTTATTTATTCCCTTTTTTTTAATTTTTTGTTAATCATTTTTTCTCATGAAATTGTGTTACCTGCTTAGACCACGCATTACACCGAGTAGCAGAGGAGGTCCGTAATAATTTTGATCACATTGATTCGTTGGTTTTATATGGAAAACAGATATATTTTAAAAAGCATACTCGCGTTACAATAAAAAAATTTGTGCTTGCACTTTTTATACAGTGCGTTTCATATTTATAACGTCATTTTATTACTTAATATATCTTTGCTAATATTTTTTAAATTGTTAATATTTTTTAATATTATGTTTCCATATGTGGTTTTCTATTGATTGATATAATTTTGAAATTTGTTGTTGTATATTTATTAACAAATAATTAAAAGTCAGTGTTTCATAATTATAACATCAGTTCGCAAAAAATTGGGAAATGTGTTCGGTATATAAGAACATTTTAATTTTAATGCAACTGATGTTGTTTGCAGAATCTGAATCAAGTAAAAAAATAATTTTTTTAATGATTTTTGATTAGTAATTTTTATCCAAATTTTATACTTTATATTATTTATCTATACATTCCTAACGTTGTTAAAAAAAAAGTTGTTTTACGAGTCCGATATATTCAGTACGTCTAATTTCCGATTAACTACTTTCGTCAATTCACAACAGTCTATACTAATATTTTAGTTACAGTCTTAACAAAAACTGAAACTGAATTATTTATATTGTATAACAAATGTCTTAAATTCATTTACTGACTATATTCCTGAACTACATATTGAATAAGATTTTGCATTCATGTTATAAATTTAAATCTAATAGGAAACAAGCAGACTGAAAAATTTGGCTTAAATATCGATTTTCGATCAAAATAAATTAAATAAAAATGTTGCAGGTGATAATCGATACTACTGGAATGATTTAAGATATGAGCATCAGGGGCACTAAATCAGAAATTTCAAACTGCACACATAACACCATGTAGAGTCATTTCGCCACAAGGAAAGTATAAAAATTCAATTGAATTGAATGAGCATTGTCGTATTAAAACTAAAAAAGTTTAATTTAGTTTCTCTCATACAACCAAATTTAAAAAATAAAAAAGTTTCCTTACCAACCCGATCCAAATTTATTGAACTATAATTAAAAAAAATAATGCTTATCAGTAATTATAACTTAAATAATTACAATTTAATATTTATTCCATAGAGCAAAAAATACAGAATTTATTGCATATAATTTTCAAAATATAGTGTAATGCTAATTTAAAAATTCTAGGAGAGAATATTTTGTAAAGTATTGCTCTAAAAAATACACAAATGAAAATTAAAATTCTATGAAAATCGCTCTGGGAAATATCAATCATACAATTTTCAATGATACTTAAAAAAATGGCGAACGAATTTCTCATTACTTTTACTTAAATCTTCATAAATTTAAAGAAAAACAAAAAAAAAAAAAAAAATGACGTTATAATTATAATAAAGCAGAAGTTAAATATTTGTTGTTAAAAGAACAACAATAATACCATTGACGTTTCAAGTGGCAGCGATCGATAATAAATCCAAAAGCCTAAATTTCCCCGAAGGATATAACATTTTAATTAAATGTTTCAAAAAGATATGCTACAAAATAGATTGATATTATAAATGTGAAACGCACTGTATAAATATAACTTTTTTGGATACTGCTTATGTTATTTAAGATATTTTGCTTATAATCACTAATATTATTTAAATTTCTTTATTCCTGTCTTTAAATTTAATTTAGCCTTATAAAATGTTGATGGGTATATGTACATACATACTACATACGCGGTTAAAAATCAATCTTTAACGAGTTTTGTTTTCCAGACTGTACTAAGTTAACATAATTTTGATGAGACATGTTTCGAAGTTTAAATCTCAAGAAAAGTTTTAATTATTTACCAAATTTTAAATTTTACATACTTTTTTTTTGGATTTTTTAAAATGTGAAAACGCGAAATAAATTGCAATTTCGTGAAACTAATTATTGAAATTGAAGAAAATTTATCAATACTAATTTGAATTATACATTTTTCTTTATAAAATCATACATTTTCTTTCAAACTGAATTGTTAGCATTTTGAAAATCGTCATACGAAACAAAATGTACGTAAAATAATTTTTGTCATATATTTGTTTTTCTTTTTGTTTGTTTTGTAGACAAGATCATCGTTAAATAGCTAGTGCGCGTGTGCAAAATTAATTAGGTTATTTGATTTTGGATTGATTTACGGCTTCATCACGAATTACTTACCGTTTGCAGCGCCGAGGAGATCAACAGTGGTTGCAACAGCCGGTGGTAAAACAACCGCTTCAGCTACTGGTCCCGGATCTACCTCTACAGGTTTATTGGGTTCTAATTTTGTAGCATTTTCATTTTCCAGTCCGTTTAGTAGTTTTGGTAGTAGTAGCAACAGCAGTCACCAAAACAGTCAAAGCACGCAAAATAATATAAGTTCAACACTGCAACAGCAGCAGCAACAACTGACGACTGTTAACACCACTAATTCACAAATATTTCCAAAAGTAGCCATGTCAGATATTGGGACTTTGTCTGCCTCAAATGAAGCCGGTGGTAGTCATTCGAATGCCACAATAGTGAAAGAGGGCTGGTTACAAAAGCGTGGTGAACACATTAAAACATGGCGTTCTCGCTACTTTATATTAAGAAGTGATGGCACTCTTCATGGTTGGCGTTCTAAACCCAATGAAAATGCTCCGCCGGAGAGGCCATTAAATGATTTTACAATTAAGGGCTGCCAAATAATGACAGTTGATCGTCCACGGCCCTTTACATTTATTATACGCGGTCTCCAATGGACCTCGGTGGTTGAGAGAACATTTTCAGTTGACACCGAAAGGGAGAGACAAGAATGGACAGACGCTATAAGGTAATTGTAAAATTTCTATTTTCCTACTCATTGGAAAATGTCTTTAATATTGGATTTTGTGTTTTTAGAACTGTGGCAAGCAGCTTAAGTGAACTGGGAGAAACTGCGATGTGTACTTCAGATAATACAGATATGACAGATGTCGATATGGCTTCTATTGCTGAAAATGAGTTGTGTGAAAAATTCTCAGTGCAGGGCACCTCAACACGCAGCAGTGGAGGTGTTAAGAAAGTTGTATGTATAACTGCGTATAGATGACATTATTTACATGTTCGTTGTTTATGAATAAAATTATTTTCTTCTTTTTTTCCTAAGACTTTGGAGAATTTTGAATTTTTAAAAGTTTTGGGTAAAGGAACATTTGGTAAAGTAATTTTGTGTCGTGAAAAGGCAACAGCCAAATTGTATGCCATTAAAATTCTCAAAAAAGAAGTAATAATACAAAAGGACGAAGTGGCCCATACTATAACGGAGAGTCGAGTTTTACAAACAACAAATCATCCATTTTTAATAGTACGTATTATATAAATAAGTAATAGCTATAAATATGATTTTTAATACCTTAATTTTTCTTTATTATTATGATGCAGTCTTTAAAATATTCCTTCCAAACTAATGATCGACTTTGTTTCGTAATGCAGTATGTAAATGGTGGGGAATTATTCTTTCATTTAAGTCGTGATCGTATTTTCTCTGAGGAAAGAACACGATTTTACGGAGCTGAAATAATTTCTGCTCTGGGCTATTTACACTCACAAAGCATTATTTATCGTGATCTTAAACTCGAAAATCTTTTGCTAGACAAAGATGGTCATATAAAAATAGCAGATTTCGGTTTATGCAAGGAAGATATTACCTATGGTCGTACTACAAAAACTTTCTGTGGCACGCCGGAATACTTAGCCCCAGAAGTATTAGAGGATAATGATTACGGTCGTGCAGTTGACTGGTGGGGTACTGGTGTGGTCATGTACGAAATGGTATGAATAATATTAATTGCATCCATCTAATAAATTAACAAAATATTTTATATGTTTTTTTTAGATATGTGGGCGTCTTCCATTCTACAATCGTGATCATGACGTCCTTTTTACACTTATTCTTATGGAAGAAGTTAAATTTCCTCGTATGATTTCTGATGAGGCCAAAAGTCTGCTGGCCGGTCTTTTGGCAAAAGATCCTAAAAAACGGTTAGGTGGCGGACCAGGCGATGTAAAAGAAATTCAGGTACATCCATTCTTCGCCAGCATAAATTGGACTGATTTGGTGCAGAAAAAGGTATATATTTATTAATATTGATATATATGTATATACATGTAAGGTTATTTATTAATGTATCATTTGTTGCTAAATTTCTAGATTGAACCGCCATTTAAACCTCAAGTTACATCTGATACTGACACACGCTACTTTGATAAAGAATTCACTGGAGAAAGTGTCGAACTGACACCACCTGATCCTACAGGTCCCTTGGGTTCAATAGCAGAGGAGCCACATTTTCCACAAGTAAGTGACATTAGTATTTATAATTACACATTCATATATAAATGTTCCATTATCAAAAATTAAGACTTTAATCCTTAATAAGTATTGTGTTAAAACTATTTTAAACAAACGTGTTACAGATTTGAACTCACAAGACTTGAAACTAATAGAGTGCAAAATTTACGCACCATTATTTTTAATTTGTAATCATGAATGTTGTTAAAATTTCAAAAACTTAGATAAAGGGCAAAAAATTATTATATATGCCGCACTAATACCATCAAACATTGAAAATTTTATTTGAATATCTCAGTAGGTTTTAATATTGCGCGTAATTTTTATCATAAACTTCTAGTTTGTAAAAACAAATTTTATGTTTTTCTTAAAACTGCTATGACTTTCTCTCTCCTTGCACGAAATGATTAATGCGATCTGATTCTACATGTATTCCTGTCACTTTATATTTATACAAATGGAATTAATATGCCATCAAAAAAATTAAAATAAAACTAAAAAAAATTAAGGTATAAAATCAAAAATTTTTGATAATGGCTCATATATAATTTATAAAATATTTATAACGTTATTCTATTTTGAAATCTACAGTTCAGTTATCAGGATATGGCCTCGACATTGGGTACTTCATCACACATAAGTAATTCGGCTAGTTTGGCATCAATGCAATAGAAAAGAGTGCAAAGAAGCATTTGATTACAATTCAACAACACATATTGCCTATGCCAGGAACTACAAAAACATCAAACAATATTAGCCGTGTTCACGTCTAAACAAATATCGCCCAACGTTTTTAACGATCCTATTTTCTTTCATAAACGTTGGAACGTAATAATATCCTAATAAAATAACAATTATGACAACAAAAAAAAATAATAATAATAAAAAAATATAAAGCAACCACTACCATTAATTAAACAACATAAACAAAGAAATCGATGAAAGCAAACAAACACTGCTACTCCAAACAAATAAGAAAACAAAACAAATAGTATTTACAGAAGAATTTGTTCGTTCGCTCCGAATAAAGACATAAAGGCCAAATAGATCTATTTTTTTCTCTCTTAGCATCAAAATAAACTATAAACTAAAAAAATATAATACTACAAACAATACCATGTAATTTGATTTACGAGGCCCCTCCACACAAATTTCAACCAACTGTTTGGTTGGTAGATCAGATCACTTCAACGAATCGATAAGTGTTGGAGTCAATAACCTCTTTTTGAGGCGATCATAAAAATATTTTATTATTTATTATTTATACATAACAAATCACAAATAAAATGCGGAATAGAAGAAAATAAAATATACATACTATATACACTGAATGATTTAAAAACATGATGTATTTAAATCGAAACATTTGGAGAAATAAAATGAAATTTAATTTACATAAAGTATATTTAAAAATAAACACAAAAAAAAAAAATATAAACTATAAAAAGTTAATTAAACTTATATTAAAAAGAAACCTACATACATACATATTATATATAACAAGACAGTTGCATTATATACATACATAAACAGAAAATGCTGCATTCAATGGCGCTTCAAACAAAGACAAAGCAAGCAAGTAAGAAAGCAACCAACCAAGGAATTTTTTTTATTTTTTTATTTTCAACAATTTATTTCAAGTAAACTATTACTATGTAGAGACAATTTAATGAATTTAAAATTCATTAAACAATATATACTCTACTTTCAAAATAACAAAAGAAATAAATATGAAAAAAATTAAATACATACATCATAAATTTAAAGATGATCATGAATTTGTAAAATTATATTCATCTCTATACTGACACACTACTACGTACGTACTGCTGACTGGTTAGACAACACGACAAACAGTCTGCTGCATTACTGTTTGTTTGGAACTTTTTTTTTTCTCCACTAAACTCCTAATCAGGTATGTCACACAAATTTTTCGGAAGTGAACATTTTCGTATAGTCGAATTCGTAACGTTTTCGTTTTGCTTCTTCAATTGTATTCATTAATCCTATATTAGAACCAACTGATTAATGAAGGAATAATATTTAAAAAAATAATTGAAAAATAAAAAATATGTTTCAATTGTTGTGTGTTCACTTAACAAAAATAGGGTTTTTGTCCACTTATTGTTAATCTAAAAAAAAGCTTCTTCTTTCTTAAAAAATTGGCGACAAGTGACATTTTTTTAAAATAAAATTATTAAAAGTAATATTCGTTGTTTTAAATGCGATGATAATATCAATTCCACATTATTTATTTATTTTTGTGTGGATTGAAATGATTTTTTGTTTTTCGACGATTTAATTTTCACTTTCGTACGAATTTGTGTTCGGTGACATACTAGAATATGTATTTTAATTTGAGTTTCGGTTAATTAATTAATAGTTCTTATTTGAAACGAATTTAGTTTGATTTAAAATCTAAAAACAAAAAACAAAGTTTTATGAAAACTTAAAATAATTAAAAAATATACATATGTATGTACATGGATTTTAATAATACTTTTAGAAGCAAGAAAACAAATGCTGACAACATTTATACATATATGTATGCATGTGCATTTTATTGCTTTTTTCTTTTTTTCTTCAGTAAAAAAAAAAAATATATATATCATTTCAAAATATCTTTGTGGTTGGTTATACCTTAATACTAAACAAATATATTTACATACAATATGTACTTCTTAAGACACATATTAAACAGAGTAAATAGTCAACAAATAAGCAAAAACAATTCAGTATATAAAAACTATGAGTTATTTCATTCACAGGATTAAGATGGAATAAAAATATACAAAAACTAAATTAAACAAAAAATATGTTGTATATTTTATTTGTCAAATAATTTATAATAATTTCGTTATTCGTTCTGAATCGTCTAAATCGTTATCTATGAATATGCCAATAAAGAGAGATAAGATGAATCAAAAAGGATTTTGCTTTTTTTTTTACTTTCAATGAATCTAAATAAATAAAATAACAACGAAACAATGTTCCACTATAGAGAGTAATACATAAAATAAACAATAGCTGTTATATTAACAGTTGAATTAAACTTACTTACTGCATATATATTTACAAAATAACTGTAATAATCATCCATAAACCACAATGATTTACAAAGAAAAAAAAAAACAAGTAATAAAGAAAGTAATTAAGGAAGGATTAAGAAAAAAAAGAACGAACATTAATTCCTCCAACACTACACGCACCACTTTAACCGCCAATCCTTATAATAAATGTCTAGTTTTAAGCTCAGTTTTATACATACAATACAAATATATTTTATTTTATTTCTAAACATTTTTAAATGAATTTCATTATACATACAATACAGTAACAATACAACATAAATAGATAAAAGAATGTACTTTAAGAAAAAGCAAAATCCTTTTGTTTAATTAATTAATTGATTTCATTGCAACTAACTGTACAACCAACCAACTTTCATTAAAAAGTGTGATGTTTTCTTTTGAACTACATATTTTAGTTTTAACATTAATTATTTTTATGTTCTTTTAATTACTACAAAGGTTTACTTTAATTTTCGTTATTAAAACAATTAAAACTTTTTATTTGACGTTGTAAACCATAGAATAGAACTAGAAGTTTATGTGAGAGCCACCCTATACTAAATTTTCAAAAAATTTACTCATTTTTTTGAAAATACAAAAACAAAATATATGTGACTACATGTATTTTGTTTTTGTATGAATTAGGTTTCTGACAATTGAATTAGGTTTTTTTCTCTCACATAAATATCTAGTTGTTAATCTATGTTGTAAACATTTTCATAGGGTTTTTATAGTAAAAATTTACCTAATTACAAATAAAAAATAAATAAATAATTTAAAAAAAAAACAATACTTGAAAAAAATAGTTTAATGAAAATAAAGTATAACAAAAACTCAAAGTAAAAAAATAAAAATAGTTTAATAATAGAAATAAATCTTTTTTTACTAAATAATTAATTAAATAAAAACAAAAAAAAATAATAATTCATCAACAATAGTTACCGACTTCCTCCTTAATAAGAAGTTTTGCAGTTTTAGCCATGTAAGTCATATTAAACAAATTATATACACCATTTTATTATTACTTTTTTTGTTTTAATATAAAAAAAAAAAAGAAATATATATATGTAAAGATTTTTTTGTATTAATGATTTATTGGTATCAAAGCCTATTCTTTTACGTACTATTTTTAAAATTCCAGTATCACTTTTTAGTTCGTTTTTTGTTTTGCATTAGAACTTTATTATAACAGTAACATGAATTAAACAAAAATATATATTTCCTTTACGTACAGACTCGATAAATTATTATTTTTTTTATTTATGTATTACCGTTTGTACTAATTTAAAAACAAAAAATACTTGTTCATAAATGAAAAAAAAAAGGAAATCGATTTAAAAATTCAACAAAAAAAGTAAAATAAAAAATTAGAATTTCGAAGGAATGAATAATACAGATCGAAAAGTAACATTATTAAGAATGTAGATAACATTTTATCTATGTAATAATTTATACATATTATATACTTTATACAAATAAAATATAAGATTTAAAAATAATAAAAACAATAAAAAATAAAGAACTAATAAGTTGTATTCATTTTTTATTCCAATTCACTAATCTGAAATGACTTATATTTCGTTTTCGTTGGAAATATCTAGGAAGACCACTCAAAAGGATCCATATTGATGAGCTGAATATAGATAAAGTATCTGAAATACTTTAAAAATTAGTCTCCACTTACCTACGAGTCTAAAAAGATCTTTATAGTAAATTTTAAGAAGATATTTTTTTGCAAAAAGTGTAAAACACTAATGTAGAAAGACGAGTGTTGTGACGCGTATTAATAAGGTGAATGTAAGAAAAATAAAAACATAATCATACAATTTTCATATCATACATTGGAACATTTTGCGTGTATCCGACATGAATTCAAAAATAAAAATATTTTAAACTTGAAAAATAAATAAAAAATTTCAAGTAAAATAAATTTGTGCTAATGCTTGGCACTGTATTCAAGGCTAATTTGCATTCCGGAAAAAGTACTTACTGGGAAGTGCTTGTATTTAATAAAAACAACAAAAACAGTTTCACTCATTTATTTATTTTATTTATTCAAGTAATATAAAGCCTTCAAGGCCAAAAAAATACATATTACTTAGTACTAATGCCTAAGGATAAAATACAGTGGTGGCCACGAATTTAAGACACGACATGTAACGAACTAAGTTGTGATAATTATTACAACCCTGCAATATAAAATTAGATTTTGTTAATTTTTCAGTGTACCTTGTAATGTTAAGATCAATTACCGTTATTTGGTTTTGTTTGTGTATACATTTTGTTGCTGTTTTTATTATATTTTCGTAAAAACGTGCTTTTGAAGCTGGTCACGAATTTAAAACATATAAGAAATATTTGGTTTTTAAGTGATTTTTTGGTGTTTTTTGAAGCTAAAAGGTAAGTAAT
This sequence comes from Protophormia terraenovae, assembly GCA_951394005.1. Classification (NCBI taxonomy): domain Eukaryota; kingdom Metazoa; phylum Arthropoda; class Insecta; order Diptera; family Calliphoridae; genus Protophormia; species Protophormia terraenovae. Next base: position 2,133,039 of record OX596073.1, read on the forward strand.
GAATGTTTTATTCCATTTAATGTTAGAATACATCAAAATATTTAGTTAGAAATGGCCAGAGGTACTTGGAGTTCGGATGCCGAGCGAAAATTGATCCAACAAATGAATACTGATGGAAAAACAGTAATGGAAATTTCCAAGCTACTAAAATGTTCCAGATCCAAGATTTACAATGCACTGGAACACATCAAGCAACATGGCACTACCAAAAATGTCAAACAGCACCCTAGAGCCCGAAAAACTACACCCAGGGAGGATAGCTTAATTTATAAATCAGCTGCTAAAGATCCTTTCAAGAGCTCAAGTAAAATTAAAAATGAGATTTCATCGGATTTTGGTATTAATATATCGTCCAGGACAATAAGAAGACGTCTGAATGAGAAGAACTTACGTGGGTGTATTGCACAACGTAAACCACTTGTGTCAAAAAAAAATATTAAATCCCGACTAGCGTTTTCAAGAGAAAATCTCAATAAGCCGATGACATTTTGGAAAAATATACTTTGGAGCGACGAGTCGAAGTTTTGTCGCTTTGGTTCTGATGGAAAACAGTACGTATGGCGTCCTCCAAACCTGGAGCATCACCCAAAGTACACCCTTAAAACGGTTAAGCATGGTGGTGGAAATGTCATGGTGTGGGCAGCATTTTCCTGGCATGGTGTAGGTCCCATTCAGAAGATTATCAATAAAATGGACCAGCATATTTACAAAAACATACTGACAAGCATCATGATACCATTCGCTGAAGACAACATGCCTCTAATGTGGAAATTTATGCATGATAATGACCCTAAGCACACTTCACGCCTAGTGAAGAGTTGCTTAGAGGAAAATAATATCACAGTTCTGAAATGGCCAGCTCAATCCCCGGATCTCAATCCAATTGAGAACTTGTGGAATGATGTTGAGGAGCATGTACGAGCAGTAAAGCCAAAAAATTTGACTGATTTATGGGAAGAAATTCAAAAGGCTTGGTATGCCATTCCAAAGGAGCGCTGTATGGCCTTAGTTGAAAGTTTACCCAGGAGATGCGCTGCTGTGATTCAAAATAAAGGATTTCCCACCAAATACTAATATTGTTTTATGAAGCTGAGCTTTACTTTTGTGAATTAACTTTTATTTTGCCTATGTCCTAAATTCATGACCAGGCTTAAACTTGTATTAATCTGTATAATATGTAAATAAAAATTGGAAACTAAATATAGGTAACAAACTATTGTTGATTTTTTTTCATAACATTACTAGGATCTTTAAAAAATAACATGGATCTAAAATTTGTTCGATAAGATGTAAAAATTATCAGAAATATATAAGTGAAATGTCGTGTCTTAAATTCGTGGCCACCACTGTATATATAATAATTATTACTAAGTTTTAATTCTTGTAATAGTTCCCCAACCATAATGCAAAACAAAGATAAAAAGGAAGTTATTTAAAAATGCAGATTCTGTTAATGGTCCTAATTAATAGCAACCCTGAGTTACTTTGCCTTTAAGCCCAAATTACAATTGCGCGTAGTCAGCAGCAGTGTGTGCTGCTATAATCAGCTGATTATTTAGTATGCATTGTTTGTTATGGTGTTGATTACATTTGGTCAGCATCAGTTTGCAGTGCTGTTTCATTTAGCCTTGTTTCTAAATTCACTGCGCTGCTTTCAGATTGAGAGCGAGACAAATTTGGGCTTAAAGCCCAAATTACATTTACGCGTAGTCAGCAACAGTATCAGCAAAAATTATCAGCTGTTCACTGTCAGAACAACATGTTGCTGCTTTTTAATTACATTTAAGCGTAGGCAGCTACAAATTACAACCTCCATTTTGCTTTGTTATACTTGTGTATTTTAGCCTCTCATTTATTTGCTCACTCTCTTTGTCTCGCTCTCAATCTGAATGCAGCGCAGTAAATTTAGAAACAGGGCTAAATGAAACAGCACTGCAAACTGCTGCTGACTAAATGTAATCAACACCATAACAAACAATGCATTCTAAATAATCAGCTGATTATAGCAGCACACACTGCTGCTGACTACGCGCTATTGTAATTTGGGCTTTAAAAAACAACTACGTAAAAATGACTCCATTTTTAATCAGTTAAAAATTTTCAAGATTTAGTTAATTAATTAGAATTAAAATTTTATTGTGCTTCTTCTAAAAAAAAAAAAAATAAAAATTAATTTCGTACGTACAATTTATTGAATTATAAAATTAAATTGCCAATTAAAAAACGAATGGAAGAAAAAGTGATTGAAATTTTACAGATGCATGTGTGTATGCAAAATAAAATCTCGTGTGTGTGTTTTCTTTTTTATTTATCCTATCAAATAGTTCATTCATTTGAATAAAAATTGTTACGGACCGTTTGGCTGGCGAGGTTTCCAACTAGCTCTAGGGCACATCTCTGGGAAGGTCCCAACCCTTTCCCACCAGCCTCGTACCCGAACACTAAAATTTGAACAAAAACTACCAAACTGACACTACAAATACAACTCTACCACATGAAGAATTTTCGAGACAGCTGGTCGTCTCGTCTGCCCTCCCAACCATGTCGTAGCAGCATCCGCTTTTAATTTACCTACGACCCAAAACCCACTTACCACTCCTTATAAATTTAAAATTCAAAAATTACATTATTTTATTTAAAATCAAGATTCAAAAATAATAATAAAACCAAAAAAAAAAAATATGAGTAATAATGATAAAAACAATAGTAATACTAATAATAATAATAATACAATAATATTTACAGAAAAAAAAAACAAACAATAAAACATTTATACATTTGTTTTTCCCTCGCTGCTTTATATTTTTTTATTCTTGTTTTCCATCTTTTATCATTTCATCTTTCTATATATGTATGTATATGTACATTCTTTTTATCTTTTAAAATTTTCTTTTATTTTTATTTATTCTTTTTTTTTTATATATGTTTTACTAATTATTAATTTTTTACTATCTAAAGGAGTTACCTGAGATAATTTATCTAAAGTTTATTTTATTATTTTTTTAAATTCTATACTCCTAATATACACATACATATATTATCTCTTATTAATTCCGTTAAGCGAGGGTCAGGTGCACATGGAAAACACATACCCTACAAACATTTGGAAGATATCTTCCTAAAAGATATTTACGCAATATCTTCTTTTTATTATTTGGAAGAAATTCATCAAAGCAATATTTATACCCTACACCACCAAAGGTGGTTGGGGTATTATGTGTTTGTGCAGAAATTGTAACGCAGAGAAAAAATCATCGGACCCCCACCTTAAAGTATACCGTTCGACTCAGAATCACTTTCTGAGTCGATTTAACGATGTCCGTCCGTCCGTCCGTCCGTCTGGTCGGCTGGCTGGCTGGCTGGCTGTCCATGTAAAGCTTGTGCGCAAAGTACAGGTCGCAATTTTGAAGATAATTTGATGAAATTTGGTACATATACTTTTTTCAATACAAGGACGAAGCCTATTGAATTATGATCGACCCATTATTTCACCTAGCCCCCATACAAATGTCCTCCCGGAATAGAGTTTTAACACTTATAAATGGCTTAAAGATAGGAATATTTAAATGAAATTTAGTACAAATAAGTTTTATATCAGCAGAAATCTGTCTGCCAAATTTCATGAAGATCGGTCCATAACTAACCATAGCTCCCATATAAACTCCTCTCCCGAAAATCACTAACATTCATAAATCCCATACAAATGTTAGTATTATGTTAATATTTAACACAAGTAAGTTGTATACATATACGTAATTATGTGGATCACAATGGTGTAGGGTATCATATAGTCGGGCTTGACCGACTATATCTTCTTCTCTCGTTTTATATTATATTTTTATCAGCTTAGAGAAAATTAGGAAAAAACACAAAAAGTAGATAAAATTTTTATTTTTTGTCATTTATAAAATAAAATTTATCATCAAATTATCGCCCTTTTTTCAGTAAGGTGATTATCCTTTCCGCAATAAATTGATGATATTTCATTGAAAATCATCTAGAAGAAATTAACGCAATACATACTTTTATTTTTCAGTCACACTTTTTCATTTGTCGAAAAATTATTTAGAAATTAAATAAATATTGGAAATTGTATGTCTCTTAGCAAAAAAATGTATATCATATGTGAGAGTGCAAATTTTACATGCTTTATAATGTGACGATATTTATGCATGATGGTAAAGCATTGTTTATCATATTATTTACAGATTTCTTTAGCAATTTATTATTCATAGATTTCATTTACAATAATATTGTTATTACATCTTCCGGAAGATTATCTGGCGTTATCGTCTTTTTTTCACATAGATGATTATCTAGCAATATTGCCTAATTTTCTTCCGGGCGTATTGATTTCTTATTGCTTAGATGTATCGCCGGTGACGCACAATCTCTCCCGATGGGGGAAACTTCCGCAATACGAATATGAACATTGCGGCGATAAATTTTTTCTTCTAAGCAATACGAATTCGAATCATTTTCGTATTATTTTGCTTGTAACTAATACACTTGACACTCGACTTACAGGTTTTTTTTTCACAAATCACAACTACACTTAAAAACTAACTTATTTAAATTTTATATATATATATATATATATATATATATATATATATATATATATATATATATATATATATATATATATATATATATATATATATTTCTTTTTTTATTTTATTAAATTATTTATTTTAGGGTATATACTAATTTAAATTTGTTTTTAGTTTTTAGATTTATTTTTTAATGTTATTTTTTTACGCATTTTACTTTGGTATATAAATTTTATGTATTAGTTTTAAGCTTATTTTAGTATTAAAGTTATTAACATTAGTTTTTAGGTTTATTTTTTGTTAAGCCCAATTTACAATAGCGCGTAGTCAGCAACAGTATATTTGCTCACTCTCTTTGTCTCGCTCTCAATCTGAATGCAGCGCAGTGAGTTTAGAAACAGGGCTAAATGAAACAGCACTGCAAACTGCTGCTGACCAAATCAACACCATAACAAACAGTGCATTCCAAGGTAGATTAAGAAAATAACGACATTAAAACAGCTGAGAATTTTTTTTCTTTTTGAAATCAATATGGCTGCCTGTGTTTTGTAATTTAAAGTGTAAAATTTTTGTTTATGTTTACATTTTTTTCGCTTACTCTTGTGTTATTGCGTCTTTCTCCTCTCTTTTTACTACATGAATTGTTTTTGTTTTTTGTGAAGAAACATGTGAAATGACAAAATTAAAGTTGACATAAGAGATGCTAATGCAAAAACAAAATACATGGGATTTTTTTGGTGTTGTAGTTGTTGTAGAGTTGTCGTTACCTTCTTAATCTACCTTGGTGCATTCTAAATAATCAGCTGATTATGGCAGCACTCACTGCTGCTGACTACGCGCTATTGTAATTTGGGCTTTAGTGTTTAGTTTATTTGCATTAGTTTTTATGTTCATTTTAATATTTAACTTATTTATATTTTTTTTATTTTTTAATATTTTAGAGTAAGTTTTAGCTTATATTAATTGCGTTTTAGGTATGCAGTCGTTTTTTTATGCCAATATTAATCCATTTTGAATTCTACTTAAATATCTCTTCCACAATTATTTTTTTTATCTTTATTTATCTCTATTTTTAGTTCGCAGGTATGATTTGGCTTTAAATTTTTTAATATTTTTAATATTATAAATGAAATTTGTTACCTGGCTATTTCCCTGTGTGCGGCTTTTCGGACGGCTGAACATAAACTCTGTTGGAGATTATAGCCAGCTATAAAACAAATAATTATATTATTTCTACCACACTGATTATCACTTTTCCTTAAAACTTACGTTATAATTTATGTTAATACATTTTTTTTTAAACACGTCCTTATTATTAGGGATTAATTTTATTTCTAGCTTAATGTTTTTACTTTCGTCTGTTTAACTTTTTATTTATTATCCTAACGTTTTCTCTTTTCTTATTTACCATAAAATGGGCTTTTGCCAATTTTCCTATATACTTTAAATAAATAAATTATGATTTTACATTAAATTTCTTCTGTACCGAAAAATCTAATACACGAAGAACTAAATATAAATTTGCATATTTTTATATTTTTCCTAAATTCCTCTACTTTATCCGTTCCTAACCCAAATTCACAATTATAGGCTTCATACAAATGTACCTCGCAATTTTGCTAATACCATGCTCTCAGAATTTTTACACGTATTTTATTAAAATTGTGATTTAGTTTTATTTATTTTCATAGATTCAAACTACACAAAGGAACAAATTACAAGTTAATACAAATTATTTTTTCAAACTTGAAAACAAAATATTTCAAAACATACTATTAAAAAATACAAATATAATTTATAACATGAGCAAGTGAAAAAATAAACAGTATATTTTTAACACTCCTCCTCAATTGCGAATGTCTTAATATTAGCCTTGCATCTTAAAGTTTCCAGTTTTGAGTTTGGTAGAGGCTTTGTTAACATATCAGCAATCATTTCTTCCGAAGGACAATACTTGCATTCAATGATTTTCTTATCAACATAATCTTTGACAAAATGAAATTTAATATCGATATGCTTAGATCTGTTGTTAAGTTTTTCTTCTTTTATGAGATTTAAGCAGCTTCTGTTGTCTTCAAAAATAATTGTTGGATTTTCTTGTTTACAATTAAGATCAATTAAAATATTTCTTATCCAGATAGCTTCCTTTGCAGCTTCAGATAATGCGACAAATTCCGCTTCTGTTGTTGATAGTGAAAGAGTTGTTTGCTTTTTACAGGCCCAACTAACTGCACTATTGTTCAATAAAAAAAATGTATCCCGAATTTGATTTTCGGTCAATTCTGCATTCAGCCCAGTTAGCATCAGCGTAACCAATAAGCGAATTCGGATTGAGAGTCTTTTCACTCAGATTTAAGAACACATTTTTTGTACCTTTTAGATATTTTGCAATTCGTTTTAGTTCATTCCAGTCTTGGTTTGGATTACTTGTTTTTCTTGCAAGAATAGACACACTAGCACATATATCCGGACGGGTATTGACTGCAATGTATAACAACGAACCCAATAAACTTTGATATTCATCATTCCGTAACAGAAGTTCCGAATCGGTTTTCCCATAAGATGGTTCAAGTGGGTATTTGGATGGTTTTGCATCTTGCAAACCAAATTTAATAAGAACTTTCTCGATGTACTGCATCTGTCTTATTTTAAATTGGTGTTCCTTTGATTTAACTACTTCTAGTCCGAGGTAATAGGAAATTTCACCCAAACTGTTAACTTCGAATTTGCTGTTAAGTAGTGTAAGAACATATTTTATTAAATTTTTGCTTGTAGTAGCAACTACTAAGTCATCAACGTAAATTAAAATATAAATATCTTCCCCATTGATGGCTTTGGAGTATAAACATGGATCGGTTTTACTTTGTACAAATTTACCACTTATAAGAACATCGTTTAAAGCTTTATTCCATACATTTGCTGCTTGCTTAAGACCATATAAACTACGTTTCAGTTTACATACTTGACGTCCATCACCTTCGATAAAGCCTGGTGGTTGCTTCATGAATATTGTTTCTTTAAGGTGTCCATTTAAGAAAGCACACTTTACATCCATATGTTCCACATGTAATCTTCTAACACTGGCAGTTGATAGAAGTATACGAAATGGTGCTTGACGTACGACAGGAGCAAACACCTCGTCATAATCACAACCATACTTTTGATTAAAACCTTGAGCGACTAAACGAGCTTTAAACCGTTGAATTTTACCATCAGCCCCCTTTTTTGCCTTAAAAGTCCATTTACAACCAACTATATTAGCATCAGGTGGAGCTTGCACCAAATCCCAAGTCTGATTCTTTCTTAATGATTCCATCTCCTCCTTCATTGCAGATTCCCATTTGTGTTTTTCTTTTGAAGTCACAGCTTGCTTGTAGGTTTTTGGTTCAATTATTTCATTAGTTTCTGCCAAATGAAGGGAGTATTTCACTGGAGGTATACCTTTGTTTATTCTTGATGACCTTCGGAGAGGTGTTCCAGGTGCATTAGTTTCAATTTCAGATGGATTACTAGTGGCTTCAGAATTTGTAAAATATTCAAGATCACTTGTAATGCTGCAATAAGAACCGACATCAGAATCATCATCTGTAATAATATCACTATTATCATTAGATTTAATTGAAGTAGTTACTTCCAACTGTTTATCAGTGTCCGAATCAATTTCGTTATTTTTGGATAACACTTTTGAAGAAACAAATTTGAAATCTCTACTAATAGTTACTTTATTAGTACTAGTATCTACAAACCGCAAACCTTTGCTATCTTCATCGCAACCCATGAATGTTAATAAACTTGATTTATTATCGAATTTCTTTCTACTTACTTCAGGAACAAGGACATAAGCTTTTGAACCAAATATATGAAGATTATCTATGTTCGGTTTTCTTTCTTCCCATCTTTCGTATGGAGTACAGGGTATAGAACTAGTAACAAGTCTATTTTGAAGGTAATTAGAGAACATAATGGCTTCCCCCCAATACACTTTTGGCAAACTGGCTTCTTCTAAAAGACAACGTGCCATTTCAACTAGGTAACGATTTTTTCTTTCAGCTACTCCATTCTGTTGAGGGCAATACGGATAAAATACCATAATTTCTTAAGAATTCAAACATCTTTTTCGATTTGTATTCAGTTCCATTATCCGACCTAATACATTTCGGAACCTTTCCAAATTTATTTTTTACCATTTCTACATACATCTTCATTTTATCAAAAACTTCGGACTTTTCTCTCATTAGATATACAATAGTATAGCGACTATAATCATCAATGAATGTTATAAAATACCTTTTCTTCCCAGGAGTTATAGTTGGCATGGGTCCACAAACATCTGTGTGTATCAATTCGAGAATTGATTTTGACTTAGATTCTCTTTTCTTAGGAAATGGATTCTTAGTTAGTTTACATTTAGCACAAACATCGCATGTTGTTCGAATACCACAGTCCACAATTTTAAAATCTTCATTTAGCTTACCAGATTGCATGGCCTTGACAGCATTAATATCTCTGTGTCCAAAAAGTTTATGATAGTAATGTTGACATTTACTCAGATTGCATACAGCTCTTCTCACTTCATGAAGAGGCAAAGTTTTAAGTTGATATAAATTATTAACACATTCAGCAACCCCGACTTCAACGTTGATTTCATCAAGTATTTTACATTTCGTGCCCAAAAATAAAACCTTAAAACCTTTTAACGACAACTTCTTTACAGACAGCAGATTTCATTTGAAAGATGGAATGTATGTACTATCCGTGACAGTAATTGTTTTTTCAACACCTTGTTGATTATACATTTTAATTTTGCAGTCACCCTTTCCATCTGAATAAACTCCATTGCCATTTGCAACCGTTATTTTTTCATGCCAAGACTTATCTATATTTAAAAATTCATTTTCATTGCTACAAATATGACACGTAGCACCGGAATCGACTACCCATACACCCTCTTCCCCATTAAGAACAAAACATTGATTATTTTCTTCATTTTCTGCAACTTTGGCTTTTTGATGTTTTTCGCTTTTGAATTTCCAGCAATCTTTTCGAATATGACCAACACCACGACAATAGTGACACACAATGTTTTTATTGTTATTCTTTTTAAATTTATTTATAGTCTTCAAAACCGTATCTTCGCCAGATTTTCTTTTATTCTGTTTTTCAAATTCTTCCAGAAGTTTATTTTCAACAATTGTCATAGTTAGGTCTTTTTCATCTCTTACTTCAAGTGCTGTTATTAGGGGATCATAAATACTGGGCAAACTACTAAGTAGCATCGAAATTAACCAAGACTCCGAAATTTGTTCACCAAGTGATTGCAATTTACAAAACAGTAATTTCATTTGCATAATATGTTTATCCATATCCCCTTCCGTCTGTAGTTTAAGTTCACAAATTGATCTCATCAACTTAACTTTGTTGCTAAGGCTTGATTTTTCATGATATGCTTTTAGAATATTCCATGCATCTTTAGCATATTTACAATTGGCAATACGAAAAACTTCAGTTTCGTCAACAGCCAAACCAATCAATATTGTTGCTTCATTATCAAGTTCTTTCCATTTAGCATTGGGATTTTCAGGGATTTCATTTTCAATTACCTCCCATACCTTTTCCTTCTTAAGCAATAGTTTCATTCGATACTTCCATATTTCATAATTCTCGCGATTGAGTTTTGTTATTAATAATTTCGCATCAGCCATTCCGCACAAAAAATATTAACAAATTCAGTAATAAAAACAGTAACCACAATATGTTACACAGTGGGAATTCAGGCAATATTTCTTTATAACTATATATTATTATTACACTCGCGAATCACACACAATCTTATATATAAAGGCCCATAACCTATTAAAATTGTGATTTAGTTTTATTTATTTTCATAGATTCAAACTACACAAAGGAAAAAATTACAAGTTAATACAAATTATTTTTTCAAACTTGAAAACAAAATATTTCAAAACATACTATTAAAAAATACAAACATAATTTATAACATGAGCAAGTGAAAAAATAAACAGTATATTTTTAACATATTTTATCTTCATTCATAATTAGCAATGTTTTATATTTCACTTCTTTTCACAATTTAAAAATTATTTTGAATTTATGAATGAAAATACAACACTGTATTAACAATCACATTTTTTCGTTGCCAACTTCACATACATTTAGTACACAACCAGGGTACATTAAACAGGTATAATCGTCGCGGCAACAAATACAACAATCCAACTTTTTCCCTCTCTTTCGTGTAGTTTATGTGTCAAAAACAACTGATTAAAATACATTGCAAAATATACAATTTTATTTTTTTGTTACTGTATGTAAACAATAAAACGTAAACAAACATTGACAGATTTCATACACAAAAACAAAATCAGCTGCGCCGACGGTTATACCTGTTCAGTGTACCCTGTACACAACTTAACACTGTTTACACACATACTTATACAAACATTCAAGATGCACAGATGACAAAACAGAGGTAAGATAAATTTAATAATTTCTTTTATTTCTATTTTTAGGCATTTTGGACAACACAAATCAGAAATAAAACATATAAACAGGTAATTAAAATATTTAAGTTAAAACATGAATGATTAAGTAATAATATTTTTTTTGTATTCCTTTTGCAGACAGACATAAACAAAACAAAAACATTAAGGACTACACAACATATGGAGAAGCATTAAATTAAAAAAACGTAGAACAAATACTGAACATTTAATAAAAGTTAAATAAACAAATGAAACACAAAATAAAAAAAAAAAAATTATGTATAAACGTATAAAAAAAAAAATATAACGGGTAAGAAAACAAAAACACATCCCAGCAAACATTTCAGTAGACAAAACAAAGTGACAAATTTAAGCTACACAAAATTTACATGAACAAGTAAAAAAAACTAAAATACAAAACGTTTGAGCCTGGATTACGTACGGCATTATTTGAATGCGAAAAAATACGAAGCTCAAGCGGTAAGTAATTCCAAACCCGAGCTACACCGATTAAAAACGATCGTTCATAAAACGTGTTAACAATTCTGGGAATAACAATTTGGGGATTCCTAATTGAACGACTAAAGCCCAAATTACAATAGCACGTAGTCAGCAGAGTATGAGCTGACATAATCAGCTGATCATTTAGAATGCACTGTTTGTTAAGCCCCAACCACTCAACTAAAAATCATCGTATCGCAATCAGTTGTTTCAACCAGCTTTATGCAGATGTGTGTATCTAGCTATTGACAGAAAAATTCTAGGTAGCGTATCGCAGAAATCTACAGAAAATAGATTTTTACGTAGCTGTGTACGTTTTTAACAACCCTGTGGTTTATTTTGCTCACAAAATAAACGAAAAACAGGGTTGTTTACACAGTGAATGTTCAAAAACATATGATACGTTTAATTTTGTTGACTGGTTGTACAAAATGTCTCACGCTACTTTTTTTCATTCTACGTTGCGATGGAAAGTTGACTGGTTGGGGCTTTATGGTGTTGATTACATTTGGTCAACAGCAGTTTGCAGTGCTGTTTCATTTGGCCCTGCTTCAAACTTTACTGCGCTGCTTTCAGATTGAGTGCGAGACAAAGAGAGTGAGCAAATAAATGAGAGGCTAAAATACACAAGTGGAATAAAGCAAAATTGTGGTTGTAAATTTTTGCTGCTTGCACTTTAAGCTCAAATTACAATTGCGCGTAGTCAGCAGCAGTGTGTGCTGACATAATCAGCTGATAATTTAGAAAGCACTGTTTGTTATGGTGTTGATTACATTTAGTCAGAAGCAGTTTGCAGTGCTGTTTCATTTAACCCTGTTTCTAAATTCACTGCGCTGCTTTCAGATTGAGGGCGAGACAAAGAGAGTGAGCAAATAAATGGAGGCTAAAATACACAAGTAGAATAAAACAAGATGGTGGTTTTAAATTTTTGCTGCGTGGGCTTAAATGTAATTATATGGGCAGCAACATGTTGTTCTGACAGTGAACAGCTGATAGTTTTTGCTGATACTGTTGCTGACTACGCGTAATTGTAATTTGGGTTTAAAAGTAAAACTGTTAAGTAGGGGTAATGGAAATCCTGTACCCATAGCCCTATAAAAGTGAATTAAGGAACGTAGCTTGAGGAAATTTGCAAAGGAACATCCCAGAAACCGTTTACCATAAAGAGAAATATGATCTCTTCTCCTTACATTGTAAACAAAACGAACAATAGTATTAACCATAGTATAATAATAAAGTATACTCGTAAGACCAGCTGTTTTACAATTTTTTCATTGGCAAACCTCGCGGTACTGTCAAATTGTTTTTGTATTCACATGTAAAATATTATTTGAGTTTTCTTCTCTTGCTCTCTTTCGTTCTCTCATTTTTCCGTTCAAAGCATTCTGACATTGTGGGCAGTAGTTTTACACTAACAAAATACAAGCAATTTTTGTTTTTGTAGATGTGCGAGTACTTTATTATTTTGCTATGAGTATTAACAATTCGATTTAGCCTTGATAAGTTCGTAGAAATAGTGCCTGTAATTACTTCAAGACCATAAAAAACTTGAGACATAAGTAAAGAGTATGCTAACCTATATCTAATATGTTGTGGATAAAATATATTTGTTGAATGTATCTTCCTCAAGGTTTGCAGTACTCCGCAAAAAGTCTGATCAATATGTGATTCAAAACTAAGCTTACTATCCAAAATGACTCCTAAGCACCTTATTTGATTCAAGAACTCTACACGCACATCATCAATAAAAATGTCTAAGTCAACAGCAAAACGGTCAAATGGGTTAAAAACAATTGCTTTTGTTTTTTCCCCATTAAGAAACATTGAATTTAGATACGCCCAATCCGATACGATACTCAAAGTATAATTAATGTTATTTTTCAAAACGTCTGGAAAATCACGGTTTGATCTGAAAAGCAATGCAACATCATCAGCATATAAAAACGACTTACACATAGTAGAATTAATCAACCCAGGGAGATCATTAATATAAAGTATAAATAAAATAGGGCCTAGCACAGACCCTTGGGGAACACCTGAATTCAACTGCAAACTGATATCTTCCATAACAATTTGGGGATTTGGGGACATAGAAAAACCAAAATTGACAATTAACTTTTCAATCATTCTCCTAAAGTCAACATTATTAAAAGCTTTTAAGAGATCAAGCGAAACGAGAACACTAAATCTGTCATAATTCACATCCTATCTAATGCAGTCAGTGAGATTAAGAAGAAGGGAAGTAGTGTTATGTACCTGACGAAAACCATACTGCGATTGATAAATTCTCCTCGAAGTTATTGCCATAATTTGATCTTTCAAGATGTGTTCCATTATCTTCGACAGCGCCGGAGTATAGCAATTTTAAATTCTTTTAAAACACATTCGCGAATTTTTGGTAAAAAGTGATTTTTTCCTTCTTATGTTATGAACAGGACAACCAAAAAAATACATACTCTAAAAAGTTGTTTTTTTTTTTTGCGTATAAAAACAGCTCTTAAAATCAGAAAATATTCCATTATAAATATGCTTTAAAATATATATTTTTTCCATTTTAAATGATCTTCTATTCATGCTACAATTAACTTGATTTTAATTACCAATTGCTAAAAATATATTTTATTAACATTCGAAGCTAATACATTTCACCAAGATATTAAAAAACTTCTATCAAATTATAAGTTTGGGAATCGGGTTTGAAAAACGTATGTGATGCTAAATGTTGTATCCCTTGTTTTCCGAATAATAACACAGAATTTAAATAACATACAAATAATTACCAGGGTAACCTGAAATATGCAAAATCATATTTTTTCCTGGGCTTCAAATAAACCAAAATGTTAGTTATTTATCCGTTTCAGACAATTTTACGAATTCTGGCATCCATATGGGTTTAGGAGTATGTTTTATTTATTTTAATACATAAAAGCCTTCATGTCCAAATATACATATTTTGTTATATTTTCGTAGAATATCCTTATTTAAGAGCATTTTTCAGCAATTTAAATAGCATATTTTATACTTAAAGGCATTAGTTTGCATATATAAAACTAAAGAGCATATTGGGTGCAAAACCAATAGAATTTTTCACATAATTTGCCATTAGTGAAATTTTCGAATTCGATTCGATTCCATTTTTTTTTTTTTTGTAAATTACTAGACACTTTGTAACATAGAATACCACTGGAAGTTTATGTGGGAGGCACTTCTAACAAAATAAAAAAATAAAAATTACAAATTTTTTTTCAAAACACAAAAACAAAATATATGTGACGTGTTTGTTGTTGTTGCATAAACTAGGTTTTTGTCTCTGCACTACTAGTTGTATTCTATATTTTGTAATTTTCTTCAATAATTATTTTCCAAAGGCGTTTTTATGTACATAAATCACTTTTTTTAAATCATATTTTTGGTTTCCTGCTAATTACTAATAGCTAAATTTTTAAAACAAAATTATGTTTAATAAAATATACTTATGTCGTGCGTCCTTATTATTTTTCACATAACTGTTTATTTTTATTATATACAAATTATTTAAATATTATGTTATATTATTTTAATAACATTCCTTTGGCTACCTCTGCTGCTTTATCAGGTCCAGCTAATACTTCAGCTATTTTCAGACCAAATTCAAAAGCGGTTCCCGGTCCACGGCTGGTAATTAAATTGCCATCTTGAACTACTGTCTGATTATCCACATACCTAAAATATCGAAGTAAATAAGTCGAAAGTTGATAGACAAAATGGCATTTGTGAAAAATACTTATAAATAGATTCCAATTGAGATTTTACAGATGGATATGATGTTAAGGATTTTCCTTGGCATATATTATGAGCGGCTAACGCGGTGGGTGCAGCACATATAGCAGCTACAATACGCCCTTCACTTTCTTGTTGCTTCAGTAATTCCCCAACAACTGGTGATTCTGCCATAGCTTTTGATCCACCCAATCCACCGGGTAAAATAACAACATCAAACTTATTCGATTTTGAAGCCTCCAATGATGTATCTGGTATAATTACAACATCTCTAGAGCACTTAACCGGTTCGGTACCAGATAAACCCGCGACTGTTACCTTTACCTATAAATGTACAACAAAATAAAAAGAGTAAAAAAATAAATTTTTTTCGTAATTATAACATGTAAGGGAACAAATCCATGTACATATCGTCGGTGCGCAGACGGAAAGTTCTGTTTCCTGTCGTTCACGAATTACAAAAGAAATCTTAACATAGAATATTTTATTACAAACTTTGGCATAAATATACCACCCTGATTCAGCTCCGATTTATTTATTTTTTTTTTTTTTTTGCATTGATAGTACTTTTAACGGTGAATATAATGATGTAAAAACTTTTGACCGCAAATAAATATTTTGGAAGTTATAGGGCTTTGAAAATCGAATTTCCCTAAAAAACTCGTATAAAAAAACATTCGTAATAAAAAAAGTTGGGTAAAAAGGAAGAATTACGTTAGCGAAGCTGCTTTTGGACATACCACAGAGTTAAAAACCATTCCGCCCGGCCGAAGGCCGGCTATTAAGAAAAATTATTTCCACATTTTTTTTTTTTTTTTTGCACAAGAAATGACAAAATACTTAAAAAGTTGTGTTTATGAAACTTATATTATTTTTATTCTATATTTGTAAATGCAACCTTAAGAGCTTTTAACTGACACCTTAATCTTTGCAATCGGATAAATAGTATAGGAAATATTTACGATTTTAAGTGAATTAGGGAGGTAAATGAGTACCTAAACTTTGACTAGTAATGATGCAGAACTTTTTGCTAGCGCACCCACGATATGTACATATTATATATTAAAGTTTTTGTATATTATAGCTCTTATGTACACATGTATGTATAAAAATTCTTATTTGACAAAACTACATAGAAGCAAAAATCTACAAGTTCGTCATAATAAAATTCCACATATTATTTTTCTATTATTTAACTTACCCCAGCTCTACGTAAAACATCGGCCGAAATAACAAATTCCATTTCTTCGGCACCTGGTGCCAAAATAATTAATGCTGTCTTTGACATTTTTTCTAGAATTTGTTTGCTGAAATTTCTACGGTCACAAAATCCGTTTAAGCTCACCGGTTGCAAGCAGTATCTGCTAACAAAATTTATCAATGACCTTTGCAAGAAGAGCATTCGGTATTTTGTAGTTTTGTTTTTTTTCACCAATAATGTGACACCACATCTACACTAGACATATATTTGTACGCACATGAACGAAACGTTATTTGCGGTCCACACTTGCCTTTTTCTTGTTCGCACATGCATTTGGATAGTTCATGTTTTGTTCTTGTTCGCACACCGTTGTTCGCAAAATTGTTTGAGCAACCATGTCTGCCATCAAGCGACACTGACGGCAAACGAAAAATTATGATTTGTTCGACAAATGTTCTGCCCACTGAAAACAAAATGAACAAATTTGTGTGTGTTGCACTGCCGACGTTTTGTTCTTGTGCGAACAAGAAAAAGGCTAGTCTGGATGTAGCGTTAGTTCTTTATTAGACATAGTTTTGTTCGAACATGAACGTGAGAAAAACGTATCATAGGGTCTACACGAGAGTTTTTTTGTATCGTAATATGTAACAGAGTGTGTCAAATTCACTCTCTGAGAGAATTATCTTACATGCAAGGCTTATTTACTATTAGGTTAGAGCAATTCTACAACAAATACAACAATAAAAAAAAGTTCTCTCATTTGTTTTCGTAAAATGTCAAATTTTGTACATTGAAACAATAACAAAAATGATATAAAAAATGTAAACAAAACACACATAGAAACAAACACCATATAAAAAAAAGATTTGACAGTCATCACACATAAAGAAAAAAAAAGTCAGCTGTGTTTTTAACTCTACCTAATAGTTAATATACCTTGCTTACATGTAGGCAAACAAAAAATGATGATTTATTCGACAAATGTTCTGCCCGCTCAAAACAATATGAAAAAAATTGTGTATATTGCTCTGCTGAAAAGGCTAGTCTGGACGTAATGTAATGTCAAAATGCTATGAGCAAAAAATTAGAAAATAAAGAAGAAGAGTAAATAAACGCGGAAAGAAATATATCATACGAATAGGGTTTATCAAATCGACTTTCGCATAATCGAACAATCGACTTTTTGTTGTAAAAAGTCGAAATCGACTTTTTGATTTGAAAATTGTCGATAAATCGACTTTCTTGATGCCAAAAGTCGAACAAAGTCGAAAATAGTCGAAAAGTCGAAAATAGTCGGAAAAAGTCGAAAAGTCAGAAAAGTCGAAAATAGTCGAGAAGTCGAAACAAGTCGAAAAGTCGGAAAAAGTCGAAAATAGTCGGAAAAAGTGGAAAAGTCGGAAAAAATCTGAAATAGTTGAAAAGTCGAAAGTAGTCGGAAAGTAGAAAAATGTTTAAAAAATGATCTTATTTAAAATAGTTTGTTATCAGCTTTTATTTATATACCATTAAACCGTGTAGTTAATACATATATTTGTGTGTAACCAGCACTCTCATTGGATAGATTTGTATGTTAATCAATCAATATATTTGTTTGAGTTGTGTTCATTTTTATTTTTATCCCTAGTCTCCACGCAGACATTTTTGTGTCCGCAATTGTCAAATTCTATCTCTCTCTTCAAAATGTTACGTGTGGACCAATAAGAAATCTATTTCGCAATAACTTTGAGTCTACATTAGACAAATTCTTATCAAGACAAACGTCAAAATCAGTGCGAATCTATACAAGGTAGCCTCAGTTAAACAGTTGATTATTATTTTTGGTTGTTACAGCTGTCAAACTGCATATATAAAAAACATTACTGAATTCGCCATATTGTTGTTTTTGCACAACTGTTGCCACCTTCCATAAATTCGAGTTCATTTTGACGTTTGTCTTGATAAAAATTTGTCTAATGTAGACTCAAAGTAAATGTTTATACACAAAGCTGAGCAATAATGTTTAACATAAGCTGTCAAATTTATTGTTCTTTTTTAAAATTTGATCTTTTTTAACAAAACAAAGATGGAAATTGAATTAATTTTGTTTTAAAAATACAAATAAAAAAATAAAATAGGAGAAAAAAATTAAATTTTCGTTAAAAAAGACAAAAAAATCGAAAAGTCTACTTTTTGTTCAAACTATAAAACCATATGCAATATGTTCGTCAAATTTGTATGGAATTGACGTTGTCGTCATTAGATGTGTTCCTACACTAAAACAAAAAGAGATAAAAGCGTGAAAGTTTTTATATTTAACTATAGGAACGCAACAACGCCGGCAACGGGACGATTTGCCTTTAATTGAGAAAAAATAAACATAATAACAACGGCAGCGAGACGGCAATATGTTCGACAAATTTGTATGGAATTGCCGTTGTCCTCATTAGATGTGTTCCTACACTAAAACAAAAAGAGATAAAAGCGTGAAATTTAAATCTGCGTAAAAAATCCAGTTACATTTACGATTTTACATTTACATTTACGGTAGAGTAATGGAGCCTTATTACTCTACCGTAAATGTAAATGTAGCGAATCAGCTGACACGTTTTGCTTATGAGAGTTATGTGTGTTTGTGTACTCAAAAACGTAAATGTTACGTAGCAACCTAATCAAATTAGGTCGCTCTACGTTTTTACGTCACAGCTGAAAGGACAGTGTTGACATCTTTTTATTTCAATATACTAAATCTGCGTAAAAAATCGATATAATAAGTTTATCAACTGAACAATTTGTTTTGTTGTTTTCTTCGGAAAAAACTTGTTAAAATAATTTAAATAAAGAGCGGAGTTTAATCAATAAATTAAAATTTAATAATTTTGTTATAAAAGCACAAATTTCATTTTGTATACAAGTCGCTAAAACACAAACCAATAAATCTAGCGATTATTAAACTGAATTTGATTTACTGAAAAAATGTGTAATTTACATCACTGATGTTGATGTGAACAAAACAACAACAAAGTACTGGCTACATTTACGTTTTTTGAGTAAGCACCCACTTACGTTTCCAGTTACATTTACGTTTTTACATTTACATTTACGGTAGAGTAATGGAGCCTTTAATTTGATAAATTTACGTTTTTTAGTACACATACACACATAACTCTCATAAGCAAAACGTGTCAGCTGATTCGCTACATTTACATTTACTCTACCGTAAATGTAAATGTAAAAACGTAAATGTAAAGGGAAACGTAAAGGCTCCATTACTCTACCGTAAATGTAAATGTAAAAACGTAAATGTAAAGGGAAACGTAAGTGGATGATTACTCTAAAAACGTAAATGTAGCCAATACTTTGTTGTTGTTTTGTACACATGAACATCGGTGATGTCAATTACACATATTTCCAGTGGATCAAATTCAAATTGAAAATCGCTAAATTTATTTGTTTGTATTTCAGCGATTTGTATACAAAACGAAGTTTGTGCTTTTATTACAAAAATTTTGAACTTTAAATTAAATATTCGTCTCTACGTCTTATCTAAATTATTTCAACAATTTTTTAGTGAAGAAAACAGCAAAGCTAATTGTCCAATAGATAATCCTTTTACTGCGATTTTTTACGCAGATTTAGTACAATGAAATGAAAAGCTATCAACACTGTTGTTACAGCTGTCACGTAAAAACGTAGATCGACCTAATTTGATTAGGTTGCTACGTAACATTTACGTTTTTTAGTACACATACACACATAACTATCATAAGCAAAACGTGTCAGCTGATTCGCTACATTTACATTTACGGTAGAGTAATGGAGCCTTAAGTGGATGATTACTCTAAAAACGTAAATGTAGCTAGTACTTTGTTGTTGTTTTGCACACATGAACATCGGTGATGTCAATTACACATATTTCCAGTGGATAAAATTCAAATTGAAAATCGCTAAATTTATTGGTTTGTATTTCAGCGATTTGTATACAAAACGAAATTTGTGCTTTTATGACAAAAATTTTTAACTTTAAATTAAATATTCGATTCTACGTCTTATTTAAATTATTTCAACAATTTTTTAGTGAAAAAAACAGCAAAACTAATTGTCCAATTGATAAACCTTTTACAGCGATTTTTTACGCAGATTTAGTATAATGAAATAAAAAGCTGTCAACACTGTTGTTACAGCTGTCACGTAAAAACGTAGAGCGACCTAATTTGATTAGGTTGCTACGTAACATTTTCGTTTTTTAGTACACATACACACATAACTCTCATAAGCAAAACGTGTCAGCTGATTCGCTACATTTACTTTTACGGTCGAGTAATGGAGCCTTTTAGGTCGCTCTACGTTTTTACGTGACAGCTGTAACAACAGTGTTGTCAGCTTTTTATTTCAATATACTGAATCTACGTAAAAAATCGCTGTAAACGATTTATCAATTGGACAATTAGTTTTGCTGTTTTCTTCACTAAAAAATTGTTTAAATAATTTAAATAAGACGTAGAATCGAATATTTAATTTAAAGTTCAAAATTTTTGTCATAAAAGCACAAATTTCGTTTTGTATACAAATCTCTGAAATACAAACCAATAAATTTAGCGATTTACAATTTGAATTTGATCCACTGGAAACATGTGTAATTGGTAACACCAATGATTTACATTTACGTTTTTACATTTACATTTACGGTAGAGTAATGGAGCCTTTATACCGTTACAAGGCATATCGTTAGGTTTCCATACGCGATAGTAAAATTTACGTACATTAGTATTCTAGCGTTAATAAAGTCATTACATACTCTATAATCCGGATTGATTGTATATTTTAATCCGGATTTAGTAAGAAAATAGTAATTTTTATTTGAAAAAAATATTGTGAATTGAAATTTATAATAAAAATTATGCGTACTGAGCTTTTTGTTGTTCAATAGTTACATTTTTAGTTAAATTTTGTTTCAACATATTTTTCAGTATATACAATCTTATTTGTATAAGGCGAAGTTTAAATTGTTAAAAATTTTTAAATATAAATTGTATTTGGGGAAAAAATTTTAGTAATTTTACTGCAACAAAACCATTTTACATATGAATCTATACAATTTAAAAAAAAAAAACGTGTCAGAATAAAGAATCGATAATCCGGATAATTCGATAATTCGTATTTATGTCAATTTAGAAAGCAATTTTTTATGTTGATGTATTTGCATCAATATATATACAGTAGATGCTCACAAATTAGAACCGCTTTGTTTTAAGGCAATTCAAATTTCTGAATTATTCTAATTTCTGGACGTTTATTTTTTTCGAATAAAAAATAAAAAATTGAGTAAATTTACTTCCAAAAACTAAAATAAAACACTTTTGATTTTTTTTTAATTCAATTTTATTTGATAAAAACAAGAAAACAAAACGTAACAATTCAGTCCAATATATTTAATGTATTTTTATAAATTAAATTAAAAAACATAACAATTCAGTCCAAAAAACTAAAATATTTTACATATGTATTTTAAAAAAAATATTAAATAATAAAGTTAAAAGTTATTGGAGGGATAGACTGCACAATGGCCAAATTTATAACTAATCTTTGTTTGACATATAATCAGTTATATTTGTTTGTATTTTTGGTTTCATCGAATCCGAAATATCAATACGGAGAGCCAAAAGATTGCTTCACTGTTATTGCACCATTTTATTGAATTATTTACGCTTTCAATGGCTGTAGTATTAGAGACAACTGGTGAGACTTCAACAACATCGTCTTCGCTGCTATCTGAAGACTCACCATCGCTACTGAGAACATATGTATACAGATCCGTCATCAAACACATCTTCATTCCATCTGTCGATGTCCTCTATACCGTTTGGAGCTATTTCTTCTAAAAGAGCTTGAGTTCTCTGAATAACTTCGTTGCAGCCCTGATCTATTTGCAATAATTGTGCTATTGGCACGTCATCGTCGCTGTCGTATTGGTTAAAGTCCCAATTGGAAAACTTTGACCAAGATTTCTTCATAACACTTTGTGGTACCTCATCCCAAGCTTGTTTCAGTAATAATATTACATTGCGGATTGAATGGGATTTCAAATGATTCTTCAGTTCACCACCTTCAGCAATTAATTGAGAAAGAAAAATACTTCTGTAATTGAGCTTTGTTAACTTAATGGTTATAAAGCTGCTGTTACATTTGGTGGAAAGAATAATGCAACTATGTTTCCATCGTCACTTTTAAGTTTCTCAATGGGTGCATGAGCGGAGCAATTATCTGTAAGCAAAATGGCTTTCGGTGGCAAATTATTTTCCTGAGAAAAGCGGATCACCTGTAAATTTTAAATGTTTTAAAATTACTGAACCTGAAATCAATATTTGTTCTTACCTCTTTAATAAATATTCGGTGAAACCATTCGTGAAAAATCCGAGAAGTCATCCAAGCTTTTTTTGAAAAGTTGTAATGCAGAGGATTATTGAAACTTTTAAAACACCTGGGGGTTTTTGCTTTTCCAATTACCAATGGACCTAATTTATGTGATCCATCAGAGTTTGCACCAAGTAGGACTGAAATTCTGTCTTTTTGAATTTTATGTCCAGGGGCGTTTTTTTAAAAGCAGAGACATATGTTCTGTCTGGTAGGCAACGAAAAAATAATCCGGTTTCATCGACATTATATATTTGTGATTCCATTAACAACATCTCAGCGACCTTTGCACTTAAGCAACATCACTGGAAAGAATCTCGCCACAAATTAAAAAAAAAACGGATACCGTGTCGTTTTTTAAATTTGGTAAACCATCTGTCACTTGCACGGAATGCATTTTCATCTTTATCGGGATATTCCTCTTTAAATATTTGTTTAGCTTTCTGTTTAAGTATGTGCCCAGTCAGTGTACACTTTTCTCGTTGATTTAAAAACCACTCATACAGACGATTTTCCATTTAAGGATACTCAGCGCTGTGCAAAGATTTATTGCTTGCCTCCTGATATGTGTTGGAAACAACATTGACATTTCTAATGATACACTTTCACTTTTTAATAGAGACTGCTAAAATATGTACACGCGTATCAAATTTCGCAAATAAACTAGCCACAAATATACATAAATGCGACAAAAAAACAACAAATAGGGAGTAAACATAAATTATTTGGTGATTCCCCTTTTTAGTTTTACTATATTCAAACAGAATAAAAATAAATTGGAGATTTCTTGTGTTCAAATAACAAAAAAACAGTGTTTAATGTATTGCATACACTGATTCTAATTTCTGGACGTTCGAATTACTGAAAGCTCTAATTTGTGAGCGTCTATATATATATATATATATATATATATATATATATATATATATATATATATATATATATATATATATATATATATATATATATACAGTGAAAGCTTCCATAGGCGGACAACGATCGTCACGCTGATTTTGTCCGTTATCGAGAGATGTCCGTCTATGGGATATGGTACATAATTTTTTTTACAAGGGGTATTTCAGTACTATATCTATTTATTTCAACATCCAAGATTGATTGTAATGAATTAACTTATAGATATACATATTCTTATTTATACATATGTATCATCAACTAAAATGCAAAAGGTCGTAACCACTTAAAAATCAAATGATGGTTTTATTTACTGGATTATAATGTATCTTCAAAAATTATATCAATATTGACAAGTCAAAAGATCGTAACATTAACTTCATAAACGAAACAGTCATAAAATTTGTTCCATTTAAGACAAATTTTATTTGAGAAGTGTTTTATGGTTTATCTATTTTTGCATTAAGTTAACGTTTGAAAAATTTTACTTAATAAATAGCTCAATTTTAAAGCAAAAAAACAAAAATTTGTGTTTTTTCTTCTTTTGCTTCTGCGGCAAACGACGTTTTGCATTTTCATTTAGACATTATTTGCGATAAATTATGATTTCATGAAATTTATTTTATCGAATTTATAGCTACAGTTCGCTTCTCTTCGTTTTCATTTTTCGTACGCGAAAAAAATAATCTCTTAATTGACTAAGGGTCAGACTTCTTTCAACAGCATATTTACTAACGATTTTTCCACGAAATTTTAAAAATTAAATGCATGTTGAGAACAATTTTGACAACAAAGTCATCTAAATATGTTGGCATTTAAAAAGAACAGGATTAACTTGGGTAAATGATGTTGGTGGTCTGGCCTCGATCTTAAGCAGCACCCAACTACTTTTTTTATATGACTGATGACAATGTCGCTCTGCACAACAAAAATATAAAAAAATGTAAGTAAATATGAAATATGAATGCAAACACGGACAAAAATGATAATAAGTAGTATCTTATTATAAAATATTCGGCACATTTCTTTTACGGTTTATAATTTTGTCCGCCTACGAGAGATGTTTTCTCTAAACACAGGTGTCCGCGTCCGCCCAAGAGAGCGTCCGCCTAGCGGAGATTAATTTATTCTAAAAATGCCACCTAAACCATGGGACCTAAAAAATTGTCCGCTTACCGGAGATGTCCGCCTATGGCAGCTGTCCGTTAGGGGAGCTTTTACTGTATATATATTAATTAATTTTTTATTACCTGCAACCTTTCCTATTTTAGGTGACGATATGTATGTGCATTCTGGGTTCTTATCATAAGCCTTTTGCTAAGTAAAGTTTTTCTAAATACCGAAAGTATTTAGAAGTAGTATTTAAAACACCGGCAAGTAATGTTTTTCTGCATAGCCGGCCTTCGGCAAATTCAGAAAAAACCGTTGAGTCCAACCTAAGTCCAGCTATGCAGAAGTACTTTCATTGACGAAAATAGTGGTATTCAAAACACACCGATAAGATATCCTTTTGGCCATGAAAGGAGATGAAACAACTCCCTACAAAATTTTGTTAGAAGTTTCATTAGGGAGTTATTTCATCTTTTAGCTGAAACGTATTTCATTTGGGAGTTATTTCATGGTGTACCCAGCAGTTTATTTAGTTATGGCAGTAAGGTTTATTGGTGCATAGCTACGTGTCGCTCACCCATTTGTCACTATGAGCATGATGGCAATTGCTACTTTACTGACCCTATGGTAAGCGGGAAGAAGATGAAAAGAAGATAATAAAAATTTTTTACTGACGCATTTTCTTCTAAAATACAGATCAAAACAATCAAATAGCCATCAAATAAAAAAAGGAAATAATATTTTTAATAAGTACTAACGTCTATAAGTGCTAAATATATTTAAAAAAACTATGACTTAAATAAATATTTAAATCTAAATAAGGAAGATCTCATTAAAAAAACGATATAAGTGAAAGATAGTTCATATTATGACAATTTACATGCAAAATTATAGAAACTACATAATTGCCGTTTTTTTAATTTTGATTCTTATTATTTGTTCTAGAGGAATTTTCATTAAAAATTTCAACGATATTTGCAATTTTTACCAAACTACATACACACATATATATTTTTTAAAGTTAATCATCATTCAATCATTTAATACTTTCAAAAGTGTCAAATCAAATGTGACAGCGTTTTTCATTGCCATTAGGTTTTTTTCTTTCTTTTTTTTTTTTAATTTTTGTAAGTCCAGCTTTAGAGAAATTATACAACAACAAAACTGATAATAATATTTAAGAAAAATTAACAACAAAAACCAAAGATAAAACAACTTAAACAATAAGTCTAAAAGCCAAGAGCCTGAAACACTCGTTTATTCATTCATTCACTTTTGTTTGAACAAAACTGACCGCCACTACATTAAACGTCATTGGAAAAAGAGAAATATTTATGTAAAAAAGAAAAAAAAAAATCATACGACGATCGACTTTAAAAGCAATGCCTGCGATTCATCTTAAACACAAAAGCATAAAACGTTCGAAGTTATATAGTGTCGGGCCAAGATAGATGCAATTAATCATCATTGTTTTTGTTTAAGCAAACATGACCCTATTGTAGATTGTGTTATTTTTTTATACGCGTTCATACATACAAATGCAATAGTAAGGCCATAACAATAATTATGGATTTATTCCATGAGATGGAAAATGTTATTTAAATAAGAACTTATTATTTTTAATTTTTGAAATTTTAATAAAATTATTTAATGCTCTGTTATAGTACTACATATGGAGTAGTTATGTTAAAATAATTACATAGTTATGTTCTTTAATTTGTCACTATTTGCTTTTCAAAATAGGTAGTAGTTAACAGTTTGAGGAGTCTTCATAAAAAAAGTTCTACATTGTATTCTTAATTGCTCTATTCCAATACTTACAGGTTACACTTACAGATTTACAATAAGGTATATTTTTGTATTTTAAGGTCATAATTTTTCATTTTCACACTGATAAGTATTGAAAATGTTATCACCCTAATAGTGTAGACTGTGTCTACAAGCACAACACACAAATAAAACATTTATTAAGTTCCTAATACTGCATCCACTGTCACCATTTCCATTGAATACAAAATATATACATATGTACATAAGTATATATTTATCCATAAATGCGCGTGCTCACGCGTTGATTCATATTTTATTTTTTTTTAATTTAATTTCCATCAATGTGTCGAATACAATATATCTACATATAAATAATAAAAAGATTCATCTACTAGGTGTGTTTCGCACGCATTTCAGTTTCAATAATAAAGCAAATAAAACAAAAAGCTTTCCCTTTCATGTTTTTGTGTTGCTATTATTGAATATTGTTTTGTTGTCACTATTTAGACAAAATGTAGCAGAGACACTATACTATAGGATTGTTAAACGTTTTTTTTTAAACACGTTTTACTTTCCATAATTTACAGAAGAATTTTTAGATAACTTTCATACATAATGTCCTTTTTTCATTAAAAATCATACTAATAATGTTATGACCAAATTAAGTTTTTCGTTGAAATATTGATTTTTGATTGATAGCACAAGTGAGATCATGTGCTATCAAGTGTTATTCCATTTAATCGTAAAAAAATAATGTAATTATACTCTACACCACCATAGGTGGTCCGTCTGGCTGTCTATGTAAACCTTTTGATGTACAAGTTGCAATTTTAAAGATAGCAATGAAATTTGGCACGCATAGTTATTTTTGCACAAGGACGAAGCCTATTGAAATTGGTTATGATCGGTTCATCATTTCACCTACCTCCCATACAAATGTGCTCCCGGAATAGGGCTTAACGCTCATAAATAAATTTAATATAACAAATAACTTAATGAAATTTAGCACGGAGAAGTTTTATATAATTATTAATCTGTATACCAAGACTCATAAACAGCGGTCCACAATTGACCATAGCTCCCATATAAACCTCTCTTTCGAAAATCACTTTAACGTGCATAAATCCCATACAAATGTTAGTATCAAGTTAATAATAGACACAACCATGTTTTATATAAGTACACAGAGAAAACAGATTTGTTGTGGCAACCGAATTTTTTGCCAATCGAATTTTGTCGGCTACAAGTACTATCTCGAATTCGGTTACAAACACTATTTTATTGCTGAATTAATGGTACGTACAACTGTTTTAAAAAATCGATTCAGTGCATAGAACTAAATGAATCAATTGGCATAATTAATATTATTCTTTTATTTTCTTTTCATTTTTATATTCATAAAATTTTGTTTTTCATTTTACTTTTTGTTTTATTAAAGACATCAAAGTAATATATTTTCAAATAAAATATCAAATAAACAGATAATAGAAATACATCCTTCATTATTTTCTCTTCCCGAATTGCCACGTTACGTCTATTTTCAGATTGACACCAAAATAGAAATTGAAACGTATATCAAAACATCAACCAGTTTTCTCATACATAAGGATATTTATTCGTTATGATGCTTAAGGCTGAAGACCAGTATGACTTTCTTTCAATAAGACCACAACCTATTTCACAGATAGGGTTTAAAGAACATTGTTATTATTTGCTATACATATAAAAAAAAATTATTATTTTTACCTGTTTGCAAATTTAAGATTCCATGGTTTTCTTCCATGTTTGAGTGAATTTGAATTCATCTATCTTTCCAACTATCTTTAATCATCAAATGGTTCTATGAGGAAATTTAGTTTTTTTTTTTTATTTCGGAGTTATGTATGCATTTTAGTTAATTTTATTAATCATAAAATTTGTATTTTATCATAATAATCATAATTCTATCATGGTATTTTATTTTCAAATGACATTTTTTTATTGGGAACTCAATACAGTAAAAGAATTGTAATAATAAAATTTTCGATTATTGCTACCAATACTTGGTATTTAAACACGAAATGCTGAATTAAATTCGATTGTTGTTTTCAAATCATTTATGTAAGTTAAAGTGGAGACATAAATCTTTTCAATATATAGATTTTTCAGTTGTAAGAACCGTAATTCAATTCAAATTATATATTTCTTATTCTAAACAAGAAAAAACTATTACTCTTATAACATTTTAATAAATGCACTGAAATTTCACTTGATTATATTAATAATTTATACCAGGGACCGAATTCCAACAAATCTCTTTTCTGTGTGTAGAAACAACAGTATCAAATTTTATAAGAATCGGAATACTGAATATTGGTGTTTGTAAAGAAAAATTTAGTTATTATTATAATTATTTCTTTTGAAAACATTTTATTACATGAGTCAATAGATATGTAATACGCAGGAATTTTAATTTTTATAGCAGTAAACAAGTAACTACAATTGCATTTGGGTTCCTAGAAATGTAAATTCAGTTTTCATAACTAATATGTCAGTAATTGAAATATATATATATATATATATATATATATATATATATATATATATATATATATATATATATATATATATATATATATATATATATATATATTCTTTTATTTTTTTTTAATTCAGTGGATATAAAAACATTTATTTTTACTTTAATACTGAATATTGGTGTTTGTAAAGAAAAATTTAGTTATTATTATAATTATTTCTTTTGAAAACATTTTATTACATGTGCCAATTGATATTTAATACACAGGATAATAATTTATTCATAATAACTTCCAAAATTCGGTTGTGATAATAGGAGCAAATCGAGTATATCGAGCCCTAACAGCGAAAATGTCGTAAGTGCACTTTATACATTATTGTTTACACATTGGTATATGTATGAAAAATGTCACTTACGATAAAATTACTTTCGCTATAAATCTGAAAAGGCACTTGACACTTCGATGAAATTTTGACAGATGATCTAAATGATTCTAAATTATAGATTTTCAAAACACGAATTTCGAAGATGTTGTCGGTTACGATATTTTGGTGGTCTGTGATCGATATGATAATTTTGATCATTTCTGAACTGATAATAGTGTATAGAATTAGATGTGTAAGAAAATAGAAGATCAATAAAGTTTTTATGAGATACAGTAAAAAATGGGGAATCAAATTTCGACGCTCTTGATAAATTTCAGTTTTGCCTTATTTTGTAACGTTGAAATATTAATAAAACCCTTTTTTTTAATGAAAAACATAATGTTGTAAAAAAATTATACAAACGCATATTATCGCGTTTTTTAGAGCCTAGAACCCATTTTTTTAGAGCATATTGTGGTTTCTCTGGTAATGATAATTTAAAGAAATTAGTTACAGATCTGAACTCACAAGACTTGAAACTAATAGAGTGCAAACTTAGAAAAATGGCTAAAAATTACTTAAGTTTTTCCCATTCTTCTACAATTTTTGTTCGCTCGTTTTTACTTTTAGATCTCATTCTATCATAAATAAACTAATTGGACTTTACAGATAAATTCTACACCTTTGTTGTTGTGCAGACTTTCAACAGTAAAATACAGTTTTTAGTTTTTAAAAAATTTAAGTTTTTTGGGCGGGGTCTGTGCGCCCCTCAACCGAATACAACATTTGGGATAGGGATTGATACATGTTGTAATTGTGCGTATTTTTCGCTGTATCACGTTGATGTGCCCGAAATAGTCAACGAAGTAGATAGCCTCAAAGTTTGGAAAACAAATGCGAAAATTTTTCAAAAAGTCAGTTTTTCGCGGGGCACATTCACATTTTCATATGGAATTGCTTGGATTACTGCGTGAACTTAGTTTTTTGTTATTTTACATAAAAAAATCGGAGAAGCATTAAAACTAAATTTAATACAAGAATTTTATGGACTTTTTGAAAATTAATAATCAATAATGTAGTTGTTCGACCTTTTTAGTATTATAAATAAAAAAACAGTTTTGTTCGAGCCTGAGGTCAATTGTAGTGTAAAATTTTTTCCTTTATTGCCTATATTTCGCTACAAACATCGAGTAGCATCATCATGGCTTATTTTCTAGAATTAAATACAATGTAGATATACTAATTATTATTTTTTATTATTTTTAAAAGTTGAAGCTATGTTTTAAAAGATCAACACATACTAATTATTTGTACTTTTTTTAAATTTTACTCCTGAAGACATTGAGTTTAATACCTTAGTTAGATAAGGAGTGCGATCGAAAAAATCTTAACACACGTTTTGCCTCATAATTTTTTTCGGAACCAATATTGACATTTTTTTTGATATAGTTATCATGGAAAAGTACGTCAGTTATTATTTTTAATAACAACCATGTGGATTTGTTGTGATTTTCATCAAAATGAGTGACGAAAAAGATTTATGTCCTACAAATTATTAAAAAAATTAAAAAAAAAAAATCCAAATAGGTCCTACAAATAATTGGCCACAGAATTAAATTTCTACCGTCAAACTGTTTCTAATGTTATTAAACAGTATCAGGAGAATTTAACCATTGATATAAAACCTGGTTCGGAAAGAAAAAAAGGACTACATTATATTGGAAAGGCCAGAAAATCGAAAGCATATTGAAAGGAACTCCAAACACATCTGGTAGAAAAGTAGCTCAGTTATCTCAGTGCTTGGACTATTTGGTGCGAAAATTTAAAGCTAATGCAGAGATGATAACATATAAAGTCCAAAAAGTTCCAAACAGGAATTCTGCAAAAATTTAGAAGCCAAGAATAGGACACGGAAATTAAAACCAAATTTCATACAAAAATACTCAAGTTGTATAATTGACGAAGAAATGTATGTGCTGGCAGAATTTTCGCAGATTATGTGTCAAAACTTTTTGTTGTTAATGCTCGACGCAATGTTAAAGATAAGTTTAGGAGCCAAAAGCAGACAAAATTTTTTATAAAATTCCTGGTATAACAAGCTTTTTTCAGTTGCGGCAAAACACGAAAGTCATTTGAAACATTCGAATCTATAAATACCAAAATATGCAAAAAGACTTTTTCCTTTCGTAAGAGAGCACAATGTGTCCACATATTTTTGGTCCCATTTGGTATCATGTCACTACGGTAAGAAAGCTTTGGAGTGGTACCAAAACAATAACATAGTTTTTGTACCAAGGGAGGTCAATTTTCAAAATTGTCCATAGCTTAGACCAGTGGAGCGATATTGAGCTCCTGTGAAAAGCGAATTGAAGAGCACAAAAAAGGTGTCCCAAAATACCGAAGATTTTAAAAGAAGATGTGCACACTGTTCCAAAAAAGTGACTGAAGCAACTATCAAATCTCTAACGGAAGGGTTATCAAAAATGGTCCACAAGTTCATAAGTAGTGGTTAGAACTATAAAAGTTATATTTTTGTGTGATCTGTAATAAATTATCAATTAAATAAAAAAATAATGAAAACTCTAAGATCAATCATTTCAAAGTTATTGAATGTTATATATGTTAAGATTTTTTCGAACACACTCCTTAGGTTTTTATTTATATACAAAAAGATATTTTTTACTAAGTTGTAAAATGTAAATGGTTATCTATTTTGGCGTACATACATAGAAAATGATCTTTCAACGTCAACAGAAGTGATAGGTGAGTATTCTTCTAAGCAGGAAACATCATCTGAACGTAAAGTAATTGATTCTGATTTTTTTTTTCATTTTCTCAAATCATTTTTTTTTTTTTTTTAATAACAGCTTTCAACTTTAATTTTATTTTTTCAGAAACGGGGCCTTCTGCAGCGTCGATTTTTGCAATAGCACTATCTATTAAACTGATTTGAGTACTTAATGAATCGAAACCCTCTTATTTAGTAATAGTTTCAGAAAGAAAAATTAAAATGACGACAGGTTTGATTGAGAATAACCGGAAAATGAGTGTTAAAAATCGCTAGAACAACTGTTCAAAAGTATGAATAAAAAATCAATAATTTGAAATTTTTTTCATACTGATATTTATTTTTAAAGATATTTATTATTTTCGTTATGATGGATATTTATTAGGGTTCGTTTCGAAAAGAAAATTTTCTTTTGATATTTGGATATCATACCTTTTTAGAAGGTTTTTGCAGCAGTAAAAATAATGGCGTATTTTGTTTTTTTTTAATTCCAACTCTTTTCCCTGAATATCTTCGACTAAAAATGCACAATTGATTTATAAAAAAAATTTTCTTATACATCAATTCTACATAAAATTTTAATAAGAATGATCACTATTCAACCCGCTTAAAACGCATCGTGTTCCAATTAGGGTGTCTGAAAAATTTACTTTTTTCAAAAAAGCAAAATGGCGCTTAAAATTTGCGTTTTTAGCGGCAGATATGCAGGGAAAGGAATTGGAAAATTAAAAAAAAAAATTAAGCCATTATTTTTACTGCTGCACAAACCTTCCAAAAAGGTATGATAACTCAAAATCAAAATTTTCAAATTTAAATCCTTCACATATAAAAAAATCCTTCACATATTTTTTTCAACAAATGAAAAATTATTTTTTGAACAGTAAAAAAAATAAAAATAAAAAGTTTTCGGTGCTTGCATTTTACCTCAAAATGAAAAATATAAAAATAAGTTTGTAACAAAAAAATTAAAAAAAAAAAAAAAATTAAAAATATGCAATAAAAATACATATTATTAGGTAAAATATGCAAAAATATGCACTAAAAAACCGATTTTTCATTTTTTAGTAAAATGTTTTTGAAAACTTTCCAATTCAAAATCGTTTAACTTTTGACTCAATAAAGATAAGGACTCAAAATTTTCTTTGTTCGATAGATAATTTTGCTTTTTAACCAACTACATAAATTATAATAAAATCGGTAGAAAATATTTGGTTATATATGGAAAAATCTTAACCAAGATCTAGTAAAATTGAGATTATTGAAATTTCAAATGTTTATAACTCGAAAAATATTTAAGATAAGTAGTACATGCAAGCATATTTTCTAAAGAACTTATCAAGGACTTTATGGATATATAATTTTCGAAATCGGGTGAGGAACAAAAATTTGCTAGTGGTTAAACCTTTTCAATGACACTAGTACCCTATTTTGAATTGGATCCTGCTTCTAAACTAAAAATGATACCGTTGTTTGCTACGCCTATGTGAAATTTCATGCAAATCCATCCAGCCGATTAGAACTTACAGATTTATTTCGATTCTTCCCCACTGTTGATAAAGCAAAGAAAATGTCTGTATTTAAGCTATTTTTTTTATGAAATCTGCTGGAGTTTTTTTTTTAATTATTTTTTCAAATCGGGCTAAATTTGCGCACGATTTTTTTTTCATAATATTAAAGTGGACAATATAGAAAATTTTCAGAACAAACATCCTGTAACATTTTAAGTTGCATTCTATGAAAGTTGAAAATTAGTGTATTTTAGGATAATTTTTAAAATTTATTCTCTGTGTTGTTGGTGTATTTATTATGTTTAGCCAAAGAGTAACAAGAGACGAAACTAATTGTCAAAAACCTAAGTCGGTTGTCAAAAACCATGATGGAATTACTTTAACAAGGTGTATGCATAAAGGCAACAACTACAACAATGCAATAATAACAGCCATTTTTTTTCGTTGGAAATGAGACTGAAACGTCAAACAAAAGAGAAGAAGAAAAACACGTGCAAATTGTAAACAATGATTGCTGAATTTGAAAATTAATGTGAATAATTTGTATTTAATTGTTTTTTTTTTTTTTTTTTTTTTGTACAATAAGATATGTTACATTTCCATTTTATACTTACTTTTTATAAATAGCATTTTTCTTAATTAATATTACAAATTTCACCACCGAAAATATTTGCTTTTGATTGTAAACAAACCAACACATATAAACTTAAAAAAAATTTGACATTTCAGTCTTACACAACAAAATTAAGCAAAAAATAATCAGCTGATTTTACAATTTCACCTTGTACTCATTCCACCAATGTCAAAAACCTAACTCATGCAACAACAAAACACATGTAATCAAATGCATTTTGTTGTTGCCAAAAGAAAATAAAAACACATTTTTGTTTACGAAACAATTTTGTTTAACTGTCAATCGAGAATTTCGTCTCTATGTGTTTAGCATCTCTAACATATAACGGCGTCTGTAATTATTCTTACTTTGTAATATTTTGGCTCCTTCAAAGTCTGGTGAGTGGTTTGTTAACGTACAATGGGCCGCTAATGCTGTTTTTTGCGTACAGCTACTACGTAAACGCTGATCAGATTTGTGTCCTGATATTCTCGTTTTTAATTTATTTCCAGTTGTTCCAATATACACCACTTTACATTTCGTTACATCATTACCATTACAGGGTATTTTATACACAACATTTGATTTTTCGAACTTTTTTTTGAAAATTATGCAAAAATTGCACTTTTTGGATTTTTATTTTTATATAGAAAATAGCAATTTAAACAAATATTGGATATATTGATATAAGAGCGGCGATAAATATAATTGATCAGGATCATAAATTTAAGTCAAATGTCGTTGATAATTGAAAACGGGACACTTTTGTCAAAACACATTTTGCTAAGGCACATCGTGTGGACAGCATGAAATTAACTATAATTGACATAATTAGTAGGTGTTTGTTATGCTTAATAAAAATGTGGAGGAGCATCAAAAATTTTCGAAAGATAAACATTTTATGGACCAAAAAATATTTACTTGTTTTAAAAAAGGATCACAATATTAAATAGCATTTCATTGTAATAAACTGTAATAAAATATATTTTCATATACTACTCGTATATGGACAAATAATTTTTCGCAAAATTTTTAAAAATCGCGATTTTTATTGTAAAGAAAATTTTTTAGATTTTACTAGGAAACCCTAAAATATGCTGCACTAATACCATCAAACATTGAAAACATCATAAATTTTATTTGAATAACTCAGTAGGTTTTGATATTACGTGTAATTTTGACCAGAATTATACATAAACACCTAGTTTGTAAAATTTTTTTTATGTTCAACTTAAAACCGACATAATTTTCGCGCCCCTCACAGGAAATTATTAACGCGAACTGATTCTACATGCATTCTAGTCTCCTTATATGTATACAAAAGGATTTTAATGTACTCTCGAAAAAAAAATAATAATTTTTTTTTTGAGGGGCTAAAATCAAAAATTTTTGATAATGGCCCATATATATGTATATATGGGCAATTCTCCTTTTACGACCTTAAACCTCAAATATTTTTTTAACTTCTGATCTTTTTAAATAAGTTTTGATGCAATTATGTTAACAACACTTGATTGTGAAACAGAACAAAAGTTCAAGACCTGAAATGGTTCCATGCGGCACCATAAAAAAAAATCTAAAAAAAGTGATTGAAACTAATAAGTTTTTTTTTCTTTTGATTGCTGTAATTGCGGATTTTAGCATAAGTGTTCAATTCTTCTAATGTAGGCTATAAACACTTGTAGAAAAAGACCAGCATGGATTTAATTAGCGTACCATTAACCAGTGTCAAATTATGTTGTGCAAAACTCGTGAAACCAAATTTTAAAAAATTTTAAAATTTGCAGTTTTTTCACTAGGGATTTCAAATTTCAAAAAATAGAACCTAATAGCTCCTCAAATTATGCATCATTTGGCATATATCTCGTTAATGTGCTCTCAACAGAAATGCTGTAGCAGGTACCCAAACTTGGAGAGAAAAAATGTGAATGGCTCTAAGAGGTGCCTTTTTCGCGAGGCACACTCGCAACGTTATTTCAGTAAAGCTATTTCATCGCGTTATCAAAGAAGGTTTCCAAATTACATTTTAAAATCATTGTAGCATTTTAAAATATTAATTTGCTAAATGTTTATAGTTATTTTTAAAAAATCAGAAACTTCGCATATTTTGTTGTAGCGGATTTTGGCGTTATAAGTCAATTTTAATCTGAAATAAGTTTTTGCGTTAAGTTTTACTTACGCAGAAAATATGATTTCACTCAACATTCAACAACGGTTTTCATGGGCTAAGAGCGCGATGTTTTTAGTTTAACATTAATCGTCGAGGCACACCCAAGGCGCTTATTATAATTTGCGATGATATATGTCAATCTGTAGTTGCTTTAATACCCTATATCAAAATCAACATGGCGTTCGAAAAAAAGTAAGATTTTGCATTTAATCCAACTTTAGAGATTTGACTAAGTGCAATTAAAAAATGTATATAAATGAAATTGTCTTATGACTTATTAAAAAAAAATTATGAATTTTGCAATAAATTAATGAATATGAACAATACTACATCACTAAAAATTAATTTTGCAAATTTGATAAGAAGGTTTAACAATTATTAAATCGCTAATATATCCACGCAGACTTAACATATCGCGATATTTAAAATTTGTATTTAAGATACACCATTGTAGAGTACATAAATGCAATAATTTTTGATTTAGGACTATAAATAGAATTTTGGAAAATTTTTTTATAAATTTTTATATTAAACCTTCATAACATTGACTTCGTTCGGTAAAAGTCATTCACGCGAACAGATTTGTGTTCCACTAGAGCCAAGGAATATTGGTACTAAATATCGTTGATGTGCCATTTAAAAATTTTCGACATTTTTTGAACATCAAAAGAAAACGAGTTTAAAGAATTTCTCATATATTAAATTTGTAAATTAAATTTCACATAACCAATTTATTTTTGATTATTATTATTGATTATATTTAAGTGTTCTCAGTATAAGTTTTCTTTTCCATTTAAAATTATATTAACACAGTTGTGGCTTAATTTAATTTTTTAGACAAGAAATAAATTTTTGGATATAAGTATATGCATACATACATATGTAAATAGTCCAAAATAAAAATTTGCATTTATCGTTGTCATAACTAGAACTAGTCTGCGAAGATTATTTAAAACAAGGTTAATGTATATATATATATATATATATATATATATATATATATATATATATATATATATATATATATATATATATATATATATATATATATATATATATATATAAATATACATATATATATATATAAAAACAATATTATTAAATGAATAAAATAATACATAATTTATTTAACAAGAATATAATTAGACTAACTGATTATGTAATAATTTTAAAACAAATAGTTTGACTTGTGTTGGTAAAATAACTACAAAACGAATTAACAAATTATAGTTTGCCAAAAAATTAAACATACAAACAAGTCATTTCATTAGACACTTACAAAAAAAAAAAAAAAAACAACAACAATAATCAAAATTAGTTTACAAGGTCTTTTACGGTTGCATCATAGTTAAAATTGTAAAAAGTTGACATTTTAATGTAAGCAAATCAAATTATTTTGCTACGCATCAGATTTCCTTCCCCTTTTTTTTGTTTATTTAGTTTTTTAAATTTACATTAAAATCTTTAACTTAAAAAAAAGAAAAGAAAAAAAAAAAAATTCGGAAACTCGTAAATAAATACTTGTAAATTAAATTACCTGAACCTTCATTAATTACACGAGTTAACACTAAAACAATATGGTGTAAAATATGTTTAGACTTTGTAGGGATATTATCTCAAATCACCAGTTTACTTTTTTAACCCATTGACAAGCACAGAAAATATGCACTTTTTTAAAGGAAGCCCATATAAATTGATCATACAAATATTTTACTGAAATAAGGGCTGAACGCACATAAATTCTTAAATGAAGTAATATTTCGATAAAATTCTATATAAATGCATATTTGAAACCTTTATTTACTCTGCCAAATATCATAGGGTTTCAGGATTTCCCTGAAAATTACGTAAACATTAATAAATTGCATTACAAATTTGGTATTGCATCGAATTTGCAAAAATATGTTTTAATAATGTTTAATCACACCACTTTCTTTGCATTTTTTTTCTATTTAAAACTAATTTTAAAAAATTGCGTATCATATTCAAAATATTTATTGTTGAAATTCAATTTCTGTTATGATAACGTATTTAATGTTAATAACAGACTTTGGAAAAATTAATGATATTAACTAACGTTAACAAAACGAACGTTTAAATTATAGAATTAGGGCATAAATATAGAGTTTAGTGCTAAATAACACTGATCGCCAAAAAAAAAAAAAAAATCCTGCCCCCAAAGAGGAATACTTGGACTATATGGATTTTGATATGCTAAACAAAAATCTGCTTTCAGTTTTTCATAAGGTCTGAATTATAGATTTTCAATTGAAACTAAATATTTAGAAAAAAAAAATTTTTGGTTTATAAGTTAATTATATTTACCACTTCCATAACATTATATGATTGACCAAATTGTGCTTTAAAGCAAAACATTCTTAACTGCATTAAGTTCTATAAGAATTAAATATTTGTATGCTATTTATTTCACAGCTACATACATACAAACATATGTATATCTTTTGGCGCACACGCAATGCCTTTGTACAGTGGCATTTAGATATTTTTATTTTATATTTTAAAAAAATACATACATATAAATATTTTTTTTGTAAGAAAAACTTGTTCGATTCTGTATTTGACATTTTGAAAGTTTTTTATAAAGAAGGTATTAATAACCATTAGTAAGGGACGGATTTTTATGCATTTATTTTTTTAAAATATGCGCCCAAAAAATGCAACTACAAATTCAAAATATACCCTTAAAATTTTAAAAAATATGCATTTATTTTCAATACTTATTGTTTGTACAATTTGCAACTCGCGCGCAATAACAATCTGTGGCTGAATGGTTAGCGTTGGAGACTATAAAACATAAGATACGTCAGAAGAACATTGATTCGATTCGGAGTACCACCATCGACATTAACGAAAAATTATAAATTAAAAATAAACATAATTTAATAAAAAATAATAATAAAAAAATTTTTAAAAGTAAACAATAGCGGAATTTTTATACAATTTTTATTATATTAATTGACACTGAACATGTCCTCTTGTACCAGTTCTGTGACCTGTTCCAAGGGGCTAATTAACTTACTTACACTGAACCAAAAATGAGCAGTAAATACGGTAAAATGGGGTGTAGAATTGAAGAAAAGTAGGTTAAATATCAACCAACAAAATCGTTATTCAATTCAACAGAATTTTTTGTTAATTTTTCGTAAGTTTGTTAAATCGACGAAAATTCGTCAATATGAATAATTCAATTAGTTAATTAATATTTTACAAATTTTTAGTCAAATTGAAGAAAATATTATTCAAATTAACTAAAAATTTTATTCATATTGAAGAATTTTTATTCAATTTGACTAAATTATTTTATTTAATTCTACTAAATTTTAGTTAAATTGAATAAAAAATTTATTCAAATTAACTAATTTTTCTCTTCAATTCAAATTGAAGAATGTTTATTCATTTTAACATTTGAATTTTATTCAAATTGACAAAATTTTGTCAATTCCAAAGTGCTGTTTAAACCCCTGTAGGAAAATTTACTATAAATTACTATCATCAACAATAAAACAAATAAGAAATTTTAAACACTTAAATAATGTTTATTGTGTAAATAAATATAATTCATGTTAGAAGTAAGCATTTTAAAATATATATAAAAAATTATTTAATTAAATTTAGTACAAACTTACGTAGCAAAAGTTTTAATTAAATTAATTTTATGATAAATAATGTAATATAAACCAAATAAACAACCATCTGAAATATAAAAAATATATTTGGGAAATAAGAAATTCTGTTATTTTATAATTAAATTGTAATATATTACCTTCAGGTATATTCTCTATTTGTTTCATATTTTGTTACAAAAGTTTGTTTGCTGGATCCTTGATATGATCGTTGTATAAGATGATGTTTTATGGAAATGCTTTATAATTCGAATGAAAACAATCCACATTTTAGTACAATTGTTTAATCGATATCGGCCTGAGAAAATAAAAAAGTATACATTTATTAAAAATTTTATTTAACATAACAAACTATTTTTGTACCATTTATTAAGTACATTAGATGTGCACTCACTCAGTAAACAACAACCTTTTAGTTGATTTACAAATTTTTAGTCAAGTTGAAGAATTTTATTCAAATTGACTAAAAAATATTAGTAAATTTTTAAATTTATGAAAAATATTAGTTAAATTAACAGATAATTTATTCAAATTAACTTCTTTTTGGGATGTTAAATTGAATAGAATTGTGTGTTGTTTTTATTACTGCCAATTGTTTAAGTGTTACTGCCAATTTAACAAAATTTTCGTCGATTTAACAGATTTTTCGTCAATTTTTTTACGAAATTTGATTCAAATCAACATATTTTACAAAAAAATATTTTTGACAAAAATTTTTTTGTAGATTTGAAGAAAATTTGTTGATTTTAAGAAAAATTCTATTGATTTGAAAAAAAAAAAAAAAATCTGTTAATTTAAATATTTTTTTTTTCGTTAAAATTCTACGAAAAATTTTCGTCAATATTACCTACGATATTGGTTCAGTGTAATAACTTGTTTGAAAATAACCGCTTTAAATTAAGTTCGCGCGTTATGCGTGTTAGAAACTTTAACAAAAAAGCTTAAAAAAGTGAAAAAATATAAAAATATGCAAATTTATATGCATTATTAAGAAAATATGCAAAAATATGCACTAACAATTCGATGCTATTTTTTAGAAATAAGTCTGATTCGGATAGAACTACATGTGATAATTTCAAGAGAAAACATTTAAAGCATTTGCATTAAAATTCGTCCCCTAACCATTAGTATATTATATATAATAACCAGCGCAAGTTTTTCAAGCTTTTCGCTTGGAAAGTAAGCATTTGCATATTTCAAAAGAATTTCACAAAAAATGCTTATATTTTAAATCTTTGCATAAATTTGCATATAATGGATACAAAAGTTAGTTTTCTTAACAAAAACACAATTTTTTGGTGATTTTTTGGAGTTCAATCGAATGATCTCTAAAAATTTTTTGGTGAGCATTTTGAGTACATTGTAAATATTGCAAAGAAAAAAATTTGGAAGCGTCAAATATGATACTTAAAATTAAAAGAGTTTTATTTTTATAAACATCGTAATCTATTAGAGATTGAAAGTTAAAAAATGCATATTTGTGCATATTTTCTACACATTAATATATAGGAATGCATAAATTCATTGGTTTTAATATACATATTCATGCTATTTTTGCATATTTCTTTGCATATTATACCATTTTTTCGTGCTTTTTCAAGCGCATATTTCAATTTTTTTTTTGTGCATATAAAAACTTGCCCTGATAATAACCAAGATAAGTATGACGTAAAATCTAATTTTAAAATATGGTTTAACTTATATTTTTTTCGTTTCAATTCACTGTACGACGTCTAAAAAATTAATTAATTGCAAACATAACAAGTTTCTTCTTTTTTTACGGTTTAATGTTCCTTTTGGCCTGTTTTTTTTTAATTTAATTTTTGGCAGTTGGTGGTTCAAGTGCTGAATTTAATACAGTTACAATTGTATTCAGTGGCATATTTTGGTCTAATAAACAAGAAATCCATTAAGAATCCCAGAAAACTAGCCAATGGCCATTTAGAAGAGAAAAACTGTTTTAATTAAAGTAATGATTTACTCTTATTAGCGCATGCATATGTTTGATTATTTTAAGTAGTTTTGTGCGTTTTCTGTGCAACAAATAGTTTACATCAGTACATTATATTAAATACATATGTAAGTTTATGTCTTCATTTATAAAAACATAATAATTAATAATAGCTCTGTTCCAGTATTTGTCAAACTAGTCAGAATTTACAGTAAAGTGTTCCTGTACTCAAAGTTTTAAAATATTCATATATTTTCATAGACAATTTCTGACTAAAACCTGTAAATTTGAGAAGTACTGGAACAAAGCTAATATTATTCAAGTAAAATTCTAAATATTATTTATCGAATATTAGATCGACTGTACAATATGGTTTGATGTAATTAAGTATTTTTTTTTTGTGAAAAGAAAATAAATCTATAGACTTTACACTTCGTTAAGTAAATTATTTTAAGATTATCAAAACACAATCAACATCCACTCGCAGATTGCATGCATAATCCATCAAGTATTTGGATTTAGTAGGTATATAAATAATTCATAATTGAAATTTATTTAACTCCTCTGTAGCAAATAATAAGAGATACAGCAGCAGCTGGCAGCAAGTAGCCATAATATTTATTCTATATGTATGAAAGAGTAACGTTAATGAGTGATTGACTAATTTAACATTGCCCATCGTAAACGGCAAAAGCCAGAGATATGAATTTTGACTTTAGGTACTTCTCCTGCCATGTACATTCACTAAGGACGTATTTTTGGAAATTCTAACGTTTAGGGGGTAAAAACGGATAAAATTAGTAACTCATTGTCTTCCAAACTATAGTTTAGAAAAAAGACAATTACCAGACACATATTTGGTACGTTTTTGAAATTCAGCTCTTTTAGGGATAAATGGGGAAAACTGTATTTTGGTACCTTTTAAACTAGTAAACATAAAATAACATTTATATGATATTCGTAACTTATCAAAAAATGACAACAACGAATTTTGTATTTTTTTAATTCGTAAAAATTTTACCTACTTTTCGTACTTTTTTAATTATATTATGGTATTCCACTACAATTTTCAAATTCATTGGAATACAATTTTTCCTACATCAATGGGGGTAGAAAAAGTACCAAAAAGGGAAAAAAGAAAAAGGAAAAATTTGTTTTATTTAAATTCATTGAGAAAAAGGAAAAATTGATTTTTATTCAAGTTTATTGCAACAATTTTAATAAAATGTAAAGAATTGTTTGGAATTATTTGGAACTCGGATACCATGACATAGAACCAAATTTGTTTCCAATAAATAAACTTATTGCTATAAAACCTAACTAATATGGTTTTGAGTGAATTAGAAATCAAAGAAAGTTGTGCTTAATAATTAGTTCTTTCCCTTTAATGATACCAAAGAAGGAAGTCTAATGGTACTTTTTTATACATACCATCAAAAATTAATATGTGTGAAATAATCAACTAAGACCTCATAAAGTACATAAACAAAAAAATGTATGAACCAAATACTAGAAAAACAGGGTGTCCGACGTAAATCCAGTCTATACTTTTCGGCCCATATCATGTACATTAACGAAATTTTGTCTCCCATATAAGGTGGCTATATAAATTCGGTTAAGCCGAATATAACATACTCACTTGTTTTATAATATTTTTGAGTTTAAATCCACAACCGGAATTTTGTTATATACAGGGGGAAAAAGTATCGAAAAGAGGTAAGAGGTAAGAGAGAGATAAATTTTCTATAATATTAAATCTAGAAAGATGAACTTAAATATATGTTTCTTTTCGTCACTTT
The DNA here is from genome assembly GCA_951394005.1 of Protophormia terraenovae. Classification (NCBI taxonomy): domain Eukaryota; kingdom Metazoa; phylum Arthropoda; class Insecta; order Diptera; family Calliphoridae; genus Protophormia; species Protophormia terraenovae. The sequence goes on from OX596073.1 coordinate 2,177,094, forward strand.
AATTTAATAAGAACATAGTATTTCGTAGAAATATGGTATTAAACTTACAAATATGAAGGAACGTTTTGCTATTTTTGCATTTCTCTAATGCTACTTTTCGAATTTTCTTCAATATTAAACATAAAAAACATGATTCGTTCTTCTTCTAATGAATGGCACTTTTTGATTTTCTATAAAATTTAACGTAAAAGCATGCACCGTTTATCTTTAATTTGTGTAAGAGTCATGAAATTAAAGTATATGATTGATTTCACATGGGACAAATCCACAATCGGACACTTTGTGGTACTTTTTTATTCTTCTAATGGTACTTTTGGAATTAGATTTTAAATATTGAAATTTTGCAAAGTTAATATTTATCAACTAATAGCTACAGAGATTATTATATCAACCTTCTTATATGATGTGAAAATAATAATATCATCCATAAAAAAAAAAAAATAATTTTATATCAATTTCTTTTTTTTTATTTAAATGGGGGTAGCGATGCACGCCGAGTATAAGCTAGTTATTAATAAACGAGTGAAATAATATATTATTATTAAAGATAATTAATTGCAAAATTGCATGAAAAAGTAATGTGTGCTTAAATTTTCGTTAACATTTGAAAATGAACTGAAATTGTTGTTGCTGTTTATTAAATTAAAAACTAATACATGGTAAAAGATCAATGATCTATTACATGACATATAAAATTATTTATGAAAACATAAGGCTGGCTTGTAATTTTCGTACCTATAATATGAAAGGAGTAGATTCAACCCAGCAAACACAGCAATATGAGCATGATTAGGGGCAGTAATAAAATTCATATTGCGTATGAAACTTCTTTTGAGAGTAAACGTTTATCGATGACAATATACTTAAGAATAATTGCTTCAATTGATAAATTGAAGAAAAATTTACAAAAATTTAAAATTATTTTTTATAAAAATAAATGTGATAAATGAATGAAAAAACAAAGTGTTACTTTAATTTTCATCATCTGGATAATAAATTAGGGAAGTTGCCGTTCTACCTTCCTGGATTTTTTTTTCAGGGAAATTTGTCAAAAATTTTGATGTAAAAGTGTAAAACTTTTTTAATTTTTTTTGGTAACAATTGCAACCTTTTCCATATGCAGTGGTTTACTGGTTTAACGAATACCCAGTTTAACGAATTTGCGATTTAACGTACGTCCAATTTTTTCACATTGAGTACCTTATATTACGAACAATCTATATATTTTAGTACTCGTTACAAAGCTTTTATTTTTTTACTTTTTGAATATGCTTTCGTTTGTATTTTGTGCAATGTCATTTTATCATATACCTCCATACAGCGTTTCAGCTGAAAAATCCGCTTAAAGTATCCATTCAATTGAGAATTACTTATTAACCAGATTTAACATTAAGGTGCGCAGCAAAGCTATAAGGTATTAAAAAGTTGTAATAGATGGTACTGCTAGCTAAAATAGTTATTACTAAAAGGTGTTCCTATATACACCGTTTGGTATCATTTATTTAATCTTTTAGGATGTGAATTATTTTAAGTGTTTCTTAGAATTCATCCCACTCTGATTTAAAAATTTCCATTTTTACCTATCCCTTTGAATTGTACGATCGTTTTGCCAGATAAAAGTGCACAACTAATCCTTAAGTGATCCAAATAAAATTTAATTAACATTAAAAATGGAAGAATGTTCAGATTACTGCATCATAGCCACACTAGAGTCCTCAAAACAAGTCTAAGTATATCTACTACCAATGGTTTTCATATTAAAAAAAAAAAAAAATCCAAATTTTTTGGGATTCTGGCTGCTGTTCCAGGCTATCAATTTTAGCTAAAGGAAATGCCAAAAATTGGTTCAAATTATGATAAACATATTCCAAACTCCTAGACAATTCCCATAAAATTTTGTCTTTCTTAAAATACGTGAATTCTCCTATTGAATCTATTTCATAGTCTGACGAATCGTTGAAACTACCAGAAATAATTTTTTATCTTAAGAAAAAAAGTTCTTAATAATAATTTAAACATTTTCTAATGAAGAAGAATTCCCTAAATTGTTAGCTGCTACCATTTATCTGACATTACGTTTTTGAGTTAATATCAAATAGTAGCCACTCCAAAATATCGCCTTTCAATAAAATTAATAATCTTGAATACCAGCGATAGTTTTTAAACATTTATCGCAACATCTGGTTGCAAAAATGCTAAAAACATCCAATTTTCCTGCTAGAAAATTGTGAAAATCATTGGTATTCGATATACTTAGACCTGTTTTGGGGACCCTAGAGTACCTTTGATGCAGTAATCTGAACATTTTCTCATTTTCAAAGTTAATTCTATTTTATTTAAATCATTTAAGGATTAGTTGTGCACTTATATTTTGCAAAACGATCGCACAATTCAGAGGGATAGGTAAAAGTGGAAATTTTTAAAGCTGGGCGGGATGAATTCCTAGAAACACTTCTGGAATTAAAATAATCTACTTCCTAGTTACTTCTATAAATCAATAAATAAATATAGTCAAGGAATATTCTGCAAAAAATATGATTTTAGTGGAAAATTAATGAACTGACCTTATAATTTTGATTCATTGGAAAGTTCACATTTTCAACATTTTTGTCTATAAAAAATCAAATGTCAAAAAATTGATACCAAACGGTTTACATAGGAACACCTTTTAATAATAAGTATTTTAGCTAGCAGTACCATCAAATACCCCTTGTACTTTTTAAAAGACGATGCAAAGAAAAGTGATCTTATAGCTTTGCCGCGCACCTTGTAAATAACAGTTGAAATCAAAGACCTACTCTCTAGTATTTGACAACCATAGTAAATTCTTTGTAATTTGTAAAAAAAAAACTGTTATTCGAAGTTTGTTTTTTAAGAATTTTAATTTTGTTAATTTTTAATTTTTATTTTTTACTTTTGTTGTTATAAGATAACTAAATTGTGTTTTAACGTTAAAAAGTAAAAATGTAGACTTTAAAATAAATCTTTTAAAGTATATTTTGTTAGTAAAATATATTCGCGACTTAACGAATTTTTCGATTTTACGAATTGACCTGACAATATAGCATTCGTTAAACCGGGAAACCACTGTACTTATTATACTTAAGTATTATACATATTAATGTATGTATATTTTCTGTTCTTATATTATATACTTATGTGTATTTCATATATAACTTGTTTCTTAAGTCTTTTGTTATATTTCGTAAATATCAATTAAGAAGTTACCAAACGTAATAATGATCTAATTATTTTAAGGATTTTTATAGCCTACACCGCCACAAGTTAATATTATCTCACAATTTTAAAGATAAAATATTTTCCTATCACAAAGCAAACTTTTCAGAGAATAGATAAATCAATTTAAAGCACAAAAAACTCTTCTAAATATACATGTATGTATTCTGTTTAAAATTTAGCACAAGTAGCCTATTTGCATAAATTAATAAAAAAAAATCAGTTCATAATTATTATATGTTGTACCAGTATGCGAAAATATTTGTAACGCATTTGAGAATTTTCTTCAATTGTCAAAATATAAGTCCAATGATATACATTTGCATAAATTATTTTTATAACAAATGTAAGTACATATAAATACACTTACAAACCCATCAGTTTTAATCATATTGAATTACCGACTTTAATATCCTTATTTCAAGTTTTGTTACGGTAACAAAAATTATAACAAATTTCATTTTAATATTAGTTTTCACTCAAAAATGTTTATGATTTTTATTTTGTTATAGTTTTTCTTTAGAACTAGTGAAAATGTTTGCATTGAATTCAATAGTGAATATCAATAGGAAGATCAATAAGTACTGCTAGTTCTCGTTGGCGAACTAATTTGTCAATAATGAAATTCTATAGTTCCATGAACTGTAGGGTAGCTTAAAATGCACATAAGTATTTATTCATGTATGTAAGTATGTATGTATATTAGATGGACTGTTTGTAAGTAAACATTCATACATAATACAATGTGTGTCCGATAATGCAATAGTTTGAACTAGAAAATGCATCGTTTGTAATAAAAATAAAAAAAGAAGTAAATATTTATGTATGTCTGTATATATGTGCTCGAACTCCTAGTATGTGTATGTACTTGTATTGAAGAAATCGAGTTTCTATTTTGAGGCAACATTTATTACATTTTTATTCATTACTACTTATACTAACAGCGTTTTTTTTTCTTTTTTTCATTTAGCTTTTCTCTCTGTAAATCTCTTTGATTTAATTTTTTAGAGTATGATCTTGTTATGCTGCAAAATGATGTTTGTTGTATTTTTATGTTTTTCTTTTATGGTTCTTTTTTTTATTTTTTTTATTTTTTGTTGCTCGTGCTGCTGCTGCCGCCTGCTGCAGATACAATCTCCTCCGTAGTTGTTTTGGTGGTTGACCCAAGTTGCAGTTAAGTTGCAACCTGTTGCAGCACATTTTTCTTGTTGTAGTTGTAGTTGATGATGTTTAGTTAATTTTATTTTTGCAGCATTTTTATTATTTTTATTTTATGTTTCGTTGGATTTTGTTCATATTGTTTATACTCGTAGCATTAAACGAGTACAAAGTAGATGATAATGAAGTTCATTTGCGAGTAGTAAGTATGTGTATGGTGGCTGGCTGACTGGCTGGCTGACTGGCTGGCTGGTTTTGTGGTTAAGGAATGAATACATGTTAACTTCTTCAACATACTGTGCATGCATGCAATCCAATGGAATATGTGGCAGAGCGGCAGTGGTCCGGTATTCACTTGAAATGCTCGCGAATGCTGCTAATCAAGTCAGTTTGGTGGAGAACGCGTTTAAGAAAAGTGCAATTATACAATATATCTATATTTTTGTGCAACACCGAATAACATTCATTCGATCAATAAACATTATAAAAGACAAAAACTTTTAAATTAAATATTTGCTAATTGAATTAAATTGAAGGTACTAATTGATAGAAATATACGAAAATGTACATAAATTATTAAGTGTAGCTACTTCTAATAAAATACAACTTTTATCTGCAAAATACACACATTAAAATTCGAGTGTAATATTTAATTAGAAAAAAAAAAAAAAAAAAGTTAACAAAAGTAACTATTACTCCAAGTTTTAATTTTTAATACATCATTGAAATTTACTTTAAACAACAATCAATATAATGAGAATTATCTCTGGCAAAAAATAGGTAAGAAAGTTTACTTCTTTTATTTTCTATTTATATAATTTTACTGGAGGTGTACATTTTTTGCAAATGAAAATTTAAGTTCATACTTATATATATATATTTAATATATAATACATATAGTAGTCGTAATAATTTTAAAAAGACAATAATCAATAATTCTACTTCAACGGCAAAACAAATTTAGGGAATTTAAAAAAACCATCACTCCTTATTTGTGTTCTCATTCCATTCCTACATCCATACTCGTCTCATAATCGTTTTACGACACGGAAGTATTATATGAAAATAAGTCTAAAGCAAACTTTCAGTCATTTTACTTTGACATATTTTTAACCATAAAAGCCCACTTTTATGTCTGCTAATAAAACGACTAACGAAATAATTGCGTTTGGACGAGTTATAGTATAAAATAAAATATAAAGTTAAAAAATTCACATACATCAATCGAATTGAATTGATGATATTTATGTTGTTACTTGTATCTATGTATCTAACTATTGGAACTCTAGTGATTTTCTTTTCTTTTTTTTCGTGTATCTGTTGTTCTTTAAAGAGCTTGGGGAAATTAAAAATGAAAATAACTTAAATGTAAGTATGTATTTCATTTTCTATATGTCTACCTCTATGTTTGATTTACTAGCTGAATGACTGACTGACTGCACGTCCGTCTATTTGTTTTTATTTCTTAATTGATATTTACAAGAGTTAAGAAATTATAAACGCACAATCACCAACAAATAAATTTAAAAGATCAAAACTTAAAGTTCCTTTAACAACTTGTAATACATATATCTATTTTTTTAATGGCAATTCGAATATCAGGAGATTAATTTAAGAAGTATGTTTGTATGTGAGTGATTGCCCGCTCGTCTCAAGTTCAAAAATCATTATTAACAGCATGCGTTCGATCATCATGTGTTTTTTGAGTTCGTCAACAAGATTTATTTTCTCCTGTGCTTTTGTAGGATTGATTGCTGCATGCACCAATATATTGAACAAAAAAATAAATTGATTGTTCGTTGGCTTAAAACATACATACTACATATCTACATATATATGTATTTATGTATATATGTGAGTATGTATCTGTGTGTATTCTAGATGTTCTTTCAAACAAATATAAAAATTGAATGACTTGACTTGACTTAAAGATCCGTTTTAAACTTACGTAACAATGTTTTATTTGTTTTCATATACCCTCAATGTTTCTGCTTTACTACTTGAGGAAAATCTAGTAAATGCTTTAATATTGTAAAAAATCTATATATTTTATTTTTGTTTTTGTTTATTATTTGCTTTTATTGGCTGTTGTTTTTAACTTTTTTCTTTAAACCACCTAGGAAGTCTTTAAAATAATGTTTATGTTGTGTTGTTTTATTTTTATTATACTTATCTTTTTGTTTCACTCACAATACATTTACATTAAGGTGGTCTTAATTCTATCAAACCGAAACGTTATTCTCAAAAATAGCTGTAGCTACAAATAGTCAAACATTTTTTTGTTTTTTGAGAGATTACGGGCTTTAGCTTATGCGCAGTTATACGATGACAACTGGAAAAGGTTAGTGAAATATGTAGTAATTGATTGTGAATGTATGTATATTAAATATATTTTCTTGGTGCCATCCTAATGTATGAACCAAATTCTTAGGACTCTCATCACTCAGGGCAAACTGCATAAATTAGCAAAAAGAATTAAACCAAGTTAATACAAAATACATACGTTCGTAGCATCTTAAACAACAGCAATAAAAATGATTTAGTATACGCACTAAGATTTTTACAGTTCTTAAAATCTTTAAAAATCTCTTAGATATATATGGTATGTATTACTCCAGTCAAATAAGGGTTCGAGTTCGATGAAGCTTTATGCCTAAATTCGCTTTCCTCCATCAAATTCTTAGATAATTTGTTGTTATTAATAATTTGTTCGTATTATTTTCCTGGGTTATATGTATATAATAATTTGTGAAATTTCTCCAGACCATAATTCGGGTAAACTTCGAATATGGACTCTAAGCATATTTTTGAGAAATAATGTTAATATTGAATCTAAATAAAATTTAACCAAATTAAGATATTCCGGGGAAAACTTGTTTCGAAAATTGATTTTTTTTTTTATTAGAACGATCACCCAGTTGTTGTAGAAGGCGTGGCTCAGAAAATATTTTTTGTGTGTTGAACCAACAATTTTTTTCTTGATCACGGCTTTGACATTTTGGAATTTTATATATATAAAAAAAAATTAAAGACATTTTCAAAACTGACAAAGTTTGGATCCGATATGCTTCCGATTTTGCTTTACACACATTTAAGTTAACAAAAAAAAAAAAAAATATTTTAGAAGTAAAAGAACATTGGAAAATAACCTTAAAATGTGAATTTTTTTAAGTTCCAACTTCAGATTAATATAACTTTTTATCGGATTTATTTATATGTTTCTTGCAGCAGTATTATTTAGAATTTCGTAAGAAATCTAATGGATATTAAAAAAAATTTAATGCCCAAATTAAAGCGCTTTAAGTTTAAAAAAAACCTAAAAAATTAGATAGAACAATATTTTTTAAAGTTATTGCAAAATTGGATCTCACAAACCGATTAATTTAGTCTTACGAACTAATTTTATAGAAAATTCCAAATTTTCAATAAAAATTTTTTATATTAATAAAAAAAATATATAGACAAATTATCCCCCTTATTTTGTAAATCGCTTCACCTCATTTTGAAAAATTTAAAAAAAAAACAAAAATAATTTATATGAGAATTTTTTGAAAGTGAGTTACAAAATTAAGCCATATGTATATGGAAAAATTTTCAAACTCGTTTACTTTTGATGTTCAAAAAAATGTCGAAAATTTTTAAATGGCACATCAACGATATTTAGTATCAATATTCCTTGGCTCTAGTAGAACACAGATCTGTTCGCGTGAATGACTTTTACCGAACGGCATTAATGTTATGACGGTTTAAGATAAAAATTTACAAAAAAATTTGCAAAATTCTATTTATAGTCCTAAATCAAAAATTATTGCATCTATGTATTCTGTATATAAAATAAAAATTAAAAATATCGCGATAAGTTAGGTATGCGTGGATATATTAGCGATTTAATAATTATTAAACCTTCTTATAAAATTTGCAAAATTCAGTTTTTAGTGATGTAGTGTTGTTCATATTCATCCATTTATTTCAAAATTCGTCATTTTTTTTAAATAATTCATAAGACAATGTCATTTATATACATTTTTTAATTGCAATTAGTTAAATCTCTAAAGTTGCATTAAATGAAAAATCTTACTTTTTTTCGAACGCAATGTTGATTTTGATATAGGGTATTAAAGCAACTACAGATTGACATATATCATCGCAAATTATAATTAGCGCCTTGGGTGTGCCTCGACGGTTAATGTTAAACTAAAAACATCGCGCTCTTAGCCCATGAAAATCGTTGTTGAATATTTTCAGTGAAATCATATTTTCTGCGTAAGTAAACTTAACACAAGAACTTATTTCAGATTAAAATTGACTTATAACGCCAAAATCCGTTATAACAAAATATGCAAAATAACAAAATATGCAAAATTGCTGAATTCTTTTAAATTGCTATACACGTTTAGCAGATTAATATTTTAAAACGCCACAATGATTTTTAAATGTCATTTGGAAACCTTCCATTCACGTTTTTTCTCTCCAAGTTTGGGTACCTCCTAAAGCATTTTTGTTCAGGGCACATTAATGAGATATATGTCAAATGATGCATAATTTCAAGAGCTATTAGGCTCTGTTTTAAATTTTGAAACATTCGAAACGGCGTAAAATCCCCAGTGAAAAAACTGCAGAATTTTAAAATTTGGTTTCACGACTTTTGCCCAACACAATTTGACAACGATTAATTGCACGCTGGTCCTTTTCCACAACTGTTTATAGTCTACATTAGAAGAATTGGACATTTATGATAAAATTTGCGACTACAGCAAGAAAAAGAAATAAAAAAACTTGTTAGTTACAAACACTTTTTTTTGGAATTTTTGACTTTGGTTTGGTTTCAGGTCTTGATTTTTTTTGTGTTACACAACCAAGTGTTGTTAACATAATTGCATCAAAAGTTGTTTAAAAAAGTCAGAATTTAAAGAAATATTTGAGGTTGAAGGTCGGTTTAATAAAGGCAAACGTAAAAAGAGAATTAATTGCCCAAATCTGTTTGGACATTCTGAGTTCCGTTTTATTAATCAGAAGAATATGAAGAAAAACATTTGAATTTTTCGTTCATTCATTCCAACATAAATCTTCTGTAAATTAAAATCATATAAGTAGGTATAATATACTATTTAGAATTTTTAAAAAATGCACTTGTAAAATATGCAAAAACTTAATTTCGAATAAGGGTTCACATACAGCAATTTTTTTTGACGCAATTTTGAATTCGTAGGTAAGAGAGGTAAAGAGAATGTTAAAGTTTGGTATTCCCTTCTCCATTTTTCCTGAAAACTCAGAATTGCGTCAAATAAAATTGCTGTATAATTAAATATTATTTTCAAACATTTAATATGAGATTTCGGAAGAAGGATTTCAAATCAATGTCAATTTGAGATCAAACCTTGGTGTTTACTGGGTATATACTAATTTATGTACTTATGTGAATGTATTATAAATACCGTTACAATCATGTTTTTGTGTCATGTTGTCAACCAACATTTTATTGCAAAGGAACGCATCTTAAGCTTGTTCAAAAAGATAAATATATTTATTTATGTATGTATGTGTTTGTTTATTGCGTATAGAAAAGTTTAGTTCACATCACACATTGTAAGATGAAGAGACAAGATGACAGACAGAGAGATGGTCAAACAGACAATCTCAACCTGACCAACATCGTCAAGGAATACAACAATGAAAAATTATACATAAGAAATATTTGAAGCCAATAAATAAAATTTTTGGATTTAAAAAATATCTCAAATATGTTCTTAATTTCTGTACCTGTTTTTCATTTATGTATGTACATATATCGATGGTCAATAATTACCTCTGTTTAAATAATCCCTTAAGGAATTTATGAAAGTTTTGATTTTATAAGAAACAATACATAAGATATGTTTGTAGAATATACACAAACTTAGGTACTTATAAAAGATACATACATACATATGTAAGTCTGTTCGTTTTTAATAATGTCTACATATTTATCTGCCAGGATCTTATTTTTTCTGAAAAGTTTAATTGTTTTTGTTATATCTGTTTATTTTTAAAATTGTCGAAATTTTTTCCTATAAAAAACAGTTTAGGATTACCGATGTCATTTGTTCCGATCAAGTGAATGGAAATGTATGTGCTTTTCTATTTTTGCACCAAAGTAGTTTCAGATAAATAGGATAAAAAAATATAATTATAGTTCGAAGCTCAAATATTTTAAGATAAATGTTTAGAGCATCTAATTAGCGATATTTCATTAGAACTTTCTATTCATTTATCTCTAATAAAAAGGGGTTATTTCTAGTCCGTTTAAAAAAATTACATAAAAGTCTATTAAAACTTGTTCCACAGAAATTTTCTATGTTGAATTTCACTAGGGTTACCGAAGGTCTAAAGTTCATATGGTGAAGCATTTATCCAAAAAGATGAAGTTAATGAAATTATTACGTCGAGTCTATATTAGAGAAATTTGTATCAAAACAAACGTAAAATTTTTGTTTGAATTGCAGATAATTTTTTATTTCTGGCAATTACAGGGGAAAACGTATGTCATAATAAACCGTGTAAAAAATACCAACAACAAACAAGATGGCGTATTTTACCAAGCAACATCAAGACAAAGTTGTCAGACAATTTTGTTTTAACGCTGCAATAATACTGACAAATTCAGTCTACATTAAGCAAATTTTTATCCTGATAAAAATTTTACGTTTGTCTTGATAAAAATTTGTCTAATGTAGACTCGAAGTTACGATTTCTACAAAACTTTTAATTTTATGTTATATTTCATTGCCTAGTTTAAGGAGTTTATATAAGAAATGTGGGAAAATTTTGTAATTTTCTTTTTTAACAACACATGATAAGTCGGATGAATTTTTTAACTTTGGAGACTCCTAGCAAAATCTGTAGAACATTTTAACCCATTAAACACAAGTTTTAACCAACTTTCATGTCATTTCTTGAAAAAGGAATAGAAATTATCCTTTATAAAGTAAGATAAATGAGTTGAAAGTTCTAATAAAATATTTCCCGTAAAATGCTCTAAATATTTATGCAAAAATAATTTAGCTTCAAACTATATTGATATTATTTTTTTCAATTTATCTGAGAGTACCTTGGTGAAAAAATAGGAAAGTTTAGATGGTCATAAAACAAAAATTTTGCCTACCAGCGAAAAATCCTTTGGAGGTTTTATTACACATATCTAGAGCTATCAACTGCAGATGGAATGATTCCGCGCCCAAAATACTGTTGCATAGTGTAATACATAAACATTTTGCAAAAGTGCCTGTGACCATATTCAACCATGTTTTTTTCTGCGTGAGAATCACATAATTTTTGTTTTTGGTTAATTACACATTTGCTACTAACAATATTACGAGTATTTTATTATTTTCAAGTTCTAAATAGAATAATAAGTCAAGTGCGTTAAATACAAAAGTGCAGTTATCTCATCTCAATTTGTGGTCGGTCATATATGTTGGTTCGGTATAAGATGTTAAAGTCAGGCTGTCTAAAACAAACAACATACATTTGTAAGTATACAAATATCAAATACACTGTATATGTAAATGAATTTTTGTATTTAGTAGGTATTAGGGTATCCAGTCGATTAACCGTCATTCGGTTATCCGGTTAATTTTTGTCAATTAACTGTTCGAATAATTTATTCGAATAACGAATAAACCAAATAATTTCTCGAAATGTAGTTTTCTTGAGTTATAAATTAGAAAATTTTGTATTTTTATGATCAATTTATGTAAACTACATCTTACTGTTACATTCCAGTAAAAATAAAAAAAAATTAAAATAATAATTTTTAGTTAGGTACTTTTTCTTCCGCTTTAGAAGTAATAAAACAGGATCCAATTATATATAGAAAGATTTATATCAATTTCTCTGCTATAAGACGTTGATATTTGGATGTTATTTTTACAAAAAAGAAAAGAAAAAAACTGAAACAAATGAATAACAATGTTATGCATAATTTTCTTTATTAAAATATTAATAAAAATTAAAACTAATTTCCTTGAGCCGTTAAAAAGGATTTGGATATTCATTGCAATTTTGCACATCGTGAATAGGACATGACATAACACAGGTATTCAATTCATTGAAATTATATGAATTTGTACTATTTCTGGATCACAATTTCAGTATCTTACTGATTTCTTTGGATGCATTTTTTGTTGGGATAGAATGTCATAATACACAAGTCGTAATACTTTTAATTGTTAACATAAATGTACCCAAAAAACATTAATTTAGTAATTAACAAATTATCATTCTTACACAAAAAATACACTTACGTGAAAAATGTATTAAATAAAGCGGAATTAGGAGAATATTTTATAGTATTAGCCAAAAAATAAAATTTTTCATACAAATAGGAGAAAATAATTACGAAATGAATTTGATGTTATATTATGTTTCTAAGTAACTATTTCAATAGATTAAATGCTATAATTTGTGTAATTTATATGTTTTACATATATAACTAAGGTTACTCGGTTAATCGAATAATTTCTCAATAATAGGTTATTAACCGATCAACTTTTAACCTCAAATAATTATTTGTCGAATAAACCGATTAATATGAACACCCGAATAATTGGATACCCTAGTATGTATGTATAGTACATATTTGTTTTTTTTTATTCTTAAATTCATTTATACCTACTCTACATAGTATTTTCATGACCATGACAACGAGTTCGGGTACATAGAAGAAAATAGTATAATAAAATAAAAGACAACATTTGTAAATAGCTTTCAAACATTTTCTTTTCTTTTTTATTTTTTGTATTATAATATTAAATTGTTTTTTGTTACTTTTTCTGTGCTTTTACCAGATTTGTTAAATTTCCTGATTGAATTGCTTGCCACCAAATACTGACGAAGATGTTGTGGTCGTGGTGTTTACACTCAGAGAAATAAATCTAATTAATAAATATAAAATTGTTTTATAAAGTTTTTAAGCTGAAGAAAATAATCAAATTAAATAAAATCACTACTTATAAAAGAGAATATTTAGCATTAAGTAATTTAACAAATATTTCTTCTTCGAGTGTTTAATATAAGTGGCAGACAAAATTTAGATTCTACATTTTTGTTATTTTGCATAATCTATGGATGTGGTGTAACTTGTTTTGTAATGAGAAAAATTGTATTGCATGGACTTTACAATGTTGGTCGTTTAGTATACTAACATGTTTACATTAGATCATTTCAAGTTAATATTAGTAATACAGTTCTTTTTCTTCTTCATCATCTTCATCATCATTATCATAACCATCAAACGCCTTTTTCTAGTTTGCGCCACAAATTGGAAACACAGCTATCCATATGTATGTATGTGTAGAGATACATATATACACATATATATAAATAATGATGTGTACCCAGCAAACGGAAAGGTCTGATCTTAAATTGAGAATGATTTGAAATGAAATGGTTTCTTAAATGTCAAAGGTTTCATTACAGAATGATTTGAAAAAATAAAAATTTTTTCAACATAAAACCTACCCTTTTCTTCTGGAGAAATACCTATTGGAACAATTAAAAAGTCCATTTTGCTTATTACATATTTAGTTATGCCAATTGAATGCAAAACAAATTGATATACATATTCACATGTGCATTTTTTTCTAATTTGAATTTTGTTTTTAAATACCATGATTTCATAAATTTGTGTTTTTTTTTTTTTTTTTTTTTTTTTAATTTACAGATATACGCGTTTTTATGAACATCAATTGCCAAATTTTGTTTATTTTTGGTAAATTTTCATTGCATTTTTTATTATAGTGACTTATTTTTTGTGTATTTTGCAGTATTATTTTTTATTCAAACTTTTTTGTAATTTTATGTTTTTTGAAACAATATATAAGTACCTATTTTTTTTTTTTATTTTGATATAAAGTGTTATTCTCAAATTAATATCTTTTAATTTTCTTTTTGTTAAAAAGCAGTATAATTTAAAGTCATTCTCAATTTGATATCAATCATTTGTGTTTGCTGGGTGTATATTCGTATTCGTAAATAGAATGTTCAAGTTTTTCCAAAAGATATATTGAGTCATTTCTATTAAAGTGGTAACAACTGTCAGGCAATAGCATTTATTCAATGTCAAGAATGTGGTTCTATTTTAAAAAGTTGCTACAAACTGAAAAGTAATTTTAATCAAATTGAAATTCTATTGTGTTTGAATAGCAGTGGCGAAATTAGTACAAAACATTGTCAACAAATAATCGCAATAAAAATTAACAAAAATGTAATATCACTATTAGTATATCTATTTAACTGTAAATACTAAGATTACAATATTTTCTATAAATTTAAATTCGTTTGAAACCTGGCGTTTATAAATATTTATTTATTTTTTATTTTATTATCTATTCATAAACCTAATAGTATATAACGTTTGTAGACATTATGTATTAGTTATTAAAAAATAAAACTAAAATATATTTACTTTTATAAATCAATAAACAAACATTTTTATTGTTTATGACATTGCCGACATTTGAATATATCCAGGAAAAGTTGTATTAGTTCTACAACTAACTCCATAACGCATGTACTCGTTCTACTTTGGCGTTACAACTAATGATTTTTGTTTGAAATTGTCACATCCAGAACTAGTTCTACAGAAGTGTCAATTGGGAACCAGTAATTTGTTCGAAGAAGTGATGAAGAAGTCATACAGAATTAGTTCTTAAGCAATAGTTCTCAAAATCATTCTTTAAAACGAATATAGAATCATAATAAGGTTTTATTCAATAAGTTCCAAAATTAGTTGTGAAACCACCAGTTAAAAGGATGTTATTAAAGAATCTGAAGTGGTTGTGATTACACCAGTTCTACGACAAATGATTTTAGAACGTGTTCTAAAATTATTTCTGGGTACTTACTTATGTTTCTAAAAATTTAAAAAAACATTTTTAAATTACTATTTGAAAACATTTAGGAATTGTTGTGGTAATGTTGATGTTTAGATTTTGAATAACCTTTTGAATGTGTTAAAAAACTTTGTGTATTTAGTTGTTTTATAAAATAATTAAAAGCATTATTATATTAAAAAATTGTTTTCAGTCAAAGTTATAATTTTATTATTCAGTCCCATAAAATTAGAAAAACAATTGTAAACACGCGAGAACACGAAACAGGAAGTTTTCTTTTAAATATAATCTAAAGAAATTACATCTATTGTTATTTTTTTGTTTTTGTAACTAGTTGCAGGTGATGTACCATAATTTTTATATGGAGACAATTTTATGTACTCATCTATGTTTATAAAAATATACATACATATGTATACCTACATGTAATTTACTTGTAATTGTTGGTATTTAGAGATTTTTAACACGCTCTGCTCTAAATTCATCACCAAACGACATTAAAGTTTATTTACACATGATAAATGACACAAACTACTACATGTAAAATTAGTTGGTTCTTGTTACACCTGTTGTTATTTGTTTTTTGTATATATGTATTCTCCTGTTACATACAAATCATGGCTGAAACGCCCTCAAAAAGTATTATGAATGAGTTCCTTTTTGCTACTTCGATATGCCGCAACACCAATGCAAATAATAATAGCAGAATGTAACTAACTACCAAAGCGTTTTACACCACTATAAATTGATTTCAGATCAGTTAATCTAAAAGACAATACTACGTTTATATATATATATTATATATATAATTTGGTATATATATATACAGTTAGGGACAAAACTATTTGTACACCCATGCATTTCGTATATCTTCAATAATTTATAAAGAATAAAAAATTATTATATGTAGTTTTAATTCAGGTCCATTTTTATTGAATTATTTGATAAAAAATAAATTAATATATAACACATTGTTAAAAAAAAGTACAATTTAAGTAAAAATCTTTGGGACAAAAGTATTTGTACATCAGTACTTTGTGCAATTATTTGTACGTTGGACTCTTGTATGATGATTTTTTTAAATACCGTTATATTTTCTTCGTTAATCGAGTTTTATTTTACAAAATAAGAAGTTGGTTTTAACGTTTTGAATAATAAGCACATCAAAAATGGGAAAGCGAAAAGAGTTGAGTTTGGATATTAAAAATTTAATTATTGATGAACATAAAAAAGGAAAATCTCTCCGGAATATAAGTAATTTAGTAAATTTGCAACATTCCACAGTACAATACATTGTAAGCAAGTATAAAAACAGCGGATCTGTTGAAAATGTGCGTGAAGGTATACGAAATATATGAGGTGTACAAATAGTTTTGTCCCTAACTGGTGTCTTCATTATATATATATATATATATATATATATATATATATATTTATAAGTGAATATTATTTGCAAATAAAAATTTTTTTAACGTTCATAGAATTTTTAACAATAATAATAATAATACTTTTGCTTCCGGTATCTTAAGTCATAAAATATTAATATCCTAAAGATGTTAACTTCATTCAATTGCACTACACTTTTGACCGCTATTGCATTTGTGAACTTGTAATATTGGAAGATTGTTGCAAGTGTAGAGTTGATTATATTTTTGCTGTTATTCTTCTGTAATTATATGGTATCAACGCTATTTACCGTCTACTTTACAATTTTCTTATGCTTCTTGTGTTAAGAGATACTTAAATACTTTAGTAAATAACTTAAGGCTTAACACTTTAGGATAAAGTAATAAAACAAAAGTGGAATTAAAATATCTATGCTTACTTATATATTTGTATGTATTTATGTGTGTGTAGTGGTGTCTTCATTATTTTTATTCAAAATTGTTTTTACAAATATAAAACAAATTTCTTAAAAAAATAATAATAATAATCTGAATAAAATACGGAAATGCTATAATTTATAAAATTGATTTTTATGTTTTTTCTATAAAAATTGATTTTTGGTAGAAAATAGAAGTGATCACCGATTTCGTTACTTTTTCTTCTATCTCCTCTGGTTTAGCTATAAAATCGATTTTTCTGTTTTTCATATAAAAATCGTATTTTGTTCGAAAATATGAGTGATCACGGATTTTGTTTCTGTTTGTTGTATCTCCTATATAAGTGATCACAGATTCTTTTTTTATCTCTTGTGGTTTAGCTATTAAATCGATTTTGTGTTCTTCACTTAAAAATCGAATTTGGTATAAAATATGAGTGACCACGAATTTTGTTTATTTTTGCTTTAGTTATAAAATCCATTTTTGTGTTTTTCATACAAAAATCGATTTTTGTTCGAAAATATAAGTGACCACAGATTTTGTTTCTTTTTGTTCTATCTCCTCCGGTTTAGCTATAAAATCGATTTTTGTATTTTTCATACAAAAATCGATTTTTGTTCGAAAATGTAAGTGACCACAGATTTTATTTCCTTTTGTTCTATCTCCTCCGGTTTGGCTATAAAATCGATTTTTGTATTTTTCATATAAAAATCGATACTTGGTAGAAAATAGAAGTGATCACCGATTTCGTTACTTTTTCTTCTATCTCCTCTGGTTTAGCTATAAAATAGATTTTTCTGTTTTTCATATAAAAATCGTATTTTGTTCGAAAATATGAGTGATCACGGATTTTGTTTCTGTTTGTTGTATCTCCTCTGGTTAAGATATAAAATCGATTTTTGTGTTTTTCATATAAAAATCGATTTTTGTTCTAAAATGCGGATGATCACATATTTTCTTTCTTTTTGTTCTGTCTCTCTGGTTCAGCTATAAAATCGATTTTTATGCTTTTACAAGGAGCAAGGAAAATCTGAATAACTATTGTGAGAAAAATTTAAGGACTGATGCTTTGGCTTACAATTTAAATATGTATTAATAATATATTCCCTGCAGTCAATGGTGGCAGTTGCGTACAAGTTACCTAACCGACTACATTATGGTACCACTAATCACTTTATTAGCTACGTGACTAGTCACTTTAACATGGGCTTGTCCTACTATATTGCCACCTCAACGACTTCATAGTGGCACTTCCACGACTACCGAAGGGTCAATAAAATGACAAATAGGCACTTCAACGACCAAAAGATTGCCCTTTTTTATATACACAGTCACTTCAACGGCTACAAAGTGTAACTTTTGGGCGCACACAACCACTTTACTGGTTACAATGAGTCAGTTAAAAATTTTTGATTCATCTTTTCGTCTTTTTCCCGCTTACCATATAGTCAGTAAAGTGCCAATTGCTAATACGATCATTGGTGAACATTGAAGAGCGGCAGGTGACTATACACCAATGAATCTTACTATGGTAAATTTAAACCGATCTTCATAAAATTTTGCAGTGTCATTTATTCTTACAAAAAATGTATTTGTGACGAATATTAAGTTGATACTAAAATTTTTATGGGATTTATACTCTATGTTTATATGGAAGCTATTTGGCACACGGAATTATACATATATAAAACTTATTTGTGCCAAATTTCATCAAAACATTCATATTTTTAAGGTATTTATAAGTGTTAAAACTCTATTCCGGGAGGATATTTGTATGGGAGCCAGGTGAAATAATGGGCCGATCATGAACAAATTCCGTAGGCTTTGTCCTTGTGAAAAAAAATCATATGTACCAAATTTCATCAAATTATCTTCAAAATTGCGACCTGTACTTTGAGCACAAGCTTTACATGGACAGTCAGCCAGCCAGCCGACCACACGGACGGACGGACATGATTAAATCGACTCAGAAAGTGATTCTGATTCGAACGGTATACTTTAAGTTGGGGGTCGGAAGATTTTTTCTTTTTTTTTTTTTCTCTGCGTTACAATATTTGCACAAACACCTATGGTGGTATAGGATATAATAAAAATGTAAGTTATATCATTAATAGTCATAACAAAGGACACAGGGCTAGCTCTTCATGATTTTTAATTAATTGTATGAACAAATAAACCAAGGTTAAATTTTTCAGTAAATAGTGTCCTTATTATTTTTCGATTATTTTATTTAAGAAAAAATTGCATTAAGCACAAATCCATACACATAAATACCTATAAAATATCATTGATTGTAAAAATGGAATTTACATAAACATATTTTTTTTTCTGGTCCATATCATCGTCAACATTATCTTGATTGGTTGGCTTTTTTTCGTTTTTAAATGTACATACATTCATTTATAAAGAGAAAATACAAATAACTTTTGTGGTCTTATGAAGATGATGATTTCGTGTGTATTTAGGCCCAGTTACGTGATGTAACAAATAACGGAAAAAATAAAATCCAGTTTTATTTTGTTGTATTTAGTTGCGAATTTTTGTTATTGTTCGAAAGATTCTTCTTTTGAGAATGAAAACAATCGTGATGTTGATTGTGCAGCTCCTGCAAAAAAACTTGTAGTTTTTTTTTATGGGTATATTGGAATATACATAAATGTATATATGTAAGTATGTGTATTAGGATAGCTCCATTTAATTGGAAACACAACAAGTTATCGATTTTCCAAACTAAAATGAAAGTTTAGTATGTTTTTTTTTTTTTTTTTTTTAATTTTGCAACTAACATAATCCGTTGATAATATATACGATATCGTTTAAATATTGTATCTTTCGAATTTTATGATACTATAATTATGGACACTATGTCACTAATCATGTCTATTACTTTTCGTATTATTTATATAATAATGACATGACATCCATGAACATTATGAGATACCACAGTTAGAATAAAACCATCAGAATTTAGCAAATCTGGCCTCGTATATAAAATTGACATATAAAATATTTATGAATTCTTTTAATAACTCTGAAACTATGTATGTAGATTGGTAAATAAACAGAAAATAGCTTTCAGATGATTTAATTTGGAATTTATTCTTTAAGCGCTCATCTATCTTCTATCTTCTATATATATAAAAATTAATGTGTGTTTGTATGTATGTATGTATGTATGTATGTATGTATGTATGTATGTATGTATGTATGTATGTATGTATGTATGTATGTATGTATGTATGTATGTATGTATGTATGTATGTATGTATGTATGTATGTATGTATGTATGTATGTATGTATGTATGTATGTATGTATGTATGTATGTATGTATGTATGTATGTATGTATGTATGTATGTATGTATGTATGTATGTATGTATGTATGTATGTATGTATGTATGTATGTATGTATGTATGTATGTATGCATGTATGTATGTATGTATGTATGTATGTATGTATGTATGTATGTATGTATGTATGTATGTATGTATGTATGTATGTATGTATGTATGTATGTATGTATGTATGTATGTATGTATGTATGTATGTATGTATGTATGTATGTATGTATGTATGTATGTATGTATGTATGTATGTATGTATGTATGTATGTATGTATGTATGTATGTATGTATGTATGTATGTATGTATGTATGTATGTATGTATGTATGTATGTATGTATGTATGTATGTATGTATGTATGTATGTATGTATGTATGTATGTATGTATGTATGTATGTATGTATGTATGTATGTATGTATGTATGTATGCATGCATGTATGTATGTATGTATGTATGTATGTATGTATGTATGTATGTATGTATGTTTGTTTGAAGTCTATAGCCGCCTAAACGGCTAAACCGATTTTCTTGAATTTTTCACAGTGTGTTCCTATATCCCTGGGAGGAAAAATAGGCTACTTTTTATTTTGAAATTCCATGTGGGCGAGGTGCCACGCCCACTTACTAAATAACTATTAAAAGTAATATATCTCGGAAATTGGTAATACTAGAGTCCTCAAATTTTGCACGAACAACTTTGAAACCTATATGAACATTCTGGAAAAAAATAGCGAACTAGCAATAGGGGGTGTGGCACATCCCACGCCTAATATTGCTTGCCAATACTAAATGCCGTAAATTTAGGAAACTATTACAGTTACATTTCCCAAATTTTGTATAATAAACTTAAACTTAATAGTGCGCGTGTCATCTCTCATATAAAGTTAATACCAAAATTTTTATATCTGGGAAACTATAAAAGTTAGAGAGCTCAAATTTTGTACGACTAGCATTAGCTTCAATATGAATATTTTGGACAAAAATTGGTACACTAGCAATAGTGGGCGTGGCACCTCCCATATAAAGAAAATATTAAATGATCATATCTGAGAAAATATAACAGTTAGAGTTCTAAAATTTTGTTGGAGCCACTTTGGTATCAATATTAATATTTAAGAAAAATATGGGCGGACTAGAAGTAGGGGGCATGGTACCTCCCATATGAATTAAATGCAAAAATCCGTATATTTGGGAAACTATTGGAGTTGGAATGCTCAAATTTTGCACAAAGAATTTTGACATCCATGAAAACATTTGTCTAATAAATTAGCTGATTATGGGGGTATGGTCCCTCCCATAAAAATTAAATACAAAAATTAGTATATTTTTTTAATCCTTTAATTACTATGTATTTCATTGCGGGGGGTGGCGAAGCACACCGGGTATTAGCTAGTCCAATATATAGTTTGATATTTTTTGTTGCCCTGCTCATAAAGTTTGGAAATTATTTTTTGGAAATTATTAATAATTACTTCCAAAAAAGTGAAAATAAATGTATTTTTAGCTATAAAAAATGTTAACAATTTCTAAGAAAATTAAAATTTTACAAATTTAATTATTTTTATTATTTTAATAAGCCTAAAAGAGAATTTTTATTAAAAGAAGTTTTAAGAGAAGTACTTTAAAATCAATGAACAAAAAACATAAAATAATAAAATCATTCCACTACCATGGGTTTTTTTTCAGCACAAAGTAATTTCTTTTAATGACAACACAATGTGAAATTATGACTTTTTCAGTTAGGGTTGCCAGACGGCCTTAAATGAACTTGATTGCCAAGGTATTTTATAAGTTGGCAATTTGTTGTGAATATTTTTTTCTGATAGCGATAATCTAGAAGCATTAAAGAATCCAATGCCATCTGCTTTATAATAACTGAATATATATATATGAGATATACGAATCGTTTTACAATAGAGGACTGTTTCAAATTTAAACAAAATTCTTTAGAACAAATTGATTACCATATGTTTTATATCGATCACTGTTTCCCAGAGACTTACTTGAAAACTTCCGAAACACATACGCTTATATTAATTTTTTTAATGCCGTGAAATATCAATGGATATTGTAATATTTGTATTGAGTCAAAACAAAAAAGGTGTTCTCTATGTTTTATTACTTTTTCAAATGACAATTGCACAAATCTTACCTCATTTCTTAATATTTTTCCATCACACAAACGGATGTGCTATGTTAACTCTTATTTTAAAAAATTTAAAACCTATATCCCTATTGTACCGAAATTTTTATATATGCACATAGGTTTTTATATATCATATGGGTTTCATATATAAAATAAAATAGTTTTGGCGGAAGTAGATTGTTAAGTTTTTTTAGAAATCAAGATCGTTTTTCAGGAATGTCAAGTTAGATCAAAATTCGAATCTGGCAACCCTATTTTCAGTTCTTTTTTTTGCTTGGTAGGTATAGGATATTTTATTGATAACGAGATTATCTATATTTTCATTCTTGTTTTTCATGTTTTACTTGTGAAATATTTAAATATATTGTATATGTAAATGCTGGACACAATTAGTAAAATTGTATGATTTTTAATTAAAACAAATTTTGGGCAAATACTGGTCGTCAATTAAATTCAAAATGTTAAAAAAAAACTTTTCTTAAACCTTTGACCTATGAGATTAATAGAATTTTAGTTTAGTTTAATATTACGGTGAATATGAAATGAAAAAATTAAATTTGTCATGATTGCTGCCATCAAAATTTCAATTTCATCTAAAGTGTTAATGGATCTTGTAATGCTGCTACTGCAGTTGCATGCAAATTGTTGTAATTTGCTTCCGTCTTTTAGAGAGTATCGTACTTCGTTTGTTGCACTACCTTACATTACATATAATGAATTTTATCTTAAAGTGCATGGTTGCCAAAATAAATCGGTGGCTGCCTCTCTACAAGATTGTTTGTTTTTTTTTGCTGTCTGTACGTCAGTCGTCTGACTGGCTGCCGGCTTGCCTGCCTAACGGAATGACTAGCTCTATGTATAGTTAACTTGGTCATCTATACTTTTGTCTGCTTCTACTGTTGTTGGATGAAGTTGAATCAACACTCGTGCCGAAAACGTGACCTAGGCTGCTCAAAAATCTACACTTGCACCCATTATATTTACAGACAGTCAGTACTGGCAGCAAGCAAGTAAGCAAGTATCTTTTCGGACTGCTGCCATGCAAAGCAACAGACTACAGCCTCAAGGCATTTGGCCAATCTGACATGTAAAGGTAATAAAAACACTACCAACACAGCACAACCACCCGCGAATTACAACAATTCTGTGTTTCGTTTTAATATAAGAAGTAGTAAATGTTTGTATGTTTACTATTTACATGAGGTTAATAATTTGCACCATGCACTTATAGTAAGCTAAATTTTTTTCTTATGCTTTTTGATATCTACAACATACACATATGTTTTCTTTCCTCGAGTATATTCGTACATACATATGTACATATGTATAGTGTATGTGCTTATTATTATCACTGATATTTTGAAGATAAAAATTTTACCTTGACTCTGGTCATACAGATAAATCGAGGCTGCAAACTGAATATAAATGTATGTGTAAATTATACAAACAATGTACTAAGTTCGATGAAGCTGTTGTTATTTCTCACTTTAAAGTTAATGGTACAATATTAATCTTAATTTTCTCATGTGTTTGCTACAAGCAAATCCTTTGACATACACATATACGTATGTATCAGTAAAACTTATCTTGATTTTCACATTCAAACTTTATTTGTATGGATTTATGAATGTATGTATATAATCGTAAGTAAACATGAACACTAGAGTGTCCCGAGAATAGCCTTTTTCGAGATTTCGATGTAGGATGACCCCTCAAACGATGCGTAAAAATTAGCTTATTACGAAAAAATTATTAAAAAAATTTTTAAAATTGATCTTCAGTTACCTACCAGCGATTAAAAAATCATGGGTCCCATACATTTTGGTAAAAAAAAATTTCGGTTTTTTAATCGAAATGGGTATCAAAAATTCGTAATTTTATACTGGTTTTGAAAAAAATATTTAAAAAATTCTTCCAATAGGATTTTGTTTCGTTAGAAGACTTTTTAAATGCTGAAAATATTTTTTTAAAATCTGGAAAATTATATATTATCAACAGTACTTGCTATAATGCAAATTGTTAATATTTTAGCCTTAAAAGCAACAAAATTGTAAAATTATTATCTATTTTTTTAAGAAAAATATTGACATTTTTTTTTGCAAATTTTTTTAAAATATTTTTTCTATAAATGGTAGGGTATTCACTCGAGTATTGTTTGTTCGATTAATCGGCGAATGAAAATCAAATAATTGTTCGATTAAATTAAAATCAAGAATTTCGAGTAACAATTTATTCGAGCAAATTATTCCGATTAATCGAATAATTCGAGCAAAAAAATATTTTAAATATTTCCTTTCTTAACTAATTTTTAGGATGTTTAAATTTTAGTTTTCTAAAAAATTTAGCTTAAAAACAATATTTCAAAATTTTTGTATAGAATGTTTTGAATATAAAACTGGTACCATAAATTGGAATTTTATTAAAAAAATGTATTTATTAAAAAGCCGAATATATGGCTAAATTGCAATACGTATAGAGGATGTGATAGTTTAAATGAAATTTGTATTATAGTAAGAATTTCGACTTAAAAATAAGTTTAGCATGTAAACTCGTTCTTTATTTAGGAATAGCTGAAAAAAGGATAGACCAAAGTGCTTTCTCTCATTTTCAAAATGCAATAACTCAGAAACTAATAAATATATTTTCGCAATTCTTTCACAGTCTAACGGAGAAAAATCCAAATAATATATAAAATAAAATATTTTACATTTTGGTAGAAATTGTGGTTTAATTCATAATAGAGTCAATTATAATTCGTACGCGTACATTTGAGAGAACGAATTATTATTCTTTTAAATTCACAATAAATTTGTCTATTAAATGGAGAAAAAAGTAATTATTTCTAACTAATTGCATATTTGACTAATTTGTTATACAAGTTTATATTACGAACTTTATACATTTGTATAATTTTAAATGATCATCTTAAGGCCTTCCAAATATTAAACATAATTAAACAATGAGTTATAAAGCATTATAAAACCTTATACTCGAAATAAATCTTTAGTAGATCTCCGATACTTAAAAATATTGTACAAATACTTAAAAATATTGTACAACTGTATTTTCGAGTTATTTGATTATTCGAACAATTAAAAAGTCGAGTAAAATGAATACTCTAATAAATGGCTTAAAATTACGAATTTTTTTATACCCATTTCAAGACAAAACTCAATACTATTTTTTTGATGAAATGTTCTAGACACGTGACTTTCAATGGCTGGTAAGGAACTGAAGATCAGTTTTAAATTTTTTTTAAATATTTTTCCCATGTTCAGCTAATTTTAACGCATCATTTGAGGGGTCTCCCTACAAAATTTTTATCTACGGGACACTCTAATGAACACATGTTGATAAAAAAAAAAATATATTTAAAAGGAAATATTTGTGAACCAGTAGATACTTAATAGCATACGAATAAAAACACACACACATATACATAAGTAAAAGTAAAGCAATTGCACCTTGTTGCGATTTGAAAATATATTTGTATGTAATATTCAGTGAAAGAGTTGGTTTCATAAATCAAATTAAAGAAATTCATAATCATTATTGATTTCTTTAAGGCGTGATGTGTCCCTCTGCATTAATCATAATTAGTTTAACTTCATATGTACATACATTAAAAATAAAAGCTTAGCTTGTGTTAAAAGCAAATTAAAAACAAATTTCTAATGAATATGAAAGAAATAAATATGCAAAAAAGTACTTGTGAAGTGCTTAATTTAGAAAATACAGCTGCTCCAGTTTCCAATGTTTAAAGGCCAAAGATATTTAATAATATTTTTTTTTCTTATTGGCAATAAATGTCTTTAAAAAATATGTATTAGCAAGTAACATCGTTAATGTTGGTGTCTGTCATCAGCAGCGTCAAAATCACGACAATCAGTCACAACAACAACATTAAACATTTGTAACAACAAACTTGTCTTCATAAATGTAAAAAAAACGTCATAATGTTTTTACCATCATGCGATACATTTTCTTTCTATTCATTTTCGGAAAATATGTGAAACAGTTTTAAATAATTTCACATAGTTCGTGCAATTTATTTAATAAGAAAAAAAAAAAAAACATAATAAATTATAAATATTAAATTATTAAAACTATGTACGTATGGAACGATGAATAAAGATATTAGTCTTAGTCTTGATGGCTCCGGGGCAATTTAGTCGCAAAACCAATTTATGGCTAAAATATATTGTATGTTTTTAAAACTAATAAAGCATCATGTACATGAAATTTCAACTGAAATTGCAACAAATTAAATATTTCGTGTAAAAATGTTGAATCAATTATATTCATTAGTATTGGGAATTTAGTGAAATTTATCAATAATCATAACGTCATATGTAGAAATTATAACTGCATTAATCATTATAATTTTAGCAAACGTTTCTCACTAAAACTTAAATATTTTTTAGTAACTTTTAAATTTGTTAAAATAAAGAACATTTACATTCAAAATAACGTAAAACGTGTAACTTTCAACCAAATAATACCCAGCCAAATAAGCCTTCACCAAAATTTGAGGAAGAAAAACGAAACTTAGCACATTGTTTCGTCTTGACGTAATTTTATGATACACAATTGTTGGAAAATACGTAAGAGAGTTATATGATCACAAGTGATTATCGAAGAATTTTGATGTGTTGTATAAGACGTGAACTCAAAAAGGTGAAAACCGAGAAAATTATGGTTTAAAAGAATAAAAAAAATTATAACTTTTAATATTTCAATCGCTTTGAGCCACCTCTAAATTTGATTTAGTCGGTGTAGAACTTTGTATTTTACAGTTTTTGCGCTATTCGAACATTTCTAGGGAGTGAGATCGAAAATTTAAAAACCTTTGTATTCTTTCATATAAAAGAGGACCACCCTAATATGAATCAATTATATTTATTAGTAATAAGTATGTTCAATATATACACATAATAATGTGTGTGTATATTGAACGAATATGAAATTATATTATAGAAGTTTTGTTTAATAACAAGAATATAATTGTCCATTTTAATTAATTGTAATTTGAGTGTTTTATTTTCAGTAACTGATTAATTGGTTATTTGAATTAATAGTGTTTTGAAATCATACGTATGTACATATATCATGAAGGTACCTCGAAATAACTACCTAATGAAATAAGTCCCAACTAAATCCGTCTTAACAAAAATGAAGAATCTCTCAAATACAATGAAATAAGTGCCACGCCTATTTTTGCCCACTTTTATTGTATTGCAATGTATTTGCTAACCAAAAAGCAGAGCAACCGTTTCTTACAAAAAGTAAGCTTGGCATCCAGTCAGTACTTCTTTTAAGGATATATACACAGTGACGATAACTTTGGAAAATTCTTCAGAAATACTTCGAATTTTTTCTTTTAGTAAACAATTTGATCTGGCAATGATATTTTAATTAAAAATATGGCAAGTATGTGCATAAAAATTAATTTACAGATACGTTTTCGATTTAAATACCAAAAATTGTTGCTCATAATAATAGATACAGTTAATTTATTTCCAATTTTTTTATATTAAATCGAGTTTTATTATACGTTTTTATTATTTTTACATAATAGAATAAGAAAAGTTTTATTTAGGTTAAAAATATTATAAAGAAATAGTATTTTGACACAGAAAATGGGAAAAAACAATCAGTGCATCAAATAGGAGAGAAAAATAGTTCAAAACAAGAGAAAAATGGAAAATTTTTACTTGAATTTGCAAGTAGGGGTTTAGGAAAATATCTACGTTATCTATAAAATGTTTTTTTACAATTAAAACTTTTTACGATTAAAACTTGTAAAAAATATTTTGTTTCTCCATTTTTTTCCGCGTGTAAATTCGGACTAAAGTAAATTTATTTTAAGAAGTTTTAACAGTATCTTAAAATTTTGTTAGAACTTTTCTGGCAATTTTTTCGGGAAATTTGTTTTACAGACGACGAAGCCAAACTATTTGCAGACCTACTTCATTAAAAATTATAGCGGAAGTAGCCTTCAAAGAAATGAAGGGGTCACTTTTTTGCCTATACAGAAATCCTCCTTTCCGTTTCTAGGGTTCTTTAAGAGGTCTAATACGAGTTTATTCCATTTATTTTTTAGATAATGCATTTTGCGCAAAATATAGATGTCTTCCTGAGCCCCTTTTTGCCATTTCAAGGAATGACTTTGCAGTTTTCGCTTGTTTTGAGCCATTTTTCTCACCTATTTGGTGCACAGATTGTATCTTCCTAATGTAATTAGTTAGTTGTAGTTTCTTAGTTCTAACATGCTGTACTTAGCGAAGCCGGTGTTTTAAATACTACAGAGAAGAAATCTCTTTTAGTAAAAGGATTTATCAATATAAATTTTATTATTTTTTATTTTTTCATAACATTTGTTATTAAAAAAAAACATGAATTCTTATATAAAAAATTAATATAATAAATTAGTATTTTGTAAATAAGAATTAGTATTGATTTCCATTCATTTTTAATTTAAAAAAATATTTACTAAACTGGAAATCAAAAATACACTCAATGTTAGTGGAGGTTGGACAAATTGTCAAAAGGCAATAATATAACTTTTTCTGTTCTTTTGTTGTATTTGTCCAGGTATAAAAAATCGTCAGATAACGAAGAATGTTATTATAGGTCTTTTTTTCATTGAGGCTTATTATAAGTCGATTACATAATTCGTATTAAGTGTTAATTTTTTTCAAATTGTTATACAAAAACTTATGAATTGCTTCCCCCTCTGTTAGAGTTGTAGAATCTTTTAAAAGCTTTAATAGCTATTTCTAATGGTTGAAAAGTTTTCCAAAGATTACATAGTGCATCCATTTCAAGATTTGTAAAGGAACTTATACCAAACTCCAACAACGCATGATTAACACATTTGTTGATTCTTAAAAACTGTTCAATCATTTTTGACAAAGAGTACCATCTGTGTTTTACGTCACATATTAATGGTAGCGCCTTACCTTCTTGTTTTTGTATAAAATTTTGCTTTAAATAATTTACACTATGAAAATATAACCGACAGAAAAAAACCGTAATGTTGAATAATTCGAAAGAAGAAATTATTTGAAACCGGTCGGTTTTTTTAAATTTAAAACCCGGTTAAGCGGTTTCTGGTTTCAGTTTTTAGATACACTAATACTATTCCAATTACTTTTTTAATTGTATCAATTAAAATGTTCTAATATTTTTTTTACTAAAAATAATTCAATTTATCTGGTTTCAATTATTTTACTTATTGTATCAGTTAATAAATTAATCAAATATAAATAAAAATTTATGATAATTTGAATAATTTAATATACAATTTTTAGGTTGAATTTAAAATAATCAAATAAACGAATATGTATTATTCGTAATTGAAATCGGATTTTAGAATTTTCTATGCAAAATTTGAATTTTATTTGTTAGAACACTTTGATTTTGATTAATTAATTTAATTATAAAAATAAATGAAATCATTTTAAAATTCTGTTTAATAAGTTAATTGTCATTAATAAGTTAATTGACATCTTATTCCATAGCATGTCTTAATTAAAAAATCTGTTTTTAATATAAAATATTAGAATCTTTAACCGATTTAATACTCTATTGTTTAACGATAAATTCTAATATAAAATTTAGTTATGTATTATGTATTTTTATTCAGAACAGTTAAACATAAACCATAAACTATAGCTAGTGATTGATAAAAACAAAAGACTTTGGACACAAACTTCTTCTTATAGACTAATGTGACTAATGAAGTACGTACGTCTAAAATAGAAGAGATTAAAAAAAGAAGAAATATAAATATAATTTAATGTTTCACATAAATATACACATGCAATTAAGACATGCAGATGGTTAATTTAATTTGATCTTGTGCTGTTTTCTGTGTGCTTTTCTACAATGAGTTAAAAAGTTCTAACAAAGTTAAAAATGGTTCAAATATGAAAAGAACATGGGTCAGTAACCTAAAAACAAAAGCTATAAAAAATAAAGCACCTTGTTATAAACACAAGCAATTTTATACAAGAAAATGTTATAGTAAAAAAAGTACATTTATTAAAAAAATAAATATAAATATATATATATATATATATATATATATATATATATATATATATATATATATACATACATACATACATATAAACAAATATACATACAAATATGTATATATATACAAGAGCAATTACTTGAACCGAAAACACTAAGTACATGCTAGATAAATCCAATGAGCGCTGCCAACCTGTTAAAAAGAAAAGTAGTTAAGGAAAAAAAATAAATAAATAAATACAGAAAAGAACCTACAATATTAACAACCACTCATCCAGCCATTCAAACAACGAAGCAGTCACTTAAATCATATAATGACAATAACAGCATGTGTAATAAAGAACAAATAAAATTACCTTAATCTTTGCTAAGCTTATAAATACAATTAAAAAAACTTGGTTATACAGCCACACACATACATACACACACAAATTCATAATGAAATAAATAATTAAAGATCTTGGTAAATAATCTTTAAAATTTTTGAACTCAATTAAAACGACATTCAAGCTTTAATCAATAAAAAAAATTAAAGAAGAGCCTCATCAATACCACACATGCATTTGAATGTACATATGTATTGTAATGCTAAAAATATTAAAAATAAATTGTAAACCAGCGCTTTCCGTTAAAACAGAAGAAAGGCGTTCAATTGTTTGTTGTACCATTAAGTATTTGTTTTTGTTCTGTTTACTTGAATTCACTTGAATGTTAGTAGAATACGAGTAGAGGAAATTTTCACTGTTGACTTAAACACCTTAAGTGATTTAATAAGTACCCACTTTATTTGAAAGTTCTTTTCAACCTTTTCTCCTTTTTTCTTTTATTATATTTTTGTTTGATCTAACAGACGGCCAAGTTAGTAGTAGACGAATATGTATTTGAATTAAAACTTAGTTGGTCGGATAGTCGGTTAGTCAGTTGGTTAGTTGCTTAAAAAGTCTAAGAACATAAACACATGAAGTAAAATAAGAAAAAATATGTGTGTGTTTGTTAGTATGAAAGTCACTGTGTGACTATTATGGCCTTCATGGTGGCGCATGGCCTCTACTCTAAGTTATTTGTTTTTTGCTATGTCTATATGTATGTATGTTTATGTGTTGATTATTTTACATATAGTAATTTAAATTAAAATAAAACAAAAAAAAAAAAAAAAAAAAAAACACACACACATTAACTAAAAAAAAAAACTAAAAGATGGACAGGTTCATCACTTGGGTTGAAAGTACTGATGTAAGTTATATAATGGTGTTTTTTTTTTTTTATTTACCTGCGTCTATTAAAATAGTTACTTCAAGCAATTTGCAAACTAATTGAAATTTTAAACATTTTAATACTAATGTCCAGTGGAAATAACAGAGAATTTTTATTGTAATTTTTGCTTCTCTTTTTAGAAAAATGTTATTTACAATTTTATTTTTATAAGTTTTTACTGAAAATAATTAATGAAATAATCTTCAATTAAATTTATATTGTCAATTTCTCAACATTGAAAGAAAGCTTAGTTGGAAAATTGTATTGAATTTTTGAATAATTTTTCAATAATGCAACACAAAAAAAATTATAAACATTAAAGTGCTTAGATGTGTAGGGATACAAAAAAAAAAAAAAAAAAAAAAAAAAAAAAAAAACAAGCACAAACAAAAAACAATACCCACCATAAACTTCTTCATATTTTCGTTATATGGAAGATGGGCGGACCACGCCCATTTTTTGTTTCCAAGTTTATATCGACCCCGAACTATCTGTAAAAAATTTCGTTATCGTACATGCTTTTGTTTAAGAGATATCAGCAGAAAAGTATGAAATTAAGCTATAACGGACATTCTGTGTTTTTAGTGTTTAGCCCATAACTTTTTTGTTAACCGATTTTGCCCATTTTCAATACCAAACAAACCTTATATAAGATAAATATCTTATATAAGACGAACAGACGGACGGACATAGCTAAATCGACTCAGAATCGAACCAGGACCCAGAAAATGCATACTTTATGGGGTCTTAAATGATTCCTTTGACATGTTACATACGGAATGAAAAAATCAATTCGATTATTACCGTAGTTATAAAAGAATCTGTTATATTTTTCATAAATTCATTCATATTTAAGTATAATAAATACTTCGATATAACTTATTTGCAAAAATTGCTGATTTAACCTTTTGGGTTAATTATCTAAATTTCCAATAGACATTTCGGATTTTCAATATATTGGATTTTAAGGTACCATTGCAAATCCATTATATGTTGAAAAATGTCCGAAATATATCCAATTACATGTTTAAATAATGAAAATATGAAAAAAAAAATGTTAATAATATCTTAATATTTCGTGAATGAAAGAAGATTTAAGAATTATTCAAATGTATATTCCAATATGTCTCTATAATATCTTGAAGTTAATTTTCTTATAACGAAGATTTTTAGAATGCTACTAGAAGAAATCCGTATTTTTAAAAATATTTTAAAAATGGTACTCCTAACGTATATGGAAAAATTCAGATGTAATATTTTGAGAATCATACAACAACTATTTTTCATTACTTCTGTCGGTTAGAATTAGAATATAATTTGTAGTTGTATTGTAATTATTCAATAAATAAACAAATATTTTTTTTTATTATATTTTATAAAATAATTCAATAAAAATATTTTGTTCATTATTCGTTGGAATAAACGAAAAATGTATACTCTATAGAATAAGAACTTTCTTCTTTGGCAACCTTATAAGCAGTTCCATTACGAAATAATCAAATATGTATATACATTTTTTTTTATAAATGTTATAAAATATAAAATATATCAATTGATGATACATAAACGTTATTCATTGTAAATTGGAAAAACAAAATTTTGAAATAATTATTACAACTAATAAATAATATAAATGTTACTTTTGTTTTCTAGCAGTGATTCAGTAAAATGTCCCATAGAGTTATGAAATATGAATATCCAATATGAATATACATATACGGAATATGAATAATGTGTGTGTGTATTATATGTTGGCCCTCAAATTGGTTTAAATGAATTATGTCTGAATCATTTGGCAAAGAAAAATAATACAATAAAGTAATGCTTCTACAACATACTCTTATTACTCATTCAATTAACACTAAATCTGCTAGCCGAAAATGAATTGATACAAGGTCTTAGGGTTTTACAACTCTTAAATAATACATATTAATAACAAAAGTAAATAAACAATAATATTTATTTTTAATAAAATAGTATCAGTTTTCACTTCCTCTTATTGTTTATATTATTTGTTAAGATAAAATTAAATCTCTTTTGATTTAAATCTATTAAATATTCATATTAAGATTAAAAATTCCGTTAAGATTAAATATTATAAATACCTTAAAATATTTTTTAAAGAGCATAAATATTTGCGAAAAAATAGTTCTCTTGTTTTTATTACTCTGCAGTTATAAGCTCTTCAAAATTGCTGCAACAACAACAAACATCCTGCATTTTGCAGACAACAGCTGATTCATTAAAGTTGTTGAATGCAACCAGTTAAATAAATACAAACTCCAATTACTTGATGTTATGTTTGTATGTATGTGAAGCTAATTAAGTTCACCGACACCTGTATGCACAATGTTCGTTCACTCATCGCAGTAGTTGTTCATGAAATAGCTATCACTATTTTGCGTTTTTTTATTTATGCTTTTAACGTTTTTAGTGATATATTAGTAAAACCGTTTTTTGATTATTTCGTATCGCAAATTTTATTAAAAAAAAAAAAAAAAACATTTAGGTTTATTCTAGAAGCAATAATTAAGAGATAGCCGATGATAAACAAGCGCTAATGTTATATTTGGCTCGGGCGAATCTATATACCCACCACCAACTTTCTCAAATTTTACGTTATATGAGAGGTGGGCGGTAAAATGGGCAGACCATGCCCATTTTTTGTTTCCGAGTTTACATTAGTCCTTAAACTATTTGCACAAAATTTCGTTGACGTTTCACCTTATATAGGAAGTGGGCGGACCACGCCCACCTGAAATGAAGGTACAACGGAAACCCTGTGTTTCTAGTATTTTGTCCATAACTTTTTATTAACCGATTTTGCTTATTTTCAATATCAAACAAACCTTATATAAGATTAATATTTGAGCCAAATTTCTTCCCCCTATGTTGTCCTGTACGAGCCCTATCCTGCTTTCAACAGACAGACGGACGGACATAGCTAGATCGACTCAAAATCTAACCAGGAAATTCATACTTTATGGGGTCTTCAATGATTCCTTTGACATGTTACACACGGAATCAATATACCCTCCATGGTGGGTATAAAAAAAATACTGAAAATTTCTTCGTCTTAAAAAATTACACTTTCAACAGTATACATTTTTTTTTTTTTATTTAAAATAACCTCCTTCATGCTAAGATGAATTTTTTTAAAAATTTAGAAAAGAATCTCTTGAAATAAACACTATTATGGAAACATTGTTTTGTCCAGCATCTTTACGAAAGAAAGCTCTCTCTTGTTCGTGTGGCTTAAACAATAAAACTCTCATGTAAATATTTTCAAAATACTACAAATGTATGTTTGTACGAATATATTTTTTCGGTTTAAGTCTTTTTCTCCACCATTTAGAGGTTTTATGTTCAAGTTTAACACAATTACTGCACAGTTCCGTCACAAGCTTCCACTAGAGCAGTTCGTTCGGTACGTACGGATGGCCAAATAGTTGCTACAAAAGTGTTTAAAAAAGATAAAATAATACCAAGAAGTTAAAAAAATCAAGACGAAAAAAAAGCAAAAAAAAAAAAAAAACAAAACATGTTGTAGTATGTATTACATACTTTCATATCTATAAAAATACAATATATACATATATGTATGTGCATGTACATATATGTGTGTGAATATGTATGTGTTTAATGTACATATTTTAAAAAAAATTGCAATATCAACTTAAGTGAAATACAAGTTAAAGATCATTTCGATTTTAATGATAAATGCCATTTTTAAAAGGAAATTACTTTTACCTCCATGTCTCAATCAATCACTAATACTCGTAATAATAACAATAATAAATAAAATAACCCAACAAAAAAAAAAAAAAAAAAAAAAAGATAAAAAAAGGAGAAAAAAGTGTAATAATGATGATCATAAATGGAAGGTGTTTCACTTAAAAATAATTATTGTAATAAAAAAATAAATAGGTAAATAATTGTTTTAAAAACCTACACAAATGTGCAAAAATTTAATAAAAATAATAAAAAAAAAATAATGTTTAATTGTACTCGTATGAATATTATAAAATAAACCAATAAAACCCCACATTAAAGAGATATAAAAGATCTTAAATATCAGCCAACACAATATTGCAAAATAAATTAAGAAAAAAAAATCCATTAAATATTTGGTTTAATTGTTTTGGGTTATGAATTTTATTTAAAAGTGAGAGTTTAAAATTATTTATATATGTATATCTATATATATATATATATATATATATTTTTTTTTTTTTTTTAACTTAAAATTACATATAGATTATATTGTTGTTGCGATTGTTGTAAGTAAATTGCTAATGTAATAAAGAGTATGTAATTTTATTATTTTTGTCTTATTTATTTAATAATTATTTATGCAAGAGTCGCAAAAAGTGGTGCGCATGCGTTTGAAATAATATGCATATTGCTTTAATACATACATACATTAAACCTGTACTAAAAAAAAAAAAAATGTTGTGTTTAAAGCTATGAATGTTATCTTAAATAACAGAAATCTATAAATTACTTTGGAAATAAATTCATTTAGAAAAGTGTTACTTTTAATTAATTTTTGTTTTTTAATTTTTAAACTTTTAATTGATTTTCGGAACGGATTCCCACAATTTGATTGGTTTCATATCAATTTTAAGATGCTTAAGAAATAAATTTTAAAATTATACATTAAACCTGTCCTACAAAATTTTCAAAATAAATTTGTTGGTGGTATTCATATATGCAATTTAATGTTTGCAATAAAAGTTAAAAGTTGTGAACAATACATTTCAATATACATATTTTTCAGTGTAAAGTATTTAACAAGTGAATGGCGAAAAAATTTCATTACTATCAGAGTCACGTAGGATTTATTTCAATATCTTTTAGGAAAACTATAATATCGGTCAAGAGCGAACATGCTTTAGACAAAGTTAACTTTGATCCAAATTGTTTGGGAAAATTTTCTATAAAGCTTTAATAAATTTGTAAAAATGTATGAATGAAATGATAGATCTTCCGATTTTCTTCAAATTAAGCAAATTTTTCTAAATTTCGAAAAAATAAAATTGCATGTTTTTTTTTTTTTATTGTAAAAAATATACCAAGTATCTAAGTAGTTTTAAATATTCATAACTTTTTAAGTTGCAATCTGATTGAGAAAGCAATTATGTTCTCATTAAACAACATAATTAAAAAATTGTTATAAAAATGCATTCATAATGCAAGTGCATTTTTCAGATGCATTTTTGAATCGCACGCACCTTACGGTGTTTAGTTTTGTTTATTTCATCTTAAAAATGGTTTATTGCTTGATAAATTCAATTTATATATATATATATTTTTTTTTTTTTTTTGGCTCAAATATTTACTATCTTTAATAATTTTTAGAAAAATATTATCAGTTTTTTCCATAAATTTTTTTTTCAAATATTTTTTTTTTTTTTTTGTATGTTTTAAGCAAAAAGTGTTTAATGTAAAACATATAAATTTAGATAAGTAAATGTCCGATTTAATTGGTTTAAAAATATTTGTATCTTCTTTAAGTTAAAGAATTTAAAAATAAAATTTGTGTTATAAACACTCTAACTAAGTATGTGACAAGCACAAGAATAAGTCGATGAATAATTCATTTAATAAATATTCTCTTGAAAAAGAAGATTTTATTTTGGCTTAACTAGTTTATGTAATAATTCATACATTTAATATGTATATTAAAATTTATATTGTTCAAAATAATAGTAATTAAGCAGTTAGCTTTAGTATTTTTTTGCTTGAAACACAACCAACTGTTCACTAATGAATTTACCAAACGACCTAACGACCAATCAACAAAACAATCTAGTTCCAAAGTCAGTCTTTTAACCAGCCACATGTAAACAAACGTTTTTATCACAAGAAGTCAGCGAGTAGTCTTTTAATGTTGTTAAAAATATAAAAAGCAAAAAATAATATAAAATAAAATAAATTTATAATATGCGTGTCACGTTGCTGTGTATCAAGTTCAAATTGCATTTACTGTCAACATAAAACGCAATGCGGTCATATTGTTATACAAACACACACACATATACAATGAATAAATACGAACGACTACTTGTAGACCGCTAGATTAAAGTGGAATGAATACAAGTAGAAGAAAACTCAATAGAGATAGACGGTATTTGCTGACTTGTTTCGACAAAAATGAGGAGCATCTTTAGTTTATTAAAAAATGCACGCATGATTGCAAAATACTAAATGGACTTACTTACATACTCGCTGCTTTTTTTTTGTTGGTTTAAGTAGTACGTACTTATGTATCTATCTATCAGTCAGCCAGTCATTCAGCTAGTAATTTATTTAATAGTTCAACGTGCTTTTTTTTAAAGAGTTTTTTTTACATTTTTCTGAAATGCTGGCAGGCTGGATATACATATCGTTAGTTGCAATTTACGACATTTTTTAATATTAAAAAAACAAAATAGATAAACAAGTAAAAAAGTGTTGAAATCCTAAAATTAACACCATTTTAATACTTTGTGTTAATTAAGAAATAAATAATTAAAACCTTTACTATTAAGTTTCTTCTTCTAACAGCGGTAACATGTTCTGATGTTATAAATGTTCAAAAATCAAAAAATTACAATAAAATACGTAAGTATGTACGAACATCTGGTGTAAATTTACCAGTGATACAAATTAAGCGACAACCTCTGGACACAGCATGTTTTTAACGATTACATTGTTTGAAAACATTATTGTCCAATACAAGTTTGAAAACGATACGATCTGTAGACTACGTTGAGTCAAGAATTATTTCAATGAAATAAAGAAGACAAAAAAAGAAGTATCTGGTGGGACAAAAAGATTATCTGAGAGAGTGAGAGAATACAAAAATACATATTGCCAAATGTGGGCCAATGAAGATCAGGTTAGAACTGGTATTAACAATTTGGTTGCTGTTTTCAAACAAACGCAATAGTTGACCAACAATCTATGCACATTTATGATTACACTCAATCATATCAAATATTTAAAATAGTCTAAAATTTCCACAAGAGGAGGCAAATATCGAATAAACATAATTTGATGATGTTTTTTTTTTTTTTCTAATACTTAACGCTTTAATGCGCATTTTTTATTTTTGAGCGAAACCAATTTTTTTTCGGTACAAAATTGATAAAATAATTATAAAATAATAATAATTTTATTTTTTAAAATTAAAAAAAAAATTGAATAATTTTTGTTATTCATATTATGAACCAAAAAGTAAAATATTTTTTCCAAAACTAACCTATACACTGTTACAAATATACTGACTTCTATATTTTACGATTTGTTAATATTTGATGCGATTAAAATATTATAATAGAAAAAACTAATGATTCATACATATATGCATCACGGCGCACTAAAAGATTAATATTATAATGATTTATTGAAATTTTATGTAAATTTCAAATATAACACATACGTACGTAAAAAAGGACGAATTACAATAAATTTAATGTAATTAACTGATTTAAAATAAAATAAATCGATGGAATAGATAATTTTATCAAAAACCATAATCCTTTATTAAAAATTAAAACAAATGCATCTCTGTTATTTAATACATCTCTCTGTTATTTAATAGTTTGTCCCTATATTCAGTATTTTTTTTTAAATATAAACAATAATTTAATCAAAGCAACAACTATATTTGGATAAAATACTAATATATAAAGATCATGTCCTATGTAAACAAGATCATTTGAAATTTAAAACAAAAATAATGTATTAATTCCTAGGACCAAAATCTGAATTGAGTGTGGAAAACAAGGTCATTTTATATAAGATAGTAGTTCTGAAACCAGTTGAATCAACTTTAGTAAACAACTAGTAATTTTAATACTAAAATACTCCATGTCTATATGTATGTATTGATTATAGGTAAAGGTTCGAAAGGCTTAATTTTTTAATTCATTTTCTTAAATGGAATTAAATTTATAATCCTAATCATTCTTTGAAAGCA
The DNA here is from genome assembly GCA_951394005.1 of Protophormia terraenovae. NCBI lineage: Eukaryota > Metazoa > Arthropoda > Insecta > Diptera > Calliphoridae > Protophormia > Protophormia terraenovae. The sequence continues at coordinate 2,216,935 of OX596073.1, forward strand.
TTCAAATTAATTTAATTTATTGAATTAAATTTTTTGTATTTCATATGAGTTAAATTAATTCTGTTATGAATTAATTCCTTAAAGAATTCATTCATCAATTAAACAATTCAAGTTTAAAAAATATATTGAATAATTCAAATTTTCTTCAATTCAAATCTGTTACAAATCAGCTTTAGAAAATATTTTTTAATTCATTTTGTGAAAGATTAAAAAACAAAATATTACAAATTGAATGAAAGAAAAATATTTTCATTCAATTTGGAGAAGATTTGAATTAACAAAAATTTAATGAATTCTTTATGAATTAATTCAATAAAGAATTAGTTCTATTTAAACAAAAGCTTTTGAATTATATTTTTGAGAATGGTATTACGGAATGAAAAATTAGTATTTCTTAATTCAGAATTAAGATTTAAGGGAATTAAGCTAACATTTAATTAATTCTTTCGAAGCTCTGATTATAGGTAATAAGAAACGGTTTTATTAGAATCAATATACTTGCGTTAATACTCTGCATAAATATTTTATAGGTTTGACTTCAACCTACCAAAGAGTCATGAGACATACAATTATGAGTGACTTCTCATCAACATATGAGCGCAGCAGTATTTTCAACGCTTGAACACACAATAGACAGAATGATTTACCGTACAAAATAGAAATATTTAAAGAAAACAAAAATTAATTAACTGCATATACTGTTTAGAACATAGAACATAATCATAAATACATACATAGCCCACACACATACATAAACATACATACATAAGTGCAATTAACCACCATTTCAGACCAGACAACTTGAAAGGTATTATCGCATCTTGGCATAAGAAAAAAAAAACTTATTTATGTACATTAGGATGTTCCCAGCTCAAATGAAAATTTACTTTATTCTAAGATAATGTTTCTCAAAATTTTCGTCCTGACATTATCCTTTCGTGAGCTAGATCAAAATGAAAACAGGTCCTTTTTTCGGGAAACAAATCTGCAAATCTGGTATCGTAAGAAAGATCTTTGGGGCGCGCATTTAATGACATAACAAAAATTTAGGACCAGGTCCAATTAAGTCCAAAATTTTGCAATTTTTCACAAAAAATTTAGAAATTTAAAATTTTTTACACATAAATATTAAAAACAATAAGACGAAAATAATACAATATATTCCTCTAGCATTTATACCGAAACGGTTTTTTTCGTTTTTTAATTTTCAAACTTGTTTGAATTTTATCAGAATCTTTGATACCCTTCACCATATTACCATCTTACCATCTTATGGACATCATATTACCATATTACCAACAATTAATAAAAATTTTCGCCTTAACGTATGCTTGCATATTTTCTAAATCTAAATTTTTTTCAAACTACGAAAATTTGAATATGAAAAAAAAAAAAACAATCATAACAGGCTTTGCTTTTAAAAAAGAAACAACAACAATTCCATATATATTTATTTTTGTATGTACAAACTGACTGAATACACAAAGAACAACAACACTGTTATTCATTATATTACTGCTGTTGCTAACTAAACTACTTGTCTATACAAAAAACAAAAAACGTCACTAATAGTCTTTACAATGCTTAATATACATGTTTGTGTATGTATTTACGTATATTCTTAACAGATATGTTTTAGTTTTTAAAAATAAACAACTACAATTCCATATCTATTTATTTTTGTACAGACTGCATATACAAAGAACAACAACAACAACACTGTTATTCATCATATTACTGCTGTTGATAACTAAACTACTTGTCTATACAAAAAACAAAAAACGTCACTAATAGTCATTACAATGCTTAATATACATGTTTGTTGGTGTATTTATATTCTTAGCAGATTTGTTTTTGGGCCATAACTCTGTTGATTATGAACGAATTTGGTTTATTAAAAAAACCGAAATTTTATAAAAATATTTATGACTGATCTATATAAAAATAAAAATCTGTAGCTTGAACAAGGGCTTCAAAAATAAAAAAATCGTTTTCCCCGATATCTCAGTTATTACTGAACCGATTTATTTAATTTTTTCAGAACAAAAATTCAGAAAATAATTTTCGAGCCCCCTTTAAAAATTCGAAGTCCCTGGTATATGCAGAGGCTTCAGAAACTAAAAAACCGGTTCTAAAAACCGGTTTTTAAAGCATATCTCCACCATTTATAAACCGATCTTCCTGATTCAAAAAACTGAAATTTTATAAAAATATTTGTGACCGATCTGTATAAAAATAAAAATCTATAGCTTAAACCAAGGCTTCAAAAAATAAAAAATGCGTTTTGTCCGATATCTCAGTTATTACTGAACCGATTTATTTCATTTTTTCAGAACAAAAATTCAGAAAAAAATGTCCGAGAATTCTTTGTAAAAACGAAGTCCGTAGTGTATACAGAGGCTTCAAAAACCGGTTTTTTGAACATATCTCCGCATTGTATGAACCTATCTTGCTGAATTCCAATAGCAAAATTCTCGAAAGCATTTCCGATCGTTTGACATACATATTATATATGTCAGTTATCGGTGGGCTTCATAAACGCCATTTCAACCGACACACGGACGGACGGACGGACGGACGGACGGACATGGTCCAATCGTCATCGCTTCTTACAAGGATTCCGAAAATATAAACTTTTTTGCTCTCCGACGAAAATTGTGGAAATTACAAACGGAATGACAAACTTATATATACCCTTTACACCTGTGGTGAAGGGTATAAAAATTTATATATGAAGGAAATTATGGTTTGAAAAATTCTAATAAAATTCAAACAACTTCGAAAATTGAAAAACGGAAAAAACAGTTTCGGTATAACTGCTAGAGGAATATATTGTATTATTTTCGTCCTATTGTTTTTAATATTTATGTGTAAAAAATTCAAATTTCAAAATTTTTTGTGAAAAATTGCAAAATTTTGGACTTATTTGAACCTGGTCCTAAATTTTTGTTGTGTCATTAAATGCGTGCCCCAAAGTCCTTTCTTACGATACTATATTTGCATATTGTTCCATTGACAGAAATATGAAAATCCGAAAACCCCGAAAAAAGAACTTATTTTCATTTTGATCTAGCTCACGAAAGGATAATGTCAGGACCAAAATTTTGAGAAACGATGTCTTAGGATGAAGTAAATTTTCATTTGAGCTGGGAACATCGATACCTAATTTTTTCTCCATACAAACGGGGCCACCCTATTGTACATACTTGTAAAAAAAAAAAAAAACTAAAAACGAACTACATATATACATATATATACATATGTATGTCCCTGTTTGAGACAACAGAAGAACAAAATGAAAAAGGCTGCAGCAAATAGTGATGGCTGAGTTTGAAGAAAAAAAAGCTTCTATTTTTTATTTAATTTTATTTTTTTGCTGTAGTTAAATATTTTCTAACCATTTTTCTCTACTTGTGAAAATTACTTGTGGCCAAAGCATTGAACTCTGTTTACTCATCGATGCTCTTGTTGTTGTTCTTATTTTATTTTTTATTATTTTTATTGAATTTCACTTTAAGAATAGATGAGAGTATCGAACGAACGAACGAACATGTTTTAAAAGTCGACTAATTAGTGTACGTGTTTTGTTACAGTTATCATCTGCTGTTATATATATAAAAAAAAGAAAATTAAGAATCTTTTTTTTTTTCGGTTCAATTGAATCGGAATTGTTTGGTATGTTCATTTGCAACCTCTCCATCTTTTCCAATGCATTAAGAAGTTTACAAACTGATGTGAAAAAACGCAAAAAAAGCAAAACAAAAAATACAACAAAAAGTAGTCAAGTATTTCATTTTATTTATTTTTTTTTTTGCGCTCTGCAACAAATGCGGAAATTGTTTGAAAATTGTTTACTAATGTGTCGCTAGTGAATGTTAAGCACGAGTGTTTGAGTTGAGATAGAAATAAATACACACACACACACATTTATTTGTGCATACATTCATATGTAACATTTATTTAAACGAATTAGAAATAGTTTTAATTAATTAAAGATCGTATAATATCGCTTCTATTATTATTAATTTATTTTTTTGTTACATTAAATAAAAATGTTATTAATTTGTTGTTAGAATACAATATGATCAACTTAGTGAAAAGGTATATAAATGAAACATTCACTAGTTTATACATATGTTTATTATTTATATGAATTTTTGCAAACTGCTAGTAATGTTTGTTTTCTAAGTCTTTTGTTTTTTTTATACACCTGCAGACAATATTTTGCATTCAAAATGGAAAAGGTATTATTTGTTCATCTCATAATATAGTAACATTTATATAAAGTTATAATATCTATCGATTTTATAAATTATATAAATAATATAAATGCGATTAATAGATGTATATTTTATGGGAAGAGCATTAAATTTATAGTTAAAACTTGTTTTATAAATATGCCTGTATTGTTGATAATCATTAATTAAATCATTTTAGGACCATTTTGTAGCTATGTATATCGAGCAACAATATTAAAATTTAAATTTGCTTTCTACGGTTTATGAATGGAGAGTTTCAAAATTTGACAAGACCAGAAGTATAAAAAGAAAAATAAATAAATAAATAAATAAAATGCTCAGATTTAAAAAACGATAAGGTTGACATTTAAATTTGCATAATTATTTTATAAGCAGAAAGAAACACGCTGCTATTAATTGATTATTTGGGGTTTTTATTATATTTAAATATTTAAAAAATATTTACTTATATACCGAGTATTAAGAGGTTTATACAAAATTAATGATTACACATCAAAAAAATTAATACACGAGTATTTATTATGTTTTTATGATTTTGTTTCTTTGTTAAAGTCTTTAAATTATTACGGATATTTTATTAAGTAGAAAAACTTTTACTTTACTTGTTATTTTTTTGTATTTCTTTAATTTGTTATTATTACTAATACATATATATATTTCTTTTTTTTGCAGATATTATTGAAAATAAATTTTTGGTAGATGTAAAACACCAAAGGGCACAATCATTTAAACAAAATCAAGCAAGCGAAATAAATAAGTGTTTTGTAACTAAAAGACTGAGTAACGATTTTATAAGAAAACATATAAGTAATAAAAAATTGTATTTAAAGTTAAAAAAAAAAAGTATAAAAATCAAAAAAGTAAAACGTGCAATAAAAAATTTAAGCAATATTTTAATATCTTTTTTTTAAGAAAACAAAAAAAAAAAAGTTAAACTAAATAACAAAAAATAACATCCAATACGAGTGTTTTGCCAGTAATAAAAATAAAACGATTTTATTTACATTTTTAAACAATTATATTATTAAAAAGGAAAAATCCAAAACAAAAGAAGCCAATGAGAAATAAAAGAGAAAATGATATAATTTATTAATTATAAGAAAAAAAAAATAAAAAAAGTTTTATACTCATCATTAATATTGGCAAGAAAAAAAGAAGTCATTTAACAATAAAAGTATATTTGAAATATAAAATGAAATGAAAATATCTAACTTAGCGCGTATTTGTTTTTCACTTTTATTTAAATTTTTTTTGTTGTTTAAATGTTTCTTTGTTTGTTTGTTTGCTGGTATGCAAGTGGCATGAAAACGTAATCAATTCATAAAATAATAAAAATAACTCAAGTGTAATGCACCGAAACCGTAGACTGTAAGAGAAAAAAACTGCATTCAATATTAACAAATAAAAGTCAAAAGGAGAAATTTTTAAAAATGAAATAAGAAAAATACCTACATACTATACATAAATCAAAAAGACTATAAAATAGTCAAGTCAATTAAAGCATCATTATTAAAATATTTTATTGTTTTTTGCTCTTTACAATTATTTTGTAAACATAAACGAATATTAATTAGTTACAGTTATAACAGACTGTCTGAACTGTCACATCTACAAATATATGTATAACGTTATTAGAACCATAAAACAAATAAAAGAAGAAGGAATAAAATAGATCTATTGATATTGGCTGCTTAATCATCTTCCAAACAAACATATATACATATATTTATAATAATTATTTTCTTGTTCATGTATTGATCGATGACTTGATGTTGATGAATGTGCGTAATTTTATAATTAGAAAAACAAAAAATTTGGTAAGTAAATTAAATACCTGTAAATACTTAGTAATACTCATTTAAATCCAAAAAAAAAAAAAAAAAATATATATATTTGAAACTCTAGAAAAATATAAACAAAAGCCAAAGAAAATTGTATATCCATTGTTATTTCTTGTTATTATTGTTGTTAACTAATTTGCTGAATTAAATTAAAATGTTACTAACATTACCTTAAGCCATCAAGCAGAATAATGACAGAATAACACGTAACTATTTCACTAACAACTAAAATGACATAACAGTATATAAACCAACTTTTAAATAAATATACTTTAACAATTTTTATGTTTTTTTATTATTTTGTATACACACACACATAGACCTACAAAGATATATAAGAGAATATACGTATAGTACATATCTAAGGGTATTTAATTGAACATATTTAGTTGTAACACATTAATATGGTGACATCAGTTACCTCAAAGAACTAAATAGTTAATGAAAAAGTGTTCGCTTCTGAGGATATATTTACTATATTCCGGCAAAAAAAAGGAACTACCATTATATTATAAATAGTGTATAATTGGTTATATGTGCTGAAATATAGCTGCAATTACAATGATTTTTATCTTTGGTTGTTATTGGAAAAATATTATTTTTATGATTTCTATTCATTGCTTCCGAAGTTGTGCCCTTAATATAATTACTATGTTATTTTTATTAGAATGTGAACTTTATTTATCTTTCTGAAACTAATGACTTTTATCAGAAATAAAAAAGATATCCTTCAAGAAATAGGAAAAGGAAGTATTCAAAAGCAATGAATTTATTACTATTTAAAGAAGTTTTTAATGTTGAAAAGAATATATAACTTTAAACAGCGCACATTGGGGTAAAAGAGGTCAAAAATGGCGATTTATTCAGGGAAAGGTGATATCAATATTTAAATGATCACGTTTTATTTTTTATTGATTATTATGTAAAAAAATTCAATTTTGGAATTTTAAGATTTTTTTTAGCAGAATGGTAATGTCCGTCTGTCTATTCATTAGAGTTAAATGGGTCGAAAAATATGCATAATTCAGTGAAAGGTGATATCAACACTTTATTGATTACGTTTAATTTTCCTATTTATTAGTAAGTAAAAAATGCATTTATAGAATTATAAAATGTTTTTTTTTTTGCTGAATGGCAATGTCCGTCCATCTATACATTTGGGTTAAATGGGTTGAAAATGGCGCTTAATTCAGGAAGAGGTGATATCCAAATTTTGATGATCACGTTCTATTTTTCTATTTATTAGTTAATAAAAAAAATGCATTTTTAGAATTCCAAAGTATTTTTGGCAGAATGTCTGTCCGTCCGTCTACACATTTGGGTTAAATGGGTAGAAAATGGCACTTAATTCAGTGAAAGGTAATATCAAAATTTTAATGCTTACATTTGGTTTTCATATTGATCAAAAAGTAAAAAAAAAATATTTTTCGAATTTTAAGATTTCTTTTTGAGAGTATTCTAATGTCCGTCTATCTGTCCGTGTGTTTGTTAATTTTTATAAACTTTCCAATTCAAAATCGTTTAATTTTTGACTCAATAAAGATAACGACTCAAAATTCTCAAATCTCTCAAAATTCTTTGTTCGATATATAATTTAGTTTTTTAACCAATTGCATAAAACATTATAAAGTCGGTTGGAAATTTTGGGCTATATATGGAAAAATCTTGACCAAGATCTTGTAAAATTGAGATTTTTTAAATTTTAAATGTATATAACTCGAACAAATATATAAGATAAGTAGTACATGTAAGCATGTTTTCTAAAGGATTCATCAAGTACTTTCTATGACATTAGTACCCTATTTTGAACCTCCATAGTTCCGCTCCTGAAGTGTATATCTATTTTAAAATTTTTTATTCGATATTTGCGATTTGAGTCCGTAAAATAGAAATTTATTTAAAAAATAATTGATATGAAATTTTTAAATCGTTTGACATATAAGCAATTGGGATTGTTTTAAGTGTTTTTCATACTGGAGGTATTAAACTTTGAGACACTGTGGTTATGCCCCTGTTAGGACTATTTTTTTATACCTTTACCACAGGTGTAAAGGGTATATATAAGTTTGTCATTCCGTTTGTAATTTCTGCAATATTCATCTAAGACCCCAAAAAGTATGTATATTCTTGATCATTATTGATTAAGAAGTCGATATAACGATATCCGTCTGTCTGCTGAAATCAGTTTTTAGAAAGCCCCAGTTATCGGATATACATATATGTTTTATACATCAAATTATAGGGAATATTCCTTAGAAGAACGCTAATAAAATAGATGAGATATCGCCCAAAAATCGAAGATACCTCCAAAAATCGTTTTTGTTGATAGCTTTTCTAAGCTTCTATACAAGGTAGCGACTTTGTTTTTGCACGAAAAATTCAGAATTTTTGTTTTTTAATTGCTGAATAAATAAATGCAGAGTAAATGAAAAAAAAAATGGTCCTAGATAAACGCCAAACGCACTTTTTTGAAGTTTCTATATAAACAAATCGGTCCATAAACAACTAAGTTATTGGCAAATCTTTTTTAAATTTATTTAATGGCTTTTTTGCATATTGTTATTGTTTTTATGGGCACTGAAAAACAACAACAGCAATAAGCTATATAAAATTATTATTTTTTCATCTTTTTGAAGCCCCTGTATAAGCCAGAAAGCTAGATGTTTTCACAGAAAATTCGATTTTTTTTCTGAAGGAATAAACACGATCAGTTCATTAGTATCTGAAGTAATGGCCAAAATACGTTTTGGACTTTTTAAAGCCCCCAATATAATTTACTGTCTTCGTTCTTGCATAGAACTGTCACAAATATTTCATCGATTTTTAAGTCAGTTAATCAGTCCATATATTTTCAAAATACCCTTTTTTATATAATTTTATTTAAATTAATGCTGTCTTCATTTGGTGTTGTTTCATTAACTTAACTTAATTTTTATATAACATCCCAACTTGAGTGAAGAGTACATAAGATTCGGCATAGTCGAATGTAAAAATATTTAAATTTTAATTTTCATTAAAAATAACAAACAATATTGTGGGTAATGGAATATAAAAATATTGAAGTCACTCTCGGATGTGTTTTATATATCAATGGACGCGGGTTCTAAATACATTGTTTAGTAATGGAAAATGTTTTTCCAGTGAGTCGCCTTAAAGTTCATATAAGTGTGATTTTAATTTGATCAAAAAATATCTAAAGATTTCATTATTTGTTGACTCTGAAATGATTTATTTATTTATTTCAACAAATAATAATAATAATGAGAACAAGCTATAATTTCTAAATAGAAACATTCTATTGAAAACAAAAGACTTAAGACACAAACTTTAAATTGCAATTAAGTTTGTGAATTTTATTTAAGCGTTAAATGAAATCGACCTTAACAAATTAATAACTTAAAATTCTTTATAATTGAAATATGTAATTATTTATGACAAAACGTTCAAGTTACATTGTGTTTGTAAATGTAAAGTAATATTTGTTTTGTTTTTGCTCAGTGTAAACAGTTAAATGATTTTAGTGTTAATAAACTGTTTGATCATGCTCTCGTTTTGTTTATTGCTAAACTTTAAATAAAAGTAAATTTTTTGTGTTTTTTTTTTTTTTATCAACTTTATTTCTATGCAATGTAAATTTGTAAGCATGCGTGACTTATTTGTGTCATTTTGGAAATGAAAAAAGAAGAAAAAAATTAAATTATGCAATATAAACACTTTAAAATGTACGTTAAATTTATTTTAAAAAAATTATATATACATATATAGATGTATGTATGTACGTATGGAAATAAAAAAAGTGTAAGTTGGTGGATGTTACAGACATACATAGATACATACATTAATAATGTATGAATATATAAAGTTTTCTACACTAAATATACAGACATAATGTAGGTTGAGGTGTTTTATTCATTTTTAGATATTAAAATGTTTTAAATTTTTTTTATTAAATTGTTATTGCAAAATTAAAAATATCTATAGTGTTTTGTTGTTAGCAACTTCACAGTTCTAGCAATTAACCTACTAACAAAAAAATCTATTCTTAAATAACTAAAGGTGTGTCTGGTTATAATTTATAAGTAATATTAAAAATATGTATATCTTTTTCTATTTATGACCCCATTTAATGTTAACAATTTATTTTTTGTTAAACTAATTAGCTTATTTAAATTAATTTCTTTCTCAGCATTATAATCTTATAATGATTTACTTCAATAATTTCATTTACTTAAAATGAAAGAAATATTACAAAAAAAAAAAAAAAAAAAAAAAAAACTAAAGATCTTGTTAGTTAAGTGAATGTTACTATAAAACTACATTTGAATACAAGTAGATTAAATTTAAAACATTTTAAGCAATTAACATTTTTGTATCTTTCATTATAAACTACAAGAAATTTAACCATTTGTGGTCATTAATGAAACTTGGAATTTTGTTTGTTAAAATAAATGCATTAGTTAATTAAAAAAAAAAAAAAACAATTTTAGAATAGATATTACACCATTTATGTTTCCTTAAAACCATATATTTTTAGTTATTTAACAAATTTAATACGAGTATATGAAAGATATAAAAACAGAAAGTGTTTTTATTTTATTTTTTAAAGTAATAATACTTGAAATTATAAAGATTCATAAATTTAATTACATAATAAGTAAATTATATTTTTCTTTTAATTGTCTAATTTTTTGGAAAAGTGGTTTTTGATTTACATACGCGCAATAAAATAAACATTTTATTTCAAACCAAAAGAAATAAATAATAATAATTTCTTGCGAAATATTAACATTAATTGGCGATTACATATTGTGTTAAGTTTTACTTATTTATTTACAAAATTACATACTTTTTTTGTAAATGGACATATAAAAAATATTTATATAAATTCACAAATGTTCATTAATGATGAAGAATATTTTCTTTTGAGATTTAAAAAATGTATATATTTCAGATGACTCAAATGGTTCAAAAAAGAGATAGGCATTATTTTCAATTATAGAGTGCAAAGCAAAAGTCCCCCAAAAAAAATCTTAACGTTAAAAATTTCTTTAGTAATTAATAAACTCTCACCTTAAGTGGATGTCATCCATTGTATCGGTTGTTTTTCTATAAAAGTACAAACACATTAATGACAAACACTTGCTACCTATGGGGCATCTAAGTTTGTATATATGAAATGTTTATGATATGAAAAAGAAGACAACACACTTTTCTTGATCAATCAATTTGATTTGCAACGCCACACGTGATCAATAAAGACAACACAATATTGAACAAATTTCGATTTCATACTTACCAATACATACATACCTACTGAATAATAAATTATTGTGTCTTGTAGACAATGGAAACGCTTTGTAATATTTTGAATAGAAAATCAATAAAAAAAAAAAAAAACATCACAATAGATCCAAAGAAACAACAATGTCCATGTCAAATCGAATGGCGGGTGGTTTTTTGATTGATCAAAAAGAAATGAAAAGAAAATTACATTACATTAACTCGCATGAAGATATTTGAATGGAGTAAATAACTATAAAAAAACATTAAATAATTTTAATTATTATTATTATTTTTTTTTTGCGACAATCATATACATAGTATTTAATACTGAGAGTTCATAATATACTACATAATATTATCTTATTCCTGGTGATATTAGATTTTTCTAATGAATTTTGAAAACAATTTAAGATTTTCTTTTAATGTCACAATTTCATTTATGAGCTATTGTTTATCTGCGAAACTAATTTAATAGGAATTTTAAAATTCTTATGAATTAGTCCTCACAACAAGCAAATACTTACTGCAAATACAATTAGATTGACGTAAAAGGAAAGTTGCTTCTGAAGTTAATTGGACAAAGCATTTATTGTTTTTGCTAACAAAAATTAAAAAAAAACGTTTAATTTATTTTTCTTTAGAAAACATTCCATATACATATGTGTCTATATAACATTAATAAGGCCATATTAAAGCACCTAGTTCCAATCATTGAAATTTTCGCAAAATATAACCTGCTTCGTACGTTGAAATGTATTTTGAACCACTTTAATATATAAGCATACTTTTTTAAAAAATTTAATTAAGTCATCAAGATGTTTAAATACTCAAAATATGATAAATGATTTCATGAAAATTGTTTAAGTTCATTTATTAAATTTGGTAAATTACTTTTCTAAAAAATTAATAGTTCAAATTATTTCGTAAATTAGGAAGATTAAATAAAAAAATAATATAAATTGATATTTTTGTACTTTATTATTTGTTTATATTTACTATATATTTACATTAGGATGGCTCAGAACAAAAAAAATTGTTGATGTTGCCATTTGAAATGAATGTTTTACCTACTTCATTTTAATATACAATACTATTTGTCTTTTGCTGTTACCTCGCGAGTTGGACCAAAGGGTTTTCTAGATTTTTTTACATACATATTTTTTTCCAAAGGTACAATATGTAATTTTGACATCATATAAAAGGTCCGAAAACTTAAAACTGTTCTGTTGGAAGAAATATGAAAACATAGTTTTAGTTGGAAACATCAAAACCTAATTTACCTACCTTTCAAACGAAACCATTTTAAAAATAGGAAATACTAAATTTTAGAATGATTGAAAAGTATTTAGAGGTGGCTCAAAACGAATTTGAAAAAAAAAAAAAAAAATTTGAACTTTGAACATGATTACCGGTGAATTTTAATATGATTTTTAATACACTAAGACTAAACTTTACTGGGGTATACATATTTAGTAAACAATTTTAATTTATTTTACTTCAACAAATTTAAATTCAACGAAGTTTAAAAATTTATATTTTTAATTAGTCTAAAACTTTGTAGTTCTTAGTTTTTAGGTCATTAAAAAATGTCTAAGGGGTGTGACCGGTAATTTGATCACCTTTACAATAAAGAGGGCTACCCTAATGTGCATATACTAATAAAAGGTTGTTGAACTACATCTATACTAAAAACGCAAATGTATTTGAATGTATTTATGCGCAAAGCGATATCAGCGTTCATCAATTAGCATTTAAATATTTATACAATATTCAAAACTAGATTAATGAATATCTCTTAAGATGACCATTAATATTGGCACACAAACCTGATCTTATACCAAAACAAAAAATAATAAATACAAAAAATGGGCGTTAAACTGGCCAACTAAAAAGACGTGCTAGTAAACCAGTAAATATTCACATACATATGTACACACTCATAATGTGTATATGTATACGAAAATTCTTATAGCCAGGAATTGACCTATATTTTAAATAAATAAATAAATAAATAAATAAAATAACAAACTTAAGAGCACAAATTTGGCTACCAAATTAAAGATTTTTCTCTAATAAAATAAACAAAATATTAAAATCTGTATTATATGAAAAATAATTAAGAATGAAAGTCATAATTTGAACAATTATTATAATATATATAAAAGTCCTTTAGCGGGATTGTGTTCCGCTAAAGGACTTTTTAGGGCATTTTGGTGAACAATTTTTTGAAAATAATTTATTATAAAAATGCACCATTTAAATATTTTAACCATAAAATGAACAAAAATATACAATTTTTATTCATTTTGGAATATAGTCTTGCTCTATATTTATCTTTAAATAAGACTAAAATCATAATTTTGTATTGTATAGTGTGAGAAGCTACATATGTATGTATATTCAAAAATAATTTATAATAGGAAGTTTCACCAAAGTCAAATAAAATTCCACTTAAATCTGAAAAACTTTACGAACTTAAATGATTATATTTTGTGCATCGGTTGTGAAAATAAAATAATACTGTAAATACATCTTTATGTTTGTACATGCGGACACATACATATATTGTATATATATGTATATGTAAACGTACTTGTATATGTGTTTTATTTATAAAGAAATTGTGGTTGTCGACCCAACCAATTGAGATTCGTCCCATAAAAATAAAACACTTGTATACCGTGCCATACACGTTGTATTTTGCGAACGAATGTCAAAAACCAAACCCAAAATACAGAATTAAATATTTTAAGCTAAAGTTTGAGTAAAATAAAGACTGAATAATACCAATCCCTAAAAATATGCGATGTGGATCATGCGGCAGACATCCAACAGTCAGTTTGAAGCCTCTAGCAAATTACTAACGCACAGGTTTTAATTGCATTTGGTAAAATATTTTGTTGTTTCTCTTGCATTTTCATGGAAGAGCAAGACAAAAACAACAAAAATGTAAACATTTTCTTAATAAACAATTTTAAAGCAAAAGTGAAAAGCTGCAATTAAACCAGTCACTGGTTGCTTACAAAAAAATGTTGCCAATAACATGTACTACAGCAATATCTGCAATGGATATACTTACTACAAACACATATACATAAATGCATAGATTGTTCACATACTCGTATGTATAGGGTTTCTATTCAGTGATATTTGTTAGAGAAATATTATTTTGATGACATTTTTTGTTCATTGCAATAAGACCGTCATAACTGTAAAATATATTAGTAAATTAATACACATGATCATACATTTTGTAAAGTTTACGTTATATTTGGATAAAACTTAAATTTACTTTTCGTTCGTGGTGACTTTTGCATATGCTACCATATATGTATGTAAATGCCTTATTCTGATAATTTTTTTTCAAAATGACAAAATTTTTATTCACCAGTTTATTGTTGTCCGACTGAGGTTATCTCTATTTGGTTCTTAAAATACTACCTATGAATATTAAGATAAAATAATAACAAAAATCACTTGAGAAATTACTTAGCGTACGTTATAGGCCTTTTTGAGGACATCATAAATCAGAAGGCCATCAATATAAAAACAAGTGAGAATATTGTATGTGGCTTAGCCGAATCTATATAACAAACATCTGCAACTTTTTAAAATTTCACCTTATATGGGAGTTGGGAGGTAATGTTGTGAGTTTACATTGGTCTTGAACTATTTCGTTTATGTTTCAGCTTATATCACGACCAGTTTTGGTTTTCGACTTTATATCAATCCTCGAACTACCTGTACAGTGTTTCGTTGTCGTATGAAAAGGAGCTACAACGGACACCCTTTGTTTTTAGCATTGCGTAAATAAATATTTGAAACAAATTTTGTTCTCCGAGCCCTATGCTGCTTTCAACAGACAGACAGATGAACGGACATAGTAAGATCGACTCAGAATCTTACCAGGGCCCAGAAAATGTATACTCTATGGGGTTTTAAATAATTTTTATTTTCTTTATTAAAATATTTTTTAAAATTTAAAAACGAAAAATTTAACAGAACTGAAATTTGCTTTAAGAGATGCAATTATTTTTTTTTTTTAATTTCATATAAAGTATTGAGGGTATTTACACCATAATACATTTGAAATTATTTTGGGATTAATACAAAGTATTATAGTACAAAACCCCCTTAAGCGATTTTATATAGAGCTATGACTTTTTATGTTAAATAAAGTAGCATTTTAAATTTTGTATATAAATATCGTATGTTTAGTCTTAACAAAAAAAAAAAAAAAAATAATAAAAAATTTTTAAAAAGTTGAGGAAATTTAAAAATGTTGTTATTTGGAGTGTATACAAGTAAAATATCTTAATATAATTGAAAAGCTATGTCTTTTCGCTTTCTAAGTCAATTAAAATTTTTTTACATTGACTTAAAATTCGGGAAGCTACGAGATCTTTAGTGCATGATCTGCAATATCTCGGTATTTCGGGGGTGTTCCGAAATATTTTGTTAAATGATGTACAGTCTATATTAGATAATTTTTAGATTAAAATTTAAAAGTGTCATTTTGTAGCAGCTTGTATAATAAAATTGTAAGAAAATTCTTTAAGTATGTATGTGCTGTTTTGATTTAAAATGTCGTTAAAAACCATTATCAAGCTGTAACAATAATCTCATCAGGGCTCTTAAAACAATTTCCAAGTACTTTAGAGTTTTGTGAAAATTCACTACTACATGTGAATATAAATGTTTACAACAATATGTATGAACGTGTGCAGATAATGCATTAAAACTTAGCTATTTACGTCTTTAAGCGTGTAAAAAACTCACAATCCTCTGGGTAGGGAGGGAGGTAAGCAAGTAAATACCATAATCGCGCACCGACTGCAAATAGTTGTCGATATAAATGTGATATCTATGAGTATTTGAGTTTTTGTGTGTGTGTGTGTGACTAAATGACTGCAATATCTCTTGAATTTATGTGTATAAATAGTTGTTGTAATAGTGGTAGACTGTAGTAATAATGGTGATGATAGCAATTAGAAATATTAACAATTAAACTTATAAACCATAGACTCACGCAATCTTGTACATATCTTAGTTGAAAATGGTAAATCATTTGATACTTGTATCAAGAAATGAAAAACACGAAGAAACAAAAACAAATTAAGAAAGAAATAAACATTTCAAAAACATTTGTCTAAGAAATTAACAACTTTCGAAATTCTTGAATAAGTGGTACAATGTTATATGAAGACCTTTTTATTAACTCTTTTTCATCTCTGGCACTATTTTTAATTTTTTTTTTTTTTTTATCATTATGTCTCACTACTTTAGATCACAACATCCACTTGAAACATGAAGAGGAATCACTATAGTCGGCAATGGCTAGTCAATCAATACAATGAAAATTATGGTGCTAATAAGCCGACTGGCACGGAACAAAAAGAAAATCAAAATCAAGCTCACAATTATAGTACACACACTTATCGGTATCAACTAGCGGATACAAATGGTCCAGTAGAAACATTTCATCAACGCTTTTACAAAAATATTCAGCAACAGTCGCATATACACTCACACCCGCACAATTACAGTAGAAGAAATGAAAAATTAACCAAACGGAGAAGAGATTTAGATTTATATTTACGATGGCCTCATAAGTCCTGCTTTAACCAAATACTAGAAGTATTATTAGCGTTAGTTTTAGTCAATTGTCTATTATATAGACTAACGCATTTGCCATTGGCTTTGGCGGCTTACGGGGATTTGCAACCAGCCAGAGGATATCATCATCAAGCCGATCCGGCAAGTGTTTTTAGCAGTAATTTTCGACATAGTGAAAGTTTAATTTTAAATTCGAACGAGGATGAAGATGACTCACTCTTTCGAGAGCCTCATAATATCGGAGGTTCAGCATTCGGTTATAATGGTCTTCAGATTCAACATAACTTGGATGACAATTTATTAAGAAGTCAAAATTTTAAAATTAGTCCAAAGCCTTGCTCTACTGGACGCATTGAGGGAACCTGTATGTTTGTTTGGGAGTGTATAAAATCCGAAGGTCGTCATGTAGGCATGTGTGTGGATTCGTTTATGTTTGGTTCGTGTTGTGTGCATAACTACACAGACAATATAGTGCAGCAGAATACATTTTCGTATACCAGACCCACTAAACCACTAGGTATTGGTAGTATGAACCATAGACCACGGCCACCCCAACAACCTCATCGTCCTAGCATAAGGTAATTAATTACTATTGAAATTACTAAGATTTTTATACCCTACACCAGCATAGGTGGTTGGGGTATTATGTGTTTGTGCTGATGTTTGTTAGAGTTTCCACACTCAAAAATGTCTTAATAATAAGAATATTTTAATAAAATTCGGCCCAAAGAAGTTTTGTGCAAGTATCAATCTTTGTACCAAATTTTATGAAAATCGGTCCACGATTGACCATAGCTCCCATATAAAATCCCCATCCGAAAGTCACTTTAACCTGCATAAATCCCATACGAATGATAGTATCAAGTTAATATTCGATACAAAGAAGTTTTATTTAAATAGAAACAACATTGCAAAATTTTATGAGAATCGGTCCATAATTTTCTATAGCTCCAATATAAACCCACTTCCGGAAATCGCCCTATAATGCATAAAATCATCTAGATGTTATTATTAACGCATTATTCTGTACTTGTATACTTTATTTTGGATTTAGTAAAAGTGTTGCTCTACAGGTGTAATATAAATCCACTTCCCGAATTTTTATGCTAATACGCAATGGTGTAGGGTATCATATAGTCGGCCTTGACCGACTTTATCTTCTTTTCTCGTTTTTAAATATGTTAGTAAGTAAAGAAAAAAAAGGTGTTAATGAAAAAATATAGATTGGGGTTTAAACTTTTTGTAATTTTTCAAATATCCAAAATACGGTACCATGAAATGAGCCATTTTGCTAAGTAAAGTTTTTCTGCATAGCTGGCCTTCGGCCGGGCGAAAGAACTCCCTCCTCTGTGGTATTTTAAACACCGGCTGATATTTAAACACCAATGATATTCTTTTACTTATGTGAATGAATAAAGTGCCAAATAAAATGAAATAAAGAGCAATTGCAAAAGTTATTGAAATAACTTTCAAGAAAATTTGATTGGAATTATTTCATTTGGGAGTTATTTCATTATGAAATAACTTCCGATGATATTAAATAAAATAAGTTCCAAGCCATTGGGTGTTATTTCTTAATGAAATAAAAACCAATTTGTATTGAAAAAATCGGGAATTTTTTTTTAGCTGGGTTATTTCATTTGGGAGTTATTTACGTTACCCGAAAATACCATAGAAAGGCCTTGTATTGACTATTGACTAGCATTTAAAGTAGGAATGTCAATTTCATAGCACAATTGTGCTGGCTGAGTTCACACGTATTCTTACGCTCTTTATTTTTATCGTTGCTGAGAGTGCAAAGAGTACAAAATGTATCGGAAAGAAATTATGGAATGAATTGTTCGGTAAACAATTTTTTTTATAATAATATTGTAAGATAAAATTGTAAAGAGCGAAAGTGCATAAAAAGAATAAGTATTATATAATAATAAAGCACCTTGTATAACTAATATATTTCGTTTACTAAACCCAATTTTCTTTGAGTGCATTTTTTCTACTCTCACAAACACAACAATATTTTTAGGCATTGACATCCCTAATTTAAAGTTATTATGGTGTTAATTTCACGTAATTTTTTTAATATTGTTATGCCTATGTATATTTTTTATAAATAGTTCCAAATATTTAAATAACTTAAGAACGTATGGATTAAAAACACTTCATTTTATATTCAATAAGAAAAATCCCTAGATTAGCACCTTGGGATAGTTCAAAGCACTGGTCCAAGAATACATGTTTAGAGTCAATTAGTATAATACAAATTTTATAACAATTCGGTAATTGTAAAATATTTCTTATAAAATAATATATACAAATCTAACTAGAAACTAATTCATCGCATTTTTGCACATAAATAGTAGGGTATCCAATTATTCGGGTGTTCATATTAATCGGTTTATTCGACAAATAATTATTCGATGTTAAAAGTTGATCGGTTAATAACCGAATATTGAAAAATTATTCGATTAACCTGATAACCTTAGTTATACATGTAAAACATATAAATTACACAAATTATAGCATTTAATCTATTGAAATAGTTACTTAGAAACATAATATAAGATCAAATTCTTTTACAAGGGGATCATTTCGTAATTATTTTCTCCTGTTTGTATGAAAAATTTTCATTATTTAATTAATACTATAAAATATTCTCCTAATTCCGCTTTATTTAATACATTTTTCATGTAAGTGTATTTTCCGTGTAAGAATGATATTTTGTTAAACGAGTCTAAATTAATATTTTTTGAGTACATTTAGGAGATGACAATTAAAAGTATTATGACTTGTGTAACTTTGAATTTATTTAAGTTTAATTATTTATGAAGATATAATATTATTACCTTTTCTTGTCAATTTTTATAAAACATTCCCAACAAAAAGAGCATCCAAAGAAGTCAGTAAGATACTGAAGTTGTGATCCAGAAATAGTAGAAATTCGTATAATTTTCAATGAATTGAATTTTTTTGATACCTGTGTTACGTGTCACGATTTTGTGCAAAATTGCAATGAACATTCATTTTTTTTTAACGACTAAAGGATTGTTAACATTGTTTTTCATTTGTTTCAGTTTTTTTCTTTTTTGTAAACATCCGAATATCAATGTCTTATAGCAGAACAATTCATTTAAAGCTTTCTATACATATTGGATTCTGTTTTATTACTTCTAAAGCAGAAGAAAAAGTAAAAATTATTTTTATTTATTTTTACTGGAATGTAACAGACCTCTTAAAAGGATGTAGTTTACATAAATTTATCATAAAAATAAAAAATGTTCTAATTTATAACTCAAGAAAACTACATTTCGGTTAACCAGTTATTCGACACAAATTATTTGGTTTATTCGTTATTCGAAAATAGTTTTAAATTATTCGGACAGTTAATCCTCAAAAATTAACCGGATAACCGAATGACGATTAATCGAATGGATACCCTAATAAATAGTCAATTTAAAAGTTTGATTCTTATTATCATGAAAATATTGTACATAAGGTATTTCGAGTTATAACTGTACATATATATAAGTATTTTGAGTTAAATTATAACGTTGAGTTTACACATTTTCTTTGTTTACTAATTGTGTAAATATTTTATTTTTTTGTATTTCAAAATGTATTTTTGTATATTAAAAATTTTATTTTTTTGTATTTCAGTGGTATGACTACGATAGAAAGGCCACATGGAGCTGGTACTTTGGTTATAAGACCTTCGGGTCCTCACCATCAAGGCGCACTAATAAAACCACACTTTTCAAAGCCTCCATATACCAGCACAGCTTTATCAGGTTCAACAACAAGTACATCTACCACAACAACTACTACCACCACAGATGATCCGTCTGTATTGTGGACATCGAATTCCATTTTAGGCGATCTGCAATCATCGGCTAGTATTGCCTCGGCTACAACAAGTAAAAATTAAAGACCGAAAATAAATTTGACAAAATAATTTCGATTCATTTGTTTAATTTCCAGTTAATCATCAGCAACAGCAGCATTGGCACTTAACAACTGAACCAAATTTTATTACAAAACCAAGACCACCTTCATGGGATAAACCTTCAACATTAAGACCTAAACCTCCCAAGCCACCTAAACCGAGTAAAAAACCTACAACGGCACTAGGTTGGTTAACCCAACAGCAGCAACAAATAACACAAAAACCTTCATTTAATACGTATCCAACTACTACAACGACAACGACGACTACAACAACCAAAAATAAGCCTTCCAAGAATCCTGCTGAATCATTTTCATCAACTGCTGCAACAACAACTACATCAACGTTAATGATGACAACAACAGCAATAAAAACTAAACCCCAGGTACATACATAAGTAATCGAAGGCATTGTGGTCATTTACTTTTACTTAAACATTATTACATTTTTTCCATAATCTTTTTCTCGCTCATTCTCTCTCACTGGCCGAATGGCTGGCTGGAATTCTTCGCGTTAGGGATAATGAATTTATAACCTAAGGGGACGTTTTATTGTTTGAAAATACCTGATGAAAGATTGTCTTGGCTTTGGGTGTGGCAATACAAGTGCTCCATCGTCATGTGTAGTATATGTATATAGACTTGTATGTTTACATTTTGCTCTGTAAAAGTTTAGCTTCAAATAGACAGTGTGACTCAGGTCCTCAGTACATTAAATCCGCTTGTGTGTATTGCGTCCATCTTAATAGCAATTTGAGTACTAATTTATATTTATGTGTTTTTTTTCTTTTATTTGCTGACAGTCAGTGGATTTAGTTAGTCTGTTTTTCTGACCACAGGCTATGTAGATGTAACAGTAGAATTAGAAAATTAAGGAAGGGAGGAATATGAGCTAAAATTTTGTGTTTGCACATTCCATTTTATGGGGCGGAGTCATTAGACGACGTCATTACGATCAAAAGTCTTAAGATGACTAAATGATTTTTTATTTGATTTTCTTTTGCATATTAATAGGTTGTTGCTCAAAGTACTAAACCAACATCAAAGCCATCACCTAACACAACCAAACCCTATACTAAACCTACCTCGAGCGTAAGCAGTAGTACACCAATAACAACAACTACTACTACAACATCATCATCGTCTTTACCATCAACATCAATGTATATTCCTACAAGACCAGCAACAACAACAACAACAACCACTTCTTCTACAATATCTACAAATTATAGTCAAAAGCCATCAGCGGCGACTAAGCCAACAACAACAGCTGCTTTTCCAACAAAAACATCACAGAGGCCAACATCCTCTCAGAGACCCTCTACCACAACAACAACAACTGTAGCGTCATCATCTTCGAACACATTACCATCATCTAATAATCTAAGCTCAATCGAATCAAATGAAATTGGTGATCATTTAGACAATGATAGTAGCGCCACTATTAAGACCATATCAGCCGCACGAAGTGGTAAGTTTCAACTCAATCACAATATTAGAATATCTTTATGTATGTATTTCAATTAAATAATTACATACATTCTTACGTCAGTACATACATATGAAGAATTTTAAAAATTTTAAGTACAAATTCAAATTTTTTTCTTCTATCTTATTTACCCAACAAACCAAGAAACGATAAAGTATCATTAATGATATCATAATTTTAAAATAATATAATAAAATATCGAAATATTTTTTCCTTAGAAAATAACTTCAAACATTTTTATGAAAATAAAAATAAATTGAAAATTTTTGTAGAAAAAAATAATTTATGTATGTATTACATGAAAATTATATATTTAGAGCAAAATTAAGCGGAATTTCCAACAATTAAAGAGGGTAACATAATGGAATCAATATCAGATTGGATTTTAAAGGAAACCGTTTTCGGATCGCAGATTTTTGGTATTACATAGAAAATTATTAGGAACAGGATGAACTTTAGTTTCATTTGATTATCTTGTTTTAATTTTTGATAAAATAAAAAGGATATTATATATTGATGAAATAAAAAGGATATTATATGTTTTTCCAATATTGATATGTATATATTCTGGAATATATTGCTAAATTATCGCGCTGCTTAAATTTAACGATATCATTACTAATATCATTATTTTCAAAAATTATGATATCGTTTTCGAGTGTACCTTTTAGAAAGCAACCTATATCATTTTAGAATTATAAATATCATTCTCGAGTTTCTTTATCATCGAAAAGAAATCGTTATGATATAATTACAATATCATTTGGTTTGTTGGGATAGTGAGTTTTTTTCGAAAATAGTTTTTATTGTTTTTAAATTCGAACTAATGAAAGCCTTTAATTTGGCTTTCATTTGACATCAGTATTAATGTAAAAAAATTTAAAAAATTTTGTGCAATTTTTTTTTTAGTTTTGTGAAAATTCTAAAAATTTTATCAATTTTTTTGCATTTTGAAATTTGTAAACGCCCATTTGACTCAGAGTTGTTATTTATTAAAAAATACTGTTTACGCGATATTTTAGACAATTTCAATAAAGGCTGTACTTGTCAATCACGAAAGACTCACATTTTACTAATATTTACAATAATTAGATGAAAGTTTGTGATAATGCTATTCAATGCATGGATTTTGGCCATCTACGTCATAGAAAACTGGAAAGTTTTAACCCAAATTTGTATGTTTCTTTAGCTTTAAATTGCTTTAGTTCCTTGTGATTTTAGGAAATAACATGTTGCAAAGGGGAATTAGATGTTCAAATATATCTAACGATAAGTTTGAAGATTAAAAGTGGGTTAAATCAAACAATCGTACGGCTGTGCTATTCAATACATTAAACTATCAAAATTTTTAATTATGAGAAATCGTCAGATAAATTAGATCGTCTAAAGGTGCTTTATGATATCTCAAAATCCAATTAAGCTTGAAATATTTTGCAAATCTTTCATTATACATTTTATTTTTGGGTATTATTAAAACTTGATCAATAATTTTAATTAAGTACTTATTTAGTAACAAAAATTGTTTTTGGAATCGCATTTCCTCAATGGGTTAAATCATAATTTATAGCAAATAAATGGTTGGTTAATACAATGGTTACCAAATGGGGGTCCGTAGAAACGTTTTAGGTCCGAATTTCGTGGTCTGGTTTGTTAACATGGTTTACAAACAATAGAATTTAATCAATATGACTAATAGGTGTCTATTGACATTCGAGGAAATTCGTTATTAAATTATTCAATTATCCCCGCGATTTTATATAACTAGATGTTATATATTTTCTTGATTATTATAAAAAATTTGTTACATAATATATAATATACTAGTATTAATAGCTTAAACAGCTACAAGCGACAAATACCCCTTAAACTAAAGATTTAAATTAGGAACAAATTTAAAAATCGTATAAGAATTTTATAATACCTATGTTTGTCTATTCATAGAAAATAAAAAAAAAAAAAATAAAATATCTCAGAATCATTGTTTATTAATCTTTATTAAAAAACATTTCAGAATGTGGAACACCGGTTTTAACACGACCGGAAACACGCATTGTAGGTGGTAAAAGTGCAGCCTTCGGACGGTGGCCTTGGCAGGTGTCTGTGCGACGCACGTCTTTCTTTGGATTTTCAAGCACACACCGTTGTGGTGGAGCTCTTATCAATGAAAATTGGATTGCTACAGCTGGTCACTGTGTTGACGAGTAAGTAATTAAGATGGGGTTTTTGAAAATGAATTGTATGTTTATTCAATAGACATACATATGTATTCACATTTTATTAATGTTTTTGACCTGTTATAATTTAGCTCTATATTTATCTTTTTTATTTTTTATTTATATTTTACAGTTTATTAATTTCTCAAATTCGCATACGTGTGGGCGAATATGATTTCTCTCACGTTCAAGAACAATTACCCTACATCGAAAGGGGTGTTGCTAAGAAGGTTGTGCACCCATTGTATAATTTCTTTACATATGAATATGATTTGGCATTAGTTAAATTAGAGCAACCACTAGAATTTGCACCTCATGTGAGTCCCATATGTCTACCACAAACGGACAGTTTGCTAATAGGTATGAACGCAACAGTAACTGGTTGGGGAAGACTTAGCGAAGGAGGAACGTTGCCCTCAGTTTTACAAGAGGTATGTACATACATATATCCATAGCAACGTTAAAAATTATAAGATTTCTGAAAATGAGATTAAATTATGTTATCTCATTTTTAATATGAATAGGTTTCAGTACCAATTGTTAGTAATGACAATTGTAAAAGTATGTTCTTAAGAGCAGGAAGACAAGAATTTATACCTGAGATATTTTTATGTGCTGGTTACGAGACTGGGGGACAAGATTCTTGTCAAGGTGATTCTGGAGGTCCTCTACAGGTTTGTAATTTAATACTTTATTAATACAATGTATGTGTTTTAAATGTATGAATATTAATTTATTTAGGTAAAATCTCAAGATGGTCGTTATTTTTTGGCTGGTATTATATCATGGGGAATTGGCTGTGCTGAGGCCAACTTGCCGGGCGTTTGTACACGTATTTCAAAATTTGTGCCTTGGATTATCGAAAATGTAACGTGATAAGTTTACTGCTGTCTAGCCACAAATATGAAACTGGAATATCTATTTTTTTATATAATCAATGATTAAATTTTCTAATCATATGTGTAAATAACTAAAACTCAATTGTTGAAATATTGTTTTATTTTTATTATATTTCTAAAATTCTCATTAATTATTCTTATTTAATTTACGTGTGATTTTATTTATTTTATGTTATTTTAAAATGTAGTTAGACACAATTATTATTGTTCAATTAATTCAATTCTATTCATTTCATTTTCAATCAATCAAATAATTTATAAAAATTTCAATTCATACCTGCTGTACATATTACATACTTACATAAATACAT
The DNA here is from genome assembly GCA_951394005.1 of Protophormia terraenovae. Taxonomy (NCBI): domain Eukaryota; kingdom Metazoa; phylum Arthropoda; class Insecta; order Diptera; family Calliphoridae; genus Protophormia; species Protophormia terraenovae. Next base: position 2,242,785 of record OX596073.1, read on the forward strand.
AAATAGATATTATGTACTATACATAAATATTTATATGTATCTATATGAAACAAAAACTTCAGAGTCATTTTTAGCATAAAATTCAATTGTAAAGAATTATTATAATGTTTTGTAGTATTTTTAAGTGAATTTATTTTTTTATTTATAACAAGGACCATAATAAAAAAGAAAAAAACATATATTGTCTTGCCCAAAGAAGGAAAAAATAATAAAAACAAGGATAATAATTTAATTATATCAATAAAAAGTTTTTAATTTAACAAGATTTGTTTTGTTTTTAAATTTATTCCTTTCAACATCAAATTATAAAGATTAGATTAGAGGGATTAGATGATGAAAAAAAAAGAAGAAAAACGTAAAAAAACAGTTAAATAATATTTTTTTCTTTGATCCAGGACCCAAAGTTTTACTTGTTGAAAAATTATACCTATATATCTAAAATGAATTAAAAGTTCATATCAGGTGAAAACACCGAGCTGAAGGTAATGTACACTAGATATGTAAAATAGAGCTTAATATGTATCTAGATTATTTCCAAAGTTGAAAACTGACTTTTCGTCAGCGGACCGACGAACTGTAGGAAATGCTTGAATAAATATTTTTTGAAAATTTTTGAAATTTTGAATTTACTGTAGAGCTAACAGATCATGAACTATTGTCCTAAATATACCACAAAAATGATTTTAATTAACATTCCAAACATAAAAATGAATGATATCTACGCAGTTTTTGTATAAAATATTTTCTTTAAATTAAAATGGAATTACTTCAAAAAACTTATTTACATAAAATGTATTACTTATTAATATCTTAGAATCCAATTAATCCGTTACAATGAAAAATTGCTATTTACCACAGAACATTATAAAACTATGTAAAGTAAGCGGCAAAGCTATAAGGGGTATTTGATGGTACTGCTAGGTAAAATATTCATTACTAAAATGATTCCGTTTGGAATCATTTATTTGATAATTGGTCTTTTTATAGACAAGAATGTTGAAAATGTGAACTTTCCAATGAGTCAAAATAATAAGGTCAATTCATTTCTTTTCCCCGAAAATCATATATTTTTGCAATTTTTTCCTTGACTATCTTTATTTATTGACTCATAGAAGTGATTAGGTAGTAATTTTTTTTTAATTCTGGAAGTGTTCCTAGGAATTCATTCTGCCCAGCTTTAAAATTGTTCTCTTTTACATATCCCTCTAAATTGTACGATCGTTTTGCAAGATAAAAGTGCCCAACTAATCCTAAAATGACCTAAATGAAATTGAATAAATATTAAAATGGGAAAATGTTTATATTATTGCATAACAGACACTCTTGAGTTCTTTCTTTCGTTCCTTTATGTTTTTAACTTATCATATATTTATAATCAAATAACAATAAATCTCAAATTCAAATATTCTCAAGATTATTATTGCATTTTTTTTTTTTTTTTTTTTTTTCATTTATTATTATAGTTACAAACTTATGTGCAGAAAATTGCAAAAATTACCCACTGTGCGACAAAATGCAATATTATGATACCCCAGTCAAATAATTATATGTGCATACCTATAAAGTAATTTATTTTCTTCAAAAATAGGATTTTAAAATTCAAATCTTTTCTATATTTTTAATGTTTATTAGAGCTTTATAAGTCAAATGAAAAATTTATTTCTTATGTGTATTTTGTGGCAAAATTTAATTGATTTTAAAATTGTTCATAGAAAATAATTATATGTGCACGACAAGAATTTTATAAAAATCCTTTATTTAAATAAAGTTAATTTTCAATATTCATGATAGTTGTTAAGGAATTGTATTATCCTTATATAACGTTACCAGATGCATACTTCGTTATACCGATTCGTCCTTTTTCCTTTACATATATATAGGTCAAAACTGTAATATACTTATACAAAATCAATTTGAAACATTTGATATTGTCATATAGCTCTGAATCTAAATATATCTCAGCATACAGTATTCTTTGAAAATCCTTATGTCATGAAGGTCTGAGGATCATTACTGGTCGCTGCAGAAATATAATATTTTGTGACTTAAAAACCGATTTTGAGGCCCGATATAGTAACATCGTCACATAAATTTATTGAAAAATCTAATTTTTGTAGAAAATTCATCAACGAAGCTATTGGATTTTTTGTCCAGTAAATTTATGTTGTGCGGTGAGTTAATTTAGCTACGTCCAATAAATATTTTCAACTTCTATCTAGAACTAAAATTGACTTATATTATGTGCGATTCGACACTATGATTACGCTTCAAGCATGTCTTTTGTAGACGTCGAATACCCATGTAATATTTTTAATAAACACTTGGATAATTTAAATATAATATTTTTCATCCCTTATGCACTTGAACTCATGGTGTAATTAAAGTTTTTAACCAAAAAATTATATTTATCATAAAATCATGCGTGTGGATTTTTGTACCGCTCTATTAGTTATGTTTTTGCCACCCAAAGGTCATAATTTTAATCTAAAACCTCTTTTATTAGTTTATGCTCATGTCCAATTATTAAAACCCGTTCATTTGGCCGTTATTTTTCTGTAACACATGTTGTTTTTCTTCGAAAAATGTCCTTAAGCCCCGCTAATCAGCAATTGATTATGGGTTACCGCTCCTAGAATGATAGCAATTTCTCAGATTTTTTGAAAATTTTCAACAGTATTATGATAAACATTTTATGTATACACCATTTTTTGGACTTTTACATAAACTGTCGTCTTACTTTAATGATTTCAGCACTTCAACTGACAGTTCATGACCTGGTGACATATTTTGGCTATAAATTAAAAAAAATAAAAAAATTTTGGTATTTTAAGTCTAATCATTTTAAATATTCCCATAATAACTTTAATTTTAACTTTAATTGTTTAAATGGTTCAAACTGTGGACTTCATGTCAGTCTATTGAGTAAAATTTTCAATTTGCACATATAATTATTTTCTATTAAAATTTAGAGAATGATATGTTTATTTTAACGGTACTTTAAATACAATGCCAAGAGGAACCTAAAATTTTGCAAATAGGGACATTAAGTAAGAATAAAAAAATTGTAAGCCAAAGATATGTATATCATTATTGGAATATATAAAAACTAGAAAACAAATATTGCACATATAATTATTTGACAGAGGTACATAAGGGTGACCCTCATTTCAAAAAGTGTCCAGATTTTGGTTCTCACCCCATGGAAAGTCGAAAAACTAAGATATGCCAAATTTTTAACTGATTGAAAAAAATTTTGAGGCGGCTCAAAGCGATCAAAATTTTGAAAATGATGACTTCTTAAAATTTTTTACTTTCATCGGTCATAAAATATTAATTTTAAATTAAATTTTCTGGGTTTATATCTTGTTGAATTCCACACATTATTAGCTTTTTTTAAATTCCTAAGATCAAGAAGATTGGATAACTATAACATAATAGTTATTAAAATAAAATTACTCTAAAACACGTAGTTTTCGAAAAATAAGATTTCAACCAGAATTTGAAGGAGAGAAACGAAACTTGGCATGTAGTTTCCTATTGACGTTTTATATATCCTGAAAATAATTTTATTATCATAAATTGTTGTAATAGCAAAAAATACGTATGTGAATTATATGCAAAACAAGAGATTTTCGTGAATTTCGGTCGTGATTATCTTACGCAGATGACAAGAGATTACCGAACAATTTTGACATGATGTTTAAGATACCAAAACAAAACAATATGCCAAGTTTCGTTTCTCTCAGAAGTTTTGGATAAAATCGTATTTTACTGGAGTGTATTTGGTCGAAAAATACGCGTTTTACGTGAATTGATTTTCATAACTTTTTTCATTTTAGAAAGATAATAAACTGAAGAATTTAAAAAGATGAAAGCGAAGAAAATTTAAGTTCTAATGAATTATTTATGGTTGAATAGAGTAAAAAAACTAAAATTTTTAATATTTCAATCGCTTTGAGCCACCTCTAAATTTGTTCCAATCAATCTAAAACTTTGTATTTTATTGTTTTTGGGCTATTTGAGCATTTCTAGGGGGTGAGACTGAAAATTTAAAAACCTTTATTTTCCTCCATATAAAAGAGGGCCACCCTAATGATACATACTTACTATATTTTTGAAAGAAAAATATTTTGCACGGATTTCAATTATAATCGATGTACATTTTTTGTATTTTTTATTGTATTTCGACTATTTAGCAGCATTAATTTAAGGTCAGATCTTAAATTTTTTTGCAATTTTATATAAATTTGCAATCATTAGGCAAAGTTATTTTGCCTAATAATATATTAAATAAATTAACACAGAATTATTTTTGTTGTTGTCATATCGCTATTTACTTTATAATTTACGTCGTATTAATTTATGACATTATTAAATTAGTTTTAAAAATAAATAATCGATTAAATTTATTTCTTTCCGGGGAACAAAGCTTCCTTTGCTTCGTCGTACAAATCAATAAACAAGAATTTTACTTCTTCTAAACTAGTTGGGAACTTAGTGATGGGTTCGACTGGTACTTCGTCGCCTGGCTTAACACCCTTAACAAAGTTGTAAGCAATAGCATAACCCTTGCGAGCCTCAAAAAGTGCTTCTTTGGCAAATTGTTCAGCTTGCCTTGGATAGCATAGGGAAGCGACCGCACCAGCACCAATTGTGGTGTAGAGAACTTTTTTGATGAAACCACCTCGGGCTGCAAAAATAAAACCTGACAAGCCACCAATTGCTATAGCGCCAGTACGTGGCATAAGATTATGTGGCTGATTCAAGTAGTCGATGGTAGATTGAGTTTGCTCCTTGGCTTGATGAACATATTCATCGAATGTTTCCTTTTGTTTAGCCAACAAATGGTATCCAGCTTGCACTTCCGTACGTACAGTTCGAACACCAGATTCTATGGCATCACGGGTTGGTGATTTGACTGTTGTGTGACATTTCTTTTGTGGCCTAAAAAATTAATCAATAATTTTATTTGTGAAAATCGAAAATAATTGTGTAAAAATTTTCTTACTTATTGTATGAATGCAATGGAGCGTATAGGGGTAACTCAGTCGCTTTACATTGATAGTGAGCCAAATCATTTACAGCCTCTTGTTTGTTAGTTTCGGGTCCAGAAGGGCTAGCATTTTGGACAGCGACTGCTGCTAACAAAGTTGATGTTGGCAATGTAACACATTTGCGAAACATATTTACTATTTACTCTTTTGTTTTTCAACCACACTTACAAACTCCAAAGCAAACACTATGTACTGACACAGATAATTTAAATTTGTCGACTTCCAAATGACCCGCAACTGGTAGTAATAAATATATATATTTTTTAATTAATAAAATAAACTACTAAAATAAAACTTTTTATCACAATATTTTCACCTGAATTGCATAACTAATGACAGTTCTTCGATGCAGTATTGCCAGTTCAAAATGCCCATAGCATTTCATAAACAGCGCTGTATTTTATTTATAATACAAAATTTCTGAACACAAATTAAACAATTTAATTAATAAATTAAAATACATATATTTTAATGTTTTAATTTAAATATTTCGTACTCATTTACCACCCTAACTCACTTAAAATCATAAATATTTCCTATATTATTTATCCGATTGCAAATAAATAATATATAAAAGATTATAAATAAAAATAATATAAAAGTTTCATAACACAACTTTTTTTTAAATATTTTGTAATTTCTAGTGCAAAAAAAAAAAATTTTTTTTTTGTGGAATTAATTTTTCTTAATAGCCGGTCTTTGGCCGGTCGGAAGGGTTTTTAACTCTGTAGTATGTCCAAAAGCGGCTTCGCTAACGTAATTCTTCCTTTTTATCCAACTTTTTTTACAACAAAATTTTTTTTGATACGAGTTTCTTAGGGAAATTCGATTTTCAAAGCCATATAACTTCCAAAATATTTAATATCACTCAAAATGTTCATAAAATTTTTTCATCATTTTTTTTACCGTTAAAAGTACTATCAATGGCGAAAAAATCAAATAACTTCAAAATAAAAATATTAAAATTAAAAAATGTTCAACAACATAAACAAACTGAAAATAAATGCATGGTTGTGATAAAAACGAAATTGACATGATTTTATCGTTTTCAAATCGAACAAATTTTGGTACTCGTTTTAAAATTGAATTTGATTAAAACTGTTACAAAAGAATTAGAATCATATGGGTAAAAAATAAAAACTATATTGTAGAAAGAAAAATAAAATAAATAATACATTTTAAAGAATATATATTGAGGCAGAGGTTAAGAAAAGTATAGAAATTCTGTAAATCCTAAAAATTTTTATTCTGTTGCTTTCAAACACAGAATTTTAAGTTTAAAACTTAAAATATATTTTGTAATTTGTGATGGAACTTGTAATGGAGCGAATTAAACTGTAACCACATATGGGTTTTACAATTTAACTTTTAAGGTTTCTGGATATATCTACCACAAAGGAAAAAAATGATTTTGAATATTCAAACTAAAAATATTAAAATTAAAATCATTGTGCTAACCCAATTTCAAATCACCAGTAAAAATTTAATACCAATGCAAAGTCCAAACTGCATATGCTAAAAAGTGTTCCTATTAAAATATTGCATTAATTTTTATTTTTGTAGGATTTATTAAATAATCGCCAAAAATTTAAATTTATTATTCCTCCACAAAATGTTATTTTTATGGGCAATGTTTTTTTTTTTTAGAAGCAAGGAATATCTCCTTTGTGGCAGCTTCACGCAAAACTTAACTTTAAACATTAAAACATAAAAACATTAAAATAAAATTTTGTTTTCATATCTTTAATTTGCTTAAAGGTAAACTTTAATACTAAATAATGGTTCTATATTAGACTAGAAATCTTCCTCTTTCTTATGATACCAAATTTTATTTTTAATTCCAGTCTGTTACTTTGTCATAGAGCTTTAAAAATAAAATTGTATAATGCATAATTTAAGCTGTGAGCCACTGTATATTAGTATGTAGCAAAATCTCAAGAGTCTTGCAATTTGTTATTCACTTTAAAAAGGAAGAGGAATAACGACACATGTCTTCAAGATTATCACACGTTACGCTGTAGAATACATTTCATTTCTCTCCGGAGTCAGTAACAACTTTAGCGTGTTCATCATAAATTGTCGATGGTTATATGAATTATTTTTTCATCCATATTATGGACGCATTCACTCAATCTTTTTGTATAATAAAAATTCAACATTAATCTCAAGCCAAGAAGCTACTATAGGAATTTACATATACAGCGAAAGCTTCCTTAGGCGGTGATTTTGTCCGTTATCAGGAGATGTCCGTCTATGGGATATGGTTCATCATAGTTTTTAATAAGAGGTAATTCATAGGTACTGGTATCTTTTTATTTCAACATCCAAGATTGATTGTAATGAATTACCTTATAGATAAAAATATTCTTATATATACATATTAAAATGCAAAAGACCGTAACGTGACGTAAAAATCAAATTTCAAATTAATTAATTATTTGATTTATTCAACAATTTGATTAAAAATATTTATGATTAATCAATTAATCAGGAATTTAAATAGTTAAAATCATAGATTATTACATAGATATGAAGCTTAAAAAAACTCAATTGAAAAAAATTACTCAAAAAAGGCACACGTACTACAATTGTTTTTGTTTTCAATACAATTTTTTACTAATACATTCTTAGACTTAGGTTTTTTTGACAACCGACTTAGGTTTCTGACAACGGATCTTCATATCTATGTTATAATCTATGGTTAAAATCGTGAATAATTAAATAATTTTAAATTTATTTGACTTTCTTTTTTATGTTTTTAATTTTCATTATAATATAAAAAACTGCATGCAAAGTCGTTTGAAAATATAAAATGTGGGTCGTTTAATCACCAAATAACATATATTATATAGTTAGCATTTTTTGTTTCATTTGTTTAATTGTAAACTAAATTTGAGAACATTGAATAATATTATTCAAATTTGATTAATCGAAATTAAAAGTAATTAATCAGAATTTGTATTAATTAGAATTGTTGATTAATCGATTAACTAATTAATATGTATATAGATTAAATAAAATTTTGTATAACCGATTAATCGCACATCCATAGTATTGACAAAAGTCAAATGATAGTAACATTAATTTCAAAAACAGTCATAAAATTTGTTCCATTTAAGAAAAATGTTATTTGAAAAGTGTTTTATTATTTATCTATTTTTGCATCATTAAGGGAAATTTTAAAGCAAAAAAATAAAAATAGTGGTTTCTCTTTTATTTTGCTTCAGCGGCAATAGACGTTATGCATTTTCTTTAGACATTATTTGGAATAAATTATGATTTTATGGAATAATAGCTACAGTTTGCTTCTCTCCATTTTCATTCCATTTTTCTAAAATTTCTAAATTTAGTTCCTACGCAAAAAAAAAAAAAAAAAAAAAAAAATCATCTCTTAACTGGAGAAAATGGGGTGATTTTCTACAAGATGTGTTTGGAGCGCTTTTCAATATGGTTTCAATTTACTTGTCCATCCAATATCATGTGGTCTTTTTTTTCTGAACCATGTTTCCTATCGATGGTCGAATTCTCCTGATACTGTTGAATGACGTTGAAAACAGTATGACAGAGGACATTTAATTCTTTGACCAATTATTTGTAGGACCAATTTGTTTTTTTTTTTTTTTTAATTTTCAATAATTTATAGCACGTACATCATTTTCGTTACTCATTTTAGTCAAACTCCCAACAAATCAACAGTTTGTCTTCAAGAATAATAACTGACATATTTTAAATGATAAAAGAATTTTAAAAATTGCTTCGGAAAAAAGTTATGAAGGAAAACGTGTGTTAAGATTAAAAAAAATGTACTAAATACATACTAACCCAATTCACAAAGCATATTACTTTAGTTATTGTGTTATATGTTATTTAATATTATGTTCAGACACATATGTTTTTTACTACACTATTTTTAAGTTAAAATAAAAACTTTCTATATGATATTATGAAAACAACAATTTAAAATGAGGTTTATGAATTCAGTTTCAGAAAAGAACAAATGAGAATGAGATATTCCAATTCAAAATTTGAAAATATCATTTTAGTTTATGATTTTTTTATTATAATTCAGAAAAGAACATATTAAAATAATATTTCTTCTTTAATTCCAGAATATAACAATTGAAATTTACATTTTTCATATAAATTTCAGAAGTGAAACTTTTTATTTAGAATTGAAAAAAAAAAAATTACTTGAAAATTAGGTTTTCAATTTATAATTTTGAAAATAACAACTTAAATTGAAATTTTTATTTAAATTTTCGAAAAGAACAATTTATAAGAAGATTTTTCCATTTAAAATTCAGAAAAATATTGAAATTTTGAAAAAACTTACTTAAATTCAGAACTTCAACTGAAATAATATATAGAATGAAATTTTCCTAATAGGAATAATTTTTCCAGATGGATTTGAAATAATTTCTTAATTTTATTTGCTTAAAGGTCCCATAAATTAAGTTGATCTAACATTATTTCATCATTTAAATCACTCTTATTCAATATTCTAAATTTTAATGAATTATTCTAAATTTCAATTGTTGTTTTTGAAATTCAAAATATAAAACTGAATTTCATTTGTAGTCTTCTGAATTTAAAACGTAAAATTTAATTATAAATTGATCTTTTGTGAATTTAAAATATAAAAACTTATTTTAAATTGTACTTTTCTGAAATAGAAATTGTAATTTTAAATAATTGTTTTCTGATATATTAATGAAATATAGTAATTTCAACAGTTCTTTTCTAAAATTTAAATGAAAAATCTAATTTTCAATTTTTATTTTCAAAAATTTCAGAACACTTCTTTTCTAAAATTTAAATGAAAAATCTAATTTTCAATTTTTATTTTCAAAAATTTAAATGAAAAATCTAATTTTCAATTTTTATTTTCAAAAATTTAAATGAAAAATCTAATTTTCAATTTTTATTTTCAAAAATTTAAATGAAAAATCTAATTTTCCAATGATCTTTTTTAAAATTTAAATTTATTTTCAATTGATTTTTAAAAAATACCATTAAAAGTGGTGTAGTTCTTTAAAAAAGTAAATAAGTTTATGCATCACTGCTCACATATAATTTTATTATGTTTTTCCTTTGCCAAAATATTTTCATAAATTGTTGATTTAAATAAAAATTTTACACACATATACTTTCTAATTCCAAAAATAAAATTTTGAAACAAATAATAAATGTGAACAAATATAAATTTAATTTTTAATTCACCTAGGAAATATTGTATCAGTTCTACAACTAGTTCTAAAACACATAAAAATAGCCTGTATTTGTTCTACTTTGGCTACGACCAATGATTTTTGTTTGAAATTGTTCTAGTTCTGTGGAAGTGTTACCTAGCCAGTACCCATTCTATGGAACGGTTCGAGAACTAGTTCCTTAATCAATAATTTTTGTTCAAAATTGTCACATTCAGAACTAGTGCCATAGAAGAGTTAGGGAAAGGTTTCAGAATCTATTTTTATTTTTATTTTGTATTCTAATGGGCTATACGAATGTCAGAATTGGTTGTGATACCACTAATTCTGAGGATGTTATTAAAGAATCTGAAGTGGTTCTGATAATGTACTAAAATAAAAAAAATTTCTTTCCTATGGAAACTTAGTTGTTTTTATTGTGTTATATTATTAAACAACACAAATCGAGATGTTTTCTGGCTTTGAAATATATTAAAAAACGAGTCAATTTGTTTTTTTTTTTTTTTTTTTGGAATAAACATCACCATTCTGCATTTTTCAATATTACAGTTTTCAATAAATATTTAGCCGTATTCCAAAAAATTAATGTAGGTTTCATAAAGAGTTTCTAACTTCCTCTTACGGAAATTTACATACACAAAATTAGTAATTTGTTATCAAGCTTACGTTAGAATTTGTATCATCTATTATGAAAATAATATTATTCTGTAGAACAATTTTTAAACAAGATATTAAACAAAATGTTTGGATAATTTAGATCTATCTAATAGGAGAAGCTTAACCCGCTAACTTTAGGAAAAATTTTTAGAAATAGTAAAAACGCAATGAATTAAAATATATATATCAGTGGACATAGTAAAATATAATTTTCTAAAGTTTAATTTTTGGAGGTTGATAATTAGCATTAAACTCAGAATATAAAGAAATCGGAAGCTGAGAAAATGGCAGTATTTTCAAAGAATTTAGTTTGAATATAATCTATAATTTGACAGCCGTATTCAAAAAAACTTAACACAGCTTTACCAACCATTTATAATCAAAATTACTTAAAGTTGTATTCAAAAACATTGATTTGCTTACTATACCATTGGTAAAGCCTTGTAAACTTTAAAAATTGTAATAATGGTTCGACCCTACTTTAAGACCATATTTTAAGATTATTTCCGTTACATTTTTCAAGAAAAATAAAAATAATGACAAATTTTTAGATTCATTTCAACAAAATCAACGTATTTAAAATGTCCGAATGTTAAAATCTGTGATAAAATAAAAAATGTTTCAAAATATCAGAATATCCAATTTTATATCTGTAGAGAGAAGAGCTGTGTCAAGAACATATATACTTTTTTTTAATAATTTTAAAAATATAATGTTCGAAACGATCTTCTGTTTTGACACTTTAGAAGTACAAAAATACAAAAATGTATGTTATAAATCTTTTAGGAAATAAAAAATTATTTTCAAACAAACGGTCTTCGGATCCCCTTACACAAGTCTCCTTAGAGGAGACTTGTAACCACATTTGTGAACCAATGTGCTCTATAAGACGATGCGAAAACTAGGAAATAAAAAGTTGTTATGTTCACCTCTCAGCCGGCTAACAGCCGACTTTGAGCCGCCGCCAACAATTTTTAGCAAAGCCGCCGCCGCCGTTAAAATCGTTCGGCGCAGGTCTCTGCTTTCATCATTATTATTATATTTTCTCTCTTCTTAAGAAAAAACCCTTTGGTTTAATTAATTAAAAATAATCGTATAAACAAATAGATCAAATAATTATGATAAATTTAGATAAGTGTAGACAAATTTTTAAATGCATAAAATCCCAACAAGAAGCATGCAATAGAAAGGAAATTGCAAATTAATCTACATACAATGTACATATGTATGTATGTATGTATGAGTTTTAAAGGCGAACAAACGCAAGAAGTGTATACAAATAGCAATAAATATACGAAATACTCCCACCAAAAAGAATTAAATAAAATAATAAATTAAAATTTTAATTAAACTAACCGGTCGATTAAAGTTTGGAAATAAAATGCCCAATATTCATAATCCATCATAATTTCAAAAAAGTTACTAAAAAATGTTATTGTAAATGTTTGTACACCCAATTGATATACCCCCACCTAGGATACAAACTACTGAAAATAATTTTTAAAGGTAATTATAAAAGTGCATTCGACGCAAACACTACTACTTTAAATACAAAAAATTATTTTTCCATTTCAGGAGAAAATCTTTATTCTTCCACAATTAACCTAAATTAAATACATACTAGTTTTGCAGAAACTAATTTGCCAAAGATTGTTCCATTTAACTTTTAATGTTTATAATTATTGTTGGTATTATGGTCACTATATCAAAATAGTGGTGAATAATTAAAATTTTATTTCTTACGAATCAAATCAATTTGTTATCTAAGATATTTTAACAAAATTGATTTTGTTTATCAAGCAAGCAAGCAGTCAGACAATTTGCCGATTAAGTAATTTTTTTTATAAAAGAAAAAGCATTCTGAACAATAAATATTCTTATGGCTACTAACGCAACTTCTTCCAAATTCAGGTGAGTTTTCTATTTATTAAATTCGTTTTTTAATAGGTATTACATATTAGATATTTTTAAGTCAGTAGTTTTAATTTATGCACACATTTTAATAAGAATTTTATAGTACGCGGAAATCACCCACCTTATTTTATAGACTACTACATTAACAGCTACTATGGTGTTAATTTATATTCTATTTAAGTTCTTCAATAATCACTCGTTCAATAATTTTTTAATAGGTATTTTATACAAAATATTGTTTGTTTTTTTGAAAACACCTAACAAAGTCTCACAAACATGGTAATAATGTAATATATTTGCCTTAAAATCAAAAAAGTATTTTTATTTTATTTATTTTGAATAATATTTTATAACCTTGCCTTATGGCCATTATAGGTCACAAATTTCTACTCTAACAAATAAAATTTACATTACAAATCATAAATAAGCATTTAAATAACAAATAATATAAAATTAAGTGTAAAAATTTGTCTTAACGGAACGTATGTATAATCTTATTAAATAAGATATTAATTTTCTTTATCTGTTAGGATAACAAAATTTAAAAATTTTTCATCACATCTAAAATACTCCTAGCAAGAAAGTTTTGTTAGAGTTGACGATTTTTTATATTTTATAATTTTTAAAAACTTCGTTGTACGATTTAAGGTTGTTTATTAAATTTTTGTCAGTTTTAGACTAGTATTAAAAGATAATAAATAGACTCTTAGAGGGCTCTTCATGAAAAGCTTTATATTTCCAATATTTAATTGGTTCTATTCTAATGGTTTGCAGTGTTATTTTTAAAAAGTTGTCCGATTTTTATAATTTTTCTATTATTAAATTTTGCGAAGTCCACAAACATTTTATTGTCGATTTAAGTTCCATTTTTTATCTCAGTGTATTAATATAACTATATCAATAGTACATTGAAAACCGCAAACATATTACTTTAATTTGCAGGTCAACCAAAAAATAAAATGTGTTAGAAAGTAGTATTTTTCTTGGTAGGCGACCTTTTTCAAAATGCGTTTATAGTCTTAGTAGGCAATTTTTGGACACCCTATCATAGGCCAGAAAATAATATCAAATGTCAAACAAAATTGTCTTTAAAAATGTACAATGTCCTCCCTAAATAATATGAACTATACGTATCGAGATAAGAACATCGGTAACGAAATGATCCAAGGTATCAGACATTTTTATAATTTATTAAAATATCTTCAAAGGCTAATTATTTATAAGATTTGTGGTTACTCTGTTTATAGTTAGTAAGTTAATTATCTTAGGATTCAACATTATAAATAAAATTATTGAAACAAGTCACATTCATAAGTTAAGAGCTCTAGAAAAAGATTATTATTTTATATCATGATTTAATATTACATATGAGTTTTTGACACTATCAGTTAGTATCTAAGATAGTAGATACTTTGTATAGAAATAATTTGTAAAAAGTAGGTTTTGTAAAATAATACCACAAATGGATTGTTTTAGAAGTTCAATTGATATATTCCAACTTAATCAGATATTGTCTGGAACGCAAGTGTTTGTATATGTTGTTAATTTTTTAATAGCGTCATTCACTTATAAAATAATTTGAATAACAAACGTTTATATTTTAGTGATGTGGATGAATATGGATTTAAACGTCCCGAAAATTTTGATTATAAATCATATGAATTTTTCATGTCTTCATATTTGAAAACTCTTGCAAAAAGACGTATTAAATGGGAAGCACTTATGGAACAAAATAATGATCTCACAAACGTAAATCCAAAATTAAAACGATATATTCGAAAGGGGATTCCAGGTATTTTTTTTTTACTATATTGCTGTTGATAAGTTAATATTTATCTAAAATGCTTTAAAAATGTGTATTTGTAGGACCCTATCGACCGGATGTTTGGATGAAAATATCTGGTGCTTATACATTGCAACAACGTTCACCTGATCTCTATCGAAGTTTATTAAATACGACGTATGAAAAAGAAATAAGTGATTCCATAACAATAGATCTACCTCGCACCTTTCCTGATAATATATTTTTTGAAACAAAAAAAGAGCGTTTATACAACATATTGATAGCGTATGCTCATCATAATCGGGAAGTTGGTTACTGCCAAGGTTTAAATTATATAGCTGGCCTATTGCTCATAGTCACTAATGATGAAGAGAAATCATTTTGGTTATTAAAACATATGGTGGAGAACATTGTACCACAGTATCACACCAAGAATATGGCAAATTTATTGCGAGACATGGCCGTTTTTAAGGAAATGGTAATACGACGAGTTCCGACTGTAAACAAGCATATAGAAAAATTGGGTTCGTTTTATATTCAGTACGATTTTTTTTATTTAATTCCTATATAATATGTTTGTATTAATTTAAGGTCTGCCATATGCTGTTATTGCTAGTAAATGGTTTATTTGCATCTTCGCCGAAGTTCTTCCTGCTGAAACAGTTTTACGCATATGGGATTGTGTTTTCGCCGAGGGATACAAGGTAATTAATTCGTTTAATAATTCTTTAAATACGAAAATCCAGTATGAATTGTTTATGTTTTATGCTCTAGATTGTTTTTCGAGCTGCATTGACATTGTTCATTACGCACAAAGCAGCCATATTAGCTGCTGATGATATCGGCGCTTTGGCAAATTTCTTTCGGGAGACTTTAATACATGATGAAATTGTAACAGACTGTCATAAATTTATGCAGGCCATGTTTAATTTACGCTTGAAGCGTAGTGAATTGGAGAGTCTACGAAAAATATGCGTTGGTCGCAATAACACTTAAACTGCAATTGGTTTTGTTTTGTTAGGCAATAATCTAATTTTTAATATTTATTAAATAACTTAAACTTTTATTACATAATTGTGTAATATGTACGCAGTATATACGTATGAATGTAGATGTATTATTAGTTAACATCGAAAGCAAAAAATTGTCAAAGATTTTATTCTTTTTGGAACTAATAGTAAAAATCAATTGGAAACAAAATAAAACAATTACCATTAAGTAAATTTATGATGATTGTTTTTGTTTTCCTCGTTAGTTTGTAGTTATATAAAGAAAACTAGGATTGTTGTGTTTTTTAGAATTATGTTAAAAATATCCGTAAATTTTTCAGTTTAAGGGCAACATTAAAAAAATACTTAATGGAATGAAATAATGGTCTAATATATAGTAAGCTTTCTAACTCTTACCAAATTAAATTCGAACAAATTTTTAATAATGTATACCAAAAGCAGTGAGTGAGTTTGTATTCTAATTTTAACCTTTTAAAATGATTGAATGAGTCAATATTATATATTATATTCACACAGCTTATTTTAAAATTACTAATTGTTTAAGGGGAATTACCTTTATCTTAGGAAATATTTTATATTTTCTTCAAAATGAATTTTACCCTCAAATAAAACATTAAAATTTTTTAACTATCATCTTCTTAATGAAATATACTAAATATATAAATACCTAATTTAATATTAGATTATGTGAATCAATATAGTACTTTAATTTATACACATTTTTCCATGTAGGTGTGTTCTTAGTATGCTATCTATAACTGCCTTAGATGAAAAGTTATAAAACAAAAATGATACATAATAAAAAAATAAAAAAATAGCATCCAAATTAAATTTTTAATAAAAACTACTTACATACATAAGCCGAATTCAAAAGCTTTGTTATATCGTTGTATATCGTACATTTTTTAATTAATTTGTTTTTGCTTTCAAAAATTTTGTTTGAAAAATATTTATGACGTACGTCGATACAACGATACAACAAAGCTTGTGAATTAGGGTATAAATATTGTATTCAAGGCAAAAAGAAAAATTGTTGTATTGTTGTGTTAAAATTATTTTGTTTAATTTATTTATTTGCAAATAACTTATAACTCAAATAATTATATGTATAAAAAGGCTTAGATACTGTAAATGACTTTTAAAGTACAATATTAGTAAGTAATTATGAATATATTAATTATTGAATTAAGTTTTATGTTTTTATAATTGTTTTTAATATTAACCTACTGCTTTTTCTGTGTCTTTTTCTATTTTAGCTATAATAGAAATACATACATAAATTAATCAAGTGTTTATTTATTCGTGTTTTTTGTTTAAAAAAGACATTACGAAACAATTTGTTGCTTCAATAAAACCAAATATTTATTTTATCAAATTGTTATATATTTAAATTCATTATAAAACAATAATTATACATACATATACATGTTTAAGCAGTAGTATAAGTAAAAAACAAAAAACTAATAATAAAAAGAACAAATATATAAATGCCAACTAAGAATTATAGTTTTATCTCTTCAATGACTTAATCTATTATTAATAACACATTTTGGAGATCAGTTGAATTTTTATTAATTAATTTTAAAAACAAATATTGCTACAACTTAATTGGAAGACAATGTGAATCATAAAAATAATTTAAACGAATAATTTTGATGTATGAAAAGACTTGATTATTTATGGAGCACCACAGTGTGTTCCGCACATTGGTTCAGAAGACAAAGCCAGTGAAGTTAACAAAGTTCTTCTGCCTGGATGAACGCCGAGATTTTCCCAATTAATCCATGACAAGCGTGCTGTTAAATCTGAAATAAGTTAAATAAGTGATTTATTTAAATTAACAGGTATGTAAACAAAATTTAATTACAAATTTTATAGTTATAATTTTTAGTTAATGCGACTTCATAGCATTTAAGATATTGTGTCTTTTTAACAAAAAATAAATTAATTCCCAATTCATAAAAATTTCTGTGTTGCAAGTTTTTTAATTTTTATAATATTTTGTAGTTTTGTAAAGTTATTAAAGTCGTCACACTATAAAGATATTATTTGTTTTTACTCACACACTTCAATTCATAGCTTTTGAACTATTTCTTTAAATAAAATCTAGCTTTTTTTAAGAATATATAATTTTAAATTTGGCAAACTAGTGTTTCAGTGTGGGTTTGCGGAATCGGTCTATTTTTTACTTCAACAACCATATAGTCTTCGTTACTCCGTTCGCTTAAAATTATAATTTGTATTGCATTGTAATTACTAAAATAATACAAAAAAATCGAGGGGCTAGACTTAAAATCCCTCAAAAATACTGTTTATTTCAGGAACCGTAACTGTTATGACTTTTATCATAAATATCAAATAATAACAAATTATTTTTTTATTTTTATTTTTTCGAGCAGAAACAACAGTTATTTTTTCATTTTTAATAACAGAAGTAACAGATATTTGGTAATTTTTATTCTTTTGAGCAGAAATAATAGTTTGTGATTTTTGTAACAAAACAAATACCAAAATAAATAAATAACAAAACACAAAAAGAGAAAAATACAGAAAAGAAAAACAGTGCACCCTTGAAAAGTTTGAAGTTCTTTTGAGAGGAAATTTGACATCCTGGAATAAGAAATTATATACCAAAATATCACAAATATTTTAAGATAAATTTAATCGGCATCTTTTGGAGTTTTTTTTAATCTAAATTGGACAAATAGTTCTCGAGTTATTATTCCTTCTTTGTTACCATTTGAGAGGATAAAATCATATTCATCCAACATTTGGTTGCTACTGCTTTTTTGTTTAAAAATTCAAAAATAACAGTTATTTTCCGTCCCTGATCTATTTTACTTATTTTTCAGGTATTGACATTTTTTTACAATATTTTTTTAAAACCACAACTAAAAAATAAAATTTTCGTTTTTAATTTTGATATTTTTGATATGCGATTTGAAGTCTCAAAGAAATAGTTACACATAATATATTTTCAAAAGAACTAAAAATTATGTGTTCAGGAATATGTAACAAATAAAATATTTCTCTATAAAATTTACTCTTACCACTTGTATTCCAATTTGCTCTGTCTGCCTTAATTTCACCACGTAAACATTTTTCCACATAAGTCAATGGATCGTAGTCAGATTGTAGTACTTCCCTCAGTAAAGAAATATAAGCAATTGCTAGTCGTAGAGTATCGATTTTACTTAAACGTTTCTCATATGGAAATGTTGGAACATGTACTCTTAATTCATCGAATGCTGAATTGATACTACTGCAAATTTTCAAATAAATAATTGAAAAGAAATACACTTCGTTAATGTAATGTTAATGAAATATTTGAATTGATAAATATATAACTTTAAGCTTAAACTGTTAATGCTGTTAAAAATTAGAAAAGAAATAAAAAAGAAATCATAGTTTATACCCAGTTGGTGCCGACCTCTGGATCCTTTTCCGTTCACGTACATTTGCCTGTTGTCTTTGTATTTTATATGGTGCTGAATTGTAAGAACTGCCACCAGCATTCGGACTCCCACATATTAGAGATGAATTATTATTACTGTGGTTATTGTTTAGCCCAATATTTGTAGATGAATCTAATATGTTTTCTAGAATGGAAAAAATAAATTAAAATTTAAAGTAATCATTATTGCTATCGACAACTACTTTTTTTGGTTTTTATTCAGTTTACCAATTAATATATTTAAAGAAGAAATAAATATCTACGAGACATAATAAGCTCATGAATTAATTTTTAATCTTAAATAGTTTTTAAAATATTAAATTTGTTCTTATTGTAAAGTTTTTGAAAATTAAAATGTATAAAATCTTTCCACGTTTAAAATTAAAAAAACTGCTTTTTATATACTAAAATTTAATTATTTATTAGTAGTAGTGTTTTAACTTATAATGTCTTTAGTAATACTTTAAAATCAATGAGTTATTGAACAACTTAAAAGTAATTAGTTCTTGTAATGACATCTAAGTAATGTCATGAGGTAAATAGTTGCTTCTAATGCCTTCACCTTGTTAAAATAATGGGTTATTCAGCTAATGTGTAAATAGTGTAAAGCCATTATATTAGCTTCTTGACTCATTACCTGGCCACCAAAGTTTTTGCTGGGGTCTTAAGGATCTGGATTAGTTTTAAAGATGTCTAAAGAATTAATATATAATTTCAATGTCTTTCATACAAAGTTGAGAAGTTGTTAAAAAAACATATAAAGTTAAAGCGTCACCGCACCGACGATACTTATTTAAAATTTTTGGAAAATAATTACTAAAATTATATAAAAATAATGCTAGAAAAAAGTATGGACCAGAATAAAGAAAATACTGAATAATGGATCAAATACGGGCTTAATAAACATTTGTTCATAAGTAAAATGGTATTTTCGAAATTAAAAAAATATGTATTTTTGGTTATTCACCAAGATCTAACAAGAACATTTCTGTTAAATTGTTATTAAAGTAATGTAATTAATTCTAAAAAATTACGCTCTTTACTAATGATTTTTAATTAACGTAAGTACATTGCAAAACAAAAAATTCCACTCTGAAGCAAGTATTTTTGTGAACTCAGAATACAGCATAAAAAAATTTATTTACGTTTTTATTGAAATATAATATCTTCGATATTCCAAAGTATATAGTGCTAAAATTTTACTACTTTTGAACAGGGACTTAAAATGTTATGAGTTTTGTAATAAAACTCAAAAAGTTTCGAGCAGAAAAAATTATTTTTTAACAGTTATTTTGTGATTTTTATTTTTTCGAGCAGACACAAAAACATTTTCTGTAATGTTTTTTTTTTTTTTTTTACTTCTTTGCTTATAATGTTACTTTTTTTAATCATATCTCTTTATGAAAGTACACTCCACAAAGATCACAACTATTTTTTTTTTAATTCAAAAATAACAGCAATAAAATTATTTTTATGTATGTATTTAAAAATTAAATTGTATTTTTATACATAGTTGTATTTTATTCTTTTACTTTCAATATGATATCATTAAAAAATTAAACTCTGAAAGTATTAAGTAACTACTTACTATACAGTATTGAGTACCTAAAAAAGCAAATATTCGATACTTAATACTCAGTTAGATGCAAAGCACTAATGTACTAATGTCGTACTTACCATTTCCTTGTTGCATGTATTGCTGTTGTATTTGTCTAAAATTTGAGCTCATTCGTAAATTGCCACTTCCACTTCCGACGGGAGTACCACCAGCATAAACACATGATGGTAAATCATTTATCATATCATCATCAAAATTATGAAAAGATAGATGGCTGTAATGATATGGAATATAAAAATTTGTAATCTAATATTTTCTTTTAATAATAATAAAACAAAAAACGATGAAAAAAGGTATAGTCGGTCAAGACCGACCATATGATACCCTACACCATTATGTATGACCATAAAATTTCGGGAAGGGGACTTATATTAGACCAACACTTTTAATAAATGTAAAATAAAATATACAAATACAGAATAGTGCGTTGATACTAAAATCAAGTACATTATGCACTTTGGGGCGATTCTCGGAATGACTTTATATGGGAGCTATGGTAAATTATGGACCGATTCAAATAAAATGGCAATGTTGTTTTTACTTATATAAAACTTATTTGTGTCGAATATTAACTTTATACTAACATTAGTATGGGATTTATGCACGTTAAAGTGATTTTCGGAACAGGGGTTTATATGGGAGCTATAGTTAATCGTGGACCGATCTTCATAAAAATTGGTACAAAGATTGATACTTGAAGCAAACTTCTTTGCACCAAATTTCATTAAAATGTTCTTATTTTTAATGCATTTTTGAGTGTTGAAACTCAATTCCGGGGGGACATTTCTATGGGGGCTAGGCGAAATAATGGACCGATCACAACCAATTTCAATAGGCTTCGTCCCTGTACGTGCCAAATTTTATTGAATTATCTTCAAAATTGCGACCTGTAATTTGTGCACAAGGTTTACATGGACAACCAGCCAGCAGTCCAGCCAGCCAGACGGACGGACATCGTTAGATCGACTTAAAAA
Source organism: Protophormia terraenovae (assembly GCA_951394005.1). Classification (NCBI taxonomy): domain Eukaryota; kingdom Metazoa; phylum Arthropoda; class Insecta; order Diptera; family Calliphoridae; genus Protophormia; species Protophormia terraenovae. The sequence continues at coordinate 2,264,456 of OX596073.1, forward strand.
GTGATTCTGAGTCGATTGGTACTATACTTTAAGGTGGGTGTTAGATAACCACCTATGGTGGTGTAGGGTATAAAAATTATAATAATTTAAAAATTCTTTTTAAAAATGTATTAAATCTTTATGTATTAAATTTTTATTATTTACTAGCTTTTCCCGCTGCGTTTCGCTACCCCTTTTAATGCGATAACTAATAATTACTTTATATAGGTGCTACTAGTCCTCTGGACCAATCCATGCTATTCGAAATTTGATATGAACATTATTTCTACAACTTTTTAAGACGTTCTTTCAATGTAATACTCTTTTAGATATGTGAAAATTGATAATTGCTTTGTATGGGAGCTACCTCTACCCCTGAACCTATCCATCCTATATTCAATTTATTAATATGGTATGATAAAAAAAATATCGTATTTGAATATAGGAAAACACAGGATGATGTTGTGAAAATTTTAAGCAAAACGGTTTAGCTGTTTGAGAGTTTTAAAAAAGTGGGCGTGGCATCCGATCAATATTCAACATAGCCTATAAAATTCTACAGTGCAAGCGCTATTTATGTGCAGGTGTTATTTGCTCTATTTCGTTCCGGGAGTTTTGAATTTAAAGATGTACATCGCTCTGGTCGGCCAGTCATTGAAAAAGTGGATGAAATAATGCAATTGGTGGAGCTAGAATGGCACACAAGCTGTCAGTACATATAACAGTTTGGAATCATTTGAAAAAGGCTGACTAACTAGAGTGTCCCGTAAACAAAAATTTTGTAAGAAGACCTTTCAAACGATGCGTAAAAATTAGCTTAATATGGGAAAAATAAAAAAAATAAAATTGATCTTCAGTTCCCTACTAGCGATTGAAGGTCTCGGGTCTAGAACATTTCGTCCAAATAATAGTATTGAGTTTTGTCTTGAAATGGGTATCAAAAAATTCGTAATTTTTAGCCAATTATAAAAAAAATATTTTAAAAAATGTTTGCAAAAATATTGGTCCATAAACTGTCATTTTAGTACATCATACAAAAAAAAAAATTTCGATATTTTTCTTAAAAAATGGATAAGAATTTTATAATTTTGTTCCCTTTAAGGCTAAAATGTTAAAAATTTGCATTGTAGTAAGTACTGTTGATAACACTGGTCGAAAAAAAAAAAAAAATATGTGGACTAGATGGAATTCCGCATGCTAAACTCGAATCTGCTTTCAGTTTTTTCCCATCAGGTTGAGATTTTTTTTTATGGGCGTGTCTAATATTGCGTCCAAAATAAGCCGATTACTCGAGTATATTTCACTATAACTCGAGAACGGTTTATACACGATTTATATAAATAATACACCAAATTATGCAGAATAAAATTGGCTTTAAGTCGTTCTACTAACAAATTTTTATACGGTCAATAGTTTAGGAGATACTTCTAAATAAGTGTCCGAAAATATCATGCTAATCATGCTAAATTCAAGATTTCTTTTTTTACTAAAACTTCTTTTTAAAAGTGAAAACATCAAAAATGCTTTATCTCAAAGCTGGTAAAACTACGAGTAAATAAAGCCACGTACCATAAAAATTAATGCACAAATCTTGATTACTTCACAGTTAAGTTAGGATACCTATGCATACCTATAGTTAAGTGGAGATACACTAGTGGCAAAAAAAATTGTTTTTTTCGTCTTAAATAAAAAAAAAAGCTTTTACTTTTTTCTATCATGTATTGATTTTATTTTATGGGCATTGACTACTATGACCCCCGCCTTTAGGCAGTCACATTTGTATAACCGAGAACGGTTTGTCCTATTAAGATAAATTAAACGCCAATATATAGCGACTAAAATTGTTTTTGACCTGAATTTACATAATTTTTTTTTAATTAATATTTCCGTAGTTATTCGGTAATTAGTAGAGAAAAAATTAAAATTTGTTTTTGAAAAATGGTGGAACTTTTGATTCATGAAATTCTTGAGCGAATAAAAAATATTTTTGACATACCTTGAAGACAATTTTCGTATGCATCTTTTGGTGTATCATTTATCAAAATCGTGTAAACGGTACTTGAGTTATAGTCTAAATTTGACAAACCATTCTCGAATTTTATAGTGTGACCGCTGAATAAGGTGATGATATTAGTCATGCCCATAAATAAAAATCAGTACGTGATAGAAAAAAAGTAAAAGCAGATTCTTGTTTAACTCGTCAAAATCCACCTAGTCCACTTATTTTTGTTTCAAGAAAAAAAAAAAAAAAAAATTTTTGCCCACCATTGTATTTTCTACTCAATTGTATGTAACATGGGTATTTTTACTTAACTGTGAATAAAATCAAGATTTGGGTATCAATTTTGAAGATACATGCCTTATTTTATTTGCAGTATTACCAGCTTTAAAATAAAGATGATAAACTGAAACATTTTTGATATTTTCATTTATTAAAAGAAATTTTAGTAACAAAAAAAATCTAAAATTTTGCATGAAAAAGATTTTTTTGGACACTTATTTAAAAATCTTCGAAACTATTGAGCACATAAAAAAGCTAATTTGAAGATATTTTAGTATGCATCTTTTGGTGTATCACTTGTGTCAATCGGACACACCGTTCTTGAGTTATGAGGAAATATACTAGAGTAAAAATCCAGACCTGATGGAAAAAAACTGAATGCAGATTCGTGTTTAGCACATCAAAATGCATCAAGTCCAACTATTCGTTTTTGGGGAAGGATTTTTTTTTGTGGATCAGTGTAATATATAATTTTCCAAATTTTTCCAAAAAATTGTTCCTCAAAATATCTTAAAAAGTCTTCTAGCGAAACAAAATCCCAAGGGAAAAAATTTTTAAATATTTTTTCTTAACGATTAAAAAATCGAAAGTTTGTTGTGACCAAAATGTATGGGACCCATGATTTTTCAATCGCTGGTAGGGAACTGATGACCGTTTGAGGGGTCTTCCTACATCGAAATCTCGAAAAAGACTTTCCTCGGGACACTGGCTACTTAAAAAAGTTTAATGTTTGGGTGTCACATGAATTACAATCAGTAAGACGATGCTGAAACGCAACGAAATAGAATCATTTTTGAAGCATATCATTACGGCCGATGAAAATAAGTTCATTACGAAAAAATCATAGTCAAAGGCCGTCGACACTCCACAACCGACTTCAAATCCTGGTTTGGCCCTACAACCTGGCGAAACGATAAACGGTTCATAACTCTACCGTTTGAATGAAGCAATCAAGAAAGATGGAGCAGAATTTGCCAACAGAAAAGGGTGTTGTGTTCCATCACAATAATGTCAGGTCTCACACATCTTTGATGACCCTTCAAAAACTTACTGCATTTGGCTGGAAATTTTCATGTACCCACCGTATAACCCGGACCTGGATCGTCTGACTACCACTTGTTTCGGTCTCTGAAAAACTCTATTAATAATAAAAAATTGGCTAACCAAAGATCCTCTGAAAATTATTTTATCAAGTTTTTTTTCGATAAACCACAGTGATGGAATTGATAATAATGGCGAATATGTACTTTATTAAAATTGATTTTCAATAAAGAAAATTTTAGTTCAAAAAATTTCCAAAAAACAGTGGATACTTTTTATATGACCTAATATATAAGGATTGGCCTACAGAGGCTAAGCCATTTTTATTTTTTACAGAAAGGACAAAAAACTTTTTTATATTTCAATATTTTAAAAATCTACATATTAATTTAGTGAAATTCCTTAATTGATGTTGGGACTTATTACGGCATATTATGAAGATAAAAAAAAAACACACAATGTAAGTTTTAATACGAATGGCGTATTTTTACTTCTTTCATTTATAGTTTTGTTTGAAAAAAAAAAATGGATTTTGCACACTAAGCTTACGATATATTGCTGTTTTTGCTTACGAAAATATTAATTTTATTTAAAAATATAAATGAGAAAAATTAAAAGCTTTTTAATTTTATTATATAATTTTTTATTCACTTTTATTATAGTTTTAATTATTCATTTATTACTTAAAATTTATCTCGTATTCACAACTTTCAATCAGATTTTAAAAATACAAACTTGTATTAAAGAATTTCGTAAATTTTATGAGTTTTTAAACCATTTTTAAATAAATTTTAAAAATATTGTAAATTTTTTAATTTTTTTTTATCACAATTAGCTCGTAAATGGCTTAAACATCAGAATCTTAAATTCAAAACACTATATCTTCAATTTGTACCATTTATGAATAAATATATTTTCAAATTCTAACCTAATTGGAGGAGATGATGATGAATCGGGTAATTGATTTCGCGACATATTTAATATTATTATTATTTTTAAACGTTTCACTATTCAGACAAATTAATTTTTATTAAATTATCAACTGAACTCCAATAGGAATTTTTATAAAATAACAGAATCTCTTGAGAATACTCTGGTTTTTATACAATTACAAACATGTAAATTCCAACAAGAATAAAATCACTTAACACACATCCTCTTATAAGGATTTTCATCCCTTATACAGGCATTACAGTATGAGTTTTTCTACATTAACTACATCTACTTTATTTTCATTCGCAAATGATAAAATAAAGGGGCGGTGCTTATACACTTTTTTTTTTAATCTAATTTAACCCTGTAGTTCACTTGGTCTGATTATAATGGTAAAAGAATTTATGATAATTTGTATATTTTAAATAACACTTTAATTTTTTGAACTTCAAAATACCAAAGCACCCTCAGTATAGCCTATAGATAATATCCGTGTAATAAAAACCGAAGATTTTAGCCAATTTGGACAAGCAACTTAGTGCCGGTAGCTTGTTTACAATTGTCATTATTATCACTAAATATACAAGTTTACAAATTTGGATCAATTTTTGGACCTGAGTAGTAGATGAGAAATAATTATAATGTACTTTTGGACGCAGAATTTGAATAAGGTATTTGTTTCTCAATATTGGTTATACTTTTCAAGTTCTAGCGTGTTGGAGCAATGTCCTATCTTTTAACGACTTTTTGCAGTCATATTCTAAATGCTTTATGATTGATGATTTTATTCCAGATCGTGTAGATACTTATGTATATAGAAAAAGTATTACAAAGACATATGTGTATTAAAGTGCATTGATTTGTATGGGAATAAAAAAGTTGAAAATGTACCCCCATAAAATCAAAGACTTATATGTTTAAAACTCATTCCCAAAATATTTAAGTTCAATTATCTCATTTACGTGAGCTGGACCATTTTTAAAATACCTCCAAAAATTACTACTTTTTGTGTTTTTTTGGACTCTTTTTTCTCTAAAATAAATTTTCTTTAACAACATATAATAATGTTATACTTTTCTGAAAGGTATCTTCACAGAAAAGACTTTAAAATAAAAAACAAGCCCAATAACTCAAATAGTCAAGGTACACTCCCTCCCGAATTCGACTCATTTTATATGAAAGTTTTGAATTTAGTTTATATTTTCTCAAATCCCAAAGCACGAATCGGCAAACGGAATGCAGTTTAAGAATCTGTAATATGTTGTTAAAAGTTTTCAATCAAAATCTACGGGACTTCGGAAAAATGTGGATTTTATAGGCGAAAATGTGAAAAAAAATTTTTTTGAGATTTCGGATTTTTTGGGAATTTTGGTATTTCTTTTACTAAATCTTAAAGTTTTTTTTTCCACTTTCTCATTTTATAAAATAAAGTCTACATCCACCGACAATTTCGTTAAGATACGAGTATCTTTAATAACAAAGATTTTATTACAGATAAAATATTTAGAGTTTCTCAAAAAAACACTTTTTTTTCAAAAATCAGAAAAATTATAAATTCGATTTTTTTTCATCTAAATTATATTGCTTAGCTGACATAATTCTTCGTTATCAGTGTTACCGTTTGGCGACTTTAGTCGCCATTTGCCCCTTTTTCAACCACCTGGCCACTTTTTTGGCCCCTTTTTTAAATGACGACTAAATGGCGATTTTTTAAGACTATGCGCTAAATGATTAGAAACTAAGTTGTTTGAAATATATCGACCCTTTATATATTAATTTCAACAAATAAATTAATCATTTTGAGATTTTTTCATAGTATAGTGAAAAAAAAAACCCGAGGAGTATTTATAAATGAACTGAAATTGTTAGTAACTAAAAATAATAATAAAGTTTATGAACAGCTATTTATATCATCATATGCCGAATCTTTTTGCACTGGTTTGAACAAATAAAAAAAAAAAAAAAAGATTCGATGAATCCTAATTTATATTTCTACCTTTTTCGGGGAACGTATTTTTTTACTAAATTATCAATAATAAAAAGTAGTTTGTCTTACAGACTTAAGCCAATACTTGTGAATCCATGTGCTCCGTCTTAAATTTTTCCGAAGGGGATTTGAAAGACTGGAGTATGAGTGAAGAACTCGTACAAAAGTACAGAAGTTTAATTAATTAAAAGTGGATTGTATGTTAACTATTTTTGTGAATAAATCTTTATTTTTACAATAATAAAAAATTGTTGCAAAATAATTATAAATTATGTTGTTATTAATAAAACTGAATTTTGTAGTTTTTCTTAAATTTTTTTGTTTTTGTTATCAAATAAACAAATTTTAAAGAGTTTTTTAGGTTTTAAAGCAGTTGGCCCCTTTTTCAAAAAATCCTCTTTTTTGGCGACTTTTTATTTTGAAATCCCCTTTTTTGGACATTTTTTAAAAATTCTCAACGGTAACGCTGTTCGTTATACAAAAAATGATTGAAACCAATATCTTTTACAGAACCGAAACTATGCCACATTAAATTTTTATAAATCACGGAAAATTCCATTTTTTTTACGTATTTTTGCACAAACACGCATTCGAACATTGGCTACGGGAACAAATTATTTATGTTGTTATGGCTTTTTTACATTCACAATAGTACAATGTTTTGGGAATTTTCTGAGACTTGATAAACCTTAAAGTATCATAGTTTCGGTTCTGTAAAAGATATTGATTTCGATCTTTTTTTGTATAACGGAGAATTATGTAGGTCTTATCAGTGCCTACAAAAATGTATAAAAATTTGGCAAGCGAATTTGTATATCAGAGGTACCCAACTTTGAGCCTCTTTAGCTCCGCCCCTGAGGGGTCTGTTTGGTCTCCCTTCCAAACTTAACATTGTACACTCCTCTGCTATGCCTATACCAAATTTAATGCAAATCCAAACAGATCAGAAGTTATAGATTTATTTCCAAAAAAATTCGATTCTGCCCCACTGTGTAGTGTACACAATTTTTAACTTTTTCTCAAAGAAATTACAACATAATATAGAAAAACATATTGAGCAAAAAATATTTTAAAATTTGTTTTCATTCTCGCGAAATTAAAATTTTAGTAAAATATTCAATGATTTTATTTTAAATAGTATTTTATTAAAGTTTGAATATTATGGACATTTTCCATCGTAAATTATTTTTTAGGGCATCATTGGAAAGTTCTTATTAAATACTATTGATATGTGTATTCATTTAACCCTTTAGTTGCACAAATAATATTTTGGGATTTCTGGTCCATAAATGGTTAAGTTAATTTTAACGGCAAATAAATGGTTAGTTTAGGATATAAATGTCCCCAAAAGCATAAATTGATCAAAAAACTTTAAATTCGTGCAAAATAGGAGCTTTGTTTCAAAAACTTGTTTCGCGGTTTTCAGTGAACTTATTATGTTTTTAATAAATTTATCAACATTTAAGTGTAATAAGTACTTCCATGCGACTTATTTGCAAAAAATGCAAATTTAACCTTTTAAGAACTAAATGCATAACATTTACCCGTAGCTCTTAAAGGGTAAATTGCGTGTAATTTTCAATAGTGCCAGGGTGGACCATTCCAATGGTACATTAAAATCCAATATATGTTGAAAAATGTCCGAAATATATAAAATATATAAAATTACATGTTTCAATAAAGAAAATATGACAAAAAACGTTAGTATCGTAAAATTTTAATATTCCGCGACTGAAAAGAAACATAATAATTATTTAAATGAATATTCAAGGTCGTAGTATGCCTTTATTATAATATGAAGTTAATTTTCTTATAACTAAAATTTTGATAATGATATTGAAAGAAATACGTAATTTTAGAGGTGTTTTAAAAATGGTCCAGCTCACGTAAATTTAAACATTGAGATATAATATTTTGGAAATCATATAAGAACATAGTTGTCTTCATTTCTAGAGGGGTACATTTGCTACTTTTTTTCGTGAGGCACTTTAATGTATATATGTTTAACTAACTCTGAATGACTTCATTCGATGTTTGAATTTACTAAAACATTTGGCAGACTTTATCACAGGGATAAAAAAAAAAATTTGGACGCCTTAATAAACGTCAATTTAAACGGTACCAAACATGGAGCACTATTCCCGATTTTCAAGTGAAAAATTGCATTTACTGTATTGATGAAATGAAAAATTTTTTGATTTTATGAATACACCATTCGATATCATTTTTGAGAAAAAAAAGTGCCATTTTGACATTTCTAAGCTTACAGAATGTTTTCATCTCTTCCTATAGAACTATATCTTATGAAGAACTTTTTCAAAACACTTAGTCGTAATGAAAAAAACCAAAGAATATTTATTTTTCAAATATGCTTCAAATAAGCTCATATCCCCTTATTTGAAGCAAATAATGGAGAATTTCTTGTGAAAATACCACAAGATACGAGCTCGAATAAATTTAAAACTTAATTTAATTTATTCTTACTTAATTTTTTAATTTCAAAGTTTGGCGGTGCGAGTAACGAGAAAAGAGGGCGAATATAATCGAAAAAAATCTTGAAATGATATCAACGATTTTGGGAGGAGGGCATAATGAATACCTACGGTTGGAATTAAGTTCCTAATGTTGAATTAAGACTTGACAGATCTTAAATTCCGATTTATAACTTTTTATTAAATAAATTGGTTATAAAATCTCAAATATAGCTCAAAAATATTTTTGTTGATATCTCGAAAACTAAAAAATAATAATAATAATGAAGATTCTAATTCAGCGTAACAAAAAACATAACCTGATATTTAAAATTTGGATGGCACAAAAAGTTGCAGATGGTGTGCATAATAAATTCGGCCAATCCGAATATAACATCCGAGCAATCAGAATAAATCTTACTTGAAAACTGAAAATATCACACAAACTCACCACATAAAATAATTGCTAGGAATGAAAAGAAACCTGGTAGTCGTAGAAAAAATGGATTTTAATAAGGCTGTAGGACCACAGACCAAATAATACGAATTTGAAGAGAAAATCCCTTCATCTCTGGAAGGGGAGCTGCACATTAACTAATTTGTAATGTGCAGCTCCCTGTACATTCTGTATCATAAAAGTTAAGAAAAACTATAAAGAAAAAAATGTGAAGGCAAAAGGGAACACGAAGATTATTGAGATTATTTATTTTTAAAATTACCATTGGTTTTATTTTTATAAGCAGATTTGCATGCACTAATTTCAAATTTGTGCAGTTTTTTTTTTTATTTGTAAGATGAAAAGCTAACCTTTTATTACCTAAAAGTAATTTTATGCAAAATTTTTTGGATTATTTTTAAGTTTCTTAAGCTATGTTCACATTTGTCAATTGTTAGACCAAATTTGCATGACCACTAGTTCTATAAAAAATGTTTGCCGTTGTTTGATATTGCAAATGTTTTGTAAGAGAAAACAGCGTCAAACAATATTTGGTAAAATATCGGCTATGATTAATGATAAGTAAAAAATATTTTTCCATTAAAATGAAGGTCAGAATATATTTTATATTGTATTTACTTGATTTTGGTCAAATATTTGACTAGTCTGAATATACCTTTACTTTTTGTTTTGTCACAAAAATAATATTGCAAAAATTAGTTTGTTTAAACATCTTTCCATCTGTGAAGTTTAAAAAAATCGTTTCTGTCGATAACTCGTTAACGATTTTCGGGAGTGTATTTAAATTTCTTAAAATAACATGAAATTAGTCTACACAACAAGACCTATAATCTGGACTATTTATTATTTATTTTAAAATTATAATTTTATTGTCACACAGCGTAATCATTATGATAAATTTACTATAATTGTTAAAACCTTATTTTAATTATATAAAAAAATATGAAAAATTTGAAAAGTACGCTGAATTTCAAAATTTATATATGAGAAAAATAAAAAAATTAGAGAAGTTTAAGTAAAAATAATTTCATAATTTTTTTTTTCTTCTGACACTATTGTTGATTTGAGGTTTTTTAACGACTATTTACGACATACAAAATCTGTTCGCGTTAATCATTTTTATCAATGCGCGCAAAAGCTGTGGAGGTTTGAATTTAAAACTTTCAAAAAAATATTAAAAATAGAGCTTTGGCTTTATCAAAATCAAAACAATGCGATTTTATAGAACTTCTAAAGTACTATCAGTATATGTCAAAATTATTACAGAATTTTCAATATTTATCGAAATACACTGAAAAGAATTTTTTTTTTTTTTTTTGCACAATTTCATAAATAGTAAAAAAACAACATTGGTTTAGAATTTTGCAAAATTATGAGTAATAAAAGACATATGTTAAATTAAGTGAATATGGGTTTTAGTTTGGAAAATATAGTCGTTTAAACATTACTACTCATAAAAATATTCCTAACAAAAAGCGCGATTTTAACTTTTTTAGAAGTGAATTTTCAAATTGTTTTTTATTTGAGGAAAAATTTTATATCGAAAATTTATTTTATTATTAAAAAATTTTAAATATAATGCGAAATATGTGGGGTTAATTTTGGAGATTAAGAACATGTTTTTTGGTCGATACAATTTTAAGTCCTTAAATTATTTTGACGCCATCTGAATTTTAGTATTAAGCAAGTAAAATACTTTCATTTGACATCAATATTAACATCATTTATACTTCGCTATAGTTGTCAGCAAGACAAATTACTTTAGAGATGGATGCCGCTGTAGAAGATATAAATAACGTTTCTTTATTTATTATTATTTTTTTTTTTTCATAATATCAATTTTAATCACTATAATGATTTTTTCAGATATTTTTCGATAATCTAAAATCATATCTTACACTGAAAAAATTCGGAACAAAATTTTAAAATTTGGTGAAAATTTTCGAAATTGCATAATATTTTTGTATTTTGACTCGGACGTGTGATTTATTAATAAATCCGGTTTGTGCGATATTTTGGACAATTTTTATAAAAGCGGAATTTGTCAGTAGCGAAAAACATAATTTTTCAAATATTTACTCCAATTATATGAAAGTTTGTGATAATGCTATCCTATGTCTGGTTTCCTGACCTCAACGACATTAAACTGTAGGTAATTACTTCGTTTTTAAAATGCTGCCCTCTAAATTTAAATTCACATAATGGCGCAAATTTTCTATCAAAAAATCTGCAAATTTTCAAAAATCTAAAATTTTTGGTATCATTTTTTATCACCGCATAACTTTTCAACGGATAGTAAACCGGATACTTATTATACTGCAAATGAATTTCCTAAGTCTTGTCTTTCGACTGGTTAATGATTTAAGTCAAGAAGTTATAAATTGTCAGTGCAAAACTAAAATGAATCGAAAAATCATCGAAAGTTTCAACTCAGTTTTTTTTACATTTTTTAATTTGTATTTCTGTTAGATTGTACGCGAATGATTTAAAATTTAGGATTTCTTAGTTACTTTGGCAATACGAGACACTTAAAGTAGGCTTCAAACAATTTCGAAATTTTTTGATTTTCCTCATATAATTTTTATATTTGATATCGTAACGAAAAAGTCTGGTTAGAACGATCAGCCTAATGATGTTTTATTTGTATAATTCTGTATATAATTTTACATTTCCATTTTAGAATTTTAAATGTTTGTTTTAATTTTATTTTTATTTCCCACACACCTTCAACATAAACAAAATTACACGCAAAAAAAAAAAAAAAAAGAACTAGAAGATTAAAACACCTCACACACAAAAACGTTGAATGCAAAACAAGATTCAATTATTTGTTCAGGAAAAATTTCTTTATCCTTATACACATACATAGATATAACAGGACTTGCGCTCGTTCAAAGTATTTATTTATTTATTTATTTGCTTTTCAGTTTTATTGTTATTGAAATGCGATAATTTAATTGTGGCCTAGTAAATCCGGAACAACATCATTCATTTGAAAGAAAGGGGAGGAGTAGTAGTAGATTTTGAAATAAGACCATGAGAAGAATTTTATTATGACTGTTAACTATTTGAAAATTATAGCAAAATACATGTTTAACATTGTTTGTGTAACAGGATTGCACTTGAAAATGTCGTATTAGCAATTATCATAGGCTTAGACTCCTTTCCTCTCTCTATGTCATTCTCTTTCGCTCTTTTATTAAGGATACACTTTTAGGGTTGTTTTCTCAACTAAGTAAGTATTTATTACTGAGATACATCTACATCAAATGTAAGATTACTGTCATCATATTATTTTATATTACTAAGTATGTAGTTCGCTTTTATTATAAAATTGTTGTTGGTTGAATGTAATGAGCGGACGCGCACCTTCGGCAAATTGTCGTACATGGCAAATGACTGGTAATGAAAAGGTTTGTTTTCCGTTTCAATCGTTAAAGGAAACATATTGTTTATTCAATTGTTTGACTATAGTGGTTTTTCTCGCCTCGGGAAATTTGTTTGTGTGTGTTTTTCAATCTTGGGAACGTGTGTCGGGCACGCGGCCCTTGTTGTACACACTTATTTGAACTTGTTTGATCGTCCTTAAATATAATGTGTATGTTATGTGTGTGTTTATGATGAGCATATGATGAAAGTCAAATTCTGCTGCAAAGGGGGAGTAGAAGTAGGCGAAACGAACGATGCTTATCTTGACACAGTCGTTGACGTGGCTAATTTCTGTTTTGCTGATCATAAAATAAAAATAATTTAATTTTAACAATTGCCTTTGTAAAGGGTGCTGTGATTTCTATACATTTATTTATGTTGCTGAAAAGTCTTACAAACCACCATGAAATGCGATTGTTTAGAAAACTAATGTCCTTGTGAGGATTTGTTTTTGTATTGTATGTATTTGTGTTGTGGTGTAGTGGTTAATAAACATTCATACATACTTACATAACTAATAGAGTAGTAGTAGTAGTGTGTATCATTTGAATTTAGTTCAACATTAAATGAAGTGTAAAATGTTTGTAGCCGGTAATTTAAATTAATTGTCGCAACACATAAAGATGCGTCAAACAAAGTGTGGGAATTTTTTGTAATTAATTTATGCCAATTATCTTTAAACCATTCAATTTAAAATTTAGTTTAAACTTCTGGTTGTAACTAAAGTTTTTCTTTTAAAATATTTAAATATTTAACTCCAAGTCTATTTAATTCTATCGCTTAATAAATTCCTAAAGTCTTATTATCAGTGTATTGTAGCTCCGCCCTTTAAGATCTACCATGCAATCAACTATTATGTTTGTTAGGACTTATTATTTTTCTCTTTTAAATAATATTAGTTATACAGTGTTTATCTTTAAATATTTATATTTCGCTAGATAGTCTTTACATTTTATGACCCCCATAGTGCTGTTGTATTAAAGCCCCTGTGTGCATACGAAAGATGTAAATAAAATATATTTTCAAGGTTAAAGTAGGAAGGAGCACTTAAGTGACTTGTAAAATTGGCAGCCATATTTGAAGTGTCAGAAACAGAAATTACAATATACATATGTATGTGTTTATTATAAGAATAATATTTGTATTAGGGTGGTCCCATTTTTCCAACAAATTTAGCCGCAAAAATTTGCATGTTCTAATCCAAATTTTTTAGTATACTTTACATACACTTTCTGTAAAATTTTCTTGTGAGTTTATACGTTTACAAAAATATTAAAACAAAAAAGTATATTATGGGACTTTTTACTATTTTAATTTTTTTTTTTTTTTTGTTTTTTCTTAAAAAGAACATATTATTCGCGAATAAATTTGTATGGGATGCAAGAGACACAAAGTAAAATTCTGAGATCCTGATGTGTCCTTTTTTGAACTTTACCCATATTAAAGTTATATAATGTCTATTTTTTTTTTTTAAATTTCGAAAATTCTGAATTTTAGTTTGACATCCTGAATTACCGCAAATACGTAAGATATACCAAAAATTTAATCAAAAAGAGAGAAAAAGATATAGTCGGTCAAGCCCAACAATATAATACCCTACACCATTGTGTACATTTTATTAGACTTGAAGCCAAATGTGGACCGATACTTATATTAAGTGTAAAATAAAACATACGAATACAGAATATTACGTCGATGCTAACATTTATATGAATTTATCCACTTTTGGGTGATTCCCGAAAGAGGGCCTTATATGGGAGCTATGGTAAATTATGGACCGATCTTTGTAAATTTTGGCTCTACTATTTATTTTTATATAAAACTTTTTTGTGTCGAATATTAACTTGATACTAACATTTTAATGGGATTTACGCCCGTTAAAGTGATTTTCTTAAAAGGGATTTGTATGCTAGCTATGATCAATTATGGACCGATCTTTCCAAAAATCGTTTCCTTTTCCGGTAGGACATTTGTATGGGGGCTATGTGAAATAATGGACCGATCATAACCAATTTCAATAGGCTTGGTCCCTGGACTGTAATAAACCTTTGGGCAAAATTGTATTAATTTTTGTTCAAAACTGCGACCTGTAGTTTGATTACATGGACGGACATCGTTAAATCGACTCAGAAAGTGATTCTAAGCCGATTGGTATAAATTAAGGTGGGCCTTAGACCAATATTTTTGGGTGTTACAAACATCAGCACAAACGCATAATACCCTCCACACCTATGGTGATGTAGGGTATAAAAAGAAACACTAGCAAAAACCGGATGAACACAGTTATGTTTCTTTAATTTAACAAAGTGTAACCTTGCGGGGTTAACTAAACGTTTATTTTCTATAATTATTAACTTAACCTATAAAGAAATTATATAAGCAAAATAACTGTATTGAGATATTTTGGTGATTATTTTATAACATGTAGGTTCACAAATTAAACTATTTTATATTAATTTTACTTTTGTAGAACGAAATGTGAATAGATTTTTTCTAAAATCATAGTAGATGTGTTCTAATGTTTTGATTTTTATTTGAATACAAAATTTTCCTATTTTATAAATATGCGAAGGAATGAATAAATATTATTTATTTTAAAATTTGTTAGCTTAACAACACCACATCTCAATTCAAATTCAGTTTAACTAAATTATTAAAATCTGTTTAAAAAAAAAATTACAAAGTTCGAAAGGTTTTGCGATTTATGAAAGTAAAAAGATACTCGATCAATTTTCGGGGATTAAAGCCAATAATAAGTTGTGCCAATCATCCCCACCCCATAGGATTAAAAATTAGTTAGTGACGTTATCAAAAATGGAAAACATATTGTTATGCCACACGCCCTTCTTTTTAACATAAGTTTTAAATAAAAATTCGACTTTTTGTAAGAACAAAAAACATTTACTAAGTAATAATTAAATTTTTTAGCAAAATTTGAATTTTCATCAATTTTTTTAATAAAAATTAGATTTTTTGGTAAAATAATAAAAATTATCTTTTAGTTTCAGAGTTATTCGGAAATCAATGAATAACTCAGAAAAAATAAATAATTTTTTAATGAAAAATTGGAGAAATTTTGCTCCTTAAAAGTTTATTAAAATTGATAAACAAATCTTAATTATTTTCACAATTCAAGACACCTAGATTAAAACGTATACGTATAATTAATATAAAGTATAGCAAATATTATTTATATTACACATATGTATCGTACCTATATGTGTACACAATTTGCATAAAATTTTTAAAACATTGTTAATACATTTTTTGGAGCAAAATTATTACATCAATATTTTAGTATTACAAAAAACATACTAATGTTAGTAATTATTTTGTAGAATTACAATAAATTTATTTATTAAATTTTTTTAAACCAAACTTTTATGCCAAATCTATTTATATTGTCTAATGTTATTTCATTTTAAACGTTTACAATTTTCAGCAAAAAAAAAAAAAATTCCCACCCTTTTTGAAGAGATCTGGAACATATCGATTAGTAGTGTTTGCTTTTGCATTTAATAGCTGTGGTTAATTGTAGCATAACGCACAGACAAAATCACACAAACAAACACTTCAATGTATGTGCGTCCTTGTGTTAAAGGAGTCAATCTCTTTCCTTCTTTATAACATTTTTGTGTTCGTATACCAGTAAAAATATCTGTATAAGTGAGTACACGTTCAGGAGATAAATAAACAATACATACAAACAAACAAATAAATAACCAAAACTGTTGTTAACACGTTAAAGTGGTTAAATGTATCCGTCAGTTTGTTTTGATGCTTTTACAAATAGCCGTTGCAAATTTGTAAAACCGCACAACAAACAATAATGTGAAAACTGTGAGAAAAACAAACACAAAGAAACATTTTATAAAGAAAAGCTTTTGCCAAAGTTTTCCATATTTAAGGTTTGGGAATTTACTAGATTAAAAACTTTCGGCTTTAGCATTTTCCAGTGTTTTAAAACAACTTTTAACGTTTTTAGTAAAGGTATTGTTTTTAACTTCATAAGTTGTCTACTTTCTAAAAACTTTTAGGTATAAAAAAAAAATAAATTTTGTCATCAAGAGGCGTCCAATTTCGCAAGTCGTAAAAAAGGATTATTGTAGACAATAATATCCCAGCAAAAACACGATCAAGAGCTAACATTTTTTATTAATATTAAATAATAATATTCATTCTCTATTATAATTGGACAAAATTGCATTTTTACCAACACACATATGCATACATATAGTTACCATACAATTCTATCTGATATAAATTTTTCGGTATTACGGATAATAAGTATGTATATTAAATTCGTATTAGTAAACTTCCATAAAAATAAGTTCCAGTGAATTTTATGCCGATGGCTATTTATATAAATATCTTACATTATATAAGTAATTAATTCACTCCTTATATTACGCACGTAATATCAGCAAAAAATATGAAAAATTAATAATAAAATAAGGTAATAAAGACAAATTCACAAATCGTGTTTGGGTTATTTTTTCTTTTAAAGAAACCGGCTTATCGCCGACGTAATTGTGTTTATACTATAATTTTATTAAAAAAAAAAAATAATAATAAATAATCTTTGTACAGAAACATCATTTTTCATTATCAATTATTTAATTCAATTTATTTTGTTTTGTATTCTCAGCTCAAAAGCAATGGAGACCAAATCGGAAGGTACGAAGATCAATATATAAATCAATAAATAAACAAAATTGAATTTGGTTTTTCTTTTAAATGTTTTAGAGAAAAAAATCGATCCCATTATTGTACATTTAGGAGATATGGGACGTTATCAATTTTGGTTTTGCATGCTGATATTTTTATCTAAATTTCCAACTGGCTGGGTTCAAGTAGGTCATGTATTCTTGGCTGCACCAACCAATTACACATGTGTTGATCCTAAAGAAGCAGATCCATGTAGCCAGGAATGTAAGAAAGCTGAATATGATCGCAGTGTTTTTGAAGAGACCATAGTTACAGAATTTGATCTTGAGTGCCGCTATAAATCTTGGGTTAGTTTTTCTCAGACCATGGTTATGTTTGGCATCATGCTTGGTAACATTATATTTGGAGTTCTGGCTGATAAGTAAGTGCAATGCGGTGTCTTACTATTAATGTCCTTTTATATTTATTTGAGTTTTTTGAAGATATGGACGTAGGCCATTATTTGTAACTGCTTGTATACTTCAACTCATCACAGGTGTAACAGTGAGCTTTTCCAAATGGTTTTGGTTTTATGTGCTTTTTCGATTTTTAGCTGGTCTCTCTACGGGAGGTACAATGACAACCAGGTGAGCAAGTTCTTTTTGATTAAACGCTTCACTTATAAATAGAAATTAATTTACAGTTTTGTTCTCATCATGGAAATTATTGGAGCGAGTAAACGAGAAATTATATCCATTTTATATCAGATTCCCTTTAATTTAGGTCATGCTTCATTGCCCTTACTTTCGTACTTCTTACGTCATTGGAGGTGGTTCAATCTTAGTTATTCTTCATTTTCAGTGGTTTATTTAATATACATCTGGCTCTGCATTGAGTCGCCACGTTGGTTATTTACAACTGGTCGTCTTGAGCGCGCTATTCCATTATTAGAAAAAATTGCCAAAGCTAATAAAATGCCTACAGAACGTATAAGACCCGAAATTGAGGAAGCCTACCGAGTCATCTCTTCAAAAGCTCCACCCAAGAAAGGAAACTTATTTGATTTATTTCGTTCGCCTAATCTACGTAAGAAAACTATTATCATGGCCTATCAATGGTTGAATGTTTGTGCAGTCTACTTTGGGGTTTCACAATACATTTCCACATTGGCAGGCAATATATTTTTGAACGTTGCCATAGGAGGTTTCCTTGGTATACCCGGCACCATTTTATGTGTCTTTATGACTAAATACTTGGGCCGTCGACTAACTCTGATAATTTCAACTTTTGTAAGTGCCATTAGTTTATTAGTCATTGCCATGTTTGAGCATTTAAGTTCAGTTTTGGTGGTTACATTTGCAACTATTGGTCTGGTTGGTGGTGCCATAACCTTTCCCAATGTTTATCTTTATGCCGGCGAAATATTTCCCACTTTAGTGCGTTCAAATGGCGTCGGCATGTGTTCATTTTTTGGACGAGTTGGTTCTATGGTAGCTCCATTTATATCGGAACTGGCACAGGTATATTATTTTTTACCACCGATGATTTTTGGTATAATTTCACTGGTGGGCGGAATTTTAACATTTTTCCTGCCAGAAACTCGAGGATTTCCACTTCCCGAAACTATTGAGGATGGTGAAAATTTTGGCAAAAAAGAACGTAAAGAATAATTTTTTTTGTTTATCATTTCGTATTTTTTAAATTTAAATATAATTTTTCATTAAATAACACTTGCATTGTATTTATAAATATATTTTTAATCATGAAATTAAAATAAATTACTTGTACCTACTATTTTAACAAATGTTCATATAATAATGGACATTTCTCTGACAATGTGACTTTTTTAGTATGTATGTAAGTAAATATAAGTATGTATGTAAGTAAATATAAGTATGTATTAAAGGAAATTAAAATTTTTAAGAATAAAAAATAATAATCTAACTTCATTATATTGCACATAGGGACAACAAATCAAAATTAAAAAGTGAGTTTTAGTATGCATATGCTATTTAAGAGAAAATTTTTCTACATATTTCTTCTTCATGACATTTGTTGGCAACGTTTTTGTGTGGTCGTGACGGAAGTCCAAAATGAAAAATAGGTTATATACTTTAAAATGCATACTGCCAGTTTATGAAATCCTCATCGGAATTGGATTGGAAACGAAATTCCAAATTTGTTAAAGGATTTATATTTCCGCTCTTAATTACATTTTTATATAAATTATGAAGGGCTTTAAGCGTTGTTTTGAAATTCCTCTTATAAACTGGAGATAAAAATATTTAAATTTTCAAATCCAATTGTTGAATTTCATAAACATAAATCGAATACATAAACCCAATTTATTGGTTTCGTTGAGAAAATGTTGCAAAACCAATCCGTGTTGGATTCCATAAACAGGCTGATAATTTAATTTGTAAAAAGGATTTATTTCCATAAATATCACAGATCAACAATAAAAATGTATCATGAAAAATATGTTGCAGATATTGTAGGTATAGTCATCCCAATTACCAAAAGCATTTCGGTTTTTTTCCATTACGTCATATTTTTAACCCAATGAGGACCAAAGAAAATATACTTCCCTGAAGAGTTTTTAGGTTATAAAATTCCAAATAATAGGTAGAGAAAATTGGTCACTCATATTTAATAGTCAAGACATGGGGCAATAAATATGAAGTACTAGTCGAGTCTCTTACTTATCACATGTAGCCCCTAGAAGTCTTTAAAGTCGTAAAAAATATGAATTTATCAATTAACACTCATAAATCCATAGAAAAATTAGGGATTCAGAGTGGGTGTAGAGGGAAAATTTGTATTTGATATAACTAATACAAGACCGCAGATCTCAAAAATGGTAAAATTTTTAAAATCGCATTGACATCAAAAGTATAAAAAAAATAAAAATAATAAATAAATTCTAAATTTAAATTATATAGTTAACAAAAAAAATTATAAAAAGAAACGAGAGAAGAAGACATAGTCGGTCAAGCCCGACTATATGATACCCTACACCATTTCGATCCACATAATTTTGTTTTTACTTATATACAACTTACTTGTGTTTAATATTAACATAATACTAACATTTGTATGGGATTTATGCACGTTAATGTTTTTCGGGAGAGGAGTTTTTATGGGAGCTATGGTCAGTTATTGAAATTTGGCAGACAGATTTTTGTTGATATAAAACTTATTTGTGCTAAATTTCATTAAAACATTCATATTTTTAAGCTATCTGTAAGAGTTAAAACTCTATTCCGGGAGGACGTTTGTATGGGGGCTAGGTGAAATAATGGGCCGATCATATCCAAATTCAATAGGCTTTGTCTCGAAAAAAGCTTATGTACCAAATATAATCAAATTATCTTCAAAATTGCGACCTGTACTCTGCGCACAAGCTTTACATGGACAGCCAGCCGACCAGACGGACGGACGGACATCGTTAAATCGATTCAGAAAGTGATTCTGAGTCGAACGGTATACTTTAAGATGGGGGTTTGAAGATTTTTTCTCTGCGTTACAACTTCTGCACAAACACATAATACCCCAACCACCTTTGGTGGTATAGGGTATAAAAAAAATCATCGTGAATGATTCCACTTGTTAAAAATGGCTTCAAAATGAGACGTGATGGAAAATTTTCATTTTACTTTATAATATAATATTTTTTTGCGATTTTATTGTTTACTGTTTTTTACTGGGAAAGAAAAAGAACGCACCTATTATGAAAAATGTATATCTTTATTCTTGTTTAGAACTAAAGTAAATTATTAGTTTTTGTTTTGTTATTTTTTTAGTGAATACAATTTTAATTAAAAAATGTTTGACTATAAATAACTACATTTTATCTATTAACTTTAAGAAATATTTATATTTGTTTAAAATTTTTATTATTATTATTACTTGTCTGCAACCAAACACTGGGCAATTATTATTTAATCACAACATCAAACTTTTGGATTTAGAGTTCTAGTTTTTTTGTTCAGTGTTTATAGGGCCCCACAATGTATCAAAAATTCAAAATTTCACAAAAAATCCAAAATTTTACCCCAAATCTGAGAATTTATTAAAAATTCAAAATTTTACCAATAAACCTAAAATTCAACAGAAATGTTAAATTGTTTTTAATTTTAATTTTTTTCTTTTCAATTATAAAACGATATACATACATATTTTGTTGGTTTGTTTGTAGATTTTTAATGTGTTCGATTAAACTTTTTGAATACAAATTTCTTGAGTTTTGCATGATTCTATAGTATATATGTATATGTAAATTTTCTGTATATGTATGTATGTATGTATGTATTTACACATGTTTCTAAATTGAGTTCTAAAAATATATGTATAGTATATCTTTCATATATAACTTATCCATATACACATAAATATAACACACTTAGTTATTTTGTTATCATTGCATTACATAATTGAAAGAAGTAGAAAAAATATTAAAAAATTCATATGTCAAACATAAATAATGATATCAATTAAACGCTTCGTTAAGAAAACGCCAGTTACGCTCTTTGAATTTTTAATTTGAAAAAAAAAAAAATTGTTAAAGAAAAATTTTGATTTTAAAGTACATACTTAGATACCTACTTTAATTATAAAAAAATCATAATAAGAAATCAAATGATTTAAGTGCAACATTAATATCAAATATATAACAAGAACAAAATATCTAAAAAAAAAATAATTTAAATATAATAAATTGTAACTAAAAATCGCTTTGTGTGTAAATGTACGTATGTGTGTGTTTGCCTTCTACGCTAACGTAAAATGCAAAAACAACAAAAACAAAAAAATATAATTGTAATAAGAAGGGGACATATTTATACATACATATGCTTGAACTTAGATGTTCGTACACATATTTACACTCTAATAGT
This sequence comes from Protophormia terraenovae, assembly GCA_951394005.1. Taxonomy (NCBI): domain Eukaryota; kingdom Metazoa; phylum Arthropoda; class Insecta; order Diptera; family Calliphoridae; genus Protophormia; species Protophormia terraenovae. The sequence goes on from OX596073.1 coordinate 2,286,576, forward strand.
TGTTATTGAGTGTTTATATTATACACAGAGAACAATTTTATAAAAATTTAATATCTATTAAAATATGTGGTTTTGATCTTTAGACTCTAATAAGTGTTTTTTGTAATACAATTTCTTTGACATGTGCTGAACTATGTTTATTTAAAATAAGATAGTATATTATTTCGAAATTTTTTAACATAAATACAAATTAATAAATGAACTTAAGAAATATTTAAACATTCTACAACATAAGAGCCCAAACACAACCTAGCGGATTATTTTTTTTTATATGAAGATTTGGCAACTAAAACAACACAGCGGAATCCGCTGGAAATTAAAATCTATTTTAATTTCACAACGGATTCTCAAAAGCTCTCATTTTCTCACTCTCCCTCTCTGTCAGTGTTGCCGTTGTTGCAAAATAAATCACATAGATATATTTGTCTTATATTTTTTATGTATGGAATTTAAGAGATGAAGATAAATATTTTTTTATATATGTAGTTTTGTTGTTGCCAAACACAAAAAATATAAAGAAACAAAAACAAAATATATATGAAATCCGCTGCTGGTCGTCGTCTTCATTTAATTTGCATTCCTCTCTTAGAGCGGAAAACAACATTGAAATCCGTTTGGTTGTGTTTGGGCTCTAAGTGTAGAAACTCAACACCCCTGGCAATTGGATGGATTGTTTCCAATTTAGAAAAAATAAACATAACTACAACGGCAGCGGGACGGCCAAATGATTGCCAAAGCCTCCCGTTGCCGTTGTTGGTTGTGTTTCCACATGTAATAAGAAAGTCATATCTGAACTTTTTATACCCTTTAAGGCACACCATAAAGCTTATAACTTTTGTATAGGTAAAAAAAACATTAGAACCAATAACTTTTTACATTTGTTATTATTTTAAGGTTTACAATTGTTATTAATCTCAATAACTGTGAGCTTAATTTTGTTGTAATAGCATAATTGATTTTTCCTAAAATTAAAATTTAACAAAATTCATGTAAACACATAATTCAAATTTTTAATCAAAATACATGGTTACCAAACAAAACAATTTCTAGGAGTGCAGGTGATACAAATCGTCACCTAAAATGCAAAAGGCTATAACCACACTCTTTAATTTTTTTCAACAGAAAAAAAAAAAACATTATGAAAATGCAAAAGGCCGTAACCACAATTTATAATTTTTTGTTCTAAAATCAAGTAATTAAGTCAAATTTGATAATCGTAATAATAATAAAACATAAAACAATCTTCGAAGAAGATTAAATTGAACAAATTTTTAGAATGGTTTCGTTTATGAAATTGATGTTAAAGCCTTTTGAAGTTTGTTAATATTGATGTCATTTTTGAAGATATGAATATGAAATTTTGTGTGTAGATATAGTTTGGGTCAGTGCAATATAATACAGTAAAAAACCGACATCTGATTTTTCAGTGGTTTCGGCCTTTTGAATTTTAGGTGACGAAATAGTTAATGTTTATCGAAAGGAACCCTGATTACCGAAGAAAAAGTTAATTTACAGAATGTAAGTAAACAAAAAATAAAAATACTTAAAGCTGAGTTGAAATTAAAATAGAGTTTAAAAAGAAGGGGACCCATTCAGACAAAAAAGTAACCGAAAACACAGTAAAGCTTACATTTATGGTATTCCTGAAAATATTAAATATTTAAGTAAGAACTACTTAATAAAAAACAATTTTTTCTTTTAACTTTTTTAAAATTTTTTAATAAGAGAAAATTCTAAAAAGATTTCATTTTTTGAATTACATGCCCCATTGGCTAATAGAATTGTTTCTTAAATTATGAACTTTTAAACTTACATGGTAAATCTCTGGTTTTTGTTTTATATTAAAGCCAAAGACATTATCTTTAAACAATATGTATAAAGTTTATTTATATAAAAAGTTCAAAGGTCAAAGTTGGATATATAAAAATCACACCATTACATTAAAAAAAAACAGTATTTTTCAAATTCTTAAAAAATTATATAAAACTCTTCTCCATACTCGAACAATATTTCATTTTGGACACTGGTTTAGTTTAGAAGTCCTGAAAAACATTTGAAAAAAAGTAAATAAATCCTATTTTACTTAAATATTTTCTTCAGTGTAAAATATATGGTGCAAAAATAATAATAAAAAAATTAAAATATATACTACATACATTTTAATACATGTACGTATGTATGTGTGTTTCTGAATATAACAAAATATTTAAAGGCTGGTTAAACGCGAAAGAGTGTTCTCATTTATACATTTAACACATTTGAGTTTTAGCAACAGCTAATGAAGCTTACCGTGCGACTATTTTGGTGTACGCTTCTCAAACTCAAGCTTAAACACAAATCAACAACGACAAAACACAATGTATGCAATATGTTTGTATGTTTGTACATTTTTTCAATTTATATGCGAAAAAAAATAAGCAAAATAAATATCCAACGGCTGGAATGGACAATATCATTTATGGTCTACATTTTCTCAGTTCAGTTTTAAATCTTAAAACAACGGTTGCGGACGTTTATTGTCAGTGTCAACTAAACGAAAAAGCAAAAAAATAAATATATTTGCAAAGTATTTAACAATTCGGTTCATCTATTTGCTTGCAAAGAAAAATCAAACGTCATTGTATTTTTAAATCAAGATAAATCAAGTGCATCGACCGAAACCAAAATACAAGGGTTTTCTTCTTTTTTTTTTATACGAGGGCACGTGCAAGGGCCATCTAACTAACAATGAAACTGTTGTGGTTTAATCTATAAAAAAAGGTGTTAATTAATATTTTATGAAAGCGAATCGTTCATTGATTTTTAAAAAGATATGATACTTATTTTTAATTTATATTGCAAAAACAAATACGAAGTCAATCTGAAAAGTTCTATAGCAATAGAAAACGCCATTAATAATATTTTTTATATTTCAACATAAAGCAATTTAAAAAAATTTTGAGTTATTGCAAAACTAGTTTTGAAGGAATTAGTTTTGCATAATGGGTTTGACATAATATTAAATTCAGATGTGCAATGGTACATACATACATATTGACGTATAACACCGTGTAAAATTTTTCCAAAAAATTTGTCACACATGAAAAAATCAATATATGCATCCAACTAGAGCCCACACGTAATAAAACTACATATTCAAATTTTCTCCCGGAGTGGACTTGAAAGTTTCGAAAATTACACAACTTCAAAATAAAATATAAAATATTTATCAAAATTACATCAAACCAATATGGATGTCAAATGAAAACTATGTATAAAACCAAAGTTTTTGTTTAAATGTTGCAACACAAAATGTTAAAAAAAAAATACGTTATATAAAGACTATAATTAGGAAATAAATACTTTTAATATTAATGGGATCAATTTTCAAAAAGACAAAATATATAAATATATAGAAGGGATTCTTAGCTTTCATTTGACATCCATATTTTGTGAATATAATCTTTGTAAATATTTTGTATTATTCTTAAAAATTGCATATTTTTCAAAATATTGAAATTCTTTTTGAGAGGAAATTTGATAATCTTGAGAAAAAGTCGGTACACAGTTTTACCATACATGGTCTCTAGATTTATTTGCATATATATAACGATTTTTAACCCGTGATAAATATTTGGAAATAAACCGTAAAAAGTAAAATTTTCAAAAGTTTTCGCTCTGCAACATTTAAATAAAAAATATTTTATTGCAGCGGTTCTTAACTTTCATTTGATAACCATATTGGGTTAATATAATATGAATATTTATTTTATAGTTTTTTTTTTTTTTTTCAAATATTCGTATCCTTCGAAACTTTGAAGTCTTTTTAAGAAGAATTTGGATATTCTGGAAGAAGAAATTTGACGAACGTATGGTCTCTAGTTTGACGCACATATCGATTTTTTCATGTGTGAAAATGGTGTAATCAAATAACCATAATATCACTATTTTTAGTAATGAACTGTATTGCAATCAATATTTTAAACTGATTTTGAGCACAATTTTTCAATAACCCTCGTATAGACAAACATACATACATATACCAATAAGTGTCACAAATTTTGTTAAAAAGCGTTCACATACACATATATTCACCGTAAAAAAACGGGAAGTATTTTGGGGCATTTCTCTAATCAAATCATTTGAAATTATATTGGCAAAGAGTATAGAACCGCACAATTATTTTGATTGAAATTCAAAAAGAAAAAATTGCTAAATTAAAAAAATAAAATAGTTTATTTTCGTGCTGATATTTTTTCTATTTTTTCCTTTTTTGAAGAAACCGCAATTTAATTTTAATTACAACCAAAAAAAAAAAAAAATTGTAAATAAATAAATTTAATGAATTTTTACAATTAATTTATTGTATGGGAATTTTACGAAAATAAAAACAAATTCTAGCTAGAATGTGTGAGTGTAAAAAAATAAATAAAAAAAATTATAGTAAATAAATAGGAAAAACGTGGTTAAAAAGTTGCAATCTGTTTCCAGCAACGTCATTATTGTTGTTATTTTTTTTTTTTTTTTTCTGAAGATGATAAGAAATCAAAACAACTAAAGACACTTTAACAACAAAAAATTTAAAAAAGTAAAATAATAATAATAAATGTGTCCCCGTCATATAAAAAGTAAAACAAATGTACACATGAACAGAGGCATTGAAATAATTTGCAAATACAGGGAGAATATTGAGATTGATTGTTGTTATTGTTGATTTAAAAAAACACACAAATATACATACATAAAACATACAAACAAAATAAAACAAGTTCAAGCACCATTGATAAGAAATCAAATAAAATATAAATTGTTTTTTTATTTTTCATTTTTAATTTTAGCTAAAAAAAATTACACCTATAAATATAAATAAAAAAATTATTATTTAATAATACATACAGATTTATTTATAATTATCTAAATAAAATTAAAATAAAAAAAAGTCATTCATTCAGTGTAATTAAATTTTAAAAATAGAGTAGAAAATAAAAATAATTCACCAGACATAAAATCAAAAACAAAACGCAAAGCAAATACAAAAAAAAAAAAAATGTCAATGAAACATAAATTTGATCATAAAAATGTGCAAAATGTTGATGATGATGAGGAGGTTGTTGAACTATTGGCTGGATTACCACAAATACGTATAATTCCCAAAGCGGAATACCCTCAGTATAGAGACAACTTAAAATCAAGTGAGTACAATGTAATATATGCAAATTTAATTATAAAAAAATAATGATATTTATACATAACTTTTTTAATTAATAATTCACTCCCATAGATTTGCAAAATCTTAGAATATTACTATACATAATTGAAATGCTAAACACGATTTCTATTTATAAGTATTGTTTTTCTTTGCAACACGTTTCTTGATTTATAGTTTATTTCGATAACCTGTTTAGCATTTTTGAGTGAATATGTTTATAGCTTAGACCTAAGCTTGAACCTTTTAGAAATTTTTAAAATTTCGGTAAACAATAAACAAATTTATGCATTATTTTCTTTATTTGACAAATATAACTTTAATTGATTTAATGTAATTTTCTTCAGTATATATTGAAAGATAATTGTTAACATAATATAATTGGTAAAAAAAAAACGGTTCGATTAACATGGTATCATTTGTTATGCAGTTTTGTTACGCAGGTTTTGATTTAAAATTTAAAATTAAAAAAAAAAAACAAGAAAATTCAAAATACTTAAGTGAATACTTTAATCTTCTTAAATATAAGAAGGTATATTAAAGTTATAAACATAAATGTGTATTATTAAAAAATGGTTTTGGAATTTGTTTATCTTCTGTTCTTATCTAAACTATGGTTTAATTAAGTTTATCCAAATAAATATTTAATAATTATTCTAAAAAATATTTATATATATAATTTTTATTTAACCTCCCACTTTTGAAGAAACAAGAAAAATATATGTATATGTATATATATATATATATATATATATATATATATATATATATATATATATATATATATATATATATATATATATATATATATATTCAGTAAAGTTTAGCAAACATTAACACTTAGTTAAAATAGCAACAATATTATGATTTAATATGTTTTTAAATCAAGGTCATTGATATACTCATACTGAAGTATGAGAGTAAATCAAATATTAATGTACAAGTAAAACCTAAGAAATCTAAAGTACATAGTTGACATAAATTTCACCAAAATTTTTGAAAATTTGATTAAATTTTGTCAAGTGCTATAAAATTGAATTAACACAATAAACGAAAAACCTACATTAAGTTTATGTACTTACTTTATTAATAAATAACAAAAAAAGTTACTACAAACGAATGTAAACTAATATGATGAATATTTCTACTTAGCACTAAAACAAATCCAAAAAATAAATTGTATTTTTGGGATTTTAATCGTCTTAATAAAAAAGGACCTTTAAAAGCAACATCCGAAACATGAAAATTTGTAGTCGGAAACAGTTTTTACTTTCAATTAAATCTTCAATTTTCTTTGAATGTAAAAATGATGAGTAGTGCGTCGTTACTAAGTCTCTCACATAAATAATATATTTATGTATATTATTTTTTAACTAAGTAGTAACTTTAGATGTGTATTGCTTATAAGTATTAACGTAGCAAGTATATTAGGGTGGATCAAAGGTGATCAAAATGATATTAGGTCTTCTAGAGATGATTTAATCTGCATACTTAAAATTCCCATTATATGGAAATATGTTCGAAATTTTGTAATAATTCATAACAAAATTTCCTTTTTTGATTCTTTATTTAAAAAAAAAAAAATGTCATCATCATCATGTTAAAATAATGAGTTATTCAGCTAATGTGTAAGTAGTAGAGAGCCATTATATTAGCATCTTAACTCATTACATGGCAACCAAAGTTTTTGCTGGGTAAATCATACATACCCAGCAAAAATAAATGGAAGTCATTTTTGAGGAAGTACTTTTTCATTACTTCCAAAGTATCAAATAGTGTATGTTTTCTTCTTCTTAAAAAGTAATAAATACATATAAATAATTATTTTACTATTTTGCTCTTATTTCGAGAAATACTTATTTCTATATAAATTCGAATTTGTAATTTTTTTTTTTTTTCAAAAATTAAAAAATTTCAGTCATATTTGAATTTTTCCCGAAATTTAAATTATGTCTTTAATTTCATATTGTTCTTTTGGTATCAATAAAAAAAAGAAACACAAACCTGAGAATATCAATACTTTTCATTTTGAAGCCTCCCTAATCTATATAAATAATAGGTATGAAAACATTACTCATACAATTTATTACAGTTAAACTCGTAAATTACATACATTTGAATATTTGTCGTTGTATATGAATCTTAATCTTGTTGATTTATAAAAATATAAAACATGATAAAGACAATAACAACTAAATAAATATGATATTATTTGATTTTGTTTTATTTGTTTTATTACATCAAATTGACCACAACAAGATCAACTAAATGTACTACCCCAACAATTTACAATAAACCGGCATCGGTTGTGTTGTAAACATTTCAACCAACTCATTTATTCATTCATCTCATACCATTTCATCGCATTACATTTCAATCATCTTCATCACCACTTAAATTCAATTTAATCAATTACTTTTTTATATACAACAAATAACAACAACAATAACTAAATAAATACAGCAATAACAAAAATAATCCATTTGAGACAATAATACGGTCAGCGACTGTTGGTTTATACATACATACATACATATGATAAGTAAGTAGATAACTAGACATATGTATGCATGTATGTATGTATGTTTTTATGTATGAACTATGTAGAAATATATGTATAAACTCTCATATTATTTTATTCTTTTTTTTATTTAGAGGGTGATCATTATACTTTGGAAAAGATAGTGACACATTATAATGATATTTTGTCGCAGAAATTTAAACGAATTAATTATTTTAAAATTATCACCTCATTTACACAATTTTAAAATTTTTACTCTATTTGTGTTAAAAAAAGAGCGCGAAAAACGTGAATGTTTAAAGTTTATAGAAATAAAAATACTGCGGTTTCATAGGACTTCCAAAGTGCTATCAGTACATGACAAAACTATTACTCCATCTTTAATAAGTATTTATCGAAATACACTGAAAAAACATATTTTGGAATATTTCAATGAAGCACAAAAGCGCGATTTTATTTATTTATTTATTTTATTATTTTATTTATTTTTTTTTTATTTTGTGTATTTTCACAAAATTTAAAGCGTGTATCTTATTTAGGGTATCTTATTTTACATCGGAAATAATTTTTATTATTTTCAAACTCAAAATATAATGCGAAATATATAATGACGATTTTTTGAGGTTATGGAATTATTTTTTGGTCCATAAAATTACAAATCCTTTAAATATTTTAACGCCCATTGGAGTTTAGTATTGAGCAATCGATAGACTTTTAGTTGACATTGCAGACGAATGCCGCTTTGACTCAAATTGTAGGAAATCACTTTGTTTTTTAAATTCTGTTCTTCTTACTTTAATTTCATTTATGCTCTCAAATTTTCTATAAAATAAAATCCGAAATTTTAAAAAAATCATAAATTTTTGTTTTCATTTTCATTTTTACTTTTCACCAAATTGTAATATGAAAACTTATTATACAAAATATGAAGACTTGTCTCTCAATTAGTTAACGGATAGAGTCTAAAAGTTGTAAATTGTAAGCAATGATGCCAGATAAAATTTAAGAAAAATCCCTCTTTTTAGTTGAAAAACTCCTTTTATTCCCTTTTTTAAGAAAAAAAAAAAGTTTCCTCCATTTTTCCCTCTTCCTTAAAATGGCTATTTAAAAAAAAAAAAAAAAACTAAAATTTTTTTTAGTAAAAAATACATTGCAAAAATACATAAATTTAATTCAATAAAAAATATGTTAAACAAAGAACGAGATCACCGTAAATATTCATTCGGCAAATTAAGATTTCTATTTTTAAATAAGTGTGTATGATAATATTTAATTTTATAATAAGAATAAATTATTGCCTTATATTTTTCAATTAACACAGTTGTTTCATTTTATATCAAAATGTTTTCAAATTGTTTTCATTTAAATTTTTTATCTACTTGATTGATTTAATAATTCTTTTAATTTGAAATGTTTTTTTTTTTTTTTAATTTTTTACAGTTATTAGTAACTGATATAATAATTTTGGTGAGAGGTGTAAATTTAAATAATTTTTAATTTAATTAATTATTTTGCTGCTTGGTGACTTTTTTCAATGAAGGTTTACAAAAATAAATCAAAAGATTTCCTGCTTTTAAAACAAATTTATAAGAAGTGTTTCGAAATTTTTTGAAGTTCTTCATATTTTCTTAAATTATTCGTATGTTTATGTAGTACATTAATACGTCAATTGTTTGGATTTTTTGTAAAGTTTAAATTGAGGACATAAAATTAGTATTATACATTAATTTTACATATAAATATACGTGAAATTTGTATGCATATGAAAATTAAAAATACTCATACGCCATCATTACCCTTTTGACCGTTAACATATTTTATAACAGTCATACGCCCTCAAAAACATCAATTCATAAATAAATAATAGTTTATTAGTTATCTAATACATTATATTTAAATGAAACGTAAATACGTACAAACATACATATATGTATGTATATTACCCTGAGTTTAAAGGTTGTTTTTCATTATTCCCTACTAATAACTGCTCGTAACCTTTGTGGTTAAAATTATTAAAAAAAAAGTTTTTTTATTTAATTTATTTACACACATACATACATACTTTCAAGATATGCAGTTTAAAAAAACAATAACCGTAAAATAATTATGAATAAGTAAAATTTAAACAAATAGAAAATTTATCTTTTTTCACGCACACATTTCTAAGTCTTAACTTTTTTGTTTATTTGTTTTCAAACACCTACCCACACAAACATGGGAAAAAACACATTGTTTAATAAACAATTTCATTTTAAACATCTGCTCAGCTAAAAACACATGTTGAGATAGACGGACAACATATCATCTGTGATTGACGGACAACTAAATACATAGAAGCTGCAACATTTTTTCATCTCATGTTTTATGACGTTTTTTTTTCCACTTTATATTTCTTTTATATTTTCGTATTTTCATGCAACCAATAAGTTGTTTCAAATGCCGGTATTCTCTCAAACTAACAGCGGACATGGCGCTAATCAGTAGGAATTCCGATATGCAACAGCTAAACAAATTAAATTAGTACACTGCCACATTGAATTGGCTTATCATCACATCTTGTCTAATGAGAATATAAATAAACAACACTAACAATTAAAAAAAAAGAGAAATTTTCATTCATTGTTATTTTCGAAAATAAGAGAAATCTCTCAATATGATGCTAAAGAGAGATGAAAACATATGGTGTATTGGTATGTGTGTATTGTTTATGTTTTGTAAATTTCTCTTTGATTTGAGATTTATGGCAAATTTAACAATCAACCGCCTGTTGTACTAGCAAAAATTACACTTGAAAAAAAAATATGTATTAGTTTGGTATTATTATAATTTATTATTTTTATTATTATTATTATTATTATTTTTTAAAATTTTAATAAAATAATTATAATAAATTAAGAAAAAATATTAATGATTTCATATATATTACAGGAACTAAATTATTATGTGAATTTTCAAAAACATAAAGTTTTAATTTATTTTTATTATAATTTTTAAATTTTAGCTAATTATTTTAATAATTATTTCAGAGCCTAGAAAAAACTTAAATTTTTTTCTTAAGGAAACAAATTAAGTAAAAAACTATACTAAATTTTTTTTAATTTAAAAAATTAAATGCCAAAACCTGATTTATTTGTAATAGTATTATCAAATTTAAGAGATGATGTTCTTTAATTATGAGAATCTTTTGTTGCTCTTTTGTTCAACGAATACAAAAAAGTCACAATAATCACGAAACACGAAAGTAAAAGTAAATTTAGAAATAAAAAAATAAGTGTCCCTCAAACAAAAACAGACATAATCATCACCATCATCATTATCACAATGACTTTTATTCAAGTAATATGAACATCTCTCTCAATATAACAAAATCACAACTTCATCATGCTAAGCAACGAATAAGATGCTAATGACGTTAATGAGGATGATGTTGATGTTGGTGTTGGGGAAAAATGAGTATACATCCATGTACAAGTATGAAATGTTGTTTGTTGCTCCAAAAGCTTCGCAGTTGACGTTTTTTATTGTGCTGCTTTCGATGTCAACATTCTGGCATAAAAGTACTTTGCAGCACATCTGAGTTTTCAGTTTCTCTCGGGACTCTAATGTGTGAACAACATCGATAAATATAAATAAAAAAATCGCTAAATTTATAGACAAATATAAAATACAACACACATCAAGCACAAAAACAAAATAAAACGAATTCGAACAAATATTGGTGATTAAAAGCAACAAAAAAAAAAAAACAAAGAAAAAGAAAAGCCAAGCCAAACGCATAATTTACCAAAAAGATAAGAACAAAAGATAAATTGACGCGCTAAAATTTATACAGTTTTTCCGGTAATAAAAACAAAGTGTTTCTTCTTATTGTCTTCTTATATTTCCCAACTTTTGCTTTGACAATATGATTTACTTCAATCAAAGCAAAGAAGGAATTTAAATATGTTTTGGAATAAATGGGTATTCGATTAAATTTGCAAATTCAAAGAAAATCTTTAATCAAAACAAAGTTGTGGAAAAAGTTAAGAAAAGTAACAAAAACATCATGTATTATTTGTAGTATTCTTTTGTATAAAGAAATACAAAAAATAAAATGAGATGTATAGATTTTCCTTTTTTTTTTTTTTCATTTTAATATGAATACATATGTATATTATCACAAGCTACAACAACAATAACAACAAAACAAATAAAATATACAAAAAATAAATAAAATAAAAGAAAACATACATACTTTATACAAATATTGTTTAGTGCTTTTTTGTGTTGTTTTTAATTTTTTGTTATTGTTTTCATTGTTTAGCCTTAATTTTTCGCACGATGATTTTTGTTGTAGTCAAATCTTTTTATATTAATAACTTTTTTGTCGTTTAGTATTTATTTTTCATGATTTAAGTAACAGTTGCTTCTATTTTATTTATTTTTTTTTAATTTATTTATTTAATAATATTTTAAAATAAATATTTTCATAAACACTTAAAAGTTTTCAGTAAGAGAAAAAAAAAATAAGTTTAAAAATGAATTTAGAAGCTTAATTGTTGGGCAACCATGACGTATGAGCAATGTTGAATCTTCTTCCTTTATGAATATATGAGTGTGTTTTTATAATGTGTATGTGTATGAGAACGTTTTCAAATACAAACATACATACATACATATAGTACATATATGTGTGTAAATATTCATTAGTGTTTGTGTGCATATAGCAGCAGGTACTTGTATATTTATACGTTTGTATGCAACTTTAGCATTTTCCATTTGTTTGTTAGAGTGGAGCATTTATTCATTTGCTTTTCATTAAAAGGGGAAGAAGATATGCTTAATTTAACAACAAATGCAAAGTGCAGTGAATGTGAAACTTTATAAATGATGAAAAATCTACAGAGAATTATTTATGATTAAATCTTTTGATTTTTATTTTTGTTTTTTAGTTTACGTTATTTTTGTTTTTAATTAATATGAATATTAATTAATGATTTTTTTTTTTTATTTATATCTAAATATATACATATGTATATAATTTAATAATATAAAATGTGCCTTGACCAATAATTCTAAAATAATGCTACAATTATATGTTAAATACACATAAATTAATATTCTTAATAAAATACCGCAAAAATATTTGTTTGTTTATACATATCTATGGACTTTGGACGTAACAACTTAATTGAAATTTTCTAATATTTCAAGGAAACTTAAAAAACTGTTAAAAAATCAACAATTATTATGGAAAAGTAAATTTTTGATGAGCTAAGGGGTGCACAGTGTCACATTTATTTATTAAAATTCAATTCATATAAAAAAGCTTTTAAGGCCAATAAACATTTGGCAGTTTTAGAACGACAAAAAATCCAATTTTTGGAGATATTGGTCTGAAATTGTATATTCTGTTAGTAGAAAAGTCTGTAAACATTCCCACTAAAAATGGGCGGGTAGAATACTGAAAAATGCTTTATTTTTATGAATTTCCTACAACAATCTTAGTGTAACACTTGCATAACAAATTTTCGGCCATTATCTTAAAATTTTTAAATAATTCTTAAAAAATTGTTAATGTGAGTTACCGCACATTTATTTCTAATATTTTAAAAGATCGCAAAAAGTCTCAGCCAAATATAATTTTATAGATATTATTTTATATAACAATCGTATTTTTAAATTGGAACTCGTTGGAACTTTTTTGTTCTAGTCCATTAAAAATAGAATTTCCCAAAAAGTATATTTTTTAATATTATGATTTCTTTTAAATAAAAAACAAAATATTCAGTGTTTATTTTTTAACCTAGCAAATTATAACAGAATAATTTAGATACATTTATTATTACATAAAAAAAAAATAATATCAATATCTACAGTATTTACCGAGATATATGAAGTTAAAGTTAACATAGTTCTTTACAAAAGTGGTAAATAAAATTTAAATATTTTTAAAAGATGCAACTTGGAAAATCCATATAGACACTTTCAAATATTCTAAGTATTTTTCCGTAATATAAGATATGTTTACTAATAAATGCGAAAAAATACTTCAATTATTAAGTTTTTATTTTCGTTTTTTTGTCATTCTAATTTGAATAAAAGTGACACTGTAGGGTGATCCGAAGTGATTTTGTCATTTTCAAAATTACAAAATTAATAAATATATTTTCATAATTTTTTCACAACCTAACTGATATATACAGTGGTGGCCACGAATTTAAGACACGACATTTCACTTATATATTTCTGATAATTTTTACATCTTATCGAACAAATTTTAGATCCATGTTATTTTTTAAAGATCCTAGTAATGTTATGAAAAAAAATCAACAATAGTTTGTTACCTATATTTAGTTTCCAATTTTTATTTACATATTATACAGATTAATACAAGTTTAAGCCTGGTCATGAATTTAGGACATAGGCAAAATAAAAGTTAATTCACAAAAGTAAAGCTCAGCTTCATAAAACAATATTAGTATTTGGTGGGAAATCCTTTATTTTGAATCACAGCAGCGCATCTCCTGGGTAAACTTTCAACTAAGGTCATACAGCGCTCCTTTGGAATGGCATACCAAGCCTTTTGAATTTCTTCCCATAAATCAGTCAAATTTTTTGGCTTTACTGCTCGTACATGCTCCTCAACATCATTCCACAAGTTCTCAATTGGATTGAGATCCGGGGATTGAGCTGGCCATTTCAGAACTGTGATATTATTTTCCTCTAAGCAACTCTTCACTAGGCGTGAAGTGTGCTTAGGGTCATTATCATGCATAAATTTCCACATTAGAGGCATGTTGTCTTCAACGAATGGTATCATGATGCTTGTCAGTATGTTTTTGTAAATATGCTGGTCCATTTTATTGATAATCTTCTGAATGGGACCTACACCATGCCAGGAAAATGCTGCCCACACCATGACATTTCCACCACCATGCTTAACCGTTTTAAGGGTGTACTTTGGGTGATGCTCCAGGTTTGGAGGACGCCATACGTACTGTTTTCCATCAGAACCAAAGCGACAAAACTTCGACTCGTCGCTCCAAAGTATATTTTTCCAAAATGTCATCGGCTTATTGAGATTTTCTCTTGAAAACGCTAGTCGGGATTTAATATTTTTTTTTGACACAAGTGGTTTACGTTGTGCAATACACCCACGTAAGTTCTTCTCATTCAGACGTCTTCTTATTGTCCTGGACGATATATTAATACCAAAATCCGATGAAATCTCATTTTTAATTTTACTTGAGCTCTTGAAAGGATCTTTAGCAGCTGATTTATAAATTAAGCTATCCTCCCTGGGTGTAGTTTTTCGGGCTCTAGGGTGCTGTTTGACATTTTTGGTAGTGCCATGTTGCTTGATGTGTTCCAGTGCATTGTAAATCTTGGATCTGGAACATTTTAGTAGCTTGGAAATTTCCATTACTGTTTTTCCATCAGTATTCATTTGTTGGATCAATTTTCGCTCGGCATCCGAACTCCAAGTACCTCTGGCCATTTCTAACTAAATATTTTGATGTATTCTAACATTAAATGGAATAAAACATTCATTACTTACCTTTTAGCTTCAAAAAACACCAAAAAATCACTTAAAAACCAAATATTTCTTATATGTTTTAAATTCGTGACCAGCTTCAAAAGCACGTTTTTACGAAAATATAATAAAAACAGCAACAAAATGTATACACAAACAAAACCAAATAACGGTAATTGATCTTAACATTACAGGGTACACTGAAAAATTAACAAAATCTAATTTTATATTGCAGGGTTGTAATAATTATCACAACTTAGTTCGTTACATGTCGTGTCTTAAATTCGTGGCCACCACTGTAAGTTCAAATAATATGAGTGTAAAATATTACATTGCACAGAAATTATTCAGAGCATGATGGTCCAAGTTTTTGAGTTATTTAAGTCCCAAGATATATTTTTGGATATAATTTTTTTTAAATTACTTATAAAGCTAGTATCGTTTCGGTTGGTTATTTGCTGATATGTTGCGGACAATTTCAAAATGATGAAATTGAGGGTGATATCCTTTTAATGTAATCGATCGGAGGACTTGATGATATTTCACAACATTTCCTACAATTGACTAAAACTAATAAGAAGGGCAACCAATAATATGCTATTATATTATTTTTTCTTACTGAATTTTAAATTAACAAATATTTTTTGCAATTGCTAAAAAAATATTTTCTTTTTGTACTTAAAATTTAAGTGGCAGTAAAACGTATTTTCACCAATGGCAAAATATGTAAAAAATTCTATTGGATGCATAATGTTCAAAATTATTTTTTTAAGTGCAAAATATGCAAGATTGTGCTCCTTAGTGTAAAAAGTATGCAAGAAAATTATCTTAAAATTATAATACGCAAACATGTGTCTTTTAAATTGCTAAAATATGCTCTTAAATAAAATTTTTGGGAAAATATGCAAAAATGCTATTGAGAGTAAAATATACAAAAATCGATGCCAAAATTCTTATTTCAGTTGAAGCCCAGGAAAAAAAAAATTATTTTACATATTTTTTAGGCAGTATGGTAGAA
The DNA here is from genome assembly GCA_951394005.1 of Protophormia terraenovae. Lineage (NCBI taxonomy): Eukaryota > Metazoa > Arthropoda > Insecta > Diptera > Calliphoridae > Protophormia > Protophormia terraenovae. The sequence continues at coordinate 2,302,816 of OX596073.1, forward strand.
TGATATACTAATTTCGTAGTTGATTGCGAAAATTGTCATCAGGATTGCAATGCTTTGGTGAAACTATTTTATTTAGTTATTTTAAAAATATATCAGTGTAAAGTAAAAAAGTGCTGAATTTTCTGTATGTATGAAAATTTCATAAGGTGTGTTGATGTTATATGGAAACCGGAAATAATGTCAACAGTGACTCTGAACATCATAAATGATTACTTTGTGATATCTTGAAGAAATTTCCAACTTGGTTTATATGAAACACAGTGGGTTGAACCATAGCGAAAAAGGGGATTAATTCGTGGAAGCTTTAACTTAAAAAAATATATATTTTTTTATTAATGAATATTCATAAATACGTAAAATACTACAATTTAAAATAAAAATATCTTTATTTTTTTTAGAAAAATGGACTTTATTTAGACTTTTTGTTGTACTTTTGAACTAAAAGTTATAAATTAATAAATCAATCTGTAAATTGAAGAATACTTATTATATAAGATAATTTTAAGAAAAAACAGACAAATGCGTTTTGTAGAAGAATTAATGTTATTGAAAATATTAAAAATGAATGCAATTTTTATAGTGAACGAAAAAATAATGCAGAAAATCAAGAAATTGCGATTTATTTCATTTAAGATATATTTTAGGCAACTAACAGACCCAAACTTACGAGAAATTTAGTAAAAATGTTTTTAATGGCTACAGTTGTCTAAATCTTCTTTTTGAACTTCCTGTGATTTCTCTGGTAGTGTAATATATTGTGGTTTTTGCATAATTTCAACTGGTTTATTTTAATATAAAATTATATATTTTTCGTTTAGGCAAATATTGGCAAAATGTTTTTCTTTATTACACAAGCTAAGAACTTATATTTTATCACTATATAAAATTTCTTACCCAATTGTACCCAATAACTCTTTAAAACTCTAAATATATCTCAAAAATACCCCATTTTTAGGGTCACTTTTGCAAAATTATTAAAAATAATTATACAACATATATCCGAATAAATTTTATTTTAGAATATCCACTATCTGAGCTTAATCCACCTGTTTAAAAAATAAACAATTATCGTTTTATAAAAACCAACAAAAATTCCACTTGAAATTTTGAAATTTTCACTTTTTGCTACTATAATATTATTTATGAAAAATGATTAGACTTTGAGAGAGTATCTCAAAAAAAGTAAAAAGTATTTTTTGAATTAATCCTCGTTTTGAGTACTGTTCAACCCAACGTGCGCAGAGAAAAAAAACATGGTTACAGCATTATCACTACAACTATATTATGTTCCCATTGTTAATTTTCTTAAATTTTAATAACTCTATGTTCATGATACCAATGTTTTTGTTTAAATTATGTCATTTAATGTTTACACTCTATAAAAATTTTAATATGGTTGACTACAAAAATTACATGAGTTTGAATATTTTTACAAGAAATAAAATTAATAATATGAAAAATATCATTACTTCTACAACTATTAAATATTTAAAATTTTTTTCCTTATTTTTATTAATATTAATATTATTATTTCCATGACAATAAAAATGTTACAAATAAATAACTTTTTTGTTTTGAAATATACTTCTTAACTTCATTGTGATTCTCATTTAGTTTATATATGAATAAATGTAAATTAAAAAAATTTGTTTATATTTAGTGTGATGAATGTACTACATATGGTGGTACAAATGAATATAACTATGAATCACTCCCATATGAAAAAATGGGTTTATATATATTATAAAATAAGATTATATACATATATGATAAAATGGAATTATATCAAGACAAAATAGTATTATAATACGATTGCATGGAATCAAAATATGACAAAATGGAAACAAAATATATTGCAATAGAATTATAATATGATATAATTAAATTAAGATATGATAAAAGCTATAGGATACTTTTGATAAAATTAGTTTATAATACAATAAAGTCAAATCATTAAATGATAAAAACATGATGAAATCAGAAGCAGTATTATAAAAAAAGTTATTAATATTATTAAATCGAATCATTAAATGATGAAAAAATTTTAAAATAAAATCATAAAAATAATTATGTACAAACATACTAATTTTTAATTGTAATCATATATTACAATCATAGTATTTTGGTCTTAGATTATGGTGACCAGAACCATATTTTTTCTCTGAATGCACAAAATAATAATAATAATAATAACAATAATAATAAAAATATTTTTGTTTAGGTAATTAAAAAATAAGAAGAACTTAAAAAATTTTGTAACTAATAATTTAAGTTTTTATCAATATTTTAACTAAATCACAATTTAACTTCAATTTGTAAATTGTCTTATTTTGCATAAGTTATCTTATTTAAAACTCTGTTCTTCTCTTCATTTGTAATCAGTGCAAAAACTGTCACAAAAAAATAAAAAAAATAAAAAATAAACATAATAAAAACAATAGCAAATATAGTATACATTCAACCATACACATAAATGCAAATAGAAGAACAATCCCAGCGGTAAAATTTTGAAGGCCTAAATTGTTCAGGGCTTCTAGAAGGTCTATTTACACCTTCTTTAGAATGAAGTTGCTCATGCTAACATGCCTTCTATAGTAAAGCCTACAAGAATGCCTCATTCTTGCCTTCCAAAATATCCAAAAGAACTTCCGACTTCGCTTCTCTTAAAAGGCGAGATAGAAGCAGTATTTTTTTAATATATTTTGTTTTAAGCAACAACAAAACTTTGGAGAAAAATATATCGCCCTACTTTGCTTCTCTTAGAAGGAAAGTAGTGCGATATATTTAAGCAACAACAAAACCGTTACAAAAACAACATCAAATTCCAAAAAAAAAATAATAATTTTGTTATGTTAAATACTTTATCTGGCCTTTTAGAAGGAATGCATTGGGTCGCGAATGTGTAAGGCCTTGATTGCACGTGTAAAAAAATACATGAACACGACTCTAAAAAAGGCCTTTTGGAAGAATTTTTTACCGCTGGGAATACTTTTCTTATTCTTTGAGTTTTATCATATTTATTCATACATAGTTAGATTCTTACTTATACATGCATATTATCATACATCTATACAAATATATGTAGTTGTATTTGGTATTGTGGTAGTAGTATTGATATTGTAAATCTTTTATTTTCCTTTTTCATTGTCTTTTTGTTGTAGTTGTTTTTGTTTCATGCTGTTTTTTTTTTTTTTTTACATAAAATTCACATAATTATAATTTTCCCCAAGGACATTGGCAACATGTTGTCTATAGTTTTGTTATTTTTTTTTTTTTTTTTGCCTCTCCAGAGGTCTGGTGTCTGCTTTATATTGTTTATTGTTGAGTTGGTGCTTATGAGAAAAAGAATGAAAATACACATATACAAACATACACTTAGACATAACTACACTCGAAGAGTTTTAACAAGAGAAATGACAAAGAAATGGACAGATAACACTGGTCTGCAAACCCAAAAAAAATAAAATAAAAAAAATAGATAGAAAATAAAGATTTAGATATGCCGAATAAGAATTTGTCACTTAATTGTGAATAAAATCAAGATTTTCATATCACTTGTTTTATACGTAATATACCTTGATGATCAAAGATTAAACACTTTTTCGATAACTTTTAGAGAGCAACATTTTTTACAATTTTGCATAAAAATGTTATACTAATTGCTGAACAACTGAAACTTATAAAAAAAAGTATGTTAAGGGATGCAAAAAACAAAAATGTTGTTGCAAACCAGTGTAATTCATCATAAGTAAATTCAATGTTTATTACTGACATTGACAAAACTTCAGATATTTCATTAAAAGAAAAAATACATATTAATTAAAAACAAAAAAGTCCTACTAAAACTAACTATTGAGTGTAATTCCAATTTTATTTTTGAATTTATATCTGTAATCAAGCACATTCATCCAAATGGAATTGACAAAAGAGTTAGTTAGATAAGATACCCTATTGACTTTGAAGTCATTGCTAATTTTAGATTTTTAATTGTGTACTTCAAAATAACAATTTTATTTAAAATACATTTCAATTTATCTTTTATACATAGATGCAATTAAATTAAATAATTAAAAATTTGTTTAATTAAAATTAAAAAGAAAAACTACATCATCATTTGCCATTAAATTTGTTTAATTTTAAAACACTTGAAATTCTGTTCAAATTTATTAACAATTACTTCCTGCAAAAAAAAAAAAAAAAATAATAAAAAATAAAAAATAAATAAATAAATAAAAAATATAAATAATATTTTTGTTTCAAATTTATTTTATGCAATATACTTCACATTTAATTTAAAATTTTTCTTATCTTTACGAACAATATGTAATTTGAAGTTGTTATATGATTATGAAAAGAATAATTCAACTAAGTAGTTAATTAAAAAAACTGGAAACATTAAAAATGATTTATGTTAAAGTATTAAGCAATTTACAGATTAAAATCTGTTTAAAAATAAAAGTAAATAAATATGTTTAATATAAGGACTGCTCACGAAAAAATCCGTGCACGCTCTTCGGCTTATAACTTTTGATGTGGTGAAAATTAAATAATTCTGTTAACTGCCTTACATTTGTCGTTATTCTCACTAGCTATGTACTAAATTTCATGGTTATAGCGAAACTAGTTTTCCTTATAATGGAAATTGAACAAAAAACACCAAAACACATAATAGAAATTTTTCATGAAATCTTATATCAGTCACATAAAACATTTGCTAGGAAGGCAGTTGTGTCAAAAAATACAGTTTCTTGGGTCATAATATTATACAAAGAAGTCATGGTTACTGAATGGAAATCAGGTAGTGGAAGAAAAATAGTATCTTCAGGCTGTAGGACTCAGACAAAATAGAAAGGCGTAGCCTGAAGACGTATGAAGTACAAAAAAAATCCTAATAGAAACGCAAAGCAAGAATTTGGAGTTAAAAAAGTAACGTGAAAGTTCTTCAGACGAATTTCTCCATGATTATGATCAGGGTATAATAGACGATGAAACGTTCGTACAGTCTAACTTTTTTCAACATCCTGGCGAGGAATTCTATGTTGCAGATACTAGAGGGAATGTGGCAGAAAAATATCGCGTATCAAAGAAATCAAAATTCCCAAGAAAGTTTTTGTTTTGGGAGGCCATATGCATATGCGGAAAAAAAGCACTTCATTCATAAAAAATGGTTCCATTAACACAGAAATATATGTGAATGAATGCCTTTGGAAAAGATTTCTCCCTTTCCTAAGAAAATACAGTATATCTGCTTTTTTCTGCCCTGTTCTCTCTTCTTCTCATTACAGCAACAAAACAATGGAGTGATAATAAAGAAATTGTTAGTGTTTGTACCGATAGATGCTACTCCATCAAATTATCCGGAACTCCGAGCAATTGAAAGATGTTGGGCTCTACTAAAAAATAATTTAAAGAACATTAAAAGCTTAGCTTAAAATGAAGTGGAGTTCAAAAATAAGTGGACTTTATTCGAGCAAAAAATTTACGGAAACACAAAAAAAACCTTTAATTGGAAGAATTTTGGAAAATATCAGATATTTTCTTAAAAACCAACAGAAAATAATTTATTTTTTTTTGTTTAGAACTTGAACATAACAGTCATTAATAAAAATATAATTTAAAAAAAAATCGCCTATTTGTTTAGTTTCTATAAGCAGATTTGCATGCACGGATTTTTCGTGCGCAGTCCTTATTAAGATCAGGGACCGTAAATATTATATATACATATGTATGTATATCGTTCATTCTATGAAAGATTTATAAAAATTCACAATTTTTTTAACGAAGGGCCATCCGATTTTGTTTATATTTGGTATATGCGAGTTATCCAATTTCAGAAAATCGCAAATTTATTAAAGATTTAAATTTGTATAAAAGTTAAAGGTTCAATAAAGTACGTAACTTTAAATGATAATACCTCTTTACGATGTAGACGGATTTTAATAATTCAAAGCTCTAATGAAGGCCAACTGACACTTCTTTAAAGGCAATAATACATATATATTTTTCACATTTACAAAAATTTTTCACGAATTTAAAAAAACAATTTTTGAAAATACGCGACCACGAAATTTAATTCGCGAATTATCCACCAATAAAATTCAACATATAAAACATGTTTCAGATATCATTTTAAAGATAATTTCATTACCTTTAAATATTTGTCTTAATGAACATTGTAACATAAATACTTTTGAAGATATTTGTACTTTTAAAAAGACAATTTTCATAATTTTTGAGATATTATAAATAGCGAACTATCGCGGTAATCAAACTTAAACTCGGCATTTGCGTTACCAGCGCCAATATTAATATTCTTGCCGAATTTTTGGAAGAAATTGTCGATTTTTCTATTTTATTACAAACAAAACAATACAAAATGCAATAAATATTTCGTATTTATTATGACATTTGTTCTAATAACTCCTAAAATATTGCGAGTCCCAGAATGCCACTTTCCACGGTTATAGAAACATTTTCATCATTGACATATATTTTTTTAAAATTTTTAAAAAGACCACTTTTCGAGATATTTACCCGCGAACGAAAAATCGCGAGATATGGACCATTTTAATGTTGAGAAAAAAGTCATGTTATACGTCATGTTAAAGGTAATTTAAAGGTATCAAAAATATGACGTCTCAATAAATCTTATATAATAAATACTTCGAAAGATATTTGTAATATTGTGAATACAACTTTGTACATATTTTGAGCTATTTTGCACATTCAAACCGCGATATTTCGCGAACCATTTGATGAAATTATCTGAAATTTTGAATTAATCTTAGTTTTGATAAGATCATTAAATTCGGAGAAATTGAAATTTTTCGTGTGGGTTTTAAATGGAATGACTCAAAAGTAAATTGTTTATTTAAACATGAAGTCATGATGAAATTGATCTTATTTTCTTTACTTACTGGAAAATCCAATAATAATGGATCTGGGACAAGATGATCCACCATTTTTAATATTATTTTAGAAAAATGACCACAAGTTTTTTTCATACAAAAATTTAATTTTTTTTTTTTTTTTTCATAATATTATTTTAAAACATTTTTTTTTCTTTTTTTTTTTTTTTGTTACACCCATTAGTAATATGTAACTTAAAATTGATATAACTCTTCAACTATATGTAATATAGTTAAAGAATGCAATATTCAAATTCATTTTTAAGAAATTTGTACAATTTCAAATATTTTTGCTTAATATTGACGACAAAAGTATATTTATAATTATTCTGAAACAAAAATGTATTATATCGCAATAACAAATTGTTTTGACTAAAATAATTTTAAAACAAACTAAAGCCATGTACACATTTGTCAAATATTTGACCAAATTTGTGTGACCACTAGTTTTGCAAAAAAAGAAAATATATATCTTTATGCAATTTGCGTATAAACAGTGAGTTATTTAATTGTAAGGTATTTTTATTTGCAATATGAATAGTAAAAAATTGAATTTTCGGAGTATATTTTTAATAAAACGTCTTTTAAAATAAAAACTTAAAATGGAATCATCAATTTCAGGTATTTAAGTGTACTTTTTTTCAAGTATTTGTAAATTATATTTTGTCTTAATATTTTTTCAAAATTGTCCAATATTTTTTGAAAGATGTTTGTTCTGAAAAATAGTACATATTTCTAATTTGCCCGATTTGAGAAATTAATATTTAATTTTTTTTTTTTTTTTTCGAAAAAACTCCAGTAGCTCTCATACAAAAAATAGCTTAAGTTTTTTCACTACCACGAGCAATTGTTTTCATTTCTCCGCTCAGTTAAAATTAGAATTTAATTTGTAATTGTATTGCAATTTTCCAATAAATAAATAAAAAAGTAATGTTTTTTTACTGATAATAATAAAAACCCAGCAAAAACTTGGTAACGACATGTAAGTAGTTACGAATGTAGTTACATTGTAATGACAACAACTTACTGTTTGCATAGCATAAAAGTTGTTTAGTAACTACTTATATATAATCCGGTATGTAATTAATTATTTATGATCACATTTTTTAAAATACTACTTTTTATTGATTTTTTTAATTCAATTACCAATTTATATATTTAAAGAAGAGATAAATATATCAAAGGACAAATTTGCGTACGAATTATTTTTCATTCTAAAATAGTTTATATTTGTTGTATTTATTTTAATTACATTTTTGGTTATTGATGTTTTTAAAATTAAAATATATAAAATCTTTTTACTTAAAAAATAAAAAAACTCTTTTTATATCCTGATATTTCATTAGGTATTTGTTAACTAAAATGTAACTAATTCCTATATTTTTACTAATAATGGCTTTAGTAATGCTTTAAAATCAATGTGTTATGGAACAGCTTGGAAGTAATAATATATTGTAATGACATCTAAGTAATGTATAGGGTAAGTAGTTGCCTCTAATGTCATCACCGTGTTAAAATAACGAGTTATTTAGCTAATGTGTAAGTAGTGAAGAGCCATTATATTAGCTTCTTAACTCATTACATGGCAACCAAAGTTTTTGCTGGGAACATCTAACAACATATTTTTAACTCTTTTGATTCGTATTGATTTTTATACACACCATCAAAAAGATGGGGGGTATATTGATTTTGTAATTCCGTGTGTAACATGTCGAAGGAATCATCTAAGACCCCACAAAGTATATATTTTCTGGGTCCTGGTTCGATTCTGAGTCGATCTAGCTATGTCCGTCCGTCTGTCCGTCTGTTATTATATAAGGTTTGTTTGGGATTGAAAATGAGCAAAATCGGTTGACAAACAAAAAAGTTATGGGCTAAAAACTAGAAGCACAGGGTGTCCGTTTTATAGTTTTCTGCTGATATTTCTTCAACAAAAGCATGTACAACAACGAAATTTTGTACGTATAGTTCGGGGATCAATATAAACACGAAAACCAAAAATGGGCGTGGTCCGCCCACTTCACCGCCCACCTCCCATATAAGGTGAAAATCAACGAAATTGTCTTCAAATTTTATTATTTATTGAAAAATAAAAATTATTTTGTCTCAATGAAAACATTTAACTAATTCATGATGAAGATTTTGTTATATTATACATTTTAGTGTTACTAATTCTCAGTCTAAATTAAACTTTTAAGCTTCATATTTTCATGGAACATAGAACTAACAAACTCTGAGCAAACTAAGAGCTTGTTAGTTATATTTTGTACAAATTCTTATACAGAAAATGTTTTCACTCTTTTATATACCTACTTTTATAAATATGATTTGTAAATTAGTTAAAAAGAAATATTTATCTTTTTATTAGTGTACAAATTGCTTGAATTGTTACTGCATTTAAAATTAAAAGAGTACAACCAGTATTTAAATTAGGAGTTATTGGCCCTATAAAAAAGTAAAGCTTTGATGGCTTTGCAATTTTTAAATAAAAGTGAATTTAATTTGCATTTTGTTATTTATTTACGTAATACCACACAGAAAATTTGTATAATAATTGACTTTGTGTACTTCACAATGTATATATTATGTTGGAAAAAATGAGATATTGATTCCTTACAATACAGAAGTATTTTATGTAAGAAATAGATTGTCTCAACTTTTTTTAATGTATCTTAGAAATTTGAAATTATATGTGTATGTAAATATTCAGAACTAAATTTTACTTTAAATAATACAAATTAATTTTTCGTTGCCTACCTATAACAGGTTTCATAAAATTACATCAAAATTTACAATCCGAAATCGTATTTATTCTTAGAACACATTATAACAAATATAAAAGTTTAATCGTCTTAGAAGCAGTGTAATAATCAATTTCTATATTAGTAACTTTGTCAAGTACATTAACTAAAATAATTAAATGTTTTAAAAGAAATCATTATTATCAACTAATTTAAAACTATTTCCTGGTAACTATCTTTTCCCCTGCACAATTAAGAAACTCTGTTTCATGGATATTTATTCGATTATTTTTCGCATGATTATAATATATATATACATATACATATGTATATATACTTATAAACATTTACTATAATGAATGTGTATAACATTTAAAAACATTCGTACATACTTATAGTAAAGTGTATTGTGTGAATATAAAAGTTTAATTAATATTAATCAATGGCACCAAACAACATGATATAATATGAATTGTTATTACTTTTTAAATTCAAGATGAGCACAAGCAAAAAAAATCACTTGATTACTTTAAACAAACATTTACTTTTACTCAGTGTATTGTGTATATTTAATTTCCCTCTTAAACCTATTGAACATTAGAACAAGGTTTATTTTAAAATATTTATATTTCAATAATTAAGATATTAAACCTTCACTTGTGAGGAGAAATTTTCGTTTTAAAAAATATTTGAAAAGATCTAAAATAATTGAAAATAATATACGCTTCTATTGAGTAAGAAATTAAAATTATAATTCTAACTGGGAATACTACACATGCTACTGTTCTAAAATTCATAGATTACTAGAACTGATAAGAATATAATTAAATATATTTGATAGTTAATTAAGCACAAACACTTTGAATTAAAAAAAAGAGTATAATCAGTTAAAATATTTTAACTTTTGAATTAATTATCAACAAAGTAACAAGTTAAATTAGTATTCGCTACTTAGATTTACAAAAAAATACATAATAAATTTAATTACAAATAAAAATTTAATGCGTTTTTTTTGTAATTTTTATAAATTAAAAAATGTTTAAGTATATATTTTGTTTTTAAGTACTCGCAAAGTAATATTTGTTTTATTTTAATTTCCACTGTCACTGATACAAGTACTGCTGGTATTTAGACTCTTGGGATGCCACACACACACACATAAATACTTATATCCAATGTATAAATAATTTTAATTGTTTTAAGCAAACAGAAAATACGAACAGATTATTTTGTAATTCCGAATTCATATAAATAAAAGTCTAACAAATTTTAAAACTTAAATGATATATGAATTTCTATGCCACGTATGGGTCACATATCTATTTGTATCAATCATGGTTTGCGAGTATAAAGACATATACAAACATACATACATATGTATATAGATAGTGTCGCGTTTCTTAAACAATTTAATATTTTTTTAATATTCTATTTGAAAGTTTTTCAAATGAATCTAATATTACGTTTCTAAACCAATACACTAGACTATTTTTGACATCTTATATACATATATTCCATACATTTCACAGTGGGGTCAAACGCAAATTTTTTTGTAATAAATCTGTATCTCCTAAACTCCTAAAAAGCTTTACAAATCAATTTTTCAAAAATAAAAAATATTTAATAAATATAAGAGATTATTACGAATAATATCTCGTTCAACAACCAAAACGCGCCAATACAGTTGTGTGTTACGTATACGCACTTATGAAAATATTGTAAACCAGTGAATTTGGTGAGAGTTGACTTAACTCGTCAGCTTTGAGACCATGATATAATGCTTTTAAAACGATCTATATATACATATTATACATCAATGAATTGGTAAATAAGTCTATTTTTATATTCTTGTAATATTTTTTAAGTTTTTGGAAAGTAGACAGAGTTTTGCTTTTCAAAAGATTATTTTTTTGGTTATTATATATTTTTTCATTTTTTTATTTTTGAAAAATCGACAAAAATTGATTTGTAAAGCTTTTTAAAAAATTTTTGCAGGAGTGAAAGAGCGATATATATTTTATACACAACATAAGAAATAATGGAAATGGAAAATATTATGCTAATATGTTTTTTTATGCAATTAAAAAAAGTCGTTTAAAAATCGACTTTTTTTTATTAATCGATAAAAAATTAAACTTTTTCTAAAATTTACCATTTTTGACCAAACTTCTTTATTAACCATTTATGAAGCCTTACCTTTTGAAATATATAAAGAACAAAATTTTTCATTAACGGAACTTTGAGGAAAAAGTGTAAGCATTGTACTATATTTTTGAAAAAAATATAACCATTTTTCATACTAATTTCAAAGTGCTGGCTTTGAATATTTTTCACGTCTAGACGAATTGAGATAATCCAAAAACTCTTTCAGCCTGTTATTTTAAAATATATAGCAAATTTCAAAGTATTTTTAAAAAATGTTTACCTCATATACCTCAGGACTCACTCTCGAAAAACGAAAGAAAGTCAAGGCAAAAAATCAAAAATTAAAAATTCAAGTGTATATATCTTTTTAACTGCAAGAGATAACTTAGGTGAGTAAGATTATTTTTTTTTTTATCTTGCCAAGCACTTTACAGAAAGAAGTTACGTCATTTTGAATCTTTTACATACTTGAGGTATTCAACTTTGACACCCTGTAGCTTATCTCGTGTTATCACAAGGTGACTACAAGATGATTTTTCTGAAAGCTTAGGTCCTCTTCTACAACTCTTCCATCCATTTAAATTAAATCCGACCAGTTGTTTAGAAGATACATATTTATTACCAAAAAATTTGCGTTTGACCCCACTGTGCATGTGTAGGTAAACATTCATACATATGTGGTAGATTTTTATCCACTTAGTAAAACTAATTTAAAATTCAAGCTTAATTATTCTTTGAATTTCATAACTGCAATTTGGTAATTATTCACTATGGTATAGTGTAACGCATTAAGTAGTCGACATAAGCCGATCCCTATTAATATAAAATTAAGTCATATTATTGGATCCAATCAATTAAAATATTAAATTAGTTCATGAACTTCTTAGAATTATTTAAAAACAACTTAAAATACAAAGTTCTTATATATTCGATTTTATTTTTTTTCTTAATTGCTAACATATTTACATACATAACAAAAAAATATATATAAAAACAACTGACACAATACAATATTTACATTAGGGTGGCTCCCTTTTTAAGGGTCCTGTCGACTTTAATATATATATGTCGACGTTCATATATATATATATATATGAACGTCGACAGGACCTGTTTCAAAAATTGCAATTCTTAGAATTTACAGACCTTCAAAGGACAAAAAGGATATTTACAGATTTTTGTTATATTTATGGTTCACAAAAGATATATAAAGAATTTCAGAACCAGAACTTTTCGGATTTAATATTAAAAAAACAAAATATTTTTGCAATAGTACCGAATAGAGTTTTCATTAAATTTCCTAGTTCTTTTTTAATTTTAAATTTACATAAACAGAGCTATACTAACGTACAAAATTTTATGTAGCCTAAATACTAAGTTAATAGATGAAAATGTAGAACATATTAATTATAACGCCTACATTTGCAGATAAAAATACCAAAACATACATACAAAAGAAATAATAGAGTAGAAATGTATTCATGTATGTATGAGTGTAATGAAAATATACACTAATTAGAGTTTGTAATACTAAAATATATTAGCGAGATTCCAGGAAATCTAAACTACTAAAAATATTACCTAAATGTATATTTTTTAAATACATAATTTAAAATTTTGTTTCTAGACTGTACAAAATATTGGTAATAAAGACATTAAATATTATTGGAAATTGTTCAAATAAAACTAAGTAATTATTACATATTTATATATTTATTAATGTTAATTATTTATTTGTTAAATTCTTCTACATTCTTTAACACTATTCAATTTCAACGTAGACATAATTAAATAATTATTGGCCTATTTGAGTTACCAATATTAATATTTCTTTTATTTTATTATTTAAAATTGTATTTTACTTATGGGCGCCGCTCCAGCCATTCACTCATGTACCCATTTCAAATTTATTGTTTAATTTATGGTCAATTTGAATAAACGCCAAATAAAATTCCAAACATTTAAAACAAAAACTAACTAATTGATCTGGAATACAAATTGTACATAAACTATTTAAATGCAAAAAAAAAAAAGAAACATCAATAAATAAACAGATTTTATTTGCACCTCTTCACAAAATTGTATAAATACAAAATAATATTTCAAGCTAGAAAAACAATTTAAATGAGCAAATATTTATTTAAACAAATTTAATTTGTTTTCGAATATTATTGGGGATTTTAAAGTGAATTTGTTTTTATTTTTTTTTTTTTTTTTAATTAATTCCTTAATTATGCTTTAAAGAAATTATTAAAAAGTTCTAAATTTATCTTATATGCTGTTTATCCATTGTGCAGATTGATTTGATTTAGATTGATTTATATTTAACGAAAACATTGCATTTGTTTAAAACTTTTAAGTTTTTGATAACTTTAAAAATATTTATTAATTTATTATTTTTGATATCGAAAAATTTTTTTTCTTGTACTCAGTTAAACATAATGTGCTTTTGAAAATAATCGCACATATTAATTTTATTCTTAGTGAATTAAATATATTTTTTGTTATTATTTTAACGCTTTATACACAGAAGAAAATAAAAATGAATTTCAATTATCAAATTGCTTTAGTTAATTAAAATTTTAATTGATTTTGCTTTAATCACCTAAATGATAATACTAATTAAGTGAAATTTAGTTTATGCTGTAATTTTAATTAAAATTTTAATAATTTTAATCATTATTATGATTGAATCTTCATCTAGAATCCATTAAAATATTTATTGGCTCGATTCACATAAAAATTGAGTCTGCACTGTTGGAAAATAGCCCCTGCATATAAAAGAAAATTTTTAAATTGTATTTATCTTTATTTAACAATATATTTCCATCAAAAATTAAAAAATTTACAAAAAATTACATAGAATTGATTTTAAATGTTAGACCCTTCACCACAGGTATCATTCTGTTAGTAATTTATAAAATTTTCACCTAAGAATTATATATATTCTGAATCGTTATAAGAAGTGGAGTCAAAAAATCGATTGAAAGCTACGAGTCTACACGCAAAGAAAAAATATTGTGAATAGCAACCATAATCGTGTACTGTCATATTATGGTTGGAGTTTATGGTTGTCTGTTAATTATATAATGGTTAGATGTAGCATCATAATATGGTGGAATCAAAATAGAGATATTGTTGATCTGCAACCATATTTTTGTTGTATATGTACTTGGTTCATGTTTACAGCAATAATATTGTTGATCTGCAACCATATTTTTGTTCTATAAGTACTTTATTATTTATTTTTTTTTTTTTTATATCCAACGTTTCTAAAAACCCCGGAAGACTGATATTGTTGAAGTTGTAGTACTCTTTGTGGAATCTAAAATGTAATAAGAGAACAAAAACATTTGTAAAGTTGGCATAACTACTTTATGTAAAAAAAAATGCGTTTTACTTTACTTACTTGATAACTTTATGTCCAATACAAAATCTTAGACGGCAATGAATTGTGAAACATAAATTGAAAAAAAAAAAAAAATTGTGCGATTTCAAAACCATTCGAAAACACAACTTAAATATTTTGGTTGTGAATTTTGCTTATAATTTTCCTTATTTTTAGCACTCCAAAGATAACCTATTGTGTAGTGTTCTTTGCATGTTTTGTTTGTTTGTTTTTTCTCTGCGTGTACGATATTTCGTCCAAAAAAAGTATTGAGTTTTGTCGTGAAATGGGTATTAAAAATTTGTAATTTTAGGCCAGTTAATTTTCATAAAAATGCCCTAAAAGTCATCAAAATGCCCTAAAAAAAAAGATAAACAAAATCTCATTGCGAAAATTTGTTAAATATTTTTCTCATAACAAGCTCAAAATTACAATTTATTGACAGCGATTTCGATAAAAAAAATCAAAACTTTTTTTGGCCAAAATGTACGCAGAAAAAAATATTTAAAATTATTTTTTAATAAAATTTTGAACTAACTTTATATTGGAATTTAATTATATTATTTATTAATATAATTAATTTTCTAATTGGTTTACAATTTTTATTTTTTTAATAAATTGACAACTCTTAATAAAATATAAAGAAAAATTAAAAATTTGTCTATAAAAATATAGAAATAAAATAAATTTAAGTCAATTTCCAATAATTTTCAGCTCATTATATATATTTAAAAAAAGCAATAATAATAAAATTAATTATTCTAGTTATTAATATTATCATTTTGCTGGTTGGAGCAAAATCAATTAAAAATTTATTAATATAAGCAATTTTGTAATTGGAGTAAATTTTTACTTTTTTCTGTGAATGGAGCCTTTGATTATTTAATCGCTGGTAGGAAACTGGAAACAAATGTTAACATTTTTTTTAATATTTTTAAATTCTTTAAAGGTTAAATTTTAATTTCTTAAAAAATTAGGCTTTTACAAACAGAAATAAAAACTAGATTTACTAGGCATAATTTACTTTAAATTATTATTTCTTGAAATATTTGAATCCTATTATTGAAACTAATATAAATATTTACTCAAAACTTAAAAAAATATTTTTGTTTTTAAATTATTTTTATTTTTCTCTAAGATACTTACTTTAAGTTTCTAAGTTGTGAATTTAGATCAATCAGATTTTTGTGTATTTTTTTTTTTTTTTTTTTTTTTCTAAATTTTATTGTGTAAAACAATAGTTATATGACGTATAATTTATTAAGTTATTTTTATTCTCAAGTGTAATTAATTAAACTCACCAAGAAGACATAAATACTAGTGTAAAATAATGTTGTTATTAGAAAATAATAGTGTAATTTGTGTCAGTTAAGTAGAAGTATAAATTTATATTTAGACATAACTTAATAATCATTAAGGTAGGGAGGGATAACTGTATACAATTTGAGATAAAATAAACTATAAGAGTTGACCTTACATATTTTTTATTGTTTATTTTTATTATTAAAAATATAAATTTTCTATACACAATACCAATATCAAAATGAACACAATGTGCTTCTAATGAATACCAACAATTGAATTTGCATTACGATTCGGTATTTGTCTTTTATGTAGGTATATTTAATAGTTTACAATGTAAATTCTGTAACATGTTGTGTATATACAAACAAATAAATAAATTAAGTTGACACTAAACCGTGCTGGAATGTACAATGACTGTGAATATTCGTGACTCAATTAAACAAAATACACATAACAAGTAGAACATTTTGAAGTCGATACAAACTTAATGATGCGGTATACATATATTTTAAATAATCTATAATAGGTTTAAAATCAGATAAAATTATCCTGAAATGGTCATTACAACACTAGATATATATTTGAAGTATTTTTGTCTTAATTGACTAAAAAATACATTTCACTACATTTAATAGGAATATAAATTTTTAAAGTAAATTTTTTAAATTTATCTTGCAGCAGATATTTGCAGTTCGTTTATATTTATATTAATGTAGGGTAAAACTAATCATTACGAAAAAAAATGAATTTGAAATATTTTTTAACAGCAATTGACATTTTGCTATAAACATACATATGTTTGTATATATTATTTTCAGTGTAACATGTTTTAAAATTTTTAAAATAAAAACCATAGTTGATGCATTTGCAATGTTAAGAATAAGTTAATAGAACCCGCACAAATATATTTTTAGTTATCTTAAATATATTATTACTGTCAATGTTGTCTTATTTTAAATTTCATTGAGACAATCATGCTTATAATGAAAAAGTAAAACTTTCATAGTTAATAAACTTCTTCAATTCATAAAAAAAAGTGAACTGTAGTTAATTATAAAAAATATATATACAATTCATACATATATTTGATAACGTCATAATTTTGACGTGTACCACGAACAAATTGACCATAATAAAAATGAGTTAAAAAATATATAGTTTTTTTTTAACTTAAATGTTAAAAATGCCTAGGATTTGCTGATATATACATTTATATAAATATTTACATTTGTATAAATGTTCATACATATATCAATGTGGTAACATATAAACAAATGTAAATGTATTTATGTACATAACAATGTAATTTAACCGACCTTCAATGATGGTCGCCATATGACCATGGTAATTTATATTCTGACAGACCACACATTATGTTCACAATCTGCGATACATTTTTCCTGTCTTGTATATGTTTGTGTGTGTGCAATTTGTTTCCTTTATTAACGCACTAAATCATACTTCCTGTTTAACTGACTGCATCTGTGTATGCTCACAGCATGTCTGTGAATGACTTGCTGTTGTTACTTACTGGTACCATTAAAACTATAATTAATTGTCCAGACTTTACGCAAATAAAACTATTTTGATTCTATGACAACGTTGTGCCTGTAAAATAAAGTTAAATAAAATATTACAATATATGTGCATTTATTACAGTTTATAAAAAAATAATTTTAAACTTTGTAGAATCTCCTACATATGTATGTACACTATCGGACAAAATAAAGTGCGGTTTTTTACTCTTGCTATTTATTTCATAATAATTACCTTCTAGGTTCATTAGGGTCTACTTTTTTGGTTTCCAGGCATTTGTCGTTTTATATTCTTTAATTTAATAAACAAAATAAGTTTTTGAAATATGTGCATTTCGAGTTTGGAGTAAAAGTGTTGTATTGGTCATGGATTTTGTGCGACAAAGTAAAGTGACACTTTACTTAATTTACGAAGTAAAATCGTAACGATTTCAATATACTCGCCAAAAGAGAATGAGTTTCATTATCTATAGAATTAATTATGACTATATTAGCTTTTACTGCCACGAAAAAGCTCAAATATATGATCATAACGAACCTAGAAGGTAATTATTATGAAATAATAGCACTTTATTTTGTCCGATAGTGTATGTTTATTAGGGCAGCCCCAAAACCAAGATATGGATGTTCTCATGTCGAATGAAACTTTTTTTTTTCATTTTAAATACCATTTATCTGGCAATATTTCTACAACTTAGAAATTGTTCATCAAAAATTTAAAAATTTTAATTATTTACATAAAAATATTTGAAATAAATGTAAGAAAAGTATAGCAATAAAATACTCTACACGAAAATTCAAAGAAGAGTCTTATATGTCACCTGTGGGCAATTCTGAAACGATACTTGCATTAAATATAAATCGAGTATAATAAACCTAAAGAAAACTCATTTCAGTTGGAGACACTAAAATTAAATTTTTATACACTACACTACCATAGGTGGGGATGGATTATGGATTTGTTTGATGATGTTTGTAACACTCAAAAATATTGGTCCCAACTTAATTTATACCAATCGGCATAGAATCACTTTCTGAGTTGATTTTACAATATTCGTCCGTCTGACCCACTGTCTTCCATGTAAACTTTGTAATCAAACTACAAGTCGCAATTTTGAATATAAATTCCACATAAAACCCTTTTCAGAAAATCACTTTAACGGGCATAAGTCCCATTAAAATGTTAGTATCAAATAAGTTTTATAAAAATATAAATGATAATGCGAAATTTTACGAATATCGGTGCTAATTTACAACAGCCCACATATAATATTTTTTAATGGTATTTGTTGTATATCAATCGACTACTCAGATTCATTTTCCGACTCGATTTAACAATGTACATCCATCAATCCATATATATACACAAATAAATTTTTCAAAAATTTAAATAAAATTTAACTCTCATATCATTACCTTCGAACTTCGAAATGAAAAACCTGAAGAGGAATTAATCCACAAAATTTACAATTGCCCATATGACATCATATGGTTTTCATTTTCCTGTTCATAATTTATTTAGAAAAGTTTTTAAAATAGTAATTTAGATATTACAACATAAAATAGTTTATTATTACAAACACTGAATCTATTTATTTAAATAAATCTTATAAAATTTAAAAATCATTCTTTGGAGTATTAAAGTTCATTAATTTTCAATACTACGGTACATATGTAATGACTTTAATATTTCTTTCATTCTTTCTAAAGAACTTTTAAAACTTTTTTAAACATAAAAGATTTTAATTAAACCAATTACAGAATACTTATACATACATAAATATATTTATGTTCAAACACTTTAAATAAACTGTAAGGATTACAACTATTTAGAGCTTAAGTAAAATTTGTTAAACTTTTGTATAAAACTTTATGTCTAAGAAATAAATATATACAATATACTTACATACATAGCACAACAAAAAAAAAAATGAAATTGAAAAAAGATTCGGCTGTGCCGAATCTTTGATACCCTTCACCATATTACCATCTTACCATCTTATCGACATCATATTACCATATTACCGACAATTAATAAAATTTTCGCCTTAACGTATGCTTGCATATTTTCTAAATCTAAATTTTTTTCAAACTACGAAAATTTGAATATGAAAAAAAAAAAAACAATCATAACAGGCTTTGCTTTTAAAAAAGAAACAACAACAATTCCATATATATTTATTTTTGTATGTACAAACTGACTGAATACACAAAGAACAACAACAACACTGTTATTCATTATATTACTGCTGTTGCTAACTAAACTACTTGTCTATACAAAAAACAAAAAACGTCGCTAATAGTCTTTACAATGCTTAATATACATGTTTGTGTATGTATTTATGTATATTCTTAACAGATATGTTTTAGTTTTTAAAAAAAATAAACAACTACAATTCCATATCTATTTATTTTTGTACAGACTGCATATACAAAGAACAACAACAACAACAACACTGTTATTCATCATATTACTGCTGTTGATAACTAAACTACTTGTCTATACAAAAAACAAAAAACGTCACTAATAGTCATTACAATGCTTAATATACATGTTTGTTGGTGTATTTATATTCTTAACAGATTTGTTTTTGGGCCATAACTCTGTTGATTATGAACGAATTTGGTTTATTAAAAAAACCGAAATTTTATAAAAATATTTATGACTGATCTATATAAAAATAAAAATCTGTAGCTTGAACAAGGGCTTCAAAAATAAAAAAATCGTTTTCCCCGATATCTCAATTATTACTGAACCGATTTATTTCATTTTTTCAGAACAAAAATTCAGAAAGTAATTTTCGAGCCCCCTTTAAAAATTCGAAGTCCCTGGTATATGCAGAGGCTTCAGAAACTAAAAAACCGGTTCTAAAAACCGGTTTTTAAAGCATATCTCCACCATTTATAAACCGATCTTCCTGATTCAAAAAACTGAAATTTTATAAAAATATTTGTGACCGATCTGTATAAAAATAAAAATCTATAGCTTAAACCAAGGCTTCAAAAAATAAAAAATGCGTTTTGTCCGATATCTCAGTTATTACTGAACCGATTTATTTCATTTTTTCAGAACAAAAATTCAGAAAAAAATGTCCGAGAATTCTTTGTAAAAACGAAGTCCGTAGTGTATACAGAGGCTTCAGAAACTGGAAAACCGGTTCAAAAAACCGGTTTTTTGAACATATCTCCGCATTGTATGAACCTATCTTGCTGAATTCCAATAGCAAAATTCTCGAAAGCATTTCCGATCGTTTGACATACATATTATATATGTCAGTTATCGGTGGGCTTCATAAACGCCATTTCAACCGACACACGGACGGACGGACGGACGGACGGACATGGTCCAATCGTCATCGCTTCTTACAAGGATTCCGAAAATATAAACTTTTTTGCTCTCCGACGAAAATTGTGGAAATTACAAACGGAATGACAAACTTATATATACCCTTTACACCTTTGGTGAAGGGTATAAAAATCATTGTGTAAATATATAAATATTGGTCACGTGTTTTTGTATTGGTATTTTATACTCACACACACAAACACTTCAACTAATACCACATACTCATACACAAATACACACCCCCCAAGCATAATAAAGAAAAACATTGTTTAAATGCTTAAATGTTTGTTGTTACTAAAGTGTAGTTAATCCGATTTAATGTGATTGACTTTGTTTAGAAACAAAACAAAACACAAAAAATATTTAGAAAGAATGAATGAACAAATGTAAAGAAAATCAAGCGTAAAATAAAAGAAACAGCTAACCATAGAAATAAAATTCTTATACAAAAGTATGTATGTACGTATGTGTTGTAATTGTAGAAAACATATAAACTTTTACATATACATACGACATAAAAGGATATGTATTGTTATATATTTAAGCTTGAATTGATAGATGAACGTTGCCAATCTAAAAAGTAATTAAACAATTTAAGATACCATCCGTCTGTCAATAACAGTCTGCTATAATGAAAAATCACTCGAACTAAATTAGCGTATACTTACATATGTATATGTAAATTGTTAACCTTATGACAAATTTTTCTTAATCAACTTTTTTAAAAAGTAAAAAATAAGATTTTCTACAATATAAATTTGTTTTTGTTTTGCTGAAATATATAAAAATAAAAAAAAAATATATATCAAGAAAAACTTTCAAAATTGTTCGCGTTTAAATTCAATTTATTTTACGTTTTTCAAACTAAATAGGTTTTTTATTTTTTCCGCAATAAGTATGCTTCAAATAAAACATAAATGAAAATATGTACTTTGTTTTAAAGTATATGAACAAATTCTTAATAAACTCAGAAAATATTTAAAAACATTTCAAGTTTTTAAGTGTTTTTATTCTAAACGAAATAGTCTTAAAGTAGTATTTAGCAGTATTTATTTGTAATTTAATACATATGTACAAATTGAGACTTTTCAGACTGTCCTTGTATGTATGTTGAATGAAAGTATTTCTTTATAAAATGAATGATTAAATATCTTGAATGTAAAGAATGTTTCTCAAGACATAATCCTTGCTTTCGAACATTTATTCTTTTGTTTTCGTATTGCTTTACTCTTTCAATGTCTTTTTAGCTTAACTATACGTGCAACATTGTATTTTTTTATTCAATAAATATTTACACTTAAATAATTCCAGGTAAAATTCCTCTCTATTTAATGTAATGTGATTTGCTCTGTTGTATTGTATTGAACAAATGTATTACATATTTGTTATCGACCCCAGAGCACGAATGGTTTTAATAAATAACTCTAAACCTTTACATACGTATGTGTGTATGTACATATGTATTACCAACACAAATTCACATACATAAAAATTTTCCCACATTAATTGTTTGTGTATTTTTGTTATTGACGTTTGGAATTTGATTAATTTGAAAGCATTTAATTCATACATAAAAACCAGTACAGCACAATACACACATACATATAAACATACTCATACATATTAACGATAACTATAATGAAAGAGCTCTGGAAAAAAAGAAATAACAAAATTGTTTTAAAAGAGAAAATCAGAAAATCTCAAGTATTAAATGAAACTTAAACTCTAATACGAGTACAAATAAAATAGCATTAAACTTAATGTCCTTACAGTTGTGTTCAAAATGTTTTACCAACAAAAATTTATTTATTTATTATTACAGCATATTCCTGGAAGATGCTCACAAGTAAACCGTCCTCATTAGAGCATGACGATGATGATTGTAAGCCAGCCAATGATCAACAGACATCAATGCCACCGAATAATAATGAATTGGTCTCAGCGATAGCAAAAACAGAACCAGTGACAGTAACAGATACAACAACAGCAACAACTATAGATGGTCACAAAGATACCGCAAGTAACACTGCCATAGCTCAACACAGAAATAGCGGATCTAGAGATTCAAATGGTGGCAAAGCTGTTGACACATACATACGAGCTTCTAAGAGTAGTAGTAGTCACAGCAATGGCGAAGATAATGGTGGCAGCGATCACGATGACGACGAAGTTGGTGAAGAGACTGATGTCATTGGTGATTTAGTGGGTCATTTTGGAAAATGGCAGTTTTTAATGACAATACTATTGTCACTATTTCAAGTACCCAATACATTTCACATATCATCCTCAGTATATCAAGTGGGTTCAAACTTGATTAATTTCGAATATCACTTTCATTCACGTCTTTGCATATGTTTCATTTTAGGCAGCCAATAAAGAATTTTGGTGTAGAAGACCAGCACATTTACAGCATTTACCTGTTGATGTGTGGCGTAATCTTAGCAATTCCAACGATAACTGTTACCAAACTCCAATCGACTGGAGTATTATTAGCAATGATACCAATGTGCAAATGCATCAGGTGAGTTAAAAATACTGTTCAAATTTACTATTGTTGAACGAATATGTATTGTAAATGTAATCATCATCATCCTCATTGTAGTGCAGTCAAGTAAATCATCCTCATCATCCAACTTTTACCAGTCATGTGAAAAATCCCATTTAGAAAATATTTCTACATTCATACATACACACACACACATATGAATGTATTTGTGTTTTAAAAGAAAAAAAAACCTAAAATATTAATAATAACAAAAATATATGTATGTATGTATGTACTTTACTCTGTCTGTATGCGAGTAAGCTTATTTGTCTGTCGGTCGGTCTGTCTATCTATACATATACTAAAACATTTTGTTATCTATTGTTACAGCAACAATCCATATTGAAGTCTCTCATGGAGAACAACAATCGCACTGCGTGTTCATCATGGGAATATGCAGTCAATGACAATGTAGGGAATAGTTGGACCTCACAATGGGATCTCGTCTGCGATAAGGAATATTTGAAAAATGTTGCTGAAATGTTTTTTCTATTGGGTGTGGCAACCGGTGGCATAATATCTGGTTATCTCTCGGATAAATTTGGACGAAAAACAATGCTTTTTATATCAGCTGTATTACAGACAATATTTGGTAAGTGTATTTATATCTACTTATTTAATTAAATAAATTCAATCATTTTATTAAAGCAAAAACACAACAACAATATTTCAAAATGTTAGTATATTTATACCACACAAGTACATATGTATGTATGAACAATTGTACGTACACCTTGATGCATATACAATTCAACCTTCTATCTTTGCCTTTGAACTTGACAGCATGATGTTTGTATCCTTCATTATGGTCATTGATTACCTGTACAAAAGAACATTCATTTTTTCATTCATTAACGTCGAGTGGTTTTAATTACATTAACATTGTGTTTAATGTTAAACATACAATTCATATGTATATGTATGTTTACATACACATACATACATACATATATACATAATATACCTATGTATTTCTTGATTGTGTTAGTCATTTATCCAAGCACCTTTCAAGTACAAGGACTGATTGAGAAAATAATTCAAAATGTATTTTTATTCATTGTTAATATTTCTATACCACATGTACAACACTACATACATATGTACTCGTGCAAACATAAGCACATATACATATGTATATTTAGATTTATACATGTAAATATAAGTTACTTATGTGTATGCATTTATACATATATTTCTTTATAAAATCAATATTTGTACTTCAACATTATTGCTACATATTCATCTGTACCAGTGTGAATTTAAACACAATGATTGAAATTTATCAGGTATCAGATTGGAACCTTTTAAATTAATTTTTGTAACATTTAAAAAATTTATTAAAATAAAATTAAATCTACTATGTATGTTAGAGTGGCCACGTTTGTATGGCGAGGATATATGGTAGTTAAAAAAAAAAAAAAAAAAAAAAAAAAAACAGAAAAAAAAATATTTTTTAATTTTGATACAACCAGCAAAAGAATATCTTGGAATGAAGTAAATTTTCATTTGAGCTGGGAACATAGGTACATTATATCCTCCCCATATAGTCGGGGTCACCCTAATGTATGTAGTACATAGCACCTTCAA
The DNA here is from genome assembly GCA_951394005.1 of Protophormia terraenovae. NCBI lineage: Eukaryota > Metazoa > Arthropoda > Insecta > Diptera > Calliphoridae > Protophormia > Protophormia terraenovae. Next base: position 2,328,316 of record OX596073.1, read on the forward strand.
TTTACTACATTTGTGAATTGAAATAAAAATATAATAGTTTAGAGAAAATGTTATTTTATATTAATCAGACCATCACACAATGATCAATAAGTATTTGAAAGAAACTTTTTTTTTTTTTTGAAAATTCTATTGTCCGTCCTTCCGTCCGACTGTTTGTTATTTTTTTTTTTAATTCAAAATCGTTTATTTTTGAACTCAATAAATATATCGACTTTAAATTTCCTGTGTTCGATAGAAAATTTTGTTACATAACTAATTATAAAAAAATTTAGCAAAATCGGTCGAAAATGTTGGACTATATATGTAAGAACTTGGCCAATTTCTTTTAAAATTAAGATAGTTGAAATTTCAAACGCATATAACTCGAAAATATATAAGATAAACATCACATGCTTGTGTGATGTTTTTAAAAGCGCTTTAAGGTGATAACATTTTTTGAATATGGTGTAAATCTAAAGAGCCAAAAAATACATAATTCCAATTAAATTATAAATTTTAAGCTGAAAATCTATCATGTCGTATAAGTTATATGTATTATTCATAACATATATTACTCATACGTTGTGTTACATCTTAATATTAGCTAAATAATTCAAAAAATTTAATTTCCTAAAATATTTACATATAAATTTTTCATTAATTTCCAATAGGTCTTGCTCTATATTTTGCTCAATCTTTCGAATTGTACATAACATTAAGAGCACTTTTGGGTTTGGTATCTGTATCCGTCACATATTCAGGACTCATTCTAGCCATAGAATATGTTGATGGTAAATGGCGTACTATTGCCGGCATGTATAATCTCTTTCCACTGCCAATATCATACATGGTTATTTCCGGCATTGCGTATCTAACACAGGACTATCAACGTCTTCAATTGTGTATCGGAATACCAGGAATTTTTCTATGTTTCTTATGGTAAGTACTTGATAACTTTCAATTCAATGAAATTTATCCCAGTTTGACAGTTTTGCTATTACGAACACTTGTTGTTGTTATTGTTATTCTTACTTGGAAACAAAATTGGCACACATGATACTTCTGAGAAGTAACAAAGTAAGTATTCCTTCCATACATTCTATAATACAACAATCATTGGGAATGTATATAAATACAACAATTTATATACAACTGAAATAAAAAGCATTGAAATTCTTTAGAAAAACAACATTCAACAAGAAAAAAAAAAACAATATACCAAAAACAACAAGAAGAATAAAATAAAAATTATTTATAATGAAAAAGTGTGCTGTCTAAAAATCAAACGAGAAAAATTAAAACAAAAAAATAAAATTAAATAAAATAAAACGTATGGAAAATATTAAATATAGAATAATGTGTCTGGTTAAGATAAACAATCGAATTTTTAGTAAACGTATTTTTTTTTATATTTAGACGAGTGGGCAGATAAGTTATAAACATTTTAAATATTCGATGCCATTTTAGGTTTGTTGTACCCGAATCCCCGCGTTGGCTATTGGTCAAGGGACGTGTCGAAGAAGTAAAACGTATTGTACAAGCAGCAGCAGATTTTAACAAACGTGAATTGCCTCCAAACTTTGAGTCAATGCTAAAACCCCCAAACCAAGAAGTAAGTTCACAGGATTTCTTGTGCCTATTTCGTTCGCCATACTTGAGACGCATCACGATTTGTTTTCTATGCATCTGGTTCACTATGAATTTGGCTTATTATGGTTTCATATTGAACATGAGTACATTCGGTGGCAATGTCTATCTTAACTCGGTAAGTTCACATCTCTAATGTATAGAAAATATTTATACTTTGGTATTTAGATTTTCTTTTTTATTCTTATTTTATGCGTTTTTTTTTTTTTTTTTTCTAAAACACTCATAACGTTGCCGAGAAGCAATTTGTTTGAAATTAATCAAAAATTCATTGTGTTGTTGGCTTATTATTTGTTAAGATTGATAGTAACAGATTGAAATAATTCATTAGAATAATATACGTACATACATACATAAATTTGTATAAATATAGATAAATATTTGTATTATAGTTAATTCTTATAAAAATATAATTTAATAAATTAAGAAAATCTTATTATTTTTAGAAATTGAAATATTTATGAATTAATTACAAATGAGAGAATACATATGAATTAGAAAACTACAAGAATAATATATTTTTATGAACTAAATAGAATTTAAATCAAGCATTACTTGTGTTTGAGTTTTGAAAATCTCTTTATTTTATTTTTTAAAATTTTTTTTTGAAATTTTTTATATTTTTCCTGCTAAAAATACATTTATTTCCACTTTTCTGGAAGTAATTATTAATAGCTTCCAAAAAAGTACAAAACATGCACTTAGTTCACTTAGAAATTTTGTCTACTTTTCAAATATACAAACAAAAATATTTAATTTTATTTTAATAAAATTTTTTGGAAGACTTTTTGCAAAAAGATTTGATACATATTTATTCATTTTCAATTATGCAAAAAAATTTTGATAGTGAATATTTGATATTATATTTGTCAACAGAAATCCTGTAATTACCAAAAAAAATCCCAAAATATATATATATTATTATTTTTTTTTTTTTTGCTCTATCTTCCCAACAAATATCGGGTATCAAAAACTTCTATTACCAAAAAATTAAAAACATATTAGATAAAATCTGATTCCAGCTTTGCGATTTGAGAAAATAAGGCGAAGATTGGAAATTTGTTGAAAAAATATGTCAAATGAAACAGGAATACAGTGAGACCTCGATTATCTGTAATGGTCGGGACCGGAAGCATTCTGGATAATCAATTTTCCCGGTTAATTGAGTAAAAATTTTGAGTAGTATTTTTAAAACATTTTTTATACCCTTCACCACAGGTGTAAAGGGTATATATAAGTTTGTCATTCCGTTTGTAATTTCCACAATTTTCGTCCGAGAGAAAAAATTTTTACATTTTCTTGATCCTTATAAGAAATGATGTCGATAGGACGATGTCCGTCGGTTGAAATGGCGTTTATGAAGCCCACCGACAATAGCCATATATAATATATATATCAAACGATCGGAAATTCTTTCGAAAATTTTGCTATTGAAATTCAGTAAGATCGGTTCATAAATGGAGGAGAAATGTCTGAAAACCGTTTTTTTTTTTTTTTTTGTTGTTTTGTTGGCTTAAAAATGATGTAAATGGTGTTTATAAAGCCTTCCTATAACATAGATACATGATATATATATATATCAAAAGATCAGAAATTTCTAAAACTTTTTTATCTAATTTGAAAAAAATCGGTTTAAAGATGGACAAGATATTTTAAAAAACCGTTTTTTAAAAACCGGTTTTCGATTTTCTGAATCCCCTAATATAAGCTATTGGCTTCGTTTTTACGACAAAAGATCAGAATTTTTTTCTGAATTTTAGTATAGAAGAAATGAACTCAATCGGTCCATTATTAACCGAGATATTGGCCAAAATATATTTTTTTTACCGATTTTAAGCTTACTTTTTATATAGATCGGTCACAAATATTTTTCTGGAATATCTGTTTTTTGAATAAACCAAATCGGTTTATAAACAACCGAGTAATTGGCAAATCTTATTTTATTTATTTAATTCGCGTTTCCCTTATGGGTACTGAAAAACAACGCATTATTCTGTGTTCGTAAATTTTATTTTACACTTAGTAAAAGTATTGGTCCAGAATTGTCCAATATAGGTCCCCTTCTTGAATTTTTATACTTATACACAATGGTGTACGGTATCATATGTTCACTTGGGCGACTATCACTTTTTTCTCAATTAAAATATTTTTACTTCAGAATATTTTTTATTTTTGTATACAGAATATATTACTTCAGAAAATTTGTATATAACAGAAATATAATGGGACCACTTCTTTCCAAAAAAAAAAAAAGTCTAAATTTAAATGCTTATAACTTTCGACTCTGTAAATATTCTTTCTTTATTATTATTTTGCTATTTTTTTTTTTTTTTTTTCATAAAATAAAAAAATCGGGTGAAAGTTTGAACCGTTTAAAAATAAAAATTTAATATTTAAAGTCAAATATTTTGTTAACTAAAATAGATAGACCGATTAGTTAAATCGGTCGGGTCCTTAGACGAATATTTCGACGTGTTACATACGGAATGACCAACCCATTATACGCCCATCTTTTTTGATGTTGGATGGGAATTAATGTACGCACCCAAAAACAATTGGGCATATTATTAAGAAATATTGAAAAACGAGATTTATTTAGTATAATTTTGATCACTAATGAAAATTTAAACAACACAAAAATTAAATATCATTAATTATGAAATCAATCCATGACCAATATAACATTCTCTCTATAATTAGTTTTATATAAATTCCTTAATTAATTAATTATGTTAGTATTTGCAAATTTAATGAAATGTTTCTTTCTTAGTGATGTCATCATTAGCATATCTTTTATCTCACACCTACAATTGTTAAAAACACATAAACATAAATACATTTATATAAACATACATACATATGTAGGTATATTTATTAATTTACAATCAACATGTGAATTTTGTTAGATTTTATTTCTCTTATTGTTTGTTGTCTTGAGCTGTTTAGATTGGTATCATTTTATTTTGTTTTATATTATTTTCCCTCCTCATGAAGTGTGTTTACACATGAACTTTTTCATTTTCTGGCAAAATGCCAAAAAAATTCTTAGAAATTTATGTTTTAATAAGAGTCGGACATTGGCGTTAGATGATATAAAAATGATAAATAGTTGGGTTATTGCAAATTGTTAAAAATGTTTATTTGTTGCCTGGTTAGATTGTTTGGATTTAGTTTGTTTTCTTAATTTATTATTTGATAAGATATATTCATACATACTTATGTATAAGTATATACAAATGTATGTATATGTATATGAAAAGGCAATAATAGACAATATCCATGTTCTAGTGAGAATGTGTTAAAATAAATGATGAGATATTGATGATGACGTACAGATGTTGTCTGTTTTGTTTACACTAAAAATGTGTACCTTTAATAATGCTATTAAATTTATTTATACAATTTATTTATTATATTTAGGTTAATAAATTATTATATTTGTGTTTAAAATGAAGACATTAATTTTTCATTTTTATTTTTACACTTTTTAAGGCATTAGCTGGTCTAGTTGAAATTCCTGCAATTGCAATTGCCATGTACATTATATCCAAAGTTGGTAAGAAATGGCTATTTAGTGCTACTCTAATTTGTGCTGGCATTGCCTGCTGTTGTGCTGCAATAACAGAGGGAAAGGAAGACATACTTTGGTTAAAAATAACATTCATAATGATTGGTAAGTATACGAAAAAATAAATATACGTTATTATACATTTATAAGTATTTCTATAAGAGTACTTAAACACGCATAAACAACAAAGACTTTTTTCTTGTTTTATATTGTAGAAGAATGAAAAAGTAAAAAAATATTTGTAAATAACAAAAAAAAAAAATTTATTTTTTTATGTATAATTTCAGGAAAATTTACAATAAGTGCAGGCAACACTATTATGCCAGTTTATACAGCGGAATTGTATCCTACCGCCATAAGAAATGTTGGAGTGGGAGCCTGTAATGTTGCTGCTGGCCTGGCTCTTATATTAACACCATATCTGTCTTTATTGGTAAATTAATCTTTAAACAATTTATATTCAAATTTAAATTTATATATTTTCATTTTACTCGCATTGGACTAAATTTGTAAAACACTTCCCCTCAATTTGAAAATTTGTTTATATAAATTATTTTTGTTTCTCAGCATTTTTATGGAAAAATTTTCAAAGTAAGGGGAAGCGATTTACAAAATAAGAGGGTAAGTTCTCATCTAAGCAAAGTTAAATGTTTTGAAGTCATATGTACGATGAACGAAAAATATTATCAAGTTAAAATTTAAAATTTCACCAAGTCTCAGATGCTCTACTTAAATAGTTTGAAAATAAAAATAGTAATAATTATAATAATAATCCGCCTGTTTCTAGAATCCAAAACGGATTGGTCTTACAATATTTTCTCAACAAAACCAATAAATTGGGTTTATGTAATCGATATCTGAAATCCAACAATTAGATTTGAAAATTTAAATATTTTCTCTCCAGTTTATAAAGAGAATTTCAAAACAATGCTTAAAGCGTTCAATTTTTATTTAAGAACATAAAAATGTAATTTAGAGCGGATACATCATTTAACAAATTCTTTTCGTGAGGATTTCATAAACAGGCAGAATATAAAGAATAACTAGAAGAACAAAAATTTTTGTTACACAAAATTAATTCTTATTAACTTTATATTTACAGACAAAAATTGAAGATCATTTATTAATGTCACTATTAACGGCTTGGTGCCTATTTGGTGGATTTGTTGTATTATTTTTACCTGAAACCATGAAACAACACTCAAAATCTAAAACTCAAGAAGAAAAGTAAGTATTATTTAAAAACAAATAGCAGTGCAATATGTATTCGGCTATACCGAATCTTATATACCCTTCAACTGTGTAGAAATGTACAGTACAGAATTGTGATCTCTTGGAGTTGTATTATTTATTCGCTTATCGGTAATTTTTACGTGTTATATTTTTCACATTTTAGCGTTTTTTGTTTTTTTTTTTTTTTTCTAGTTATATATATTTTAGAATTTTCTTTATTTTTGGGTTATTGCGATTTATTTATTTCATGTCCTCAATACAAAAATTCAGAAAAAAGTATCTGTAAATGAACAAATTTTATACCTTATAAAGGATCTTAAAAAATCGAAAATAAAAAAGAGTTATTTGGTGATATCTCGGTCACATGTAGCCAAATTTTAGCTATTTTCATTACCAAAATTCTCGGAAGTCCTAATGATCTTTTGATGTCTATATCATATATCTAAGTTATTGAGAGACTTCAAAAACAACATAACAACCAACACAATGAAAGTCGGACGGACGGACAGACATTGTTCTTTAGACTAACCTTCTTAAAAGGATTCACTATATACATATATAGTTTTTGGATCCTCACACAAAAATTGTAAAAATAACAAACGGAATTACAAACTTATAAAAATGGTGAAGGGTATAAACAATTAAAATACATGATCATTAACAGCAAAAGATAAAAAATATATATATCGTTCATTCCAAGAGAGAACACCCAAAAATATTTTTTATGTAGTAATTTAAAAATAATATTATCATTTAAAAATGCATTCATAATGCAAATGCAATTTTAGGATGCATTTTTTGAAAAATTTCTACTTTAAATTTTTTTTTTCTCCCTCTAATATAAAAAAATAAAAAATATTAAGTTTGCTAAAAATTGCAATATAAATTGTTCTGAGACAAAATGGTCCACTATTTTAAAAATATTTCTTAAATTTTTTTCATCCAAAAAAAAAAAAACATTTTTATTTATTTTTTTTTTTTTTTAACATATTTGTCTTCAATATTAAGCAAAAATATTTAAAATCAAAAGGGTAGAAATGACTTAAAAATGCATCCGAAAATTGCATTCTTGTTGTGAATGTATCTTTAGCAAATAAATTATTTTTGATTTACAAAATAATTTACAATATTTATTGAAATAAACATTATATTGGTTTTTAAATTAATAATATCCCACGTATAGTTATGGAGTTATCAACACTTAAAGTTACATATTACTAAAAGATTATAACCAGAAACAAAATTAAAAATCAAAAGTTTATAAAAAAATTTAATTTTTGTATGAAAAATTTTATGGAAATTTAACAAAAAAATATTAAAAATAGTAGATTTTTTTGTCCCAGAATAATTTTTTAATATTTTATAGTAAAAATATTGCTTTCCAACATATTAAAAGAAAATTAAAATCGAAAGGGTAGACATTTTTCAAAAATGCATCCTAAAATTGCATTTGCATTACGAATGCATTTTTAAATTATAATATTATTTTTAAATTACTACATTTATAGAGGACATATTCATCTTCTACATGCAGTTATAATCGTTAAAATCCGTTAACAAATTTTAGAAATATTGATGTGTAAAGTGACTTTTCGGAAAATCTAACTCGCAAATTTTTTAAAATTCAAAAAAATAAAAACGGAGATGTTTAAATTTCTCCAGGTTATATGCATACCAAATATACACAAAATCGGATGACCCTCCGTAAAAAAAATGCCATTTTTTATAAATCTCTCATGGAATGGACGATATATTTAAATGCAATCACATAATTATGCCACTTAATTTCTAATCAATTCAATTTATTTCAGATGTTAGGAATTTACATTTATGTTTGTGTATCACAAAGATTTCCAGTATAAATATTTAAAACAGCAAAACAAATTTCGCTTAGATTTTGGCTGGTCCAGAATTTAAGAATATTTTTTCATCATTATTTTAATTAAGTATAACTTTTTTTTTAAATTATCTAACACTCTTATTAAAAAAACAAAACAAACAAAGCAAAAAGTAATAAGATAAATGATAAATACTCAGAGCAAAATTAGATTTATATTTTTCATAATATTATTTTTTAATTGTTTTGTTACTGAAGCACAGCAGGCAGGACCTTTAAGTTACGAATTTCAAAAATATAAAATATATACAACACATATCCCAAAAATACACACACACAAACAAATACATATACAAACATATCTACGTTTCTTTATTTATATGAAAACGGAAATTAAATGAAATGTTAAAGTTATTTCCTATTCACATACACACTACACACATAAATGCAAATACTACTATATATACATACATAAATGAAACATTACTGCATTTGGCAATTACCCAACAAATATTTTGATTCATTAATAAATTTGAATAGTTTAATCAAAAGTTGATTTAAAATGTCTGATTAGTTATAATATAATAATTAATTGAGTTAACATGATTTAAAGAATGACGTGGGCTCTAAATAAAATATTTTCTAATTAATTTCTCTTTTTTTAATTAGGAAAATATTTCATATTTATCAAAAATCTTAGCTGACATTTTGAGAATTTCGTTTATTGTTGTTTTCTCTTAGGAAACATTTTTAACAAGTGGCCACGCAATTTTATTAAATATGTATAAGTCAAAATGTGAGTATATATTTTGTTTATTATGATCAAAAACCAATTAGCGTTTCTTTTGGTTTAAAAATATTTTACACCATATTTAAAATGTTTAGTTTTTAATTAACATCTAAGAATTTTGTCAATTGTATATTTCTCAAAAGAAGTTTTTGCTGGGAATGTTTTCATACAAACTAGGGTGATCGATTATTCGACTTTTTGGAGAAACCAGTTTTCGAATAGTTCGAATAGTTGGTATTTTGAAAAAACCGGTTGTACTTTTTTAAATTAAGAAAAAACCGGTTAACCGGTTTATTTGCAGAAGTTAATATTTCTATATAAAGACTACATTTCTTAAAGGAAAATCAATAAATCTTTTTTTATTATAACCCATTAAGAACGAGATAGAAAGATATAGTCGGTCAAGGCCGACATTACCCTACACCATTGTGTGCATCAAAATTCGATGAGAGGTGTTTTTTTCTAGACCTGTGGAATTGTGGACCAGCACTGTGGTCAATTATGGACCGATATTCATGAAATTAGGAACACAGATTTAAAAGTATATGATTTCTGGGAGGTTATTTGTATGGGGGCTAGGAGAAATAATGGACCGATCATTACCAATTTCAACACGTTTCGTTCTTGGACTATAAGAAATCAAAATTGCGACCTGTATTTTGATTAAAAGTTTTACATGGACGGACAGACGGATATCGTTAAATCGACTTAAAGCCGACTAGTACAAATGAAGGTAAGTCCATATTTTTGGGTGTTACAAAGATCAGCACAAACGCATAATAGGCATGTAGGGTATAAAAATTGAAAAAAAATAGTCATCAAAAATAATATTAACATTTACTTAGCATAAATAGAAACCAAGGGTTAATATGGAAAAAGCCAGAATCAATTTTATTGAAACGATTCTTCAGGTGAAACTTTTTTAAAACAAAATCTTTGAAAAACAAACTAAAACTTTTAAATTAGATGTAAAAATATTACAGGTGTTACAATGGATAAAACAAATTTCATTCAGAATAATTATTACTTATTTATTCAATTTTAAACTATACTTTTAAGACATTAAAAATCATACTTTATGAATATTAAAAAATAATCATAAATTTCGACTCAAATATCAATATTTAGTGCATAATTTTTTAAATAAAAAGGTATTTTTAAAACCGGTTTTTTGTGTTTAAAAAAACCGGTCTATTCGACATTCGAAAATTGAACATTTTGAAAAAACCGACAGCACATTGACGGAAAAAACCGATTTAAAAACGGTTGGAAAACCGAGTCGATCACCCTAATACAAACTAATTCCAAATGTTTTATTAGAAATTATGAAAATTAAGTAAAGCGTAGTAAATGGCATAAATAACGAGTTTTGATGATTATTTTATTAACAAAAAATGGACTTAGATCTGCAAATTGAAAAATGCTTTTACTCATATAAGAAAAACAAATAAAAAAGCCAGTAAAATTAAAATTTGCATATCCTAGTGTAAACAGATGTGATTATGAAAATTTATTTCCGGTTGCAAAAACTATAAGAAAAAAAAGTTATTAAACGTAATAATTTGTACTATTTTTTTTTAATATAATTTTTTTAATTATGCCATTTATCATTGTTGCCATTTGCAAATATGTTTCATAAAAATCTGTTGAATTTTTTCAAATGTGTATATGTAAAGTTCATTATCATAGCATTATTATATGCATAAGGTATGTTCGGGCCAAACGTAGTATGTTTGTATACAAACAAATTGTAAATTTTTCTTTTTTAGTTTAAACAAATGAAAATTATGAAAAATAACTAAATGTATGTATTTTTAGTAAGTAGTCAATTACTTAACAATTATTTAACTTTACAATAACACAAATATGTATAATAATAAAAAAAGAAATATTAGAAAAGAAAAAAAATTATATGATAAACCAATTTGTCAATTAATAAATTATTTTTCTCTAAAAAGTCTACTTATAATTAAATAAAAAAAAATGAAATCAAATCAATTATATAGAAAACCCAAGTTAATTACATTCATTGTTAATTGTGCATTTATAAAACAAAAAAGAAATTCGAATAATCTTAAAAAAACAAATAAACAATTTTCAAAATTATTAAAAATAAAATAAACAAAAATTAAACAATTACATTAATAAATGTATATGAATAATTGTTAAACTTTACTAATAATGAAAAATATATATAAATAAATGTTACAAGTAAACAATATTATTATTAAAATATTAGACCACCTTAAAAAAAGAAGAACAAATTTTTAGAAATTATCATGAATTTAAAATTTTAAATAAAAATAATATTTTTATTAAAATTGCAATTAAATATTTATAAGCAAGATAATTGACAGATATTGACACCTCGTAACTACATACATACACATTTATCCATGAATATTAAATAAAACACATACATTTACGAGGGGTGCCTTTTATATTTTGCGAAAAACATATAAAACGATAATATATTTTCTAAAGATGCTAGTAATCTATTCTAGAGTAGTATTCATGACAGTTAATACCTTTTCCCGATACATTTGAACCAAATAATAAGACAGTTTTTTCACTTTTATTGAAGCACCTCAACAACATGTATTTTATTAGAATATACGATGTTTAAGGTGTCGAAACAAGTTGGCCAAGAAATTTATTTTGATAAGGGTTAATGAAATTAAATTATTGGATGTTAAAGTAGTGTTTGATGGTGGATAACCCATCAATATTGTCGGTTTTTTTAAATAATATGTAGAAGCTAGAATAACTGTATCTGAGAATGATCCACATTTGATTTTTAATTTTTCTTACTTCTTGGACGACTTTTGGCTAAAAAACTATTGCGAACAATTCACAACTAACAGCTCTTTGATACTGCAAATGTACAGTAGAAAAGTGTACGGATCTCCGTGGTAATACACAAGAGTTTGATTTTAAATGCTTCAAGGAGCTGCAACTTTTGTGGGGTTGGGCAAACTATGAAGGTGTAATACTGTTGACTAATCTCTTGTTTTAGACTAATAACCAGGGAAACCACAATACGCTCTAAAAAAATCGGTTTTATGCGCATTAAATATGCAGTAAAAAACGAAAAATATGCCTTAAAAAACGCGAAAATATGCACTTAAAAAAAATTTATAATTTTTTAATAAAATTATGTTTTTCATTAAATCAAAGGGTTTTATTAATATTTCAACGTTATAAAATAAGGCAAAACTGCAATTTTTCAACCGTGTTGAAATTTGGTTCCCCGTTTTTTTTATTGTATCGCATAAAAACGTTATTGATCATCTATTTTTTTATCCATCTAATTCTAGACATTATTATTAGTTCAGAGATTATCAAAATTATCATATGCTTTCATTAAAAAATCATGTTGCTATAATTCAAGCTTGTCAACGATAAAATGGTATCCATTAATTTTAAAATTTATTTTTTTTTTTTTTTTTTCTCTCATTTTTTTTATAAAATCAAATTTGAAAAAAAAATTATCCTCAAATTGTCAAAATATGCTCTAAAATAGTTAAATATGCCCTAAAGATAACAAGATATGCTATAAATATGCACTAAAAATCGACAAATGCTAAAATATAAATAAATAAATAAATATTTTATCGATGGCATAATTCAACATTCAGGAAAAAAACATGCAATTGCATATTTGTGGTTTCCCTGCTAATAACCATAGATCCAAATTTTGTCATCCGTTACAATCTCATAAACACGATTCAAATAACATAGACCGAATTTGTTCATGGTTTCCTTGCAAAATTCAGCACGAGTTATTTTTTAATAACTGTTAAATGATATGAACTGCTCTGGACGTTCAAATATTTAAGAATTATTCATTATATGTTAGTGGAATGAATGCCCAGGAATTCCTCTATCCTATGATATGTTATATGTCGGCGTTTCTTAATCAGGGCACGGACAGCATCAGTGTTTTTTTTTTTTTACCAAAACAACAATTTTTAAAAGGCCTTAACTAAATTCGTTCTGGAGGTATCCGAGACCACGAGTGAATTCCGCATACCAGTAATATAAGCTGGCCACGTATGGAGCTTCATTTTCAAAAGTTAATTAAAGTTAACCAATATATTATTTTCCAATTAACTTACATTGTAAGTTGTAGAAATCGCAAGAACATTTTTAATTCCAAAATTAAATATTTTGATGAAGTAGATTTTTTAATTAACTTAAGCAAACACAAATATCCCTCGTATAAAAAAAATTCTGAGAACAGCCCTCAAAAGCTTCATATTTTACGATTCCGGTATCAGATTTAACGTAAGGTGCGTAGTTTTGCCGTTTGGCAAAATATAAAAGGCACCTCTCGTATACATACATATGTGTGATGTGAATTAATCGAAATTTAAATTACAATTTTTATTTATTGTTATTTATGAGGATAATAAACTAATAATAAGGTGGTCTATAAAATATACTAATACACTAATACATATCTATGAAAATATGTATAAGTGAATGTATTTATGTTTTTGTATAGGTGTTAAATTAGTTGTATTTATGTATGTATGTAAATGTAAGTTATGTGGTTAGTAAATTATTGACGAAGATGTACTTATTTTCTTTATTCCTTAATAAATTATAATACATATGTATGTATACATATCTACATATACATATAAAATGTTTTCACTTTTTTTTTTTTTTTTTTTTTTTTGTAATAGTTTCCTAATGTAATTTGTACTTACAATGTAAGCCTTTTTATATTTATTATATATACATATATTAAAACAAATAATAATAATTATATACATACATTCATATATGTAAATATGTTTGTATTATCATATAATTTTGTTACGTTTTTAAATAAACTTTAGAAAAGTTTTTAAATATTGTTTAGTTGGACAGATCATTTTTAGCATTTAAAATTATTAATAAAACAAAAGTAACAACAATAACAAAAAATTGATACGGAATAATCATTTACCAAATGATGATATTTATGTAAACTAAATATTATTTAAAAGATAAAATAAACAAATAAAAATAAAATAAAAAAAAAAACTTTTGACCTAAAATGCGTATTTAAAAGAAATAAAATTAATTGATATTAAAAAATAATAAACAATTGTAATGATAAACAAATAAATAAACAAAAATGATAACAAAAACCATATTTCAGTATCAAGATTCATTTCATACATTATAGACCAAAACCAGACAGGTAAGTAAGTACATATTTAAGTAGTAAATGGGTTTTATTTAGTGTTAATAAAGCTTTTAAAAGCTTTATATTTTATTTCTAGTTTGTTTTTCCTCTTTTATGAGAGTTTGTAAATATATTTAAATTTAACGGTCGTATGTTGGTATTGTTAAGACAAGTTATGCATTACTTGGTAGTAAACACCTTTATAGGCAAATCTAACTAGTGTTGTTAACTTTTTTATTTTTGATTTAATTTTCTATATTGATATTCAAACGTTTTGATTATTTACTTGTTTAATTTTGTTTTCTTTGCTTCTCAAACACAATCTACGTTTATTATTGAGTAGTTTAAAAACAACTAAACGAACCGTTATCAAAATTAGATCGTTAAAAGCCTTTTAGCAGTAAACATTACAAAATATAGACAAAAAATAAAAAAAATAACAATTGAAAATAACACACATGAATTAATAAATAAATATTACCACCAATAATAATAATAATCATATTATAATACACTGATGGTGGTATTTGAAGTTATAAAAAATAAATAAACAAATATAATTAAAATATTAAGTATTTACAAAAATAAATTAAATTTTTTTAAAAATGAGTGGTGTTTTACGACGAGGATCCTTAAGTTTCGATTTGGATTCATATTCAAAACGCGGAAGTGTCGAATCAAATCTTTATGGTGGTTATCGTGATGGCAAAGGATCTCGTACACCTGAAATCAGTGTTATATCATTAGATTTTCGCAGAAATTCAGAAGATCTTAAAAAGGATGCTCTTAAAGTGAATATTGAACATAATGTTAATGAGAATAAAAGTAAAAATCTTAGCGATGATCCAGATAGTGATATTATTTCTAACTTTATTGGCCACTATGGCAAATGGAATTTCATTTGGACATTGATATTAAGTCTATTTCAAATAACACCAACATTTCAAATGTTTGCATTTGTTTTTCAGGTGAGCCATTAAATAAAATCTTGTTTTCATAAACTATTTTCTTTGCTCACGACTTTTTCGTGTTTTCAATGATTTTTTTTTTAACTTTTTAAATAAATATTTACTTGTTTTTATATAGAAGAATTAAATTTAATTGAAAATTAAGATTATTATTAAAATTATTAACCCATTCGTAACAAATTATTATTTTTTTCTTAATTTCCGCATTAAAAATTTTTCAGTTTAATTGGGGAAGTTATTTAAAAATTAAATATACAAAAATCACGATATTTTATTTTTACTAAAGATCTAATAAACTTACATAGGTATTCTAATATTTCATATGATGACTGTTTAATAGAAAATACCAAAACATTAATGGTGATCGAACCTGATCTAAGAAAATCATTCAATTAAGGCGTACTGAATGAAGTGTTGAACTTTAAATTTTTATCTCGAGTTTTTAAATATTTATTTTTTTACAAAAAACTTAAAATTACGAAAATGTTGGCACATTTTGAGAAAAAAAAAAACGAGTAAGATATAGTCGGTAAAGACCAACCTTATGATATCCTACACCATTGTGTGCGTCAAAATTCGGAGAGGGGTCTTCTTTTTTTTTCACCTGTGGCTAACTGTGTACCGATAAAACATACGAATACAGAATATTACGTCGTATTGGTGATACGTACTAAAATTTGGAGATTCTCGAAAGTGGGGCTTATATGGGAGCTATGGTTAATTATGGACTGATCTTCATAAAATTCGGTACACAGATTTAAACTTATATGTGTCAAATTTCATTAAAATATTGCTATATTTAATGGATTTATGATCGTTAAACCTCTTTCCAGAAGGACATTTGTATGGGAGCTAGGTGTAATAATGGGCATATCATAACCAATTTCAATAGGCTTCGTCCTTGGACTATAAGAAAACTGTGTGTCAAATTTCATTATGTTCAAAATTGCGATCTGTAGTTTGATTAGAAGGTTTACATGGACAAAAACTTGGTAATAGCATGTAGAACTAGTATAGTAACTACTTGTTAATAAATCATTACTTATTTATGATAAGATTTTTGAAAATATATGTTTTTATTATTTTTTAATTTCAGTTACCAATTTATTTATTTAAAGAAGTCGTGAATACTTATGTGAAAAAGCTAAATTTTATATCCTGACATTTCTTTAGGTATTTGTAAACTAAAATATAACTAGTTCCTTTTGTTTTTATTAAAAATGATTTCAGTAATGCTACAAAATCAATGAGATATTTAAACAGATTAGAATTAATAACTTTCTCAAATGCCTACATGTAATAATATAAGGTGAATAGTTGATTCTAATGACATTACCGTGTTAAAATAAAACGATTTCGTTCCAAATTTAAATAAAAATCCACTTGTGGGCGTTAATTACTTACATAATTACACTATTACTTTCTAAATTAATTTTTAAAAATTAATCTATAATATTTTATACAAAATCTTTCTTTAGTCTGCTACAAAATTACTTATGATCTCGTAGCTTTCCAAATTTTAACTAAATTTTAGATTTTCAATTCGATTTAGTAAGCAAAAGAACGTAGCATTTTAACTATATTATAAAATATGTCCCTTAAGTTAAAGAAAAATAATTTAAAACTATCTACTATTCGTGCTACAAATAATTTAATTTTTACTAGCATTTGCTAAAAAAAAATAGTTTGTTTTTGCACTTAAAAATGTTCAAAGCTAATACGATAGAATGTATTAGGTAGAGCTTCAAAAGAATTAATTAAATCTTAGCTTAATTCCCTTAAATTTTAATTCCGAATTAAGAAATACTCGTTTTTTATTCCATAATACAATTCCCAAAAACATAATTCTTATATATACTTATAGCATTAGCTGTTCATTGTGAATATTTTCAATCAAAATATTTGTTAAAAATAAATTATTTTAATATTTTATTTATATTTTTAGAAATAAATTTCTTTAAAAATATTTTATACTCTTTGTAATATGATTTTCAGTTACTTGAAATTAATTTGAATAAAAATTATTTAAATATTATTCCATTTGTTAACAAGTTAGATAAAATAATATTTCCACAAAAGTATTCGAATATGAATTTATAAAATATAAATCAAATTCCTAAGTCTTTAACTAATTTTAAAATATATTTTATTTCTTCCCAACAAACCAAATGATATCGTAATGATATCATTACGATATCATTTAGTTGATATAGAAGCCCGAGAATGATATCATTTATAATTCTAAATTGATATAGGTTGCTTTCTAAAAGGTACACTCGAAAATGATGTCATAATTTTTGAAAATAACGATATTAGTAATGATATCGTTAAATTTAAGCAGCGCGATAATTTAGCAATATATTGCAAAATGTTTGTACATATATGCTAAGATGTAATATTCTAAATATTTTATCAAAAATTAATAAAATAACCATAATAAACTAAAGTTTATCCCGCTCCAAATCATTTTACATGTAATACGATACTTTTATAATCCGAAGACAATTCCATTTTAAATCCGTAATGATATTGGATTCTTTATCTTATCCTCTTTTATTTTTTTGCGATTTTACTAAATTTAGCTGTAAAAATTTAATTTCCATATAATGCATAACATAAAATATTCTTCTAACAAAAAAATTTTCAATTTAATTTTATTTTCTTGAAAATATTTGAAGTTTTTTTTCTAAGGAAAAAATAATTTCGATATTTTATCATATAATTTTAAAATTATGATATCATTAATGATACTGTATCGTTTTTTGGTTTGTTGGGTTTAGTTTGAATACAATTGTTCTTTATTTTATTTTCCATTTTAAAAATAAAATAATATTTGTTTTAAAACATTAAATTTTTGTTATTCATAGAAAACTTTTGAATATTTTTATTCAACATGAATTTGTTTGAATAGTTTTAAATTTACTTTGAAAAAGAAAAATAAGTAAAATATTTTTTTTATACTTGAATATTTGAAAAAATTTTATAATTTTTTGTTATTCAAGCCTTTTGAGGCTGAATATTTTTATTTTTTGGAGTTTTTATTGAATAAAATAATAAAAATATTTATTTTAAATGTTTCTATTTGAATATAAAGTTTTTGAATAAAATTCAGAAAAATTTGTTTAACTTTTTTTATTTAAATAAAATACATATGAATATTATTAAACTTTAAAATAGACAAATAAAAAGCTTTTGATTATCTTCTTATAAAAATATATTTTTTTTATTTTGGTTAAATAAAATATTTTAATTTTTAATTTATTTTGTTCAATCAGATACAAATTTATAATAAATTCAATTGCTTTAGTGTGAATAGAAATCCTTAATATTTTTATTCAAAAGTTAATTGATGGATTAACAAATATTTTCTAATTAGAAATAAGAAATAGAAATGAAATAAAGAGTATTTTTATTTTTTATTTCATTCATAAGTTACAGCTATGCTTATAGCTTCATTCAAAGACTTTTATTTGAATAAAATTAATTATTTATTGAATTAATTCATAAAGAATTCATAATTTTTTTTTTTTATTATTAAAATCTTCACCAAATTGAATGAAAATATTTTTCTTTTACTAAATTTTTTTAATCTTTTATAAAATGAATTAAAAACATTTTCTAAAGCAAATTTGTAATAGATTTAAAATTTTTTTTTTAAATTTTAATTGTATAATTCAATGAATTCTTTAAGGAATTGATTCTTTACAGAATTAATTAAATCATGTGAAGTACAATGAATTGAGATCTATAAATTAAACTTAATTCGATTTTATAAGTAAATTAAAGAATTAAACCTTTCGAACCTTTGGTATTGTGCAATTACGAAATTTCTATCAATTTATTATATGAAAATTATTAGATAATCGTGTTAGAAAAACTGTAAAAAAAATGGGTTTAATGGAAAATTATGTAAAAAATGTTATTGAATAAAAAATATGCAAAAATTTTCTCTGTAAAATAAGTATAAAATATGCAAAAATATGGCAATAGTTAAAATAAAAGTTTTCTGTAAAAAAGTGACATAATGTTCTGCTAAAAAATGCAAAAATATGATGTTAAAACCAATATTTAACAAATCGATGCCAAAATTCTTAAAATTGTCTGAAATGGAAAAATAACTAACAATTTGGTTCATTTGAAGCTCAGACAAAAAATATGATTTTTTGTGTTTTTAATTGCCCTGATATTGACTTAATCAACATTTTACATTTTTTATTTAAGACCAAATATAAATCTATAAATGTAAAGTTTCAAATGCTATTTTCCTTAGAATAAAAATGCGAAACATCTCTCTTTAAAATCGCTTAAATATTCAATAAGTTATTAAATATTTCCAAAATCTATCAATGAATTGTTCAGTTAATTTAAAACCAAAATTTAACATTTATTCGTGATTGTATTTATAATTTGTCGAGACGGATTTTCGACTCATATTCGTACGACATCGATGTTATGTTTTTTGGTGCATACTTTTCGGGGCCGAAATGAAAAATGTATGGAAATTTTAAGAAAGTTATTCCAAATAAAATCGAATAATAAGTTGGTGTACAATTTGAAAAAGAACTAAATCTTGATATGTTTGTGACAAAATTTTTTTTAAAGAAATTCCATATTTAAACTCGAAGATATTTAAAAATTAGCTTTTACGGTTGAAAAAAACTTGTTTTATAAAAAAATTAACCCTTACAAACTGGTTTGGCCAGACCAATTGCAGATTAAAATATAAATTTCATATATTTATAATTAAGCTAGATACTTGAAATTTCAGGTACCCTTCTACAATTTTGTTTTCTAACGATCTGTGAAAAAAACATGTCACATTCGTAACAAATATGGTCTGGCTGGACCAGTTATATTTTGTATCGAAAATTATGTAGTTGGACGATGTTATCCTTTCTTTTTATATTGTATATAATTTTATTAAAACCTTTTAAACTGAGATCTCATCAGTTTATTTCCACCTATTCGTTCATATTTTGTCTTATGAGAGTAATACCCAAGGCCCTAATGCCTTAACCTTGTATATGAGCCTTGGTAATACCTATAAAACCTCAAATGTTTGAAAAGAAATATTGTATGCGTGAGAATCATGAAGTGTATCGATGGGTAAAAGTTATATCTTGCAAAGTTATGCGGCAGTGATGCTAGAATATAGTTATACAAATGTAATAATATAAAAAAATCACAAAAGTTTCTATTGCAATATATAGAATTACAGAATGTGACATTTGAAACATCTGTATGACGAAGTGTAAATGAAAGAATGACAGGGTTACATACAGAAACCTACCAAAAACTGTTTTTTTCAGCATAACTCAAAATTTTAAAGTTTAGGAAATTTTTAAAACTGATTTTTTATGTCATCAAACAGTCTTACATATAACATCTCGAGTGATTTTTCACTGTAGCAGAGTGTAATTAAAAAGTCACGTGACTATTTCCATACCAGTTCTTTAAAGAATTTACTTAATAATCTATGCTTTAAACTAACAATTAAATTGTTAAATAACAATTAAAATTACGCGTATTTGTCTTTACGACTGAAATTTATTCATTCGATTAATTGTAATATTCTTTTGTGAACTGAATGACATAATTGTGTAGCCAGCCAATGGTTGTGATTGGAATTTATAAATAGAATTTATAAACAAAATATGTACATAAAACTCAATTGAATCTTAAATAGTGAAGAAATAAAAGTGAAATTAAAATCATAAACCACAAATAATTTGCAATATTAAAGTATGTATGTACAATGTACATATTCCTGTAAACACAAAATGATGATAAACAAAATAAAGACAAAAACATTTATCAACATATACATATGTATATATGTAGTATTTGTATCTTTAAATAAATATCGACCAACTAAACATTTTATATAAACACAGCCACTTAAATATTGTTTTGATTTTTTTGTTAAATTGCACGCTATAAATTATGAGATCAACTACATACTTGTATATTGAGACGTTGTACCTAAATACAACATGAAAAAAAAAAAAATAAACAAACTGTATGTTTGTGTGTAGTATATAGGTAGTATATTTTATATGATGAGAGATTGTTAGGTCTTTAGTGGCCGTATTTTGTTTTTAAGTGTCTACATAATTAGTTTTGACCATGGAGGTCGATCGTTTAATTATAAGAAGGTGACCTATTATAAATTTTTATGAATGGAAATATAATCGCACTTTAACACATCAACAGCTAGATAAATAAGTATAATAATAGTAACTAGTAGATTGTTATCAAAACGCATTAGAAAATAGATTCATACCTAAGATATTAAATGAAACGTATTATATACAAACTTGTATTAACTTTTTTATTAGCTTTTATTGTGTGTTTTAAGAACTTAAAATTTAATTATATTAAACTGCCCTACAAATATACATATTTAAAAATGCTATTAATGTACACGACATATTAAAGTTATCTTAAGTTAACAAATGACATATACATATGTATATGTGTGTATAAAAAAAACATTGCGGCCTCCCTTAACAAAAAACAAATTAAAGTCGATGAAAATAATGTAGTTTTAAAGAAACATCTGTATGTTATGTTTATGCGAAAAATGTTTGAAAATAGGGTTCTTTAATTATTTATATATAATTCGTACATAATGAAAAGAATAATATATATTATTTACTTTCAAGAAAAAAAACAAAATTTAACCTGTTGGTCAATATATCTATATATGATAATAAAATATATCAAATTACATATTCTACGATTATAAAAACCTCAACCCTATAACACTTTTTTAAATTATTTTATTCTAAGTTTTGGTTACTGTTAAACATATTAAATTACAAGTGCAATTCAAAAAATTCTTAAATTTGTGTTTTATTGTCATTTGTAGTTTTAATAACAATATTATTGTTTATCCATTAAAATTAACAATAACGCTTATTATGTCTTATTTTTTTATTTATTTTTTTTAACAATAAAATTGTTGTGGCGGTAAATAATATTAGCAATCAAAGACACGAACTTAAATCACAAACGTCAAAGTACTTACTTCGTCAATACATATTGTATCTATGTGTGTTTGTACTCCATGATTACTATTATTTATTATTAATTTTATTAGTTAGTGTTTTTATTATAATTGTAATAATTATTATGAGTTACTACATATATACATATAATCAGTATTTTGCATTGTGATTTTAGTAACTTAAATCATTAACCAATTAACCGCAAGTTTTATGCTAAATATTGGTAAAATAATATTTATTAACATGTGTGTAATGTTTTTGAAAAAACCTAATTTATGTCATATATGACTTTTTGGTTTCAAAACAGATGTACAAGATTGCAATCTGCCGGTTGATTACTTTTATATCTGATTATGGAGGTCAATTGTTTTGCGATTGTGGTATGAAGATATTATTTATATTTTTTGTCCATATTATCATATTTTGTTTATTTAATAAGAAATACAAGATGGTATAAAAATGATATTGAACGAGAACAAATATTTGCTAAGATTACAACCCTTTATGTAAATCGTAGCATATATTTGTTAAGAATACACAGCTTTATTAAATGAATTGTGGTTGAGTTCTATAAAAAATAAAATTGATAACGAGCTGAAAAAAAAGAAACAAAATAATGAAAATAATAATAATCATAATAAAATAATATTAGGGCCTAATTTTGTAAAACACATCCCCTCACTTTGAAAAATTCACGTAAATTGTTTTTGTTTTTAAAAAATTTTTATGGAAATTTTTTCAATGTGAGGCTAAGGGATTTACAAAATAAAGGGGAATATTAATTAGAATTATACCCTAAAATGAAGTCACCTACGTAGGAAAAATAATACGATATATAATTTGAAAACTATTCCAATTACTTTTTTAATTATATCAATTACACAAGAAAACACAGATTCTTCTGCACTGAATTTCTCAGACCAAAAATAAATTTGAAAATTTTATATCTTCATAACTTTTGAACTTATTAAAAAATAATGTAAGTATACAGTAAAGGGCTGCATGAATGCCGAAAAATGAATGCTGAATACATTCATCGTAAAAACAGTTAGTTCATGTTGTGTGCTTCTTCATTGTGAAATGAATGAATGAGTATTATCCACAATAACTGACCACGAAAACTCAAAACATATGAGTAGAGAATGCAAAACCATATAGTACAGAACCTATGTGAGTTGTGTGGATATGTTGTATACGATTTCATTGTGCAATGAAATAGATAATTCATTGTATTTTCTTTTTCGCTTTTGTTTTGATTTGTACATAAAAAGTGCGTGGCAAAAGCAAAGACAAAATCCACCACCAAAGAAGCACAAAAAAAAGATCAAAAGCCATATATGAGTTCGTACATGTATGTACTACCCATAAAGAAATACAAAAAATACAGAGCAATATATTAGTTTATACATGTGTGTTCTTTTTATAACGTTCTTTAATTTGAAGTTTTGGTTGTTTGTTTACTAATGGACGAGTTGTGACCTTTTTGTTACTGTAGGGTATAGCATACGTGTTTTGTTGTTTTACAAGTTGAAATACGTTGATCCGCACCGAGTTGATTATACCTTTCTCAGTGACATATCTACTTTTAAAAAGATCAATTTATATCTTAAACTTTATAAATTTAATTTAAATGTTATATGAAAATTTGATAATTGTTTAAGAAATTATTATTTGATTTTTATTGAAAGTAAAATTTTCCATTATTTTGTTTTGTATTTCTCTGATGAAAATTAGTTTTATTTCTGTTAAACTAATAATTATTATTTCAGGCTTTTATATATAATATAATAAGTTTTGAATGTTTGTGAATATTTTCATCTAAAATATTTGTTAAAAATAAATTATTTTATGTAGTTTATTTATATTTTAGATGTAAAATAAAAAAATGTAAAATTTTCTTCAATTGCTTGAAAATAATTTGAAATAAAATTTTTTAAATATTTTTCTATTTGTCATATAAAATAAAAATTTTAAATCAAATTCCAAAGTCTTCAACTAAATTGAAAATATACATATCTTATTTCCTTAGGTTGAATACAATTAATCTATATTTTATATTCAATTTTAAAAAATCTTTTTCAAAACATTTAAATTTTTCTATTCTTAGAAAATATTTGAATATTTTTGATCATCATTAATATTTTGTAATATTTTTAAATTTGACTGGAATAATAAAAATAAGTAATATTTTCATTTTTATACTTAAATATTTGAAAAAAACTATGTAACTTTTTTTCAAACCTTCTGTGCCTGAATATTTTTATTTCTTTGGAATTTTTGCTTAATAAAATTATTTTTTTTTTTCTATTTAAATATATTGTTTTGCAATCAAAATCATAAAAATTGGTTGAATTTTTTTCATTTAAATAAAATATATATGAAAATTATTTAAGATTACAATACTCATATAAAAACGTATGAATATCTTCTTAAGAAAAAAATATTTGTTTTAATTTTGATTAAATTAAATATGTTCTTCTTTAATTATTATTTTTTTAATAAAATAGAAAATTATAACAAATTTAATTGATGTATTATAAATAAAAATACAATTAAAATATCCCAATATTTCATTTTGTAACTATATCAATATGTAAAATCTTTAGAATGTTACCATAAACTTCTGTTTTTTTTTTTTTTTTTTTTTTTTTTTACTACGTTATAAAGCAACCACCAAACAAGCAAAACATAATATCCATCACATAAAGCATAAACATTCATAGTATCTACTGATAATTCGAATTATTCATGAAAATGGTCGTACACTGAGTGAAGTTGATACGAACAGCGAAAAAAAACTCACAACGAAGTAACTGTTAGCCTACGATCATTGCCAAAACATACACAGAATTGTTTTTTTATTTTCGTTTTATATACTCACACTTTCTTATAATGAATGAATGGTATACTTATCTATACACATAATTTTTCACTATAACAGAGTTCATTGAAGTGAATGTTTTACGCCGGCAAGAAAATGAA
Source organism: Protophormia terraenovae (assembly GCA_951394005.1). Lineage (NCBI taxonomy): Eukaryota > Metazoa > Arthropoda > Insecta > Diptera > Calliphoridae > Protophormia > Protophormia terraenovae. The sequence goes on from OX596073.1 coordinate 2,353,509, forward strand.
TGTGTTTGCGCAGCCCTTTAGTATACAGACAATTTTAATTATATTTTTTTGATATTTTTTTAAACAAGATCAGACAAGTCATTTTCGAGATATGCTTTAATATATGTTTGGTACAACCATAGAGAACTAGAGTCAATTCAAAGAAAGTTGTTTAGGGGCTTAGTACTAATTAATACCGTGTATCCAATTTGACTGAGATATCTCGTGCCGCAGAATTTTTTTTTTTTTGTCAACACAGTCTGATTTTTTTATAATAATATAATTGTATTAATTAATAATAAACTAATAAAACCCAAGTGATGATTTAAATAAGTAATTAAATATTAATTTTTTTATAGGTTTCAATTTCAATTAATTAAATAATTGAATATGAATTATTTGTAATTGAAATTGAGTTGATTTAAAAAAAAAAAAAAAAAAAAAAAACATGGTCAATTAATCGATTTATCAAAGATAAAAATTATTCCAATAACATTTTTAATTAAAATTTTCTAATATTTTGACTAAAAATTAATATATTAATTAATAAACCAATAAAATGTAAATAAAAAAATAAGTGATGATTACAATAATTTAACAAACAATTTTTTTAATAACAATTTTTTGTAATATTAATAACCTTATATTTTTTAATTAACACAGTTGTTTTATTTTGCATCAAAATTTAATAAACATATTCAAGTAAAAATAAAATAATATTTAAGTAATATTTTCTTTCATATATAAATTTCTTATTGATTCTATCATCTACAAATTTTATTGTTTTAATCAAATTTTTAATTGAACATTTTTAATCTGTTTTTAATTTTTTAGAGTTTTTAGTAATTTATATAACCATTTTGGTGAAAGGAGCAAATTTAATCAAAGTTTTTAATTGTATGAATTATTTACTAATATATTTGGTGATTGGCGACTCTTCTTGAGTGGGTACACATTAATTATAAAATTATTAAACTATAAAAATAATTAAATTTAAATATCAGATTATTTTACTGAACAGTTTTCTAAAATATATTTTTTTCTGCGATAGAAATGGTTGACGACAGCCAAGCGTTCAAACGAAAACAAAAACGATAAGGGGGAGGTGGTGGTATTCCTACGAACACTGAAAATAGACGAAATAATGATTTTACTAATTCATTTCCTTTTTATTGTTTGTTTGAATTAATTATGCATATTAACTTGTGTACTAGACCTGCTCAAAAATTTGAATTTTCTTATAAATAGATCTTTTTCTCATTTAGTGCCTAAAACTGAATTTTATAATGTCCATATAGATCTGAACATGCTTATTGTACATACATATTTATACACTCTCTTATACATGCATTTATCTATGTTACTGAATTAACTTTCTATGATTGATGTAATAGAAGGTCATTATTATTTTCATACTTTAAAAAAAGTTAGTTATTCGTTAAAAACTTTTACTGAAACAGATTTGATAAGATTTTGTTTCCATCACATCCCAACTTGCCTTATGTTTCCTCACTTTCGAATATTTTAATTAACTTTAGAACATGTTTTAATATTTTTTTATTTGTGTGTGTCGCACTTTTTTTATTATTATTTTTTTTTTTTTTTTTTTTTTGTCTCGCCTAAAATAACAAGTGGAAATTATCAATTTGTCATTGATATGAAAATAATTTCCGATTAAAAGTACTTGTTCACGTTAGTGAATTTAATAATAAAAACACACTCAATTTGTCTTTACATCGACAAGTGTTCGTAAATATGAGATACTTTCTAAAAACCATAAAAAAAAATAATTCAGAGTTGAGTAATGCATCGGTAATTTATCAAATGTGAAAATATTTAAATATAAAGGGTGTGCAAAAATTGAGAAAATTTTAAATTAAAATTAAATTATAAATATATATCAGCCGTTAATGGGTTAATCCATGTAATGTAAATATTAATTGTTAATGTTCAAAATCATTTATAGAGTGTCTTTAAATTTTTTGTTATCAAGAATGAATGCCATTTCATATATTTATAAAACAATCAAAGGTAATACATATTTAGAGAATCATATAAAAACATACTTATCTTCATTTCTAGAATACTATATTTGTAAGACACTGTAATGAACATATGTACATTAGGGCTACAAATAAATTTTGGCTCTAGCACCACGCGATGGCTAATGTTGTGTTATTTACGAAAACAATTTTTTGGAGTATAAACTTCACCCACAAAAACGATTTTTTAAATCTCCCAAAAAAAAGTACATTTATTTTAAATAATAAAATTTTAAATATTTTATTAATTAAGTAAAATAGTGAAGTGAAATATGTTGTTTAATTATTAAAAGACATAAATTTAAAATTTAACGTGCACGTTGTTTTGCATAATGGATAAATGTTCCATACTACTTTAATATCACGTTCTGCCCATATGCAGGGTTTAAATCGCTATCGCCTTTTAAGCAAAAGCATCTAAATATTGCCATTTACGTGGCTAAATTAAACATCAAAAAGCAATAGCTAACAACTACTAAAACAAAATTAGCTCACACATTACAAAAGCAGAAGCAAAAATAACACACTGCTTTTTGAATTTATCAATTTTAATAGCACTAGCTGCTGACAAAATTAAAAAATTGAACAAAAGCAAAAAGTCCTTAATGGAAAATTTTTTGTGATTACGAAAATCCATCTCAAGTAAAACAAAAAGCTAAAGCAGTCGGACAAAAAAGGCACACACAGAAAAACGAAAATGTGCTAAAAGCAGTACGATCATGAGCTAATAGCCGCACGAGCAAGTGCTAAAAGCCACATGAACGTGAGCTATTAGGCGAATGTCAAAATGTAGGTAGAATTATTATTAGAAATGTTAACACAACCGTATGTGTTTTTTTTAAGAGCGTTCAATAGTTTTAATAAAATTGAATTAAAACTTAGAATTTTTAATAAAAATAATAATTTATGTTAACAATTGCGACATAAAAACAAATATGATAAACAGTATCCTGAATGTATGTTTGATGAAAAGCCATTTGTTAAACAAAATTCTAGCATTTGAAAATCACGGTTAATATCCAAGAATAGTTCTGTTTGAAAATGGTAAGTTTTAGCCTCGAAGTTAATAATAGAAATAGAATCAATTTTTGTTTGAATCATTAGATCTTGTTAAAGAAATGCAGAACATAATTTACCTGATCGATTTTCTGATTCGCTGCATACAATTTCTTGATAGTTTCACGCACACTTTACTGGTAATAAATATAATGTCAAATCGCACATACTAGGTAATTCCATGCAAATTTGGAAAATTACATTATACATTTGTACCTCTGCCAAATAATTATATGTGCAATATTTGTTTTCTGGTTTTTATATATTCCAAGAGTGATATACATTTCTTTGGTTTACAATTTTTTTCATTCTTACCTAATGTCCCTATTTGCAAAATTTTAGGTTCCTCTTGGCATTGTATTTAAAGTACCGTTAAAATAAACATATCATTCTTTAAATTTTAATAGAAAATAATTATATGTGCAAATTGAAATTTTTACTCAACAGACTGACATGAAGTCCGCAGTTTGAACCGTTTAATCAATTAAAGTTAAAATTAAAGTTATTTGGGGAATATTTAAAATGATTAGACCTAAAATACCAATTTTTTTTTTTTTTTTTTTAATTTATAGCCAAAATATGTCACCAGGTCATGAACTGTCAGTTGAAGTGCTGAAATCATTAAAATAAGACGACAATTTATGTAAAATTCCAAAAAATGGTGTACACAGAAAATGTTTATCATAATACTGTTGAAAATTTTCAAAAAATCTGAGAAATTGCTGTCATTCTAGGAGCGGTAACCCATAATCAATTGCTGATTAGCGGGGCTTAAGGAAAATTTTCGAAGAAAAACAACATGTGTTACAGAAAAATAACGGCCAAAAAAACGGGTTTTAATAATTGGACGTGAGCATAAAATAATAAAAGAGGTTTTAGGTTAAAATTATGACCTTTGGGTGGCAAAAACATAACTAATAGAGCGGTACAAAAATCCACACGCAGGATTTTATGATAAATATAATTTTTTGTTTAAAAACTTTAATTACACCATGAGTTTATGTGCATAATGGATGAAAAATATTATATTTAAATTATCCAAGTGTTTATTAAAAATATTACATGGGTATTCGACGTCTACAAAAGACATGCTTGAAGCGTAATCATAGTGTCGAATCGCACATAATATAAGTCAATTTTAGTTCTAGATAGAAGTTGAAAATATTTATTGGACGTAGCTAAATTAGTTCACAGCACAACATAAATTTACTGGACAAAAAATCCAATAGCTTCGTTGATGAATTTCCTACAAAAATTAGATTTTTCAGTAAATTAATGTAACGACGTTACTATATCGGGCCTCAAAATCGGTTGTTAAGTCACAAAATATTATATTTCTGGAGCAATCAGTAATGATCCTCAGACCTTCATGACATAAGGATTTCCAAAGAATACTGTATGCTGAGATATATTTAGATTCAGAGCTATATGACAATATCAAATGTTTCAATTTGATTTTGTATAAGTATACTACAGTTTTGACCTATATATATGTAAAGGAAAAAGGACGAATCGGTATAACGAAGGATGCATCTGGTAACGTTATATTAGGATAACACAATTCCTTAACAACTTTCATTAATATTGAAAATTAACTTTATTTAAATAAAGGATTTTTATAAAATTCTTGTCGTGCACATATAATTATTTTCTATGAACAATTTTAAAATCAATTAAATTTTGCCACAAAATACATATAAGAAATAAATTTTTCATTTGACTTATAAAGCTCTAATAAACATAAAAAATATAAAAAAGATTTGAATTTGAAAATCCTATTTTTAAAGAAAATAAATTACTTTATAGGTATGCACATATAATTATTTGACTGGGGTATATCAATAAAAATAATAAAAAATTTTTCATTCATGATTTTGTCATTTAAAATCATTAAAAACCCTTTTATGATACGTAAACATCTGCATCCATTCATAAAAATATTTAGTATATACCTGTAAAAACTTGAAATTCTTTTGAAATTGATCACATAAAAATAATATAAAAATAGTTTTCCTGTAATATGGGTTGTTATACAATAGTTAGATAAAAGTTTGACTTTTTTGAAGCCAATTGATATAGAGCACTTGTTTGAATAATAATTGTTAGTTTTTTTACGTGAAACCTTTAAAAAATATTTAAAAATGTGTTGTTTTAAGTACGAGGAACATTATGAAAATTTCAACAATATGTCAGTGTGTAAATTGTGCAAAAAAGAATTTAAACGTGTTAAAATGTATAATTTAAAATGACATATGGAGAAAATTCATAAAGTGGTTTTTAATCAAAAGAATAATACATCTTTGCAAAAATACAAAAAGAAAAATATAAAGTGCGAAATAAGTAAAAAACGTTTAATTAAATCATATATCGGATTGGTAACGGAGGATGCCGTGCCATTTAATGTTTTAAATTCGGATAACATGAGAAATATAATAAATCCAATATGTAAAGGCATCGAAAAAGAAAGTGGAGAAAAATTTTGTTTGAATGCAAATAACTGGAAAAAAAAAAACACTTGCTGAAGTGACAAAAAATATAATAAATGCAATTTCAAGTGAATGTAAAAATAAATTGATCTCACTTAAAGTGGACAGTGCAACAAGATTATCAAGAAATATTTTTCGAATTTCAGCTCAATATATAAAAAGTGATAAAATTGAATCTAGAATACTTGGAATGGTGGAGTTAAAATGCCAAAATTCAAGCACTACAAAAAATTTAGCAACAGAAATTTTAAACGTATTGAACAAATATGATATTAATTTACAACAAATTGTAACAATTACAAGTGATAACGGCAGCAATATGGTGAAATGTACAAAAATTTTATCACATTTATGTTCTGAAGATGAAGAATATGAAGAAAACTATAACAATGAAACCTACTTTTAAAACATTACCTTAATTGAAAATAATATGGATCTACGCGTCGGAAACATAATAGTTTGTAGATGTGCAGCTCACACAGCACAGTTGGTGGCACTGGATGCAACAAAAGACTTTGAAATGAAGCGTTATATTCGACAGTGTAGAAATTTAGTAAAGTTTTTGAGAAAAAATTCAGCTGGATTGTCCTACGCGTTGGGGATCAACATATTTAATGATTTCATGTATACTAAATTCGAAAGATATAGTCGAAACAGTGGAATCAATAACAAATAAATCATCTGAAGAGAATTTTGAAATAAATGATGACTTTTGGAAGTTTGTGGCCTCATATTATACTGTTTTTAAGCCACTTCAAAACATAATTGTCATATTTCAAGAAGAGCAACTTCATTATGGCGACTTTTACGCACAATGGTTAAAATGTAAGCTACTGATATCAAAAACTGTTGAAGAAAATGAAGTCAACAAGAGTGCATCATCATACAAAATAAGTAAACTTCTATTAGACAATATGGAAAAACGAACCACCACTCTTTTTTCTAATAACGCTCTGGCAGCATGTCTTTACCTCGATCCAAGGTTTCATCATATGTTAATTGATACCCAAAGAAAAGACGCTGTGGAATACCTTAAATTGCTATGGGACAAATTGACATCTATATGTAAAATCGAACTCAACACACAGCCAACACCAAATTTCATAACAACGCAAGAAAACCATGAAGATGATGACATTTTAAATGATTTCCTGCACAATATATTTAACGCAAATAATGCAGAAAACGACAATATTATAAGAAAAATTGAAAAATTAAATCTTCCATACACAAAATTGAGGACAAATGTTTTAGAAATTACTTATGATGCCTTTTTTGAAAAAGGCATCATAAGTAATTTTTCCTTTTGCTTTTTTGAAGTTAACCTTTTTATTTCTAGCAAAATAAAAAAGCAAAAGCAAGAGAAATATTTTCGTGTTACTGCTTTTTGTGTGGCTATTTATTATTACTGTTAGCTGCTTAAAAAGCATGTGGCAAAAATTTTAATACTTAAAAATGCTGAATGGATTTTTTGAATAAAATTAAAAGCAAGACTGTGGCTATTGATAGAAAATTTGAAATTTGTAGAAGCAGTAGGAAAAGCAAATTTAAAAAAGCCTTAGCAAATCATTGCTTTTAAACACTGCCCATATGTTACTTCGCTGTTACATTGGGATTATTTATTTTCAAACTTTACCGCGATTTGTGGGTGAACTTTTTTGACAACCGCGAAAAAGTTATATCATTTTTTAAATAATTTTCAATGGCCTATTCGACTATGACAGGGCCATTTTAATATTTGCAAAAAATGTAAAAAAGTTATTATCCTAATATACATATATTAGGTTCCAGCATTAATTTGTTAATAAAAATATTAAAAAACTTATAAAATTGAGTAAAAAATTTGAGTAGTATTTTTAAAACATTTCTTATTTATATAATTCAATTATTCAGGGATTTTATATAAATAGAAGGAAAAAATAATAATTTTGGAAAAAAAATAGTGAACAATACATAAGGGTTTCATTTTACGTAGTTTCTTAAAAAAATCATATAATGTTGCTTGTTTCTTCTTTTTCAAATTCATATTTTCGTTAACTAGCTTTTCATGAACGCAGTAAATTTGGATTTTACCTTGCTCTGACTCATCTTATTCAAACGATGGAAATCCCCTTTTTTGTTTTATTCACATTGTTTTTGATTGTTCAAAAGCAATCGAAAAAAAATTATGCTTAGAATCCCGGATAATAGAGGTAATCACCGTTAATCGATGCAAAAAAAATAAATGGATGGGAAAAAAGAAAACAATTACAAATTTTCTTTCTCGGATAATCGACGTTGCCGGTTAATCGAATCAACCAAAGCCCTACTGTATTTTTATATAATTGTTTATATATTAATAGCAGAATGTCCCTGCGTTGCATGGGATCTAAAAGGTTAATAAAAAATTAGAAAACATAAAAAACAGTTTTGGCCAGTTATTTTCAAATATCAATGTTTCCCGTAATGCTTCTTCTTTTAAAACATCCAGTCTTATCAATAAAATTAATAAAAGTTTGAAATGCAAAAAACTACAAATATTTTCGCCATTTTCATCAATTTATATCCTGTAGCTCCTTTCAGACTAAAGTTCATCTATATTTAAAATTTCTTTAAAATCGGTTCAGCGGTTTAGGCGTGATTGCGTCACAAACAAACAATCATTTGATTTTAAAATATTATAATAATATTATGGATATTAAAAAAATAAGAAAAATATAATCACATGTGCAGAATCTTACACAAAATATGTATAAATTATTCAGACTGATTATGTAATTTTTTGTTCTTTTAGAGGTAAAAGATAATGTTTTTATTTTTTTATTACGGTTGTCAATTATCTAGGACCTTCTGTAAGACGAATTATCTGCTTGTTTCGGCTATTCGCTTTTAACTCATCAACTTATGATATTGACATGAACATAACTAAAAATAAAAAATAAAACAAAAATATAAGAAACAAATAAATAATATATTGATGAATCTCAAATAAAATTGAAATTTATTCGCATAAATAAAACTCTACTGTAATATTGTAATTTGTTTAAATTGTATGCATAAATTGTATTAAGAAATTGAAACTGAGAGTGTGAATAAATTTATCTAAATATTTATAATTTTTATACAAGTATACATACATTATAATATATTCTTTTGAGAGCGTTCGAATTAATTTATGTATTAAATTTAAACATTTATACAGTCTTTATTACAAGTACAATCGACAAATTGGCATTTATTTGAATTAGTATTATAAAAGTAATTGTTTTAAATTAATACATACCTCTAATACCAACATTTTTTTGTCTTTAATATTTAAGAGCCGTAATAGCAGCTGTGGCAATACCACCCAACTGTCATACACCAGAAATAGTCATCAATGCATTTTTCATAATGTCATTGCCATTTTCACAAATACCACTTTACTGTCTTCTGGTATTAGAGAGGCAAGACAGATTAAAATTTTTCATTATATTTTACAAATTATTTATTTTATCTTTATATTTTTTACTTTTGGTTCGAATCTGATATCAATTGACTTCCTACTAAAACATGTATGCATATTAAAATAATTATTTTCGTAGTTTGATTTTATCTTAAAATTGCTACTAAAGTTACTAGTTCGGGGACAGTCACATTAGCTGCTGGGTAATTAATAAAAACATAGCTTAGCTTATAGTTTGTTTATCTTTTCTCAAAAGATTCAAGAATTATTTATCAATGAAAAGGTTTCAAGTATTTTTCTCATTTCATCTAGCAGCAGTTACTAAATAGACAAACTCAATGACAGTAGTTGTAGGACAAGTTGTGGTTAAAATATATAAATTATATTAGATTTGAATAGAAATGTGTAGTCGGACAAAAGCCAACACATACGATCGAAATGCTGAAGAACAGCAAACATTTTTAAATAGTGAAAATGTCGATTTCAATAATTTAAACGAAGATGAAATTGAGTGGGTGCAATCACAACGTCTTTATCATATTTTGGGACAAGGTGGTCTGTGGCAAATAGTTTGGTGTTGTCTATTATCCATGTTTCAAAGTGTTTCCACATTTCACATATTTACGTTTGTTTTTCAAGTAAGTTTATTTTATATTCAGTTAATTTACGTTACGAAATACGAATTCGTTTATTATTACGACTTATTTAGTACGTATATATGTATGTATGTAGTTATTTATTAGTTAATTGCAATTTAAAATTCTTGTATTTATTATTAAATTACAACATCTTTTTTTTAATTTGTTGTTGCTTTAATTTGTGTTGCCAATGTTAAAAATTTTTTGTTACCGCTTCAATGCTAACGCTGTTGTTGTGTGTTATTATTTATATTACTTTTAATTATTGTTAATTAAAATGCATTTTGGATACAGTGTTTATATTTATACTTATGGACATAATGTAAATATCAGATACCAAGAACTGTATTTTGTTATCATCTTAATAAAAACACTATTTGTTATGACAAAAATATTACCTCTGACAATATTCCATAGAGTTTGTATAAAACCCTAAATTTTGTTTTGTACTTTAATACATTTCTTGTCAAACTATTCTACGTCATAAATATCGCTAGATTTGGTTGTAACAACTTTTCGCTCAACATCTAGATTGCTCTGATTGTCAAGACCATTAAAGAAGGTTTCAACAAGGGAACGTTTCCTTTCCTAAGACAGAGGAAGACATGAGCAAAGAAGGTGTGTAATAAACTCCTCCTTCTCCACGTTGTAGCTCCTACAGAAATCGTAATGCACGATACCAAGTCTGAGAGCAATAAATGAATCCGAGAGAATGGCTACCAAAAGGGAGAATTTATCTCTCAGGAGAGACGATTCAACTATCGTTTTCCTCTTGAAGAACAGTTTAAAGTCTTAACCACTCTGGACGACAGACAACTGATACGATCGGCAGTATCTATACGGGATGGAGCATTTGAGACAGTTTCGTAACAGACACTCGGGACAATATAGTCCATGTGTATGTGTTCCAATGTGAATTTAGAGATGGACATCAGTCTACAATCCCAAAGATACCACAGTCATGTAGAGCCTCCTCTACATCCCAGAGTTTAGTGTTCAGTTCAACTGTCTAGGATCAAAATGAGATATTTCGCGTGATCTGATAATCCCATTCAGATACGGAAGTGTAAAGATAGGAAATCTGTACTGCCTAGTGAAAAGTACCAATTCTGTTCTTCAGGATTGATCTATAATCCATGGCCAGAGTTCCACCTCGATAAAATATCCAATGACTTCTGCTATACTTTCTCTACAGGTACTGGGGTATTTACCGTAGTCCCAAAAAGCTACTACTCTACAAACAGCCGTTTTTAGGCAATTCAAAAGTGATTGACTTTTGATCACCACAACCCAAAGGAGCGTTGAAAGAAATCCTCCCAGGGGCATAGCTCTGCACACCCATTTTTCGGTTGTAGAAAGACCAAACACCGATTTTCACAAAATTTGACACACAAATAGTAACAGTGCCGAAGGTTGTTATGTTAGATCTCGATTGGATCTTACGCCCACATTTATAAATTTTTCTATTTACATGAAATTTAATGCACAGATGAAAGCCCTAAAACTTCGTTCGAACATCTAGCATATCATATCACATTGATAAAATGAAAATAGCACGGATATGTCAACGCTTCCCAGCAGGCCACATGTCCATTAACGACACTTTCATCGATGATGTCGCCTAAATTTGTCGTCAAGAAAATGCATGTAGTAGACAAGTTTGACTAAAAGTCACCTATATTGTCATCATACTCCATTTTCGGCGACTTCAATAACAAAATATAAAAAATTGTCGTAAATATTTAGTTCGGTGACAACATGAGTAAAATGTACAGCGAGAATGTCGTGAATTAGACCAAATGCACGACATGCTGCATGACATTGTCATGTAGCATGTCGTATATACCTATAAGATAAATAAAAGCATTAATAAAACCATTAAAAAGTAGAGAATGTTGTAGCTGAAGTGGTAAGTGCGCTTGACTATTCGATAAGAAAGAGAGAAATTGGTGGCCTGGGTTCAAATCTCGGCGGATCCCTACTTTTTTTTCATTTATTATCTTTAAAATGGTTGACGAAAATATACATGACACTGTCGCTCAGGTTATCGTTGATGACTTAAGTGCCCTTTGTTCGAAAATGTCACCAATGTTTGTTCGGAGCTGTCGTACATGTGTCATCGATGACTGTGACAAATCATCAAGACATCGTCGATATTTTCTACAAGACATGGCCTGCTGGGTTCTTTGGAGATAAGCCCATACAAAGAAAATATTAGTTATTGCATAAAATAGGGTAGCGAAGCGCACCGGAAAAAGCAAGCGAAAATATGTATTAATCGCACCGTCTATAACTAGGAAATTTACCACTACACAATCTACGTGTATTCCTTTACAGAAAGCGATTTTTTTATAGTATACACTATACTGGAAGGCCAATGAATACTGCTAATATTAATAATAAAAAATCATCTTGGAAATTAGTTTAACACAGTTTTTATTTTTAGAGCTTTAACTTTATATTTTAATTTCCAATGTAAATTACACGTAATTCATTCAGGTGGTTTACAACAAATCGTACAATGTCATTATAAAATCTTTAAAAATAACAAATTAAAATACAGTTTTAATTTTAATTTTATAACGTGAACATCAGTTTATTGTTTAAAGCCGGTTTTAAATTTTTGTCAAACTTTAATGCAATCTTCCATACTCGATAATGAATTCTATAAAGAAAATGAAGCAGATTTCTTGGAAACCGGTGAAAAATATCTTTTGCCCGAAGAGTTGGAAAGAAGACAAAGTAAAATATTTGAAATAAGTCTTGGTAACATTGGGCCATGGCAGGCAAATTGGTGTATAATTTTATCAATATTCCAATGTATTTCTACATTGCATTTATTTTCGTTTGTATTTCATGTATGTGAATTTTAAAAAAATCTACCTAATTGAGATCTTATTTATATAGTTTAGTATTTTTCAATATTACAAAGCTAACTCTATATGTACCTACTGAAATGTAGTGTTTACATACAGTTTGTTAATTTTGTTTGTTTATTAGAATTTGAAAAAGAAAACAAAAAGTTAGCAAATATTACTAATTAATTGAAACCAGGCAACAACAAAAATGTTTGTCTAAAGGTTTTATGTGTGTGTGTCTGTGTTTGTTTATATTACTGGCCAACAACTGCAACGGAAGTTCATTGAGCTGAAACACTTGAATTTTTTTGTTTTATAACTGGTTAGATTAGAATTACAATTGTTAAAATATTTTTACAAAACTTTAAGCTTCATCAGTCAGTTGGTCAATCAGTTTTTCTGTCAGTCAGTCGTTTAGTAAATATAGAACTTTGGCAAAATTATTAATAACAAGTAGAATTATGTTCTTTACAACCATGAAAATAATGATTTGTACACGAATACTTTTTTTACATTTAAATGGCCTTTTGCACAACACTGCGTATGTGGATCATGATTTATATAAAATGTGCTGTAAAAATGCGAAGAAATCATTTTGCAGCAAATTAGAACACTAGTTTCATATTTGTCTTTCCTATTTACTATTAAATCAAGCATTTTTATTTTAAATACTTTAATATTTTGTACAAATAAAAATTAATATAAACCCGTGTATTAATGAATGAAATCAAGTTCAAGTTGTGTGTGATTAATTTGCTTCACGTGAAATTAATGTGAATGTAAGTACATAAATGTGTAATTGAAAGTGTATTACAATTTATTTTTATTTTTTAAATTGTATTCCCCCTTTTTTATTCGTTATGTATTTTTTGTTTAATGGGTCTTTCTTTTATGGAAAAATACACCATATGGAATTTTGGATTAACAAATAAAAAGCAGCTGACTTTTTGACACTTTACTCGAGTTTGCAATTTAATTTATAAGTGCTCCAAATATTTTTTAATTGATACTTTTAATTATATTCTAAAACATGGACATAACAAATAAAGTATGTATACGAAATAATTTATTTGTAAACATTTGCATTATACATATTAATTAATAATGTATTAAAAAAAAAAATTAACTTAAATCATTTTCATAACGAATGGTAAAAGGGGGATTCGGTGCTTGAAAAGTAATTCAAAATATTTGAAACACTAATCGACTTATTATGCGTCTGTGCTAATGTTTGTAACATACAGAAAAAAACTTCGACTCAGAATCACTTTCTGAGTCGATTTAACGATGTCTGTCCGTCTGCCTCTTTATTATTAATTGTTAATTAATTTTGGCACAAGGACGACGCCTATTGAAATTGGCTATGATGAGTCCTTTATTTTACCTAGCTCCCATACAAATATTCTATCATTTCAATAACATTTTCTGCAAAGAAATTTTGAATAATCTTAATGAATCATAATTTCATATAAATGTTAGTATTAACGTACGTACATAATCGTGTAAGGTAGCATCCCTAGAGTAAAGAGAACCGGTTCAAAACTAGTCACTTGACAGGTTCTCGGGGCTAGTGACCGGTCCCAGTTCCGGAAATTTTATATGAGAGGAACCTGTCACTTTTAAAATAAAAAAAATAAATAAATAAATAAAAATTCGGTAATTGTCCACTTTTTAAAAATTTTTTTGTTATTATTTTTATTAAATTATGTTTATCTTTATTTTTCGTTAATGCGATGGCGGCACCCCGAATCGAACTCATGTTCATCTGTATGTTATGTTTTATAGTCTTCGACGCTAACCACTCATCTGATTGTTATTGCGCGCTTAACAAGCAATTAGCATTAACAAGTTAAATAGTGAGTGTGTTTGTGTCAACTGGTTCCCAATTGGAACTTTGGTGACGAGTTAAGTGTCAATTGGTACTCAACTGGTACTGAGGAACCGGTCCATTACTGCAATTGCCTTAAATTTCCCGCAGGGATATGATCGGGTTTGACGGACTATATCTTGCTTGCTTATCTTATTTTATCAATTATATTTCATCTAATAAACTTTGACATTTTAATTTACATATGATCGATTTGTAACGTAGGTAATTCTTGACCAAAATCCTCGAAAATATTTTTCTGCATTTTCGGTGAAAACTTTCTTAGTTTTTGGGAGATAAAAAGATCATTGATACATACTAGGGTATCCAATTATTCGGGTGTTCATACTAATCGGTTTATTCGACAAATAATTATTCGAGGTTAAAAGTTGATCGGTTAATAACCGATTATTGAGAAATTATTCGATTAACCGAATAACCTTAGTTATATATGTAAAACATATAAATTACACAAATTATAGCATTTAATCTATTGAAATAGTTACTTAGAAACATAATATAAGATCTAATTCTTTTACAAGGGGATCATTTCGTAATTATTTTTTCCTATTTGTATGAAAAAATTTAATTTTTTAGCTAATACTATAAAATATTCTCCTAATTCCGCTTTATTTAATATATTTTTCACGTAAGTGTATTTTCTGTGTACGAATGATAATTTGTTAATCGAGTCTAAATTAATTTTTTTTTTTTTTTTTTTTTTTTTTTGGTACATTTAGGAAATGACAATTAAAAGTATTATGACTTGTGTAACTTTGAATTTATTTTAGTTACGAATTTCTATTGATACAAGTTTTATTATTTATGAAGATATAATATTATTACCTTTTCTTATCGCTTTTTATAAAACATTCCCAACAAAAAATGCATCCAAAGAAGTCAGTAAGATACTGAAATTGTGATCCAGAAAAATTAAAAATTCATATAATCTTCAATGAATTGAATTTTTTGATACCTGTGTTATGTCATGTCATGTTCACGATGTGCAAAATTGCAATGAATATCCAAATTTTTTTTAACGGGTCAAGGAAATTAGTTTTAATTATTATTATTATTTTAATAAAGAAAATTATTCATAACATTGTTTTTCATTTGTTTCAGTTTTTTTCTTTTTTGTAAAGATAACATCCAAATATCAACGTCTTATAGCAGAACAATTCATTTAAATCTTTCTATATATATTTGATCCTGTTTTATTACTTCTAAAGCAGAAGAAAAAGTACCTCACTAAAAATTATTTTTATTGATTTTTACTTTAATGTAACATTAAGATGTAGTTTATATAAATTTATCATAAAAATAAAAATTAATTTATAACTCAAGAAAACTACATTTCGGTTAACCGGTTATTCGACAGAAATTATTCGGTTTATTCGTTATTCGAAAATAGACAGTTTTAAATTATTCGGACAGTTAATCGACAAAAATTAACCGGATAACCGAATGACGGTTATTCGATTGGATACCCTAATACATACGGATTAATTGCCAGACAAAAATAATTATTTAGTCATGCCCACAAAAAAATCAGTCCATAATAGAAAAAAACTGATGGTAGATTTTTGTTTAAAGAATGATTTATTTGCTGATACGTTAAATAGCAAAGGAGAAGACCAAAGCGACTTAAATAAGGGTCAACATATCTAAGTCTTTAGAAATAAACAAACGCGAATATTATATTCGGCCCGGCCGAATCTATGTACCCATTGTAAACTTTTTCAAATTTTACGTTATATAGGAGGGGGCGGTAAAGTGGGCGGACCACTCCCATTTTTGGTTTCCGAGTTTATATCGATCCACAAACTATACGTACAAAATTTCGTTGTCGTACATGCTTTTGTTGAAGAAATATCAGCAGAAAAGTATAAAACGGACACCCTGATTTTGCCTATTTTCAATCCCAAACAAAAAAAAATTTACAAATATTGTTTGTGGTTATGAAAAAAAGTGATGAATGGTCCCGCTTTCTACCCTAAATAGATTAGATAAAGTTACCAAAAATGTACAATAATTTCTATATTTATTGACAAAAAAAATACGAAAATGTAGATTCTGGTGAAAATTTGTTTCATTGAGAACGTTAAAACCCTAAATCATCTTAAAACATTAAAGATTTTCCAATTTTTTTTTATATTTCATATATTTCAGACAGCCGATAAAGATTTTTGGTGCGCCAGACCTCAACAAATGAGCAGTATGGACACGACGACATGGAAAAATCTAACACAAACCCCAGATTCCTGTTCAATTTTAAATATCGATTATAGTGGGATGAGTACCTTAGATTCATTATTAGATTACCTTAAAACTCCATTACAAACTTTAAACTATACAACATGTAATGAATTTGAATTCTCCAATGATGAAAATGAATCAACAACGTTGGTACAAGAATTTGGTTTAGTCTGTTCGAGACGACAACTATTAAGTGTTGTAGAAATGTGTTTTCTAGCTGGTGCTGCTGTTGGTAGTGTTTCTAGTGGATGGATATCTGATCGATTTGGTAGAAAACATACTCTAATGGGTTTTGCATTAGTTCAAACTATATTCGGTAAGTATAATTTATACCTTAAAATTCTCATAAATTTTACTTTTTATTAAAAAGCCTACACATTCAAAGTATTTATCATTTAAAGTCCACTTTATTAGAACTTAACGTTATGTTCATTTTAATTTCCCGACTATGTTATTAGATATCTAAATGATCATAATACTTTCACTTTAGATAATTACAAACATATGACATTGTATATTATTGTTATTTTTAGTTAAATATTTTTTGCATTTTGAAATATATTTTTACATGTTCATATGTATGTTTGCCTTTATGTAGGTACTATTTTGGCCTTCTCATCCTCTTTGACCATGTATATGACACTACGTGTTATAATTGGATTCGCTTCAATGACTGTGGCAGTTGTTAGTTTCGTGCTTGTGGTCGAATTGGTCTCCGGCAAATGGCGTACAATTATTGGCATTTTAAATATTTTACCGGTAGCTATTACATACGTACTAACAGCAGGAATTGCGTATTTTATACGAGATTGGCGTACAATGCAGTTAGTAATATCGTTACCATGGTTTGCTATTTTATCTATATGGTAAGTGCTGTTGTAAGTGGATTCAAAAAGTAGAAAAATAAAAAATAAAAAAAAATCATCAAATATTATTTTGTTAACTAAATACAGGTATTGTGTACCAGAATCGCCAAGATGGCTTTTGGCTACAGGTAGACTTGATGAATTATTTGCAATCGTAGAAAGAGCGGCACGAATGAATGGCACAACTTTGCCCACAAACTATAAAAAATCATTGGAAGCAGTAGTTCCTAGACAAAAGTCGAACGAAACAATTGAAGAAGCAAAAATAGCAAACGGAGAAATTAATGCAATTGCAACAACACAGACAACAGCAGCTACGACGAGCCCTACAGAAGTTATAACCAATGATGTGAGCCCTTTGGTCGTGGTATTCAGTAAAGCATATTGGCGTACAACTTGTTTGACTCTTGTCGTTTGGTTGACACTCATCATCATCTACTTTGGTTTAACTTTACATTTAAGTAACTTGGGTGGCAATATTTATGTAAATACGGTAAGTGTTATTCTCTCATACATAGACCTTTATTAAATTGCAAATTACACAATAGTCCCTAAGAATATCCTTTTCTACAAAAGATTTCATTCAAAAAATATACAAAACATAATCTACAATCAATTCATATACTGATAAACATTTAACGTTTTCGTAGTAAATATTGAATATTCATAAAATTCTTTATTATTTAAATTTACAAAGAAAAATACATCGATGTAAAAATTTACAGTAGAATACAATTGTGGTATGTTGTAAGTATGTATGTTTGTATGTTAGGGTGGTACCAAAATGAAAAGCTCAAATGAAAACTTACTTCATTCTAAGATACCTTTTATCAAAATTTTTGTCCTTTCGTGAGCTGGATCAAAATGAAAATAGGTCCATTTCGGAATTTTTTTCATATACCTTATTTTCTCTCCATACAAACGGGGTCACCCTAATGTATATATGTATGTACATATAAGTGCTTCGATTTGTATTTCGTAAATGGACCCTCCTAAATAACATATAGTAGGTAGTAGGTCAATGTGCTGTCGGTTTTTCAAAATGTTCATTTTTCGAATGTCGAATAGACCGGTTTTTTTAAACACAAAAAAAAAACGGTTTTAAAAATAGCTTTTTATTTCAAAAAAAAAAAACATGTACTAAATACTAATATTTGAATTGAAATTGTTGAATATTTCCTTAAATATTCATAAAGTATTATTTCTAATGTTTTAAAAATATAGTTTAAGGTTAAATCGAAATTAATTCTGTAAGATTAAATAAATACATTATTAATAATTATCCTGAATGAAATTTGCTTTATCTATTGGTAACACCGTTTCAGTAAAATTTATTCTGGCTTTTTTCATATTAATCCATGATTTCTGTTTATACTAAGTAAAATTGAAATATCATATTTGATAATTATTTTTTTTACAATTTTTATACCCAACACTACCAAAGGTGGGGAGGGTATTATGCTGATGTTTGTAACACCCGAAAATATTGGCCTAAGACCCACCTTATTTTGTATCAATCGGCTTTAAGTCGATTTAACGTTGTCCGTTTGACCGTCTGTCCGTCTATGTAAACCTTGTAATCAAAATACAGGTCGCAATTTTGAACATAAATTAATGAAATTTGGCACAAGAGTTTCTTATAGTTCAAGAACGAAGCCTATTGAAATTGGTTATGATTATTTCACCTAGCCCCCATACAAATAATCTCCCGGAAAAGGGGTTTGATAATTATAATTCCCTTAAAGAAGCAAGAATTTTTGCACATATACAGCTGCGTTCATAATAGGAGTGGTGACAAACTAAAAATTCTTAAGTAAAAATTTATTTTAATAAAATCGTAGAAATCTTAGAATTTTTTTTAGAGAAATAAAGTAGATGTTATCATGTGTCGATAAAATGATGGCAAATGCATTATCGTACAAAAAGAAAGTGAAAATGTTAGGCCGATGTAAAAGGATAATGGATCAACGGTTACTTGTGGAAACAACGAATAATTTAAGGCTGAGTACTATATCCCTTTCAATTGGGACTTAACACAGGATAACGATCCTAAATACATCCATTTAATGCCAAAGGATTGGTTTCGTACGAACGGGGTTGAGGTTCGTACGAAAGTTATACTATTCCTATTTTTATGAACAACCAGTTTTGAAATATTTTTGTTAAAATATCGTTCTTTTTTTTATTAAATATAGCTTTAATTACATTACGAATTATTCTAATACTACAATAATAAATTAACTATTATTGTTATACAAAAAAATTTAATTAAAAAAATGTTTTGTGTTTAAAACTTTAAACTTAGTTTTTTATATAAGGGCACTCCTATTTTTATGAACGCAACTGTAAGTTCTATATAAGTTTAAATCTATGAGATAGATTTAAAGAACCAAGCCGACCGACTCAAATTCGGCAGCTAGCCACCGCCGCTTAATTTTTCAAGCCGTGTCCCACGCCGGTATGTATCGGTTTAAACGGCTGAGCCGGCTCAAGGTAAGCCGCCGATACAATCGGCTGCGCCAAAGATAAAAATACTATTTTATATTTAATTTTCTTTTTTTTTTAACTTCAAACCCATTTTTGACTTAAATTTTATTTTTTCTGTTAAAATATATTCAAGAAAACATATTTTTCGGCGTAATGTCCTTTTAGAACACACTTTACTTTTTTTTATTTTATAATACATTAAATACATTACTGCCACCTATACATATGTTTACCGCACTAAACAATTTTTTTATTTTTTTTGCTCCCAAAAAAATTTTGGTTTTTCTACGAAAAACAACAAGCCGACATATTAGCCGCCGATACTGTCTTGTGAAAGCCGCCGCCGCCGACCAAATTATGCCGTGCAGCCGCCGCCGACAATTTTGCCTCGGCTTGGCTATTAAGATCGGTCCATAATTGAAAAAAAGACACCTCCCCGAATTTTGATGCATATAATTGAATTAAATAGGGTATTGTCGGGCTTGACCGTCTTTATCTTTCTTTCTCGTTCTTATAATAGTTATTTCCAAAAATAATTATGTTTAATAAATTTGAACTTGAACATTATAAGATTTAATAATTTTTCTTTAAAAAATGTAGTCTTTTGATAAAAATATTAACTTCTGCGAAAAAAAAACCGGTTAACTGTTTTTTTCTTAATTTAAAAAAATACAACCGGTTTTTTCAAAATACCAACTATTCGAACTATTCGAAAACCGGTTTCTCCAAAAAGTCGAATAATCGATCACCCTAGATATTAGCCATCATGCATGAGAAAATCAGTAATGATTTTTGTTTGAATTCTATATGTACAGTGAAAGATCTACAGATAGTAAGCTTTTCATATCTGATTACGACGTTCCTGAAGGATAAATTAAATCGGCCCACCAGCAGTTTGGCGAATGGGTATTGCGCAGAAGTGATCATTTTTTCACACTTTAAAGGAATTTATTAAAACATATGTTGTCAATTCAATGTTTATAACATAAAAACAATTTTTTGATAAATTCGAAAAAAATATGAAAGTTATCACAGAAAATACCCACAGCGAAATATTTAGAAGACCAATTTTTATAAAAAAAAAAAAAAACAAATTTTTAGTAGATTTAAATAACAAAAAAAACTCATATTTTTAAAGGTGTTTCATAAACAAAAACGAGAACTTTCAGCTGTAATATTTTGGATTTATTCATAAATAAATAAATAAAAATAAACCTAAATACCTTTTGCATATTGTGTATTGCACTTTTTTTGTATGTTTGTATTCTATTCTTATTATTATTTTTATTTATTTATATTCCAGGCCATTGCGGGTTCAGTGGAAGCTGTTTCAATTTGTTTGAGTGTTTTTGTTGTATTAAAATTGGGTATACGATTGAATTTAATAACATACATGTTAATACCGGGCATTTGTTGTTTGGCTACAAATATCGTACCCAAAGGAGATGAGAATAATATTTATATTATTGCTTTAGCCATGATTGGTAAGTAGTCTTATCATTACGACATTGTTATTGTCATCAAATCATATTTAAATTGAATTGAAATTTTTAAATTACTTTTCTATTTAGCGAAATGTGTTATTGGTGCCAATAATGCCATTATACCAACATACACAGCCATGCAATATCCCACGGTGGTGCGTAATTTTGGTGTTGGAATGGGTAATCTGGCAGCCGGTGTAGCCTTAATACTTGTACCTTATATGTGGCTCTTAGTAAGAATCGATTGAACTTTTTTTTACCTAATATTCATTTAATTTTTTTTTTTTTTTTTTTCTTAGGAACACATTGAACCATTATTACCCATGAGCATAATGGGTGTTAGTGGTCTAATCGGAGCAATTGCTTTGGCAATGATGAAAGATGTTGAAAACTAAATGGTATATGTATATAACATATACATATACATATGTATATTAAAGTATGTATGTGCTGCTAAATCTTAGAAGAATCTGTGATATAAATGATTGAACAATTGTTTGATTTAAACATTATTCTCGTTAATAACACATCGTAGGGCTTAACAATGATTTAACTCATAAAGAAAGAGCTCAATTATAAATTTTAAGAGAAAACCTTAACAAAAAAAGTATTAAAATATCGCTAAAAATAGATTTAAATAGTTTAAATTTATAAAATATAATCAACCATCGTCTCAGAGTTTT
Organism: Protophormia terraenovae; assembly: GCA_951394005.1. NCBI lineage: Eukaryota > Metazoa > Arthropoda > Insecta > Diptera > Calliphoridae > Protophormia > Protophormia terraenovae. Next base: position 2,375,635 of record OX596073.1, read on the forward strand.
AAAATCAAACTATTTTTTTAGGAATAAGTTTCTTAAAATTCCTTTAAAGTTGGTCATATTAAAAAAATCTATTTCGAAAAAGTCTTTTCACATTAAGCCAGGGATAAATATGTATTACTAAATATGCATAACATAATATACATACGTACATAGAAAGATGGATGAATTAATTTTAAATTCAAATCGATTTAAATTTTTCATATTCTAATGTCTAATATGTTACGTATACATTTTCCAGTTTTCTATTTGTGTATACTTTAAATTTGAATATTAAAGGAGCAAAGTTGAAGTAAAATAAAATAAATAAAATCTACATTTTAATTTATAACATAAGATTTTCACTTATTCACTTATTATTATATTTCACTTATTATTTGATAAGAATTAAAATTTTTTAATAATATTGTATAAAATTATTATTGTTTTTATTTATTAAAAATCTCAAAATATGTACGTAAACTGTTTTAGATAAGTATGATATTAAGTTTCATATTAAATTGTAAGTATTATAAACTAAATTGTAATTGTTTTATGAAATACATGTAAAATTATTTAATTCCCGCCTCGTTTTATGTTTTCAAATTATTATCAATAAATTTATTCTTAAAGTTAATTTTTTTTATTTATTAGAGCTGTGTTTTGCTGCTACCGTTAAGTAATTTTTGAACTAAAACGGAATAAAAATTGGCCAAAAATAAAAAAATAAAATTTTGTCCAAAATAGATGAAAAATATTAAAATTTTAACGAAAATTTTAGAATATTGTTGGCAAGAGTGTGTAAATGAGGTACGGACGGCGCTACATTGGGCCAAAGTTGACCACCTCGAATGGAGTGCAAAATCAGTTCATATTTTTCTGCTGATATCTTTTCAACGAACATGTTCAACAACGTATTTTTTAGTACAGATAGTTCGAAAATCGATATAAACTAGGAAACCAAAAATGGGCGTGGTCCACCCACCTACCATATAAAGTAAAATTTAAAAAACTTGATGGTGGTATTTAGATTCGGCCAAGCCAAGTATAACATTCTCGTTTTATTTTTTTTCTTTTTTTTTTTTTTTTTTGATTTTAAAAAAATAAAAATTAAGTTTTTTATATTGTAAATCTTTTGACCCTGCTTTTATAAAAATATAAAAAAAAAATGAAAATACTTTCAAAGTGAGGTGAAGTATTTTACAAAAAAGGGAGTTTAGATATATTATTAGCTTTTTCTTAAAATTGAACTTTGATACTCAGTATAAAAAAATAGATCTCAAAAAATTATAAAAATTAACGAAAAAAAATGTATCTATCTTTTACAAAAATATATTAAATTTTTTTAAATTTGTGCTGCTCGTCAAAGATTTTCTATTCAGCAACAGATGTATAAACCCAAGTTTTTCCCCAGGGAAAAATTTTTGACTTCAGCAGCTCTATTACAAAAACAGGAAAAGAGTAGACCTAATACAACTCCCCAAAAAAATCTGAAATCACTGGTTAGTAAGATTTTCGTCTAATGGTACAAAATGTGTTAGAGCACAAATTATAAAAAATTATAGTGAGTAAATGAATGCGAAATTTAGAAAAATGTTTACTTTATAAAAGCTTTTTATAATGCAAACTGAAAAGCTTTTAAAGAAATTAAACTAATTTATAAAAGAGACAATTCTTAAAATAACGGTTTGTAAGTTTTCTTTTCAAAGCTTAACGTATTTAAGTAGAGAAAAAAATCTCTTATATTTATCACTTCAGTATAAGTGTAAACGTTAAAAAGCTTTCGCTAATTAAATATTAAAAAAACATACACAAACATTTCATTTATTTGTAATTTATTATTATAATCTTGTATTAAAACAAAATCAGCAACAAGGAATCATCATATTAAGTGGTACATTTACCATTTAAATCGTTGTATTTTGTTTTTATAAAACTCCCGACATGTACCAAAATAATACTTAATTGAAATTCCCAACATGTTCTCAACACAAATGTCGCAATAATCGAAAGAAAATAAAACTATGTATATATGCGCAAATTTTTTGGTTTTAAGGTAAAATAAATATCACTATCCACTCTCTATTAACATATTTATGTATATACGAATATTTATACATAATTATTAATTTTTATATTAATAATGCATTTTATGCATAAATAGGTACGACTAATATCTAATCCAATTAACCTAAAATTACAATTTACTTCAACAGAGTTGCAAAGAACACTCACAAAAAGTTTAAAAAGCTTTGGAACAAAAAGCAAACAAAAAACCCAACATTATTTTGGTGTTGGTGGTATAAAACTGCAAAGTCTTTTGAAATTTAAAACATTTCTTTGCTGAAGTTTGTTGTTAACGGTTATTACAACACCTGAAATTTAAAACAAAATAAAGGGAAAGCGGTAAAAAAAAATAAGCTCAAAAACTTCAACGAACAATTTTGTGAGTGGGGGAAACGCGCCAAATCAAACGATCGAAATTCTTTTGTGTTTGTTCAAATTCAATTGTAAGAGATTAATGATAGAGACAAATCACAGTGTATAAAAAAATATTTGAAAATTATTATAAAAAAAAATCCATGATGAAATTACAAAAATTTAAGGTGGTAAGTAACTTTGTATTTTTTTTTTTATTTTTTTTATTTTTTGGTTTTTGGCAAAAATCCAATTTGTTGTATGCGGTGGATAGAAAAACGCAAGTGTGTCTAAGGCGTTAACTTTAAGTTGATTTCTCTTGCATTGCCTTAATGGAATGTTGACTAACTGGATTCTAAATCATTTTTGGAAACAAGAGTAACTGTTACAAATTAAATAAAAAAAAATGGATATCTAACAATCGAAAAAATTAAAGTTATTTAAAACTAATTAAGCGGATTTGATTTTTATTTATTTTTAATGTTCATTAAATTCAGCCCAAGGTTAAAATATTGTCTTGACATAACTTAATGCTCTAAAAGAAATACCGTCTAACCGTTTTAAATTACTTTTAGAGAAAAAAAGGGTGTAGCAAAACAATGTTTTTATTATTATTGCTATTTTTAACTCTCGCTCTTTTTTCACGCTTAAATTACTTTATACATTACTACTTTTATTGTGTTTGAAAAATTAAAGCAAAGTAATTAAATGGATAAATATTATACATTGTAACGAATTGCATATACCCTGCATCATTCAAATACAAAGTAGAAACTATTTTTGAAAATAAAGGTTAAAATTTCATTTTAGCAATATTTATTAATAATAAAAATAAAACTTTTAGACTAAACTACATTTGCAGCTTTTAAATTTTTTACTGAGGACCCTAGTATCATAGCGTTGCTAAGGAAATTTCTCCATTTGTAAATATGTACATAAGAGTGTCCCGTGGAAACGTTTTTTTTTTTTTTTTGGATTTCGATGTAGGAAGATCTCTCAAACGATGCGTATTATTAAGCTGAATACAGAAAAAATATTTAAAAAATTGAAAAAATATTTTGGCCGAAAAAAGTTTCGATTTTTTATTGAAATGAGCATCAGCCAAAAAAATCGTAATTTTGATATGGTTATAGAAAAAATATTTTAAAAATTTTCCCCATGGAATTTTGTATCGCTAGAAGACTTTAGTGCATTTTTGATGATAAAATTTTTTGAAAATTATCTATTTTCGGCAGTACTTACTGTAATGGAAATTTTTAATATTTTAGCCATAAAAGGAACAAAATTATAAATTTTTTATCCATTTTACAAGAAATTATGTTTAATATTGTGATCTTATTTTCACTCAAGAAAATTTTGTTTTGTCCATTACATTTGTATCTTTCAAAATATTTTTAATTATTTCTATTTATAACAATTAAGGTCAATTTCGTGCTGTCCATGCGATGTGCTTTAGCAGAATCATAAAAATAAAAAACCAAACGTAAAATGCAAAAAGCAAAAAGCCCATTAATCCTTTCTGTTCTATATGAAACTATGAAATGTTCTTTCTTATTTTCCGAATTTTAAGACTATCTACTACGTTAACTATTTTGGGCACATCAACGAGATATAGCGCAAAATACGCATAATTACAGCAGAATTTATCCGCAAAGTCCAATATATGATCGAATGAGAAAAAAAAGTATAAACACGCAAACAAAAAGTGTAAAAGAATGGGAAAAAACTTAAGTAATTTTTAGCCATTTTTATAAGTTTTTGAATTTTGAACAACAGTCTTGACTATAAGAAGAAACCTATGGTGCTAAAATTTTGCACTCTATTGGTTTCAAGTCTTGTGTGTTTAGATCTGTAACCAATTTGTTTAAAATATCATAACCACAAAACTTATTAAGGATTTAAGTCAGTTTCAGCCAGATTAACAATTTTTGATAATGGCCCATATATCTAAGTTGCTGGCAATTGTTGCCAGACCTATGTTCAACACACAGTAAGTCGTGGTTCACACACAGCAATTTTACTACCCGTAATTCTAAGCTTATAGGAGAGAGAGGAGAAAGAAATACTTAACTTTTACATTAACTTTACCTCTCTCGCCCACGAAGTCAGAATTGCGGTAAGAAAAATTGCTTTATTTGTTTAACACGCTTAGAACTATTGATCCGTTAAACTCGCTATTACGAAATGAATGTGTAGTAATAAAAAAAAAAAAAAACTATTTGCAACTCATTAATTGAACTCATGATTGAACATAACTCAAAGAAAATATAAGTGTATGCATTATCATCGAAGAAAGATTTATAATTCTTTATATTCGAAAAATATTGTTTCCCACGACCAAAATGGTTATTGAAAACATTCCATCAAATTATTTAAGCACGCGCACAAACTATATTGTACATATATATTTCAATAAATAAAACATGTACATACTTATGTTACAAATGAAATAAAAAAATTAAAATATCTGATAATATTGAATCACTGTAATTCCAACTTTATTTAAAAATTATTTACATAAAATACTTAAACAACGATTATGACTTAAAAAGAGTTGAAATTAATCGTCGAATAAAAAAACACACAAATCCATTAAAAAAATCAACTTGTATATTGTTGACTGACATTCACTTAATAAAAATAACATAGTTTCCAAGTAATAATTCTAAACCTTATTGAAGGTAAATAAATACAACTGACTAACGATAGGGTATGTGTGTTATACTGACTCACTATTTATTATGCATTCATTCATTTATTTACACAGAAAAAAGTCTTTGTTCTGCAAAGAAATGGAATAGTTATTTTATTTTATTCTTATACAGATTCAAACAATCTCATAATTGTTTTTTTGTTAAATTTTTTTCTCAACAACTTTATGCCGGTTTCCATTATAAACTGTTAAATAAAACGATGTAATAGTATTTGTGGAATAATGCTTTCAATTAAATATTTATTTCATAGTTAATTTGTTTAAAATGCAGCTGCACTTTGTTACACTTAAAGCATTTTGATTTTTAATTTCACATTATTTTAAAAAAATCTTATAGATAGTTAAAACAATCTATAGCTATTAGGGTATTCACTCGAGTACTGTTTGTTCGATTAATCGGCGAATGAAAATCAAATAATTGTTCGATTAAATTAAAATCAAGAATTTCGAGTAACAATTTATTCGAGCAAATTATTCCGATTAATCGAATAATTCGAGCAAAAAAATATTTTAAATATTTCCTTTCTTAACTAATTTTTAGGATGTTTAAATTTTAGTTTTCTAAAAAATTTAGCTTAAAAACAATATTTCAAAATTTTTGTATAGAATGTTTTGAATATAAAACTGGTACCATAAATTGGAATTTTATTTAAAAAAAATGTATTTAGTAAAAAAACCGAATATATGACTAAATTGCAATACGTATAGAGGATGTGATAGTTTAAATGAAATTTGTATTATAGTAAGAATTTCGACTTAAAAATAAGTTTAGCATGTAAACTGGTTCTTTATTTAGGAATAGCTGAAAAAAGGATAGTCCAAAGTGCTTTTTCTCATTAAAAATGCAATAACTCAGAAACTAATAAATATATTTTCGCAATTCTTTCACAGTCTAACGGAGAAAAATCCAAATAATATATAAAATAAAATATTTTACATTTTGGTAGAAATTGTGGTTTAATTCATAATAGAGCTAATTATAATTCGTAGAGAGAAAGAATTATTATTCTTTTAAATTAACAATAAATTTGTCTATTAAATGGAGAAAAAAGTAATTATTTCTAACTAATTGCATATTTGACTAATTTGTTATACAAGTTTATATTACGAACTTTATACATTTGTATAATTTTAAATGATCAACTTAAGGCCTTCCAAATATTAAACATAATTAAACAATGAATTATAAAGCATTATAAAACCTTATACTCGAAATAAATCTTTAGTAGATCTCCGATACTTAAAAATATTGTACAAATACTTTGTATATAACTAAAAACATCTTTTGTACATTTGTTAGTATTCCAAATTAAAAAGTGTTAGTGTCCAAATTAAAAAGTGAGGTTATGAGACAAAATTGCAAATATTCCAAAATGGATAAAAACTGATTAATTTTAATTTTTATTAATTTAACTATCACTGAATATATTAAATTTTCGCAATTCTTTCACAGTGAAAGAATTGCAAAATAAACAAATATTTACAAATATTTAAGCAAAATTTAATTATTCTATTATTTTGGAGAGACTATTTCTTATTTTAAGCTATATTTTTGTTTTATTTTATTGAAAAATCGAGTAAAATTTTATGGTATAAATTAATCGAATAACTCGAGTAACTTAAAATCTTTATTCGACTATTCGAGTAACTTAAAAACTGCATTTTCGAGTTATTTGATTATTCGAACAATTAAAAAGTCGAGTAAAATGAATACTCTAATAGCTATACATATTTTATTTTTTGGAGCCAATATAATTTTTTGGGAGTTTACTCATTCCATATTTATTTTATGTAAATATTTTCTAGTGTATGTATGTACGTAATGCGTTCGTAAATTATATTCAAGGACGCCAAGATATTTAAAATTATGTATTTTTGAACTCAATGTAATGCGATTCATACATACTATTTGAAAAAAGTATAACAACATTTTAATTAAAATTATTGCACACTTATTTAAATATGAATTACACAACTCAACAAATAATTTTTTTATCAGTAGTATTTTTCGCATTTCATTTTTTTTTATGCTTAAAAAAGTCTAAAAACGTTTCCTGAAGCAAAATTTTAAAAATGGAACTATCAACTTCAAGAATTTTTGGTGCGATTTTCATCAAGTATTTGAACATTTAGTTTTTTTTCCAAGTATTTTTATTACATATTATTATAATTATTATTATTTTTAATTGCCGGAAAATATACACTCATTTGAATTTTGATCGAATGGAACTTAAAATGTCCTCATATTTTTTTGAAAAACAGTACAAATTGTTCTTTTTTTTAATATTCAGCGCATATATAGCCCGATTTGAGAAATTAATTTTTACTTTGTTGCTTTATTAAACATTATACAGAGCGCAGATTCGAAGATTTTTAGAAATAAATCAATAACTTTTAATTGGCTGGTTGGATTTACATAGTATTTTACGTAGGCGTAGCAGAGAAAGTAAAATTTTAAGTAGTCACAAGAGCTGAGCTATGAGGGCTCAAATTCAATTCTATTTTGACATAGAACATTTCTAACCACTTGCCAAACTTTGGTTTCTTTCCCGATTTTAAAGATTTTTATATAATATTAAAACTCTTGATAAGGCCTTTCAAAAACATGTTTACACATACTATTTATCTCTTTTAATTTTCGATTTATATGCATTTTATTTTCAATGCAATTTCATCCATCTCAATTTTACAAAATCTGGGTCAAGTTTTTTCTTATATAGCCCTACATTTTTAACTGATTTTTTAATTAGTTAAGGAACAAAATTATATATCGAAAAAAATAAATTTGTAAACGATATCTTTATTGAGTACAAAAATAACCGATTCTTAATTTGAAAATTTATAAAAATGAACAAATAGATTATAGATAAAAATTTCAAAAATATATATATATTTTTTTTATTTATCCATATTAAAACAAAATGTAAGCATATAAAATATTCATATCTCTTTTCCCTGAATTATGCGCTATTTCCGACCCCTTTGAACAACTTATGTCAATAAACATAATATTTTTCCATTTTATTAAGATAGTTTTAGTTGTTATTTATTAAATATTATTTATTTGTTTACTGTTTTTTCCTGCCGAAAAACTTTGTCTTCTTATTTTTCTTAAGAATTTATTGTGAATTTTAAAAGAAAAGTGTGAAAAATGTGAAATACTAAACATACCCAATACACTCCAATAATACGCTAATATTGAAATCATGCATGTTTCACATAAAAATAAACCAGTGCATTATCACCTGAACTCATGGATTTACTACTTTTTAGCATGTTTTTTTTTTTTTTTTCTGGTTAGTTATAAAAATGTCACTTATTTTACCATGATCGTGTGCGGATTTAAAGGGAAATTTGAATCTTTCAACTTAAAAAAAAAAACTAGGGACTAAATTTTTACTTAATTGGTACTAAATTTTTGTAACATACCTTCTCTTCAAAACATAATTGACATATTTTATTTAATTTTTATTCATTATAATATAAAAGGCCCTTTAAGGCAGATTTAAACATACCTACATATCGTCACCTAAAAACCACAATTTAAAATTTGTTGCTTTAAAATTAAGCAATTAAGTAAAAATTGTTAATCGTTCTCTTAAATCATAAATAGATAAAGCATAAAACAATCTTCGAACCAAATTTCCTTTAAATGGAACAAATTTTACAACGGTTTCGCTTATGAAATTGATGTTACGGCCTTTTGACTTGTTAATATTGATTTCATTTTTGAAGATATGAATATGAAAATTTTTGTGTAGATGTAGTTTGGGTCAGTGCATTATAATAAAGTAAAAACCCAACATCTGATTTTTCAGTGGTTAAGGTCTTTTGCATTTTAGGTGACGATATATTACTAAGCTGATAACTGGAATTAAATTTAGCATAATATATGTACATATATACAGTACTGTGCAGAACAAAAGCAACAAAATTAAGGTTATTATAAATGTTGAATTATTTTTTAAAGTTTTACATTTCGAACAAAACTAATTTCATAATATGTATGTATAGTTAACACATTTTGGTACTAACAAACATTTGTAGTTTAGAAGATGAAAATTTGTTTTTTTTTTCGTAAAAATGAGAAAAATATTGTTCTCTATATGAAAGTGTGCGTTCGAAAAAATCTTAACATATATAATATTCAATAACTTGGAAATGGTTGACTTTATAGTTTTTTTTTTTTTTTTTTTTTTTTGTTTAATTGATTATTTATTACAGATTACAGAAAAATATTACTTTTGTAGTTCTAACCACTACTTATGAACTTGTGGACCATTTTTGGTAACCCTTCCGTTTGAGATTTGATATTTGCTTTAGTCACTTTTTTGGAACAGTATGCACGTCTTCTTTTAAAATCTTCCGTATTTTGGGACACCTTTTTTGTGCTCTTCAAATCACTTTTCACAAGAGCTCAATATCTCCCCAATAGTCTAAGCTATGGACAATTTTGAAAATTCACCTCTCTTGGTACAAAAACTATGTTATTGTTTTGGTACCACTACAAAGCTTTTTTACCGTAGTGACATGATACCAGGTGGGTCTAAAATATGTGGACACGTTGTACTCTCTTACGAGAGAAAGAAGTCTTTTTTGCAGATATTCCTTTATGCGTATTTTGATATTTATAGATCCGAATGTATCAAAAGACTTTCCTGTTTTGCCGCAACTGCAAAAAGCTTGCTATACCAGGAATTTTGGAAGAATTTTTTTCTGTTTTAGGGTCCTAAACTTATCTTTAAATTGCCTCGAGCATTAACAATAAAAAGTTTTGACACATAAGCTGTGAAAATTCTGCCAGCACATACGTTTCTTCGTCAATTATACAACTTGGGTATTTTTTATGAAATTTGGTTTTAATTTCCGTGTCCTATTCTTGGCTTCTAAATTTTTTCCAGCATTCATGTTTGGAACTTTTTGGACTTTGTATGTTATCAGCTCTGCATTAACTTTAAATCTTCGCACCAAATAGTCGAAGCACTGAGACAACTGAGCTTCTTTTCTATCAGATGTGTTTAGAGTTTCTTTCAATATTCTTTCAAGTTTCTGGCTTTCCCAATATCATGTAGTCGTTTTTTCTTTCCGAAACAGGTTTCATATTAATGGTCAAATTCTCCTGATACTGTTTAGTAACATTAAACACAGTTTGACGACATAAATTTAATTCTGAGGCCAATTATCTGTAGGACCTATTTGGATTTTTTTTAATTTTTTAATAATTTGTAGCACGTAAATATTTTTTGTCACTCATTTTGATGAAAATCACGTCAAATCAACACTGTTGTTATTAAAAATAATAATCGAAGTATTTTTTCATGATAACTAGATCAAAAAAAATTTTCAATATTGATTACGAAAAAAGTTATGAGGCAAAACGTGTGTTAAGATTTTTTCGATCACACTCCTTATATACTCTGCTCAAAGTCCATTGAGATAATTTAAAGAAGTTACAGGCTAAGCGATTCAGAACTGCTCTGTGAAAAGCTTATTCAATAAATGTAAATTTTTTTATTTCTGTTTTTATACAGGAAAAAATTATAATTTCATATAAATACGTTGCTTTCTTCCTAAAATCAACAAAATTAATCATATTAAAAAAGAAAAGTACTTTATTTAATTTAAAACCGTACAGTTCCAAAAAGTGATTTTGGGCACAGAAAATATGTAATTATAATTGTACTTGAATTCTAGTGAAAAAACTATGTCCTTTTCTTAGAAATCTAATGAAATTTTTATATTTTTAGGTTAATAGGTTATTAAAAAGTACAGAAATTTCGTTATACATAGAGAAATATCATGTTTAATTCTATGTTTTGGTATGGAAAAAAATGCGAAATATATTTTAAAACTTTTGAAGGATTGGATTAAACGCAATTGCATTAAATTGCTGCTTAACATTTTTTAACCATGTGGTCTAAAACTCAGACACATGATCTGTGAAAGATTTTTTATGCGACTTTAACATTAATGCAGTCCAAAGTGTTGAGTTGTCAACAAATTCAAATGGAAATCATTCTATAGAAATCAATTAACTATTTAATCGCATTAAAACTACTTAATTTTTCAGAAAATATAAAATATAGCCAAAATTTACTAAAAAATCCCTTTGGGAAAAAATTTAAAATATTTTTTCTATAATGAAAAAAGAAAAACTAGACTTTTTTGCCAAAATGTATCAGACTTGAGGTACAATGAACAACTTTTCAATATTTCACTCAAAAAATGAACAAAAGTATGATAATTCCATATACAGTTTTGAAAAAAATGTATACACATATACAGTTACGGACAAAAAAAAATAGGGTCAAGTATGATTATTTGAATTTTTTTGAGTTTTCGACAAAATTTTATGCAAAACAATAAAACTTTTAATGCCAAATCATTGCGAATATATTGGATTACAAACCCATACAAAAATAATACCCGTAAACATTATCCCGAAAACGGTACATCGTCTCAAGCACGAGAAGTCCTTTTTCAGTGTGGACAAAAAAATAGGGTCAGCAGTAATTTTGTTAAAATTTTTTAAATTTTTTTGAAAAATATTTATAAAACTTTACTTTTTTTAAATCTCGATAACGATATTTAAAATAAAATACTTAAAAAAGATGAGAATCATCGATGATCTTCAATTCCGAGAACTATTTGTAACGGAATGGATCTATAGATTTGCCACTTTAAAAATATGAGTAAAATTGAAGGTTCCAACAAAAGATACGTACCGAAGTCGATCATTATAGTTAAATAATTTTATTTTCAATTAAATGGCAGAACTTTAGATCAATTAAAAAAGATTAAGTGCAAAAAAAGTTCTTCGGAAACGGAAAATCATCCAAAAATGTTTCCAAGTCTGAATATTTTAATTCTATTAATTCAGTTCAAAATCGATTTGGAACATAAATTTGTTCTGGGAACATAAGAAAACAATTGGAGGAAACATTATTTCTTTGGAAGACCATTCTAGAGTTCCCTGATGCTGAGATATCGACCTGACAATTTGAAATGGTAGTAACCCTCTCCGATATATTACAAACACCATTATGCTTAATTGTACATGGGGTATTTAATGTTTCCAAATCTATACTTTTTGGACCCATGCAAAAGTTTTACTACCAAATTTAACATTTATATTCATCTATAAAATAAATACTAATTTTTTTAGAGGTTAAAACGCAATTCTTATACTGTTGGGTACATGAGGATATTATTTGAGGTCTTTCCCGGTCTGTATTATAAGACTGGGGCTTTCCAGAATGGTATTTGGAGTAAATATTGTTTTCGCCAATTGTTTTCTCATGCTCTCAAAAGAAATTTAAATTCATACCGAATTTTTAATCAACTTATTGACATTAAAAGTCTAGGACTTGATCAAAAATTTTGGTAGTTTTCTGTTCCTAAAGAACTTTTTTTACATTAAATCATTTTAAAGTGTCTATAACTGCTGCCTTTTAATGGAAAATATAATTATTTAACTACATTGATCGATTTCGGTACTTATATTTTGTTGAGACCTTCGATTTTACTCATATTTTTAAAGTGCCATATCTATAGATCATTTCCGATACGAATAGTTCTCGGAAATGAAGATCATCGATGATTCTCATCTTTTTTCAGTATTTCATATTAAATATCGTTATCGAGGTTTAAAAAAAGTTAAGTTTCATAAAAAAATTACAAAAAAATTTAAAAATTACTGCTGACCCTTTTTTTTTTGTCCACACTAAAAAAGGACTATTTTTGCTTGAGACGATGTACCGTTTTCGGGATAATGTACATATTATTTCTGCAGTCAAGTCAAAAATATGCATTGTTTAAGTGGACTTCATAGCAGCTTTGTTTCAAGGGGGTATGAATTTTCTTAAATATCTTTTATAATCTTTTTTATGCAAAATTTGTAATACTTTTATATTGATTGAATTTTTACTGCTAAATCGTAAAGCTTTTTTAATAAATATAAGCCACATTTTAACGCAATTGTTTGAAGCGAATGACATTGTGTTTTAAATTGCTCAAATAACCATCGTCAAAAGTAGTTGAAAATCAAATTTTAGCCAACAAGATATGTATGTATTTTTTATTGCGAAAAATATAATAAAAAATATTTAATACTATGATTATGTCAACAATTATGTATTTAATTCTGCGTAAATTGTAACATTAATTCTAAGAAATGAAAACATACATCGTTAAAAATTCTTAATTGTGGTATTACTTCATACTTTTAAATTTATATTGATACAATTTTTCTTGCTTCAAATTGAAAATTATAGAAAAATCAAGTTCCTTGTTTGCTGTTATTCAACATACATACATTTTTCACCTGAATAACCAAAAAATTCCTAATAAAAAAATTAAAAGAAAAACTAAAAATAATGCTGTATGTAAGGCAAAAATATTTATAGTAAAATATACTCGTAGTACAAGTAAACTAGTTTCATAATCTGGCCAAATTGTATTACAACCACCAACACCAGCACATTGTTATGGCGTAATCAACCAAGTGCAACAACGTTTAGTAATTGCAATAAATGTAATTTTTGGGCGTTATTGAAAACGAAAGTAATATTACAATTTATATTGAATTAACAATTTTCTTTTAAAACTAATTGCTTTCTACATTTTCCATTGGAATTTCAAAAACTATTGTTAATCATCAAATTTTCAAAATACCATATTATTTATAAACCTTTTGTCCCCAAATCAATGGTAATTTTTCCTTTGCAGATATAATTGTAGTATGTGCGTATGTGTATGCGGTTTATAATTGACATTGGAAAAAATGTAATAGCTATTATCATTGGAACTATTTATTTCCTTAATAATCTTCAAAAACACATTATTTGCAACAATTATATAAACTTGTTTTTGTTTTTCATTTTACGTTTTTGTCCCCGACAGTGAAAAGAAATGTAACAGAAACATAAAATACTTTAACTAGTCATTTCATATAACTTATTTACATACTACACGTACTTTTTCCAACTATTAAAACAAATTATAAAAAAAATAATAATGTTATAAAAAATATTACATAATCATGTGAACTATATTCATTGGAATGGTATGTGAGTATGTATGTATTTATAAGATTGTATGTGATAAATGTGTATTTATACAAAGTGGACTAGTTACATGCAATTTTTTGTTTATTAAATGGCCAAAACATTCACAACAAACTCTCAATTTAATTCAATTTACTCTCACTTTTTTATTTATTTATTTATGTAGTTGTTGTTAATTGCCATTGGTGGTACTAATAATAAATAGTAGTATAAATCATATCAATTGCATTATGAAAATAAAAATTGAAATCTTTTAAATTTTATTTACAATTCCTAAAAACCGGCTATGACTAAATACATTTATCCATCATCCAGACAGAACATGTTATTTGTCACTACCAACAATAACAACGTTAGAAATACATACATATACATATTTATATATGTATGTATTTATAATTCCAAATCAATCTCGGCAGGGATCTATTTTACTGTTCAAACTTGTTTGTTGTTTTTACCAAAAGAGTAAAAAGATTTTTGTTATTATTATTTCTCATATTACAAATTTTTAAACCGATTAAATATTGTAAGTTCCATTTTTCAGTTTTAACATACACATGTATATAAAATCTTTTATATATTTACCTTTTTTTTTGGTGTGAATGTGATTTATTGTATATGTATGTATAAATTTATGTATTGCAAGTGTATACTGCAATAACATATACTATTATGACTTCATCGATTTAATATGGTCAATCTTAGTCGTGTTTACAGAATAAAGGTAAAAAAAATACACGGCGTGACAGTGAAAATAAACTTTTAAAAATTTTAAAACTTTAAAAATTAATCTTCAGTTTTCTTTTGGACAAAAAAATGGAATTGAACGTCTCAAATAATTCGTAGTTTTCAGCTAATGAAAAAAATAATATTTTAAACATTTTCCCAATGAGATTTCGTTCCGCTGGAAGACTTAACATTTTGATGGACAATTTTTTTAATACAATGCAACTTCAAAATATATTGCCCATAAAAGGAACAAAATTATAAAATATTTTTACATTTTATAAAAAAAAAATATATATATTGAAATATTTTTCGCATGATGTACTAAAAAGACCAAAATTTTTACATTTTTTGGATACACATTTTAAGACAAAACCCAAAACTTTTTTTGGACAAAATGTTCTAGACCCGCTAGTAGGTAACTGAAGATCAATTTTAAATATTTTTTCCATATTCAGGTCAGGTCTTCCTACAATTTTCTGAGGGAAACTTTAATATGTATTTTTTTTATTACATTAATTCAAGTTTTTCGGAACTATTAACTTATCAGAAATATACATTTTTGTATTACTTTTTCAAATAGAAGAAAAATAGTTAAATTTAAAATTTTTAAACACATTTCGAAAGACACTTATTACATATAAAGTATACGCAACACAGTCTGAATCTCCTCCTACTACTAAACGGATCGAATTGAAGGTGAAGTAGTTTATGAAATACACTATTTGTACTCAACCAAACATAATTAACATACTTACTCTATATTTTACCAAGACAATAAAGAAACTGGAATCTACAACACATTTTGCACAATATTATTTTTTTAACAATTATTTTTATCGAGAACAAAAAATGATTGTATGGTATTAATATGTGTATGTTTATTTAAATTACTTATAGGCCGTATTTGTTATCACTACATTTTCAACTGTCTGTCTAGTCAATGCTCAATACCCTCCACAACGTCTGGCAATACCTGGAGCAGCACCTTCACCTGTAGCACGACCCGTTGTGCGTTTAAGGCGACCAGTAACAGCAAAATCACAAAACTTTGCCCAAAACAATGTAGCCCCTCGTATAATTGAAGAATCTAAACCAGTTACTGAATCAGGAGAAGACGAAGGACCTGATGCTTATTTGCCTCAACTTTTGAGAGAGCAACAATTGGCTCAAGTACAACAAGCACAATTTCAACAAACTGCAGCTGCTTTTCTTAACAACGAACAAAATGCTATACACGAAACGCCCATTTCACACCTTTTAAGCAGTGATGAACCATTGTCCAATAGTAACTTATTCTCGACAAGATTTCCGGAACGTCCATCCCCACCAACAACACCCTCTGCCAAACAAGTTTTCAATGATTTCGGTATAGGATCTAATATAATAAATAGCCCTAGATTCAGTCAAGACAGACAACAAACACCACAACAAGCTCCTCCACAGCCGCCACCACCACAACAACGTGAACGTGTCCATGTTATTCGAAACAGGCCTAACGAAGTAAGAGAAACAAGACCACAATTTGTTGCTCAGCCTGTTGCAGTTCAATCACGTCCAAGACCAAAACCCATACAAGCTCGCCCTTCATTAGAACAAAATCAAATACCATTGCAAGAAAGAGACAGTCAACAAAATAGCCGCCGTCAACGTCCAGTAGCACAAACCATACGAAAATGGCGCGAAGAAAATGAAGATGGCAGTATTACCTGGGGTTATGAAAATGATGACGGCTCCTTTAAGGAGGAACTTATTGGCACCGACTGCGTAACAAAGTTTGTATTACAAAGATTTTGTATTTCTTTTTTATTGCTATTAATTTATTTAGAGGTACTTATGGCTACGTAGATCCTGATGGCAACAAACGTGAATACCATTATGAGACCGGTATCAAATGTGATCCCAACAAACGCAATGAGGATGCTGAACTTCAAGACAACGGTTTCATAAACTATGAAGAAAACCGAGCGGTTCTACCTAATGGAATCGAAATCGATATGTCACAAATAGGCAAAAAGAAATCAAAAAGACCAGGAGTAAATTATAGAAACTAATGTTCATTAAGCATAGGGGCTTGATACGATTCTGAAGTCATCAAGCATCGTCAGCTCTTAAGTAGTTTATAAGTTTTATATCTATGTGAATACTTTACTTTCATTGTTTTACATTTTATTAAAAAAATTTAAATTAATAAAATCAGAAATTTAAATTCTTACCATATTTTATACATTTTAAGAATAACTGACGGGATTGCAGTTAAATGTTGATATTAAATAAAACATAAACCAAAAACACTTAAGTCTTCTAGTTATTAAAAAAAATGAATGTAGTGCAGGATTGAAGATGTACATTTGTATGTTGCTAATTGTTTAATAGGGACGTTGGCGTCTAATGGGTGGCAGACGGTTTGGTGGTGTTATAGATATATCAAGAAAATCTCCAATACAAAATTTTGCTTGAGCCAACGTTTTGTTGTCATCAGCTCCCTTTTGTCCAGTACACGTTACTCCTATTTCTCGCATTTGAAAGTGATTATTACGATAATTGGGATAAACTATCGCAAAGTCGAAATATGTTCCCTTTTTCCGAGTATCTGGATTAACATCACGCACAAGTGACGTTAACTCATGTAATGAAGCATCCATCCAAGTATAAATTTGCAACTCATTTGTAGGAACATTATTATACATATATTCCGAAACTGAGTGATGTCTTCCAGTGGAGCAGAATACTCTCAACAGTAATGGACAAGTCTAAAAGATGCATGCATTAGTGATACCAAGTTGGTACATTGTGCATATAAAGATTTTCATGTATTTACCTTTTCTCGATCAATTTGTTTGGTTTGTGGTTTTTCTTCTACAATCATAGATTCGACATTTGCCATGATTAAATTTATTTAATGTCCTTCTATTTGAAATAAGAATAAAACAAAATTAACATTAAAAAATAACTATATTTTCTACTATTCTGTCCGGCTTTTCACAATAGCACTGAAGTTGGCTGCAGTTGGTTTTCGTTAAATATATACTTGACGTTTAGGGTTACCTATCGCCTTCGAAAAATATTTATCCGGAACAATTTATTTCAAATAAATAGATATATTTTGTTCACACTTATTCGTTTTCGACTTGTTTTTTGAAAAACACAATGAGTTCAAAACATCACTGTTCACTTATCATTTTATTGTGTTTTTCGTTTTGGCCTGTTTTTCGTTTTCCATAATATTTTCACAAAATTTTTGGTTTAAATAAAAATTTCACACACAAACACTTTCTTATACAAAAAATAAAATAAAATATATGAACTTGCCTGATACTTAAATATTTATATTTCAAAGTGTAAGAGATCTTTCATTTATTACATTGAAGAAACTAGTTGATTCATTCAACATTTATTTATTTCAAATTTCCGAGAATAATAAAATCAACGATTCTGTTGTATAAAATATATAATAAAAAATATTTATTCCAAATTTCCGAGAAAAAATCACCGGCTCTGTTGAATAAAAATATTTTTTTTTTTTAACATTAATAAAGGTTTTTCGTACAGCTGACCTTTGGCTGGGATCAGAAACTTAATCACAAGTAAAAACGAATTCTTTCACCACTTTTCATCAAAAGTAAAACTAAGTGTATATTTTTAGCTTGTTTGGAAGTTATTAATAACTACTTCCAAAAATGTGAAAACAAATATATTTTGTATAATATTAAATGATCAATGCCTTCTAAATATTGAACATAATTTAACAATGAATTATAAAGCATTCTAAAACCTTGTACACAAAAATTATTCTGAGTTTTATTTAGAACAATTGAAGTCGCAAGATAAATATTTTTTTTTTTTAATTATTTAAGAAGCTAGTATCTTTTATCCTGTAGTTTTGATACTAAAGATGTTGCGTTATGTTTTTGCTATAACTAAACCATTAAAATACATTTTACGCTTAAAATGATTCTGCGTTTAGTAGATGGGTAAGTATGTGTCCAAATTAAAAAGTGAAGTTATAAGACAAAATCGCTAATTATTCCAAAGTGGATAAAAACTCATCATTAATTTTTATTTTTATCAAAAGTATTGATAATCACCTTTAATTGGGTATCATTAGTTTTTTTCACAATGTAAAAACTAGTAATTTTATACTATAGAGTTACAAAAATGAGAAAAGGCACTTCGGATCACCTTTAAATATAAAATTTGATTCGAATTGATAGACCCAATTCGATAGACCTATTTATTTAACTATCAATGAATATATTAAATATAGAGAAACAATTGCATTATCAACGCAAAAAAGACAAATATTCATAAATTTTTACGCAAATTTTAATTATATATTATTTTGGAAAGACCATTTCTTGTTTTAAGCTATATTTTAGTTTTCTTTTTTGATAAAACAATAAGCCACGCAAAACGCTTGTTTTATTGTACCCTTCAACACAGGTGTTAAGGATATATATAAGTTTGTCATTCCGTTTGTAATTTACACAATTTTTTTTTTTTTTTTTTTTGATATTTTCAGGATCCTTGTATATGAGCATTGGAATAACTCACTTCGAAGCACTTTAGAGGTACAATAAATACAAAAAATTATGTCATAAATCTTTTAGGAAATACTTATAAATTATGTTCAAATAAACGGTCTTCGTCTCCCCTTACATCTAAGGGCATTTGGACCCACATTTGTGAACCATTGTGCTCTATACGACGATGCGAAATCTAGGAAATAAAAAATTGTTATGTTCACCTTTCAGCCGGCTAACAGCCGATTTTGAGCCGCCGCCGACAATTTTTAAGAAAGCCGTCGCCGCCGTTAAAATCTTTCGGCCCAGATCTCTGCATGGGAAATATAAAACAAAATACATACAATTATTGAAAGTTAAATTAATATAAAAAGTTAAGTTTCTTCGTTCATATTAATCTAATAATATAAAATACTGAGTAACTGAAAGGAATAAGTATAATAAAAATTACACATATATCTTGTTTTTGTCTAAATTTTCCAATATTGTATTGAATTATTTACTGCAGTTTTTCATCTGGAAAAAATCGTCATGTAGGTATTTTAAACAACAACAATATTTTGTTTTTTACGAAGTTAAAACTAATTGAAAAAAAAAAAACATTTAATATAATTATTAATTGGACAAACATTTTGAGACTCTTATATAATTGTTTGACTAGAAGAAAAATAAACAATAAAAATAAAAGAAAAAACGAAAACAAACAAAACTATTTGCAATTACACTCACAAAAACAAGTCGGTAATATTTAAAGTGCAGTAGGTAGATACAGGACTTTGATGTACAAGATGCCCAACATAAATTATATTCGAATTCTATTACAGATTTTTTTATTTTAACAGGGCCGGAGATCTTATTTTGTTCCGAAATAATATTTTATTTTTAACGTTGATAAAAGTATATCCGTGTAACCGGTTTTCGACCGGAATTTTCTCCTCTACTAAAAATATTTTGTAAATTGCGGTGTATTAATAAAAAATGCAATTTTTTTATTAATACACCGCAATAAAATATTATTTCGGAACAAATTAAGATCTAATAAAGGGCTATAACATTTTTATATTTTTTACAAATATCAAAATGCCCCTAGCATAGTCGAATAGGTTGGGTGAGATATTTATTTCAATATGTTCAGAATTTTTTTTTTTTTCGTTAATAACTCAAGATTCACATCGCGTGGTGCTATGGACAAAATTTAGTTATAGCCCAAATGGTTAAATTATATATTATTAGAAAGGTATTTGAACGTACTTTTTAATATAATTTAAATTTGCATATGTATAAAAAAAGATATTCAGAAAAATATATCAAAACTTGAGGTCCAAACTCATACTAAGGGCGAATCGGATCATCCAGATTCAACTAGACAAATATATGTCTTTTTTATTTAATATATATAAGTTGAAGCATCAAGTCCGAATTTTCCATCTAAAAATAGTTTTTCCACAGCTCATAATTTAAAAAAATATCAAAGCGTTGGTACTCTTTTTACTGAAGACAATAACATACATAATAATTGTATTGTGTATATATATAATAAAATGTTAAATAAAAAAATACTACTTTTGTTATAGAATATGTGAGTTAAGGTATGTCATCCGTATTACCGAATAATCTTGGTTATCGAGTTTATACAGTACTAATTTTTTACTTACCCATTACGACTTTTCACTTAAAAAATTTTACGGCATAAGAAAGTGTATTAATAAATAAATGCACAAAAAATTCGCGAAAAATAATACCTCAAATTTTGAAACGAGATCAGATTGAGTTCCTATTGTTGTACTCTATCTAATACGTGAAACAGATTCCAAACAATACAATCGATTGAAATAGTTGTTATCACAAAAAAATAAAATAAATTCGCTTAAAAATATATATAGTTGTCAGATAGAATGAATTTCATATATGTATACCTATTTATAAATCTTTTCAAAAACATATTAAGTTTTGAGATATGAGCCTTCAATACTTCATAAAGTTCATAATAGTTGGTATATTAGAATGTTGTAGTTGCAATCAATACATAATATATGATTTTCTTTTGTAACGATTATAATTATTTTTTTTAGCTTCCATAATGTCTTCTTCACAATCAAATGTGCAAAGTAATGATAACACTACAGCGGCTAACAAAGGTATGAGTCACAGTAAAATAAATTCTACTCAGAATAGTAGCGGTTCTGAGAGTATGGATAAAGTATCCCCTGATCAAGATATATATATAAACCCGGCCGATGGTTTACCAAGTCAACATCCAACATTGGCTGATGGTGAAGTCGACAGCAATGCCGAGCCTGAAATAGATCCTGATTCATTTGATGATTTACCAACATCAATTATAGTCACTAATATACATTCAGAAGTGTTTGCTAGTCCTCAACTGAAACAGGAAATGGAGGATTTGTTTCGTATGTTTAGCGAAAAAGCTACATTTCAGTGGTTGCGCAGTTTTAGAAGACTTCGTGTTAACTATGATACTGCTATTGCTGCTGCGAATGCTCGTATTAAATTGCACCAATATGAATTTAATAAAAAAACTGTAATAACGTGCTATTTTGCGCAACCAGTAACTCCTGTATCTAACAAAAACCTTCAACCACCAGCTCCGGTTAAACAATTCCTAATATCCCCACCAGCTTCTCCTCCAGCCGGCTGGGAACCAAGAGAAGAAAATGAACCTTTAGTTAATCATGATCTATTGGCAGCTTTAGCAAGTCTTACTCCTGGCGAATCTCACGAGTTACATCCACAAAGTGAAGACCAGCCCGCTATTATTGTGCACACAGCAAGATTGCCAGAAACTGCAACAGATGTCATTAATACCGATTCAAAGTTGCCAATAGTACCGACTAAATGCCCCGAAAGAGCATAAACATAAAAAATCAAAAAGGAACGAAAATAATCAAGTCATAATGAAGTTTGTGTCAGACTTTACATGTTGCAAACTATAAAATTATGTATTATTTTTTTGTTACATGTAGGCTGTTGTTTGTTTTAAAACTAAAGCTAATTAATTATAATAGAAAAAAAAAACGAACAAAATATGTTTGAAGAAACTTAATGTAAAATGCAAGATTAAAGTTGTTATTTGAAGTTCTATTAAGTTTTAGTCGTTCTATTAAAGCACTGGCTGAAACGAAACAATTTTAATTAACTATATTTTTGCTCTTTTCAATGTGGATTTCTTAAAGCCACAATTTTTATTTTTCTTGCTTACGATAGAGTTGACAGGAACTCCGATTTTTTAATTGTAAACTGCAAACACCTACTTGGAGCAAAATACTTGGAGCAATGTTGAAACTGTCGCAAGCATCGAATCGATTAATGTCTTTTAGACTTGCAACCATACGAATGATATTGTGATTAAGTATAAAATATTTATATTTATATATATATTTCTATTTTTTTTTTTTTTTTTTTTTATTAGGTATTAAAAAGAGAAAAGTTATTAAAAATAAACCATGAATTTATGTGTGTATTGTCTACATAACTAAGTCCTAAAACTCATGGCTTGTATGTTCACTCACACATACATTTAGTATAAGATTATTTATTAAAATTGCCTAAATTCGATATATTGTTAAAAATGAAATGCATAGATGTTAACAATGAAAAAATTTAAACCGCAAACAAATTGAATACTTTTTATTTATTTTTAATAATAAATTGATGAAATTCGAAAAATATTACAATAAATAAATTATCTCTTGTTGTACTAATTTCTTTTCTAATATAAATATAAGAAAAAAAAACACAAATATAACAATGTATGTATTAATATTATAAGCTCTGCTTTAAATGTGCCCGGAGCTTATTTAGTTCATACTGTAAAAAAAATTTATCAGATTTATAATGCACACATCCTCACTTTAACTAACTAAAAATAAAATAAAAACTTGTGTATTCTTATGTAGTTAAAAATACATTGTAACTACATAAAATTTATGTGAAATACAAATAATTTAAATTTATCCTCTCCCAATCCTTACAAGAAGAAACACTTAAAACAATTTAATATATACTATCGAATCACAAAATTACCTGTATATAGTTTAAGTTAAAATAAAAAATTTATGTATTGGAAAATGTTTAATGAATTAAAAATAAATAAAAATAAAATTAATGATGATATATTGAATGTAATCCAATAAAAAAAAAAAAAACTATGACTCTGTATCATTTCTAACTGCAGCTGAAGACACAAACAAATTATTATTTCTTCTTAATATATAGTAACATTTTATTAAAAAAAAAAAAACAATATCGAACAACAAATAAACAATAATTTTTAATATTTGGAATGTAATTTGAACACGTACAAACATACTTTACAATTGTGTATAAAAATTTACTTGGTTATGTACAAGATGTATGTGTGTTTGTTTGTATTGCTTGTGTTTGAATCAGTGAGTATACGTTATATTTTTAAATTAGTTTATTTAATAAATTGTTAAAACACTTATTTTTCTATGGTTTTTAAAGGTACCATTTGCTCTGGATCATCTGGATAGACGCTGCTATGTCTTCTTGGCTTTCTACCAGCACATTGACTAAACCATGTGTCACCTTTGCCAAAGTTTTCACCATCTTCAATAGATTCAGGCATTGGTTGATTCATTGTTTCTGGCAAGAACATTACCCAAACACCCGAAACCAAAGCGAGGACACCAAACACTACGGCAGGAATTTTTGGATCGAACGAATCCAAGAGAGTAATTAGTGGAGTAAGTGCTCCAGATAAACGAGCACACATTGATCCCAAGCCCATAGCTGAGTTTCGAACCACGGTTGGGAACAATTCGGCTGAATAATTGTAAATGACACCAAATGAACCGGCAATAAATAGTTTTCCCATCATCACTATACCAGTTGAAACTGTGCTACCTTGTTCAATGAAGGCAGCTACCATACAACAAATACCACCAGCTAACATAAGTGTGCTGGTAATTGGTCGTCTTCCTAGGCGATCTAAAACTAAAACTATCGTAAAATAGCTGGGGAATTCTACCAAACCCATAATGAACAAAATTAAATAAGGATTTCCATATAACTTTCCAGCACTCAAGGACAGACCATAATAAACTAATGAATTTGCAAACCAACAGAGACAGACATTTAACGTTTTCATACGTAAGTTTGGAGTTTTGAAAAGATCGCTCAAACCAGCACTAGCCTTTTCTTCAGTTGCTTGTTGGGTCTTTGCTTTTTGAATGAAATATTGTTTGTCAATAGGAATACCAGAACCATTGATTCTTAGACCCTTTGCCACAATATCTACTGCTTCACTAGCGCGTCCTTGCATCCATAGCCAGCGTGGTGATTCATCCAACAGCCACCAGTGTCCTAAGAATAGAACACCATGTAATCCATAAACCACCTGCAAAAACTGGCGATCTTTTATTAAGGCGCCCCATCCAGCTACCAACA
This sequence comes from Protophormia terraenovae, assembly GCA_951394005.1. Classification (NCBI taxonomy): domain Eukaryota; kingdom Metazoa; phylum Arthropoda; class Insecta; order Diptera; family Calliphoridae; genus Protophormia; species Protophormia terraenovae. The sequence continues at coordinate 2,400,486 of OX596073.1, forward strand.
TTATACCTCCGGCGAATACAGTCTAAAACAAAATACTGTGAGCGTCAAAAGAAACTGTACACCAGTGGCATTTATGTTTAAACTTTTATTTTATTATTTTTTTTATAATGTAACTTAAAATTTTTTTAGTTTTTATTTATTATATGTCCTTCTTAAACTTTTTATTAAAAAACAAAAACAAAACTTTAACAACAACAAAAAATATATAACAAAAACAAATAAATCTTCAAATTCCACGCATCAAAAGAAACTGTACATTATTTCTACATTAAAATAATAACGTTAGTTAAAAATAATTAGTATTTAGTTTGATTGCCATTTGCTTTTATTACAGCTTGCAGTCTTCTGGGCATCGATTCCACAAGTTTTCTAGTAACTTCAGGGGAAATTTTCAGCCATTCCTCCATTATAGCTGATTTGAGGGAATCCTTGCTTGTAATTTCCCTTTTTCTTATTTGTTGATCCAGATGTTCCCACAAATGTTCTATGGGGTTGAGATCGGGTGACTGGGGGGGATGATCCAACTGTTTTGGAGTATGGTAAAGCAGCCATTCCTTTACTATTTTGGCAGTATGCTTGGGATCGTTGTCTTGCTGGAAGACCCAAGTTCGATCCAAGCCCAATTTTTCAACGCTCTGTGCCAAGTTGTCCTTTAAAATGTTGAGATAATCTGTTTTATTCATAGTATTTTCTATGAATACCAAATTTCCTACACCATTCGCTGCCATACATCCCCACACCATCACCGACCCACCACCATGCTTTACTGTGGACATTACATTTTGCCGATCGAATTCAGAATTTTTCGTTCTCCAAATTTTAACTGGTTTTTTCTTACCAAATATTTCAAATTTACTTTCGTCAGTAAAAAGCACATTGTTCCAGAATATATTAGATTGATTTTCGTATTTTTTGGCAAACTCCCGACGCCGACGTTGATTGATTGGTGAAATATATGGCTTTTTTCTTGGAACTCGTCCATGCAGTCCATTTGCATGTAAGTCTCTGCGTATTGTGCTGGCACTGACACTAATACCGGAGCATTCTGAAATATTTTCGGATATTTTTACAGCACTTTCCGTTGGGTTTTTCTTCACTTGTCGCACAATGGACCTTATTTGAGTACTGTTTAGTTTAGCTGGCCTTCCAGATTTAGGGCGATTTTCTAAATTTGAAAATTTTTGGTACTTATCAATTATATTTTTTACAGTGTTGTGACTTCGTCCAATTATTACACCAATCTCTCGTAAAGATTTGCCTTCTTTGTAAAATTTTAACACAAGTTCACGAACATCCAAAGAAGTTTGTTTGCCCATTTTTAAAAAATACAAAAGTTTCCTTGTTTGAACTGCTTGTGACAAAACCAAATCTATTAATATCTTTAATAATTAGTTAATATTGCTTAAATTGTCATATGAAAGAAAATAAAAAAAAATACCGGAAGGTTTTTACTGTAAAATTGCTTATTATTTGTTGTACAAAATAGTTGTACAGTTTCTTTTGACGCGTGGAATTTGAAGATTTATTTGTTTTTGTTATATATTTTTTGTTGTTGTTAAAGTTTTGTTTTTGTTTTTTAATAAAAAGTTTAAGAAGGACATATAATAAATAAAAACTAAAAAAATTTTAAGTTACATTATAAAAAAAATAATAAAATAAAAGTTTAAACATAAATGCCACTGGTGTACAGTTTCTTTTGACGCTCACAGTATATATTAAAGTTATTTTAAATTTTCAAATATAGGTATGTAAATTCTGACCTGGAATGTTATACCACACACTGTACGTTTACTTGGACCTACAAGTTCCATGGTAAGTACGAAACCACATATATAGGCACCAGCCGATCCAAAAATACCCAACAGATATCTAGCCAACATAAATGAGAAATATTCTGGTATAAAAGCTACCGCCACGCCTATAATAAGTTGTAATAAAGCCGACCAACAGAATACCGTTTTACGTCCCACCTTATCTGCCAAACCACCCAGCACTACAGCTCCGGTAAATACACCCAACATAAACACTGTCTGCACTACGCTTCCCATCCAACGTCTATCACATACAAAATTCCAATCTATCGTACGTGATGTTTCATAGTATGTTCGATCATAAACGTAAGATGTACAGGGAACTGTAGTATTGTTGTCATCATACATATGACATGAATCCAATTCACCATTATCTTTTCTGGGTATAGCCTTTAGAATTTCCGATGAATTCCATGGAACATAAGAGAAACTTGAATTGTCAACACCTTCAATAAAGCAACGATGTTCGGGCACCGCCTGTACTGTTACCAATGAGAGCATATGCAAACCAGCTGTTAAGGCAGACAATACTTGAAGGAAGAATTGAAACGCTTGATAGCGTCCAAATTCCCCTAAAAAGAGACAAGCATGCAGATAAATTAGAATAATAATAATAATAACACGTGTAAGTATGTAAATTTTTTTTTTGTAATTTTATAATATTAAAATTTTCATAAAATGATTTTTAAGACCATAGCTTAACATAGATATGAAGCTCAATTGTCAAAAACCTAAGTCTGTAGTATGTGTGTATTTTTTTAGTAATTATTTTCAATTGAGTTTTTTGAGCTTTATATCTATGTACGTTATTAATCTATTTTAATGCTGAAAGTCTTCAGCATTAAAATATGTTTCGCTTTATTGCGCTATTAGTCTGCATAAAATAGGACGAAGCAATTTTTTAAGTATTTTTACAATTTTAGGTAACAAAAAAAATGGTTTGGAAAAAACAGTTTTAATTAATTAGATGTATTTAAAATCCCACAAAGAACAATATAACAAATATGCAATAATTGCAAAATATTAAATATTTTCTAAAATATTGTCAACTTTAATGGAGCAACCATTAAAAACACAATGGAAAACAACCTAAGTCTGAATGGTGTTCAATTTTGAAATGTTTTCTCTACAGCCAATATTAAATTATATGTATGTGTTTTGTATACCAACTTTTAAACTAGGATAATCTTAAAAAGTGTTCATTAAGGGTACAACTTTTTTTATAAAAAAGGAACATAGGGAATATTGTCAACTTTAATGGAGCAACCATTAAAAACATAATGGAAAACAACCTAAGTCTGAATGGTGAATAAATTTTGAAATGTTTTCTCTACAGCCAATATTATATTATATGTATGTGTTTTGTATACCAACTTTTAAACTAGGATAATCTTAAAAAGTGTTCATTAAGGGTACAACTTTTTTATAAAAAAGGAACATAGGGTATCACGTTATAGCCCATGGTGTACTGATACTTAAAACCGTTTTCAAAAGTTATTTCAATGAATAATCCTTCTGCACTGAAAGTAATTTCTAAAACCATTTGAGATTTTTTTATGAAATTGTTTTTTTTTTTTTTTTTATTTATATTAAAAAAATGTTTATATTAAATATTCTGCTAAGCACCAAAGGGTTCTTAATTATTTCCTTAATAAACACTATACTATACAAATTTTTATCAAGACAAACGTCAAAATCAGGAGGAAGATATACAAGGTAACCTCAGTTAAATAGCGGTCAAACTACATATATAAAATACATTAATAAATTCGCTTTGTTGTTGTTTTTGTGCTACTGTTTTAAAGTTAAATTAAAAAAATAAGACATAAAAGTTAAAAAAAAATAAAATAAAATATATCTAAACATATTTATTATAGTTTCAATAGATATTCATACACATTAGAGCAAGGGTGGGACGAAAATTGCTGAAAGGCCAAATATGAAAATTAAAGGAATTGACAAGGACTGCTATACCCGATTAAAACGATGTCCAAAAAATATAAAAGATACACATTTTATTTGCTCGCTTCATACATAAAATTTCACATACTTATTTTACTTCAGTATTAAATTTTTAAATATCTCTATAAGTTGTTAACAGATTTTAATGATTTAAATTGCATATAGAAGATCAACATGTCCTCTATAAATAGAGTAATTTAAAAATAATATTATAATTAAAAAATTCATTCATAATGCAAATGCAATTTTAGGATGCATTTTTCAAAACTTTCTAACCTTTAAATTTTTTCTCCCTCAGATATTAAATTTATCTCTCCGTAAATGTTCTATGTCATATTAAAGGTAATTTTGATACCTTTAATATGACATGTCAATAAATCTTATATCATATATACATTAAAAGATATTTGTAATTATGTGTACACAACTTTGTACATATTTTTAGCTATTTTACACTTTCAAATCGCGATATTTCGCGACCCACTTGATGAAATTATCTAAAATTTAGTCTTAGTTTTGATAAGAATAATTATTGTACCAAATATTATCAAATTCGGATGAGGTGTGAAAACCAGCTAGTTGGTTTTAAATGGAATGACTCTAATGTATTATGTAATAAACATATTTGTCGTCAATATAAAGAAAAACTTTTTAAAATTGGATTATAAATTGTTAAAAATGCATCTAAAAATTGCATTCTTCTTGTGAGTGTGGGAAATCCTAATGTATAATGAAGATTTCAAAAGTGAAAAATATTATTTGTTTGCAATTCAATTTATTACTATGGATAACAATTAAATAAATGACCTCCTCAATAAAATGGATAAAATTTCGAAAAGTTTCTACGGGAATTTTCCAAACACTTTTGTATTTAAACAATTTGAAAACAAAACATTATCTCCCCATTTTGTTTCAAATTTAAAATCCTTATTTAGGTTTTATAAATCAAATTTAATTATCTAAAAAATTAAATAATCTCCTATACAAATATCAAGAAATCTACTATTTTACCCCAAAAATTGTTACAATAATTTATTATGTTCAGACACATTAGTTTTTGACTTGTTTTTTAAAAAACTCAATGAAGTTTAAATATTACTGTTCACATATCATTTTATTGTGTTTTTCCTTTTGGCTTTGTTTTTCGTTTGCCAAAATGTTTTCACAAATTTTTTATTTAAATAAAAATTTCACACACAATCACTTTTAAATTCAAAAAATAAAATTTTTCATTAATTTTTCTTTTTAACAGTTTAAAATTTTTACAAATTCTTTTTTCAGCAAACTTCTATGTACTAAAAATACTAAAAATTTTTTCCCTGTATGGAAATTTAATATGTTTTTTCTGTGTTAAATAATTAAACAAGTCGAATCGACATGTTTTTGCCTTCGAAATGTATGAAAAAACAGATCAATTTGTTTGTGTTTTTTTTAGAAAACGTCTCGTTTTTCATAAAACTTTTATATGTGAGTGAACATAGTATAAAAGAGGGTATTTTGTGTATTATTGATTTTTATTGATCCTATACAGTCAAAATATAGGTTTAGTTTTATTAAAATAATTAAACAGTGTTTTTATATTTTCTTATAAAAAGTTAAAATGTATTCGATTCAATATTTTGACAAACTGAACAAAAGTATTTTTTACTAATAAAATCGATAATATCGTTTGGTTTTGTCAATCCGTGTGTGACACGTCGAAATAATCATCTAATAAAGTATGTATATATATTGTCGGCGTTCACACCAGGAATTTTTTCTTACAGCAATTCTGATTTTGTGTGAGAGAGAGCAAGAGTGAATATGAACGAGTACAAACTTGTGTGTACTTCGAAATTAGTTTTGTTTTTGTTTTTCGATCTTCATATCAAAAACAAATACATAAAGGCAATTAAAACAAGAATTGCTGAAGTGAAATGTTTTCAACAAGAAAAATTGTGTGTGAACTCAGACATTCTTGGTCCTCGTGAAAATTTAAGACGATCTAATGACGTCCGTCTGTCTGTTGAAAGCAGGAAGACGCCTCGGGGCTGACCTCCTGTAAGACGAAATAAGGTTTGTTTGGTATTGAAAATAAGCAAAATCGGTTCATAAGCAAATACAAACAAGGACCAAATACTACAAAAACAAACAGATGTCCGTTGTAACTCCAGTTTATATTTTTCGGCCGATATCTTTTACAAAAAGGCATGTATATCAACGAAAATTTGCACAAATAGTTCAAGCACCAATGTGAACTCGGAAACCAAAAATGGGCATGGTACGCCTCCCATATAAGGTGAAACATTAATGAAATTTTGTACAAATAGTTCAAGGAACAATGTAAACTCGGAAAGGAAAAAGTGCTCGTGGTCCGCATACCTCCCATATAAGATGATATTTTCAAATGTTGCAGATGGTGTGTATATACAAAGATTCAGTCAAGCCGAATAAACATTCTCACTTGTTTGGTTCTACTTGAGTTTTTCCTTGTTTTTTAATTCTTAAAAATTACATACATAAATCTAAAAATTAATTTATTCATCCTAAGCACTGTGTGTAAATAGAACAGATTTATTTTATTATATTTTATTTTTAAATCCAAAATAAAAATAAAAGTAAAGCAAATATTTAAAGTTTTGTCTACATCACAAGTAAATGTGAAAATTTGATAAAAAGTATTATTTAAATAAACATTAGATAAAAATAATTGTTATTAATAAATTTATAATAATAAAAAATAATAATAAAATTAAATCCTTATGGTACATACATATATAATTGCAAGAACATTTAATGAAAAAAGATAAAAAGAAGAATTATTAAAAATGACATTAAAAAAAAAAAAATATTTTTTTTTTAATCTTTTTTTTATTTATTTCATAAGCAAATATTAATCTTTTGAAATGTAGATTTGTATGTACTTTCATGTTTATTTTGAATAATCTTTCCAATTTTAAGTTTATAATTATTATAGAACAAATTATGAGTAGTTTGTGCACGAGTAGTTATAAAAGAGTTTATTTAAAAAATTCCAAAATCTGTCCCTATTCTATTTTTATCATGAGACTAATGGAATAATGCTAAAAATTTATTTTTTATTTATTTTGTGTTAATAAATTTAATATAAAGTAACAGTAAATGCAAAAACTAAATTAAAAAAGTAAAAAATATATATTAACGGAAAAGATCTAATTAGTAGGAAATAAAAGAACACGTTTTTATATAAAATAAAAACAGAAAATATCAATGCCAACACAAATTACTTTATAATTAAAAGTGTAAAGTTTAAAAATAATAGTTTAACGACTGGTATAAGTTTATATATGTACTAAGTATTTAGTATGTATTAATTACATATGTATATTTATATACATACAAGTGTATATAAAAACATGAGCATATTTATACCAAAAATGGATTTTTGAAAATTAAATGGTATAAACACAAGTACTTGTGTGAATACATATGTACTACATAAATAGAGGTGATAAGAATAAAACAATACTTTACTTTTAATTTTTTAAAACACCCCAACAAACCAAATGATATCGTAATGATATCATTACGATATCATTTCGGTGATATAGAAGCCCGAGAATGATATCATTTATAATTCTAAAATGATATAGGTTGCTTTCTAAAAGGTACACTCGAAAATGATATCATAATTTTTGAAAATAACGATATTAGTAATGATATCATTTAATTTAAGCAGCGCGATAATTTAGCAATATATTGCAAAATATATACGTACATATATGCTAAGATTGGATCAATATATTATATTCTAAATATGTTATCAAAAGTTAATAAAATAGCCATAATAATCCAAAGTTCATCCAGCTCCAAATCATTTTACATGTAATACGAAACTTTTGCAATCCGAATACAAGTCTCCCTTTGAATCCGGGCTGATGTTGGTTTCTTCATCTTATACGCGTTAATTTTTTGCAATTCCACTAAATTTAGCTGTAAAAATTCAATTCCCATATAAAGCATAACATAAAATATTTTTCTAATACAAAAATTTTCAATTTAATTTTATTTTTCTGAAAATGTTTGAAGTTTTTTTCTAAGGAAAATACAATTTCGATATTTTATCATATAATTTTAAAATTATGATATCATAAATGATACTGTATCGTTTCTTGGTTTGTTGGGACAATCTAATAATTTATTATTTGAAAATTAAATAAATCGTGATTTTCGCAAAAGACACTCGTTACTCTCTTCACTGAGAACCAAATTGTATATATACATTAGGGTGGCCAAACAAATTGGGATATACTCACACCTGCCCAAAAGTTTATGTTATATCGTTAAATCCGCATTTTAAAAACTTTTTTTTGAATGATATAAAATTTCATATTGTTCTTTGGAGAGAAATAAGAAAAAATTTAAAAAACAAACAAACGAAGCAGGAACCTTTTTGTCTTTTGGTCCAGCTCGGGAAAACATAACGGTAAATTAATTAAACTTTAATTTATGTTGTCAACATTCATACCTATTTTTTCCTCTATACAAACAGAAGGAAACCGAATGTATTATACATATTTACATTAACTAGTCGTCTTCACGTAACATAAAATATTTAACATTAACACTAACATCATGTTAATGATAAATTTAAATCGTTCAATTTGATGTTAATGTTAATTTTTTCGATGTTTAAACACTGTTGTTAAAGCAAATGTTAAAAGAACCATGTTTAAACATCGAAAAAATTAATATTAACATCAAATTGAACGATCTAAATTTATCATTAACATGATGTTAGTGATAATGTTAAATATTTTATGTTACATGAAGACGACTAGTAAAGAGCCTTGATTTGTATGGAGACAAAAAAAGTTGCAAATGTACCCCTTTAAAATTAAAAATTACTATGTTTTAAACTAATCCCCAAAATATTTTTGTTCAATTATTTCATTTACGTGAGCTGGACCATTTTTAAAATACCTCAAAAAATATGGATCAACAGTATACACAATTTTTAACTTTTTGTAAAAAAAATTAAAACATATGATAGAAAAACGACGTCTAATAAAATTTTCAATGATTTTATTTTTATTTTATTATTTTGGATATTTTCCATCTAATTTATATTTTATGGTATCTTAAGAAAGGTTTCACTAAATACTATTGATATGTGTATTCATTTAACCCATTAGTTGCACAAATAATATTTTGGGATTTCCAGTTCATAATTGCTTAAGTTAATTTTAACGGCAAATAAATGGTTAGTTAAAGAAATAAAAGCATAAATTAATCAAAAAAGCTGTAAATTCGTATAAAATAGCAGCTAAATTTCAAAAACTCATTTTTATTCGATTATTATCACGGTTTTAAATGAACTTATTATGTTTTTCATAAATTTTTCAATATTTAAGTGTAATAAGAACTTCCATGCGACTTATTTGCAAAAATTGTTAATTTAACCTTTTGGGAACTAAATACATAATTGTTAAAGGGTAAATTACGTATAATAATATCGGGATAGACCATTCCAATGGTACATGGCGAATTTTGTGTTATTTGCGAAAACGAAAACGATATTTTAAAATCTCCCCAAAAAAAGTACATACATTTTAAATAAAAAATGTAAATATTTTATTAATAAAGTAAAAAATGTTTTGTAATTATTAGAAGACATAAACTTCAAATTTAACGTGTTTTTCATAATGGATAAATGTTCTGTATGATTTAATACCAATGCAAGAGGGAAGCAACATATGTAAACTATTGTATTAGGATTATTGATTTCCAAACTTTAATACGTTTTGTAGGTGAACTTTTTTGACAACCACGAAAAAGTAATACCATTTTTTTAAATAATTTTCAATATGCTAAGGCCAATTTAATATTTGCAAAAAATGTAAAAAAGTTATAGCCCTAATGAACATATGTTTACAGCTATAATTGTACAAAATTATATACTAAAATAAATTCCATGTTGTGCTGCAAATATTGGACAACCGCTCACTTAATAATATTATAAATATAAGTGAAGTAGTTAAAATTACATATACATATGTATAAACAATATACAATATATTTAATAGATAAGTTAACACAGTTGCAACAAATTTGAAGTACATATTTTTATTACTTTTTCAAAATATGACCATGATTTTTTTATGATTTAATAGTATTTGCTCAAAAGATAATTTAATAAATGTCTAATTTTTTAAGTAGGATCTTATTTTAATATTTTAAGAGTTTCTTATCTTTAAGAGGCGTACAAATCCCCACTTGTATTTTTTGGGATAATGTCAAAGTAGCACATGATTTTTCATTTGATTATCACTGTGATAATAAAGTTTCTTGCTAACATGGTGATTGGTTGGCGCTTGGAATTTTTTTTCATTTCGCAATTTCATTTTATTTTTGTAAATGCTCATACTTATATATATAACATGTAATAAAATAAAAAAGTTCTTTAAACAAAACATAAAGTTGTATAAAATATCAAAATTACAGTACCAAAGGGCTTTAAAAATTGTATATTAGGAAAATTTTACTAAAAAAATGTTTTACTTCTTGCTAGATTTTTCGTCGTTGCTTAATCAAAAATTGTTTAGAAGAAAAATAATGAGAAATTAAAAATTTTTTAAATATATATTTTTTTAATATATATACTTATATAAAACACACTTTTTATGAAATAAAAATGTTTATAAGCTAAATTCTATTCCATTCTCTATTACTTCAATAATTAACGAATAAAAGAAAAAAAAATTAAAACAATCGAATCTTAAAATATTTAGCAAAATTTTTTAGTTAACGAACATACATACTCACATAAACACAAATCTGTTTTCAGAATTTAATTACAATTTGAGTTAAGCAATTACAATGTCGATAACAACTTTAGCAATTTCTCATGGCCAAAACTCTGTAGTCATGAATCACAAACAAAAATTTTTTAAACAATTAAAGAAGAATCTAAAATTTTAATTTATATTGTATATATCTATGTATATTAGAGTATTCCATTGAAAAAAGTCTAATGAAATAAAACACATTGATGATCAGATCAATCGCTGTTAGGGATCTGAAAGTTTGTTTTGATTTGATATATAAAATTCACAAAAAAGCTACATACGTATTTAGCGTAAAATACTAACATTTTTGATTTTGAAATGGCTCTACATTCATTATAGACACGTCTCAGTATTTATATGTGAGTTAAATTTATTGGAATAATTAGTTTTGTTTTTTATGCAAATTGAATTCAATTGAAAGGTTTGTAATCAATTCAATTGATCTACATACAGTTTATACTTAATTGAAAATAAATAACAGCGTTCGTTTTCGTTGCACAAATTGTGGCTACAATAATCTCAAGAAATGTTTCAATTGAAAAAAAATCTTACTATAGTGTCAAATTTTGTTTAAACATTTAGGCGGTTAATATTTTTATATATGTTTATTCAGTTAAAAGAACAAATCACAAATTTGAACGTATTTTTATTATATTTTATCAAAGTTACTTTGAGTCTACATTAGACAAATTTTTATCAAGACAAACGTCAAAATTTTATCAAGATAAAGATTTGTCTAATGTAGACTGAATTTGTCAGTATTATTGCAGCGTTAACTTTGAGTCTACATTAGACATATTTTTATCAAGACAAACGTCAAAATGAACTCGAATTTATGGAAGGTGGCAACAATTGTGCAAAAACAACAATATGGCGAATTCATTAATGTTTTTTATGTATGCAGTTTGACAGCTGTAACAACCAAAAATAATTATCAGCTGTTTAACTGAGGCTACCTTGTATAGATTGGCACCGATTTTGACGTTTGTCTTGATAAAAATTTGTCTAATGTAGACTCAAAGTAAAAGAAAATTGTCAGCGCTCGAGCTCTGACAACGTTGTCTTGATAATGCTTAGTAAAAGACGCCATCTTGATTGTTGTTGGTACTTTTTGCATGGTTTATTATGACATGTGTTTTCCCCTAAAATTGACAGAGATAAAAAATTATCTGCAAATCAAACAAAAATTTGACGTTTGTCTTGATAAAAATTTCTCTAATGTAGACTCAAAGTTATAACAATATTTTTTTTAATAAGAATCATTAAATAAGAACATCCTACAAATGGCAACCATGGTTTAAAAAAGAACTTCTGCAGCACTTTTTCACCACAAAGTACATGCTTACAAATGGCAACACCATGTTAAACTCATTACTTTTTAATTTTTTTGCTATGTAGTTATAAGGATTTTCGTGAAAATTTTGATAAAAATTAAATATGTTTTTTACCCATTTTGTTGAGCAAAAATAAGATTTTAATTCAAGTATTAAATGTTTATATATAGATCCGATTTGTATTTATTAACGTAGAATCATTATTTTACAACTTGTTCATATATGTATGTATGTGAAATCATATTTTTATTACTTTTGATTTTTAAATCAATGACCGCACATTGTATTTTATTATTATTTTTTTTTCTTTGCCCACTGTACTTGTCACCATATTGGGTGTAAATATTGAATACTTTAAAAGTGTCTTTAAAAGTGTCGTTGAATGTCTAGCTAATTAATTTAATAAAGAATTTAGTATATAATTGACAATTAAAACACCAACAACATTGTCCCCATTTGGTAGAAATGTATATCTTCCTTTACAAAATTCTTATTTAATTACAAAACATTTTTTTAATTGAATAATTAATTCATTGTAAAATCGTATATGCATATTAAACCTGCCCTTAATTGTATGAAATATTTTGTTATTTAGTAAAAAAAAATTTTGAGCAATCGGAAAATGGGAACTCCTGCCGGAAATCTATTAAAAGTTGTAAAAAAAAAAAAAAATATATATATATATATTTATATATATAATATATATATATATATATATATATATATATATATATATATATATATATATATATATATATATATATATATATATATATGTATATATATATATATATATATATATATATATATATATATATATATATATATATATATATATTTTTTGGATTTAAACGAATGCAATTAAAAAATCTAGAAGATTCTATATATATATATATATATATATATATATATATATATTGGATTTAAACGAATGCAATTAAAAAATCTAAAAGATTCTTATATTCTGACAAATTAGTTTTTCTAACAATATATAAAATACGAGGTCAGCCCGGTGCGCGATAGCAAATATTTACTACGGTTTAAGAGTTCTAAAAAAGTGGGCGTGACATCCAACCGAGTTCTTACATAACCTATACCCACCACCGGCACTGGTACTATCTGTGTGTCAAATTTCGTGAAAATCGGTGCAGCCGTTTAAGAGTTTTAAAAAAGTGGGCGTAGAATTTGGGCGTGACATCCAATCGAGATCTTATATAGTCTATAACCACCTCCGGTACTATAAAAAAAACGAGTAATTTTCTTAAAAAAGGCAAACAAATTGACTTGTTTTTTCATATATTTCAAAGTCAGAAAACATCGATTCGAGTTGTTTAATTATTTAACACAATAAAAACATACAAAATTTCCATACAGGGAAGAAATTTTTAGAATTTGTAAAAATTGTTAAACAGTTTAAAAACAAAAAATTAAAAATTATGAATGAAATTTATATTTGTTCATAAATTTTATTTATTTAAAAATTTAATTTTTGCAATTAGAAAGTGTTTGTGTGTGAAATTTTTATTTAAACCAAAAATTTGTGAAAATATTTTGGCAAACGAAAAACAGGCCAAAAGGAACAGTGATGTTTAAACTCATTGTGTTTTCCAAAAAACAGGTCGAAAACGAATATGTGTGAACATAATATTAAATTATCGGGCAAATGAAAGAGGAATTTTATTTTTATAATTGTTTAACATATCTCATACACATTAACGAAAATATCTAGAAATAAAACTGAAATTATAAGATGATTAAAAATTAAAATATTAGAAAATCGTTATTCCACAAAGAGTAAAGATCTCAAAACATGAAAATGTCAAAAGCTCGGTAATAAAAGAAAACGTTGAGTGAGTGTAAAAAAATAGAATTAATCTGAATTTCCACTTAACCAATGACTGATGAATACAAAAAGTATTCTCCTGATATATTAAAATCATTCATATTTAAAACATAAATATGTACAGCCTTTTTTAAATGGGTGGAAATACGATTTAATTACAAATATTAGTATCGTAATCAAATACTTACTTATATTTTGTTAACAAATATTTTTTATTTTTTTTTTTTAATTTTACGGATATAACGAACTACATTTATCGGTCCCTTCGAGTTCTTTATAACCTTGTTCGACTGTATAAGGAATATAAGGATTAATATCCAGTAAAAAATATCAAAGTTATACTATTTTATATACACCATATGTTTTGTAAATAAATTGTATGCAAACAAAGTAAAAGCTTGCGTAAACAATTAAAAAAATATATAGTTTCTTTCTAAATACATGATTTTAAGCTTGTCATTGGAGAATGTTTTCTTTTTTGACGCCTATTCACTTAGTAGGAAGTCATGTTCCCGATGTCATGAAAAATTTATTTTTAAGGTGTTGTTTTAAATCAGTGCAAGGAACGTAATTAAAATTACTTCTATGGAGTTATTTCCTTCGAATAGAAACAAATGTCGTTTTCAAAGTAACTTTTATTGAAAATTAACATAATTTTTTTTATGGTCAACAAGGTAAATATTTGCGATAACAGAAACCGTTCATCAATGTTTTGCAACAGTAAACTTCATTTGAATCGCTTTTTAAAAACATCTGCGGATGCTGTTTAAATAACTTTTTAAGACGAACAAAACATACACTTTTTGATACTTTGGAAGTAATGAAAAAGTACTTCCTCAAAAATTACTTCTATTTATTTTTGCTGGGAAGTGTTTGTAGAGAATGGAAAGGTAAAATGGAATATGATAATAATTTTTTGCTATCGTTAAAAAAGTTCACGCACTTACCACGATGAAAATTTTTTTAGTATGTATTAAAAAAAATAAGTTTTGCACCAAATTACTTAAGTTTCTGCTACCGATTAGTGTCTTCTTTGATATAAAATATTTTTCTAAAATTTCTGTGAAATCAGAAAGATAATTAAATAAAACTTATAAACAATTATTTTTTATTTTTATTGATGATATTTTTCTTGAATTTTAAAAATCTTCTACATTTTATGATATAAATTAAAGTGTGAAATCATATTCTATCAATTACACATAAAATATGTGAAAAAATAGGCAACATTTTTTTCTAGTCAGATTTTTTTCGAAAACCGATAAGTCCTAAGTAAATTTCTTTTTCTTATTTAGAATATAAAGCAAAATGATTTTAATCCATACGTAATACCCCGTTTACATATACGAAATAAACTGTTTTTTTTTTCACGTAACTAGTTATTTTTTCTGGTTTTTAACTTTTTTTTTCATACAAATAATTTAACTAGTTAAATGAAAAAAACAGTTATTTAACTGGTTTTTTATCATATAAAACTCTGATTTATGCACTTGGATGGCAACTCTTTGTACAAAAATTTAAGAAAAAGAAAATACCAAAACGAAAAATTAATTTTTAAATCCAAAATTATGAATGAAAAGCCTCATGATATAAGAACAGAAGGTAAAATCATTTGGGAGAGTTGTCATTCGTAATTCTTGAAAAGTCAGAAAATTAAAAAAAATTAAAGCAAAAAAATAAAAATTACAACTAAAAAAAAATTGTTAAATATTTTTGATTGCACTTGTATTTTCAAATATTTCTTACAGATTCCAAATAATTCTTGCAAAGATCAACAGCAGAATTCCATTTTTGTAAATTTCACTCAATAAATTACTGCATATTTGCTTTTAAATAAAATTTACATATTTATGTAAAATTTATTCACATACAATTTAATTTTTAGTTTGAAGAAATTTTTTTATTTTAATGTTTTGTTTTGATTTTTTTACATTTTGTTTTATTTTATAAGTGACTGACTTCTCAGGGTAAATAAAATTGAGAATATACCTTCTGTAGTTATATTATGGAAAAACCTAAAAAACATTAATATATCAAGTATTTTATGAAAAAAATTAAAAAATAAAGTGCAAATAGTAAGTTATTTTGGTTAATTGTGTAAAATACTTGTGATTGTGAATCAATGTGTTTTGTGAAATGTCATAAATAAACAGTTTAGTGATAATGTAAACGGTACGGTTTTTTCAAGTAGTTTTTTCGAATTTAACCAGTTAAATTGTGCAAATGTAAATGGGGTATAAGTTCTACTATTTAAATATTTAGAACTTTAAACAAAAAATTTTCAAATAAAAATATTAAAAAATATACAAAACATTTTAGAAAATCGACTAAAAATGTAATATTTTATTATTAGGATAATATTATAAGGTGGTGCTAAGATATTTTGTGAAATCCAAAAATAGTTGTAATGATATCTCACAATCATATATATTTTTAAAAAATTTTTCAATTTTCAATCGATTTTCAGCACGAGTTATCATTATGCGATTGGCCTCAAATAGCATTGGTACAAACTCTCTAAGGAAAAATTATTTTAAGTAATGAATCTTTTGAATTCAACTTAAAACTGAGAACAAATTTTAGTTATTATCATATTTAAATTAACATAAGTATGATTTTAATTTCAAAATTGTAAAGATTAAAATATTTTCCTTTAAATTGTGTAAAGTTTTGATAAATAAAAAGTAAATCATCACAATTTTAAGGGTGTATTTTATATTGTAACCTTTAAACTTTTTCTATTAGCAAAAATTCGTATATACATATAATATGTACGTGTGTTTTACTAGACATGTATAATAAGTACATGTTAATGTAAAAAATTATCATTTTTACAATGCATTTTCAAGCTTAAAATAAATTTCTAAACACACGTATTTTATAAAATTTATTTTACATTTTTATATTTTTTTTTTTTTATATTTTATGCATAATTGATTATAATTGCAAAAATTAATAAAAATAAACTGTGTGGATGCATTTTAATCCCTATCGAAAAAATCAAATATTTTAAAATATAAAAATATTGTGTAATAGAAAAAAGATGTTTAGAAGTTTATTTATAATTCTTTTCCTTAAATATATTTTTATTTTTTTCATATGAAAAAATCAAATATTTTAAAATATAAAAATATTGTGTAATAGAAAAAAGATGTTTAGAAGTTTATTTATAATTCTTTTCCTTAAATATATTTTTATTTTTTTCATATTGATAATATTAATACATACATTTTTCGTTATAACGATTTAATGACAAATTTACTAATAGTATTGATATTTTAGTGATAACGGTATATTAACCTTTTCAATTTTCGAGAAGATAAATTTTTTTCACTTTTAAAATTGTGTCATTTTTTTAATGAATAACTAAAAAATAATAAATACATATGTATATACATTTTTTTTATTTTTTTTTTAATGAATTCAGGACGTAAAAAATTAATTTTTTTTTTTTTTTTTTTAAAAAAAAAGGTATTTTGTAGATAGCTTAAAAATTAAATTACTAAGGGCCTGATTTTGTGAAATGAAATGAAAATTCGTTTCGACAATTTATATTGAAAACAGCAAATAAATTTAAATTTAAATTTTAATATTCTTGAAAATATTATTGAATATAACCTTTCGATATTACTAATATTATTGGCTATAACATAAATAACATTTTAAATTTCAATTAAGTTACAGATTGTCTTTGTACAACAACAATACAACTAGAAAAACGATCTTATTGATTGTTGATCTATTTATTTTTACGTTTTTTTTACCGTCTGCCTACAGAAATATTTAAATAATAACATTTAAGAAAAATTAACACGTTCGATAAGCGGATCACGAGTTGTTTATATAGAAATTAAAACATTTATAAAAATTTTAAATATGCAATTTTATATTAATTTATGCAATTATTCCTACACCAACCATCATTTGTTATTACTATTTTTTTTAAACTAAATTATTCAAAAGTTTAGATTATTATCTACTGTATGTATTCAGATCAGAACTCTAAGCGTAATATTTTTTAATATTTCATAAGTAAATGTACTACAAATTCAAAATAAACAAAATTAAAAGCAAAAAAAATAAAAGCTCAAACTGATAACACGAAAAGATTATTAACGATTAGTTTATAATGTGTAAAATAGGTGATAAGAAATAACAAAAGTTTATGGAGTGGACAAAATCTACATACGAATAATACCCATTAAAACGATTTGCTCCTCTATTTGTTTTTGAGGGAGACAATTGTTTTTTTAACTGTAATTGTTATATTTGTGTGTGTATGTTGAGATATGTATTAGTTCAAACATATGAATTTGGTTGTATTTGTGGAATCTTCTTACCTAGTTTGCCCATTAAATCTTCTAACACATAGTCGACGGCCATATTTTAAAGATTTGGCTTAATGTTTCTCTTTCTCTGATGCGAAGTAAGTGCGTATTTTGTATGAAAATGTAACGATTATTTTTTTTATAAATTATCTTTAAAAATTATTTGCACATCTATGTATGTCAGTAAGAAAATACATAGTATATATTAATGTTAATGTATAATCTTTTAATTCAATGAACTTTGTTTTAAATTTGACTTATTTTATATTCTCATTTATTTATTTTTTTTTTGTTTATTTATTGTATTTTTTTTGAAGTTGTAGTGGGAATTTTTGACAAAATAAACCAGTTTAAATTGCAAAAACAAACAAACCAAAAATATATAGAAAATGTTACTAATGGAAAATTTAATGCTCAAAATTAATTTTAAATATGTTAATAAATTTGTAAAAAAAAAGTATTTGTTGAATCAAGATGAATCGTAGACGTTAATTTAACTTTAGGATTCTCACCAGCAGCCAGTGAGCCGATAACGTGTAAACTCTAACGCACTTATAAGTCGACTAAAAAACAATTGACAGCCTGGTTACTGGAATGGTTTGGGGGATCTTGTATAAGCAGCAATAAAACAAAAAGTAAATTATATTTATAAAAACATAAACAATCCATTCACACAATCACCCATACAACTACAAATGTATATCAATACAAAAAACGTGGCGCTCGCTCATTACTTTGGCAAACTCAATTCTTTTATTCTCTTAATACACATTTTAAAGAAGTGTTAACGTTAACAACAAAAACAATTAAATTTTTTTTTTTTTTTTTTCGCTTTAAACGATTTAAAGCTCTCAAAAACTTGATGTCTTATCTGAAAGAACAAATAATAAAAATACTCTGTTGCATCAATAAAACTTTATTTGTAAAACTGTTATAAAATACAAAAATTATAAAATTTTTCTTGTAAATTATTACATAAGTCATACATACTTATGTAAGTTTATATGAAGTGGCATTTCGCTGCATATTTTAGCCTTTTTTTTTTTAACTATTTAATCACATTCAATTGCAGTATTTTTTATATTATCATTTTGAACCCATAGTTCTTTATAAAATCTGTTTTTTTTTTTTTTTAATATATATTATTTATAATTTTTGTATTTTTTAATAGAAAATTCTATTTAACTTCGTACGAAATATATATTTATTTTTTTTTTTATTTATTCAATATATATGTATATTTTTTTAATTTGGTGTTTTACTACTTTTACGTGTTAGGTTTTTAAATAAACATTTCCGCTCTTCCGGTGTGAAAAATATATTCACCACATATGTATATTCAAACATTGAACAGCACTACCAACTTCCGGCTTTACCATCGTTAACGCACTGCATTATTTTCCAGAGTTGTATTTTACTGAAATTGCTCAACTTAGACATATAAAATATTTATTTAAGTACGAAGCAATATTTTGAATAAAGCGTTTGACTAAAGTTTCACAGGTAATAAAATTTAATTTATTACTATTAGATTGACAATAACAAAAATTCAATATATTTATATCTGGCAGCTCTGGCAATAACTACGGCATTTCCATTCAATGTGTTCCACATTTCATTCCCATTTAACTTAATTTGACAGCAAAATAAGCTGCATTGAGGAAGACAGTAGCAGTTCTAATAAAAACTCAAAAGTGTTATAAAGATGTCAGATTGTGTATATTTATGTTAGTGCTTTTAGGTGGATTTCGCTATATGCAACAACAACCAAAAGAAAATTTGACACTTGAGTATCTCAACAAGTTTGAAAAAGATACAAATGTACAATTGATATTACCTTATTGACCGTGTCTTCGCATAATTCTTGTTCTTCTGTTTAATTTCTTTGCATCGTTGCAGTGCTGAAAAAAGTGAATATTTCTGAAAAAGAATATAGATATAGAAAATAGGGAAATATGTTTTCCGGTGGAGATTCGAGTGACGGTATCAATAATTTAAACCAGCTAGGTGCTTATGGATTTGTAAATCAAGTTGCTGTCTCAAATGCTATGGCTGCTGGTCAAAATATTGATTGGGCCCAATTGGCACAACAATGGATTCAAATGCGTGACAATTCAGCAATAGAGACAAAAACCGATTCTAATGCAAGTACCAACAAATTTGTCGATCCTGTATCATGCAATAGTTTAAAGTTTGAAGAAAAAGGAGAAGCTGATATGGACATGGATGACGAGGAACAAACTGATGACAAAGAAACACAGAGGCTAAACAACGATTTTGCACCTACCTCTGCCGTGCATAATAACATAAATCAGCCGTGGTTCTTTAACGATGGAACTTCTTCACATATAGGTAAAAAGAACATTAAAATAATAAATTAAATAGTATTATACAAAATTTTAAAATAACATAAATAGCATCTCGTTCAATGGACAGTAGTGGTCAGTGGAATCCGTGGCCAAATAGAGTAGTTTTGCCACAATCTATACCCAACACAATAAATAATAATTTAGGTAATCGCCCTACAAACCCTACAGCACATATACCATCCTTACTCAAAATGACTGTACCGCATCCCAATGAAATACGAGTTATGCCCGATATACCCAATCAGACAGAAAGTACAACTAATATGATGGATGCGGCAAAAAGAAAGGGATTACCAGCTTGGATAAGGTAAATATATTTTTAATCAAATTTAAATATCTTAAAACTTGTTTACAAGATGACATGAATTGTTTTCAGACAAAATTATCACATCTTAGTATATTATATATGATTCCCATTTCATCCAATTACATATTTTTCTTTCCTGAGTTAATGTTGCTTTTTAGAAATGATAAACCTAATTCTACATTTTTCAAGCTTGATACAAATCGATAGACTGTAATTAATTATTTTCTCTAAATCTTAAACTTTCACTTGTAACCTGGTATATGATAACAATATTTCGAGATATACACAGTATAATAATAATACTACGTCAGAATTTTTCAAAACTCATTCGGAATGATATGTATTCTGACAAATTTTAGTATGCCGGCCATGAATCGGTTAAGAGGTTTTCAAAACATTACCATTTTTTTATTTTTTTTATGGAAAATAACAAATTTTTGTTTAATAATGTTCCCACAATTTTCTTTCGACTACATTAGGAAACCACTAGTTACTTTATTAGCTATGCAACTAGTTATTTAAAAATATCTTAGCAGAAAGTCAATTGCCGCCTTCACGACTCAGTGGTCCTATTTTAAAGATAAAATATATTGTTTATCACCCAATTTTCTTTAAACTGATAAAAGTACAATACCTAGTACATACCTATCGATCATTTGCTGCTGAATAATTTTATTAACTGAAAGTATTGTTAACGAGTTTTTTTTTATATTTCACGTAGGATCGCGATAAAATCGTTTGGTCCTTGCAACAACGTATTATTTTATTTATGCGTCGGCTATTGTTTCTTATAAATTTTTTAAAAAATATATATCAACTTATAAAGTAAAAATTGGCTTCTTGAAAAAATAGATTGTTGCAGCAAATGAGCGATGTGTATATAAATATATATCTCAAGTGCTAATTATACATTAAATAGTACATTTTCAATAAATGTTTCTTTTATATATGGCTTTTACTTAGAATATATCGAAGTCGAAAGCCTCAGCAGCTAGTACTTCTTTTCTTTAATTTTAATTACTTAATTATATTATAGTAATTAAATGATAAATAAAATATTTGGCTTTTAGGGAGGGTTTGGAAAAAATGGAACGGGAGAAACAGAAGCAATTAGAAAAGGAACTAAAAAATAAGGATACAAAATCAAATTCATCTGACGATGATAATGCGTCTAATAAAAATATTTTGACCAAATCCCTAAATTCCTTAAATGGCGATGTAAGTATAGAACAATTTTCCTCACAGAATAAATTTTAAATTAACATGCCTTCTGCGACACAATAATATTTTTAAAACAAATTCAGCCGGAGGCAATATTAGATGAAGAAAGTACTGATAACGAAGATATAGTTACAAAAATGAATGCTAATACAGAAACAGATAATAAAAAAGATGAAGAAGATGACGATTCATACAGTTCTCATGTGGGTAAAACATATGAACAAAAATTAGCTGATTTGGTAAGGATATAATTTCTGTGGACTTTTGACGAAACATCTGTAGTCGTGATGAGATAATTTTCAAATTATTTCGTCATTAAATTAACATAAATAAGAAGCATTATTTATACTAATCGGTAGTTTCTACGAATATTAGTTGTTCCATGGAGTTTTGTTGATTTTTTAAAATGTTTCTGTTTTTTTAGTCTCCTTACAAATTTTAGTTAAACTGTTCTGTCAAAAGTCCACAGAATTATAATTCAATAAGTTCAACAAATAAAATCGTATATTTTTTATTTTAATCTAAAAACTAGATGATAGTTGTTCGACGAACCTTAACAGAACTCTTGTTAGAAGCTACTAATGAAGAAATTTCCAATGTAGCTGACGAAACTATAAAAACATTTAAATCTAAAGGTAATTATTAATTTTTTAGTACTAAAGAGAATTTTATGGTTTTTTCACAGCTAACATTTCGTGCAAGTGTAAGTGAAAATTTATAAAAAAAAGAATATTCGTTTTAAGCATATTTTTGTTTTGATTAAAAACCTATTATAATATGTAATATAATGTACATTTTACATATACAAACTATAAGCGTCATCAGCACAAGTGATCCGCAAAAGCGCTTTATCTACCTTAACTGGCAAATTGGGTAAGTTTTTTCCGATTTTATTTCTATATTGCATAAATTATTTACATGTAATGAAACCAAACCAACAAAATTAGCTTTAACAATGTCTGTTTTTATATGGGAAAGTATTATAAGATTTAGAAAAACGAACTATATCATAGAATATTTGCATATATCTTTTTTTATGTCAATTAAAAAAGTATAGCACAATCTTTATTAGGGATCTTTTGACAATTTAAACTGCGTCATATTCAATCAGATAGGAGTAGTTAGTTATAATTACCTGTGGACTGTTTTTGAACTTTTTGAATTGACTTTTTGAGGAGTTTTATCCTTTTAATGTTCAAGTAAACTATTTGAATTAGCACAAATAAAATTATAGGTTTAGCAGCATATGGCGACAGCTCAAGTGAAGATAATAGTGAAGATGACGATGATTATAATTCTTCGAAAAAGGCAACAGGCCAATCAGAAAGCGATAATGATTCAGAAGAAGAAATACGGGTAATAAAATAGTTTAACAATTAATAATAAATATTAAACGCTATTTAATATTGTTTATCAACAGAATGTTATACGCTTAAAACGAAGGGCATTTGTAAAAACATGTGAAGAAATAGAAGAACGTGTATCCTCCGCCGCTGCCCGTGAGGAAGAGAAGCTTAAATATTATTTACGAAAGGAAGATGAGGAGGAAAAGGAACACAATCGTAAAAAACAAGAACGATCTTTATTAAGAGATACATCATCTTCTGGCCACAGTGGAAATAAAGGTTATGAAAAAGATTTTGGTGAGATAACTGAAACAAAGATACAACATCTAAATGGTACGTTAGCTTATATTCATTATGTAACATTGTATTTAATAAAAATTTACAATTGAAGATTTGAACGATTTGATGAAATTACGTGTACATATTATACACTTTTACATAAAAGTACGAAAGTATGGTATTTAACATATACATCCCTATAAGTATTGACATATATGAACCATTTATTTTGTAAGGGATCTCAGTACCTTCATCGAAAAATTCGAGTTAATAATAAAAAAATAATTAAATTAATTTAAGTTTTAAGGGACTCTGAAATCTTAACAAGTTTTAATATAAAAAAAATAAAATAATAATCAAATAATAACGTAAAAAATTAATAATATTAACATACCTAACTTTATAATTATTGTTGATGGACTTAGGTCATTTTCAAAATAAACGGCTCATATAGCAATTTGCGTGCGAATCGATTTTAAAATAAAAATTAAATGCTAAAGTTTGAGTTTTCGGATATGAAAAAGTTACGAAAATACTTTTGTATAAATCAATTAAATTTAGAATAATCATCTTTTTTAGAAATTTAAAAATTATATTTAAATTCGTTCATAAATTGCTTAAGAATAATTGAAAAAATAGAAATTTAAATACCCAATTCACAACTTCGTTATTATGTTATTTCTTAAAGTACTATATTAAAAACATTTTTTTAAGTAATACATTTTGTGAATAAATGTTTTTTTTTTTTTTTTTTTTTAATTTTTTAAAATATTAGCTCTGTTCCAGTACTTGTCAAATACGTAAGTTTCAGTCAAAATTTACAGGCAACCGTTTCTGTACTAAGAATTTATGTGTATTTGTGTTTTTCTGACAATTTCTGACTAAACCCTTAAATTTGATTTTTATAATTTTGGCTAAAATGTCAAAATTTTGTATTTAGTATTTTTTTCTAAATAGGTTTTTAATGGAAAATGTTAATGAAAATCTTATTTGTTTATATTTTTTAAATAAAATTTTTAATAGGTTTTTGATGGAAAATGTTAATGAAAATCTTATTTGTTTAGATTTTTTTTAATAAAATTTTTTTTTAAGTTCTGTTGGATTTTTTTTAATTGGATTTCTGCTATATATTTTTTGTGAAAAATCGGATTTTCATTAAAAAGTCGAAAAATCAGATTATTAAGATTATTTTTATTAAAAAAATAATTTGTATAAAAAATTAGATTTCTTTTTTTGTATTTTCAGTGAAAATACGAATTTTTAGCGAAAATTTGGATTTTTGATGAACAATCGAATTTATGGTAAAAGTTTGGATTTTTTGTGAACAATTTTGTAAAAATATTTTTAAGGAAAATTTATGATTTTTTGCAAGAAATTACACATTTTTTACAGTATTCATAAACATAGGCTTCACAATGTTTTAATGTTATTTTAAATTTCCATTTCCAACATATGTATAAAACAATAGCTCAAATAATATACTTTGTGAATTGGGTAATAACATAGATGATTCTCAGATGACTATCTTAGCCTACTTGAATCCAATAAGTATTTTTTTTGTTAAAGATATGTGATAAAATCTTTAATATTTAAGGGATTTTTTTATTTAATTTGCCTATGTTTTACTATTGTCAAAAAAAAAAAACGATGGGGAAAAGGTAACGGTAACAATACTTACCTAATTTTAATAACGGTAATAATATGTTAGCGATAGCTGTTTAAGATATATCAGAAAAATTTGTATATAAAAATATGGAATACATCATAATTTAAAAATAGTTTAAGCTAAATAAAAATACTATTAAAAAAATAATCTAAAAGATTTAAGTAATTGCGTATTAAGTATTTTTGGTTTCATGTTTATAAACAATTATCTAATAAAGTGACTAAAATATTTGCATTTTTTTTTAATATTCTCTCCTAGGTAAACGACAAAGGGATCGCAGCAGTCGCAGAGAACGCACAACACGTTTTAGTGATAACAAAGATAAATATGTGGCATTGCCAAATGTAGCTACCCTACTCACAAATATTAATACAGCTACTTCGAATTCTGGAACTGGCAGTAATGCAGCAGCTGTTCTGCCAAGTAATAGTCAACGTCAAAATTTACCAGACATTAACGGTTTATTGCCCAATTATACAAATGCGGGTATGACTAATGTATTAAATGCAGCGGATGCCGCACTAGATAAAGTCTTAAAAGGTAAATCATCCGTCAGTCCAGAAAAACAAAGTCGACGTCATGATCGAGATCGTAATTATACTCCATCACGTAAGAGACAACGACGTACAAGTGATAGTAAAAAGTCAAGATCTCGTTCCAAATCAAGTTCTTCATCGACATCCTCTTCCTCATCATCGACCTCAACAGATTCTGATTCTTCTTCTACTTCACGATCATCCCATCATTCAAAATACAATCAGCGATCATCTAGTAAACATAAATCATCTGACAGGAAATATGAAAAATCACACAAAGATTACAGGGATGATCGTAAATATGGATCGTCTTCGTCGTCTTATAGAAAACGAGTTCGTGAATCGACAAGTAGTCGTTACCATCGTAACGCATCTAGTGATTCTGAAGATGAATACCGTCGACGACACAAATATGATTCCCATTACTCCCGCAATTCTTCACACTCGCGTAGTTATACGTCATCAAGACGTGACCGCGACCGTGACCATGACCGCGAACCCTCACGTTCAAAGTCAAGATCTTCTTATTCTTCTTCCAGTAATCGTAGGCAATAAATTTATTTTTCTTTTCCCCAGGTGCAAATCGATTGAATCACTTTTAGTGTTTCATATTGAAATACATACAATATACTGTATTGTATTCAATTTTGTTTTTTTTTTTTTTTTTTTATTTTTTATTATGTATTTTTAAAATGGTATACATATATAAATATTTAATTAGGCATAGCAGTTTAGGATGTTTTCCCTTCATTAAACCTACAAAACACTATTAATATTTTAAATATCTTTAATTTTATCTAAAGCAACCTTAAATAAATTATAAAATACTCACAGCACAACTCTTGTTTTTATATGTATATAATCTAAAGGGAAAAACAATGAACACTTCCTAGATTTTTATTAAGCTTCTGCAACAGCTTACAATCTTTTGATGAAATAAAACAGACAACATATAAAGTGTTTTCTATAATATACATACATATATGTACGTAAGTGCATACTTATTTATTAAATTAAATAAACTGTGGAATTATTTAGTATTAGCAACAATTATTCTTGTACAAACTCTAATTTAATATTTTTGTGTTCGATCTCTTCTTCTTCCACGTTGTCGTCGTCTTCCTTAGGATTTGCATACATAACGTTATTCTTGTTATCAGTTATGTTTAAATCACGTTTGCACACTCTCCAATTCGCAAATGGATCGTCTAATTCGTCTTTGGGAGAGTGATGATTTTTTTGACGACGATGTGTTTTTAATGCTGCTCCACAAATGAAAGCCTCTTGACAGACATTACACTTATATGGCTTTTCACCTGTATGCCGACGCATGTGAATTTTAAGATCATTTGACTGCGCAAAACTTCGCTGACATTTTGTACATTTGTAGGGACGTTCTCCTGTGTGAACACGCATATGACGGGCAAGTTTATTTGCCCGAGAGAACGATTTGCCACAAATGGTACAGATATGAGGCTTTTCGCCAGTATGTTTGCGCTGATGCACAACAAGATCTTGACGTCGGGGGAATCCTTTCTCACACTGATCACATTGATAAGGATTTTCACCAGTATGTCTTCTAATATGTACAATTAGACTGGCTTGTGTGAAATTCTTACCGCAGTACGGACAGTTGCCTCTTTTATAGTTGTGCTTGGTTTTAATAAGATTCTTGTCTTCATCCGTAAGTTGGTCTACATCCTTTGAGTGGCAAGTCGTTAAATGACGTATATAGTTGTTACGTCGCTTAAACATTTGTGGACAATACGAACAAGAAATTTGTTTTTCTTCGTCTACACGATTTACTTGTGAAGATAAATTTGCTAATTCCTCTCGGGGTATAGCAGTATGTGCCATTTTAATATGACGATCTAAAGTTTCTATTTTGGCAAAAGATCTTTGGCAACTACTACATTTGTAGTGGCTAGATGATAAACGTTTAGACAATCGTGATCCTACAGCATCCTCAACACGTCTCGCTTCATTTATAACAATTGGTTCTCTAGAAATATTGAAAGAATAAAAACAGACACACATAAACATAATTATATTTAAAGTATAGGTGTCAGTAATATTGCAATTATTACTTGTTACAATCGAAATCTTCCACAACTGGTTCAGCAGATACCACCTCTGTTACAACTACTTCATGGTCAGTTATAAATTGTTCTTGTTCCGTTTGAAATTCTTCGTCTAATATTTCTATATCTTGAATATCTATATCGGTAGCGTCAACTTTAACGTCTTCTTCCTCCTCCTCTATTGGATCCAATTCTTCAGACTGCTGGTTATGGACCTTTAAACAGTTTTCTATATCTATTTCTGCCCTCTCCACAGAACAAATAAAATCGTATGCATTTAAAAGGCGTTCAGTGCATTCCTGACATATACGACATGGTTTTCCATCATCGTATTCTTCCACCACCTATACATAAGTACATAATTCAAAATGATAGCGCATACCATTTGAACATACAATTTCACAATAATTACCTCAACATCTGTGACTTTTTTAAATACATTTGCCAACTTAATATAACTTTCATATTCCACTTCGTCGAGAAAAGAATTTGAATCCGAATTATATTGTAAACAAACTCGACAAACTGATTTTAAAGAATCCATCATAACTTTTACAATAGATTTACATTTACAAAAATATCAATAAAAAGGACAGTAATGACAGTTCCGCGGTTTTCTATTAAATAAAAACTATTTTTGAATTTCGTTTCTACCTAAGATATGTATTTTTGAGCTAAAAAAGTTAGCAACACTAAAATAATACAAGTTACCAGAAACACTGATTTTTTTTATGAAGTACAATATGGTAACTTTTCGTTTATACATGAACAGGAATGGAATGTTTGTTGTTTATATAGATTTCTCAAGTACTAAAAATATTTTTATTTTATTGCCAGGAGCGTCATACAAAAAAGCATAAAGACCAAATTACAATAACGCGTAGTCTGCAGCAGTGTGTGCTGCCATAATCAGCTGATCATTTAGAATGCACTGTTTGTTATGGTGTTGATTACATTTGGTCAGCGGCAGTTTGCAGTACTGTTTCATTTAGCCCTGTTTCTAAATTCACTGCGCAGCATTCAGTTTGAGAGCGAGACAAAGAGAGTGAGCAAATACATGAGAGGCTAAAATACACAAGTAGAACAAAGCTAGATGGTGGTTGTAAATTGTGGCTGCCTACGCTGAATTGTAATTATAACGGCAGCAACATGTTGTTCTGACAGTGATTAGCTGATAATTTTTGCTGATACTGTTGCTGACTACGCGCTATTGTAATTTGGGCTTAAATGCTCTTTCTCATTAGTATTAAATTTATAATTTACAAATTTGGGTTATACATATTTCATAAAAGAAAAATTTATATTTTGTAACAATTTTTTGTAATTTTTGCATTGCAGAAGCTAAAACTAAAATTTTGAGTCTAAAAGAAACAAAATAAAAAGACTAGATCTAGCAATTTTTTAATCGGACATACGTCGAAATTTTGTCTGAATTAAGCCCAAATTACAATAGCGCGTAGTCAGCAACAGTATCAGCAAAAATTATCAGCTGATCACTGTCAGCACACCATGTTGCTGCCGTTATAATTACAATTCAGCGTAGGAAGCCGCAATTTACAACCACCATCTAGCTTTGTTCTACTTGTGTATTTTAGCCTCTCATTTATTTGCTCACTCTCTTTGTCTCGCTCTCAATCTGAATGCAGCGCAGTGAATTTAGAAACAGGGCTAAATAAAACAGCACTGCAAACTGCTGCTGACTAAATGTAATCAACACTATAACAAACAACGTCCGCCAAGATAGCAACGAAAAGATAGCAACGACGGAAGTGAAAAGTGGCAACACCGCAAAATTTGCAATAATTTCAAATAAAATTTTAATAAAAATCTAATAAAAAACTACAATAAAGTTTTAGATATTTAAAATATTAATTAATTTAAAAAAATTTACAAATTACAATATTTTTTTTTTCTTAATAACAAAATTATATACCTTAAGGAATCTGTAAATGGAATATCTCAGGAACCAGGCAGTGTCAGGGCAAAAACTGTATAGGGAATGAAAGAGTACTGTATATAAATTCAAAAAAGCTTTCCGTGCTAAAAATCGTCGGAACAGTTTCTGAGAAAATCCAGTTCATCCAAAATGGTCAGTAAAACCTGGAAAATGGAATATCTCAGGAACCAGGCAGTGTCAGGGCAAAAACTGTATAGGGAATGAAAGAGTACTATATATAGATTCAAAAAAGCTTTCCGTGCTAAAAATCGTCGGAACAGTTTCTGGGAAAATCCAGTTCATCCAAAATGGTCAGTAGAATCTGGAAAATGGAATATCTCAGGAACCAGGCAGTGTCAGGGCAAAAACTGTATAAGGAATGGAAGGGTATTATTTATAGATTCAAAAAAGCTTTCCGTGCTAAAAATCGTCGGAACAGTTTCTGAGAAAATCCAGTTCATCCAAAATGGTCAGTAGAATCTGGAAAATAGAATATCTCAGGAACCAGGCAGTGTCAGGGCAAAAACTGTATAGGGAATGGAAGGGTACTATTTATAGATTCAAAAAAGCTTTCCGTGCTAAAAATCGTCGGAACAGTTTCTGAGAAAATCCAGTTCATCCAAAATGGTCAGTAGAATCTGGAAAATAGAATATCTCAGGAACAAGGCAGTGTCAGGGCAAAAACTGTATAGGGAATGAAAGAGTACTATATATAAATTGAAAAAAGCTTTCCGTGCTAAAAATCGTCGGAACAGTTTCTGAGAAAATCCAGTTCATCCAAAATGGTCAGTAGAATCTGGAAAATGGAATATCTCAGGAACCAGGCAGTGTCAGGGCAAAAACTGTATAGGGAATGGAAGGGTACTATTTATAGGTTCAAAAAAGCTTTCCGTGCTAAAAATCGTCGGAACAGTTTCTGAGAAAATCCAGTTCATCCAAAATGGTCAGTAGAATCTGGAAAATAGAATATCTCAGGAACAAGGCAGTGTCAGGGCAAAAACTGTATAGGGAATGAAAGAGTACTATATATAAATTGAAAAAAGCTTTCCGTGCTAAAAATCGTCGGAACAGTTTCTGAGAAAATCCAGTTCATCCAAAATGGTCAGTAGAATCTGGAAAATGGAATATCTCAGGAACCAGGCAGTGTCAGGGCAAAAACTGTATAGGGAATGGAAGGGTACTATTTATAGGTTCAAAAAAGCTTTCCGTGCTAAAAATCGTCGGAACAGTTTCTGAGAAAATCCAGTTCATCCAAAATGGTCAGTACAATCTGGAAAATGGAATATCTCAGGAACCAGGCAGTGTCAAGGCAAAAACTGTATAGGGAATGGAAGGGTACTATATATAGATTCATAAAAGCTTTCCGTGCTAAAAATCGTCGGAACAGTTTCTGAGAAAATCCAGTTCATCCAAAATGGTCAGTAGAATCTGGAAAATGGAATATCTCAGGAACCAGGCAGTGTCAGGACAAAAACTGTATAGGGAATGAAAGAGTACTATATATAAATTCAAAAAAGCTTTCCGTGCTAAAAATCGTCGGAACAGTTTCTGAGAAAATCCAGTTCATCCAAAATGGTCAGTAGAATCTGGAAAATGGAATATCTCAGGAACCAGGCAGTGTCAGGGCAAAAACTGTACAGGGAATGGAAGGGTACTATATACAAATTCAAAAAAGCTTTCCGTGCTAAAAATCGTCGGAACAGTTTCTGAGAAAATCCAGTTCATCCAAAATGGTCAGTAAAACCTGGAAAATGGAATATCTCAGGAACCAGGCAGTGTCAGGGCAAAAACTGTATAAGGAGTGGAAGGGTACTATTTATAGGTTCAAAAAAGCTTTCCGTGCTAAAAATCGTCGGAACAGTTTCTGAGAAAATCCAGTTCATCCAAAATGGTCAGTAAAACCTGGAAAATGGAATATCTCAGGAACCAGGCAGTGTCAGGGCAAAAACTGTATAGGGAATGGAAGGGTACTATATATAGATTCATAAAAGCTTTCCGTGCTAAAAATCGTCGGAACAGTTTCTGAGAAAATCCAGTTCATCCAAAATGGTCAGTACAATTTGGAAAATGGAATATCTCAGGAACCAGGCAGTGTCAGGGCAAAAACTGTATAAGGAATGGAAGGGTATTATTTATAGATTCAAAAAAGCTTTCCGTGCTAAAAATCGTCGGAACAGTTTCTGAGAAAATCCAGTTCATCCAAAATGGTCAGTAAAACCTGGAAAATGGAATATCTCAGGAACCAGGCAGTGTCAGGGCAAAAACTGTATAGGGAGTGGAAGGGTACTATTTATAGGTTCAAAAAAGCTTTCCGTGCTAAAAATCGTCGGAACAGTTTCTGAGAAAATCCAGTTCATCCAAAATGGTCAGTACAATCTGGAAAATGGAATATCTCAGGAACCAGGCAGTGTCAGGGCAAAAACTGTATAGGGAATGGAAGGGTACTATATATAGATTCATAAAAGCTTTCCGTGCTAAAAATCGTCGGAACAGTCTCTGAGAAAATCCAGTTCATCCAAAATGGTCAGTAGAATCTGGAAAATGGAATATCTCAGGAACCAGGCAGTGTCAGGGCAAAAATTGTATAGGGAATGGAAGGCTACTATTTATAGATTCAAAAAAGCTTTCCGTGCTAAAAATCGTCGGAACAGTTTCTGAGAAAATCCAGTTCATCCAAAATGGTCAGTAAAACCCGGAAAATGGAATATCTCAGGAACCAGGCAGTGTCAGGGCAAAAACTGTATAGGGAATGGAAGGGTACAAAAAAGCTTTCCGTGCTAAAAATCGTCGGAACAGTCTCTGAGAAAATCCAGTTCATCCAAAATGGTCAGTAAAACCTGGAAAATGGAATATCTCAGGAACCAGACAGTGTCAGGGCAAAAACTGTATAGGGAATGAAAGAGTACTGTATATAAATTCAAAAAAGCTTTCCGTGCTAAAAATCGTCGGAACAGTTTCTGAGAAAATCCAGTTCATCCTAAATGGTCAGTACAATCTGGAAAATGGAATATCTCAGGAACCAGGCAGTGTCAGGGCAAAAACTGTATAGGGAATGGAAGAGTTCTATATATAAATTCAAAAAAGCTTTCCGTGCTAAAAATCGTCGGAACAGTTTCTGAGAATATTTTCCGCTATTCCTTAAGAATATTGAATGGGTTTTTAACAATGTTAGGAAAAAGTTGATCTATTTATTTTCAGCGATTTTGGCTAGGTATTTAATTTTATCATGAGCAAAGGTAGCAACACTTTTTGGACGCACGCATTTTTTTTTTTTTTTTTTCTTTTTTGCATTGGTGTATATTCGGCGGGTTGTTTTTTTTTTTTTTCTTTGGCGCACTAAATAATACTAAGAAATGCGCACATATATTTGTGTGTAGTATATTGTTTGTGCGAGTAAAAGAGAAAGGGAGTTCGAATTCAATTCATATACAATACATTGTTCTATTCATTGTATGCTATACAATGAACCATGTTATGATTTTAATAAGTGTAGCGCAGAGCATGTATGTCTTGTTGTTTTACAATTAGAAATACTTGAAGCCGCACCGAATTTTTATTGCCCTGCGAAATAAAAATTTTGTTAAAATCTCTGCTTTGATTACAATACTTGCAATTAAATAAATATTTATTTGCAAAGAATCGTATTAGGCAATAAAAACTATTTACACTGGTCGATAAAATAAATGTTTTAGTGCTCCTTCAAAAAAAAAAAAATTTTTTCATTGCTTTTTTTGCTACAATATTTATATTTTGGAGATCACGGAGTTAAGACAAAATAAATCTAATTTTTTTTTTAATTTTGAAAAAATTTGCATCTTTGAGCGTGCGCCAAACGGTAGCAATGTTCTAAGAAAATTTAAAATTTTCCTATGTTGAATAAATGTTACAAATTTGCTGTGCCAAATGAAAACTTTTTTCAATTGTAAATTTTGATAGATTTTAAAACAAAAATACACACAATTTCATAGAATTTTTTATTACATATTGTTTAATACAATTTATTTTTAATATAAAATAAAAATTTAATTAAAAACATTAAAACACAAAAAAAATTAGAAATATTTTATTATTCTTCTTATTTATTTAAAAATTTATGATTGTCAATATTTTCTATACATTTGTCAAAAATTTAAGTAGCCCTATTAGCTAGTGAAATTTTATTCACCTCATATACTTCAAAATTTTACTTTTCTACATACTTTGCTACCGTTTGGCACACACTCTTTGTATAATTTTTTGAATTTTGAACTCCCGTCTTCGGCAACACTGCCGAAATATGTCTTTGTTTTTTTTTTTTTTTTTTTTTCATATAAAAAAAAACTGGACAAGTTGTAATAAAATAACAACTGTGTTGTTTTTACACTTTTAATTGCGAGAGTGGTTAGAAGAGCGAGATAAACAAAATAAAAAATGTAATACTTTGAATTGCTTTGTTTATTTTTCGAGTCGAGTGCATTGAGATACGAAGTAAAAAATGTAAATAAGAAATTAAGGCAAAGAATTTTTTTTTAGCAAAAAACGGGAAATAATCGATTTTTTTCAAAGTTAAATTTTCAATGCTTGTAACTTGTGACTCCGTAAATATTTTTTCAAAATTCTTTCTTTGCACAATTTTTCTGTTTGTTGTTAATTGTAAAATTAGCTGACCCACTGTAGCGAAAAAACTTCACCAAGACAGGCTAAAAAGTAAAAATATTAGTCTCTAAAGCTCTCGTCTAACAGAATCTTGCTATATAAAAATCTTTCAAATCGATTTTGATATAAGGAATCAGGATCGTGTGTTTTTTTTTTTTTTTTTTTTTTTTGATAGTAAATCTTATAAGATAGTTGATTAAAGAAATCTTATCACAACTGTCTTATAATACAGTAGGGCCTCGATTATCAGTGATTCGATTTGTAATTGTTTTCTTTTTTCCATCCATTTAATTTTATTTTTCCATCAATAAACAGTGATTACCTCTATTATCTGGGACAAAAACACAAAAGAGAATTTTAATAAGGTAAAATGCCAGTTTTCTGCATTCATGAAAATCTAGTTAACGAAAATATTTACATATTTGAAAAAAAAAAAAGAAACAAACAATATTATATAATTTTTTAAGAAACTACGTAAAATGAAACCCTTATGTATTGTTCACTATTTTCCATATATTAAATACTTGAATAATTGAATTATATAACTAAAAAATGTTTAAAAATACTACTCAAAATTTTTACTCAATTAACCGGAAAATTTGATTTTCCAGAATGTTTCCGGTCCCGACCGTTACGGATAATCGAGGTATTTCTTATAATACTAATATTTTAGTCTACACATGAAATAATTCTCTCAGAGAGCGAATTTGACACTCTCTGATATAAAAAGAAAAGCGCGTCAAATATATACACTATTGCCAGATTTGACGATTTATCGTCATTTGGACGATTTTTGGGTCTGAAAATGGCCTGTTGACGATTTTACGATTTTTACACATAATTTGACGATTTTTTCTAAAAATTCATAACAATTTTTAAAATTTTGTATATATTATTTTTTAAAAGTAAGATAGCTGCTACAATAATATTAACAATTTAAATAAAAATCTTCTTCAATTTGCTAAATGGTTCACTTATTAGGAAGGATTTATGGGAACCAATATAATATTATATATAACCCTATTCATGACCTAAATACTTCAATAGTCAAACTATGAATCCAAAGACATTTTTGATGAATTCATTCAAAATTAAATTTTGTATATATTGTGGATAGGTTCACAAAGGAGCCTATGTGTATTTTTTTATAACAAGGTATGATAAATAACTTATTTTGTTTTGAAAGTCATACAAAATTGAAAAAGTATCGCGTAAATCGAGATTTACGCGATACTTCATTTACGCAATTTCTATATAACGCACTAAATTATTGATCATTTTTTGAAATACGAATTTTCATTCAACGCGAAATTGGTATAACGCGCATAAACAATAGTGACAAACTTTGAAATGCGCTAATTATGGAGCGTATTGGAAAGAATTTATTGAAGAAATAAATTATTTAATGAAATATTGCCACCAATATGTAATTTTTATTAATTTTTCTTTTAATTAAAAATTTAATTTTTCATCAGAAAAAGCATAAAAGCTGTTCATTAACACATAAAATACGTAGTTTTTCATGAGATGATACATGAAGATGATAAGATGGTGAAGGGTATCAATTTCTTTTAATTTCATTTCTATATACATACTTTTTTTACTCGTAGTTTCACCAGCTTTGAGATAAAGATGATAAGCAGAAACCAGGGATAGAAAATTTAAATATTTTTGGGTATCAAAATATATTTCAAATAGTGCTTTTTTCACTCTCAGAGTACTAAAATTAAAATTTTTGATAATTTTTATTTGGTGTATAATTCAAATAATATAATTTTTATATTACGAAGAATTAAATACGATACTAATTCATTGATTGCTTTTATTCCAATTAAGTATCAAAAAAAGTACTATTTTATCAACTTTTCCATCCCTGGCTGAATCACTTTTGATGTTTTTACCAGGGACAGAAAATACAAATTTTCTTGAAATTTTAAACAAAAAAAATCAGATACAAAGAACAACCGGATAAAAGTGTTAAATACAGAAATGTAATCTTCAGAACAGGTTCCATCGGAATCCGGAATGATTTTTATTTTTTGATTTTTATGAAAATAATCAATATTAATGATTATTTTTGATTTTTATTATTTTGCTCAACTTTTAATGATTATTTTTGATTTTTATTTTTTTGCTCAAATCATAATGATTATTTTTGATTTTTACTTTTTTTGCTCACAATATAAAACTTAACATGAGAAATGAAACTAAATTAAATTTATTTACTAAAAGGCAAGTGTGATGATATATTTTTCATCAAATTTTTCCAAAAAAGAAATTTTAGCAAGATAAATCTTCAATTTGGTATAAAATACCAAACTAATATTTCGGACACTTATTTCGATAAAACTCTAAAACTATTGAGCGGATAACAATTTGTTAATAAAGGAGCCTAATACGATTCTTTGCAAATAAATTTTATTTAATTGCAAGTATTGTAACCAAAGCAGAGATTTTAACAAAATTTTTATTTCGCAGTGCAATAAAAATTCGGTGCGGCTTCAAGTATTTCTAATTGTAAAACAACAAGACATACATGCTCTGCGCTACACTTATTAAAATCATAACATGGTTCATTGTATAGCATACAATGAATAGAACAATGTATTGTATATGAATTGAATTCGAACTCCCTTTCTCTTTTACTCGCACAAACAATATACTACACACAAATATATGTGCGCATTTCTTAGTGGGGTTTTTCACTATGATTGTCCAGTCATGATGTTTTCTTTTATTTTCTTTTAAGCAATCTTTGTAAAATCTCGTACGTTTTGACGATGATTTTGAGCATGATTGTTTGAAATTTTATGTTAGTGTTGCCGTTGTCAATAGAATTTTATTTAAGAGGAAAAAAGTATTTTTAATTCAATAATTATTCCATTTTACTAAGAAAGCATATTAATTACATCATTTATTAATGAATTAATTAATGTTAACAGTAAAATAATTTAACTATACAACAAAATTTATATGTATATTTCTTCATATAAATTATAAAATAAAAATTATTTTCCTTCATATTTGGGATAAAATTACTTTTATTTCAATAATTATTTCTTTTTATTGCCTTTATGAATGATTTAAAAAAACAAAATTACACATTTTTTTAATTTTGTGTATAAAATAGAAATTTTACTTGTTAAATTTTGTATATCACAATTTTTCCATATGGTAACACTTATATAAGTTTAAGCATCATAGCGACGATCTTTACACTCTGAAAAGCGAAAATAAATAAAGCAACATGAGAAAAGTGCGAATGCTGTAAATAAGAAACATAAAAAACACACACGAAATCACGATTCGTGCTTGTTTTCTTACCCCTCTTGCTTCTTTACACCTCTTGCCTACAAACTAAAACCATCAGATGCAAAACCATCATCGTCAAAATTGGGCCTTAGTATTATTTAGTGCGCCAAAGAAAAAAAAAAAAAACAACCCGCCGAATATACACCAATGCAAAAAAGAAAAAAAAAAAAAAAAATGCGCGCGTCCAAAAAGTGTTGCTAACTTTGCTCATGATAAAATTAAATACCTAGCCAAAATCGCTGAAAATAAATAGATCAACTTTTTCCTAACATTGTTAAAAACCCATTCAATATTCTTAAGGAATAGCGGAAAATATTCTCAGAAACTGTTCCGACGATTTTTAGCACGGAAAGCTTTTTTGAATTTATATACAGTACTCTTTCATTCCCTATACAGTTTTTGCCCTGACACTGCCTGGTTCCTGAGATATTCCATTTTCCAGATTGTACTGACCATTTTGGATGAACTGGATTTTCTCAGAAACTGTTCCGACGATTTTTAGCACGGAAAGCTTTTTTCAATTTATATATAGTACTCTTTCATTCCCTATACAGTTTTTGCCCTGACACTGCCTGGTTCCTGAGATATTCAATTTTCCAGGTTTTACTGACCATTTTGGATGAACTGGATTTTCTCAGAAACTGTTCCGACGATTTTTAGCACGGAAAGCTTTTTTGAATATATAAATAGTACCCTTCCATTCCTTATACAGCTTTTGCCCTGACACTGCCTGGTTCCTGAGATATTCCATTTTCCAAATTGTACTGACCATTTTGGATGAACTGGATTTTCTCAGAAACTGTTCCGACGATTTTTAGCACGGAAAGCTTTTTTGAATTTATATATAGAACTCTTCCATTCCCTATACAGTTTTTGCCCTGACACTGCCTGGTTCCTGAGATATTCCATTTTCCAGATTGTACTGACCATTTTGGATGAACTGGATTTTCTCAGAAACTGTTCCGACGATTTTTAGCACGGAAAGCTTTTTTCAATTTATATATAGTACTCTTTCATTCCCTATACAGTTTTTGCCCTGACACTGCCTGGTTCCTGAGATATTCAATTTTCCAGGTTTTACTGACCATTTTGGATGAACTGGATTTTCTCAGAAACTGTTCCGACGATTTTTAGCACGGAAAGCTTTTTTGAATATATAAATAGTACCCTTCCATTCCTTATACAGTTTTTGCCCTGACACTGCCTGGTTCCTGAGATATTCCATTTTCCAAATTGTACTGACCATTTTGGATGAACTGGATTTTCTCAGAAACTGTTCCGACGATTTTTAGCACGGAAAGCTTTTTTGAACCTATAAATAGTACCCTTCCACTCCTTATACAGTTTTTGCCCTGACACTGCCTGGTTCCTGAGATATTCCATTTTCCAGGTTTTACTGACCATTTTGGATAAACTGGATTTTCTCAGAAACTGTTCCGACGATTTTTAGCACGGAAAGCTTTTTTGAATTTATATATAGTACCCTTCCATTCCCTATACAGTTTTTGCCCTGACACTGCCTGGTTCCTGAGATATTCCATTTTCCATGTTTTACTGACCATTTTGGATGAACTGGATTTTCTCAGAAACTGTTCCGACGATTTTTAGCACGGAAAGCTTTTTTGAATTTATATACAGTACTCTTTCATTCCCTATACAGTTTTTGCCCTGACACTGTCTGGTTCCTGAGATATTCCATTTTCCAGGTTTTACTGACCATTTTGGATGAACTGGATTTTCTCAGAGACTGTTCCGACGATTTTTAGCACGGAAAGCTTTTTTGAATCTATGAATGGTACCCTTCCATTCCCTATACAGTTTTTGCTCTGACACTGCCTGGTTCCTGAGATATTCCATTTTCCAGGTTTTACTGACCATTTTGGATGAACTGGATTTTCTCAGAAACTGTTCCGACGATTTTTAGCACGGAAAGCTTTTTTGAATTTGTATATAGTGCCCTTCCATTCCCTATACAGTTTTTGCCCTGACACTGCCTGGTTCCTGAGATATTCCATTTACAGATTCCTTAAGGTATATAATTTTGTTATTAAGAAAAATAAAAAAATATTGTAATTTGTAAATTTTTTTAAATTAATTAATATTTTAAATATCTAAAACTTTATTGTAGTTTTTTATTAGATTTTTATTAAAATTTTATTTGAAATTATTGCAAATTTTGCGGTGTTGCCACTTTTCACTTCCGTCGTTGCTATCTTTTCGTTGCTATCTTGGCGGACGTTAACAAACAGTGCATTCTAAATAATCAGCTGATTATGGCAGCACACACTGCTGCTGACTACGCGCTATTGTTAATTAATATTATATTAATTAATTAATATTATTAATTAATTTAATATTATACTTTTTCACATTTTTTTTTTTTATTTGTTTATTTTCCTACACGCACACTTAAAAAAAATTGACTTCTGAAAAACCAAAACAAAAATCAGCTGAATTAACAACTTCACCTTTTTTTACTGATACTGTTGCTGACTACGCGCTAATGTAATTTGGGCTTAAAATTGCATATATAAAAAAAATAATTCGCCCTATTGATGTTTTTGTGCAACTGTTGCCACCTTCCATTACTTTGAGTCTACATTAGACAAATTTTTATCAAGACAAACTTCAAAATGAACTCGAATTTATGGAAGGTGGCAACAATTGTGAAAAAAACAACAATACCTTGTATAGATTCGCACCGATTTTGACGTTTGTCTTGATAAAAATTTATCTAATGTAGACTCAAAGTTAATTCGCGTTAATTTTGACATTTGTCTTGATAAAAAATTGTCTAATGTAGACACTATGTCAAGACTGTTAACAACAGCATTGAAATCCCAATATGTATAAATTGTTAAGTTGTTGGGATATTGGTATGACATTTGCACACGCAAGACAAATAAAAAGTGGCGTTTGAAAAATGTGCACTGTCTAAAATTACTCAATAAATTTGTATACATTAATTTAAAAATTAATACATCTTTAGTACAACTAAGTATATGAAAATTGGCTTTTAATCACCATGGATGGAAACAGTTCATTGGAAAGACGATACAGCTTTAATATGGCTCAAGGTAATCCTGTTGCTGAGTCTACACATCTCAACGGAAGCAGGTGAGTCAATATGTTCTATTGTATATATGAATTGTCACTAATTTATATTTTTAACAGTTTCTCGTGGGGTGCTTCTATGAGCCCAAATCATCGTAGTAATTCGAGCTTTTGTTTAAATAATATACACACAACTTTAGATGGTAATAATAGATCAATTGCTGTCAGCCCTAAATCTAAGAATGTTTCAAAAATTGATGCAAGAATTGCGGCAGATGTTCAGAGCAAAGGATTAGCATCACGCATTGTGAAATATCATGAAAGTGGAACAAGATTGAATCGTAGTATGTCGGCTCACAATCTGTACACCAAACCAGGACAATTTCCTGTAGTAACTCTTAAGAAAACGGATTTACCTTATAGGGCAACTAAACAAGAGCTATCAATGATACGCATACCCCCACCAGGTAAGTATGTATGTGGGATGATGAAACGTTTTGCGTTTCCTTTTAATAACCTCAAAACTAAACTAACTAAATATTTGAAAATATATTAAAATTTAAAATGGACAGACGGTGTAATAAAAAAATTTCCGCAAATTACATATTTGACTTTTCGTCATCGCGTCTATCAGCTTATTAATAGATGCATATCATTTTTATTTTCAAGAAAAATCATCGTTTTATGGAAACACAATTTCTAGTCTTTTGAGATCTAGTTCGGTGGTGGGATTACAATCTAAACGAACTGAGGATTTATCCAGAGAAAATCGACCTATAATTCATCCTCCCCCTACGGAGGATGATATGGCCCCGACACGAAGTGTTTTAGATGTACTAAAAGAGATTTCCCGTAAACGTATAAACAGTGATGTAAATATTAACAACAATAAATAAATTCTTCTATTAAGATGTATACATATATATGTATATATAATATTTTTTATTTTAGGACTTGGATGCTGACGAAACTTCCAAGAAGTATTGTAATCGTGCTGCTAATGATTTAGTTGATACCGGTAACAATACAGCGACGGTTAATTCACCAAGTTTTACAACATCATCATCATTATCTTGCCAACGATATAAAAGACAGAGGGATTGTATAACG
The DNA here is from genome assembly GCA_951394005.1 of Protophormia terraenovae. NCBI lineage: Eukaryota > Metazoa > Arthropoda > Insecta > Diptera > Calliphoridae > Protophormia > Protophormia terraenovae. The sequence goes on from OX596073.1 coordinate 2,442,422, forward strand.
CCACATCAAAGTGTACAGATGGCCGAAACAAAAACATCACCAGAACAAGCTAAGAAACGTGTATGCAATTACAATAATGACATTACAAGTTCTCTTAGTTCCAGCATAAAATGCAAACCCCATGGAAGTGCCAAAAGAATATCAGTATCGCATAATCTCAATCAAACTATGCCAACAAATGTAGAATCTTACGAAATACAAAAAGCCAAAATGCAGCGATATCTCGATAATCATAACAATGACAAAAATAATACTCGAGTCGACGTGAGATTTGAAAATCTTGAAAATAATTTAAGAAAGTTGGACACTATAAAACCCATAACACCTATTCCAGCAACTCCAGGTACTCAAGATCAACAATGTAATATTGGAGGTGTTCCGCCTAAGCGAACTGTATCTGAACCCCTTTATAATCCAGAGCGGAAAATCGCAATAAATTCAATACAACCGGCAAATAAGCCACGTTTAACTTTATTCAACAAAAAGTGCGATGACGAAGAAAGCACGGCGGCAAATGAATCAAGCGAAACTGTAGCAGAGAACGTTAATGATTTTGACGAATGTGCGGGAATACCATTTGTAAAACCAAAAAAGATATCATCGATAAGTGGGCTAAGAAATCCTGTAATAGAAAGAACACAAAAATCAAAGTTGGCTTTGATGTTGAGTGGTTTAAGAGGAGAACTTTATCAAAATTCTGATGCTGATGAGTTGGATTCGTCAAAGGAAAAAACTGATAAAACTGCTGAAATTAAAATAAATACTAGTACAAGTGCTGTAACGTCTTCATTGAAATCAACCACAATAACAACTTTAACTACCGTCACATCGTCCAGTAATGTAGGAACTCCTATTACATCGAGCACCTTAAACTTATCTACGAATAACAAAACAACTTCATCGATGCCTTCTTTAAATGCATCCATAAATAAGACTTCATCGCCTTTAGTTGGACTTAAATTATCGCAGCCATCCTCTGAGAATGTCACTAGTACAATTAATAATACTAATAATAATGTATCAAAAAGCACTGAAGGCCTCTCCATATCCAACGTACCTGTATTGGGTGGTTTCACGTTCGGTACAAACAATACCACCACTAGTTCTTCACCAATGGTAAACACAACAACGTCGGTTAGTGCACCTAAAGATTCTAAAACTCTTATTGCGACTACATCATCTATTCCAACAACTACTAGTAACGTTCTTAACTTCGGCTCGTCAACACAATCATCTTCGAGTGCCTCTGACGATACTAACAAATTAAAAGCAAATATACAACCTTCGGCCGGAGACAATTCTTTGCAATTGCGCACCGTTGGTACTGCATTCACACTATCAACTAATAGTACAAGTGCTTCTTCAAATACAACAAACTCTTTAAAAACAACTAACGCTTTTACTTTCGGAACAAATGTGGCTGCACCAGCATCTGCAAGCAGTGCACCAAATCAAGTTTCAGGTCTGACACTGTTAAATAACACCGGAAAGACAAATAATGCTTTTAATTTTACCGTTCCTTCTACATCTTCGTCAGCAACTACTCCTTTATTTAGTACTTTGACTTCTGCCAACCCTCAAACAAGTACTACCACAACAACTAGTGGTCTAACATTTGGCGCCGTTGCTGCTTCCACAAATTCAACGGCGAGTACGTCTTCATTAACATTTAATGCACCTAAGCCAACAGCAACAAGTGAAACGACAACAATTTCTTCAGGTGGTGGAGGAAATTCATCCTTATCTTTTACTTTTGATTCAAATACTATACCACCTGTTCCTACATTTGGAACGAATACTAATACAGGAATAAAAACGCAGACTACTAGCTCGGGATTTTCCTTCAATTCAGATACAAAAATTCAAAATTCATCTTTAGTTGATCAAAATAAATCGACAGTAGTTAAACAGACAGAAACAAATATTTTCAACTTTGGATCACCAAGTTTAAAAGCACCATCAACAACGGCGGGATCCGCTCCTATATTTGGCAACGTCAGTAACAGTACATCGCAGACTACATCATTATTTGGTTCAAATGCTGTTAAAGCTAGTACACCGACATTCGGATCAAGTATTGAAAACAAATCAGCGACTATCGCCACGAATTCAGTATTTGGTGCAGCAAGTAGCAACAGTAGTACACCCACATTCGGATCAAGTGTTGAAAACAAATCAGCGCCGATGGCCGCGACTTCGATATTTGGTGCTGCAAGTAGCAACAGTAGTACACCAACATTCGGGTCAAGTACTGAAAACAAATCATCTGCAATGGCCACGGCATCGGCATTTGGTGGTGGTAGTAGCAACAGTAGTACATCAACTCCATTTAGTTTTGGTTCAAAACCGGCTATTGCACAGACTACAAACACAAATAATAATAATAATAATAATACCGCAGCGGGAGGATTTTCGTTTGGTTCAGTAGCTGCGAATAGTTCTGATAATGGACCGTTTGCATTTGGTATTAAAACAGGTGGGACAACAAACACTGCAAATAACAGTTTTGGCAGTGCATCTTCTTCAGCTCCACAAAATAAAAACTTTACATTCGGTTCCTCAGCGAACAAACAAGATAATCCGCCAAGTGTATTCGGTGGTGGTGTAAATAAACCTACTGAAAATATGGCAACTCCAGGGGGATTTTCATTTGGATCAGCAATGTCTCCAAAAGCTACAACATTTAACTTTGGAGCAGGCGGTAATTCATTTCCGGGAAATGCTGTGAGCAACACAAATAGCCCAGCAACGGGATTTTCTTTTGGCGGAGCGACAGCCTTAAAACCAAATGACGTCTCTACCAACAAACCATTTTCTTTTGGCACCCCACAACCTTCGCAACAACAACAACATATAGTAGCTAACAATAATGCCAACTCTTCAAACATTTTTGGTTCAACTGCATCTACAAAAACAGTACCACCACCTGCTTTTAATTTTAATTCTGGAAGCTCGACTAATACACAATCTAATACTCCAACGACAAATAATATATTTGCCCCGCCTTCTTCTTCTACTATTACAACAGGTCCCGGTGATCGCCCAATACGTCGAGCCACAAGGCGTTTGCAGAAATGACCCGCAGATGTACTTTAAATTCTTGAGTCCTGAATGAAATTTTCTTCAAATTAATTAACAATGCTATATTTTTATACCTAAATTTAAAGATTAAAATTTTTCTCAATATACATTGCAAAATAAATTATCAATCAATTCAGAAAGATTATTATATTTATAAAAGATTTATTTTCGTATAAGTAAATTAAGTGTTATAATGTAACAGGGCCAATTATGATAGTCGGCATAGCAATTTTTTTACTGCAATTCTGAGTTCGTAGCCGAGAGAGGTAAAGAGAATGTATATCATTCTGTTCTTTCCTTTCTAGGAACACAAAATTACAGAAATAAAAATTGCGGTGTATAAACCCTGATATAAATGTTTTCTTTTTTTTTTACCAATTTTTTTTACTTTTGAAGGATATCTAAAGATTTGCCTCTGTTTTGGAACTACATAATTCAATAAAAAACTCATTGAAAAATTTGTTTGTATTTAAAAGATGTTAGAAAAGAAGAAAGTTATTCATTTTGCCATGCAAGCAGTCGAAAAAAAATTTTCATGAAGAGATTATTATAAAAAAGGCAAGTTTTCGACTTTTTGTATCTTAGACAACGATTTCAAAAACTATATTTTATATACATAGAAAATTTGTCATATTTTTTTCCAATTCGTTGCATTTTTTATTTACATTTTAAGGTATAAATTTAATGTTCTGTTTTTTTTTTTAATGCTAAATAGTTTATTTTTTATTATTACATGTTTTGTTATTTTATATACATAGATATTCTGACTCATCATTGCCCAACAAACCAAATGATATCGTAATGATATCATTACGATATCATTTCGGTGATATAGAAGTCCGAGAATGATATCATTTATAATTCTAAAATGATATAGGTTGCTTTCTAAAAGGTACACTCGAAAATGATATCATAATTTTTGAAAATAACGATATTAGTAATGATATCATTAAATTTAAGCAGCGCGATAGTTTAGCAATATATTGCAAAATATATACACAAATATATGCTAAGATTGGATCAATATATAATATTATAAATATGTTTTCAAAAATTAATAAAATAGCCATAATAAACCAATGTTCATACAGCTCCAAATCATTTTGCATGTAATACGAAACTTTTGCAATCCGAATACAAGTCCCCTTTAAATCCGTGCTGATATTGGTTTCTTCATCTTATACGCGTTAATTTTTTGCAATTACACTAATTTTAGCTGTAAAAATTCAATTCGCATATAAAACATAACATAAAATATTTTTTTGATACAAAAATTTTCAATTTAATTTTCCTGAAAATGTTTGAAGTTTTTTTCTAAGGAAAATATAATTTCGATATTTTATCATATAATTTTAAAATTATGATATCATAAATGATACTGTATCGTTTCTTGGTTTGTTGGGTTGACAGTATTTTTAACGATAAAAATATTTAAAAATTTGTGTATACGTGGTTTTCATTAAACATACAAAATTTGAATTGTTTTTCATTGTATGTATGTATACGTCTATGTATAAAATCATCTCGTTTATTTGATTTTAAATTTGTGAAAAAATTTAATATATGTACGTAGAAACATTTCAAGTGAAAAAACTCAAGAAATTATAACGTGAAAAGTGCTGTTTATACTATGTTCATGTATACATGTTTTTAAAAAACCATTGGTTTTATAATTAAACACAAACATTTTAATTGTTTTTTCATAAATGAATTCGTAAAAAACATTTCAATTTGAAATGTTTAATTATTTAACAAACAAAAAATATGATAATTTCCATATAGGGAAGAAATTTTTAGTACAATTTAAAATCAAAATTACAAAATTTTAAGAAAAATTTATGTTTACCTTAAGTTACACACTTTTAAATGTATAGTTTTGTGAAATAAAAGATGTCCAGTGCATAATTTGTAATTTTAAAATTTGTGAACAAATGTGGCAACTGAAAAAACATCTCAGTTCAAAAACCCCAAAAAGTGATGTAACAGTAGTGTTTAAACACATAGTGGTTTTCGAAAAAAAAACTTAAAAACACATATGTGAATGTAGCATTATAATAACTTTTAAATCTAATTTTATATACTTATGTTTTTAAAACATTTTTAACGGGTTTCTCATAGTAAAATAATAAAGTACTCGCACATCTACAAAAACAAAAATTGCTTGTATTTTGTTAGTGTAAAACTACTGCCCACAATGTCAGAATGCTTTGAACGGAAAAATGAGAAAACGAAAGAGAGCAAGAGAAAAAAACTCAAAAAATATTTTACATGTGAATACAAAAACAATTTGACAGTACCGCGAGGTTTGCCAATGAAAAAATTATAAAACAGCTGGTCTTACGAGTATACTTTATTATTATACTATGGGGTTTCTGTAATAATATGTAATCAGGGTACACTAAACAGGTATAATCGTCGCGGCAACAAATACAACAACCCAACTTTTTCCCTCTCTTTCGTGCAGGGCTGTCAGATGTGGCGATTTTTCGCCAAACGTGGCGATTTTTAATTGCTCTTGGCGACTGGATTTTCCGTTTTGCGACATGGCGAATTTTTTGGCGGTTTTTAACAAAGTGGCGATTTATTTGGCTAATTTTTAAATTTTTTTTTTAATAGGTATTCACATATAAAACTATTACGTTTTCTTACTAGCCAACGTTTATTTTTAGTATTTTGCTATCCAAAAGAACGGGTTTCAAATGGGGGTCCGTATAAAGATTGTTAGGTGGTCGCTAAGACCTTTTGCTTGAACATAAAATTAAAAGTATTTCTATAAAAACAGATAACACATATGTATATTACCTTCTTCATACTTATAAAATAAAGTTGCAAAAAATATAGAGTAAATATTCTAAAACTATTGTTTGTACATGATTTTTATTATCATTTTGGTAATTTTGTAAAATTGTAAAAAACATTTAATGATATTTTGTACATTTTGTATTAGCAATTTTAAAATACATTTTTTAAATACAAAGGTTTTATCTTAAATTTATAATTAATTGAAATCAAATGTTTTTACTATTTTCTTAAATATAGCCTGATATAAAAAAGCATTTGGTATCAAATTGAGAATATGCCATTAATTTTTATCTCTAAGTATTAATTTATTTTTGGATTAAGAATTATTTAGGATTAACATTTGATATGAAATTGAGAAAGTATCACTTTTTTTCAAATGAATATTAATTTTTATTCAAACTTGAAATTCAACTTACGTATTTTCAGAAATACCTTTAAATTATCAAATTTAAAGGCACGAAGCAAGAATTTGTAAAAACCCCTGATCTAGATCAAACACAGCAATTTTCCTTGCTGCAATTGTGAGTTTGTAGTAGAGAGAAGAGAAGGGAATACTAAACATTTACATTCACTTTACCTATCTCGTCTACGAACTCAGAATTGCAGCAAGAAAAATTTCTGTTTATGAACCCCAACTAACAAAATGAAGATCCTTAATTTATAAATATCTTCGATAAATGTTTGACAATTTGTTTTACATCATCTTTCAAATATGAATATTAAGATTTTATGGTCCATAATGATAAGTAAACGTTCATGAATAAATTTATAAGCTTAATAGGACAAATGTTCATTACATAATTTTAGAATTATTCTGTTAAAAAATATAATAAATTTCAATAAATTTTTAAAATTGTTGACCTAAAATTGAGCTATGTATGTCAGAAAAGTGTATTGAAATTATTTTTTATTCAATTGTTATTAGCTATTGAAATTATCATTGACTTTGTTGATGCTGAATTTACATTTTAAAATTATATAAAATTTAAAACACTAAATATTTTAGTTGTTTTTAGTTTTTCTTAAAAAAAAATTATAAAATTTAATTTTGGCGATTTTTGGCGATTTCTGATTAACAATTTGGCGACGAGGCTCAAAAAAATCTGACTACCCTGCTTTCGTGTAGTTTATGTGTCAAAAACAGCTGATTAAAATCCATTGCAAAATATAAAATTTTATTTTTTTTTGTTACTATATGTAAACAATAAAACCATAGTATAATTATAAAGTATACTCGTAAGAACAGCTGTTTTACAATTTTTTCATTGGCAAACCTCGCGGTACTGTCAAATTATTTTTGTATTCACATGTAATTTTTTTTTAGTTTTTTTTCTCTTGTTCTCTTTCGTTCTCTCATTTTTCCGTTCAAAGCATTTTGACATTGTGGGCAGTAGTTTTACACTAACAAAATACAAGCAATTTTTGTTTTTGTAGATGTGCGAGTACTTTATTATTTTACTATGAATAAAACTTAAACAAACTTTGACAGATCTCATACACAAAAACAAAATCAGCTGGGCCGACGATTATACCTGTTCAGTGTACCTTGTATGTAATCACCACTTCACTTTACTAAAAAGTACAACTATGAAAAAGTTGAATACTGAATACTCAAAAAGATAACCATTATTGGCTACTAAGTACTTAAATACTTTTACAATTCTACTCGAATGAAGGAAGAAAGAAAGAAAGAAAGAAACGAAGAAGAAAAAAGACTATTGACTTAGTTTTGCTGACAAATCTGTTCATTATTATATTATTTTAAAATATTATTTTTAAATATAAATAAGTCAAAAAGTGTAATAAATAAAATCCAACTTAAGTGGAAACAATTTCTGAAATTGAAGCGAAAGAATGAAATGATTGTAAATAATTGTTAAAAATTGATTGGGTTGGACAGCAACATAAAACAACAGTCGAATAGGTAGGCGCAAAGAACAAGTGACAAAGAATAAAAATATTGTACATAAGCGAGTAACAACACCCGGTTATAATAAAAACTTTTTTAGTTGCTTTGCACAAAATCCCAAACAACAAAAGTTCACTTCTGATAGATGTAGATGTACCTACTCACTACTGGATATACGTACATATGCACAATGTTAGTTTAAAAAAATGACTAATTTTCAAAAAAAAAGTCAAGATATTGTGAAAAAAATTGTCTGCGAGTATTCAATCTTGCAACAATATATAAAAACAATGCGTAATATATAAAAAAAAATAGTTTGTTCTTGTTGCAAATCAATTATATTGTCGGATTATAAAAATGCACTAATAAATAAAATATGTGTGCCTTTTATGTTTTCAATTTAATCCACTTGAAGAATCTCCTTTAATTAATTTATTAATTTTTTTTTATTTCATGTACCATTAATAACAGCCAAAAATATAAGACCAGAACTTATTAACGCACATACACATACACTCATTTAACAAAGTACGCACGCATCAACCAATACAATAACGTACAAGAAAATTTCAACAACAAAAATAACAACAATACAGCAGACCAGGCACAGTGGGTTTAATTCGTAGCATTTATTACCAAGTAGAAAAAGTACGAACCCGCATTCTAAACGAAATATGACGGAATATAAACTTGTCGTTGTCGGAGCTGGTGGTGTTGGTAAATCTGCTCTAACAATTCAATTAATACAAAATCATTTTGTCGATGAATACGATCCAACAATTGAGGACTCTTATCGCAAGCAAGTAGTGATAGGTAAGTTTTTTTTTTAATTTTACTTGCAAACTTATTTATCTTTTTGAGTGTTTTATAAGTATTTTAATTATGTTACCATTGACTAGATCTTACAATTCTTTATATGTTAAAATGCAAAAGGATGTACAAACTTATTACAGTTTAGATGGATGATAATCTAACTACCAAAGAGAATATTTGCGTGAAAATATTTTATTTATTTGTGAGAATTTCGTATCATATGTTTTGGATGTTTATGACTGCGATATCAATATCAAAAAATTACAATATTAGGGTGGCCCGTTTGTGTGGAGGGGAAATGAGGTACCGATATTCCCAACTAGGGTATTCACTCGATCAATATTTGTTCGATTAACAGACATATTAAATTAAAGTCTATAATTTCGGAGAAAAATTCATTCTAGTAAATTATTCCGATTAATTCGAATATAAACTATTTGGAAAACATATTGTTTGTTCTACATACAAATGACAAAGCATCCGATATGTGTAAATATGGGGATGATAAACCAATAGAATCTTTAAGCTTGTAAATTAATCGATGTCAATTAAAGTATATTTATTTTTGATGGTTTAAACAATTTATATAAATAAAATTAATTGTTATCATTATTGTTTTCTTTTTTAATAAAACATCACAACATGTAGGTTTAATTTTTTAACAAACATTAAAACATGATGGAAATTTAAAACCAAAAATGTAATTTATACGAATTTAAAACCTTTTCACGATTATTCAATTAATTTAAAATTATCAATTTCGAGTTATTTGATTAATCGAATAATAAAAAAAAATGCGAGTAATATCAATATTTCCAGCTCATTTTAGTTCATTTCAAGATACCAACCAAAAATTTGCTTTTATATAAGAATCTCACTTAGGTTCATAAATATTTGATACCGTTGTGTTACCTAACTGCAAAATATTATAGAATTCGTTTTACTTCAATTGCAATAATGCTTTCTCAAGCATTTTCTATAAGGATGCACAACAGTGACCTTAGATCGAATAGTAAATAAGATATAAAAAAAGCTTCGATGTTTTTCAATAGAAACAAATATACTTAATTTTTTATGAAAACATACAAAATTAAAACAGCCTTTTAAATTTTGTTTAAATATTTTTTTTTTTTTGTTAAATTAAAGAAAGATTAAAAATAAACATTTTTGAATATGAAATAAAAAGTTTAGGTCACGGTTCATATATTAATGGATGTAGAAAAGATTTTATTTCAATTTTTTTTTTTTATTAAAAAAAAGCGAACATATTAATAAACAACTAAATGTAGTAAAAAGGCTGACTTAATATGTATAAAAGTAAAACATACAAATTTACACAATATTGATAAAAATGTATATTTAATAGTTCTAATTTGAAAACTTATATCTGACTCATATATGTATGTATGTATATAGTAATTAAGAAGTGTAAATTCTGTGCTCCCTGATCACAATTGTACAGTTTAACTAAGTTTGAAGTGGCATTTGAAGCATTTGTTTTCATTTTACTGTTAATATAGATGGCGAAACATGCCTGTTGGATATATTGGACACAGCCGGTCAAGAAGAATATTCAGCTATGCGTGATCAATACATGCGTACCGGTGAAGGTTTTTTGTTAGTTTTTGCAGTTAACAGTGCAAAATCTTTTGAAGATATTGGCACATATCGTGAACAAATTAAACGAGTTAAGGATGCTGAAGAGGTACCAATGGTTTTAGTAGGCAACAAATGTGATTTGCAAGCGTGGGCTGTAAATATGAATCAAGCTAGAGAAGTACAAAATTAAATTGAATATTTAAGTATATAAAAAATATTAATATTTTGTTTGTTTTCAGATTGCCAAACAGTATGGCATACCATTTGTAGAAACATCAGCGAAGACGCGTATGGGTGTTGACGACGCCTTCTATACTTTGGTTCGTGAAATTCGCAAAGATAAGGAGCACAGGGGGAAAAAGGGTCGTAAAACATATAAACACACAAATCGTAAATTCAAATGTGAGCTTCTTTAAATCGAATTCCTTCAACTAAGAGGTGGTAGCACATTTTCGTACATTGAACGAGAGACTACATATTACATACATAAATAATAAAGAATCGCGCAAAACAAATGCACTCTAGCTACATACATACGTACATACATACGAAGTAAATGCTGCAGTGCGATAGTTATAAAACATCAGTTGTCAGTGCTAATTATAATTTCAATAAGATTATTTTATTTAACTTTTTTAAGAACTTTGATAATACAAAATAAAAAATGTGTAAACTTTTGCACAATCATTAAATTCATATTAAATTTATCAATAGAAAAAAACCTAAACATTAATAAACAACATAACACACACGTATAAGTATTCTATTTTTCGCTCACGCACAAAATAAAACAAAAAATATTTTCATATTATAGAAGAGAGAAAATTTAAAAAAGGTTTACAATTACAAACATATTTTATTTTTTAATTTAGTTCGGTGCTAAATATTTAAAAATAAATTTTATACGTCTTCATTATATTATTATGTATACTTTTTTTATATTAAAACTGAAATGTTGTTATTATTTTCTTATGCTGCAACGCTAAATTTACTCCTCTTTGCCATATTTTATAATTTTACAAATTATATTAATTGTGAATTTAATGTGTTTGTTCTTCAATGCTGCTTTTTTTTTGTAAAGTTGAGTTATATTTCATTGAACTAATTATATTTCCTAGATTTAGATCTGTATTCTGCCACCATTGGGTTGATTTTTTTTATATATAAATACGTATAACATAATTTTATTATTAATTTGTGTCTTAATTTTATAATTATTTTTTAATAAATGTACACGTATTAACATTTTATGTAATAATTATTGAGCATACAAAAAATGATATATTTAATCGATAGAAAAACAATAAATAAAATAAACGTTTATTTGTCTTATCATGAAAAAATAGTCATTTTGCAAATATTAAAGGATTATTTTATTTATTTATTTTTTTGTAATTTTATTTAAAGAACGAGCTGTAAACCCGCTACTTCGTCAGCGGAAATTTTTCATAAAAACTATAATATATAATAAATTTAAACTAAGATTCTTAACTCCCTTGGGAACATTTTTAATAATGGTGTTATGCCATCCATAAATAACAATATCTCTTTAATTTCAGGCTTATAATCTTAGAATAATGAAAAATAAATATCAGAATTACGAAAAAGTATATTAGAATAAAGATAAAGGACTACAAAATCCATTTAAAGGCTTCTGATTCACTTAGGACCTTACATTTTCAATTTTATGTTTCTAAGGATGAAAATTGCAGAACATTCAAGAAGTATTATTAGAAGAACGAAAAAAGATTCCACAAAGTCCCTTCTTATGGATTCTCATTCATTTAGGACCACATATCTTTAATTTCATGTTTCTAGATTCAGAATTATAGAAAATTAAAAAAGTACCGTTAGAATAACAAAAAAGTACCACAAAGTCCCTTCTTATGGATTCCCATTCATTTAGGACCACATATCCTTATTTCATGTTTCTAGGTTAAATATTACCGAAAATTAAAAAAGTACCATTGGAAGAACAAAAAAGTACCAAAAAGTACCCTCTAATGAATTCTCATTCATTTAAGACCACATATCTTTAATTTCATGTTTCTGGGTTAAATATTATAGAAAATTCAAAAAGTACCATTAGAAGAACAAAAAAGTACCACAAAGTCCCTTCTTATGGATTCCCATTCATTTAGGACCATATATCATTATTTCATGTTTCTATGTTAAATATTACCGAAAATTAAAAAAGTACCATTGGAAGAACAAAAAAGTACCACAAAGACCCCTCTTGTGAATTCTTTCTCACATAGGACCATGCATATTTAATTTCATGTTTCTACTTTAAATATTATAGAAAATTCAAAAAGTACCATTAGAAGAACAAAAAACTACCACAAAGTCCCCTTTAATGAATTCTCATTCATTTAGGACCACATATCCTTAATTTCATGTTTCTAGGTTCATAATTATAGAAAATTCTAAAAGTACCATTAGAAGAACAAAAAAGTACCACAAAAACCTCTCTTATGGATTCTTATTCATTTAAGGCCACATATCTTTAATTTCATGTTTTTGGGTTAAATATTATAGAAAATTCAAAAAGTACCACAAAGTCCCCTCTAATGAATTCTCATTCATTTAGGACTACATATCCTTAATTTCATGTTTCTAGGTTCATAATTATAGAAAATTCTAAAAGTACCATTAGAAGAACAAAAAAGTACCATAAAAACCTCTCTTATGGATTCTTATTCATTTAAGGTCACATATCTTTAATTTCATGTTTCTGGGTTAAATATTATAGAAAATTCAAAAAGTACCATTAGAAGAACGAAAAAGTACCACAAAGGTCTCTCTTATGGATTCTCATTCACTTAGCACTTCATGTCCTTAATTTCATATTTCTAGGTTAAATATAATAGAAAATTCAAAAAGTACCATTAAAATAGCAAAAAAGTACCACAACGTCCCCTCTTATGGATTCTCATTAACTAAGGACCACATATCCCTAATTTCATGTTTCTAGGTTAATAATTATAGAAAATTCAAAAAGTACCATTAGAAGAACGAAAAAGTACCACAAAGTCCCCCCTTGTGAATTCTTTACAACATCGGACCATGCGTATTTATTTTCATGTTTCTAGGTTCATAATTATAGAAAATTCAAAAAGTACCAATAGAAGAAGAAAAAAGTACCAAAAAGTCCATCCTCTTGAATTTTTACCCACAGGAACACGTATCTTTAAGTACCACAAATTCCACTCTTGTGAATTCCTATCTACATTTTCTTAATTTCATGTTTCTATGTTTAATGTAATTGAAAATTCATTAATAAGTTTGAATAAAATGTAATTTCCCGCCTTTACCCCCTTTTTTGGTACTTTTTTTTCACCCATTGAAGTATCAAAAATTGTATTCCAATAAATTTCTAAATTGTAGTGGTATCCCATATTAAAATACTCATATGAATATTTCAATAAATATAAAAAAAGGTTTTATGAAAAAAAGTACCAAAAGTAGGTACGATTTTTACCCCTTAAACGTTTGAATTTCTAAAAAGTACCAAATTTGTATTTCTCATTTTTTGATAAGTTATGAATACGATATAAATTTTATCTGTATGTTGATTGGTTTCAATGATACATATAGTGGCAAAAAAGTACCAAAATACACTTTTTACCCGTTTTCTCCTTAAAACGGCCGATTTTCAAAAAAGTACCAGACGATAACTATTCAAATTTTTTTGTATCTTTATTAGTTTGGGAGATATAAAGTTACCGATTTTACCCGTTTTTCCCCTTTTTTACCCCCTAAACATTCGAATTTCCAAAAATCTTAGTGGATCTATATGGAGGGAGACCTAACTACGTTCCAAATTTCGTCTCTCTAGCTTCAGCCGTTTGGGCTGTGGGATGATGAATCAGTCAGTCATTCAGTCAGTCACGTTACTCTTTTATATATATAGATGATGGGAATCGCATATCGCATAAAATCAACGAATATGATTTGAAATCGCATAATAGGTGTGATGTGGTTCCCAATCGCAAGAAATAATTGTTATAACCAGGGCATGTTTTTATATGCACAAAAAAATTGAAATATGCGCTTGAAAAAGCACGAAAAAATTGTATAATATGCACAGAAATATGCAAAAATAGCATGAATATGTATATAAAAACCAACGAATTTATGCATTCTTATATATTAATGTGTAGACAATATGCACAAAAATGCATTTTTTAACTTTCAAACTCTAATAGATTTCGATGTTTATAAAAATATAACTATTTTAATCATAGAAAACAACTAGAAGTTCAACTCTTTTCATTCGCTCAGAAACAAAAAATTACTCTCTTCACACGTATAAATTTGTTCTGTAGAAAATTTTACTAACACATACAAAGAGTTAGGTTTTTTTGACAATTGAGTTAGGTTTTTTGTGAGCAAGTTGGAGTTCTAGTTGTTTTCTATGATTTTAATTTTAAGTATCATATTTGACGCTTCTGAATTTTTTTCTTTACAATATTTACAATGTACTCAAAATACTCACAAAAAAAATTTTAGAAATCATTTGATTGAACTCCAAAAAATCACAAAAAAAGTGTGTTTTTGTTAAGAAAACTAACTTTTGTATCCATTATATGCAAATTTATGCAAAGATTTAAAATATAAGCATTTTTTGTGAAATTCTTTTGAAATATGCAAATGCTTACTTTCCAAGCGAAAAGCTTGAAAAACTTGCCCTGGTTATAACTCAAAAACCCATAAATCAAAAGAAAATGTAAAAAAAAATTTAAAATAAAACTTCAAATTAGAAAAAAAAAAAAATATTTTACAATTTTCTTTAAAAAAATGTATGCAACTAAATTTTATTCTAACAAATATTCACAAATATATGAATTGTAAATGTCCAGTTGGACAAATGTACGTATTAAAAGTTTACACTGCATTCCAAGGATAGAATACGGCATTTCAGGAAACAATTTGAATCATATTTTTTTTCATTCTTGATTTTTGTTTTTTGCTTTTCATTTTTCAGTTTTTTGACTTAACAAGAAATAAAATTGACGACTCTCTCTAGTGATTCTACCTTCTATTATTATATTATGTATTTTAGTAAAATTTTTTATTTTTAGTAAAAATTTGGTTTTTAGTTGGAAAAAAAAATTGATTTTTGATAAAAATTTTGATAATAAAAAAAAAATTTGATGAAAGCATCATCACACTTGCCTTTTAGTGAATAAATCTACAGAGTGGCAACATTATAAAAATTGTTGCAACTTTTACTACTTTTTACTCTGATAATTTTGCAATTGGTTTTACTCTGGCAATTTTGCACAAGTTGTGCAAAATATTGTTCTATGTGGTTGTTGTTATGTTTACAGAAATCGATGCAACTTTTCTACTTTGCAAGGGTATAGCAATGTTGCAATTTTATTTAACACTTTTTTCCGATGCACTATGGTTTCGCTGAACCACTTTTCTTGGCCAAAATTACCAAAGTGGAAAAAAGCAGATTGTCTTGTTTGAAATATGATTTGGATGAAAATCAAAGGAATTTAATGTATTTATTTTGTATTTCAAATATATAATTAATTTTTATACTTTTTATGCGTCAAAAGAACGGAAATTTTCACATATTTCACTTATAACTTCACCTAAAGGCGTGGCATTTTGCTTTAGCAGCATTAATTTTGATACACAACTATATTTAGCAATATCTGCTAGTTTATTTTTATACCCTTCACCACAGGTGTAAAGGGTATATATAAGTTTGTCATTCCGTTTGTAATTTCCACAATTTTCATCGGAGAGCAAAAAAGTTTATATTTTCGGAATCCTTGTAAGAAGCGATGACGATTGGACCATGTCCGTCCGTCCGTCCGTCCGTCCGTCCGTGTGTCGGTTGAAATGGCGTTTATGAAGCCCACCGATAACTGACATATATAATATGTATGTCAAACGATCGGAAATGCTTTCGAGAATTTTGCTATTGGAATTCAGCAAGATAGGTTCATACAATGCGGAGATATGTTCAAAAAACCGGTTTTTTGAACCGGTTTTCCAGTTTCTGAAGCCTCTGTATACACTACGGACTTCGTTTTTACAAAGAATTCTCGGACATTTTTTTCTGAATTTTTGTTCTGAAAAAATGAAATAAATCGGTTCAGTAATAACTGAGATATCGGACAAAACGCATTTTTTATTTTTTGAAGCCTTGGTTTAAGCTATAGATTTTTATTTTTATACAGATCGGTCACAAATATTTTTATAAAATTTCAGTTTTTTGAATCAGGAAGATCGGTTTATAAATTGTGGAGATATGCTTTAAAAACCGGTTTTTAGAACCGGTTTTTTAGTTTCTGAAGCCTCTGCATATACCAGGGACTTCGAATTTTTAAAGGGGGCTCGAAAATTATTTTCTGAATTTTTGTTCTGAAAAAATTAAATAAATCGGTTCAGTAATAACTGAGATATCGGGGAAAACGAATTTTTTATTTTTGAAGCCCTTGTTCAAGCTACAGATTTTTATTTTTATATAGATCAGTCATAAATATTTTTATAAAATTTCGGTTTTTTTAATAAACCAAATTCGTTCATAATCAACAGAGTTATGGCCCAAAAACAAACCTGTTAAGAATATAAATACACCAACAAACATGTATATTAAGCATTGTAATGACTATTAGTGACGTTTTTTGTTTTTTGTATAGACAAGTAGTTTAGTTATCAACAGCAGTAATATGATGAACGAGCGTAACCCGGTGCGCTTCGCTACCCCCTAATAGGGAATATAAAACAATTGCTACTGTTTAGGGGTTTTAAAAAGTGGGCGTAAAATATGGGCGTGAACCCAGTTCTTACATAGCCTTAAACGACCACCGTTACTGGTGCTATCTGTGTGTTAAATTTCTTAAAAATCGGTACAGGCGTTTGAGAGTTATAAAAAGTGGGCGTGGCATACAACCCAGTTCATACATAGCCTATAATGTCCAGCGGTAATGGTACTATCTGTGTGTCAAATTTGGTGAACATAGGTGTAACAGTTTAAGAGTTTTAAAAAGTGGGCGTAAAATGTGGGCGTGGCATCCAACCAAGTTTATACATAGCCTATAATGACCACCGGAAATGATACTATCTGTGTGTCAAATTTCGTGAAAATCGGTACAACCATTTAAGAGTTATAAAAAGTGGGCGTAAAATGTGGGCGTGGCATCCAACACAGTTCATACATAGCCTATAATGATCAGTGGCCCTGATACTATCTGTGTGTCAAATTTCGTGAAAATCGGTGCAACCGTTTGGAAGTTATAAAAAGTGGGCGTAAAATGTGGGCGTGGCATCCAATCCAGTTCGTACATAGCCTATAATGATGAGCGGCACTAATACTATCTGTGTGTCAAATTTCGTGAAAATCGATCCAACCGTTTGGAAGTTATAAAAAGTGGGCGTAAAATAAGGGCGTGTCATCCAATCGAAATCTTACATAGCCTATAATGATCAGCGGCACTGATACTATCTGTGTGTCAAATTTCGTGAAAATCGGTCCAACCGTTTGGAAGTTATAAAAAGTGGGCGTAAAATGTGGGCGTGGCATCCAATCGAAATCTTATATAGCCTATAACCACCTCTGGCACTGGTATTATCTGTGTGTCAAATTTCGTGAAAATCGGTTCAGTCGTTTAGACGTGATTGACGCACAAACAAACAAACAAACAAACAAACTTACACCTCATTTTTATAATATATATTAGGATAACAGTGTTGTTGTTGTTCTTTGTATATGCAGTCTGTACAAAAATAAATAGATATGGAATTGTAGTTGTTTATTTTTAAAAACTAAAACATATCTGTTAAGAATATACATAAATACATACACAAACTTGTATATTAAGCATTGTAATGACTATTAGTGACGTTTTTTGTTTTTTGTATAGACAAGTAGTTTAGTTAGCAACAGCAGTAATATAATGAATAACAGTGTTGTTGTTGTTCTTTGTGTATTCAGTCAGTTTGTACATACAAAAATAAATATATATGGAATTGTTGTTGTTTCTTTTTTAAAAGCAAAGCCTGTTATGATTGTTTTTTTTTCATATTCAAATTTTCGTAGTTTGAAAAAAATTTAGATTTAGAAAATATGCAAGCATACGTTAAGGCGAAAATTTTATTAATTGTCGGTAATATGGTAATATGATGTCGATAAGATGGTAAGATGGTAATATGGTGAAGGGTATCAAAGATTCGGCACAGCCGAATCTTTTTTCAATTTCATTTATCTTGGCATTTATATTCTTTGGTTAGCCCCTTGTAAATGATAAGAATTTCCAATGCTAGCTTATCCGAAAAAAATAGATTTTCTCGAAAATTGCAAAAAATCGTAAAACGAGACAATATGGAAAATATAGCCCAGATATATGTTTATTTATTTCCGTTGAGTTTTTCTTTACCGATTTTCACCAAAAACTTGCAGGTCTAATGAAATGTAAAATTTTTTACGAATCCAATTTTATTTCGGGTTTTGTAAAATAAACAGTATTTTTCTAAGACGACAACAAGTTCTAACTGATTTCGTATTCAATTATAAAAGTACTTATCCTAAGTTCTATTTTCCATAATAAACTTATTTAAAAAATTGTTGTACTCAATAATTATAAATGAATGAAAACCGTTGAAAAAAGGCAACTTTTTTATACATATTTTAAATTTGCTTAAGAAACTCAACTTTTTTAGTAGGATTTTAAAATTGCAGTAATTAATAGGATTTAAAAATTGAAAAAAATATTAATAACTTTTTCGATTTTTTCAACCTTATAACGGCCAATCAACATTTATAATTTTATAGGAGGGATAAAGAACTTATTAAGTTGAAAATTATTGTGGTTAAAAAAGCGATTTTGTTATATCCAAAGAAGAGACGAAAATAATTGTCAAAAACCTAAGTCGGTTGTCATGCAACAACAAAATACATGTAATCATATATATTTTGTTGTTGCTAAAAGAAAATAAAAAATACATTTTTTTTTACAAAACGACATTTTTTTTCATTTGTCAATCGAGAGTTTCGCATCTAAGAAATACATATATTTGAATTTACGAATTTTGGCAAGATTACTTTGTTTGATAAGGCAAGAAAAATGAAATTAATTTGATGTAACTCAATTTTTAAATTCTTTTATAAAGTCTGCATTTTTCGCAAAAGAACTCTTAAAATGCTAAGCAATGTACATACCATTATAAATGATTTTTTGGATTTTTCGTTGTTACGCCCTTTTGTAGTTCAATAACGATAGTATCTTGTTAACTCATATTTATTTGACATTTTGTTTTTGAATTTAAATAAAAAGAAATTTGATTTCTGAAAACAACTTTAAAAAGGAATATTGAAAATATGGAGGAAAATACTTATTGCATAGTTTTAAATGTTGCGGAAGGTGAGTATTACAATACTTTTATTTTATTTCTTACTATACTTTAACGTTTACTTCTAGGCATTGGATTCGATTTGAACAATTTTCAAAACGATGATCTCAATGACGGTCTTATTTTAAAAGTTTCTCTTAATGGTGTGGTATTTGAATTGGAGGGAAATTTCACGCAAACAAATTTAATTTCAATTAATAGTAACTGTATTTGGGAATGTGAATTGGATGATATTAAAAGGTAATATGTTATGGTATATCTATAAACTATTTTTAAAGGATTTTGATATATCTTTTAATATATGTATGTATTTCTAATTTGCTTAAGTCGCACAAATTGCAACTTTGGTAAATATGTATATCTAAATATGTAGTTACAACAATTTTTTGTTTTTATTCTCGGTTAAAAAAAAATCATAATTTGTCTTCTGTCGGTCTCTTATATTGTATATATAGAATTAAAACGGACAATCGTCCAGTAAAGCTTGAATGCTTTTTAAAGAATGATTATTATAAAAATGGGTCTACTAAGCGGCTGGGATTGTTATTGTTATCATTGCGAGGAGTGAAAATATTAAATAGTTTATCAAATTTGCAGGTATTAATGTAATAATTTTAAAAATATCTGTAACCATAGTTTACATTATTTTAATTTTTACTTAGATTAAACCGCATTGGTATAAGTTAACATATTTAAGTCCCAAGTGTCGTCAAAATACACCGCAAGTGTACCTTTTGTTGGCAATTGTTAAAAAAAGTATACTTGAACATATTAATTTGGAAGATTGCTTAGAAAATGTATGACTTTAAAAAAAAAGAAAACGTACATATTGCTAATTTGCGAACAATGTTACAACTTAAAATGTATATTTAATTATTTTTGTTATGAGGTTAGAATTTCTCGCAAATAAGTAATATTTCAAATATATTCAAAGTACCAAATAATATTTATAACAAATTATTTTTTTAGAATAAATCTTCTGCAGTTGAAAGTCCAACAAAAAAGGGTAACATATCCTCAAATGTGACTCGTACTCTTAGAATGTTGCAATCAGAGCATGGCATATTTGTGAAATTGCTAGAAGACGTTGGACAAATACAAGTAGGCAATGATCCACATGTAGATTGTGATATTTTCTGTGTCACATTAACATTCCATCAAATAAAAAATATTTTAAGCCTATTAAATATTAGCAAAATGTACAAGGAAAACAATAAAAGGTCATTTATTTTTCAGTATGATTTTCTGGGAAGCATATCCAACGTAGAGATCGTAATAAATGTAAATGATTGCTATACAATTAATCAAAAAATTTCTCTAAGTTTTCGATCTTCCTTGAAAAGTCTTCGAATATACTTTCAACGAATTTTTTACATTCCAATAAATTTGTATTACATGAACGATATTGCCATAGCAAAATATAATTTTGATATTTCACCATTTCTACCTAACGATATACAATATTTTAATAAAAAAGGAGATGATTTGTGGACAAAATATGGTTCATTTTATTTTGATATTCTGTGTAAGAAAGCAAGTCCAAGAACTTTACCACCTACAGTTGAATTTATGCTTACGTTGGAATTACTTACAAAAAATGTGCAAGGAAAACAATGTGATATTTTGTCTGGTATAAATAAAGACACTAGATGTCATGAAATTCAAACTTTTATACATGAATCAAAAGATTTAGATCTCTTACCTTTACTACAAACTGAAGTTGAGAATGATGAAATAAAATGCATTCATTCGTGTGCAAAAAGCGAATGTGAAACAAACCAATGGCCCAAAAAGTCTCTACGTACGGTCGCTGTAAATACAAACGATGACTTTGAAGCTCAAGAAGGCGAAAAATTATATTTATATTTCTTACAACAATTTAACGATTGGAAACAACAACAAATTATATATTTTTTAAATGAATTGTCCCGCACAAAACAAACTTATATCCAAGACTTACAACGTCGTTGGAATGATCGTAAAGACTTTTTAATTGCTCGTCTTGAGACAAAAATTATAAAATGTGATCATTTGTTTGCTCAGTTAGAAAATACACAACTCCAATTGAACAATGTAGCATCCATAATCAGAAAAAATGCAACAATTGCTCACAACATAAAACAAGAAACCGAATCTAGTTACAAAACTAAAATCAGTCAACTTGAAAAGGAAATACAAAGCTTAATAAAGGATGCTCAAGTAAAAGGTATGTGGGTTCATATGTATGTATAAGTGCCTTGCTCTCAAAATATGGTATATGCTACAATTATGTAAATTTTGTAGATATCAAAACAATTGCACTGAAGAAACATATTGATCAATTGGAAAAACAATTAGCTATATGTGAAAGTTCCCATTTACCTATAATTCAATTAAAAGATGTTCTAAATGATATGGTAATTTTGAGTTCATTATATTTATTAATTTAATCGTATATAAATCAGACTTTTTAATACTATTCTATAAGATATGCTCCTTTTGTAAAATATAAAAATAAATGTAGGGTTAGGGTCCATTGTTTTTAAAAATTATAAAAATTCGTAAATATCAAAAAAAAATATTTTTTTATTCTTTAATCATTAAGTTAAATTTTTGCAAACAAAATAAAACAAATTTATCTTTATTATTAAAGAATAAAAATTTGCATTTTGACATTAACGAATTTTTATAATTTTTTTGAAATTTTGTACTATATTTATGTTTTTTTTTTTTTTTTTTTCACAAAATACGTTTAATATTTTCATAACTGTTGAGCGTATTAAAAAATTATTTGAATACAACCTGAAGGCAATTTCAGTTCGAACTTGTATCAAATCGGACGAACTATGCTTCAATATTTGATGTAATATTGTTAATTTTACAAAAAGCGATTTATCGCGAGAAACAAAGTTTCTTCTGTTACAAATTCAATTTAACACCAAAATTTTGATAAAAAACCTCTTCGATTTTTACTAAAATCTTTTTTTGTCCAAAAATCTAAATTTTTACTAAAAATAAAATTTTCTTATAAAAATCTTATTTTTCACTAATATACGATTTTTCACTAAAAGATGGATTTTTTGTAAAAAGTTGATTTTGTTATATTTGTAAAAAGTCGGATTTGGATAACAATTTAATTTAATATTACAAAAAGATTAAAAAAAAAGCATAATTATCTCCCGAATATAAATTTTTTAGTAAGAGGAACCTTATTAATTAATTTAATTTAAATCTGTGCAAGAAGAAAGGATTGGCTGTGAGGTTAGTAATTGTTGCCTCATTAGTGTTACAACAATAACAAACAAGCATTATAAACTTAGTTGTTTAAAAGTTGAAGAATGTGTATCAAAATAATTAAAGCCTTAGATCTTTTTTGCAAACCTTTGAAGAAGAAATAAGAATTTAGTCTTCGGTTTTTGCTTTAACAATAGCATAAATTATGTTCCTTAAAAAATAATTAAAACAAATGTTAAAACAATTTCCATATAAGAAATCTAATTCTTTTGAAAAAAGTATGAGCATATTAAATTACAATTGTTGTTATTGGTCAGAAAGTTGAAATTGAATACTACATTAGTATACTATAGTATTTGATACTATTTGATTCATGTAAAAATGTTCTCTAATCTTTTAGCTTTATTATAAATTGGTTCTAATTGATATTTTTATTTTTTTAAGCGTAATCAAGCAAATCGTTTTGCTACCATCGAACATTTCTATACAGAAGAATGGTCGAATGAAGTGAACAAATTGAAAAATAAAACATTGAAGCTAATTGATGAACAAAAAATAACAAACTTTAATAATGTCAAGTAAGAAATGCGCAAATATGGTAAAGATACAGAGAGAAGAAACTTAAAATTGTAATGTTTTATACATATGTATGTAGGTGCCACTTTGTTGACACCTCATTTAAGTACAATTAAATTGCTTCTTATGTGTCTTTTCTTTTTTGTAAAAAGTTTAAAAAATCAATCTAGAAATTTTGTTATTTTTATTTATTTAATGAAACAAGTCGATATTTTCTAGTCGAATTTTGTGTGGTTTATAAAAGATCGGTAAAATGTGTTTCTTTATAAATTACAGTTTTGGTTTGGAGGAGATATTTAACGAGGATATAACAACCCGAAAATCAAACAATACCAAGCCAATTGAAGTATCATCCATTAATTCCTTAAAATTATGTTCTTCTGATGAAGAAAACTTTCTTTAATTTGTTTTAAATAAAAATATGGAAATAAACTAATAAAAATAATTTGTTATTTTAAAAATTAATATCGTATATCTTTTTTTTATTTATTCAATTCAAGTAACATAACAAAGCCTTTCTAGGCCAATAAGCAAACTCCTGAATATGTTTGTATATTTCACGAGCGATATGAAGTACGAGTTTTTTTTCACAATTGATCGATAAAAAAACACTTTGGAATAAAGTAAATCTAACAGATAAATAAACAGAACAATCATGAAATTTAATTTACTTTAAACTATAATATTATCATTTTATTTTTATGAAATAAGGTAAAACATCTAAAGGAGCAGAATAGTCCATTATCCATTTTGGACCTTTATGAATAGCATTAGTATTTCCATCCTGCCATGTTCCTTTTGGAAGGTAAATATCACGCTTACTAGAGGAATCTTCTACAACCGGAGCTGCTATAATGTCATCGCCAAGCATAAATTCTGTATAAAAAAGTACAATTATTAATTGCAAATAAAATATTGATATAAAAATATTTTTACGATCGAAAATTCCCTGGGCTGTGGTGTCTTCGGGGTCAGCCCACCAAAGTGGTGTATTAACTGGTTCGCCAGTTGTTGTAGCTAGTTTAAAGCGCTCCATTATTTTGGGTGTATAATCACTGTGCAGCTTTGTGAATTTTTTGCTAATTTCGATTGTTTCGTCATCAAAATTCCATGGAACATAAGAAAATTGCAAACTTGGCATGAAAACGTTAGCTTGAAGCCATCTCAAAAATAGTTCTTTTGAGGGTGGTTTATTGTTGTAACCATTGCCGCCTATCATGTCTGGCAAAACAAAGGGATAACCATTCAAATTCATTTGAAGCAATGTAGTTATTAAAGTCACAAGGCCATTTTCCCATTTCCATTCTGAGTCTTTGTCTATCATACGCACGAATATCGGTAAATCTTGTGTGCCTTGGCCAGAGCGTACTTCAACCATTGAGCCAAATGAACCGACTGTACGTACATAGTCCCTTGTAATTTGACTGGGAGAGAAATTGGTCGATACATTCAAGACTGGATCGTTAGGTACCCAACTGGACTCTCCAGCATCAAATTTAAAACTATCAATGCCGTCTTCGGTTTGTAGTCGTCGTAAACGTTGTTTGAACCATTCTTGAACTTCAGATTTTGTAAAATCAATATAGGCCGCTTCGGCAGTTTTACTATTCCACCATTGAGTGTCAGGGTTGTTGTTATGATCTAAAACTAAATATCTAAAGAACAAGGGAATGTATTATATACTTTAATATGTTTCAACTGCTGTTATTTTTTTCTTACCCTTTCGAAAGAGCTTCATTGTAAGTTTGTTCACAGTTCTTATTTATAAACGGATGTATCCATAGAGTAACTCGGAATCCATTTGCCTTTAAGTCGTCAGTTAAAGTTTTAATGTTAGGAAATTTACTCTTCCTAAATTTCAATGCACCATAACAATCTTCCCAGTCGTCATCAATTTCCAACTGGCTATTTTCAAAGCCCAATAATTTAATTTTATCGGCAAATTCTCGAACAATTTTATCATCAATTTCAGTTTTATACAGAGCCCAAGTGGACCAAATCGGATACTGGACCATGCGTTCATCGGGATATTCCTTTGGATGGCCCAAAATGTTTTTGACTGCGTACATATGAGCTATTTTTGCATTGCTTGCTATACCGATGTGATAGATGAAACTCACTTGATTCATTCGAACATCATATGGCAATGATTTTATGGCAGAGAAACACAAATTATTTTCATAACCCTCAGAATTTTGCTCAATAAATAATGGGGTTTCATCCTCTACATAGAAAAACTTTCCTTCCGAATTGAGCCAATAGCGCTCTGCTAAACCCGCGTTGTGATCTTCTTTAGTTAGATACGAATAATTGGTAAATACTTGACGCTCTACGGGCCAATATTGATGGCGATCTTCCGGACCACCATACCAGTGAGTATTACCGATGTTTAAGTTAATACAATCCATATGTGGTATAGTACCCATAATGTTATCACGTATAATGCGGACATGTGTTATTTCGTCAGACGACGATATTAATTCGAATTTAACAATATTTGAACCATCAGTTAGTTTAAACATTCCATCCGTTGTGGATTCCAAATTATTATTTGTAATGAAATTGTCAAAAGTAACGCTCTGTAACACATCAGAACCTTTAATACAAATATGTGTAAAAGTTTGATATAAGTATATTTAATGAAACATATAATGCACTCTCTCTTTGTATTTTATTTAGTATAAATGTTAGTGTTCGGAAAATAAACTTTACCTTTTAATATTTCGTACTCTAGTTTTGATGTTGTTCTTTTTAGGCGTATAAAGATATCGGAATTCGGAAAGTTGTATCTTTGTTCAACACTCCTACAGGACTCTA
Source organism: Protophormia terraenovae (assembly GCA_951394005.1). Lineage (NCBI taxonomy): Eukaryota > Metazoa > Arthropoda > Insecta > Diptera > Calliphoridae > Protophormia > Protophormia terraenovae. Next base: position 2,468,604 of record OX596073.1, read on the forward strand.
TAAAAGGAAATAGTCCCAGAGCAAGTAACAATATCACAATATCTCTTCCCATTTTAATAATTTTATCGCATTTCCTTATGTGTATACAAAAATATTCTCTTATTTTCTATAATACCGCTTCCAGTTGTAAATGTTAACCGCAATTCGACTTTTATTAGAAATCCGATTTTGTTAAGGCTTTATATACATATGTAGGTACCTCAAATACAAAAATTGTTTTGTTTTCGTGTAATATCTCAAGTATTCACTCATCAGAAGTAAACTATTTATTTGTTTTAAACAATTGTTATGATATCAGAGATTTAATAGCAAATTATTTGTAGGAAAATGAACACTTTTGCATGCACAGTATTACAGGTTAATAAATTATCAGTAAAAATATTCAACAGTTGACGTATGTACGATTAAAAATGCATCGAAATTATTCTCTTCTCTATAAAAATATTATATTAGACTGACTCGTTTTAATCAATTCTCAAAATAAATTTTTTCTTGTTGGCTCTAATGATGTAAAATGCAATTTCGAATAGATTGAAAGAGCAGACAGCCATTTAAAAGAACTCGGCAAAATATTTATATCATTTTATTTATTAAATTTTTTTGTTTAAAACTTTATTTAGTTCTTCCTTGTGAAAAAAATGGATTTTTAGTTAAAAATTTAAATTTGGATTTTTGGTACTCATTTACCTCCCCAATTCACTTAAAATCGTAAATATTTCCTATACTATTTATCCGATTGCAAAGATTAAGGTGTCAATTAAAAGCTCTTAAGGTTGCATTTACAAATATAGAATAAAAATAATATAAAAGTTTCATAAACACAACTTTTTAAGTAATTTGTCATTTCTTGTGCAAAAAAAAAAAAAAAAATTTGTGGAAATAATTTTTCTTAATAGCCGGCCTTCGGCCGTGAGGAAGGGTTTTTAACTCTGTGGTATGTCCAAAAGCGGCTTCGCTAACGTAATTCTTCCTTTTTACCCAACTTTTTTTATAACGAAAGTTTTTTTATACGAGTTTCTTAGGGAAATTCGGTTTTCAAAGCCCTACAACTTCGGAAATATTTATTTGCGGTCAAAAAAAACATCATTATATTCACCGTTAAAAGTACTATCAATGGCAAAAAAATTAAATAAATCGGAGCTGAATCAGGGTGGTCTATTTATGCCGGATTTTTAATTAAACATAGATTTTTAGTGAAAAAATATTTTTTAAACAAAACAATTTTTAACAATAGTCTTAAGGCGCCCATAGACACATACTGCAAAGAGATACTGCCGATGAACCCTAATATACGTGTGTGATTGACGATTTCACTACACATTGATCATTCAAATTTTTATTTTTGCTAAAAATTTCGAATAAAAAGAAACAATTTTAAATATTTTAATTATTTTTTCTTTCAGTTTAAAAAGTCAAACTGAAATTTTTATAAATGAAAAAGAAAATTTCAAAAATTCGTTTAAAATATGAGTTCATTTTGAATTCGAAATTTTTTGCAAAAATAAAATTTTTCGAAATTTTTTTAAAAAAATAAAAATTTGATTGATCAATGTGTAGTGAAATCGTCAATCGTACAAGTATAGGAGGGTTCATCGGCTGTATCTCTCTGCCTTCATTTCCATTAAACGTTATAAAAAAAGCAAAGGAAGCAATGTAATGTTATTCACATCATAAAACAAAATTTACAAAATTTGGTATCAAATTCAAAAAGAAAAGGTAAGTAATTTGAATTATATTTAAATATAAACAAATTAAATAAACATATATAAAAATAAAAATGGGATTTTCTTTTGCATAAAAAAACTATCAGCTTCTGATGACTAGTGGAAAATTCCTGGCCGCCATCTTAAATTGCCATCTGTATGCAGGTACCATAGTATAATAATAAAGTATACTCGTAAGACCAGCTGTTTTACAATTTTTTCATTGGCAAACCTCGCGGTACTGTCAAATTGTTTTTGTATTCACATGTAAAATATTTTTTGAGTTTTTTTCTCTTGCTCTCTTTCGTTCTCTCATTTTTCCGTTCAAAGCATTCTGACATTGTGGGCAGTAGTTTTACACTAACAAAATACAAGCAATTTTTGTTTTTGTAGATGTGCGAGTACTTTATTATTTTACTATGGCAGGTACGAGTAGTTTTTATTATTTTACTAAATTAAAAAAAAATGAAATTGAAAAAAGATTCGGCTGTGCCGAATCTTTGATACCCTTCACCATATTACCATCTTACTATCTTATCGACATCATATTACCATATTACCGACAAATAATAAAATTTTCGCCTTAACGTATGCTTTCATATTTTCACATATATAAATCTAAATTTTTTTAAAACTACGAAAATTTGAATATATAAAAAAAACAATCATAGCAGTCTTTGCTTTTAAAAAAATAAACAACAACAACAATTCCATATTTATTTATTTTTTTATGTATGTATACAACAACAACACTGTTATTCATTATATTACTTCTGTTGCTAACTAAACTACTTGTCTATACAAAAAAACAAAAAACGTCACTAATAGTCATTACAATGCTTAATATACATGTTTGTGTATGTATTTATGTATATTCTTAACAAATATGTTTTAGTTTTTAAAAATAAACAACAACAATTCCATATCTATTTATTTTTGTACAGACTGCATATACAAAGAACAACAACAACACTGTTATTCATTCATTATATTACTACTGTTTCTAACTAAACTACTTGTCTATACAAAAAAACAAAAAACGTCAATAATAGTCATTACAATGCTTGTTCAAATTTATTTGAACATATTGGTTATTTTTAGTTAAGTAGATAAGTAAAATTTTAATATTTTTTATGTCTATTTTTTTAAGTGCTATATTAAAATTTTAATTACCATTTATATTATTTTTATAGATTTTATGATTGTTTGTTTACATTTGTTGTGGACATACGCATGTGCGTTGGTCTTTTACACATGTGTACAATCAACCCTTATCTTTCACACTTGTGTGTGATAAGAATTATTGAAGGGTTTATGTGTATAATAAGAAAAGTACTTAAAATTATTTAGGCTAGATAGTTTTAAGAAATTTAATATTAGTTCTTAAGGTTTTTACAATTATTAATAAAATTAGTGCCGAATTAGCATTCAACAGTGCTGAACAAGCATTCATAGAGTGACTTACAACCACTCTTAGTAAAAATTGTTTTTTATTTTAAATAATAATTTTTACATGGTCCTTCGTAAAGAAAAAATCAGCAAAAGATTACAGTCAGAAAAAAAGGACTAGTGTTTAAAAACTAAAAAAGAACAAGTTAAAAATAATAATTTAACAAAAGGGCGTCTTTTTTAAAAAAGAAAAGTAAACACTAAAAAATAAAAAGGAGAAAACTAAAAGTAATAAGTTATCTCCATTCTAAAAAAAAGAATCTTCAAAATGGCCAGAAGAGAGAAGTTGGAAATCAAATAGGCAAATGTCCAAGAGGAAGCCGACGATTTTGATTTCTTTTGTTCACATAGTCCTTCGAACAGGATAGTAACCTATGGATGAACAATCCTACAAATATATATTAAAATTAATATTTATAAACTATTTTTAATATTTTAATAAACAACCAGAAGAGAGAAGTATGGAAATCAAAAAGGCAAATGTCCAAGAGGAAGCTGACGATTTCCTAGATGAATTCTACTCAAGAGCTGAATGGATAATTGACTGGTGTTTAAAATTAACATCAGGTAAAATAAACATATCCAAAAGATCGCTGGTAATTAAAAAACAATTTATTGAGACGAGATATGAGCAAATCAAAAATATGTTTGAAATCCTTGGAGGTTCCGAAAGCTTTCGTAAAGTGTGGTGGCAAATGTACGACGTAGACGAAGCATATTTTAGTGCTATAGAATTTATTGAAGGAAGTATGGAAGAGCCTTTAAAGCATAGAGCAGAAAAAGTAACGAAAATGCCGATAGAAGATAAATTGGTTGCTGTTATTGATCCTACCGAAAGGCAAGAAGCTGCAGAATCAAAACACACCGAAACCAATGTCACCAAGAAATCTGTAAACTCTTACGTTCATCAACCAGAGAAAGTGCCAGAGGTATTAGAATCTGTTGAAGGCGAAAGTCACATGAAAACAGAAGAAATAAAGTCTGTTGAAAATGTAACACAGAAAAGGGAAACCCCCAAAAATGAAGCGCGCGCATCAGCCATGCAGGATGCAAAAGAACCGACACCAGAACCAATGGAAGTTGATTCAAAAAGTAATGAAGACGATGTAGCTGAAGTTGTTAACGATGAAATTCAATCATTTGCGTCTGTTACTGATGATAACAATGAAGTTTTGGCAACACAAAGCAAACAATTTTCACAACATACAGCTACACAAAGCGTAACTCTGGCATCGACTTCTACAACTGAGCTAATAAAGTCTAAAATCAACCAACAGTGGCTTATAATAGATGGCAACAATTTAGCTACAGTTCCTAGTAATTATGAGGGTATTACCACCACATTAAATAGCAACAACTACAATCAACATAAGCAGCAATGGCCAAATACTGATGAAAGGACAAAGTTAGAAAATCTAAGACCTAGTGGGAGGCCGAAGCGTGATCCCGATCGCCTAAAATGTGTTTTTTCTTGTCTGGTGCCGATAATAGTTTCGGCCCTCGGCAGAATGTTCAAATTTATTTGAACATATTGGTTATTTTTAGTTAAGTAGATAAGTAAAATTTTAATATTTTTTATGTCTATTTTTTTAAGTGCTATATTAAAATTTTAATTACCATTTATATTATTTTTATAGATTTTATGATTGTTTGTTTACATTTGTTGTGGACATACGCATGTGCGTTGGTCTTTTACACATGTGTACAATCAACCCTTATCTTTCACACTTGTGTGTGATAAGAATTATTGAAGGGTTTATGTGTATAATAAGAAAAGTACTTAAAATTATTTAGGCTAGATAGTTTTAAGAAATTTAATATTAGTTCTTAAGGTTTTTACAATTATTAATAAAATTAGTGCCGAATTAGCATTCAACAGTGCTGAACAAGCATTCATAGAGTGACTTACAACCACTCTTAGTAAAAATTGTTTTTTATTTTAAATAATAATTTTTACAATGCTTAATATACATGTTTGTGTGTGTATTTATATTCTTAACAGATTTGTTTTTGGGCCATAAATCTGTTGATTATAAACGAATTTGGTTTATTAAAAAAAACGAAATTTTATAAAAACATTTATGACTGATCTATATAAAAATAAAAATCTGTAGCTTGAACAAGGGCTTCAAAAATAAAAAATTCGTTTTCCCCGATATCTCAGTTATTACTGAACCGATTTATTTAATTTTTTCAGAACAAAAATTCAGAAAATAATTTCCGAGCCTCCTTTGAAAATTCGAAGTCCCTGGTATATGCAGAGGCTTCAGAAACTGAAAAAACGGTTTCAAAAACCGGTTTTTAAAGCATATCTCCGCCATTTATAAACCGATCCTGCTGATTCAAAAAACCGAAATTTTATAAAAATATTTGTGACCGATCTGTATAAAAATAAAAATCTATAGCTTAAACCAGGGCTTCAAAAAATAAAAAATGCGTTTTGTCCGATATCTCAGTTATTACTGAACCGATTTATTTCATTTTTTCAGAACAAAAATTCAGAAAAAAATGTCCGAGACTTCTTTGTAAAAACGAAGTCCCTAGTATATACAGAGGCTTCAGAAACTGGAAAACCGGTTCTAAAAACCGGTTTTCTTAACATATCTCCGCATTGTATGAACCGATCTTGCTGAATTCCAATAGCAAAATTCTCGAAAGCATTTCCGATCGTTTGATATATATATTATATATGTCAGTTATCGGTGGGCTTCATAAACGCCATTTCAACCGACACACGGACGGACGGACGGACGGACGGTCGGACGGACGGACGGACGGACATGGTCCTATCGTCATCATTTCTTACAAGGATCCCAAAAATGTAAACTTTTTTGCTCTCCGACGAAAATTGTGGGAATTACAAACGGAATGACAAACTTATATATACCCTTTACACCTGTGGTGAAGGGTATAAAAATCACATATATGTTTTATTTTTTTTTTCAAAAATTTTTTTTTTTTATCTTTTTCTATACTTTTTTTTTGTGGAATTATAGCCATTGCTTCAAGGACCTAAAAGGAGCTCGCTTTAGTTCCTACAGTTAAATTAAGGTAAAAAGGAAAACCCTACCTATAGTTCCTATTTATTTTTATCTATTCTGCTTTTTTAGGTTTTTTTTTTTATAAAAATATATATATATGTATGTATATATATTATTATACCCTTCACCACAGGTGTAAAGGGTATATATAAGTTTGTCATTCCGTTTGTAATTTCCACAATTTTCATCGGAGAGCAAAAAAGTTTATATTTTCGGAATCCTTGTAAGAAGCGATGACGATTGGACCATGTCCGTCCGTCCGTCCGTCCGTCCGTGTGTCGGTTGAAATGGCGTTTATGAAGCCCACCGATAACTGACATATATAATATGTATGTCAAACGATCGGAAATGCTTTCGAGAATTTTGCTATTGGAATTCAGCAAGATAGGTTCATACAATGCGGAGATATGTTCAAAAAACCGGTTTTTTGAACCGGTTTTCCAGTTTCTGAAGCCTCTGTATACACTACGGACTTCGTTTTTACAAAAAATTCTCGGAATTTTTTTTTCTGAATTTTTGTTCTGAAAAAATGAAATAAATCGGTTCAGTAATAACTGAGATATCGGACAAAACGCATTTTTTATTTTTTGAAGCCTTGGTTTAAGCTATAGATTTTTATTTTTATACAGATCGGTCACAAATATTTTTATAAAATTTCAGTTTTTTGAATCAGGAAGATCGGTTTATAAATTGTGGAGATATGCTTTAAAAACCGGTTTTTAGAACCGGTTTTTTAGTTTCTGAAGCCTCTGCATATACCAGGGACTTCGAATTTTTAAAGGGGGCTCGAAAATTATTTTCTGAATTTTTGTTCTGAAAAAATTAAATAAATCGGTTCAGTAATAACTGAGATATCGGGGAAAACGAATTTTTTATTTTTGAAGCCCTTGTTCAAGCTACAGATTTTTATTTTTATATAGATCAGTCATAAATATTTTTATAAAATTTCGGTTTTTTTAATAAACCAAATTCGTTCATAATCAACAGAGTTATGGCCCAAAAACAAACCTGTTAAGAATATAAATACACCAACAAACATGTATATTAAGCATTGTAATGACTATTAGTGACGTTTTTTGTTTTTTGTATAGACAAGTAGTTTAGTTATCAACAGCAGTAATATGATGAATAACAGTGTTGTTGTTGTTCTTTGTATATGCAGTCTGTACAAAAATAAATAGATATGGAATTGTAGTTGTTTATTTTTAAAAACTAAAACATATCTGTTAAGAATATACATAAATACATACATAAACTTGTATATTAAGCATTGTAATGACTATTAGTGACGTTTTTTGTTTTTTGTATAGACAAGTAGTTTAGTTAGCAACAGCAGTAATATAATGAATAACAGTGTTGTTGTTGTTCTTTGTGTATTCAGTCAGTTTGTACATACAAAAATAAATATATATGGAATTGTTGTTGTTTCTTTTTTAAAAGCAAAGCCTGTTATGATTGTTTTTTTTTCATATTCAAATTTTCGTAGTTTGAAAAAAATTTAGATTTAGAAAATATGCAAGCATACGTTAAGGCGAAAATTTTATTAATTGTCGGTAATATGGTAATATGATGTCGATAAGATGGTAAGATGGTAATATGGTGAAGGGTATCAAAGATTCGGCACAGCCGAATCTTTTTTCAATTTCATTTTTTTTTAATATATGTGTTTCTTTTTATACCCTTCACCACAGGTGTAAAGGGTATATATAAGTTTGTCATTCCGTTTGTAATTTCCACAATTTTCGTCGGAGAGCAAAAAAGTTTATATTTTCGGAATCCTTGTAAGAAGCGATGACGATTGGACCATGTCCGTCCGTCCGTCCGTCCGTGTGTCGGTTGAAATGGCGTTTATGAAGCCCACCGATAACTGACATATATAATATGTATGTCAAACGATCGGAAATGCTTTCGAGAATTTTGCTATTGGAATTCAGCAAGATAGGTTCATACAATGCGGAGATATGTTCAAAAAACCGGTTTTTTGAACCGGTTTTCCAGTTTCTGAAGCCTCTGTATACACTACGGACTTCGTTTTTACAAAAAATTCTCGGAATTTTTTTTTCTGAATTTTTGTTCTGAAAAAATGAAATAAATCGGTTCAGTAATAACTGAGATATCGGACAAAACGCATTTTTTATTTTTTGAAGCCTTGGTTTAAGCTATAGATTTTTATTTTTATACAGATCGGTCACAAATATTTTTATAAAATTTCAGTTTTTTGAATCAGGAAGATCAGTTTATAAATTGTGGAGATATGCTTTAAAGACCGGTTTTTAGAACCGGTTTTTTAGTTTCTGAAGCCTCTGCATATACCAGGGACTTCGAATTTTTAAAGGGGGCTCGAAAATTATTTTCTGAATTTTTGTTCTGAAAAAATTAAATAAATCGGTTCAGTAATAACTGAGATATCGGGGAAAACGAATTTTTTATTTTTGAAGCCCTTGTTCAAGCTATAGATTTTTATTTTTATATAGATCAGTCATAAATATTTTTATAAAATTTCGGTTTTTTTAATAAACCAAATTCGTTCATAATCAACAGAGTTATGGCCCAAAAACAAATCTGTTAAGAATATAAATACACCAACAAACATGTATATTAAGCATTGTAATGACTATTAGTGACGTTTTTTGTTTTTTGTATAGACAAGTAGTTTAGTTATCAACAGCAGTAATATGATGAATAACAGTGTTGTTGTTCTTTGTATATGCAGTCTGTACAAAAATAAATAGATATGGAATTGTAGTTGTTTATTTTTAAAAACTAAAACATATCTGTTAAGAATATACATAAATACATACACAAACATGTATATTAAGCATTGTAATGACTATTAGTGACGTTTTTTGTTTTTTGTATAGACAAGTAGTTTAGTTAGCAACAGCAGTAATATAATGAATAACAGTGTTGTTGTTGTTCTTTGTGTATTCAGTCAGTTTGTACATACAAAAATAAATATATATGGAATTGTTGTTGTTTCTTTTTTAAAAGCAAAGCCTGTTATGATTGTTTTTTTTTCATATTCAAATTTTCGTAGTTTGAAAAAAATTTAGATTTAGAAAATATGCAAGCATACGTTAAGGCGAAAATTTTATTAATTGTCGGTAATATGGTAATATGATGTCGATAAGATGGTAAAATGGTAATATGGTGAAGGGTATCAAAGATTCGGCACAGCCGAATCTTTTTTCAATTTCATTTTTTTTTGTTTTAGTTCGTCTGTCAATTAACGTCCTGCTTTTTTTGGTTGCTTCGGGGAATGAAGGTGATGTTGATGAGTGGTCCCACGCTGGATGTGGCAGAGGTGGCTGATGTCTTGTTATTATTTATTTATTATAGTTTTCTTAAGTTTTATTTTAGCGCCATAATTAATGCATTTCAGCAAATTAGACAATGTAAATTTACAAATTTCCTCTTTCTTTTGTTCTAGTATTTCGATATTGGTACTATATTTACATATATTTACCTAATATGCAACCGGCACCAATATTTGAGATATTTGATTTTTTTTACTAAAAAATCTTATTAAAAAAAAAAAAAAAAAACAATTTTACACCAAAAAATCGATTCAGTCAGATTTTTCCAAAAAGAGAGAAAAATAAAATATATTTTTACTACTCCAATTTTTTTTTTTAAACAAAATCGGCAAAAATTTTTACCAAAGAAAAATATTTATCAAAAAATCAAATTTTCCAAAAAAGTAAGATTTTCGAGAAAATTTTTTAATAAAAACCTATTTAGAAAATAGAAATATATAATATACTCGAAAATAGAAAATGTTATAAGTATTTTCTTAATTTATACGTATTTAATATATTATCAGAATATTAAACACATACACATATGTATAGTATTTATTATTTTGATTAGTGAATCATTCTGTCAAAATGTGATGATCAATGAAATTGAAAAAAGATTCGGCTGTGCCGAATCTTTGATACCCTTCACCATATTACCATCTTACCATCTTATCGACATCATATTACCATATTACCGACAATTAATAAAATTTTCGCCTTAACGTATGCTTGCATATTTTCTAAATCTAAATTTTTTTCAAACTACGAAAATTTGAATATGAAAAAAAAACAATCATAACAGGCTTTGCTTTTAAAAAAGAAACAACAACAATTCCATATATATTTATTTTTGTATGTACAAACTGACTGAATACACAAAGAACAACAACAACACTGTTATTCATTATATTACTGCTGTTGATAACTAAACTACTTGTCTATACAAAAAACAAAAAACGTCACTAATAGTCATTACAATGCTTAATATACATGTTTGTGTACGTATTTATGTATATTCTTAACAGATATGTTTTAGTTTTTAAAAATAAACAACTACAATTCCATATCTATTTATTTTTGTACAGACTGCATATACAAAGAACAACAACAACACTGTTATTCATCATATTACTGCTGTTGATAACTAAACTACTTGTCTATACAAAAAACAAAAAACGTCACTAATAGTCATTACAATGCTTAATATACATGTTTGTTGGTGTATTTATATTCTTAACAGATTTGTTTTTGGGCCATAACTCTGTTGATTATGAACGAATTTGGTTTATTAAAAAAACCGAAATTTTATAAAAATATTTATATTAAATAAAAATCTATAGCTTGAACAAGGGCTTCAAAAATAAAATAAAATTCGTTTTCCCCGATATCTCAGTTATTACTGAACCGATTTATTTAATTTTTTCAGAACAAAAATTCAGAAAATAATTTTCGAGCCCCCTTTAAAAATTCGAAGTCCCTGGTATATGCAGAGGCTTCAAAAACTAAAAAACCGGTTCTAAAAACCGGTTTTTAAAGCATATCTCCACCATTTATAAACCGATCTTCCTGATTCAAAAAACTGAAATTTTATAAAAATATTTGTGACCGATCTGTATAAAAATAAAAATCTATAGCTTAAACCAAGGCTTCAAAAAATAAAAAATGCGTTTTGTCCGATATCTCAGTTATTACTGAACCGATTTATTTCATTTTTTCAGAACAAAAATTCAGAAAAAAAAATTCCGAGAATTTTTTGTAAAAACGAAGTCCGTAGTGTATACAGAGGCTTCAGAAACTGGAAAACCGGTTCAAAAAACCGGTTTTTTGAACATATCTCCGCATTGTATGAACCTATCTTGCTGAATTCCAATAGCAAAATTCTCGAAAGCATTTCCGATCGTTTGACATACATATTATATATGTCAGTTATCGGTGGGCTTCATAAACGCCGTTTCAACCGACACACGGACGGACGGAAGGACGGACGGAAGGACGGACGGAAGGACGGACGGACATGGCCCAATCGTCACCGCTTCTTACAAGGATTCCGAAAATATAAACTTTTTTGCTCTCCGACGAAAATTGTGGAAATTACAAACGGAATGACAAACTTATATATACCCTTTACACCTGTGGTGAAGGGTATAACAAGCTACTCAAAATATACATAAAAAAGTACCATGCACATTAGGTATCTTTGAAGAGGTATTTGGTATAAAACGATATCTAAGAGTGCCCATAATATTTTTATATTTCTCAAAATATCGTATTTTCAAAGGTTTTTCAAAATATTGTTCGACAGTCAAACTCATTTTAATCTCCATATAAAATAGTCAAGCACAGTTATACAGTTAGAATAACAAAAATATAAACTTCGAGATAAATTTTTTTGTTTAGCTCTATTTTTTTATTTATTTATTAATAATTTTGCACTTTTAATTTTTTAAATACAACTTATCTTCTCAGTTTATATTTTTATTCATTTATTTTATTTATTTCAATGTATCAGTAACCTAGCCTATTGGCCATAGAATAGAACTAGAAGTAGAAGTTTATGTGAGAGCCACCCTATACTAAATTTTCAAAAAATTTACTAATTTTTTTTAAAATACAAAAACAAAATATATGTGACTACATGTATTTTGTTTTTGTTTGAATTAGGTTTCTGACAATTGAATTAGGTTTTTTTCTCTCACATAAATATTTAGTTGTTAATCTATGCTATTGGCCATAATCGAAATTTCTACTTATTATATGAAGTGTCTATTTTAATAAATAAGTATGTACAATACAATTTTCTTTTTCTTCAATGTACCAATCAAGATCTTCGTAAAAAAACAAGCATAACTTTAATCGACTAAAAATATTTATTTACTATTTACTTAATATAAGTAATAAAGTAGTACTTGAATTTGAGTACACCTTTATTAGTTTATTTCTAATTTAAGTTGGTTTAATTTTTCATTGAGCACCGCATCTTCATGTTCCTCTGCCTTGAACATTTCCTATAAAGAATATGTAAAAGTAAATATGTATTAGATTTATAGCTATTATGTATTAAGAAAGCTATTAACAAGAGAAAGCTATTAACAAATTATCATACTGTATTAAATTATTTTTCAATTACAGAAAAAATTCCCCTTTTTGTTGAGAAAGCTAATAACAAGATATTTTCCAATTTATATACACTATAGAGCAAAACACTTGTTTGGTTTAATTTACTTTTTTCGGCGGTATCTTTTTAACGACCCATAGAAATTAAAATATAAATAGTAGAATATAATCCTCAAGGTTCAATTTGAAATAATATATGTACAATAAATATTAATATATTTGTGTAACATAAAAAATAAAGAAAACTTTAAAATATAAAAGTGTTAAATTTTGCACCATTTTCTGATTGGATATATAATCGTGATTTATTCTGTAGTTTAAATTTAAATTTAAATGAAAAAAATTGGGAAAATATATTATTCAATGAAGAATGTAAAGTGCAAATACAAACTTGTTAAAGTTCTGCAAAAGTTATTTAATATGTAATAACCTTGATAAAATCCTGTAGTAGTGGAAATAAAAAAATATGAAAATATCGAATTTTGCAAAGATTATTGGTAAAAAAAATCGCAAGGACTTAAAACTATCTAAAAACCTTGATGATTATGTTCAAAAAAACCTAAAAAATATTTTTTATTATGCAAAATCATCGATTATGTTAATTCAATAATAGAGATGCTGAACATTTTTTTGAAAATACCTAAGATCGGGGAATATGAGATTCCATTAAAACCAATCAAATTCATTAATAATAGAGCTAGTATTCAAACTGTTTGCAAAAATATAAGAATCATGAGAATATTTGACAAAAACCACTATCTATTAGGTGAAAACTTATGACCCTTTTCAATATCTTGAAATCAATTAATCTTGGGTCATGGTAAACTACAAACGCGTTTTAATAGTAAATGAACAATCGTAAACTAAATTAGGTTAGAAAATAATGATTTTGTAAGGTTTCAAAATAAATGATCGACTTATATTGCTAAGCTATAAAAACTGTAAAGTAAAGGAATTTTTATATAGCGAATTAGGGAGGTATCTCAGACCTAGATGTTGGTCCGATTGGACTAATTTGTGGAATTATGTTTTAAAAAAATATCATCAACATTTCCTGAGAAGAAAATATTGAAAATATGATATCACGTCATAATGTTCACCACGAATTGTACTAATATTTGCGTAGAAAATCATGTTCAGAACTTGTTTAAAATAAGAATTCGATAGTTTTCGAGGGATTTGTAACAAACCAAGACTAAAATAGACTTAAAAGTATGAAATATATAAATAAAAGTGAAATTAAAAATCCTAGAACATAAGCCAGGAACTGTAAGAACACTATGGGATAAAATTTGTTTTGGTGCTTTATTTACATTTATTAACATCATGATTTGTTAAATTATGAAACAAATTTGCGAAAAGAAAGTATTACATTGCTAAAAATATATTTTTCTTTAATTTTTCTTAAGTGGTGCAAAACTGAATACTTTCTACTTCAAAAACATCTTAATTTTTTGCAAAAACTAAATTAGTTTTAAAGCTTCTTATTATTCTTTACATTAAATAAATTCATCATGAATTAATACTATTAATTACTTTTTGTATTACTTTAGATGATAAGAAGATATCACCTAAAAACATAAACAATTACAAAAAAGTGTTCACTTTTGCTCTATAGTATAATACTGTTTTTTAGACATTAAGGCATTATTTGATTTTAATTAATTATCAATTTGATTGCTGGGTTAGAATTGTCTTACATTGTTCGGCATATTATAAAAATAACTTTTAATAACGGCTAAAAATATAAAAAAGCTATGATTATTATAAAAAAAAAAATAGTAATAACATTCCCAAACTAACATTTCCGAAAAATTAAGTGGTATTATCTGGGACATATTTTTCTATTTGTTCATATCATTCTAGGGTAGATATGTTTTTATTTGAGCATCTGTATAATAGAATAGCCAAATATATCAGACCATATACATACATATGTATGTACATATGTATATTGAACAAAATCCACCTTTTAGTTGACATTTTTCACCCCAATTTTACAACTCATAATTGATTTTCTGCACGGATCCCATTATTCAATTGGTATAAAATTTGACATTAATAACTTTTTGATACTAAAGATATAACACCCATCCACATTTTTTTAACGGGTTAATGTACATAGTATGTATGTTCATATGTACTTACTGGATCATATATGACCTTTATGATTAGGGAACAACTAGGGCAGATGGCAATTTCCTCGCCTTCTATAAGTTCTTCCTAAAAAAGTATATAACGAATGTAATTAGTATTTGAAAATAAATCTTCACACTAGTTTTTCATACTTTGGAAATCTGAAATCTATCACCACATGGACACGGATAGTAGTACATTTCCTCTTCCTCGTCATATTCAAAGTCTTCTATTTCAACTTCGTCGTGATATACACTCATTTTACATAATTATAATATTATAAATTAAAATTTAGTATTATTAGTTTTATCCCTTAAATTTAATCAAATATAAATAAAAACATTGTAAACACGTTGTTCGTGTAGAATATATTTCAAAACAAAAAATGAGTCACTGTCTTTATTACAATTGCGGCGACTAAATACTATCTTTTCTTTTTTTATTTCTTCTTTCTCATATGCATATTTTTTTTATTTAAAAAGCAGACTTCATACATATGTATGTAAAATCTGTATCAGTGAAATCTTTTTCTGAATCTGTAAGCTAAATTCCTTTATCGAGAAGTTCAACTGGAATATTAAAAAAAAAAAAATTAAGTGTAGCTTGTCGTTGTCGTTGTAATTGTAATTTTATTTGTCCATGACAATTCTTTTTGACGTTTGCTTTAGTTGACTTTCTTCACTTTGGATTATAAAAAAGTAAACAAACTTTTCGGTTTCATATTAAAAAAAGGTTAAATAATAAATAAAAAAATAAAATAAATAAAATAGTAAATATGACATCTAAAAAATATGTTGATGTAAATTTTTATGAGATTTTGGGTGTAGAAATCGAGGCGGATGAAAATGCCATAAGAAAAGCTTACCGAAAGAAGGCATTGGAATGCCATCCTGATAAAAACCCAGATAATCCAAAGGCCGCAGAACTTTTCCATGAACTTTCAAAGGCTCTTGAAATACTAACTGACAAGGCAGCGAGAAAAGCATATGACAATGTTTGGAAAGCCAAGAAGGCTGCTGAACTGCGAAACAAACAATTGGACAGCAAACGTCAAAAACTTAAAGCTGATTTGGAAAAACGAGAACGTGAATCACAAAACAACTTACTATCATGTAATACGTACTATACAGAGCAAAAATCTAGTGAGGATATATTACAAGAGCAGATTGAAAGATTAAGAAGAGAAGGATCTCGACTGTTGGAGGAAGAACAGGCACTACTAAGGGAACAATTAAAAAAATCATTAGCTGATCATATACAACAGCAAAATAAAAATGATTCAACATATCGTCTGAAAATTAAATGGAAATCAGAAAAAAAGGATCCATTGAATGGAGGATATACCAACGAAAATCTCTTAACCTTTTTAAAGAAATATGGTGATATTGTAGCATTGGTAATGAGTAAGAAATGTGGCAGTGCTCTAGTGGAATTTAAAACATTAGAATCAGCTGAGATGGCTCTTTCTTACGAAAAGGGCTTAGTAGAAAACCCTTTATCGTTTGAATGGATTGTTCAACCGCCAGACTCAGCAAATCAGAGAAATCCCACATATTCCTCAACAGATTATGAAGACTTGGTTATGCGTAAATTAAGACAAGCTGAAGAACGCAAAAGATTAATAGAACAATTGCAAAAGGATGATTTATAAAACATTTTGTTTCGATGGTAATACCCTTTCCCTTTTTTATTAGAGTACATAAAAATCTAAACAACTTAAAGCCCCACAATTAAATTAATAAATAATTATAAATAAATGAAAGTTTTCGAAATTTTAAGTTTAAATATATGAAAAATAAGTGCAATAAAAGGTATTATGAATAAATATTGCAATAAAATATATAATTTTTTAATCTGCACATAAAAAATTAAAAAAAAAAAAAAAAAACATAAAAGCCAAAAAGCCAGTTATCGTTGTTTAAACCTATGTTTTTAATAAACACTACTACTACTAAAAAAGCCATTAGAAAGATTAAGAACAATCTTTCTTTGAATCTTCAATTCAAATCAGGTCCAAATTGAATGAACTAAGATATAATATTTTGAAAAATTTAAATAAATAATTAACATTTGACTAAAAATGAAAAAATACTAAATAAAATTTTGTTCATGGAACTTAAAAATATCTTAATCTTTGTAATCGATTAATTATTATATGAAATATTTACGACTCAAATAAGTTAGGGAGTTCCATGATGAAATTATTATATAATTACATCATGGGGAGTTCAATGAGTTCCAAAATATCTTTTGAAATTGATTACGAATTCTTTTAATAACAAACTTTTTTATATTTCCGCCGGCTGACAGCATATTTTGAGATGACGCTGATAATTTTAACATAAGCTGCCGCCGCTATTGAAATTGTTCGGCCCAGGTCTCTGTATTCATTACGTCTTTTTGCAAACAAAAAACCAACAAAAGTGTAAAAATTAATTTTATAATAGAATTCTACTGAATAAAATTAAGCTAACAGCAATTACTGCAAATTTTCTAAATACCAGTAAGTAGTTGCTTAAAAATTACTTATTAAGTTAAGATGCGTGAATTTAATCAAATGGCTTGATAATTAAAAGTGCGTGTATATGCAGTGAATTTTTCAATTAATGATATTTGTGTATAAACTTTTTTTTGGGTAAAATACGTATACCAAATAGGATTTTTGACATATTTTTCATCGAAATAATAATAATGATTTAATAAACAATAAATGTGTGGATATAAATATGTGTGCATATTAAATGTATGGAAACTCTTTTTGTAGGGAAAAAAATCAATTTTAATTATTTGTCATTTCCATTTTCTTGAGTAATGCCAGATTAAACGAATATTTTGTTTAACGTACGTTTTGGAATTTTATTTGACAGAGTCTTAACAATATGTTTTTTAAGGCCTCTAAAGGCGTAAATCAAGATCTTCGGCACAGTTGATTTTTAAACAATTTTGATAGTGATTCTATAGAACTTTTACTTGTGATTATAGTGCAATAAAAAATTGTGTCCGCTCTTGCTCGATTTACGAGTTATAGGCCTTCAAAGTTTCAATATATTTTCCTGAACATCTTTATTAATAATTATCGGATCTTAATTATATTGATGTCATTTAAACGCACTTACAAATACCTTTTCAATGATATATAATTGACATTTTGTATAAAAATGGCGGAACTTAAAAAAAATTTTGATATTCGAAAAAAGCTTATTTTGCGAAGCCGGTGTTCGACATACCCAGAGGAGAAAGTCTTTAAGCCCGGCCGTAGGCCGGCTACACAGAAAAACCTTTATTAAGGCGGAAAAAAATATAATAATTTCAAGTGTGCCGATGATCTTGATGAGTTCGAATATCCGATTTAAAACTAATTGATAGCATTTAAGAGCTCTTACGAATATCTTTTTAATGATATAAAACACATACATTACCTCCTTGGTAGTGAAAATTGACATTTTGTATATAATATATATATATATAGCGAAAATAAATTTTTTTTTTTTTTTTTTTGATATTCGAAAAAGCTTATACAGCAAAACCGGTATTCGATATACCCAGAGGAAAAAGTACTTTTGAAGTCCAGAAGTCTTTATTAACATTTTACCAAAATTTTAAAGGTAACATTAATTTTTTCGAAAATCGCATTTTGCGTATTAGAATTTGGTACTCATTGAACCCCCTAATTTACTTAAAATCGTAAATAAATCCTATACCTATAGCTGCGTTCATAATAATAGGAGTGGTGACAAACCAAACTTTCTGAAGTACAAATTTATACTAAGGTAGTTTTAAAACCGTGGCAAATTTTAACGTTATTTACAACGGAATGTAAAAAGTTAAAAACAAAAGAAATAATCCTAAAAACAATTACGTTTACGATTTAATTCACAATTGTTTAATTTTTCGTTCAATGTGCATTGATCATAAAAGTAGAAATGATGGTGAATTCTTAAAAATGAAGATGTTTACGTTAAAAATTGTTTAATTAAATTAAAAAGTAATTATGAGGAAGTGAGCTAAGTATATTTTAAATAGATTTTTTTCATAAAACAGTTATTTGTTTAATAGCGGGACGAGGAAAACGCTCTTTTGAGGAAAAGAGAAATTAATAAAATAAAAACGTAGAAATCATGGAAATTTTTTTAGAGAAATCAAGTAGATGTTATCATGTGTCGATAAAATGATGCCAAATGCATTATCGTAAGAAAAGAGAGTGGAG
Source organism: Protophormia terraenovae (assembly GCA_951394005.1). Classification (NCBI taxonomy): domain Eukaryota; kingdom Metazoa; phylum Arthropoda; class Insecta; order Diptera; family Calliphoridae; genus Protophormia; species Protophormia terraenovae. Next base: position 2,487,553 of record OX596073.1, read on the forward strand.
ATGTTAAGTCGAAGCGAAAAATATCGAGTGCGGATGAACTTTATGTAGTCCTTTTTAGTAAAATAGATTATTTTCTGTCAGCAAGTAACATTTAAAAGAAGCTAAATTTGTCAAAAAAAAAACACGCAGCCTACGGCTTGCAGTTCTCACAAGGGCACATTAACTGGTCAAAAGAAAAATGAAGGAACATTCTGTGGTCAGACAAAAGCAAAATTGGTGGAATTAGACTCCGACAGTATGTCCAATGCCTTTCCAACATAGTATTTTAGTCACAATATAAAAAAACACTGTTAATCATGTTGGTGCTAAAGTGATAATATAGTGAGTTTTATAATACAATTGATCCAATGCACAATGTAAAAGGATTATGGATCCTTATTATGTATAATTTAATGCTGAGTACAATATCCCTTTCAATTGGGACTTAACACAGGATAACGATGCTAAATACATCCATTTAATGCCAAACGATTGGTTTCGTACCAATGGGTGTTGAGGTTATGTCGTAGCTTTCTTAGTTCCCTGACCTCAATTGCTCATAAAATCTATGGAGAGACGTTAAAAAACGAATATCTAATAGTCATAGAGTCATTGACTCTATGACTATTAGATATTCTGAAATCACCAAAATTAAAGCTTTTTCCATAAATTACTAAAAGTATTAAAGCTATTTTGGAAACAAATAGCAAATTTCCCGTCTAATTTTTAAAAAAGTTATACTACTCCTATTTTTATGAACAACCAGTTTTGAAATGTTTTTGTTAAAACATCGTTTTTTTATTAAATATAGTTTTAATTACATTGCGAATTATTCTAATACAAAAATAATAAATTAATCTTTATTGTTACTCACAAAACTTTAATAAAATATGTTTTGTTTTGAAAAATTAAAACTTAGTTTCTTATATAAGGGCACTCAAAAATGTTAACATCATTATTTTCAGCATCAAAAGTACTATCAATGGTTATCAAATCAAAAAAAAAAAAAAATCGTGGCTGAATCAGAGTATTCAATTTATACCACCTGTATAATAGTAAATTTTTTAATTTAAATTGTTTTGATATAATGATAGTTTTCACTACTTTACAGCTCTGTTGAAATGAACAGAGCATATTTATAAATGTGGCAGCACATTAATTTCTATTTCTCTTTGATAATTTTTTTCTATATGACTTTTCAGCTCTTTAAAGTTGACAGTTTTTTCATTGTAATTCATTTCTTCGATGTTGTGTGAAAATCCGAAAAAATAGTTTATGATAAAAGATTTCTTAAATTATTCAAATATTTTCAGTATAAAATATATATTTGATAAAACAATTTCCGTTCAGATTAACAAAAACGCGTAAAAATAATTTTAAGTATTTTCACTAGAAGAATAAATAATTTTCTATATTTTGTGTATGTAGTGGATAATGAGTAAAAAACATTGTGAAAAAGTTGATATTGTGGAAATATTTGTTAAAGTAGCCTCTACTACACATTCATACATACTGGACAAATAAATGTGCATAAAATTAAATTTACTGATTAGCAGAGTCTCAGTAGGGTAAACGCCCCAAAAACATGAATGGTGATTTGATGCAGAAGCAATTGTAAATTTGTATGTATTTCTTTAGATTTACTAATTATAAAAAAAACTTTAGTTTTATAATAGTTATAATTTCAATTATGTCACTATAAAATAATATGTTAATGTACAATTGTATTTACATACATACATATGTTTGCATTTATAGTAAGTAATTAAGAAAAATCCTTTTATGGTAGTTGCGTGCAATTGTTATATCATTTTTGTTTAAGTCTAGAGGTCAAATTCAACGCGAACGTAAGCGCAATTAATTAAATTTTATTTATTTTTTTATATAAATCTTCTTGTTTTTGACGATAGTTAGCGAACTTACATATACATATGTACATGTAGATATAATGTAAGTATGTAGTATGGAAGTACAATAAATTCACGTCATGTTAATTTTTCTGTATATACCTACAGATAAAATTCTATTCTACTTATTAAGATCGCTAATTTACTTATGCTACATTTAAATTTCGAATTAAATCAATTTACCTAGCCCTTGTATATCACTCACTTTTGTTCGAATATGTTAAACATTAGTGCCCCACGGAAATTGTTGCAAATGTGCCCTTCTAATTCCATTTTCATTCGCGGTATATTACGATTTTATAAACAAATGTTTTTCATATCGCTCATTTACTGCAAATCAGCAATTTTTATTTATTATACAAAAAACAATCAATGAATTTATGAAAAATATAATAAATTATTTTCAAACCGCGGTAATAGTTGAATTAATGAAAGTCTATGTAATTTTGTCGCTATTTTACACGAATTAATTTATAATATAAATATGTAGTATGGAATAAAAAGCATTTCCAATGATGCACTAAAATTTGCATTATTATGGAAATTTTCCATTATAAAATAATAATTAAAAAAATTCATAGAAAATATGTGTAATGTAAAATATCAAAACATTGAACTATTGGAGGAAGTTCTGTTACGGTTTAACATATATATTTTTTTGGAAATTTGGAATACCATAAGATAATTTATTTGTACGAAATATAACAGTATATATAAACAGTATAATAATAATTAGTGTCGTTCAAATTACGATCTTGATCCTCATATCTCGTTATCTAAACCTAGAAAAGAAGTATCAAAATTTTTAGTTTTTGGGTAGTTTTCTTTTATATATACCACTCTTAATTAACTTTAAGTAAAACTAAAGTATTAATGATCCGGAAAAAAACTACATCATTTGGAATATGTCTTTTAATTATAAAGCGTTTTATGTCTTAATTTTAGTTTTATTTGCTTAGTATTATATATTAGAGTAATTTTTAATCAAATGTGCGTGTAAGCAGGTAATGTGGTGGTAGTGAGTAGTTAAATTAAAAGCGACTTAATCCCAAAATACTAAAAAATTAAAAAGCAACAAATTAATACAAATATGTTTTATTCTGGGTCGAATAATTTCTGTATATAACGACTTGGAATATCCATAAGTATCCTATTTTTGGGTAACATTTTTCCAAAAAGAAGTAGCAGCATAAATAAATCAAATTTAACTAAAGCTGCCATCCACATTATCCTAATACGAGTACCTAAATAAACCAAAAGAATAATAATATAAAAAATGACCACCAATGTTTAAGTAAAATTTTGAATGTGCTGTTTAAGATAATAATAAAAAAAAAAAACTGAAATAGAACTCACTGCTGCCACCTTATCCAGTTCACAGGCGCTTATAGCAACATTGAGAGATGTAATAGCGAATTTTTTTTTCTTCTTTTTATTTTCTACTTTGTCATAGAATAGTATATATATATATATATACAAGAAACATGTCTTCATCAGAAAATCATGATTTAGCAGCTGCCCTCATAGCTGAAATGCCCGAAATGCAAAATGAAATTCAAGCAGAACTTGGTCGTTCTTCACCAGATGGAGATGAAGATAATGAATGTAAGAAAACAAATTTGAAAGAGTTAAAAAATTTTCGTATACAGCGTAAACGAGAATATGAAGAAGGAAAGATTGAAGATAGTATTATTTCACATATATCTAATGTGCCAAAGCAAATACGTTTGGAAAATCAGACTACCGAAAGAAAATCTATAATTGAAATTCATATTGCTAATATTGATGCGAAGAAAAAAATTGACAACCTTAAACAAGAGACGTTATCCCAATTGAAAGATAATACCCAAGAAAAACTTTCCGAAATCTTAGAAGAAAATATCAAAGAAATAAATATTTTTAAACGCAGTGATGACCCCAACAAACAGCAAGAGAATGTTTGTGAAAATGAAAATGTTATATTATATAAAAAAGAGGAAAATAAAGACAATTTGAAGCTTAAGAATGAAGCACAAGTTGTTAGTAACAATGTTATTGCAAGTACATTATCAAACTCTGGCAATCATGATGAAATTAGTAATAATTCACAGAATGATGAGGATATTCCGCAAAATTTAGAAAAACTTACACCAGAGGAAGAAGAAAAAGATAAAGAATATCGTAAAAGCTGCAAACCCTTCCTACAACATTTGCCTTGCTTCAAGTTACAAAATAATACCTTACCCGCTGCTACTTCAGACACCAACTCAAATAGTTCTACACCGGCAAACGCCACAAACGCTATGAAAATACACAAATGTAGAGAATGCCGACGACGAACCCCGCAACAGGGATCCAATGATGTTTACTGCCGTTTTTATGAGTTTCGTTGCCTACAATATACAGAAAATGGTCAACTCTTAGTTGCTGGATTTCCCAATCCTTATATTGATCCCACTCAGGAAGAAATTAACATATGGAGACCTGATGAGAATACTGAACCAACTGCAGGCAATATGGATATACAAGTGTGTCGTTATATATTACTGCATGTGGGTGATCAGTTCTGTTATCTCTGGCGTCAAGAGGCAGAAGCATTAAAACTTCACGAAAATCCCAACAGTACAATCGCATGGAAGAAAGTTGTTCAGGGAATACGAGAAATTTGTGATGTTTGCGATACTACGCTGTTTAACTTTCATTGGACTTGTGAAAAGTGCGGATTCGGTGTTTGTATTGACTGCTTTAAAGATCGCAAAGAGAATAGAACAGTTCGAAAAATGCAAGCTGGTGAAAAGCCGCCAAAGGGAAGAGATGATTTCTATTGGTTGTTATGTTCTGGCGGTGTAACGCATCATACAAAGGAACTAATTTTGACTCAGATTATAGCTGGAGATTCATTAAATATTTTAGGCAGACTCTTACATGATGTAAGAACTCTTTGGGAAATTCCTCAACTTTGTGGTTGCTTATTGAGCAAACAAAAAATGCCAAATGGTGATTTAAAGAATCTAATACAAGACATGATTAAAGAATCTCAATTAAAGCAACAAACGGCCGCCTCCTCCCTGGCCACGCAAGAAACCTTACGAAAACAAGCTCGTTTAGAACAAATTCACTCAAAGGCATTGGAATTTGCTCGTGCCAAAGGCATCGATTATGTACCGGGTCGAATATTTAACAAGCAAACTTTAGGAAAAGATCCCATCACTACGGCATTCGATAATTTTAAACATATCAATTTCTTACGAAAAGGTCTGACTGGATACAGAAGGTTTTTGCCACCGAGAGCAATGATTTTGACAAATTCTACTTTGATAGCCCCAGGTGTGCCCCATGAGTGGTTGTGTGATGGAAAACTTTTACGTTTAACAAATGCAAATCACCCAGATAATCGCATACTTTTCCAGGAAGTTTGGAAATGTGGCCAACCAGTAATGATCTCCGAAGTAGCTAAATCTTTAAATTTAGACCTATGGCGCCCAGAAGCTTTTTTAAAAGATTTTGGCGATAAGCCAAATGATTTAATTAATTGTCTTAATGGGAATCTCGTACCAAACCAACCGATGCGTCATTTTTGGGAGGGTTTTCAATGTATGAAAAAAAGACTTCTCGATGCAAATGGAAAACCGATGTTACTCAAACTGAAGGATTGGCCACCTGGTGATGATTTTGCCGAAATACTACCGACTAGATATAAAGACCTAATGAAGGGTCTTCCCATGCCAGAATATACTCTGCGAACAGGCAATCTTAATATAGCGAGTTGTTTGCCAAAAATGTTTGTTCCTCCAGATCTGGGACCGAAAATGTACAATGCATATGGATCGGCTTTCCATCCCGATAAGGGAACTACAAACTTACATTTAGATATCTCTGATGCTGTCAATATAATGGTTTATGTCGGAATACCGGAGGACTCAGATAGTAAGTCTCAAATTTCGGCATCTTGTAAAGCAATTGCTATGGGCGGCTGCGAATTTTTAACTAGAGCAAGAGTTCAAAAGAAAAATGTTTTACCCGGAGCACTGTGGCACATATTTCCAGCAAGAGATGCTGATAAAATACGTGATCTATTAAACAGGGTCACTCTGGAAAAGGGTTTTCGCTTAGAACCAGATCATGATCCAATACACGATCAAAATTGGTATTTAGATGACAAATTACGAGCAAGACTTTTCAATGAGTACGGGGTAGAGGGTTATCCAATTGTCCAGTGTCTAGGAGATGCCGTTTTTATACCAGCTGGTGCACCACATCAAGTACAAAATCTTCACAACTGTATAAAAGTAGCAGAGGATTTCGTTTCCCCAGAAAATATCACACACTGTTTCCATTTAACCCATGAATTTCGCCGTCTTTCACATTCTCATACTAATCATGAAGATAAATTACAAATAAAGAACATTGTTTACCATGCCATCAAAGACTGTTGCACTATCTTGACTAGAGCGTTAGAAAAACGTCTTGATCAGGAAGTTGAACGTGCCGAGGAAATTAAAGCTAAGCTGCAAATGAGAGCTGATGATTCTGTTTAGTTTATAATCATCTATAGTATTTTCGTAATTTTTTATTTTAATAGATTTTTTTTTTTTTGTATTGTGGATGTAATTCTAAAAATACATTTTTTTTTTTTGGTAAAAATTTTTGTTTAATTGATTTATGAAACTGAATGTAAATTAAAAAGGTAAGTACAGTTATATGTACTCGTACATATACTTTACAAATAAAATATTTTTAGATACTAAGCTGCCTTTTCCAAAGTAAAATACAATATTCTTGTAAGTCTGTAAATCGAATAGGTTTAAAAAGATATTGATTCTTGCGAGCCTTGACTCTTTGCAATCAATTCTATTGTAGTATTTCCAGGAGTAATAACTTATTTTAAATATTTGGTAAAGTGTCAACATTTTGTTGTGTAGAATACAGGAAAAATATTAAAAATAAAAAAATGTCCAAAAAAAGTTTTGAGTTTTGTCTCGAAATGGGAGCAAAAAACTCGTAATTTTGAGATCGTTATGAAAAAAATTACAGAAAAATTTTTTCGAAAAGTTTTCGTTCCATAAAGGGTCATTTCGGTACATCGTAGAAAAAATACAATTTTTTATTTAGAAAATATATGAAAATTGTACACTTTTGTTCTTTTTATGAGTAAAATATTGAAAATAGTTTTATAACAAATCTGATCCATTATAAAAATTATAAAATAAAAATTCACAAAAAAGATCTCTCTCGAAAACGAAAATCCCATGGAAAAAGTTTTAAACATTTTAAACTTTTTTTTTTGTAACAAGTTCGAAATTACTAATTTTTTTTCAACCCAATTGAACGGTGCGTTGATGAAGAGTCCCATGTGTATTTTTTTTTTATTATCGCGTCTTGTAGAGATATTAGTAATACATTCACAAGCCAAAACTTTTTTATAATCTTCCTTTTACAAAGCCCTTATGAAGACTAAAATGCAACAAAAACCGTTTGATTTTTAGAAAAAAATATAAATTTTTTCTATTGTTTATAAGCAGTTGTGATTTCCATTTTGTTTTCTTGAGTGGACTATAAATAACTTACAAACTATTAACCCTTCTAAGATAAAAGCAATTATGTTTGGATCTTAAAACCGTTTCTTTAATAATATAAATATTGCCTTAGAAGATGCTCAAATTTATTTTCTGATTTATGTTAGAAGTTTGGTCGCTGATTTGGATTGTAAGTTTTCATTTTCTACTCATATTGACAATCTGAGTTGTAAGATTGTTGGTATCTTGCGTAAGATAAATAGAATTAAACGATTGTTTAATATAGTTGTGCGTTTTATATATACTATTTTCGTCGTAGGAAACACACTTCATCTTGTGTTCGTCAATTTTTATACTGTTCCTTTAAGGAATTTATAATGTATCGGAATTTACCACTGCCTCTTTATGAATTATTTACATTTACACATTCTTCTAGAAATCCCCAAATTTGTATACCTATCTGGTCTTTTTGAAAAATCTTTTTTGGTGAGAATTGCGCGATGATGGTATAGGTTACCATATTGTCTGCGTATTTATACCAATCTAATACACATCAATTGACTGTTATTTTGATTTTCGTTTTGTTTTTTGCTGTTGATTGGACCTTAATTTATTTATTATTTTTGCTTAAATATTTTTTATACATACGCATATTTTAATGATCACGTTTTATTTTTTTTATGGATTATTAGGTAAAAAATTAAGTTTTAGAATTATAAGATTTTTTTGGCTGAATGGTAATGTCAGTCCGTCTATACATTAGAGTTAAATGGGTCGAAAATTATGCATATATCAACACTTTAATGATCACGTTTAATTTTTCTAGTTATTAGTAATTAAAAAAAATGCATCTTTAGAATTATACGATTTTTTTGGCTGAATGGTAATGTCCGTCTATACATTTCGGTTAAATGGGTTAAAAATGGCGCCTAATTCAGGAAAAGGTGATATTCGAATTTTGATGATCATGTTCTATTTTTTCTATTTATTAGTTAGTAAAAAATGCATTATTAGAATTCAAAAGTATTTTTTGTTAGAATATATTGCACGTCCGTCTATACATTTGGGTTAAATGGGTCAAAAATTGCACTTAATTCAAGGAAAGGTGATATCAATATTTTAATATTTAGATTTAGTTTTTATATTGGTCAAGAAGTAAAAAAAATAATATACATACTTTTGGAATTTAAAAACTTTTTTTAAAGAATTTTAATGTCTGTCCTTCCGTCCGTTTGTTTATTAATTTTTTCAAACTTGCCAATTTAAAATCGTTTATTTTTGCCTCAATAAAGATATCGACTTCAAATTTTCTTTATTCAACAGAAAATTTTGTTCTTTAATAAATATGATAAAATCTGTTAAAAATGTTGAGAAATATATGGAAAATACTTGACCAACATCTTGCAAAGTTGAGATTATTGAATTTTCAAATTAATATATATCGAATAATATATAAGGGATATAGTACATGCAAGCATGTTATCTAAAGAATTTATCCAAAAAATTTAAGGTGAAATAAAAATCTTGGAAATCAGGTAAGGAACAAAAATTCGCTAGTGGTTAAAAATTTTTTATTACATTAGTACCCTATTTTCAATCCCCATAGCTCCGCTCTATACGGAAACGTATATGGGATCCTGCTTCTAAACTCAAAATTTTACTGTCCCCTGCTATACGCCTATGTGAAATTTCATGTAAATCCAGCCAGCTGATTAGAAGTAACAGATTTATTTCGATTCTGCTCCACTGTTTAATGTTTGATAAAGCAAAGAAAATGTCTGCACTTAATTAAGTTGTTTTTTGTATGAAATCTACTGGAGTTTTTTTCGAAAAAAAAAATAATAATTTCTCAAATCGGACTATATATGCGCACGATTTTTTTCATAATGTTAATGTGGATAATATGTACTATTTTTCTGAACATTTTCAGAACAAACATCCTGTAACATTTTAAGTTCCATTCCATGAAAATTAGTGTATTTTAGGATAATTTTCAAAAAAATAACAAAAATATTAGGACAAAATATAATTTACAAATACTTGAAGAAAAGTATACTTAAATATCTGAAGTTGATGGTTACATTTAAAATTTTTACTTTAAAAGACCTTTTACTTAAAATAAATACACTGAAATTTTATGAAAATTTAATTGTTTACTCTTTTTTTTTTTAAATGTAAAAAATTTTAACCTTTGATAGCTCCTTATGAGCAAACAACACAACCTAGCTTAAAGATTTTAATTGATACTCATACATAATTTTGTCTATTTTTATTTAGAACCCAACTCTATCACAAAAATGTAAATTTAAAAATTCAATAAATCGCCACCTTTTACCCAAACGTGTTACGGCTGGGGAATTATTTATTACAATTCACAGTAATATAAAAAGCCTTCTTAGACCAATAAATATATATATATTACAAAGATTTACTCCTGAATAAGGATATAATACATATTAAATAAAAACTATAAAAATCAATTTCACTCATTAATTAAATTGAATTAAATATAATAAATTTAATTTTTTTATGTATATATATAGTTTTATACATTAGTTTAAGTTATGATCTCGGGTATTATTGCTATGTAATATTGTTATTTTTGACTTTTTAAGGCTTTTTTTAGATTTTTAGTTAAAATTTTTTTATTATGAGTAAAAATTTAAATTTTTAGTAAACATTTGGATTTTTTTTTTTTTAAATCTAAGTTTTGTTAAAAAATCACAAAATAATTATGTAAAGCTCAAATCAGGAATAATCATAATTTTTTTTTTTTTTTTGTAAAAACCTTGATTTTTCAATTTCATTTTAAAAATAAATTCTTTACAATCAAAAAGTATACAGATACATGTTCTCATCCCTAGAAATATTTGAATAGTCGGAAAACTAAGACATGCAAAATTTTGGACTGTTTTCACAGTTTTATTTATTTATTCATTTATTCATAGTTTTCATCAAAAAGTATACAGATACATGTTCTCATCCCTAGAAATATTCGAATAGTCGGAAAACTAAGACATGCAAAATTTTGGACTGTTTTCACAGTTTTATTTATTTATTTATTCATTTATTCATAGTTTTTTGGCTATTTAAAAATTTCCAGGGGTGAGACCGTGAATTCGAAAACCTTTATTTTCCTCCATATAAAATAAGGCCACCCTAATATATATAAATTATTTTTTTAATTAAAAATATATTGAAACTTATCTTTGATTTTGTTACTTTCTCCCAATTTAAGCATAAAAATGAGAGTCAAATTCTTCTTACTACAACAAGTCAATTACATTTTTTGATTGGACCTCAACAATCAACCTTTTCAACATAAGTTCATCGTAAATTAAAATAAAGATAATAATAAAGAAAATACATTCAAAATGACTGTCGATTTTAACGATTATTTTTGGGTTCGTATATTTTTTTATATCACGATCAATTTAGATTGTTAATGACTGTTGTACGAAAAATAATTTAACTTTTAGGGGGAGAAGAACAATGGCTTTGATGTTTTATATCACAATATGAAATATGGATTACAAGCCAGCAAGGAGCTTTCAGATTTTTTTCGGGAAAAGTCGAACATAGAGGAACAAAATTCGAAATTAATGTCAAAGCTGGCACACAAAGCCAGCACGGGAACATTAAATAGTACATTTTCTCCAGTTTGGACTATACTAAGGACGTCGGCTGAAAAATTGTCGACCCTACATATGCAAATGGTTCAAAAACTTACCGAATTGGTAAAGGACGTAACAAAGTACACGGATGAATTGCATAAAAAGCACAAGACTGTCAAAGAAGATGAGGCACAAACATTGGAATGTGTGAAAGCAATACAAACGTCTACGGCGGATGTACAAAAAGCTCGAGATATGTACAGCAGTAAAGCACAAGAACTAGAAAAACTTCGAAAGGACAATTCATCTCAAAAAGATATTGATAAATTAGAAACGAAATTACGTAAGCTGCAAGACGACTATAAAGTATTATTGGATAAACATAATCCTATTAAAAACGAATTTGAACGTCGTATGACACAGACATGTAAGGTATGTGTCATACGTGAATAGTAACTAATGACCAATGAATGGAATTAATTTTATTTATTTAATTTTTTTTATTTTTTATTTTGTAGCGTTTTCAAGAAATTGAGGAAATGCATTTACGACAAATGAAAGAATTTCTTTCAACGTACTTGGAATTGTTACAAAACAACCACGATATGGTTGGACAGGTATTGAAAATTTTGAATAAATAGAGATACATATTCGGAATTATTTAACAATAAACAATTTGTGATTTTTAAGGTACATTCCGATTTCAAGCGACAATTTTTAGACATGACTGTTGACAAATTGCTGGAACAATTTGTATTAAATAAATACACTGGCTTGGAGAAACCCGGTAATAATATTAAACAACTAATATTTAATATATTGGAATTATTTTAATATTTGATATATTTTTTATTTACATTTTAGAAATGCCAGAACTTGAATTCATTCCATTATCTATAAATCAACAAATATCAGCCACTTCAAATATTCGTCTAAATCAACCATCAGTTGCTTCAAATTCAAATTCAGCCACTAGCATTAATCGTGGTGGTAACATTTCCATGGATTTACGAGGTAACGAAGCTGTATCAGTAGGTAGTGTAGCTAGTGGCAGTGGTAGTATTATAAATGCTGATGAAGCTGCTTTGGATGTTAATAGTACAAAAACTACCGCATCAAGGCCCACTTCGCCTGAAATAACAAATACAGCAAATGCAAATGCAACAACAGCAACTAGTACGGTGAAAAGTAATTTCCGCAGTTGGTTCTCTTCAAGCAATCCGAGCAAACAACAGTTACAGCAACAAAATACCGGAATATCTGCATCTGCCACAAGTGGCAGTGGAAATTTCGGTATGGATAGTAATTGTATCACAAGTTCACTATCAGTCAATATAAATGCTACAAATAACACTACTAGTACCACCACCTCTGGCACAACTACCACAACCATCAACAAAAATTCCCTTAACTCAGAGCTTCAATCACTGCAGGATAACAATCAAGGTTCATTTTTGACAACTGCTTAAACACTTTTACTCTATCTTCTAAACCCGTCCCCTCCCATCCCCTCTTTCGTCCCTATAATCTTAAAAGACTTTCTGACTACTTCTTAATAAGAACAAATATTGTTTATATATATTTCCTTTCTCTTTCTTCTTCTACTACATACAAAAACAACAAACAGTTAAATTATGTTATCAAAACTCTAAAGAAAATAGCAACTACTTTCATCCGAACAGTTTGACGGAAAAATCTGCTAGTTTTCATTAAATCTCATTCCAAATCCCTTGAGCACCCATAAAAAAATCATTCAAATTAACATTTGTCTTATTGTATAAACATGATGATCTTTCTTGTTTTAAAATCGTCTGGATGATTTCGAATAGGATATAAATGAAAATCTGGCAGATTATTTATGTACATGTAGTAATTGCCTATGAAATTTTAAGTTTATTCTATTACAATTATATATAGTTTAACTTTTTTTCAACTATATCCTTATAGTAAATACTTACACTCAAAACACCAACTTTTATAACATATTTATTTATTTTTTTCCATTACTTTTGTTGTATATATATTTAAATGATATATCGTCACCTAAAATGCTTACATAGAAACGGAAAAAATAACACTATGTGACAAATTTTGACTTAATGAATATTTCCTCAATAATTCCAACGTGAAATTAAAGTATACCACCGTTATAAAATCTCCAAACGGTTTTGCAGAGTTAGTTCGAACTTATATTTTATAGAATCTTAAACTTCGGATATTTTGAAGTACTTTTTTCAATGTATTGTTTTGTGTAATGTAAAGCTTCTGATATATGGTCCCTTTTACGCACACTTTTCATAATAACATTGTTTGCAATATATGTGTAGTCACATTATTCAACCAATTTAAAAGTTCAAATTAAATTTATTTATTTATTTATTTATTAAAAATTCAAGTAATATATATAAAGTATTTTTTATAATACTTTATATAATACTAGCTAATAGCCGGTGTGCTTCGCCACCCCCGAAATGAAATACATAGTAATTAAAGGATTAAAAAAATATATTTATTTAGTAATTAAAATATAACATTTTTCTTAAAAATTAGATAGATAGATAGATGTTTCCCGTGCAAAATTTGAAAATTCAAGCTCCAATAGTTTCCCAGATATACTAATGTTTTCATGGATGTCAAAATTATTTGTGCAAAATTTGAGCATTCCAACTCCAATAGTTTCCCAGATATACGAATTTTTGCATTTAATTCATATGGGAGGTACCATGCCCCCTACTTCTAGTCCGCCCATATTTTTCTTAAATATTAATATTGATACCAAAGTGGCTCCGACAAAATTTTAGAACTCTGTTATATTTTCTCAGATATGATAATTTAATATATTCTTTATATGGGAAGTGCCACGCCCACTATTGCTAGTGTACCAATTTTTGTCCAAAATATTCATATTGAAGCTAATGCTAGTCGTACAAAATTTGAGCTCTCTAACTTTTATAGTTTCCCAAATATAAAAATTTTGGTATGAACTTTATATGAGAGATGACAAGCCCACTATTTCTTTTCCTCCCATTTTTGCACAAAATGTTCACATTGACACTTAAGTTTATTGTACAAAATTTGGGAAATGTAACTGTTATAGTTTCCTAAATTTAATTTATTTATTTCAATACATAAAAGCCTTCATGGCCAATTATACATGTATTGTTAGATTATAATCCATATTATTAACAAAAAATAATTATTATTCTAAATAAAAAAAAAGTATAAATTTACGGCATTTGGTATTGGCAAGCAATATTAGGCGTGGGATGTGCCACACCCCCTATTGCTAGTTTGCCTATTTTTTTCCAGAATGTTCATATAGGTGTCAAAGTTGTTCGTGCAAAATTTGAGGACTAGTATTACCAATTTCCGAGATATACTACTTTTAATAGTTATTTAGTATGTGGGCGTGGCACCTCGCCCACATGGAATTTCAAAATAAAAAGTAGCCTATTTTTCCTTCCAGGCATATAGGAACACACTGTGAAAATTTCAAGAAAATCGGTTTAGCCGTTTAGGCGGCTATAGACTTCAAACATACATAGATACATACAAACAAACACACATTAATTTTTATATATATAGATAGATATATATATATATATATATATATATATATTTTGCATTTTATTGTAAAGGAATCGTAATGTACACAGAATTAATCTTACAAAAAGAGATAAAACATAAAAATTGGTTGAAAAATGTAAAAGTTATTGAAAATTCCCCAGCCCATTAACGTGTCTCAGAGCACTTGAATTCGAAATGTGACAAAAAAAAATAAATATATTTTTGAAAACATTCGAATAAAATAATTGTATTACTTAAAATATATCTGTAGTTACTTGAATATGAGTTTTTGTTTTTATAGAATAAAAATGTTGATATTTTTAACGGTCGTTTCAAAACTCAAATTTCAGTTTTTTTGATACTTTGTTAAACAAATTTCAATATTTTTGGGAGATCTCATAGGGATTTATGAACAACAGATTACGGAATAAAACAGTAAAAAAATTAGGTCAATACCTCTTATAGTTTACCTGTACCTGCATTTTGAATTCAGCGGATTTCGAGAAAAACCAATTTTTATGTAATATTTTGGCAAATCAGCCATTTTATTACATTGTTGTGTATTTTAAATGGAACTTTTTTAAAATTTTATAATCCACATAATTCTAAATATAAATCAAGAGTTTCATACAATTTGGACGACATTAACCCATAAACTTATAAGCATAATCCAATTTTTATAAAAACATGTTTAAAATTTTTCATATAAAATTTAAGTTTTTTCTTGTTTTTTAAATTTTCTTTAAAATTTGTATAAAAGTTAACAAAATATAAAAAATATGCGATTTTAAATATTCATATCTCTTGAAGTTATTGATGGATTTCTGTAATTTAAAAAGTATTTAAAAGGCCATTGCATATTTTTTGCGTAATTTAGTCAGCATTTCAAAAACCACGTCTGCGATCCATAATATTTTAAAAATATGAATGCAGTTTTTAGATGCATTTTTGTTAGTTGCGAATTTATTAAATTTTAATTTTTCAAAAGTGTATTTAAAAATGCTTTGTTTATTATAACTTAGAACAATAAATAGTCTGATACATAAAGTTTTACTATTTTTCAGGATTTTTTAAAAAATAACACAATAAATTTTTTTTAACAAAATACTCATAATACCAGATAAATATAATTTTTATATGAAAAAATTTAAACTAGTTGAAGAAAAGAGGAAATTATGCACAGTACATGTGTGCGTCCCAAAAATTTGAGATTTTTATTTTAATGTAAAGATTTCCAAATACGGAAAAAAATCAACAAAATTTAATAGCATATTTAAAGAAAAATGCATTTAAAAAATGCAATTGCATTAAAATGCATTTTTAAAAAAATATTTTTTATTTATAAAATATTCATGTTTAAGCTGACATAATTATAATCCGAATGCCGTTTAAATCACAAATTTCTGCAAAGCCTTAACAGAAATATTTATATTTAAAGTTGTATACTTTTGAGATTTTTTAGTTTTTTTCAAAAGTGGAAAAGCGAAATAAAATCGCGAATTTTCTGAATTTAGCGAATCTGAAAACGGAAATATTTATAGATACCCATAGACCTTATACGTATAAAATTTTATAAAAATCGGGGGACACTTGGTATATTTTTGGGCGTTCTTTCATGGAATGGACGATATTTATTTTTTTGTAACATTTCGAATTCAAGTGCTCTGAGACACGTTAATGGGCTGGGGAATTTTCAATAACTTTTAAATTTTTCAACCAATTTTTGTGTTTTATATCTTTTTGTAAGACTAATTCTGTGTACATTACGATTCCTTTACAATAAAATGCAAAACTAGTTATTTAATGACAAAATTTTTGTGAAAACTGAAAAAAATGCATATTTTCCCCTTGTAAATGCATCTTCAAACATCAGAGCCGTTGCGGCACCAGTTAACGTAGTCCTATTGCCCTAATTTTTTGCACGACGTATTTTTATAACCCATAGAACAATTTTAGGGGGGGGGGGGGACGGCCTGTAGGATAACATTTTTTTTCGTTCATACAAGCTTGGAGCACTCTAATCTATATACATCATATATCTATCTATATATATAAAAATTAATGTGTGTTTGTTTGAAGTCTATAGCCGCCTAAACGGCTAAACCTATTTTCTTGAAATTTTCACAGTGTGTTCCTATATGCCTGGAAGGAAAAATAGGCTACTTTTTATTTTGAAATTCCATGTGGGCGAGGTGCCACGCCCACTTACTTAATAACTATTAAAAGTAGTATATCTCGGAAATTGGTAATACTAGTCCTCAAATTTTGCACGAACAACTTTGACACCTAAATGAACATTCTGGAAAAAAATAGGCGAACTAGCAATAGGGGGTGTGGCACATCCCACGCCTAATATCGCTTGCCAATACCAAATGCCGTAAATTTAGGAAACTATAACAGTTACATTTCCCAAATTTTGTACAGTAAACTTAAGTGTCAATGTGAACATTTTGTGCAAAAATGGGCGGAAAAGAAATAGTGGGCGTGTCATCTCTCATATAAAGTTAATACCAAAATTTTTATATCTGGGAAACTATAAAAGTTAGAGAGCTCAAATTTTGTACGACTAGCATTAGCTTCAATATGAATATTTTTTTTATGGTCCCTCCCATAAAAATTAAATACAAAACTTAGTATATCTGGGAAACTATTGGAGCTTGAATTTACAAATTTTGCACGGGAAACATCTATCTATCGGGGGGTGGCGAAGCACACCGGGTATTAGCTAGTATGTTATAAAATTTAGTCTGTATAGGTAACACGACTTTTTTTCGCCTACTTTTATCACACTATCACAATATTTTAATGAATTTTTAAATTTGTTTTCTAAGAAGCAAAAAAAAAAAAAGCGTTTTAAAAAAGTGGGTGTGGCATCCAATCAGTGCTTCCTTCAAGGATATACATATATGCCATGTTCCATTTAAATCATTTCAGTAGTTTAGATATAAATTAAATAATATTATGATAAAAATAGGCGTAAAAAGGGAATGGCATCGAGCAAAAATCTAGTATAATAAAGGTGGTACTCCATAAAATAACAAAAACACATAATAACCGTTTAAACCGATTAAATTTAATGTTTTTAATTTCTAATTATATTGAAAAAAAAAAAAAAAAACTCAGAAATTTCGAACTAACTTTTAAAAAACTAATGTTACACTTTCATTTTGCGTTAGAATTATTGAGGCAATTTGTTCTTGTTGTACTGTATAATAAAAAATAAAATCATAACTCATAGTAAGAGTTATCTAAGCATGCTCATATTTCCGTCTGCTGTTTCACTTTATTAAAACTTTAAATTTTAAATAATAAAGCTGTTCATACTAAAAAAGAATATGTTTTGCATTTTAGTTGACGATACATACACACATACATTCGTCCAATTCACAAACTCTGTCGTATCAATGTATGTCGTAAATATTTTTCAAACTAAATTTTTGAAAGCAAAATCAAATATTTTTAAAATATTTACGATATATAAGGATATAACGATACGACAGGGATTGTGAATTTTACAATTGTATGTATGATTGTTATTTTAGTAATATTTATCTGTTATGTAGTTTTGTTTCTAATTATATTGGCACAAATTTAATTATAAATTTAAAAAGAAATCACGTTAGTCACACAAATCAAAAACAAACAAAGTAAAAAAAAAAAAAACTCATTAAGAAAATTTGCACACTACATTTTTTTGTTCGTAACTAATAATTGAATTAATAATAATACGTTTCAACAACTTCCTTTCATCTGTACTTGTGAATAGCACTGAACTCACAAATAGACCGTGATGTTTTAACAGCAAACTCTACAGACACCATTACAGCTACATCACCAAATATATCAGCTCCCGTGTTAAGCACTAAAAAGTTCTCAGATCGATCAGGAACTACAACTACTACAAATCATCATCAACTTTTTTCACCACAAAATACCACCAACAACAATTCTTATTCATCAACACCTGCCACGACACTGGGAACAAGTCAGAGACGCACTACATCCCTTTTAAATATTTTCTCTTCAAATTCTCAGGGTATGATCTTGTTGTGTTGATTGAAACTCAGTTTATTATTATATTGAAATGAAACGGTTTAAACAGGAAGTTCTTTTTGGTGCTTTAGTTTCAAAAATAAAAAATAATACTTTTCATCTATTGTTTTCCCTTAAAATACTAGAATATTTAATTTTATTATTTTATTATTAATTCGATGTAGATCTTACGATGTATAAAGGTTGTATTTTGTATTTTAAGTTGGTGTTTGAGTTTTAACTATGTATATTTATTATATTTTCTATTTATTACTTTTTTTTAACTGAGATTTGTTTAAGGATATTTAAATTAATAAATGGAGAGTTTAACAACTGAAACAATTCTTATGTCTCCCTAGTTTCGGGTATATTGCGAAGTCGACGTGATAAAACAAAAACTAAAAAGTCTAAGAAAAAGAAAGATGGTGAAATGGCAGATAACATTAAGGAAGAACGAACTCAAAGGTGAGTAATAGTTACATCTTACTTAGAATGGAAAATAAGAATATAAATTTACACATTTTAGTGTTGACCGAGGTGGAAATAGCTCTATGGAATATGATGAGCAGAGTAAAACCAAACAACAAAACTCTAATACAGGAAATTCTGGACTATTAGGCATAACCTCAAAACTAGTAGGTAGTGGAATAGACACAAGTGGAGCCTCTACGTCGGGAGTGTCAAATGTAGCTGATGCGTCTGTTACATCAGGTTTAGTTGACAATATCAGTGGAACCGGTGACTCAAATCAAACTAACAAAACTAATAACACAACATCAACAGGTGGTCAGCAGTTTAGTAGTAATGAAGTTGACGAAGATGGCTATAGTCTTCAGCCTCCCAAAGAGGTAGCTTGGGATGAAAATAAAGAAAATGGTATCTACTTGTCAAAGTGTCTGTTTTTATTATTTTATCTATTTTATATCTTTAATTTCGTTTTTCAGCTGGTAGTTTCTACTCAGATTCTGATTCAGATTCAGATAACGACAGACCAGAGAAACGTATACATGTAAAAATAAAACCATTAAACAACGGTCAGGCGCCAATGTCAGCTAGTGTGGATGAATTAAGAGCTACCGTTGAAAATATATCATTATCGCCAACAGGAGTATTTTCGGTATGTATTCATTTTAAATCGTCTAAATTTAGTTTAATAATTTCCAAAAGGGATTAACTGTTTTCAAATTGCATATTAATTATTCATTAAAATTGTTTTTAAAGCAGCATAGTCAGCAGTTGCAACAACAATCGAGACTGACTTCACGCCAGCAATCTCCTGAAATTTCTAATGCTTCCACGCCAACGGCAGCAGTTCATCCATATGCACCTTTACAAAGTCCCACATTATCTATGTCGAATAATTCGAGGTATAACGTAAATTCACTTCTAATTGAGTTTTCTTTTTTCATCATATTTATGTTAAAATTATATATGTATGTAGGTATGCTGATCTAGGGGATATATTTTCTGAATTGGGTGAAGTAAGCTCTTCAGCTCCAGCATCAGCCAATTTGACAAAAGGACAAGGTCGACAAATACCAACGCCAACATCTGGAACAGGTAGCAGTATTGCTATACCAAGACCGCCTTCAAGGCGATCTGAAATGCTGGTTGGTGCTAGGGGTCGTATTAGTCCAGCACCAATAAATCCGATAAATCGTGCCGATAGTATAGGATCTTTAGAATTCCGCACAGCTATCGGCGGTATTAGCTCATCTAGAGGACCTTCACCTTTAACCATAGGAATCTCCGACACTATACCGCTGGCGGTAGCTTTTCACGAAATTATTCACGCTTACTTCAGGTAAATAATTACGATTACTTTCGATATTTTTTATGCTACATTTGTTTGTTAATGCTGTAAAAATTATTTGTTTTGCAAATTTCAGAGGTAGTGATGAATCCCGTTGTCAAGTGAAAATATCTGGAGATATGATGTTATCATTCCCTGCCGGTATTGCTGGTCTACTGGCCAATAATCCGAATCCAGCTAAATTGGGCTTTCGCATTAAAAATGTACAAAATTTAGAACATTTTATACCAAATAGTAAATTAGTTCAAACGTAAGTATGAATAGCTATTTGTTGTGGTTATTATTATATTTGAATTGAATGCAACTTTTATTTTTTATAAATATTTAGGGATAAAAATCAATCGAGTTCATTTAGTACTATGTTAGAATTTAATATGCCAGCATTAACAGCTTTATTAAGACGACAGGCGGAACAGAATCCCACAGCATCTTATTTTAACGTAGATATTCTAAAATATCAAGTACGTACTAAACCAGGAGCTAGTTCATGTCCGTTTCAATTAGTTAGCTATTGGAAATGTGAACCCACCTTTACAGCTCTTAAGGTTGATTACAAGTACAACAATCATGCCATGAGTGCGGCATGTCCACTTTTGAACGTAACACTATTTGTGCCAGTAAATGGATCTGTCCGAAATGTACAATCTAAACCCCATTCGGCGTGGTAATTTCAATTCATGATTGTATTTCATAAAAATTCACCATTAATTTGAAATGTTTTTTTTAGGTTGGGAGAATCAAACCGTTTGGTGTGGAACTTTACCGATATATCCCAAAATTCGCCAGATGGCGGAGTGGGTACATTGAGAGCTCGATTGGAGTTAAGTGATGGTCCTTCAACGCCAGCTTTATTAACGACACAATTTAATTGTGAAGGTACTACACTGTCTGGTATAGAATTTGAATTACTTGGTCACGGTTACCGAGTGTCACTGGTAAAGAAGAGATTTGTATCAGGTAAATTTTGTAAATTGAAATAAAATGGACTTAAAATATAATAAATATTTATTTTCTTAAAAGGTAAATACGTTTGTGAAGGAGATGGCGTACGTAGTGCTGCCACACCAACACCTCCGTCTGTCGGTTCATCTAGTCCATTTTCGGGAAAATCAAACTGAAATACATAATTAAAAAAAAAATTATTCACTAGAAACGGATGCCTCAATTAATTATTTGTTACTAAATATAATAAAAAAGAAAAAACCTCTTTTATATATATAAAAAATAAAATAATGTCAACCAACCAACCAATTCGAATTACGAATTAGGTTTTTCTACAATTTTTACATTACAGACTTGTGAAATAGTTAAGAATGTAATTTATCATAAAACCATAATAAGAACAACATAAAAAATCGACCATATATTACTTTTTCTTATTACCATTGTATACATATATAATTTTTATTTAATGCTGTTTTATATGTTATCATTAAAGATATTATAAATCTATATAATATATATACTATTGTTACACACACATACATTTACCATTTACATATGTTTTAGTTTTATTATTATTTTTTTTTTATTTGCAAATAACACGATCGCAAATGTGTTAATTATAATTTTCTAATATACATACATACAATATACACACAGTTCAAAAGAAAAATAAAATGAAAAAAATATCAATATTCAAAAAAAATATTTAAAAAATTGTTGTTTAAAAATTTCAGCGAAATATGTAAGTGGGTGTAAGCAATTTTTTATTTTTTTATTTTATATAGGTTTAAATTTGAACCTACCCAGGAAAAAATGTATTAGTTCTACAACCAGTTCCAGAATGCATTAGCATAGCTTGTACTCGTTCTAGTTTGGCGTTACGACCAATGATTTTTGTTCGAAATTGTTACCATCATAACTAGTTCTGTGGAAGTGTTAGCTAGCCTGTACGCATTCTATCCCAG
The DNA here is from genome assembly GCA_951394005.1 of Protophormia terraenovae. NCBI lineage: Eukaryota > Metazoa > Arthropoda > Insecta > Diptera > Calliphoridae > Protophormia > Protophormia terraenovae. Next base: position 2,509,870 of record OX596073.1, read on the forward strand.
CAAAAAAGTGAGGAAAAAGATGTAATAAAATCACCACAACTAGTAACCAGTACCACTTCAAATTCGGGTGAAAAACCAATGAATTTAACATTAGCGTGTCATTGGTGGAATGTTGTTAATTTTTGACAACTTGGATGTTGTATTTAAGATGTGAGGAAAAATGACTACTACAAAGTGAAGAAAATCCAGACTCCAAAATGATTTTCTTAGGGTTGTTATTAAAGATACTAGTAAATAATTATAATTTAGTTTTTATTTATGGAAAAGCAAAAAGAAAAGATGAAATTAAAATCTTAAATTATTCAAAATTCTTATTCTTTTTTTAATATTTATTCAAGTGCCTTTTGTTTTTTAGATTTTTCTGCGCTTCTGAATAAATGTTTAAGATGTGTTAAAAACCAAGGAAAATTTTGATCAAAGAAGTAATTTAATACCGTAACGATATTAAAAATAACTACTAGAATAGTTGAAAGAATTCATTGGATACTTTTGATGTGATTTAGATGTCATTTGTAAAGAATGACTTTCATTATTTTTTGATGGGATGGAACGATTCTTGAACTAGTTCATTAATTAATGATTTTTGTTCGAAATTGTCACACTCAGAACCAGTTCTATAGAACCGTTAGGGAACGTTTCAAGAAACAAATTAAATCAATATTTTTCTTTGATTTTATTTTTGATTCTAATAAAAAAGCCTCTTTTTACATGAACTCATTTATTTATTAAAAAAATGATTTTTTCACTAAAAATTAAAATTTTCATTGAAAATTCAACTTGTATTTAGTAAAATACACGACTGAAATTTTGATTTTTTTTTACTTTTAAATTTGATTTGTTAATAAAGTTTTACTTTTCACAAAAAAAAAAAACGATTATTTTTCACTTAATATAATATATAAAAAAACATTGATTCTTTTTACTAAATACTGGATTATTTACTAAAAATATGATTTTTCCCAAACAAAATTAATACAAGTTCAGTAAAAAATGGTTCGACCCAGCCAAGTAGCACTTAAACATTTATTTTATAAATTATAATTTACATTCAAATTTAATTTGTTGTCGTACAAAGAGCTCATGCTTTTTGCAAGTAAACTTGAAATTAGTGTTTTTACGATACATATACAAAAACTTCTTATTTGGATGTCATGCCAGGTACTCTATATAGAAACTCCCCATCGTCGTCATAGTAACAATCATTTGCACGGAACGTAGCTCCTTTTCGCCATAATTTCCGTGGTATATGAATACGTCTTAAAAGAAAATAAAATGGACATAAATTAAAAAATGAGACTGTAAATGACAAAAGATATTAATAGTAATAAAATAAATTTATCTCAATGTTGTTAAAAACGTACATATATACTTATGTTTGTAGGTACATTTATTTAGTTTTAAAACTTACTCTTTCATTGTAGTCATTCCATAACGTTTTCTATCATCTTCACTGATAACAATTTCATTTGAAGCAAATTTTTCAGTATAATCGAAATCAATAGAATTTGTTGTTGTAGTAGAATTGTTTATATCACTGACTATTCCTGTTCCAGTGGTATTTTTTAATTTTTGTGCTGCCACTTGATCCAATGATGTATCGGCATTTATATTCAGCAATTGTTCATTGTTCTCTGCTAGATGGTGCTTTTCCTTAAACTCACGAATTGTTATGAGCTTCTTGTTTTTTATTTCTCCTAGCAGGTACGTATCGCTATCATCGGTATTGGTGACTACGCCCTTTTTTAGTTTTTCCTTTGAATTGCCATCTGATAATGATGTCAATGTTGTTTCAGATTTATTGCCTTTTGGACGCAGTGACATTATAATTGAGGAAAATTCATTGCTCTTTGGTTTCTGCCATTGTTTCTTTTGGAACGTTTGTGTTGAATCTTGCAAAATTTTTAAATCTTTCGGGCCTCTATCAACAAACTTTTTTAAATGTTCATACAATTCGACACTCATTTTAGTTGTATATTCACCCTTCTTAAAACGCTCCCAATTCTTAAGAACACTTGCATCATGAGCACGAATTCTTTTCTCAGACATTGGACTCCAGTGTACTTTTAAAATTTTACATATTGTTTCAGTACTGGCGGGAAAACTTTCAGCTAATTTCTCAACTGTCCACTCTTCGTTGTCACTCGAATGCAAAAATTTGATTTGTTCCTTTTCGGCATACGTCAACAAGTTGGGTAGAGGCTCTTTACGGAAATATTTATTTTTCACTATATATTGTCTTATTTTTTCTTTTTGTTGTATTAATTCTAATTCGTGTTGCTTGTGAGACTTGTGGGCATTTATTAAATCACTTTCCAAACCTGCAAAACCTTCTGGGTCACTTTGTATAACTTTAGCTGCATCTTCTATAGCATTTATTTGATGACCCAATCCGGGATTAGAGCGCTTAGCCAAACGTCTTAACAGTAAACATGATGTAGTCGAAAAATTTCGCGTTAATTTCAAGGAAAATGACATTATTTAAAATTTGTAAAACATTTCGTAATTATTTTATTCAAGAAGTTAAAATAAATAATATTGTACACTGATAGAAAAAGATATTAAATTGTAACAAATTTTGCGGATAAATTTGTGCAAAAAAGAAATCTAATAGAAAGTAATGATTGTATGATAAATGATTCGAAACTGAAACAAAACATTCGATTTAGGAAAATATTGATGTAAATTAATTTTGAATAACATCAGAATTTGCAATTACTGATTTTATCCGTTTCGAATATATCGAAATTTGTTACTTTAATCTTATTATTCTTTTAAAGTTTATAAATTGTTATCATTTTACTTTGAATGACTTTTTTTTTCATTGCAAAATATTTTGATCAGCTGTCGTGTTTTTCCTTCTTTTTTATGTTTTTGTTATTCACCTTTTATTTTGTGTAAAAAAAGCAAAGTATGTGGCAATAATTAAACAATCAAATTAAATAGACAAAGTCTCTGCAAAATGGAAAGAAGTAGAAATGATTTAGAATCAATAATCAATTCTCAAAAGGAGCAACTTTCCCGATATGAAAAAAGATTGAAAGGTAAGGGATCGATACATCTATATTCTATATACATATGATAGAAAACACTTTTTTCTTCCAATTAAGATATAATAACAGCCTATAAAGGACTGCTCAAAGAGAAAGAAGCTCTCGAGACTAGCTTATCAGCGATTCTCAATACAAAAGATGAAAAAACGACGGGATCATGTAGTGATGCAACAGATTCGAAAGGGAATGAAGTTGCAGAAGCATCTTCCACTAAATTAGATGGAAACTTGCCATCTGAAGATAAGATATCTCTTCAGGGTCAAATTGCAACACTTATGAACTCTTTGGCCACTTTGTCTGCGGAAAAATCACGTATGGAAGCATCATTTCAAGCCGACAAAAAGGCCATGCGTGCCCAAATACAACAGAAGGAACAAACGATAAATGAATTGCAAAATACAATTAAGAAAAACGAAGAACTTGCTAAAGCAGATGTTGATGAATACAAGGCCAAGCTAATAATTGAGCGCCAGGAACGTGAAAAAGAAACCAACAATCAAATGCTAATGATAAGAGAACTTCAGAAGTTGTATGCTGATGAAAGGCATCTCAAGGAGAGCATTGAAATGCAATTAAATAACTTCAAAATGCAGTTTGCTAGCAATGAGGCTGAAAATACACGAATAACGGAACTGCAAGCCCAACTAAAGGAAGCTAAAGCTCAACTCAAACTATTGAATGGACAGAAAAGTGACGCCGACGCCTCTTCATCAGCTGGCCAAAATAGTACAGTATTATTGAAACAACTTCAAAAGGAAATGCAACAATTAAAGGAACATCATGCTATAGCTATAAAAAATGAACAACACAGAGTCCAAATGGCAGAAGAACAGTCTCGCAAACTTGCAATTTTGCACGAGAATCGTGTAGCTAATCTTGAATCTAGATTGGCAGAGCTAAGTACTTCCGTTGGAACATATGACCGCTTAAGACAACAAGACCAAGAATCGATACAACTATTGAAGATGCAAATACAAGATTTAGAGAAGTTGACGTCTGAACATTCCAATAAGACACAATTAGAGGAGCCAACCTTTGATCTTTATAACGATAAAAGAATAAAGAGAGCAATACTTACTAATAATGATATAGAGAATATTGTAGAAAATATTATGCATTTGAAGAAAATTCTCTTACAAGCGAACATTCATTCAACCAATCCAATTGATTTAACGAATATTTTCACAGTTGGTACCGATCATTCCCAGTGTGAAGAGGAATTGTCAAGAGTATCACAACAACTCGAAGCTTCAAGGCTTCAAGTCAACGAACTCGAAAATAAATTAAAGCAACAAAAAGATCACATAATCACATTGCAGGAAAAGGTCAAGGACTTAAATCGTAACATAGACGAACAAGATTTAGAGTTGAAAAACTATAATGAAAAGTTACGATTAGCTGTGAAGGAGGAGCGTTCTAAATGGCAAACATTACATGCTGATACGGAAAATGACTATCGTTGTAAGCTAAACGAATTGGAGCAGCAATTACAGAAACAAAGACAACGTTCTCTACAGCTACTCGACGAAAAGGAACAGGAGATAAAAGCTTTACAAACCTCTTTCGAAATTTTCCACTCTGGCAATCAGTCAAATATCAGCACTGCTACTCTAAACATTGCTAAAAATGATACCAACACCGCAACATCATCCGATGGAGAAACATTTGATGATGTAGGGCAACAAGATAACTCTACGTTCAAGAAATCAAACATCAAAGCAAAGAAGCTATCGATGGGCGATAGTTGTCATATGTTACATTACGCCAATGAAATTGCACGTAAAGACATTGAAATATCGAACCTAAGAAAAGCAAAATATCAAGCAGAAACTTCAATGCGCAAAGCTATACATGAAAAAGTTACTGCTCAAGAGGAACTTAACAATAAGATTGATATGCTTGAAGAGCAGGTCGATAGGTGAGATAAATTTTTTCCGTATTATAGTCAGATTTATAGTTTATTCTGTATTGTTTTTCTCCTTAATATTCCTTATAACCAAAATCACTGATTTTCCATTTTCTAACCACTTATTGTACTTTATTTCTTCATTAGACTTGAACGTTGTAAGTCACGTGAAGGTGCGAATTTGGAGTATTTAAAAAATGTTATTATCAGTTATATTGTCTCCAAAGATACGGATGGGAAGCGGCATATGATGAATGCTATTAGCGCTGTCTTGCAGTTTACACCCCAAGAGACAAAAATCATTTACGAAGCGTTTAACAAGAAATAACATATTGTAGAATATTTATTACCGATTTGTAACATTTTAATGTAAAATAAATACAATTTGCATTAAGACAAAAGCATGCGCAAGACTAGTTAAAACCATTTACAGGAAACTTGTCTAAATGATCTTTCAATACAGCCGGAAACATCGAAAAGAACTTAAATCTGGAACCCATTTTATCCGGTTGTGTTAACATCTCGTAGGCGGATTTAATTATTGAGCGATTTTCAGGCAAGGCATTTTTCAACAAACGCTATTTGAAATATTTTATAATAAAATAATTAATTTCAATGGAGTCTTGTATGTTTCTAAATAAATACCTCTAACCGAACTTCTCCCTGCATACGTTGTAGAAAAAGTCCTTGATCCGTAGGTCCAAAACATAAAACTTTGTTATCTTTTTCAGCAATACGTTTCATTTGTCTAAAATCAACGTCTACTGTTATATCAGCAGTACCTGGAGACTTCAACGGATTAAACAGTTCATGTTTTTTAAAAGCCTGGGAAATAAAAAATCAATAAATTTTGTATTACATATAATTTACATTTGTAAAATTACCCTTAATGTATCAGATTTTTCACCAAAATGTCCATAATCTATAATAAGACCAATACCACCATTTGTTTCGAAACGATTAGCCAGTAAATTAATTATACGATCTGATTCGACAGAATATTCAAGACATTGTCTAGTTTCACCATCAATGGGATCAAATAATTTTGAAATTGGAGTTTGATTTTTCGACAAAATATATCTAAAATCTGCATTATTTGTTTGCTTATCGGCAATATCTATTAGTACTTCCTTCCATAATCCGTCCTCCAATTGAAGTTTATGTACTGGCAAAGCATCAAAGAATTCATGAGCCAATACTATGGAAAAGTCGGCAGGTACATCCTCTAGTCTGGAATACCAATACACTTGTATACCTGAGGCAGTCACTCCTTTTTGATAAAAACCACAGGTATTACTGTCGGCAGTTTCATGCTTATAGCACAAAAGTTGAGCTTGTAATGTACTTAAATGTGGACTAATCTCAACAAGATGTATTGAAAAGTTATTTCCTAATTTGAATTGTGATAACACCTTCAGCACATCACGAGTTAAAGTTCCTCTGCCTGGGCCAAGTTCTACTAATTGAAATGGAGGTCCACCTATTTTTTGCCATTCACTTAAAAGCCAAATCGCAACCAGCTTTCAAATAATTATTTTAGGTCAATAACTATTATTTATCACTTCCACTTACCTCTCCAAAAATTTGTGATATTTCAGGTGAAGTTATGAAATCGCCCTCAAGTCCAAAAACATCCCGGTGCATATAATATCCAGCCTGAGGATTTATTAAAACTTCTTGCATATATTCAGCAATTGTAATTGGTCCAGTTGCTAAAATTTTTGCCTGAAGTTGTTTTGTAAGATCTACATTGACTTTAGGTTTACTTTCAGCGTCGGCTACCGGTTTCGATATTACTTTACTTTTTGCAGTAAAGTCAGGTCGTTTAACGGATTTATAACTATAATACCTGAATGTCTTTTGATAAATCTGATGAAATATTGATCTATGCATGGCACTATAATTTAAAAAAAAAATTAAACTGTTACACAAGAAATAGGACAAGAAATCTACTTAGAATCCGGAAAATAAGAATATTTGACAATAGGTAAACAAAAAAAAATATATACATATATATATATGCATGTCCAAGTCAGGGCATTGAAGGTATAAATTCTTCGCCTTAAATTTGTCGATTAAGTTCTTAACGTACCGTCTATACTAGCCTTTTTCTTGTTCGCACAAGAACAAAACGTCGGCAGAGCAACACACACAATTTTTTTCCTTTTGTTTTCAGTGGGCAGAACATTTGTCGAACAAATCATAATTTTTTGTTTGCCGTCAGTGTCACTTCAATACTTATACATGCAGCGTCTCTTCTTCCTCATACAAAATGACATACTATCTCCACGTTGATATAATATGTAAGATAACGCCGACAGAAGAGAGTAAACATTATGTTTATATTATGTTAAATCTTAAAGAAGGGGTAAATGTATCCTAATAAATCTCATAATATTTCATTATTTTCATTCAGTCACAGAGTAAACATGTACTTTTTATTTAAGAAATTCGAAATTTTTTAGCACAATTTTAATGAAAATATGTTTCTATTCACACACACAAACAAACTTTCGTATGTGTGTATTTTTTTGAGAGTAAATCTTATAAGATAGTTGTGTAGAAAAATCTTATCACAACAGTCTCATAATATTTCTTATAATACTAATATTTTAGTCTACACGTGAGATAATTCTCTCAGAGAGCTTATTTGACACTCTCCGTTACATATTATGATATAAAAATATTACGTGGAGACCCAGTGTTACGTTTGATGGCAGACATGGTTGCTCGAACGATTGTGCGAACAAGAACAAAACATGAACAACTTGGGTCCACACTATCCAAATGCATGTGCGCACAACATTTTGTTCAATGTGCGAGCATGAAAAAGGCTCGTGTGGAATGCAAATAATTGATATATGTCATGTGATAACTTATATGTCGCATATAGCTCTACGTCTCCACGCAGACATTTTTGTGTCCACAATTGTCAAATTCTATCTCTCTCTTCAAAATGTTACCCCTAGTCTCCACGCAGACATTTTTGTGTCGCAATTGTCAAATTCTATCTCTCTCTTCAAAATGTTACGTGTGGACCAATAAGAAATCTATTGCGCAATCTATTTCGCAATAAATGTTTAAATACAAAGCTGACTCTACGTCTCCACGCAGACGTTTTTATTTCCTAACAAGAGAAATAACGTCGGCAGAATAACAGGAAAAAGCTTTTATTTCCAACTTTATGTTAAGGGGTGGAGAAAACGTACATGAGAAATAAACATTTTAATTTCTCTTTTTTAAAGAAAATTTTATTTTTTTATCCATTTTTGTTTTTTATTTGTCTTAAAAACAAAATTAATGCATTTTTCATCTTTGTTTTGTTGAAATAATCAAAATTTTAGAAAATAAAAATAAATTTGACAGCTTTCAAATTTATTAAAAAATTAAAATGTTTATTTCTCATGTACGTTTTCTCCACCCCTTAACATAAAGTTGGAAATAAAAGCTTGTTCCCGTTAAGGCTCAACTACATTGAATACTTTCGCTTCAACTGCGACTGACAGCTAAGTTAAATACATGCATTTATATTGAGCGGAACCAAATCAGTACGCCAAACTTCTGCGTGAAGTACTTCAAAGATGAAAAATGTTCAACTTTGAAGTGCCGAAGTACGTAAATATATTTTGTCGGTTGTTTTATTCTTATTTTAATATTTTTTCGTTAAATCGGAAATTTTAATTTGCAATTCATTATTTCAACTGAGAGCATAATAGAATTTTTACATCTTTATATTTTATTATATAAAATTTTAATAACAAAATAATGCAACGACTGGGTTAATATCATTTATGTGTTGCGTAGCTGTCAGTCGCAGTTGAAGCGAAAGTATTCTATGTAGTTGAGTCTTTATTCTGCTTACGTTATTTCTTATGTTAGGAAATAAAAATTTCTTCAAGAAAAACCAAGAATGTTTACTTCAATGCATATTAATATTTATACAATGCAAAGTCTTAATTTTGTATCTTCACATCTCTTAATGTATTCAATATATCGAAAAACGGATTAAAGAAAATGAGTGGTATATATAATATATATATATAACTCACTCTTCACAAAAAGTTTATTACCGGCATATACGTAATCACGTGTAGTCGCATAATACAACACAGCGGAATCCGCTGAAAATTAAAATCTATTTTATTTTTACAACGGATTCTCAAAAGCTCTCATTTTCTCTCTTTCTCTGTCGGTGTTGCCGTTGTTGCAAAATGAATCACATAGGTTTACATTCAATTTATATAAGAAGGAAAGAGATAGACAGATTTGCTTTATATTTTTATATTTTGTATGGAATTTTAGATAGGAAGAAAAAAATTTTTTACACATGTAGTTTTGTTGTTGCCATATACAAAAAATATAAAGAAACAAAAACAAAATGTGTGTGAAATCCGCTGCTGGAAGCAGTCTTCATTTGATTTGCATTTCTCTCTTAGAGCGGAAAACAACATCCGTCTCCGCTTGCTTGTGTTTGGGCTCTAACATTTATTTTATTTTTACAACAGAAGCCCAAATTACAATAGCGCGTAGTCAACAGCAGTGTGTGCTGCCATAATCAGCTGATTATTTAGAATGCACTGTTTGTTATGGTGTTGATTACATTTGGTCAGCAGCAGTTTGCAGTGCTGTTTCATTTAGCCCTGTTTCTAAATTCACTGCGCTGCATTCAGATTGAGAGCGAGATAAAGAGAGTGAGCAAATAAATGAGAGGCTAAAATACACAAGTAGAACAAAGCTAGATGGTGGTTGTAAATTGTGACTGCCTACGCTAAATTGTAATTATAACGGCATCAACATGTTGTGCTGACAGTGATCAGCTGATAATTTTTGCTGACTACGCGCTATTGTAATTTGGGCTAGATTCTCAAAAGCTCTCATTTTCTCACTTTCCCTCTCTGTCGGTGTTGCCGTTGTTGTAAAATGAATCCTATAGGTTTACATTAAATTTATACATGTTGTTTTTCTGTTGCCAAACACAAAAAATATAAAGAAACAAAAACAAAATGTACCTTAAATCCGCTGCTGGACGCCGTCTTCATTTAATTTGCATTTCTCTCTTAGAGCGGAAAACAACATAAAACGCCGCTTGCTTGTGTTTGAGCTCTAATATATATATATACATTAGGGTGGACCCAAAATAAAAAATATCGATGTTCCCAGCTCACATAAAAATTTACTTTATTCTAACACTAGGTCTTTTTTTTTTTATATCATAATATGTAACAGAGAGTGTCAAATCCGCTCTCTGAGAGAATTATCTCACGTGTAAACTAACGGCCGTATGCAAAAATACTTATTTCAGCTTTACAAAGTATTGTTAAGCTAAACTCTAGAGTATTCATTTTACTCGACTTTTTCATTGTTCGAATAATCAAATAACTCGAAAATGCAGTTTTTAAGTTACTCGAATAATCGAATAAATCTTTTAAGTTACTCGAGTTATTCGATTAATTTATACCTTAAAATTTTACTCGATTTTTCAATGCTTATCAAAAAAGAAAACAAAAATACAGCTTAAAATAAGAAATAGTCTTTCCAAAATAATATAAAGTTAAAATTTAGGTAAATATTTATGAATGTTTGTTTCTTTTGCTTTGATAATGCCGTTGTTTCTCTATATTTAATATATTCATTAATAGTTAAATAAATAGGTCTAACAAATTTGGTCTATCAATTTGAATCAAATTTTATATTAAGGGTAGTCCGAAGTGCTTTTTGTGACTTTTGTGACGCTATAAAATGACTAGCTTTTACACTGTGAAAAAATTATACCCATTTAAAGGTGATTATCAATACTTTTGATAAAAATTAAAATTAATGATAGTTTTTATCCATTTTGGAATAATTTGCGATTTTGTCTCATAACCTCACTTTTTAATTTGGACACATACTAACCCATGTACAACAGAGATTTTCAGTTATATACAAAATGTTTGTACAATATTTTTAAGTATCGGAGAACTAATAAACCCAGATTTATTTTGAGTATAAGGTTTTAGAATGTTTTATAATTCATTATTCAATTATGTCCAATATTTAGAAGGCATTAAGATGATAATTTAAAATTATACAAATGTATACAGTTTTTAAGATAATTTAGTCTTATTTGTTTTATAGTGATCTCGTAATTATGTTTTAGTTCAAATTTGTGGAAAAATTTTTAACAATATCAGTGTAAAAATATTAGAAATTATATAAACTTGTATAATAAATTAGTCAAATATACAATTAGTTAGAACTACTTACTTTTCTCCATTTAATGGACAAATTTATTGTAAATTTAAAATAAATAATTCTTTCTCCCAAATGTACGCGTAGGAATTATAATTGGCTTTATTTTGAATCAAACCACAATTTCTACCAAAATGTAAAATATTTTATTTCTCCTTTCTTCCTATTTTTGTAATAATTTAGTAAAAACACAAATATTATTTGGATTTTTGTTCGTTAGGCTGTGAAAGAATTGTGAAAATATATTTATTAGTATCTGAGTTATTGCATTTTGAAAATGAGAAAAAGCACTTTGGACCAAAGAAAGGAAATATTTAAAATATTTTTTTACTCGAATTATTCGATTAATCGGCATAATTTGCTCGAATAAATTGTTACTCGAAATTCTTGATTTTAATTTAATCGAACAATTATTTAATTTTCATTTGTCGATTAATCGAACAAACAATATTCGAGTGAATACCCTACTAAACTCCTTAAAACTGTATGCAAAAACGTTTATTAACTTAAATATAAAAACGTAATCTAAATATTTTAAAGTAGGTATGAACTTACATTAAACTTATTACAAGTGACATTATGATAAATTTCCTATTTCTCTTTGTGTTTTGCAAAAAATTCTCGCTTGTTCCCCCTATTCTAGTCTTCTATACCTTTCTTCTTCTTAAGACCGATAAACTCGTTGTTCGAATACTTATTTTATCCGTTCCATAATATTTGTCATTTTTTTGCTTTTTAACTTCTATTATTTCTTTTATTTTTTGTATTTCTACTAAGTTATAATAGAAATCGAAACAATATTTGAAAAATAATTAATTTAATATTTAAACAATAAAAAGCTTTTTCAAAAATTTGAATAACCGAATGTATTAATATTCGGTAGTGTACAACTTTAACTATAAAGAGGGGAAATAATACAAGTGTTGCCGTTATCAATGCTAAAAAAACTTTGTGTTTTAAAACAATGTTTTTGCATACGTTTTTTTAACAAAAGTTTGTTAGCCTTTAACTTTGAGTCTACATTAGACAAATTTTTATCAAGACAAACGTCAAAATTTTATCAAGATAAAGATTTGTCTAATGAATTTGTCAGTGTTATTGCAGCGTTAAAAGAAAATTGTCAGCACTCGAGCTCTGACAACTTTGTCTTGATAATGCTTAGCAAAAGACGCCATTTTGATTGTTGTTGGTACTTTTTGCATGGCTTATTATGACATACGTTTTCCCCTATAACTTTGAGTCTACATTAGACAAATTTTTATCAAGACAAACGTCAAAATTTTATCAAGATAAAGATTTGTCTAATGTAGACTGAATTTGTCAGTGTTATTGCCATAGAAAACAACTAGAATTCCAACTTGCTCACAAAAAACCTAACTCAACTGTCAAAAAAACCTAACTCTTTGTATGTGTCAGTAAAATTTTCTACAGAACAAAAGTATACGTGTGAAGAGAATAATTTTTTGTTGCTGAGCGAATGAAAAGAGTTGAAGTTCTAGTTGTTTTCTATGGTTATTGCAGCGTTACTTTGAGTCTACATTAGACAAATTTTTATCAAGACAAACGTCAAAATTTTATCAAGATAAAGATTTGTCTAATGTAGACTGAATTTGTCAGTATTATTGCAGCGTTAAAAGAAAATTGTCAGCGCTCGAGCTCTGACAACGTTGTCTTGATAATGCTTGGTAAAAGACGCCATCTTGATTGTTGTTGGTACTTTTTGCATGGTTTATTATGACATGCGTTTTCCCTTATAATTGATAGAGATAAAAAATTATCTGCAACTCAAACAAAAATTTGACATTTGTCTTGATACAAATTTGTCTAATGTAGACTCAAAGTTAAAAGAAAATTGTCAGCGCTCGAGCTCTGACAACTTTGTCTTGATAATGCTTAGTAAAAGACGCCATCTTGATTGTTGTTGGTACTTTTTGCATGGCTTATTATGACATACGTTTTCCCCTATAATTGACAGAGATAAAAAATTATCTGCAACTAAAACAAAAATTTGACGTTTGTCTTGATAGAAATTTCTCTAATATAGACTCGACGTAATTGACAGAGATAAAAAATTATCTGCAACTCAAACAAAAATTTGACGTTTGTCTTGATACAAATTTCTCTAATATAGACTCGACGTAAGTGTTGGGTAACAAAAGTCTACTTGAAAACAAAGTTAATATTTTTTTTGCATACGGCTGTAAAATATTAGTATTATAAGAAATATTACTTTGAGTCTACATTAGACAAATTTTTATCAAGACAAACGTCAAAATTTTATCAAGATAAAGATTTGTCTAATGTAGACTGAATTTGTCAGTATTATTGCAGCGTTAAAAGAAAATTGTCAACGCTCGAGCTCTGACAACGTTGTCTTGATAATGCTTAGTAAAAGACGCCATCTTGATTGTTGTTGGTACTTTTTGCATGGTTTATTATGACATACGTTTTCCCCTATAATTGATAGAGATAAAAAATTATCTGCAACTCAAACAAAAATTTGACGTTTGTCTTGATACAAATTTCTCTAATGTAGACTCAAAGTTATGAGACTGTTGTGATAAGATTTTTCTACACAACTATCTTATAAGATTTTTTCTCAAAAAAATACACATATACGAAAGTTTGTTTGTGTGTGTGTGTGTGTGAATGTGTATTTTTAAAAGTACTTAAAAACAATGTTTTTTGCAAAATTGTTTTATTTTAGTGGTTATTCTACATTCAGAAACATATTTTCATTAAAATTGTGCTAAAAAATTTCGAATTTCTTAAATTAAAAGTACATGTTTACTCTGTGACTGAATGAAAATAATGAAATCTTATAAGATTTATTATAATACGTTTACCCCTTGTTTGAGATTTAACATAATATCAAGAAAATTTTTACTCTCTTCTGCCGACGTTATCTCACATATTAAATGAACGTGGAGACGGTATGTAACTAGTCGTCTTCACCTAACATAAAATATATAACATTAACACTAACATCATGTTAATAATAAATTTAGATTGTTCAATTTGATGTTAATATTAATTTTTTCGAAGTAAACAAAATATTATATAAAAAAGTGTTTTATGAGCAGAAAAAATTCCCATAAAATCAGAAATATGCACCTAAAAATAAAAAAATAATATGCTCTTAAAATATTATTTGTTCTGGCTAAATTATAAATTAATATTATACTATGTTCACATATAAAGGTTTTTTGAAAAACGAGTCGTTTTCTTAAGAAACACAAACAAATTGACTTGTTTTTTCATATATTTTAAAGCCAGAAAACATCTCGATTCAGTCACTTTCTTGATCTCATCAAGTGCAGTTGTCTAAAGCGTAATCCTCTAAATTTGTTTAATTACAGTGAGAATAGTGTAAACCGTTAGTTTATCTACTCTCTTTTCGTGTTTGCTTTGTTTATAATATTTGTTTATTAATAAAACGAGTAAACAATAAAAAAGTCCACGTGCACCTTCCCGGTGAACATGGCAAGAAGAAGAAAAACCAAAAGCCTTAAGTCGTCTGTGACGACTAATTCCATTGATATGTATCTGAGTAATCAGAGAAAAAACTTATCTAATAAATTTGATATTTTATCAAAAATTGATGATATGAATGTTGATCCCCAACCATCAACTAGTCAAGGAGCCCTAGTTACTACCGCTAAAAAAGCGCAGAGGTTACCACCTGTTGTCGTAGACTCAACAGTAGAGTTTTCACATGTCGTAGAAAAAGTAGGTTATGACGGATATTTCTTTCGAAGAACCTTAATGGGTACTAAAATTTTTTCCGAAAGCATGGATAAATATATAAATCTTCTCCGAGAACTAAAAGTCACTGATTTCAAATATCACACACACAAAGTTACTGATAACTCATGTTATAAAATGGTACTTAAGGGTCTTCATAAAATACCAACTGACCAAATTTAAGGAAGAACTTCAAAATTATCATGGGGTTAAACGCAAAAATCTTCCCAGAATGATGCTTTATACTTACTTACGTTTAATCGGTCGGAAGTTAATAAAAAAATCTTATATAAAATTAAATACATTCAAAATATATCTATCACTTGGAAAAATCAAAAATCTTCCCCAAACAAGGGTCCTACTCAATGTCAAAAGTGCGGATTATATGGGCATGGTACTGAAAATTGCTTTAGGCAAACTGTTTGTTTTTTATGTTCCAGTACCTCACACGATACAAGTAAATGCATAATGAATAATACTGCTGGTGGTAAAATTTACAAATGTTTTAACTGTGTTTCGAAAGGTTACACCAACTACGCACACAAAGCTGACGATCCAAATTGCCCATGTAGAGCAAATTATTTAGAAGCTCGCAGAAGAGCTACTAATAAAAATAATGCCAAAGGCGGCAAACAGAAACTCCAATATTTAATATTAATAGTTGTAACTTTCCTAACTTGTCCAATTTAAATGTCCCACAAAATAAAAACGGCAATGATAGAATTTCATACGCTAATCAGGTGAAACAAAATAACTGTTATAAAGAAGACTTGTTCTCAATGGACTAACTTTTTACAATATTTCAAAACGCTGTAGTAGAACTTAAAAAATGCACAACCAAGTTGGATCAACTTAATATTATAATGAGCCTTCTTAAATATGGCGTCTAATTCTGAATTAAAAATAATGTATTGGAATGCACAAGGCATCAATTCTTTTTCCAAAAAGATACAGTTACAACAAGTTTTAAAAGCTAAGTACATCGATATAATCTTCATCTGTGAAACCCTTTTAAATGAAAATTCTAGTTTTTATCTACCAGGTTTTCTCATTTACAGAAGAGACAGACCCACTGCAGGAGGAGGTGTTGCAATTGCAGTTAAAAACAAATTTATAACCCAGAACTGTGCTAGTTATAAAACATCTGGAATTGAAAATGTTTCAGTGGAATTATTTTTACATAATCGATCAATTATTCTCACATCAGTTTATTCGCCAAAATATGATGACAAATTTAAAGAAGATATCACCAAATTAACATCGTCAAATAAGGAATTTATTATTTGCGGAGATTTGAATGCTAAGCATCCAAGTTGGAACTGCCAAAATGCTAACACAGCTGGTAACGTCCTGTTTAATTTACAATTAAGGTCTAATTTTTTCATATACTATCCATCTGAACCAACTCGATACCCACAAAGTGCTATAGGCCTCCCCACTACCATTGATTTGATGCTAACGAACTCTGATTTATTTATAATACCACTTTTAGCTCATAATAGTATCCTACCCTCCGATCATTGCCCTGTTACCTTTAAATTAGAAGCTCGAGCAAAAATAGATGACACTACAAAACTTGACCTTAAAAATGTAAACTGGAACCAATTTAAAGATAATATAGAACAGTTATTTTCACAAATCAATATAAATACAAATCCAATTAATACAACTCAACAAATAGAAAATGCATTAAAAACATTTAATCATATAGTCAATACTGTTAAGTCTACATTACCAACAAAATGTATAAGTCCATATTTGTTAACATTATCAGCCAGTACAAAACTTTGCATTCGAACGAGGAACAAAATCAAACGACAGTTACAAAGAACAAATAGCAACAGCATAAAACTTACACTACAGGCTATTATTAAACAGTTAAACAAACTCATTGAAAAAAATGTATGGAAAGACAGGAATGAAAATTGGAATCAGTTTCTATCAAAGCTCCCAACTGGATCAAAAAAATTCTGGCACATAACTAAAGCGATAAGAGGGAAAAAATCTAACAAAATATCAACTATTAAACATAACGATGAATACTTTGATGATGATGTTGATAAAGCACGACTAATAGCTGATCACTTTGAAAGTGCACATAAAATAACAGCAAATATACACCACAGTGTCCATAAAATCGTAGCAAAAACCATTAGCGAAGTAAATAATTACCAAATTCCACATCTAGAAGCTGAAATTCTAATAACAGTTGAAGAAGTTAAATATCAAGTTATGAAGTTAAGAAACAACAAAGCTCCTGGATTCGATGGATTACTTAATATATTTTTAAAAAAATTACCAGACATTGCATATACCTTTCTAACAAACATATTTAATGCGTGTTTAAAAACAGGATATTTTCCAAGTAGTTTCAAGTGCGCAAAAGTCATTGCAATACATAAACTGGGAAAAGATCCTAGACTTGCTAGCAGCTATAGGCCAATAAGCCTATTAAGCTCTATTGATAAAATATTTGAAAAAATGATTCTCTCAAGAATAAATGTTTTCATTGAAAATAATAATCTAATTAATAAAGAACAGTTTGGTTTTCGTCAACAACCATAGTATAAGAACTAGTACGGAAAGTCTCTCTTTTGGTACATCACGCATTAATCAAAAGTACGTAACGCTAAGAATGTGTTAGTAAAATTTTATTTATATGTATTGGTGTAAAATTAACATTCACCACACTTCATATGTACACAAAGTTGCAAAAAATTGTATTAAAAAATTATACAATTTTTCTTTTACGTGTATATCATAGTATAATTATAAAGTATACTCGTAAGATCAGCTGTTTTACAATTTTTTCATTGGCAAACCTCGCGGTACTGTCAAATTGTTTTTGTATTCACATGTAAATTTTTTTTGAGTTTTTTTTCTCTTGCTCTTTTTCGTTCTCTCATTTTTCCGTTCAAAGCATTTTGACATTGTGGGCAGTTGTTTTACACTAACAAAATACAAGCAATTTTTGTTTTTGTAGATGTGCGAGTACTTTATTATTTTACTATGGTGTATATTTATATTTCAAAATTATTTCTCGTTTGGACAAAATAAAAAATAATAAAATATTATATGTGTATGAAAGAATGTGCTGCAAATGTTATTTTAAAGGATAATTTTGTTAATTTTTTGTGTTGTTTAGGTCTATCTCAAGTGTGTTGAATTCACACAGCATATGTATGTGAAGAGTGTTGAATAAAAAAGAGAGTCAGTTTCTATACTAGTTACTATACTATTTCAACAACATTCAACAGTCCACCAAATTAAGAGAATTACAAATATGATTCGTAAAAACAAATGTCACAAGTTATCAACCGGCATTGTACTTATGGACATAGAAAAAGCATTTGATAGTATATGGCACGATGGATTAATATATAAACTGAAAAAATTCAACTTTCCCGTATATATTATAAAAATAATTAAGTCGTTTTTAACAGATAGATCCCTTAAAGTTAACGTAATCAATTCCTTATCCGACTATGTTCCCAGAAAAGGGACAGATATAGCGCTGTACGCCGATGATATGGCTATGATAGTTAAAGGCAAACTTTCAAATGTTGTAGTGATTAAACTTAAAAAAAGTCTCCAACATTGTATAAAATACTATCAAAAGTGGAAAATTAAAATTAATACAGACAAAACTCAAGTTATACTGTTTCCCTTTAATAAATCACCAAAACGAGTTCCTACCATCAGCCTTCGTAGCGAAAATGTGGTTATACCATTTAGTGATACTGTGAAATATCTAGGAGTAAAATTAGATAAAAAACTAACATTTGTTAACCACATAGAACACGCCGTAGATAAAGCCACAAAATGTTTTAGAGCTCTTTATCCTTTACTAAATAAAAGATCAAAGCTTAACTCGGACAACAAGATAATTATATATAAAACAGTAATTAGACCTATTCTACTCTATGGATGTTCCATATGGGGAAAAGCTGCAAAATCGCATATCAAGAAGATGCAAGTAGTTCAAAACAAGGCTCTAAAAATGATTTATAAACTCCCTCGTTTGTACAGAACACGAGACCTCCACACGAGATATTCACACCCAACTATAAGGGAAATAATTGACACTCAGAATGTGACATTTTTAAATAAATGCCAGAATTCTGAGTACGAATTGATTAGAAATCTATCAGAGGATACTTGATAGTTAACTTTAGTTAACTAAAAAAAAGTGTCAATGATAAAATCATGATATACGGCTGATACAGCTCAATTCCAGATAATAAACAAAGGTTTTTCCATCATTTTTTCCTTTAATTATTGCTATCATATATTTATCTGTTAATTTATAATTTTTTATATACGATTTTTATGCTGAAATATCTTTTAATAACAAGATTGTAACTCATGTACTTGCTTTTAAAACTTGACTAAATAAATAAATAAAAAAAAAAATAAATAAAAAAACATCTCGATTCGAGTTGTTTAATTATTATTAAACAACACAATAAAAACAAACTAAATTTCCATACAGGGAAGAAATATTTAGTATTTTTAGTACATAGAAATTTGTTGAAAACAGAATTTGTAAAAATTGTCAAACAGTATAAAAACCAAAATTATGAATGAAAATTATTTCTTCATAAATTTTATTTTTTGAATTAAAAAGTGTTTGTATGTGAAATTTTTATTGAGATACAAAATTTGTGAAAATATTTTGGGCAGACGAAAAACAGACCAAAAGGAAAAACACAATAAAATGATATGTGAACAGTGATGTTTAATTTCATTGTGTTTTCCAAAAAACGAGTCAAAAACTTGTGTATGTGAACATAATATTAATACCAAATATGACATGATTTTTATTAGGAATTGCTAAAAATTTTTTTTATTAGGAAATCGAAATTGAAAAACGTATATGACAGTAAAAATAAATTTTCCTTAATGACAAATTCTGTTAAAAAATCTATTGAATGAAAAAAATATGTAAAATTTTCACTTAAGTATAAAAATTTTGCTTAGAATAATAAAAATAAAAACTATGCTTAAAAGCCTAAAATATGCTGTTATGACCAAAATATTGTCTGAAACGGATAAATAATGGTACTCATTTATTAGGAAATCGGAATTGAAAAACGTATATGACAGTAAAAATAAATTTTCCTTAATGACAAACTCTGTTAAAAAATCCATTGAATGAAAAAAATATGTAAAATTTTCACTTAAGTATAAAAATTTTGCTTAGAATAATAAAAATAAAAACTATGCTTAAAAGCCTAAAATATGCTGTTATGACCAAAATATTGTTTGAAACGGATAAATAATGGTACTCATTTACCTCCCTAACTCACTAAAAATCGTAAATATTTCCTATACTATTTATCCGATTGCAAAGATTAAGGTGTCAATTAAAAGCTCTTTACAAAAATAATATGAAAGTTCCGTAAACACAACTTTTTAAGTATTTATTGCCTTTGCTAACGTAATTCTTCCTTTTTACTCAACTTTTTTTATAAAAATTATTTTTTTAATGCGAGTTTCTTAGGGAAATTCGATTTTCAAAGCCCTATAACTTCCAAAATATTTAATTGCGCTGACAAATTTTTACATCAATGTTTTCATCGATAAAAGTACTATCAATGGCGAAAAAAATCAAATAAATTGGAGCTGAGTTAGGGAGGTCTATTTATGCCAAAAATACAAAAATGTATGATATAAATCTTTTAGGAAATACTTATAAATAATGTTCAAACAAACGGTCTTCGGACCCCCCTATATCTAATGGGACACATTTGTGAACCAATGTTCAGCCGGCTAACAGCCGATTTTAAGCCGCCGCCGACAATTTTTAGCAAAGCCGCCGCCGCCGTTAAAATCGTTCGGCGCAGGTCTCTGTTGTGAACAGAGCTTTGTTTATTTAGATTAACTATGTCCTTTCATTTAAGTACAAAAGAACGTTTGCTTCTCTTAATTGATGATATGGAATTAATATCAAAGTATGTATGAAGGTATTTAAAATGTTTCTTGAAATGAAAATTACACATTCATGTTTAGGGAGCTGATAGATAATCTATCACCAAAACATCAGAAAATATCGACTGCTGAACATACGGCATTGGTTGACTTGTTGGTGGCAAAGGATGAAGAATTTCGCAAGATGTTAGAATTGGCTGATGAGCAGGCAAAGTTGGAACAAAAAATGGATGACTTAAAAGCTAAAGTTGATGTACAGGTTTGTTGGTTGGTTAATTGATTTTTAAAGAATGTTAATAAAACAAATACATTGTACATGTATGTTCAAATTGCAGGATCGTGAAATACAAAAATTGCAAAAGTCTCTGAAAGAAGCCGAACACATTTTATCGACGGCAATTTTTCAAGCACGCCGTAAATTAGACAGTATTAATCAAGCTAATAAAAGACCTGTATCATCTGAAGAGTTGATCAAGTATGCTCATCGCATAAGTTCGGCAAATGCTGTTAGTGCACCTTTGACATGGTGCATCGGCGATGTTCGTCGTCCTTATCCAACTGATATAGAGATGCGAAATGGTTTCTTAGGCAAATCGGATCTTAACATTAATGGAGGAAGTGTTGCTCATCAAAATAGTATGGCAGAAAATCAACGTAATATGAATGAAGTACCAAATGCTTTTCAAAATCAATTCAATTGGACTAATATGGGTGAATTACATATGTCAATGGGTTCTTCGGGCAATTCAGTAGCATTAGAAACACGTTCACATAAAGAAGCTTCGCAAGATGATGTAGAAGTTATGTCTACGGATAGCTCTAGTTCAAGTTCGAGTGATTCTCAATAGCTTTAAAAAGTCTGATTGTAATATACAATTTTTGAATTTAAGTCAATGTCTTTTAGATTAAAAAACACATACAAATAAATAAACGATTTTCGTATTTTTTCTTAAATTTATTATTATATTTTTTGTATTAATGTATATTTTCCAACTTAATTTAAGAATTCCACATTTTTTTTTTTTTGCAAAAATTAAATTTTGCCTTCTGAAACAAGTAAGACTTTTACTATAACAAAAAACAAAATGTTTTATTTTCTCAAAGAAATCTACACATAGGACTTTTTGAAATTTCGAAACCCGTTGAGATAATGCAAAACGCTTTGGGGATTATAAAATATGTAGTACTCTTCATCATCGCACCGACGATATACGTATGGTTCCTTTAAAGATTTAATCTATTTTTGTAAATATATCAATTATTATAAAAGTACATTCTTTAAATACTTTTTTATTGATACAAAATCATAAATTTTTTAATATTCAATAAATGGTTTGTTATATTGCATTTATTACAATATTTTCATAATTTTGAAATGATTTTATTGTTTTATTATTTAAAACATTCATTTAAACAGAAATTGCAATCTAATTTAAACTTGAAATTGGCTTATGAAAACTTAAAGAAATCAATTTGTTAAAGGATTGATTACTAATTTCAAAATTAATTTGTTGTGATTTGACAAGAAACATATTGAACATCAATCGATTTAAGAATACGATTTACTTTTGAAATTGACCGAATTTCATCACATATCTGAATGTAATTATTGGTCGTAATTTTAAATTTTTTTATGTCATAAGTGGGTGCTTAAAATAAGATGTGAGATAAAAATATTGCATTTTTTGTTTTCATATCTTTAATTTGCTTAAAGGTAAACTTTAACACTAAATAATGGTTCTATATTAAACTAGAAATCTTCCTCTTTCTTATGATACCAAATTTTATTTTTAATTCCAGTCTGTTACTTTGTCATAGAGCTTTAAAAATAAATTTGTATAATGCATAATTTAAGCTGTGAGCCACTGTATATTAGTGTGTAGCAAAATCCTAAGAGTCTTGCAATTTGTTATTCACTTTAAAAAGGAAGAGGAATAACGATATATGTCTTCAAGATTATCACACGTTACGCTGTAGAATACATTTCATTTCTCTCCGGAGTCAGTAACAACTTTAGCGTGTTCATCATAAATCGTCGATGGTTATATGAATTATTTTTTCATCCATATTATGGACGCATTCACTCAATCTTTTTGTATAATAAAAATTCAACATTAATCTCAAGCCAAGAAGCTACTATAGGAAATTACATATACAGCGAAAGCTTCCATATCAGGAGATGTCCGTCTTGGGATATGGTTCATCATAGTTTTTAATAAGAGGTAATTCAGTAGCATAGGTACTGGTATCTTTTTATTTCAACATCCAAGATTGATTGTAATGAATTACCTTATAGATAAAAATATTCTTATATATACATATTTAAATGCAAAAGACCGTAACGTGACATAAAAATCAAATTTCAAATTAATTAATTATTTGATTTATTCAACAATTTGATTAAATATATTTATGATTAATCAATTAATCAGGAATTTAAATAGTTAAAATCGTGAATAATTAAATAATTTTAAATTTATTTGACTTTCTTTTTTGTTTTTAATTTTCATTATAATATAAAAAACTGCATGCAAAGTCGTTTGAAAATATAAAATGTGGGTCGTTTAATCGCCAAATAACATATATTATATATTTAGCATTTTTTGTTTCATTTGTTTAATTGTAAACTAAATTTGAGAACATTGAATAACATTATTCAAATTTGATTAATCAAAATTAAAAGTAATTAATCAGAATTTTTATTAATTAGAATTGTTGATTAATCGATTAACTGATTAATATGTGTATAGATTTTTGCATCATTAAGGGAAATTTTAAAATAAAAATAGTGGTTTCTCTTTTATTTTGCTTCAGCGGCAATAGACGTTATGAATTTTCTTTAGACATTATTTGGAATAAATTATGATTTTATGGGATAATAGCTATAGTTTGCTTCTCTCCATTTTCATTCCATTTTTCTAAAATTTCTAAATTTAGTTCGTACGCAAAAAAAAAAAAAAAAAAAAAATCATCTCTTAACTGGAGAGAATGGGGTGATTTTCTACAAGATGTGTTTGGAGTGCTTTTCAATATGGGTTCAATTTACTTGTCCATCCAATATCATGTGGTCTTTTTTTTTCTGAACCATGTTTCCTATCGATGGTCGAATTCCCCTGATACTGTTGAATGACGTTGAAAACAGTATGACAAAGGACATTTAATTCTTTGACCAATTATTTGTAGGACCAATTTGTTTTTTTTTTTTTTTTTTTTTTTTTTTTTAATTTTCAATAATTTATAGTACGTGCTATATCATTTTCGTTACTCATTTTAGTCAAACTCCCAACAAATCAACAGTTTGTCTTCAAGAATAATAACTGACATATTTTCAATGATAAAAGAATTTTAAAAATTGCTTCGGAAAAAAGTTATGAAGGAAAACGTGTGTTAAGATTAAAAAATATGAACTAAATACATACTAACCCAATTCACAAAGTATATAATTTTAGTTATTGTGTTATATGTTATTTAATATTATGTTCAGACACATATGTTTTTTACTACACTATTTTTTTAAGTTAAAATAAAAACTTTCTATATGATATTATGAAAACAACAATTTAAAATGAGGTTTATGAATTCAGTTTCAGAAAAGAACAAATGAGAATGAGATATTCCAATTCAAAATTTGAAAATATCATTTTAGTTTATGATTTTTTTATTATAATTCAGAAAAGAACATTCTCCTTTAATTCCAGAATATAACAATTGAAATTTACATTTTTCATATAAATTTCAGAAGTGAAACTTTTTATTTAGAATTGAAAAAAAAAAAAAAATTACTTGAAAATTAGGTTTTCAATTTATAATTTTGAAAATAACAACTTAAATTGGAATTTTTATTTAAATTTTCGAAAAGAACAATTTATAAGAAGATTTTTCCATTTAAAATTCAGAAAAATATTGAAATTTTGAAAAAACTTACTTAAATTCAGAACAGAACAACTGAAATAATATATAGAATGAAATTTTCCTAATAGGAATAATTTTTCCAGATGGATTTGAAACAATTTCTTAATTTTATTTGCTTAAAGGTCCCATAAATTAAGTTGATCTAACATTATTTCATCATTTAAATCACTCTTATTTAATATTCTAAATTTTAATGAATTATTCTAAATTTCAATTGTTGTTTTTGAAATTCAAAATATAAAACTGAATTTCATTTGTAGTCTTCTGAATTTAAAACGTAAAATTTAATTATAAATTGATCTTTTGTGAATTTAAAATATAAAAACTTATTTTAAATTGTACTTTTCTGAAATAGAAATTGTAATTTTAAATAATTGTTTTCTGAAATATTAATGAAATATAGAAATTTCAACAGTTCTTTTCTAAAATTTAAATGAAAAATCTAATTTTCAATTTTTATTTTCAAAAATTTCAGAACACTTCTTTTCTAAAATTTAAATGAAAAATATAATTTTCAATTTTTATTTTCAAAAATTTAAATGAAAAATCTAATTTTCCAATGTGTAATGATTTTTATCTAAGAAATTCGAAAAAAAGGGGAAATTTTTTCTGAAGTATTCAAAGTGTTAATTCTTGTGCCGAAAACCCTACTTTTCTTATCATTATACTTTTTTATAGCATGATAGATGCATTTTTTTTACATACAATTGTTTATAAACATTTAATTACGCATTAATTTTCTTATTGATTTGTGCGTAAGAAAGAGATACTTAAAACATAAAAAAAAAAGAAATCCCGTTTACTTAGTTCTTGCTTGTATACATGACTCCAAATCATCAATTAAGTACTATTTCTTATTTAAACTTTTAATAATTCATTTAAGTTTTACTTTTGAAACAAGAAAGTTGATAAGAAAGTGATTAAATTAATTTGTGAAAAGATAAATTAGAACATAGTTTTCTGAAGCACTTGTGTGAATAATTAATTTCTATTTTATAGAAATTATAATATCTTCGAACGATTTTCATATTTTATATTAAAATATTAAGACTGGTAAGAACACTCCTATTTTGTAGGTAGACCTAAATTTCTAATAAAATGTTATTTACAAAAAAATTAGAATTAAATTGGAAAATAATCGAAAAAGGACATGGAATCCTTGTGCCTTATTACGTCAAGGAAAAAATCTGAAAATTATGTCCCAGATTTAACCAATTAATAATCTCTGGACAGGAAACCTTACAACGCTTAATTTTGTGTCCATAGACCAGTTTTACTTGTCTCTAAAAATAAAAAAACTAGAATTCGACCTGAAGACTACAGAAAGATCGAGAAGTCAAGTGTCAGCTAATCTTTACTTCGACCTGAAGACTACAGAAAGATCGAGAAGTCACGTGTCAGCTAATCTTTACTTGGTTATATAACAAATTGTGTGATTGGTTCTTCGTCAAATTTCCCAAAAGCTTACCATAAGTATTATATAAAATTTTTTATTAAGGTTATTATAACCTTATTATATAAATTACATAAATTCTTATAACTAACCACAATTATTTAAAATTTAAATTAAACCTTATAAAATTCCATACACAAATTCTCAAAACTAACCATAACTGTTTAAAACTAAATTGAACCTCATAAAATTTCGTACATAAATTCGAACAACTAACCATAATTATTTAAAAATGAGTTAAACTTAACCAAATACTAAATTTTATACACATCAACTTAATATATCATTTCTCATTTCATTCAAAAAATTATAAATTTTAAAACATTCCAAAAGACATCATATAAAAATATACTAAAAATACCAAAAATCAAAAACTATAGAATTGTCAATGTGTTAATATATAAAAAAAAATTTTCCAATATTGAATAATAACCTGAATTTAAAAAAAAGAACTAATTTAACATATCTAAATATAATATATAACAAATACATTTCTATAAAACGAAACCCCTAAATTGCAACGAAGATATGTCTATAAACACAGAATAATTTGTTTAATATATTATTACCCAAGTTATATTTAATTTCAATTTAACTAAATTTATCTAATTAATTTAATATAATTACCTAAAGTTTGTATTTAAAATATTAAAAATCTTTAATTATACAAATTTCATGTATAAATAATGAATTCCTAAAATCATGAATTATATTTGCCCTTAACACTTAATTCTTTTATGAATAACCCTACTTTTTAATTTTATCATACGCATTTTTTTTATTCTATTTTTTTTTAAAGTATCTTTAATTAAGAGTAAATGTTTTTTTTATGTTTTAATCTATAAGTTTTTTGTTTTTAACATTTAGTCCATTTCAATCATTCCTTGCTGAGCTCATCAACGGAACATAAAGGCTGAAACGCAAAAAGCAGGTATATTAAAAAACCAAAAACACCACCAATGTAATGATTTGTAAGTAAGATCACAATAATTACTCTTAATTTCATTTACTTTATACATAGATTTCGTTTCATTCCTCATTAGTGAGAATGCAATGTAAATTTTTTTTTGTTTAATCATAATTATATTTCTTTTTGCATATTTGTTTTCTTTTACTTGTGATAAGTAAAATCATTTATTTAAAAGAATGCTTTCTTTATAAATATTAAAAACTTAAAGAAAGATGATAATTATTATTCTAATTATCTTATTAACATATGTATTGCTAAAAATTTCTAAAATTGAAATAGAATTGTTTTCTTTATTTGATTGTAAATTTAAATTAAAACTTTAAATAAATAAATATGAATTGCTAAATTGTTATAAAATGGGAATGGCAAATGTTATCATTTATAAATAGAAGAATAATCTAGTTTATTTAGGGACGTTCTTTTAAACACTAAAGGGTGTATAGAATGTCATTGGAGTTTGATATTTATTTTAATATCAGGGAGGGAAAAGTGCACCCAGTTATGGCTAATATCTTGCCTAACAAAAAAAATTAAATAATTATTATTATACTTCTCGGTTGATGAAGGCATAGAAAGTATAATTATATGTATACGCGTGGAAAATTCGGGTTAAGAACTACACAACCGCTTTCTTTAGCTAGCTGGGAATTTAACATCGTATATGCCACTTAATTCAATTTTCTTTTGAAATTTTGCTTAGCAAGAAAACTAATTTTGAAGATCCATGTAGCGCGTAACAAATGATCTTTTTTAAAATTTAAATTTATTTTCAATTGATTTTTAAAAAATACCATTAAAAGTGGTGTAGTTCTTTTAAAAAGTAAATAAGTTTATGCATCACTGCTCACATATAATTTTATTATGTTTTTCCTTTGCCAAAATATTTTCATAAATTGTTGATTTAAATAAAAATTTTACACACATATACTTTCTAATTCCAAAAATAAAATTTTGAAACAAATAATAAATGTGAACAAATATAAATTAAATTTTTAATTCACCTAGGAAATATTGTATCAGTTCTACAACTAGTTCTAAAACACATAAAAATGGCCTGTATTTGTTCTACTTTGGCTACGACCAATGATTTTTGTTTGAAATTGTCACCTCCAGAACTAGTGCCATAGAAGAGTTAGGGAAAGGTTTCAGAATCTGTTTTTATTTTTATTTTGTATTCTAATGGGCTATACGAATGTCAGAATTGGTTGTGATACCACTAATTCTGAGGATGTTATTAAAGAATCTGAAGTGGTTTTGATAATGTACTAAAATACAAAAAATTTCTTTCCTATGGAAACTTAGTTGTTTTTATTGTGTTAAATTATTAAACAACACAAATCGAGATGTTTTCTGGCTTTGAAATATATTAAAAAACGAGTCAATTTGTTTTTTTGGAATAAACATCACCATTCTGCATCTTTCAATATTACAGTTTTCAAAAAATATTTAGCCGTATTCCAAAAAATTAATGTAGGTTACATAAAGAGTTTCTAACTTCCTCTTACGAAAATTTACATACACAAAATTAGTAATTTGTTATCAAGCTTACGTTAGAATTTGTATCATCTATTATGAAAATAATATTATTCTGTAGAACAATTTTTAAACAAGATATTAAACAAAATGTTTGGATAATTTAGATCTATCTAATAGGAGAAGCTTAACCCGCTAACTTTAGGAAAAAATTTTAGAAATAGTAAAAACGCAATGAATTAAAATATATATATCAGTGGACATAATAAAATATAATTATCTAAAGTTTAATTTTTGGAGGTTGATAATTAGCATTAAACTCAGAATATAAAGAAATCGGAAGCTGTGAAAATGGCAGTATTTTCAAAGAATTTAGTTTGAATATAATCTATAATTTTACAGCCGTATTCAAAAAAACTTAACACAGCTTTACCAACCATTTATAATCAAAATTACTTAAAGTTGTATTCAAAAACATTGATTTGCTTACTATACCATTGGTAAAGCCTTGTAAACTTTAAAAATTTTAATAATGTTTCGACCCTACTTTAAGACCATATTTTAAGATTATTACCGTTACATTTTTCAAGAAAAATAAAAATAATGATATATTTTTAGATTCATTTCAACAAAATCAACATATTTAAAATGTCTGAATGTTAAAATCTGTGATAAAATAAAAAATGTTTCAAAATATCAGAATATCAAATTTTATATGTGTACAGAGAAGAGCTTTGTCAAGATCATATATACTTTTTTTAATAATTTTAAAAATATAATGTTCGAAACGGTCTTCTGTTTTGACACTTTAGAAGTACAAAAATACAAAAATGTATGTTATAAATGTTTTAGGAAATAAAAAATAATGTTCAAACAAACAGTCTTCGGATCCCCTTACATCTAAGGAGACTTGGAACCACATTTGTGAACCAATGTACTCTATAAGACGATGCGAAAACTAGGAAATAAAAAGTTGTTATGCTCACCTCTCAGCCGGCTAACAGCCGACTTTGAGCCGCCGCCAACAATTTTTAGCAAAGCCGCCGCCGCCGTTAAAAGCGTATGGCGCATGTGGGGTTAATTGTGGCACTTTGCCACATTATGTTTAATAAAGTGCATATTCTATCTGTGGGTTATTCACGAAGTGATCTCTTGGATTCAAAATGCATGATTGCAAATTGCACTTCGACATTAATAAAAACTCGTTGCGGTACAAATATTATTGTTGACACTATGACAGCTTGGGATGGCGATATTATTGTACGGGCCTTAAAGGAACATTCTCTGGAACCTAAAGATATACATTTTGTGGTTTGTACTCATGGGCACTCAGATCATATTGGATGTAATTATCTCTTTACAAATGCATCGTGGCATTTTGTGGGATCGTGCATGTCTCATCGTGATAAGTATCCAGAACACAATTGGGAACATCAATTTTCGTTGATAGACGGTGAAGTCGAAATAATTAGTACTCCCGGTCATACATTAAATTGCATTACATTACTAGTCAAAAACACTGAATTGGGTACGGTTGGTGTATGCGGTGATTTATTTGAAAATGGGCAAGATGTGTGGAATTCTCAAATTTGGAAAGATGCTGGGTCTGAAAATCAAAAATTGCAAAAAGAAAATCGTTTAAAAGTAGCTAAATTCTGTTCATATATAATTCCTGGACATGGAGAAGGTTTTCATATTACAGATGAAATTAGAAATAAGCTTCAACAAGATTTGAATGAAAGTTAAAGCAAAATAAAGTATCATTAAAAAAAGGTAAGTTGTTTTTTCTTTTTTCGACATAAATCAAGATCTCCGGAAATATTGATTTTTAAATAATTTTGATACTAATTCAAGAGTTCTTTTTCTTTTACTTGAGATTATAGTTATATAAAAATTTTGTCCGCTCTTTCTCAGTTTACGAGTTGTAAGCCTTTAAAATTTTATTTTGTTTCTCTGAATATCTTTATTAATAACTGCCCTATCTTAACTATATTGATGCCATTTAAAAGCACTTATTAAACAAATACACTGATTAATAAGATATATTTAAATTAAAAAAATATATACATACATATTGAAAAATGTGTATACTTTTTTTTTTGCTAAGTTAATCTATTTTTTTTTAAATTGGTTGCTCACGTCAAGTTAAAACAATGCAAAATTGCAAAATTTTGAGGTGAATACCTTTATTAAATCATTTTATTTTGTTTGTTTGTTTCGGTTTTAAATTACCCCTTCAACAGCACTATACCATTGAAGAGGATTTATTTGGCTAGGAGTTATCCTATATCGCCATCACCAATTACGGCATAAAGCCCAGGAGTCTCCTCCGAAAACTGCCTTCGACCCACACCTTCGCACAGGGAGCCGGAATCCTCGAGCTCAACTCCTATTCGAAAGCAAAATTGAGTTTTGTTTGGTACTCCACCACGCTTAACCATAGAATTTTCCGGAATTCAAAATATTTGCATATGGTTAATGCAAAGCCTCGAAGAACCGTAACGCGGTACAGTTATGCGACGCGTATAACATTAGCCAAATGCGAGAGTGAGACGCAAAACTCTCGAAGGCAGAAAAACAAAATACAGCCTGACCGCCAGTGTTGCCAGGACTTGAGAAAAAAAAGAAGCTAAAATAGACTTTAAAAAAAGTCAGAAAGGGCTAAATGTCCCAAAAAATAAAGCCAGAAAAAAGCTAATATATTGTTTTATTTAAAAACGCATTTATTTATTTTTTTCTCATTAGATTTTGGTATTTCTTAGATATTTTAGTGAATTTGTAAATATAACATAAATAGTTTTTATAGGTAACAAAGTTTGTTAAAAAATATTTATCATATTTTCGTAGAATGAAGCGCCGCAGGCTAAAATTTTCGTTAAATATAAATAATTTCGATTTTTTGTGCGAACTAATACACAAAAATGCTTAAATTGATGATTCTGTAGAAATAAAATGAGTAAATTTTTAGCCTTTTTAAGGCTATTTTAAAATTAAAAAAAGCTAGAAAAAAGGCTAGATGCTAAAACGAAAATTTTGAGGTTAAAAGCAAAATAAAAAGGCTAGATTTAGCCTTAAAAAGGCTAAACTGGCAACACTGCTGACCGCCCTTAAGCGATAATGACGATGACGCGGTAGATGTTTATCTACCCAGAGCTGCTTTGCGACTCAATTAAATCATTTTACTTTCACATTTTGCACTCTAACATACAGTGGTGGCCATGAGGTTAGCACACATCATATCTACTGTTTTTAAAAGAAAATTATTTCGTCTCATTACAATTTTTTACTAAAATTTTTGCTTTTTACTGTTGTTTATGGTGTCTGCAATAAGTCCAGTTACTTTTTTTTGCATTCTATCGCAATTCTCTTTTAATTTTTAATTTAAGTGCAGTAATAGGCAAAATAAGCTGGTCACAATTTTAGCACAAGCAAGTATATTTAAATTTTTTATATGTTTTTTGTGAATATAAATAATTAATTGGTAAGTTTAGATATTATTTCATTAATGACGATAACAAATTAAATAAATAAACATTATTTAGACATGTCTAAAAAAAGTGGTGTACAGAGGAACAACGTAAGATTATTCAACAGATGTGTTCAAGAGGAATAAGCATAAGTGAGATTGCTAATACTTTGGAATGTTCTTAAAAGATGGTTTATAATGCACTAAACCATATTCGGAAGTATGAAACATTTAAAAATGTTACACAGGCTCCTAGGCCAAGAAAAACGTCATGTAAAGAGGATTCTTTAATATATAGAACCTCTGTCGAAGATCCTTTTAAAAGCTCCACCGTAATCCAGAGGGAAATTTCAAGAAAATATGGTATCAACGTGTCTTTCAGAACAATAAGAAGTAGACTTAATGAAAAAAATTTACGTGGATGCATTTCTCAGCATAAGCCACACGTTTCAAATAAGAACCTACGGGATCTGTTGTGCTTTGCACGTGAGCATTTGGAAAAGCCATTAGTTTTTTTTGAAAAATGTCCTCTGGAGTGATGAATCCAAGTTTTGTAGATTCGGTTGGGATGGTAAGAGGTATGTATGGCGTCCTCCAAACATGCAACACAATCCAAAGTACACTTCTAAAACAATAAAATACGGTGGAGGAAATGTGATGGTGTGGGCAGCTTTTTCTGGGCATGGCGTTGGTCTTATATGCAAGATTGATAACCGTATGAACCAATATGTATACCAGAATATACTACTAAATACAATGATGCCTTATGCAGAGGACAACATGCCACTTAGGTGGAGTTTTATGCACGACAATGACCCAAAACACTCCTCACGCTTAATGAGGAGTTGCTTGGAAGAGAACAATATTAACGTGTTAAAATGGCAATCCCATTGAGAACCTTTGGAATGATGTGAAGCAGCACGTAATGAGAGCAAAACCTAAAAATTTGGCCGATTTATGGACAGAAATAGAAAAAGCTTGGTATGCTATTTCAGTGGAGCGCTGTATGGGACTTGTGGAAAGTATGCCAAGGAGATTGGCAGCTGTAATAAAAAATAATGGATACCCAACTAAGTACTAAGTTTATAGTGAAATAAGTTTTTTGTTTAGTTACTTTTTTTAAATGTGAATAAATTTTTTTTATTTTGTGCTAAAATACTGTCCAGTATAATGAAGTTGGTAGACAGGCCTCTATTCTTCGCAACACCCAACTATTTCTTTTTATATGACTGAAGACAATGTCGCTCAGATTGTTGTGCAGAAAATGTATGTTCTTTATTCAAAAAAGTTCTCTAGATTTGTAGAATATGTCTCCATTGTGCTATACGACAAATCATGAACCCATTACCGAGACTGTCTTCAGAACATAGATAACTGGGAGAAATTCTGTTTTTAGGGATCAAGTTTTCATTTCTCTTTTTTAGTATGAAGAACTTTTAATCAAGTGTAAAAGTCAAAGTTAAATTAAAAAACTTAATTTTGCTTAAAACCAGCGAAAAGTTAAGTAAAAAACGAAAAATATATGCAAAGATAAAATATGAATGCAAACACGAACAAAAATGAAAATAAGATGCATCTCATTACACAATATTCGGGTACATTTATTTTACCCTTTATGATTTTTGTCCGGCTTCGAGGGATGTTTTCTTTTAAAACAAGTGTCCGCATATGACCAAGAGAGCGTCCGCCTAGCGGATATTAATTTATTCTAAAAATACCACCTAAACCATGGGACCTAAAAAATTGTCCACCTACCGGAGCTGTCCGGCTATGGGAGCTGTCCGTTAAGGGAGCTTTTACTGTAGTAAGTTAACGTGACCCAGACATCCCGCTTTTTACCAGATTATCCCGCTTTTTAAACTTCGATCCCGCTTAAAATATTTTTCTCGCTTTATTTGATTTCCCGAATAATGTCTTCTATAAAATTTTTACCAATATTTTTTAAGTGTAAATAGTAAATAGTTTGATTTTTTCCACTGT
Organism: Protophormia terraenovae; assembly: GCA_951394005.1. NCBI lineage: Eukaryota > Metazoa > Arthropoda > Insecta > Diptera > Calliphoridae > Protophormia > Protophormia terraenovae. The sequence continues at coordinate 2,543,986 of OX596073.1, forward strand.
AAACTGTCCCAGTTGGCCATGTTTTCAAGACAACATTGACGACGCGTACAAGACCCATAGTAAATACTAGACGACATGTTGACGACAGCTCATACAATTCGTCGACGACTTTTTCAAACAAATGTCCGCCAAATCGTTAACGATTATCAGCAACAATGTCGTCCAAGTTATCGTCGACGATTATATGGAGAACAATGGAGTTAAATTTGACGTCAATGAATATGTTGGCAACATTTATTCATAGAATAAAACAAACTACAGGACAAATACAGGATATTGTCGCTCATGTAGTCGTCAATTGAACCAGAAGGACGACAATATGCATGCAATTGTTACTTGTTTGTCTTGAATAAAGTTTTATAAACGACAAAATACACAATTTCCTGCAGACAACATCGACGACAATATCGTCTATGATCATTTAGCCAACTGGGGTATATTAATGAAATTGATTAAAGCACATTTACAGGAAAGTTTTCCTGAAAAGTTGATATAAATAAATACTTTTTTGGTGGAAGAAATTTTGTTCCTTCAGAAATATTTTTAGATGCATTCTGGCGAAACTGACTAAAATAGTTCTAAATTACTGCAAACAAAAAGATAATAAGTATGATTTTTTTAAACTTTTGCATAAAGATTTACACGAAACGTTGCAAACACAAAATAGTCATATTATATATCATTTTAAAGGAAATTGTTTCTTCTTTAAAACCACTTATAATAAATTTTACTATTTTAAGATTTTTAGCACACTTTTCTTGAAACAATACGAACAAATGCAAATTATGTTCATATGGACATATTTCAAAAATTTGAGACTGAATAATTTCTAAATGCTTATAGTTATTAACATAATTTTTTCACGTGATATAAAATATTTAATGGAGAATTGATAAATATGAAAATCAGAAAAATATATATAATTTTACTATATATTTTTAGGAGTCGAAATTGTTATTATTGAAAATATGGGTATTTTCGGAAAATTGCCTCGTGTGTCTAAGTTTACCGGTAGGCTGTAATAATTTTTTGCAGAACCTTTAAGAACATATTCATCTATATATTTTAATTCACAGAAGTACGAAAATCAACAATCAATTTTTTTACAGACTCAAAAATTTCAACTTCTCATCATAAATTGACCATTTTTGACCGCTGCTGGATGTAGGGTGAACGTTCAGAACTTTTAAAAATTACACTTACACCTTTTCTTGGGGTCCCGTCTTTCAGAAAATGTCAAAAAATATTAATCTTTTTGAACAAAATTTTTTAAAAAAATTAAATATATAAAGTTACTTTTTTGCAATTTTTGAGACCTGTTTTGAAATTTTGACTTTGACAATTTTTTTCTTGTTATCGAATTGAGATAACAAAAAAATTTTTTGATTTGCATAATTTAGAAAATTGTAGAGAATTTCAACGTAAAGTTATAGGGCAAAATCGCAAAAAAGTGAAGTTATAGGGCAAAATCGCAAAAAAATGAGAAATTTATTTTTTGAAGTTAAATATTTTTTTTAAACCATACGAGATAATTCAGCACAATAAGCATGTTTTTCCTTGTCTTGCTTAGGAGAATTCAAAAGTGTAAGCACCGATATGTTTTTCACTCTCGAGGTAGTCAACTTTGGCCCACTGTAGCGGCGCCCGTGCTGCAGCTATAGACTCCATCTAACATTATTGTGAAAGCCTAACTCCTCCTCTATCGATGTTCCAAGTTTCATCTATCATCGGTTCAGTGGTTCAGTGGTTTCAAAGTTCCAGACTTATTACCATTTATTTTGCTTTTGGCCCCACTGTGCGATGTTATTTTGGACTCAAATTTCTTCGAAAACATGTTTATTTTTTGTATAACGAGATCAGAACTACTATTAAAAGAAAACGTAATCACTAAATAAAACTACTAACTAAACACAGATTAAAACAATGATGACACGAACAAATTTCTTTGTTCTTTTTTCAAAGTTATAATTATTTCAAATCAAATGTCTTCACTATATATTTTAAATTTAGCCTCATTTGTCAATAGCATTTGATGTTAAATTGAGAAAATATAATTTTTTTCTTCGATTAATAATTTATTTGTATGTTAAAGAATTTTTTAAGGGCAACTTTGGATACTAAATTTAGAAAAAATCTCTTTTTATGCATCCCAATTTCAATTCGGTTAAATTTTTAATTCAGGAATTTTTTTTAACATATTTTAAGAAATACCTTAAAATGATCATATTTCAAACGTTTGAGTTTGTAAAGATAACTTAATTTGTTGCTCCAAATTTTTGGTGGGTCGTTCCAAAAAAAAAAAAAAAAAAAAAATCGCTGGCGTTCCTTCTGCTTCACTTATTATTTTGAATGGAAATCAGTTTCATATTTCCGGTTTTCAAAATAAATCCGACGAAATGACAATGCCCAAATTTGTCAATTCGTTGTTTGATCCATAAATCTAGCAGGCAATAAAAAAAAATCATATTTTGTAATATAAACACATTCTTGTTAAGCGAATCGTGTGGTCTGAAGCATTTGTTTTGATGAAAAATTGGGTCATATCTGCGAAAATTTTCCACGAAGGGAACAAGTTCACCTTATTACACTTCAGTTTACCCTAAATAATTTTTGAAAAGGCTAGAATACGCCAGCGCAACTATTGCAAGCACAGAGAAAATCCGAAACGCATTGAAGATTTACCACTAATATATATTTTTATGAAAATATGGAAAATTCTTACACAGATCCATCCCATTACTATTAAAAGTGGATTAAATTAAATTATTCTATATAAAAACGCTATAACTTTAGCCTACTAAATTATTTTTGACATTTTATTTAAATAAATCTCATAGGCTGATTTGCAATACGTTTGAGATCATTCTATGCTGAGGTAATGTTTCAACTGGCATTTCTTTGCACCCACGAAGATTCTATGGAGTATTTAGATAATAAACTAATTCCTTTTGTGGACAATTTCGCAATTTCGTGTGCCAAACGGCAGCAAAGTTCTGTGGAAATTTTAAATTTTCCTCTGGTGAAAAAATTTTTTAGTTTTGCTGTGCCAAATGAAAACATTTTCCCGTGATAAATTTTGACAAAATAGTTAAGAAAATTTCACAAAACATTAAATAAAATCAATATATTTTTCAAAATTAATTTGTTTTAAAGGAAATACTACTATTTTATAAAATAAACATTAAAAATCTCAAACAATTTTAAATTATTGTAATTTGTTATTTATTTTACGACATTCAAATTTTTCTATTCTATTGTCAAAATTTTATGTAGCCCTATGAGCGTGAAATTTTATTAACCTCATATACTTCAAAATTTTACTTTTCTACATACTTTGCTCCGTTTGGCACACACTCATAGTAAAATTCAAGGTGGAAAAAAATTGTTCACAGGAATATTTTATACTTCAATTATTATTACATATTGCCAATTTTCATTATTCTACGACTTTTATATATCCAGAAATCCGCAATAATAGTGTGTATTTATAGTTCTGCAAAGGAGTATATATATATATATATATATATATATATATATATATATATATATATATATATATATATATATATATATATATACAAAAATATAGTAGCAGCTGTGTACAAAAAAATAGTAGCACTAAAACATACTAAAACAGACTTTCTGTTGCTGCCAAGACAAGGAATTCAAAAAGAATTTGTTTATATGAAAGCCTTAAAAAGGACAATAATTATAAGAAAAATTATTTTTCTATGCATCTTCGGAAGTTACCTTTATTATACTTAAACCGTTATTATACCTGTGCAAAATAATAGTAGCAAAATGATTAACATTAGCAAATAGTATTATTGTTTTATTATTGTTGATCCTTTTGGTTTTTAAATAAATTATATAGCCGTGTATAGCACATACAGTGAAATTTTGCTTTTAAAAACTTTTAAAATTGGTGGCGGCAAGCACTGTATTTTTAGCACCGGTACCTTATTTGTAAAAATACTTTCTGAAGGTAAAACATACAAATTTCTCCACAATTTTTGTGTAATGTTTTCCCACAGTTATTGAGAACTAAAAAAATATAATTCAAACCAATAAACACGAACTCGCATATAAGAAAGTCGTCTAAGTGACTTTACGCTTAAAAAGCGAACACATTTGTGACGTCCACTAAGGCGAAAGTGGACTTAGAGCTGAAAGTTGATGCGTAAACTACTTTTTGACATCCCCAAAAACAAAATCTGTAAGCAAGATTCCAAAGGAAAGTCCCAATACTAAACTACAGACAGGTACGCAATCACCCTTATTTCGTGATACTTTACTCCGCCTGGCCGCAAACGAAATGGCGCACATTCTCTGCACAAATGCGTCCAAAGTAGTTCTTTTTGGTGCATATGGGACGAATGGGACAAGAAAATATGTGACGTGACCAAATAACAAATAATATGATACAAAATATATTCAAGTCCGCGGACGTCCGTCAAGCACTATGTTGGGAAAATCAACATTTGGGAATGTTCTTCATATCAAGGTCCATAGTTTGGATAAGAGGTAATATGGATGCGCCAATGTATGTGGAAATAGTAAGAACAGTCATTTAAAGAACTTTAACTTTGTCTATTAACAAAAACTGGAATAAAACACTACAATCTTCATATAATAGTGTGCACAGTAATAGCAACATATTCATATTTTGCTTCATTTTGTTCTATATTTTACATTTTCTGTAAAATATTGTAGTTTTAATGCGATTAAATTGTTAATTGATTTCTCTGGAATGATTTCCATTTGAATTTGTTGAATAAACAACACTTTGGACTACACTAATCTTGAAGCTGCATAAAAAATCTTCCACAGATCTTGTGTCTGAGTGTTAGACCACAAGGTTAAAAAATGTTAAGCACAAATTTTAAGCAATGTCGTTTAATCCAATCCTTCAAAAGTTTTAAAATATATTTCGCATTTTTTTACATGAAAAAACGTTGAATTAAAGAAGATATTTCTATATGTATAACGAAATTTCTGTACTTTTTAATAACCTATTAACCTAAAAATATCAAAATTTCATTAGATTTTTAAGAAAAAGACGACCTATTAACCTAAAAATATCAAAATTTCATTAGATTTTTAAGAAAAAGACGTAGTCTTTTTCGCTAGAATTCAAGTACAGTCATTATTGCATCTTTTCTCTCCCCCAAAATCATTTTTTGGAACTTTGCGGTTTAAGATGTACACTAGATTACCCATAAAGTGTATGCACTGAAAAAAGTAATTTCAATGAATGAAGTACATTAAATGAAATTCATTAATTTTTTTCCAAAAAATTATTAACTTAATGTAGAAATTCATTGCTTCAATGAAAATATTCAATGAAATTATTAACGCTATTATGAATATTACAATAGGTAAATTAGTTAATTGATTTAATGTATTAGTTCATTGAATTAATTTATTCAATGTACTAATACATTGATTTAATTAAGAAGAAGCATTACACAATGAACATAAGCATTGAACCAATGATAAATTTCATTAAATTATATTAAAATAAATGATTCTAACGGGAAATAAAGTAAACTGAAAACAAATACAACTCAGTTTTCTTTTATCTTTTAACAAGAAATGACGCGTTTTAAACAAAAGCAAAAACAAATTAGTGTTATATTAAAAACGAAAATAATTAAAAACTAAATAAGATAAATCGAATTATTAAAATACATAAATATAATTTATTCGCAAAGGAGAAGTTGAGCAGCATAATTGAATACACCAAATTAAATTAATTACCCAAAAGAAGGAATTTGGAGACTTGCCTTTATAACACGTATGTTTAATAATGTTTATGATTTTAAACAGTTTTTAAATGTTACATTTCATTTATATTTATGTAGATAAAAACACTAAGATGCAGAAGAATGTGTTATTAGCCTTAAATACCAGGGTTTCAAAAAATATTTCGATTTCAAAATCAAGAGGATTCGATTCGTAAGTATACATATATATATGAAATATTTTAATTGAATCCTTAATAAAAATATATTACAGACTAATCGAGATTTGAATGCTACATTTGGTGATATTCAAAATAAGGAAATTTCTATAGACCAAAAAGATTTAAAGGTAACTAGTTCAAATATTTTAAGCAATTGAACGAATTTTAAAAATTTTATTTATAAACTTTCTTTGTTAAGGATAATGCTGTAGTTATATTAATGTGGCATCTAAATGAATATTCCATACCATCATTGAGCAATATAGAGGACAACAGGAATCACTATATTATTATAAATGACAAAGCAAACACGAACATCTGTAACATGCATTTTTTAATTTAAATTTTTTAGTGAAATGTAATAATTTTATTTTTATATTTATATTAAATTTTTGCTTATATTAACTCAATATCATATACTTTAATCATTTAATATAAAATAAAATAGAAACAAGAAATACAGAACACGCCTATTATTATAATACATTTTTAATGTATAGTTTCATTGGGACAAAATATGAGTTCATTGAAACCAATGTACTGTTCACTGAAATTATTTATTTTATTTAATGAATGATTCAATGTAAGAAATAATTTAATCAATGAACTTGTACATTGAATTATAATATTAATGTATGACAATTCATTGTTTCAATGAACCTGTACATAGGGTCAAAATTAGTGCACAAATTCATTGTAACAATGAACTTTTTAATTGTATTTATGTACCTTTTTGGTTCAGTGTGGATTTTACAAAAGTTTTAATTTTGCTTGCTCCACCGGCAGTTTCTGCTAGATGGAGCTAAAAAAATAATATGTGTGCAAAAATTGGGTCGATCGGTCGTAAACCGGCCAGTCGACTTTGACCTTTGTCCTAAAACAAGGCCTAAAAGTAGCTAATATATTTATTGCGCTATAACTCTTTAATTTAACATTTTCCGATAAAATTCTATATAAGCTTTTTTATTCAGAATAAAATGCAGATATTGGAAATTCTGTTGCTTTCATATAGAGAACATTCAATATTTTTCTCGTTTTTCCGAAAAGAATGAAAATCGTATCATCTAAGGTACAAATGTTTGTTAGTACCAATCAAAGTATACAAAGTAGTCCGACTCTCTTTTAGTAAAATTTCTCTCTCACATATACGGGTGCCGTGTGAACGTGAGAGAACTAATACAAAGAAAAATATCACAGAAACTTTATCACTTAATTTTGAAATTCTTAAACATTTTTGCACTGTTTTCACTTGCACACAAAATTTTAAAATTTTTTTCCATACCATTAAGCCAACTTTTATTTATAAAAATGGTCAATTTTGGGCAAACACTAATTGTTATTTTTTCTTTAATTTTTGACAATTTGTTTTGTTTTCCTTTAAAACTAAATTCTTCAACAGAGTTTCAATTTTTGGTATTAAAAATTCAAACAAATTTAATTTTAAAACATTTTTATAGAACTCTGTGTATATGAGGAAAACAAAAAAGCATCAACACATTTAAATTTTTGTTACTAACACATACTTAGAGTTAGGTACTTTTTTACTAACACATTCTTAGAGTTAGGTACTCCTGCCAAAGAGTCGGACTACTTGTAAATACTTTGGTACCAATGTTATGAAATTAGTTTTGTTCTAAATTTATAGCCTGTTTCTCTATGTCGAACGAAAGCTTTCTTTCGACTTCTAAGCGAACGAAAACTGATTTGGGTTTCTCTAACTCATTTCTATGCGAACAATGAGTCGAACGACAAGTCGGAAGAAAAGGTAAGTGTTTTCAAATAAAATCGGGTTTCTGTATTTCGAACGATAAGAACCAAAATGTCAAAATCAGTCACTTGCTATTTTGCTTTCGACTGGTTGGATTTTTAATGAAAAATATTAAAATTACTAATCAGGACACTGCAAATGTTCCTCAATCATGTTTCTTTTTCGTTTTATATATATTATGTGTCGATAAATGACGATTTTGCATCTAAAAAACAATTTGAAAAGAAATCTAAATAAAATTGTTGTTTTTTAATTTTTTTTTAATTATTTTATTTTTGTTTGTTTATTTACTTGGTTGTATCTTCGTTTAAACCATTTAGTATTATTTTTAATATTTTTACGAAAAAAAGTTACTCTGAAAGAAAAATAAAACAAAAACAATACGAAAAGACGTAACTCCATGCGAACGAAAGCGTAAGAAATACAGAAACCCAAAATGATTCGAATTCGTTCGACTTGCTTTCGTTCGCTTTGATTTTCGTTCGACATAGAGAAACAGGCTATTAATATAAAAAAAAAAAAAAACAAGCGCGAATGTTATATTCGGCTCGGCCGAATCTATATACCCACCATCAACATTTTCAAATTTTACGTTATATGAGAGGTGCATGGTAAAGTGGGCGGACCACGCCCATTTTTTGTTTCCGAGTTAACATTAGTCCTTGAACTATTTGAACACAATTTTGTTGAAGTACATGATTTTGTTTAAGAGATATCAGCAGAAAAGTATGAAACGTACACCCTGTGTTTCTAGTTTTTAGCCCATTACTTTTTTATTTATTAACCGATTGTGCCCATTTTCAATACCAAACAAACCTTATATAAGACAAATATTTGTGCCAAATTTCGTCCCCGTTCGAGCCCTATCCTGCTTCAACAGACAGACGGACGGACATAGCTAGATCGACTCAGAATCTAATCAGGACCCAGAAAATATATACTTTGTGGGGTCTTAGATGACTCCTTCGACATGTTACACACGGAATGACAAAATCAATATACCCCCATCTTTTTGATGGTGGGTATAAAAATTCAACATTTAGGATAACATTAATTATGTTGTGTATATATATATATATATATATATATATATATATATATATATATATATATATATATATATATATATATATATATATATATATATATATATATATATATATATATATATATATCATTTCATGTCAGGGGCGCGAAAGTTATAGCGGTTTAAAGTTAAACACATAAAAATGTTTACAAATTAGACGTTTATTTATAATTCTGGTAAAAATTACACGTAATATAAAAACCTACTGAGTTAATCAAATAAATCGCGATTTTTAAAAATTTTGCGATAAATGGGGATCGAATCTAAGTTATTTCTCTATGCATTGAATGCAAATATATTTTGTTAGAGTTTATTACAAAGAAATGCTATTTCATATTGTGATCCTTTTTTAACAAAAGTAAATATTTCTTGGTCCATAAAATGTTTATCTTTCGAAATTTTTTGGTGCGCCTCCGCATTTTTATTAAGTATAACAAACATCTACTAATTATGCCAATTATTGTTAATTTCATGCTGTCCACACGATGTTCCTTAGCGAAATGTGTTTTGACAAAAGTGTCCCGTTTGACTTTATGGTTTTGATCAATTATATTTATCGCCGTTCTTATATCTATGTACCTAATATTTGTTTAAATTGCAATTTTCTATATCAAAATACAAAAACAAAAAGTGCAATTTTTGCATAATTTTCAAAAAAGTCCATAAAATTCTTGTATTCAATTTATTTTTATGTAAAATAACAAAAAACTAAGTTCACGCAGTAATCCAAGCAATTCCATATGAAAATGTGAATGTGCCCCGCGAAAAACTGACTTTGAAAAATGTTCGCTCTTTTTTTCCAAACTTTGAGACTATCTACTACGTTGACTATTTCGGGTACATCAACGGGATATAGCGCAAAATACGCACAATTACAACATATATCAATCCCTATCCCAAATTTTGTATTCGGTTAAGGGGCCTACAGACCCCACCCAAAAAAACTTAAAAATTTTAAAAACCTAAAATATGTTGTCATCAAAACTCCACTAACCTGAATTTAACTGTTGAAAGTTTGCACAACAACAAAGATGGTGCAGAATTTATCAGCAAAGTTCAATTAGTTTATTTATGATAGAATGAGATGAAAAAGTATAAACGCGCGAACAAAAATTGTAGAAGAATGGGAAAAACCTAAATAATTTTTAGTCGTTTTTCTATGTTCTTGAACTTTGAACAACAATCATGATTATAAAAAGAAACCTATGGTGATACAATTTTTCACTCCATTAGTTTCAAGTCTTTTGAGTTTAGATCTGTAACCAATTTGTTTAAAATATCATTACCACAAAACTTATTAAGGATTTAAGTCAGTTTCAGCCAAGTTAAAAATTTTTGATAACGGCCCATATATAAAATTTACTTTTTTGCCACCCTAATGTTTTGAAATAATTTTCAAGATATGAAGAAATCTGCAGCTTATGGTCTCTAAAATTTAAAAGGTGTTGGTGAAAAATATATAACCACACAAAAAAGATAAATTTAAATGGTTGTTTTATATCTTTCTAAAATTTAAAATATGTAATTTTATTAGATTTTATATTATTATTTATTTTTGTTTATTTTCAATAAACATTTTCGAAGACGTCAAAAAATGTTCATACTCATACTTAAATGAATTATAATTAAGTTTTTAAATAAAAAAAAAAAAAACAATTTGTAGAGCTTAAGTACGAATTCGCCACTAAGTGAGCAGTATAAGACCGGGCCTTAAAATAATTGTCAACTTTTGGGTTTAAAATCGACTTTTCTGCTTTAGTTAGGCCTTAGTTAGGCTGATATTTTTTTAATTTTTGGGATAAATTGCATTTTGGAGGCGCATATCTTATAATAAAATATAAAAAAGATAAAGCGCAGGGAAGCGGAGATTATATTGCGCGTCCAATTAACATAATAACAATTATATTATGCGGAAGACACGAATAGCTATTGAAAGATCGTACACATTTTTATCTATTTCACCCACCATACTACTTAATTCTTTATCAATTTCACCCATCATATTAATATTTTTTTATCCATTTCACTCACCACACTAATTGTATTATTGTGAATAGAAAAACGTTATTTTTTATATTTTTTAAAACAAGTGTTTTTAAATAATTTTTATTTGTTTTTTCAATAACTTTGTTTTTTATTTTTTAATTTTGTTCTTTTCAAATATTTTTAGTTGTTCATCAACTAAATTGTTAATTTTTTTTAAATATATATAAATAAAAATAAAATACCTTGGAAACTATTTACAATGATTTTCATAATATCCAAAATCAAATAAAGAAATTCTTTTAGAAGAATTTACTTTTTAATAAAATTTATATAATCTTAAATTAATAACAATATCTTAGATTGCAGCTAACGATAGATTTTTGAATTTCTTAAATTAGTTTAATATTAATTACAAGTATTTACAATGTTTAGAAAAATTTTACTAGTTGTATGTGGAGTAAAAAAAAAAATAGGAATTAAATACATATTACTTTTAAAGCATTGCACTTTTGGATGACAAAGACCATTAATTAATAATAGTAATGGACATTTTGTTAAAAAAAAAAAAAAAAAAAAAATGAAAATATAAAAAGCTTTGTTTGTTATTTATTACAATTTAAATCGGCAATTTTAGCTAAAAGTTGCACTTTTATATTGATCATTTACGTACAGATTTTAAATACAAATATTAGATTTTTATAAAATGTAAAATTTATATTAAAAATTAAAGTTCATTACGGGTAGTAGTAGAAACAAAGCTTTTATGTTTTTTTTTTTTTTTTAATGGTCGTTGACTTCCGTAGGTAGCATTTTTAAAGAAAATAAATTCTAACGGTCAGAGAAAAAACTGTGTTCACAACCTGAGCAATTTACTTTAGAAGAGAGAATATAAAAGAATTTAAACTTAGATTGTAACTTAAAGAGATAAATTGGCATTTTAAAGCTTGATAAGCTTCAACTTAAATGTTTAGAAATACTTTTTGTGAACGAGGAGTAGGAGGAGAAATTGGCTTTATTGCAACATAATAAGACGAATTGTAGAGGAGTTGTTTACAACTGATACTAACTGCCGACCATTATATGTGCAGGTTGTTCCAGTTCATTATCATAACGTGTAACAGTTACGGGTGTTAGACTATTCTTAAATCCAAAATCATCCACTGAGAGTTTGCAGCTAGGAGCTAGTTCCGTGAATTCGGTTCCCAATCCGAATTCCATATCTAGAAAACCATATTCCCAAGTCGATGCGGCAGAACTTAAATTTGAACTCATACTACTGACATAGGATGATGTAAGTGAATGCGTTGCAGATGAGATGGTTGATAATGTAGTGAAGGTTGCTGTAGTGGTGGCAGATGGAGGAATTGTAGAGGTATTGCACAAACTGCTTGTAGCTGACGATGAAGCCGCTGATGATGATGATTGAACAGTTGTGAAAGTACCACTGATTGCCACGGCCATTGATGAAGAGGAATTTGTTTCACTACCATTTGTTCTAGAGGAAGTTGAGGGTATAGATACGGGTACGGCAGTAGCTGGATTTGCAGGTGGTAGTATTGAGAATAGATCGTTATTGTTGAGTGGATCTAAGGCTGATTGCGATGAGAGACTTAACACAGAGCTCCAGTTAATTGAACGCGTTGAATCGTCATCCGCATAACCGGAATCTGTATCAGATGTAGAGGAGGTTGCTGTCGAAACTGGTGTTGTTGTACTTGTTGCAGGAGATGTCACAGATGACTGCACTTGAGACGAAGTTGATGACGCAGAGGCAGAAACAGGTGGTAATGATATCACAGGTTGGCTTGGGAACGGTGTTGCTCGACCTGAATGTGATTCCCGAAAGGGATAATGATCATATGGATGAAGCGTCGTTGTTACGGATCCTGTACATGTATTCGAATTTGAACTTTGGTTATTGACAAATTGACTCGATGTTGGGGCGGGTTTTTGCAAACTATTTTGAAATGGCGAAGATTCTATACGTTCATTTTGGTAGTGATGTTGCTGATGAAACGCTTGTTGGGCCGTAGATTGTTGTTGCTGTTGTTGATTTTGATACTCAACATTTCCACCTAGTCGACCGCAATTGGGAACTGGCATATAATCTTGATGCTGAGGGTGCAACATAGGTTGTTGTGACTGATGTTGTTGTTGTTGCGCCAGCGGATGATGATGGTGATGGCCATTGCTGGTGTTGTTATGAGAAGGCAATGGCGACTGGATTTGCATGTGGGAATGAAGATGATGATGATACTGTGACTGTGGTTGATGATGAGCTGTGCTATTGTTAAGGTGGTTATGATGTTGCTGTGCTACATGAGCTGCTGCCTGGTGTAATTCTTTTGTCTCAGTTTCAATTTCTCTATCGATTCTCTTCAGTGTATTGCATATTAATACTGATCTATATAAAGATTGTTCGGATACTTGGCGGAAACGTGATAGCTTGAACATGGATAAATTTCGAATTTTAAGACGAATATCTTTGTAGCAGGATTTATTAGCGCCACACCAAGCACCGCGACCATCACAGCAACGTTTCAATGGTAGTCTGGCTTCATGAGTAGTTGGCGTTGCCACATGTAATCCAGCAAATGGTGTGGTCGATGGTGCAGGAACAGTGTTATTTGTAACATTGGATACTGAACTACTGCAACCTAACTCCAGATAAGATTTACCATTTTCGGCACATCTGATTGTTTGTTGCTGGGCTTGAGGTTGATGTTGTTGGGAAGAGTTTTGTTGTTGCTGTGGAGATGTATAAGCGGATTCGGGAGACGCATAAAAACTACTGCTGTTGCCATTGGGCCAAGTAAATCCATTACCATTACCATTACCAACGCGCAAATGTTGAGGGCTACCAGTACGGGAACAATTTTGTTGAGGAAAAGGTTCAGAATAGTAATTGGGTCTAGAGTTATAGCTCTGAGAATTTGTAAAACTATTTCCCATACGCTGATTTTGATGATTTGTTGCTGAAGCTGCAGATGGTGATGATGAATTCGCTGATGGGAATGTATGATATCTCAATGGGCAATACGTGGGAATAATACTTTCTTCTTCTTCGTAGTCATCTTCAAAATCATCATCATCGTCATCTAATTCATCAGCACTAAGCAAAGTAGTGGCAAGGGTTGAGCGCGTTGATATGCTGCCCCAAGGATCGCTAGGTACGGCCACAGCTTGTAATTTGGATATACAATCGACTGGTTCCGGTGCTGAGGTCCAAGGTACACTTGCCACAACCTCCAATTTTGCTATGCTATCCTCTGGTACAGGTGTTGATGATGTGGGCGGTAAGGGTGTTGTAGCATCAACTTCACCAGCAACTGGTATATTTGCGACAATGGCATTTAATACAGGTTTTGTCGATGTAACTTTTGTTCTTGGAACTTCTTTTCCATTTCTAAGATTATACGAAATTGTTCCACATGAAATGTCACAACTTTTGTTTTCGTTATTGTTATTATTATTTATAATAGTATTGCTATTGTTGTTATTGTTGTTTGTTTTAAAACCATTAACGGCTGTAACTTTTTGTTCTTCGACAGCATCAATGTAATTATTATTATTCAATGACCATTTACTGCTCTTTATTGGCGGTGCACAATTCGTATAAGTGTTTGTGTCCTTGCTATCAAATGTAAGATCATGTTTCCGCTTAGTAGCGGTTGTGGCTTGAAGACCCATGGCTGAGTTGACCTAAAATATAAGAAATAGAAAACAAATGTTATTTAAGCTTTTCACTTTTAATAAAGTATGTACAATGTATGTAAATAATAATACTAAAAGGATCATTCTAGGACTTCTAAAGTATCTAAAATTTAAAAGATCCTACCTACTATGGCCTAATCTCTTTTGTTTTTTCTCTTCTACATGCTATAATAATTGTATTCGATTTACCACCAGCAATATTTTAAGTTAAAGAAAGAAATCCTTAAAATAGAGATTTTACATAGAATAAGTCTGATGACGCAGTTGTTTTTCATAAAAATGCTAAGCACTTACATACAACAACAACAAAATCATCATCATCCTCCTTAGTAAAATAAAATGTAAAAATAACTAGTACGTAAGAAGAATTACATTACAGAAGTATTCGTATACATATACTATGTAAGTATGTATGTATGTATGTATGTATGTATGTATGTATGTATGTATGGATGTATTTCAAAATATACAAACACACACACGCACACAATTCACAGAAAATAATAAAAACGAAAATATAATGAAAATGTTTCCATTGTGTTTATGAGTTGCCATATGCCGTTGCCCTGCTGCTGTAGTTTGTTGTATTTTTCATTTTATTTAGAATTTAGGTTTTTTTTCGTTCCTTCGTTCTTTTACGCTGTGTTCATTAAAGGGATTTTTATATTTAAGATACAAATACGGACGGTATTTCAAACAACAGCAAGAAACTGTTGTTCAGGCAGGCAGGCAGGCAAACAAGAAGGCAGAAATATATCCATACAACCAACATTTTACAGGGTGAGTTTTTGAATCGATTCAGTTTTAGTTATTCTACCACTACTGCTGCTACTACTAAGGCTAAGCCGTTATGGCACGGCATGTGTTATTTTCCTTGACGTGCCTTTTTATTTTCCTATTTCTTCCTCTTATTCTTTATGCTTGTTTAGGTTTTATTTTAGCTAATGGTGGTGGTGGTAGTAGTTGCGCTGTTGATAATGATGATGGTAAAATCGAATTTCATTTCATCCCTTACTTAAATTGTAAAGAACAAAAAAAGAGGGCAATTTTAAATATATTATTCGTAAGTCGGCCTAAAAATAACCGAATCTACATTCGAACAAATATTATTTTCCTCTTTTAGAATATCACTATTACAATTTTTTATTAGAAATTTAAAATGTTTTCTATCCCTGTTTGCGTTTTATTTTCTTTTTGGAAAAAAAGAGATGATCAGCAGAGGGTTAGCTCGTTTTAGAATGTTGAGAGGAAAAAGCTTTTAAAATGTTGATGAATTATCAGTTGCGCATGCTGTATTCTTATTACATTATGCACATTTCGGAAAGTTTATTTATACCTGCAACCAAGTAAGTATGTGCTATGGATTTATAAAATCTTATTGATGGTAATCATTATCAAGTACGGTAATGATTAAAGTCTCAACTGCATTATAGTCACAAGACTTGAAGTGTGCAGGTAACTATATTAATACGCAATACATACATATATACATACATATGTATGTATGTGAACATCCGTTCCGAATCATGAAAAAATCGTATAAACTCGCTTAGTGGATGGTCTATTGGTCACTTGGTAGTTTTAGATTTTATTTATGTAAGTGGTTTGCTATCTAACGTACTAAGAAAACGGCCAGATAAAAGGTAGAAAATACAAAACAAAATATTTAATAATAAAAAACAACATCAACTCTATAATAAACTGAAAATCATCATTCTCATTGTTGAAGTCTTCTTTACAACATCAACATCATCATCGTCAACATCATAACCACCATCAAGCCTGTGAAACAGCTTTAGCTTTAAATCTACCCAACAAGCAACAGCCGTGATGGTGAAACCAGCTTTCGAACTTAAACAATATTTTTAAAAAAATATTTATTTCTGTTTTGCCAAGCCTGTTAGCGGCTGAACTTAACAAGCCAGTAACAGCTCGAGTTGAGTACTACCGACTACATATGTACATACATATGTACGTATATATATTAAAAGACTTTAAAATGTTTTTGTTTTTCTGTTTATGAACGATGTTGGCCATCGCTACGATATTAACTTAACAAAAAGCATTTTCGAATCTTTAATACACTGTAAAAAATATATTTTGAATATAACTGGTTTTTAAACATTACACACATGTTTGTATATGTACATATGAACGATCATACATACACGCATACTAAAAGACAAACCTGATTTCTAAAACACCAGCCAGCATCTTTTAAAACAACAATAAATATATGTATTAATGTTATTGTATGTATTTTGAGAATATTTAAAGCTCTATGCTCTCAACTCATCATAAACTTTAGCAACAGAAATCAATGATATTTTTACCATCACCATCGTCGTTGTTATTATCACTAAATATAATCAACAAACTATACGGATGATTATTATTTTTTTTAATATACATACATATGTATTTTAATCTTTTTAAACTGTATGTATGTACGTACGTAAAGAATATTTCAAAATTATTTTAAATACTTTATTCAGGTAGTTTGTAATAAACATTATTATACCTATCAAATATCTAACAAAAACTACCTGTATACAAATCCAAATTTTTGGCATTTCTTAATTATCACTGTTACCTTTTTTAAGTGATTTTAAATGATGAATTAGTCCTAGACGATTTTTAAATTACATATGTATGTACATGTTCATACTAATGATGGGAAATTGAATGTTTGTAAGATCATTAGCGAAATCTTAATAAATATTAAATTGTTAAGCCAAATATAGGGATACCTAAAATATGTGCTCACATAATGATTTTTTTATGAAAATATAGCAAATATATGCGGTTAATACCAAAACATGCTAAATAAAGCGATGCCAAAATTCTTAAATTTTTCTAAAAGGGATAAATAGCTAACAGTTTAGTTCATTTGAAGCCCAGGAAAAAATATGATTTGCATATTTTTGGTTGCTCTGATGATGAGCATTAAAATAGGTTAAAAGACTAAGGCCTAAATAATTAAATTCTCTTGAGTTATACGGTATGCAATTGAAATATTTTAAATTACTATTACTAACATTGTGTGAGAATAACAACAATGAAATTAACAGAGTTAATATTAAAGAATATGTATTTTTTTGTATGATAAATGTAAATGTATTTTGAATAACATAAATATAATATCTATGGATAATATCTTCCCAAGATATTCAAACATATGTATAAGGGAACAATTTCACACAAGAAAAACAATTTTTTTTTAAACAATTACTATACAACTCTACCTTCTACACCACTATCAACCACCTCCAACATGAACTAGCTACATAATTACAAAAATACATATTGTATGTATGTATGTAGATGTGTATGAAGAATATATCACTGTGCATATGATACTATATCTCATCCAAACACATTTAGTTGGCGACGTCGGACCATCAAAACATTAAACGTCAGTCATGTTATAATAACACATGAACTAAAGTTTATTTCTGCTTTAAACAAAGCAACGACGTAACGCAACTTAACTCAAAGTAAAGCAAAAAGGCATTGGGAAAATATAAAAATGAAAAATATTTTCACATTTAAAATGTGTCCATGTGTGTGTATTTATTCCCAATGTATTAAAGCGAACGTACAATATCAACATCAGCAGTCAACCATACTATATACTGGCAACCAACAATTCAACAAACTAAGCAAACAACCGTTCGTCTGTCCGTCAGTCCGACCGACCGACACACAGACGGTCGAAATGCCCGACCTACCAAGTGACAAATACAGTATAAATATACACAGAACAAAAATGTATAGCTGTTTTAAAGCTCTACAATATTTTCAATTAAACATCAGTCTACAAAACGAAATGATGGAAATTTTTTTTAAAGTGTATTTGGAGAAAAAAAAAGCAACCCAACAAACGTAAAAACGCATCTTACTAAATAATAAAATACATACTACATATAACGAAATGATAGTGTACGGGTCCGTTGCCGACAAAACGACGTTGTTCGTCGCCATTGCTGCCGCCATGTCAGCTATCATGGCATTCACTTGGCTCTGTTTAGTTCTCCCCGTATACCTCCTCTGCTCTTTTTCCTCAACCCTCAATAAAATAAAAAAATAAACATACACTCACACAATCATTTCAGTTTATTCGTTTACGTTTATTGTCGTTGTTGTTGGTTGCGTTGTTTATTCGATCGACCGTCCAAACCGAGTGTATGGCAAACAAAACAACAACAAATAAAAAAAATCTACTTAAAAATATACTAAATACTGAAAATATATAAAAAGCAAGAAAAAAAACTTGAATATACACAATGTATGTAGTATTTCCACATCCAATGTTGCTGACTCGTATTAAAAAAAAAACAGTAGAAAAGGAAAAAACTGAACCAACTGAACAATAGCCAGCTAGCAATGAAAGCCAACCAACTAACCAACCAGCCAGGCAGCCAACAAGCACCAGTTCGGAATGTTGGTTATATTATAGCTCTGAACTCATATAACGAGCACAATGAACGAATGTACGAACAAACGTACGGAACGTACGTACGTACTGTGTGCACATTCATATAGACGGACAGACAGACAGACGTACAAATAAATATACGAACGAATGAGACATATAGAAACTACAAAACAAGTAAGATTGCCGTCCGTTTTCGAAATAAAATGAAATGAAAACATTAATCGTACGAATACACGAAGTACAGTCACAGTGTTAAAAATAAAACATAGATGTATACAGAGCGGCACGAAGCAAAGGGGATTTTTTCAATACAAAAGTAACAAAATAAAGAAAGATGATGTAGAGTTGCTTTTAAAACGTTCGAAAACAATTCATAATTAGAGATGCCAGATGTTGAAAAAAAAATATAAATAATATACATGATATTATTCAGAAAATTGAAATTTTGATTGCAAATTATTCAAGATTCATAAAATGAATTATTACTAAAATAATTTGAAAAAATATCGAAATAAATTTTTCGGAATATGGCATCTCTTTATATTAAATTAAATACACTGAAATTATTACAAAAAAAAGGTAAATATTTATTGTGAACGTTGCGCATATTATTGTTATAAAGGCAATAAATTCTTCCATTTTTAAGAAATTCATATACATACATAATGGATTTTAAATTTCCTCCTTTTTTTCTAAAATTTTGAAATTTAAGTGTGATTTCATTTCAAAACCTTTGAGCTAGACCTAAGAAATCATATATAGTACGTATCTTTCATGTGAACATCATATACATATGTATATAAAACTTCAGAGAATCAATATTTAGTTTTGGTAAACATTTTCTTCTTACTTTCTCCCCTATTCATATTATCAATGCTGTAGTATATAACAGAAGTAGTGAATTTACCGTTAACGAAATCTACCCAAATCTATTTTATACATGTATAGGACTGTGTATGTATGTATGGATGGATGTTTTTTTGTGAGAATTGAGTGAATGTTTTGCTATAATATTATTTTCTGTTATAATTTTATAAAATTTATATTTTAAGTAAAGCTGTGTGAGTGTGTGTGTGTGTGCATTTATACATCATCCTTTACAAAATCCTTCTTTATGGTGAGAATGTGTGTGTGTATGTGTGCTGTTTTATCTATAATACATTCTCGTATACAATATAACATTATCCTCCCTTGAGGTGTTTGGTTCATTTTTTTTTCTTCTCACATTTGTTTGTTGCAGTTGTGTTATATTTAAAACCTTATCGTTGTAAAATTGAGGATATTATTCTATATATACATATGTATGTGTGTGTATGTATGTATGTTTGTATATAAAAAGGGAGAATTTTTAAGCAGATGATATTTTGTATGTATGCTGAACAGCTAGCTATTTTGGACTGTATGGATGAATGGATGTGTTGTATGATGTTGGGTGGGTGATGTTCGTTCGTCCTGATGGTCGCTTTATGGTGGTTAAACCTTGGGTGTTATTTCCGTTCAGATGACTATAATGATGTTTATATTAATGTGAATGTGACGGCAAGGGAATGTTTTAAAA
Source organism: Protophormia terraenovae (assembly GCA_951394005.1). Lineage (NCBI taxonomy): Eukaryota > Metazoa > Arthropoda > Insecta > Diptera > Calliphoridae > Protophormia > Protophormia terraenovae. The sequence goes on from OX596073.1 coordinate 2,564,502, forward strand.
GAGCGTATTATACGTTTTAGAAATGTGCAGTGCGCATATACCAAATATAACTTTTTATTCGCCTGTTTAACTGACAGACTGTCGGATTGTTTGACTAACGAATTGTGCGACAGTGCGTTTAAATGACTAACAGATAGAGTATCTTTTCGATTATGCATTTTTGGTATGTTGTTTTATTTTGACGATTATTTTATGATATTTTTTCAGTCCGTTAATATAAATGTTTGCTCTTTAGTCTAAAGCAGTGGGCGATGTAGTATAGATATACATATAAGTAAATATGCCTACAAAAAATTGTTCAGCTAAAAATTTTATTCTAAAATAAATCATACGCTTGTGAATTAAGTATTTCGCTATAGTAATGTAATAATATTTTCATGCGCGTTTACCTTTAACTCCTTACGGTAAACTAATCACAGTAACATTTGTATAAAATCAACAGGTTTTTTGCTTAATTATTTAGTTGCACAATTAATGGCCACTCTATCAGCTGTTGTTCTTAATGTTTGCCTTTAAAGAAATCGCAACGTTAAAATAATTCGTTTTGCAATAAATAAAATACTAACGACTCAATAGTCACCAACCAACCACCCTTTACGATATGTTACTTTCTCTACTATTCTATTCTGTTCTGCATACATTTCAGTGGAGCTTATGGTATCGTAGGAAGGACGTTTGTTGTAAAAAAAAAAATATTTAACAAGAAAGAAAAACACAACATAAAACAAGGACCAAGGAAAAAATACCAAACAAAAAAAAATCGTACCTACAAACAAAAATTGTTTTTAAACTGTGATGATGTTGTTTTACATACATATACATATAAGTGTATATTGAGAATAAAATCGTAGTTTTTGCTACCATTCATGAATATTTTACGCTTCAATATTATTTCCAACAGCAGCCCATTAACCACCCATACTACATACAAACTTGAGCTCTAAAGGAACCATAATCTAACTAACTACATACATACATATGTTTGTCTGTATATATACAGTAGTACCAAAATCGTATGTGATATGATGTTAAAGCAATGGAATCGTTGAATGAATTGTTCAAAAAAAAGAAATGTATTCGAAATCTCTATATTCAGTTAGCTACGCAGTAAAACGATTGTGATGAGTGTTTTAAATTTTCGGCAATCTTAAGATTAACTGACTGACTGACTACCTTGAAATATTTGCATTTTTATGTTATGCAAAAAAAAAAAAAAAAAAAACGTAGTAAAACATCCTGCTCTTCATACAGAAACAGTCAGTTGGTATCATACGTATTATGGTGCAACAACATTAAGCCGCCAATATCTTTACACTAGATATAAAGTTATGACCATGTTATGTTAAATTTTCAATTACCATTTTCATAATCATTATTAACGTCATTAATGTTACCAATTAATTGGTAATTTTAGTGTTCCTGTTAACATAATTTAATGTTTTAAAGACCTTAAAATTTAGCGGTTTTTTCCATTGTTGGTGTTATGCTGCTTTACTACTATGTACTTCCTTCACTGTTGTTAGCAGGAAAGACAAATTGAGACTAAACTGAAGTACACAAATACCGCAAAACAAATTAACCAAAATTCAAGTCGTTTTTTATTATTATTGTAAGCTTATGAGAAAAACGAAAAAAAAAAAAACAGTCGTTAAAATCTTTGTTAGGCAACAACAACAATAAACAGTAAAGCGAACTGTTGCACCAAATGTAATCGAGATGCTTTTGGTTAGAAATAAGGTAGTAAGTACAAGTGAAAGAGTTGTTTGACTGCTGTTGGTGCTGTTGCATGGTTACTGGATTTTCGCTGATAAAGTAAGAAGACAACCAACCCTTAAGGGTGCTGTTGGCTGGCTGGTTGGCTGACTGGTTGGTTTGAATGAATGTTTTGGTTATTATTGCCACTAAAGAAGAGTAAGAAAAGTAGACGTTGACAAGTGTTGTATGCACTGTTGCAAGTAAGTAAGCAACCGCCAACAACAACGCCACCATCACCACAACCATCAATACACATATGTATGTATGTTCGTGTATCTATGTATGTACAAATGTATTTAACTCGTATAGGAAGTTAAGAAGATGTGTTTTTCTTTTTTTGCAAGCAATGCAATTTATTGTTTGTTTCTTCATTCATTCTTCTTATGTTGTCGATGATAAGAATAAAAAACAATAGTACAAGGCGCAAAAACAAAATAATAAATACACGTTAAGTAATGAAAACAAAAGAAGAACCAAATATGTACATATGTATGTATGTATAAAATTTGCAATAACCACGTGCTATTTGCAATTTGCATATGTATTGTCTGATGACAAAAACACTGACTTTGCAGGCTCTATAGTTTAGGATTAATAATAAACCTTTGGGTTATATAGCAACACTGTCTAGTTATTTAACAGTTATTCGTATTTCTTATTGTAAAATTATCCAAAATGGTTCTAGTTTTCCTTCACATGTATTTTGGTGATTATATAAAAGTTTCGTTTTAATTTAGGTGTAATTATCAAAACGGTATTATAGAAATTTTACTTAAATGTTCGTATGACTTTAATTAATTTAAATGGTATAGATAGTCAGAACGTTTTTGATTCGATTTTGTCGAATCATATAAATTAAGTTCTAAATTTGTAGGAAGTTTGAGTTCTATAAGAGAAATACAAAAAGTCATATATAAGAATTGGTGCTCGATACTGTGAAATAAATTCCAAATGAAATAAATCCCGGCAAGATGAAATATGTAACTACCAAAGTTTTTGCAATACAATTTTATTATAAAATAATACCCAGTGGTTTGAAACTTACTTAATTTTTTTCTATGACAAGTTATTTCATAATGAAGTAACTCCCAAATAAAATAACTTCTAACAAAATTATGTTCAAAGTTATCTCATGTCTTTTTAAAAATGTGAGTTATTTAAATTTTTTTTGGTCCCGTACAAAAGGTATTTAAAACACTTCTCCTCTGTGATATTTAAAGCTCCGGCTTCGCTAAGTAAAGCATTTCTAAGTAAAGACGGCTTTAAAAATATCTTTCAACTTTTAAACTGTAAGATTTCAATTACTTAATTCGATATTTTAAATTGGGTATTATTTAATTTTTTTAGAACTTATTTCAATGAAAGTTCTCTTCATTAAATTTTATACTTATTTCATTTCTTTATTATTACAAAAGTCCCTATTAGGAATTATTTCATATTCCCTTTGGAAGTTATTTCATTTCCTAAATTTGGGTTTTTTTATTTCTGCTAGGATTTATTTTATTTGAAGTTATTTAATTGGGTGTTATTGCACGGTATCTTAGTGCTCCAGTTGTAAAGTTGAAGTTAGTTTAAGTAATTAATTTATCCATCAGTTGGGAGTTTAGTTAACACATTACAAAGGAAGTTGTTATAAAATCGAAACAAGCGATAATAAATAGAGAATATAAAATATAAGGTTAGTAAAAATATAAGGTTACTAAAGTTTAGTAACAAAATTTACGGTACCTATATAATTTGTTTATACTATGAACTTTTTTGGAATGGACTAAATTTTTAGAATGCTTCCCTTTACTGGGCAAGATGTGTTTATGTTATAGAAACCTTTAAAATGTTTTTTTTTTCATTTCATATGGGAATCATTTTGACAATTTTATTAAGTATATATGTATATAACAGGAACACTTAAAATGATATAGTAACCACTAAAGCTGAACGATTCCTGTTAACCCTCTATAGGAATTATTACAATTTGTTTTGATGATATGTTTGTTGAAATTTAAATTGCAGACTGTTAAATTTAGTGTGTCAATAGTAAATTATATTTCCTAGATTATCCATTAGTCCTATATTAATACATAATTCTCTAATCAATCTAATAATTTCAATTTAAATGAAATAAATGTAGTTAGGTATTATAAGTAGTAGAAATTATTCCAATGGGGGGATAATTGAAAAAATGCATCTAGATACAAGAGTATCTGTTAATAAACGTTGACACTTACCTCTGTGCACATTGTTTTATTAAACCTTATGAATAAATCCACAATACTATCTTGTAGGCTTTGTGGTGTTGCAAAGTGGAAAGATCCCTCCAATGTTAGGTTGTCCACTTTTAATAATTTTGTTGTTTTGTTTTTGTTTAATGGCAAATTTTAATTTAATTGTTTTTGTTTTGGCTGTATGTGTTGGTGTATGTGTATGTGCATGTAAGTTTATTACAGTAAAAAACATACATTCAGGTATAAACAATAACAGCACAGTTTTTGACAGTTAATTTTTGACATCTTTTCTTTTTTGTTTTTTTTTTTTTTCACTTAATTGTTTAGTATCTTCTTGCGATTTCTTTTCTTTTTTATTATAATTTCTGAACTTTGTTTTATTTCACTTTTTAATGTCTTATTTTTGTTGTTTTGTATCTTCTTATCTGTCACATCACATTCACATTTGTGTTGTATTGTATTTAATTTAGTTTATTTCTTTATTATTTTTCTTCTTGATCTCAATCATTAGATTAGTTAGTTATTGAGTGAGTGAGTGGTTTGGTTGATGATCAATGTGAGTGCATGTACAAAAATTAGTTGTTTGTTGTTGCTTTTGATCAATGGATCTTATATGAATTATTTCAGTTGTTGTTGTTATATTATTATTGGGTTGGTTTATTGAATGGCTGGTTATGGTTTGTTTTGATTATGTCTTTCTTATGCGCGAAAATTGTTTGTTTTATTGTTTTCATTTATGTTTTTCTTTTTGCACAAATATATATTTTTTTATTTAGTGTCAACAAACCAAATACTTTACAGGTAGTTTTAATTTAATGTAAACAATTATTTGACTTTGTTACTTTTGTTCTGGGAAAATAATAATTTTTCTATTTTAAAAAATCACAATTTTTGTTCGCCAACTTTTTTAAATTATTTTTTTTATATTTGTAAATATTTCTTTTGTAAAATTTTATAGTCGTATTTAAACAAAATTTCTTTTTAATCCCAGCTTTTTAAATCTAGGAACTTATTTGTTTTATTTTCAAAATGTTTCACATAAAAATTACAAAAAATACGCGCTTTTTGAATGAACGACTACGTCAAAAAAGTTTATGTGCGACCAGCGAGCGAGCGAACGAACGTGTACTTAGTCTACCATAGTAAAATCAGAAATAACCAGTCGTTGTGAAAGATATGTGCACCAGAGTCTTGAAGCGGCATACAGACCTCTAGTTGTTGTGTTTTTTCTTCCCTTCTTTCTACCTCTCTACCTTCCCTCGTTCCCATCAATATAATATAAATGTGTTTGCCTGTGTTTGTGTGTATCTGTGTGTGCTCGATGATGGCTCTGCTATATAGACGACTACACACAAAGGAAGTCACTAAGCAATGCCAAATGTTAGAATGCGAAGGCATTATGGTGTGCGAATGAAAGAGAATGATGTCATACGCTCAGTAAATGGTTTTTGTTTGTGCTTCTTTCCTACATAATACATGAGTTCAGCAAAAATTGTATTTCAACTAAAACTTACATAAAGCAAATGCACAGAGTTGAGCTACAAAACAATAAAAACGAGAGATTTCATATAAAATTTGTTGTTTCACGAGAGTGCGAGTAATGGCCCTGGGTTGCCATATTTTTTTATTTTTTTTATTTGTGTTCAATGTTGAAATGACAAATAAAAACGAACGTACCTTTACAAGAATATAATGAGGGGCAACATTTGAGATCTATAGTAGATCGGGTATATCAGTTGTGCTTGCTATACAAAATTTTGCGCAGTTTACACGATTTTAGCTATTTTTTATATCCATACATACATACGTATGCATAAAATGTGTGTATATTCTTTACTAAACCAAACATCTCCATAAATTCAAGAAAGAAAAGAAAAAATTTTGTTAATTCTTCTTATTTTAAGTCTGTTGTATTTTGAATTTACCCAGCCCACAAACATTTGCAACAATTTTTACTTACACATTAGAGTGTCCCGTGTTTAAAAAAATTTTAAAATTGGTCTTCAGTTCCCTACCAGCGATTGAAAAATCATGGGTCCCATACATTTCGGTAAAAAAAGTTTTGATTTTTTAATCGAAATGGGTATTAAAAAATTCGTAATTTTATGCTGGTTATAGAAAAAATATTTAAAAAATTTTTTCCACGGGATTTTGTTTCGCTAGAAGACTTTTAAAGGCATTTAGATGAACAATTTTTTGGAAAAATTTGGAAAATTATATATTATCAACAGTACTTACTACAATGAAAATTTTTAATATCTTAGCCATATGGGGAACAAAATTATAAAATTTTTATAAATTTTTTAGGAAAAATATCGAAAATGTTTTTTGCATGATGTACTAAAATGACACTTTATATACCAAAATTTTTGCAAAAATTTTTTAGAATATTTTTCTTTTTTTTTTTTATATTTTTTGGACGAAATGTTATAGACCCGTGTCTATCAATTTTTTAAATATTTTTCCCATATTAAGCTAATTCCTACGCATCGTTTGAGGGGTCTTCCTACAAAATTTTTGTCTACGGGACACTCTATTACACATGTATATTGGTTATCGTCTGGAGAATATTGGGATTGCTATTCAGCAAATTCCGTTAACTTATAACGAAGTTATAACTAAGAAAAAATTTGGTTAATTCTTATGATTTACATTGTACATTGTATGTTGAAATTGATTTTTCCCAGCCCACGAACATTTGCAACAATTTTTACTTACACACATATTTTGGCTATCGTATCGAAAATATTGGGATTGCTATTCAGCAAATTTTGCTAACGAATAACGAAGTTACAACTAATTATCAAAAAAAAAAAAAAAAAAATCATATGTACGCGAGCGAAGTATTATGTCCTATTCGTTTTTTTTTTTGTTAATTCAATTTAAACCATTTTACAATCGTAAATTGTCTGACAGTACCAACGCAGAGTTTGTGGACTATAATTAGATACGAGCAGAATGCAATACATATATTTTGTACAGCTACACACTTCATCAGCATTCGTGTTGTCTTATCCATTTAGATACATACGTTTTTTTTAAATAATTTTTTGTCTTTTTCAAATAAAATGGTTTCTCCAGTCCTTAAAAAATACATTTTTTTTGTAACAAATTAACATAAAAAGTTTTTTTTGGACAAACGCGTCCAAAAATTCAAGACCTTCGCCCTCTTTTTCTCTTCGTATAATTTCTATAAGTCTTCTTTTAGGTACATTATAATCCCATTAAATATCGTTTGAAAATTTACCGAAAAACGTAATTTTTTGAAAATTTTCCGAATAGTTCTTTTTAACATATAAATCGAAAATATTTAAATTTAAAATGACATTATAGTTTCCTGGTGTTGTAATTTAATCTTAAGGTAGTTCTTCCATCTTGATGGTGACACCTAAAAAATATGAATTTTTATTACAATAAATAATTTTAGGTATCAAAAAAGGGAATACAGTGAAGTTTATTACATAATTGTAATATAAAATATTTTCCTATTTCTTGGAAAACTTATGATCAAACCAATAATACCATTCCCAAATAACTGTATTTAAATATCCCAATGAAAAACCAGAAAAGAGTTCCTGTTTTGAAGAAACAGGCACCCGTCTAACTTAAAATGCTTCGTATGGGCGCAACCTTTATTTCGTGTTCATATCTTTTATGGTTACCCTTCAGTTGAAACATAAACAAAATATTTGTATACCCACCATCAAAATAATGGGTGGTATATTGATTTTGTCATTCCGTGTGTAACATGTCGAAGGAATCATTTAAGACCCCATAAAGTATATATTTTCTGGGTGCTGGTTAGATTCTGAGTCGATCTAGCTATGTCCGTCCGTCTGTCTGTTGAAAGCAGGATAGGGCTCGAACGGGGCACAAATATTTATCTTATATAAGGTTTGTTTGGTATTGAAAATGGGCATAATCGGTTAATAAATAAAAAAGTTATGGGCTAAAAACTAGAAACACAGGGTGTCCGTTTCATACATTTCTGCAAATATCTCTTAAACAAAAGCATGTACGACAACGAAATTTTGTATAAGTAGTGTGAGGGTCGATATAAAATTGGAAACCAATAATGGGTGTGGTCCGCCCACTTTACCACCCACCTCCCATATAAGGTGAAACTTGTGTTGTGAAATTGTGTTCAAATAGTTCAGGACCAATGTAAACTCGGAAATAAAAAATGGGCGTGGTCCGCCCACTTTACCACCCACCTCCCATATAACATAAAATTTGAAAAAGTTGATGGTGGGTACTTAGATTCGGCCGAGCCGAATATAACATTCAAGCTTGTTTTAACTTTAAAAACACACACGAACTAAATCCAAGGGAAAGGCAATTTTGCATATCTGAAATGTTGCTTCAGTTAATGTGGATCCATTATGATAATCTAAAGCGCAATAAATCGTATATGTATGTGTCATATAAAATGAGCTATTAAAACCAAGAGAAACGATTACAGAACAGTTTTTATGACAATATAAAAGTCCAAAATATTCCGTCATGAAACCGCTCAGTCTTATGTTGTGCGACCAGAAAATAAAGCTTTGCGAAGTTTTACTCTACCCACTGAATAGCCCATATATTTCCCCTTTTGACCATTATTTGTGACCGTCGTAACACTAGATATGGTGCAACCTTGTTAATTTTACAATAGCGATTTATCGCGAAAACCGGATTCAATTCAAAAAAGGTACTTCATTATTATGAATTATTATGCATCCGAATTGACTGAAAGATCACGTGCCGCGAAAAAAATTTAATTTTGTAAACCTATATTATTTTTTTAATTACTTCTTTTTGTAATTAATATGAAATTTTGCTTAATATTTACTAGTTTGAAGTTATACTTTTTACATAAATTAAAACAATCTGACAGTTTGTCCTTCTGTGATTTAAAAATTTATCGTACAGAATTCGTTGACTCTGACAGTTTTAAAATAGCTCATATTTTTCGGCCTTAAGATACTTCTCAAGGATTTTATTTCCAAGAGATTAATTTTTTGTCTTGGCTAAGTTTGCCAGTTATGTCCAAACAAATATTCCTCGATATGCTTTCATTCGGACAGATTCTTTTTCGTTAATAGCTACGGTACTTATTTACAGAAGAATTCCAAAACTAATAGAGTCCCAATAATTAAGTTTAAGTTTAATTTAGTTTGTTTTTTTAAATATAAATGTTGAATAGGGAATTGATAAAGCATTTTCAAGGATTTCAGATTTTAAATCTACAATTTATAGTTGCTCGAATTTACTATACTCCCTTTGATACTTAATTCCCCCTTTTAATGGTGCGCATTTGAGTTTTCTATAAGTTCAAAAAAAAAAAATATTGAAGCATGTGGCAACTCAAATTTCTGTTTTTTAACATGCGATGTATTCATAAGTTGTATGTGTGTGTGTGTGTGTGTGTATACATGTTGTGTGGATGAATTGTACTGTATTGTATTCAGTTTGTGAGCACTATAATGATGTCGGGGGGGAACTATTTGGGGATTTTGTGGGTATATGTATGTGTATATGTGTGATGTAGTGTTGTTAGTTTTATTATTTGGATTCATTTATGTATGTGCTTATTTCCAAAGAGTGGGGTTTTTATATTTCACATACACACACTCATACACTTGCACACGTGTGTGGAATGTTGTCAGTTGGGATTTTTTCATCTTTTTTTGTATTTTATTTTATATTTTCTGTATGCTGATATTCGTTCGTTCATATCGTCGCATAAAAATCCATATATATTCGTACAAAACTATGTCGGTATAGATGTATATTATTATGCTATAGTTTTTGTTGTTTTTTGGTTGCTGTTGTCAGTTTTTAGCCTTACTATAAGATGACTACTTGTACTATAGCGTTGATATGGTGGGATGGATAGATGGATGGATGGTTGGTTGGTTTGTTGGATCGTATGAGTTACTTTACTCTATGCTGTTGTTGTTTTATTTATTTTTTATTTGTTTTATGTGTTTAAAAGCAAAAAATAAAGCAAGCATATTTGAATTCATTTCTTTAAAAGTCGAATGATGAAGTAACTTGTATAAAGACAAGATACTCGAACTCGAATGTTGATTATACCTACTGTATGCATGAATGTGTCTATGGTAAAGAAAAGCCAAGACAACCATCCAACCAGCCAGCTAGCTATCAAGCAACAACTACGATTAAAAACGACTTGGCCGAAATATAAAATAATAATAATAAAATAATAAAAAAAAAAAATCATCGGTTATTTGGTTTGTTGGTAGTTGAAGGCAACGCTGATTGTTGTGTGCCGTGTTTTGCTGGGCCGTACCGTGCGATTTTTTTTTATACTAAAGCGGCTAACAAATGAATATTGTAGATTGTTGGCTGGCTGGCTGACTAGTTCGTTGTTTGTTTTTTGATTATTACGATGGTCTGTTGGTTGTATGACGCAGTCTTAAGTGAATTTTGCCTTGAAACATTTTTTGAACTTATTTATGTTTTCAACTCATTTTGAAAATGGCCACAAATAATTTAAACGAAAATACAATTTTAAATAAAATTCGTACCTAAAAACCATCAACTGAAGTGGTTGTAGGATGGATGGTTGGTTGGTTGGTTTGATTGTTGGCTAGTTTGTTCGTTAGTTCGAGTGCCAATTTCTTCGTAATGGGGGAAGAAAAATCTTTATGTTTGACCATTATCGAAATCTTTAGTGGGGTTTCTTTGATGATCGTTCTTTGCAATTATGATCACTGTTAATGTCGTATTCGCAAATCTAAAAAAGCATTTTTTCTTCAATCAGCTGTTCTTCAACGACAGTGACAATGATGATGTTTGCCGTTGTTTAGACAATGGCCATTCGTAAACAACTAAACTTGAGATTATTTCGGTTTCACATTCATATTAATAAAGGATAGAGGGTTGTATGTATGTCTGTCTGTTTTTGAATGTTTTAATTTTCTGGTAAATACAAATGCAAGACTGTCTGTCTGCCAGCCTGCCATTTAGCTAAGAGACCATTGCTAATGATGTTGTTGATGTGTTGGAGACTTTTATTTATCAATGCTATTAACTTAACAGTTTAGATGTTGGAGGTGGTGAATGTGAGAGTGTGTCTCTGTGTGATGTTTTAACGAAAAAGGGTTTTGTGTTTCCTTCCTTCCTTTCTTGTTTTGACTTTTGTACTTTATGATTGCAGTGCGCCTTAATTCAACGTACTCAGTCAGTATCGCGGAAAATAATAAAATATTTGAGATTGAGAATAGCCGTGTATAGTGTGTATTTGCGAGAGAACGAACTAACTGTTACTTAAAGTACGAATAATGTACTTATGTACATGTATGAATAACGTTAACGTAAGAAAAACAGCCAGGACATACATAATTTTCCTATTGATGCTGATGCTGTTGGTGATACTGATGTTGTTGGTTGGTTGGTGTCTGAATATGGAATTGTAACCATATGTGCGGGTGAATTGATTGTTGAAATTGTACAACATGTGCGAAGCGTCGTGAATACTCCCTTCATTCTTCTTTTTTAGCATGAAAGTAAAATGTTTCTATTATATTTTGTGCTCTTAGTTGAATCCTTTACTTTCCTCCCACTCCTTAAAATTACTCTTTAACGATTGACTATTATTGACTGGCATGACATTGAGTGCGTATATGTGTATGTTTGTAAGTTAGGCATGCATTTTTGTGAACAAGGCGAATGAATAGTGGTTCTTCATGCTTAGAGAATCAATTTTTAAACTGTTGCTTTTCGTCGTTGTCTGTATTTGGGTTTGTTTCGATGGAAATGAAACATCTGTTGTTCTATGAAAGTTTGTTTCTTAAGTTCTGATGATGATAGCTTAGCATGTCACTTGCACAGTGTATGTTGCAATGACCATTTATCTGTTATTTTAGTTCGTTTCAAAAGCTTATTTAGTTAACTAAAGGAACTTTTAGATTGAATAAATTTACTAATTAAAAAATGAGAAATAACACAAGAACAAATACATTTTGGAAAAAAATATATTAAAAAATAATACATACATATTTATTTTAAAAATAGCAGTTTTGTTTTCTAGAGTAGTATTGATGACTGTTATTATATTTTCTGATATGTTTTAATCAAATTTTGAGGCAGTTTTTTTACATTGATTGAAGCATTTTAAAAACATGAATTTTTATTAAAGTAACCCATTTCTTAGGTATCGAATTTATTTTGATATAGTGTATTGCAATGAAGTTGAAAATTAAAAGACGACAATTAAAAAGAGAACATTTTGTTAAAAAAAAAAAAAATGTGGTTTTGTCTCGAAATGGCTATAAAAAACTTGTAATTTTGAGCTTGTTATGAAAATATGAAAAACATTTTTGATCCATAAACCGTAATGCCAAAAGTTCGATATTTTATTTTGCAAAATAGATAAAAATTGTTTAATTTTGTCCTCTAGTGGAATTAAATCTCATCGAAAACAATTTAAAAACATTTTTTCTATAATAAGTTGTAAATTACAACATTTTTGAGACCTATTTCGCTAAAAAAATCGAAACAGTTTTTTTCACAATGTATCAGATTGAGATTTTTAGTCGCTGATAAGGAACTAAATATCAATTTTAAAATTTGTTTTTGCTCATCAATACGCATCGTTTAAGGAGTCTTCCTAAATCGAAATCTCAAAAAAATATTGATAAGAAAAAATTTTAAGATTTGTTCTATCATCGTCGTAAATGGCCGTGTAGTATCCTCGTAGGAAGTTGAAATTTAGAAAGTATGACCTAAATGATATACCCTTTTCTATAATATTTGGCGTAGAAACATGAAATTAAAGCTATAAGATCCTAAGTGAATGAGAATCATTAAAAGAGACTTTGTGGTACTTTTTCGTTATTCTAATATTACTCTTTTAATTTTTTGTAATAATTAACCTAGAAATATAAAATTAGAGATATATGGTTATTTACGGATGAGAATTCTCAAGCACTATTAGTCATATTCTTCTATACTAAAAAATAATAATAGAAATATTTTGGAAGTTTTTGAACTTTTGAACGTTAAAGATGTAAACAACTGGTATTTTATTGGCACCCTACAAACTTTCTAAACAAAAAACATAGAAATAAATTTAAAATATTATCTTTATTATCAGAAATATATCAAAAATTATTTTATTTTCATAATTTGCTGTACTTTTTGGTACTTTTTAAGTAAGATATTTAAAAAGTTTATTGCTGTTAATGCCGACGGAAGTTAGTTTAAATTTGTTATATATTATGGTTTTTATAAAAAATTTCCGTTAACGAAGTAACGGGTTTACAGCTCGTTTGAAAATAAAACATTAATGTGGAAATATGGGTTTACAAAAAATTATTAAAAAGATCAGCCCAAAAAATCAAAGCCAATACATTGTATTTTCTTAGGGAAGGGAGAAGTATTTTCGAAAGCACTCATTCACCTATATTTCTGCGTTAATTGAACCATTTGTTAGTAATAAAGGGCTGTCCCGGACCTGCAAATGGCTTGACAAACCAAAAAATTTCCTGGGATTTTTGATTTTTTTTTGGTACACAAAATTTTTTTTGCCGCATTCCTTCTAGCATCTGCAATATAAAATTCCTGGCCAAATTCCTCCAAATTCTTGCTTACGTTTCTATTAGGAACTTTTTGTACATTGTACTTCTTCAGGCTACATTTCCTTTCAACTTTTCTGATAAAGATTCAAAGCAATTAACTTTCTGTCACACTTTTCTTCCAGAGATGTGATGAAGTCTGAAAATATTATTCTTCCACTACTGTATTCTGTGACACACCTGCCTTTCTAGCAATTATTTTTTATGACCGATGTCAGATGTTCAGAAATACATTTCTACTATAATAGCATTAAAAAATATTATTATTTATGGTGAAAAGGGCTTTCGTTCTAATGACATTTAAATCAATAAAATCTTCAAAAGATGTGTATAGTTAAAAATCCATAGCAAAATATTAAGGTTTTTAATAAAATTAAAATTGTGAATAAAATCGAACTCTTTTAAAATTTAAAACATATTAAAATAGATACACCCTTAAGATATGTCAGATTAGTCCAATATTTGACTACAAAGACGTTACCACTTTATAAAATATTTTCTAGCTCTCCATTTTAATAGTAAAATATTTTTTCTTATCATTAATCATAGCTAACATTTTATCGAATCTTGTTTGACGCTGTTTGATCTTACAAGACATTTTGCAAGATCAAAAAACCTTAAACATTTTTTTGATAAAGTAGTTGGTCAAATATTTGTCAAAAGTGAACATAGTTTTAGTTTTTATCAGAACATTTGTATCTTATGAAATTGACGTGAGGACAAAATTTCCATTTTTCTTTTTAACAATAATGCTTCTTCTTGAAGCACGAAATAACTTTATAAATAAAGAAGCTGCTATTGACCAAATGTACTTATGGTAAATGAAGAGCTTATGAAAAGTCCTGTGTGTTTTTGAACAACTTTTCAGAAGAGTGAAAAAACATTGTTTTTTATGTAAGCCAAAATTACTATATTAAAAAAAAAATATATATATTAAAATTAAAAACTGACGATTAATGAAGTCGATGGTGTAATAAAAATTCACACTATTACACATTGGACTTTTCGTCAGCACTTTGATAATATGCTATTACACAGATGGACAAAATAAAATAATTATCTGCGGCACGGGGTATTTCAGTAAATTCGGATACACTATATTCATAAGTACTAAGACTATAAATTATTATTTTGTTTAAATTGACTCTGGTTCTCGCGATAAATCGGTATTTGTAAATTTAACGAGGTGGAAAAAGAAATTTTTATTAGATTAAATATTTTCATAACTGTTGAGCTTATTAAAAAATGATGTGAGTTTAATTTGAAGGTAATTTACTTAAATTTTTTTGATATTTCACTGACCCAATTCAGACAAGTTCTTGAGATATGCTTCTAAGGAGTGCGATCAAAAAAATCTTAACACACGTTTTGCCTCATAACTTTTTTCTGAAGCAATATTTAACTTTTTTTTTTGATCTAGTTATCAGTGAAAAATATATCAGTGATTATTTTTAATGACAACCATGTTCATTTGTTTTAAGTTTGATCAAAATGAGTGGCGAAAATGATGTATGTGCTATAAATTAATAAAAAATTAAAAAAAAAAAATCATATTGGTCCTACAATAATTGGTCAAAGAATTAAATGTCCGCTGTCAAACTGTTTTCAAGATTATTGAACAGTATCAGGAGAATTCGACCATTGATAGGAAATAGGGTTCGGGAAGAAAAAAGGTCCACATGATATTGGGGGGCCAAGAAAATTGAAACATTATTGAAGAGAACTCCAAACACATCTGATAGAAAAGCATCCCGATTAGCTCAGAGCTTTGGCTATTTGGTGAGAAAAGTTAAAGCTAATGTGAAGTTAAGAACATATAAAGTCCTAAAAGTTCCAGACTGGAATGCTGCAAAAAATTTAGAAGCCAAGATTGGGGCACGAAATTTAAAATCAAATTTCATACAAAAATACTTATGTTGTATAAAGAACGATGAAACTTATGTACTGGCAGATTTTTTTCAGCTTCCGAGTTAAAAATTTTATATTGTTGATGCTCAAGGAAATGTTGACGATAACTTTAGGACCGAAAAGCTGATGAAATTTCCTAAAGAATTCGTGGTGTGGCAAGATTTATGCAGTTGCGGCAAAAGGAGCAAGTCATTTTAACTGAAAAATCCCGTGACGCAAAATCAGGGTTTCCCTGTCATATCTTCCGATCTTACTAAATATTTTTATTAATATCTGTTTGCAATTTTGAACCTCTGTTTAATTTTTAAAACTATCTGTTTTATATACAAACAAATTAGATCAAATTCCTAATTGTAAAATCCCATCTTGTTTAAAAACTATATAAAGTAGGTTTTAAAATTAAAATTCAAAAGCTTTTTTATGAAATATAAAAAGTGATTGATTTTTTATATGAACTAACTAACAAAGTTCAATGTTTAAAGTAATTGTACCGCGAATTTCTTCTTCTTTTCTGTGCCAAAAATTTACATAAATACAATATGTAAGTAAACAAACCTATTGTTAATATTTTCACACAGTAAGTAAGTATTAAAACTGCGTTTAAATATTCTTACTAAGTATTATGTCATAAAATTTCCAACTAGACTAAGAATATCGTAAACAATAAGTAATGATGTTGTTATTTTTGTTTGTTAGTATTCCATTAGTCATCTCCGATTGTATTGATAAGAACTGATAATAATGATAACAAAAGCTATGGACGTCTCATTAACACAGGGAACTCTCTACTTAAAGCAATAAAACATAGTCTTAATACAATGCAACTAACCAACCAACATCATTATCTTCATGGTCTCAGATTTTCCATCAACAACACAGAAAAATACACTTTCTTAAATATCTTACTAAATATCGTCATCATTATCATTATCATCATTACTTGTATAATAGTTGCGTTTTTTTAAGACTTATTGTCGTGACGTAAAATCCAAAAATGTTTTATTTATTTCTGATTTTTTTTTTCTTGAAATCCACCTGTGCAATTGGATTCTAGGCAATACAGTAGAGAGTTTTTTTCACGATAAATATCCGCAATACTATGAACGGAAAAACAACTACAAAGACCCTGATAAAATACATTAAATGAGAGTGATACATACGATGTTGCTCCTGAAACATTTTTTTTTTTGTTTTTGGCAAAAGAAACAAAATAAATAGAAAACTAAATTGAAGAGATCATTATGATTTGCTAAAGAATGTAACAACTACTTAAATATTCTTTTTTTAAGTTTAACAGTACTGTATTTTGTATGTTGGGAATTTTCACACAATACGAGTAGGATCTGTATATCTCTTCTCAATGTTAATATTATTTCCGCTTTATAAAAAAAACATTTGTATTTGTATGTGTGAATTTTAAGGTTCCTGCTCTCGTAAGTTTTTCATAAAAATAACAAAATCAACAACAAAAAGTAGAAGAAGAAAGAAAACATGTTTACTTTTAAATAAATGAATGATTGTTGGCTGAATGTTTTTTTTTTTACGAAAAAAACAAAAAAATAAAAAGTTATTACTCTTTTCCTTAATCTCTTTAACTCTCTCCTTTTATTTAGGAAATTCATTCTCTTTATTGCAATAATTGCTCTTTCTGTTTCGTTTTTTATTTTTGTTTTTAATTTTTTTAAATCGATCACCTTGAATATTTATTTTTGTGCGCGAATTTGTTTTGTTCACTGTCTACACAGATACAAACAAATACACATACACACACCTGTACATTTCTTTGTAAAGCGATAATATTGAATTTAAATAAAAACAATAATAAAAGACTCAGAACAATGACAACAACAACAACAATTGGCATATAAACAGTACAAAATAGCGTTTAATTTCTTGTTGCTTGGAGTTGTTTATGTTGCCAAAGCTACATATTACTATCACTGCTATTTAAATTGCCGATAATGTTGCTGTTCTGTATATGATGTTGTGGTATTTATTTCATACAAATTCGGCTTAAATGTTAAGTTTTCAATAGAATGAAATTATGAAAATTATGATTCTGTTTTTTTTTCTTGCTTAATTAGCCTCGTTGAGTTGCAACCAAAAGAAATATAAAACCTGATAAAGAAAGGAAGAAAAACATAAAACCAAACAATAATTTTCATTCAAATTGTTGAAATCATATAATACGATGAGAGTTGTAAATGAAATTAAAAAAGCACACAGATTCACACAAAAACTTAAATAAAGAAATAATAACAGCAACAACAACAACATCATCAGCAGCAGAAAAAGTTATAACAACACATCATCAGTAATATCAGCAGCGGTTTGAACAACAACTTTAGAAACAACATCAACTACTACAACAACATTAACAAAAAAAAAAAAAAAAAAAATGAAATAAAAATTATAATGATGAAAAAGTATATTAAACCAGTTGAGTTGAATTTAAGTTCAGTTCACTATTCATTCGTTTCATACATTTCGCCTGCTTGCCTGCCTGCCAGTCAGCTCGTTTCGTTCGTTCATTAATTCGAAATTTTCATTTGAAACTTATTTTTTTATTTTTTTGTTGTTTGTATTTTACTTTTTTGTTCTCATTACAGTCTGTGAAAAAATATTTTTTTTTTATACATACATATATATGTACATATTTTCAATTTGTTTATGTTATTTTCGTTGTAGTTTCAGTACATCATGTTTTGTGCTGTGCTGCATGAAGTGAAAATATCACAATCTACCACCTCATACATACATACATACACGCATACAAAAAACTTACTAAAAAAAAGAGAAATAGGTATGTATGTGTGTTTTATGTATACATAAATGTTAAAATTTTTAGTTATATATGTACGTTTGTATGTATAAATCTATGTATATGTACACAATTAAGTGTATGTATGTGTGTAAGTATAAACCACTTGGTTACATTCAACCAAACATTTGTTGTAATACTCGTATCTCATACAAAAACCAACACAGATACACTCTCAATGTGTGTATATCAATAACGTATTGTACCTTCGAAAAACCATGACATTTCAGGGCCTTGTTATAAGATCTGTCATGCTAATAAAACAACTGAAACTCCTTTAAAGTTGACTGTTTTTGATAAATCCGGAATATCTTTTGAATGTCTCGCGTTTAAAACTATTTCCCCAAGATCAAAGATGGGTGATTCCATGCAAAAACGTATAGCAATCACATTTGAAATCTTCAATTTCAATGAAATTCATTCACTACATTCGTAGTGTTTCTGAAATCATAGGGCCAGGGCTATTTCCAGTCCAAAAATATGATGGTTTGAAAAATGAGAATAATTTCTCAAAGGTATACGTGTTTAATAACTAATAAGGTATTCACTCAAATAATGTTTGTTCGATTAATCGATAAATTAAAATCAAACTATTCGATTAAATTAAAATCTATAATTTTGAGTAAAAATTTATTTGAGTAAATTATGTCGATTAATCGAATAATTCAAATAAAAAATATTTTAAGAATTTAATTTTTTACTGGTTTTAAAGATGTTTAAATTTTAATTATATTAAAAAAAATATGTATATATTCTGTAAAAAGAACCGAATACATATGTGTTTGAAATTATAAGTCGCTTTTTAATTTGGGTTTGGGGAATATAGAAATATTTTCACCTCCTTATATTATATTTTCCGTAAGAAAGAAATTGGAAGATATTGAACTTAATTTGGAAAAACATATTGTTGTTTCTAAATACGAATGACTTAATATACCATTAGAGTTCCAGGCTGAGACTCTTTGGCTTTGATGAAACTTGTGATATAGAAAGGAAAGAGAAGTAGT
This sequence comes from Protophormia terraenovae, assembly GCA_951394005.1. Classification (NCBI taxonomy): domain Eukaryota; kingdom Metazoa; phylum Arthropoda; class Insecta; order Diptera; family Calliphoridae; genus Protophormia; species Protophormia terraenovae. Next base: position 2,583,802 of record OX596073.1, read on the forward strand.
AAACCTTATGCTAAGAATATTATTTTTATTCGTTTTTTTTTTTTTTTTTTTTTTTTTTTTTTTTTAATTTTGAAATAAATATGTTTTTGTAGATTTTAGTCTACCCGTTTTGCGGACAGTGATACAAAAAATAAAAATAAAAAAATAAAATAATAAAATAAACGAGCAAATTTTATTTCGATTAATTTAAAAACAGCATTTTAGAATTGTTTGATTAATCGAATAATAAAATATTATAAAATATAATAAATAATAAATAAAAACTTTTAAACTGCATAGAGTACAATTTCAGTTTCAAATTTATTTTAAGGATAAATATATTGTCTCTACATAATTGTTAAGTGGATGCAATATATAGCTGGCAGAATACACTTACAGTTTTAGACAACACATCGATAATATTAAAAAAAAAGAAAAATAGCGAAAGTGATGGTAGTTCCAAGGAATACATTCAGGGAACTAATAAACAGCGTAGTCCATTCGTAAATGTTGTATGCCGCTCTTATATTTGCCTCAGTGATAAAACAAAAGTGAAGGGTAACGGAACGGATGAAACCCCATATGTTTCGCATCTTACCGACATCAGCAGCATCAGTATTATCTGGTATTCCATCGATATTTCCTCTGATAATAGAAAAAGAAGAGGTTTATAAACAGTTAAAAAAAAAAATATATATATATTAACGCCAGTGTCGGGAATCCTACAAACCTACGATTTCAAGAAGAGCTACAATACTTGAAAAATAGCAGGAAATATAAACCTAACTGAAAGATGGACACTATATATTATTCCAAATATCCAGTGTGGATCAATAGAACATTGGGGATTATATGACCCAATTTCTAACAAACGATAGGTGTTTCAATCAGTACCGAAATTTCGAATGTTGAGACAATTGCTGAGCTTTCAAATTGCTGTCTCAAACACGTAATATTTGAATCCCGAAAATGGGCTAACGAGAGGAGACTGGTGGAAGTAACAATTATAAATTATAGATGCTCGGTAGCTCCGAACTTCCCACGAAAGGAGGATGTAGGAACAGATAAAAATATATTAGAGTCCCTGTGCTCTGCTACACATATGATCTTTTGGGCAGCCTTTATGTTCACCATGACATGTTTAGGCTTCGAAAAATCCAACTATGTTGTTTGATGAGAAAACAAATACTTCATTTGAAAGCATTATGTCCGCCTCAAGAAAATCCACCCTGTGATAGTAAAAAGAAGTGAAATCATATAGTTTATGTTCAGATGTATTGTTGTACATCATGAAGCATCTACAATAACCGGTTTCAACATTTACTAGGATAATAGTCTAACCAAGGAAACAAACCTACGTGTTAGTCCAGAGAGATTTTCTTATAGGCGACTAAATTCCGCTTCTACCCAAGAGTTAATACTCGCCCTAAAGAAGGGTTTTGGCCTATGAAAATGTGTCAATCTCCTCTATTTCGTTCCTTGAAAGATCCTCATGGCGAGGTTCGAAGTATAACGTTAATTTGTTGTGCACATACAGTTTGTTAAGAAATGACAATTCTGGACTTCACTTAATAAGAAGACCGGGATTTTAAAGAAGCCTGACTGTACGACATTACAAATATACATGTACCTTCCCATTTTCTCATCGGCCATACTCTGATACCCATGAAGATGGAGTAAATCTTCGAACTAAAAATCGATGGTTCGAACTAAAAATCGTGCCACAAAGACTGATTTACTCATTTACTCTTCTCAGGTATGAGGACTTAAAAATTTCTGTGTAACACCAGAATGGACCCTTGGTCATGTATCCTAATAGAGGTGTATTTTCAAGTTTGACAATGACAGGTATTTCAATAGCACTCCTGCATCTGTCCTCTATCACTCAAATATCTATCGCAGGAATAGTAAATCTCTTGCGTTGGCCTTCTTTTTCTTTCGGTCAGCAATCTATAGCAGCATCAGTATAACTTCGGCTTCGGTACAACATTGTCGGAAAATTTTCTCCTTTTTCTAATTTTATTAGTATGTAAAATTTAACGGGTTTGCTTTAAATTAGGCCTTTAAAAAGGCGTATTTACCGCTTTTATTTAGTTTTTGCTTTCGACACACAAATGCAGATAAACATACATATTTTGCATCTATGTATGTATGAACATTTCAACAGATATACGACTACATTTTATACATACAGTGCCAAGCACAATTTTGAACACAACAAATTTCTATAATATCAAGAATTCGAAAGGGAATAATTATAAAATGTTTATTTAATTTTATAGAAGATATTCCTTTGCTTTTAATAACATACGCTGTTGATTGTCCTTTTACTTTCTAGATGTTAAAGGTAAATATGCATATTCAGCCTACGAAGTTGCATGAATAATATCTCGAGTTTAAAGTTAAACCAATCTAATTAAATAAAAACAAGCGCAAATGTTATATTTAGCTCGGCCGAATCTATATACCCACCATTAAATTTTTCAAATTTTACGTTATATGGGAGGTGGGCCGTAAAGTGGGCGGACCACGCCCATTTTTTTGTTTCCAAGTTTACATTGGTCCTTGAACTATTTGAACACAATTTCGTTTCACCTTATATGGGAGGTGGGCGCCCATCTTTGGTTTCCAAGTTTATATCGACCGTCGAACTATTTATACAAAATTTCGTTGTCGTACATGCTTTTGTTTAAGAGATATCAGCAAAAAAGTATGAAACGGACACCCTGTGTTTCTAGTTTTAGCCCATAACTTTTTTGTTTATTAACCGATTAACGATACCAAACAAACCTTATATAAGATAAATATTTGTGCCAAATTTCGTCCCTCTACGTTGTCCCGTTCGAGCCCTATCCTGCTTTCAACAGACGGACGGACATAGCTAGATTGACTCAGAATCTAACCAGGACCCAGAAAGTATATACTTTGTGGAGTCTTAAATGATTCCTTCGACATGTTACACACGGAATGACAAAATCAATATACCCCTCATCTTTTTGATGGTGGGAATAAAAACTAAATACGTCTATTTTCAGATATATCTTAAAGCATATTAGAATCAAAACATTGGCTGCTATAAAATAGTCCCCACTTATGAACTTTTGACATTGGAATTGAACTGAAGCATGTAGTATTCATATGTACATCGTCATTGTATTTCATTTATTGTCATGTACTGTATATTTTAACAGAGCTGTTTTTCTTGCTAGGTTGCTACTTTTATTATTGTAACATTCCAAACCAAAGAGTTCTCTTTTTGCCTGTCTGTTTGTATGTATGACTGACTAACCAGCATAAATACGACAGATAGTATGTCTGTCGGTCGGTCGGTCCGTCTGTCTAATGAACGTACATAACTACGAATGAACAAAGTAACAAACATTCAAACAGTTTCACCGAACAACAGTCATTTAATCATTATATTTTGTAGAAGCTCTGTGTTCGGTTTTAATTTTTCTACTCTTCACAGATACTTTCATACAGATACACAAACAAATGTAGTTTCTATAATGCCCTGATATGACGAGCCAACAAACGAGCGAACGAACGTACGGCGAACGATATGAAATGAAATGAGTATGTACGCCTCATTTTGAAACTCTGTTATATACACATAACCTACAAAAATGTTTATATATGCCTGTATATATGTATGTGTTTATTTGTTCGTTTCGTATTTTATATACTATATGGTTGTTGTCGTTTTTGTACATGGTGCTTCAACTCAACTCGATTCGATTCAACAACACAGTAAAAATAAAAATTTTGTGTAAAACGAATGAACATTGACAATGCACTGTGGAATATTTTACTAAAAAAAACTTTAAAAAATAATTCATAACTTTTAAAAGAATTTATTACAATTGCATAGTTTTATGACTTTAATTTTCCTATAAGTAACAGGATAGAATTCATTATTCTTCTTCGTATTTTGATATACATATAATATCTTGTAACATTTTTAGGAAATTTAGTTATGAAACGCAGGAAGTTTTAGCAACACCAAAAGCGATAAATTTATAAACCTGATTAATACTTGATTGATCGCCTAGATAATACACAGAGTACTTGCTTTATTTTCGCCAAAGTGATGAACGAAAGAACAATATTAGGTAATTCCCATTAACAATCTAATTGTAAAATCTCCATCTACATATAACATAGTTTTACTGTGTACTTGTGCAATTGCTCCACAGTGCGACTTCGACTAAATATAAATCTATTTTGCTGATGTTTTCAGTCGGAGCTACGCCAGTAATAGCAGACAAAGCAACCTAATTAAAAAATCATATTTTTTGAACCAAAAATATATCTACATATGTAGGTTATATCGGATGTTTTGATTCATAACTTTAATTTAAATGTTAAGTATTTCTTCTTTAATGGGAAATGTTAATATATCTTTGATTAGATTTTAGAAAATTTTTATATTCTAAATTTTATCTTGTTCGATGCTAATTTGCTATAATCGTTCCGTACGACACATTTAAACTGTTCCAGAATATGGGGTCTATGACCGATATCTGAATATGTTTGTTGCAAACGAAATGACAAGATAGATAATATTTAAAATTTTTACAACGGTCGATATAATAAAAGAAGAAAACAGCTACAACGCAACGGCGGTCTGTCGTTTTGTTTGCTATAATATGTACATTAGGGTGGTACAACATTGTATGAAAAAATCCAACAAACTATTCTACATTTAAATATACCTCAAGTATTGGCCAAATTTATAATATTTTTGCCAACATGTTGTAAATTATGTCCATTTTTATAATTTTACATTTAAATGTAGCTCAAAAAAAATAAATTTGGAACACCCTAATATACATACTCGTTTGTTCGTCTTCGTAAAACAGCTCTGACTGACGGCCTAGCTGGTTCTGTTTGTATTTGTGTGTGTTTGTACTCTGCTCTGAGTTTAACTTTTGTAAATGCTACGAAATGTGGGAATGAAATTCAACAATAACAACAACAGCAGCAGCAACAAAAAAAAAAAACAACTCAACAAAACAAAAAAACCCAAACTAATGAATGTTCAGAAATAAAATGTGAAAAAATAAAATACAACAGATTTCTGTTGTATTAAAACCATGGGTACATATATTTTTTTGTTGCTGTTGCTGCTTGCTGTCGCCCGTTTGAATGGTTTGGGTTTTTTTTTATACACTTAGTCAGGGTATACTGTCATATTGCCACTACTACATACAAATATCTACATACATAGATACGATTATAATGCTGTTTGTTGTTGTTGCGTTGTGTTGAATTTCGAAAAAGAGAAAGACTTGTGGGTTGAAATATAAAAATGATAAAAACACACACATGCACATGCACACGTACATCGTACAACATTCAACAATATCAACAACAACAAAACATAATAATAATAAAAATAAAAATTCAACAAAATGTACTTTTCTTTGTAGTTTTAAAAATTTAAGACTTTAACATTTCGAACGAAGTAGCATAATCTTTACCTTGTCTGTTTGTCCCTCTATCCGTTCGTTCGTCTGTCCCTCCCTATGAACAGACAACAACAATAAGAGCAGTAAACGAGTATGAATCAGTAAAATTCTTTAAACAGAAAATTTTTTCGTTTTAGTATTTTTTTTTTTTTTTTAATTTTTTCAGTTTTGAGAAGACTAAAATTGTATAAATTGCAGTCAGTAAGTATTTGTTTCGTTTGGTTTATTATTTCGAAAAAATAAAAAAATTGTAAATAAAACTAAAGGAAAAACGAACAATTCTGTTAGCATTGCCAATGGGAAATTAACATAAGATGTGACTGCACTCATGTTATTAAATGTGAACGCATAAACATGCCAGTCAGTTAGTTAGTTGGTGGCATTGGAGCTCAATGTTAGAAATGAGCAAAGTGGTGAGAAAGTCTTAATGATAATTTCTCTTTTTTTCTTTTTATCGTTCACTTTGGCTTAAATTTCTAGTCATAACTGAGAGCCACTCGAGAGTCACAATTGCAATTGAATTGTTTGGCCAATTGATATTAAATTTTTATCTAATTTGGAAATATTTAATCATTACAGAAAAAATGCTTGTTAGTCATTTGATTAAATATGTACCTATGTAAAATTTTAGATTTGTATTTATCACAAATCGATCTCCTTTTTGTAAAAACGCTCATTTACAAAGTTAATAACGATAACGAAAAAAACAATCTTGATAAATGGTTTATTTTACGATTTAAAATTTGTTGGAATTGTCAACTAAAATTCGACTTTTTGGTCATTAGAATGAGTGATCAGTGATCGAGTTTCAAATCAAATCGAGTTTTCCTTAATTCTTAATTAATCGCTTATTTACAAAGTTATGTTTGTACATTAATACTGATTATGTAAAAAATATTACAAACATTTCTAAAATTGATGTTCTGTTCTCTACCAGCGATTGCCAAGGATCTAGAACATTTTGTCTAAAAAAAGTTTTAAGTTTTGTCTCGAAAGGGGTATCAAAAAATTCGTAATTTTGAGCCAGTTATAAAACAAAAAAAGTTCCATTATAGTAATAAATTATTTCAATTTGTTCACCAAAATACACTAAAAATTCCCCTAGCGCACAGTGTGAGATTTTTACATTCTGAGTGATCAAAAGCCTATATTGATGAAATTTGGGACAAACCATTTTCTTAACACTAAGCTCGTTTCGTGAAAAAATGGGCGTGTTCGGACAACTGCCACGCCTACTTTTCATATACATAACTCTTTGCAATTTTGTGAAGAATGTGCATGTACATACATATGTATGTATAAAGGATAAATGATCTCTAGCATTTCCTTATTTTGATACAACTGGAAAACCTTCGAAATGTTTACTGGGCCTGCCACAAATGTTTAGCGAAGAAGGTAACATACATTGATAAATCAGTCTCTTTAATCAACCAATGTCTTTATGTAAAAACGAAGGCTTTATTCTTCTCGCTAACATCCATTTTGAATTTTATTAACTATTTTATTTGAAAATTATCTTAATGATTCAATATAAAAAATTTTAATTGAAATTATACTAATGTTGTACTAATATTTCCAGAAATAAACTCACAAATACGCAAACTTTTCATGTTCTTTGATGCAAGCAACAAAACATCAACAATTTTTTTGGAGAGAAATACGTTGATACATGATCAGTAATTGCGTTGATAATTAAAAAGGAGCAAATTGGAGCAAAATTTTATTACTGATTTTGGAAGACCACCTATCAGGAATTATAAAAGTTTTTTAGATAACGAGACTTTGTGGGACTTTTTAGTTTTTGTCCAATTAAAATGAATATAAAATCAATATAAAAACAATATAGTCGGTCAAACCCGACCATATGATACCCTCCCTACACCATCATGTATATGCATCAAAATTCAGGAAGGGGTGATACGAATACAGATTATTACGTTAATACTAAGATTTATATGAATTTATGCGCTTTAGGGTAATTTCCGAAAGTGGGTTTATATCGGAGCTATAATAAATTATGGACCGAACCTCATAAAATTTGGCATCGTGATTTCTACTTAAAAAAAACTTATTACTACTAACTTGATACTGACATTTGTATGGGATTTATGCACGTTAAAGTGTTTTTCGGAAGAGGTGTTTGTATGGGAGCTATGGTTAATTATGGACCGATCTTGATGAAATTTGGCACAAAAATTTACACTTAAACCTCTATTCAGGGAGGACATTTATATGGGCTAGGTGAAAGATTTTTTCTGTGCGTTACAAACATCAGCACAAACGTATAATACCAACCACCAATGTTGGTGTAGGATATAAAAAATGGCAAACAAGTTGAAGACGGAAAAATACCCAAGAAGATTGTTTTTGTTGATAATCCTTTTCAAATTATTATAATTTTCTACTATAGACAACGCATCAGCCATTAAAAAAAATCATAAAGATGTTGTTAAAAAAAAGTAAAATACAACTATTAAAAATTAAGCTTCTCACCAAAAAAATATAGTCCTGTTCAATGTTCCGTTACTTAATAACGGTTAATATTTTTTTTTAATATTTCCTTCATTTTTCAGTTACTTGGAAGGTTTTTAATGAGAATAACTTTTTTTCAAAACGAAAAAAAAAAAAAATTGGGGTTTTCATCAGCTAAATTGTCAAAATCGGACACTGTGTAGCGCAACAAAATCCCATCAGGAAATATTTTAAAATATAATTTTCATAACAAGCTTTAAATTTAGATTTTTTTGAGACCTATTTCGTGAAAAAACTAAAAAAAATGTTCGCCAAAATGTACAACACTTGATATTTTCAATCGTTGGTAGGGAACTGAAGATGAACTAAATTTTTTTTTTTTATTTATTTATTTCCGTACACAGCTCATAAATGCGCATCCTTTAAGGGTACTTCCTACACATATGTACATTAGCGTTATCCAACATTGTATTAAAGTGTATCGATCTCTTAAACGTACCTAAAATTATGAAAGGGCTACTACACGCCTATTTAAGTTGATGATTCCAGAACAAATCTTAATTTTTTCTCATCAAAATTATTGATATATATACTCCAAATGATAGTTAATAAAAAATTATTATACCCATATTTCATAATTTTTGGAAAAAAGTAAATATGAACGAAAAAAGGAATTTTTTTATATAAAATTAGTTAGTAAAGTTTTGCATTTTATTTCTACGTAATTTTTTAATATGAATTATTTTTATTAAAATGTCGATTTTGTCCTTCCTATCAGCTATTTTGGAAAATAAAAAAAATATGGGTAAATATTTTTCTTTAGCTATCGTTTAATGTATAAATCATTAATATTGGTGAGAACAAATTTTTAAGATTTGTTCTAGGATTATCGGCGTAAATGTTCTAATCATAGTAGGAAGTTGAATTGACAAGTTGATGTAAATGACATTCCCTTTCATAATTTTAGGAACATTTAAATGTAGCTCGGCAAAAGGATTTTTTGGACCACCCCAATGTACGTACACCAATCGAAATATTTATAAGACCAAAATTATTTTTAATATTACTATGGAACTACAAGTGCAATTTTTAAATTTTTTGTTCGTATTATTAATGAAGGCTGAACATAGTTACATCATAGACAATTTTTGGTACAGTGGGACAAATATATTTTTTACAAAAAATAATTCCTTAGTTTCTGAGTTATTGAAAAAAGTCGCACCGAATAAAGTGAACAAATTCATGCTTAAAATTTTTGTAATAACTCAGAAGTTATTTTGAGTCCCAGCACGATATTAACAGAGAACATACAGAATGGCTCCATCCTCTTCATATATTTTTTTCACCAATTTAAAAATATCATTTTTGAAGATACGCAACCGCGAAATTTAATTCGCGAATTATCCACCAATAAAATTTAATATAAAACAAGCGCGAATGTTATATTCGGCTCGGCCGAATCTATATACCCACCATCAACTTTTTCAAATTTTGGGCAGTAAAGTGGGCGGACCATGCCAATTTTTTGTTTTCGAGTTTACATTGGTCCTTGAACTATTTGAACACAATTTCACCTTATATGGGAGGTGGGCGATAAAGTGGGCGGACCACGCCCATTTTTGGTTTCCGAGTTTATACCGACCCCAAACTATTTATACAAAATTTCGTTGTCGTACATGCTTTTGTTTGAGAGATATCAGCAGAAAAGTATGAAACGGACACCCTGTGTTTTAAGTTTTTAGCCCATAACTTTTTTATTTATAAACCGATTTTGCCCATTTTCAATCCCTTGTATAAGGCAAATATTTATGCCAAATTTCGTCCCACTACGTTATCCCGTTCAAGCCCTATCCTGCTTTCAACAGACGGACAGACGGACGGACATAGCTAGATCGACTCAGAATCTAACCAAGACCCAGAAAATATATACTTTGTGGGGTCTTAAATGATTCCTTCGACATGTTACATACGGAATGACCAAATCAATATACCCCACATCTTTTTGATGGTGGGTATAAAAAGGTTTAGGTATCATTTTAAAGGTAATTTTATTACCTTTAACTATTTGCCTCAATGAATGTTGTAACGTAAATATTTTGGAAGATATTCGTATTTTTAAAAAGACAATTTATCTTATTTTTGAGATACTATTTATTTTGAGATACCATCGCGGAAATCAAGCTAAAACTCGTTATAAGCGTCAATGTTAATATTCTTGCTGAATTTCGTTACATTCGGATGATTTTTGGAAGCATTTGACGATTTTTCTATTTTATTGGAAACAAAACAATACAAATTGAAATAAATATTTCGTATTTATTATGACATTTGTTTTAATAATTCATAAAATATTGCGAGTTCCAGAATGTCACTTACCACGGTTATAGAAAACATTTTCACCATTAACACATATTTTTTTAAAATTTTTAAAAAGATTTTAAAAAATGTAATTTTATACGTAATATTAAAAGTAATTTTGATACCTTTTGACAAGAATAATGATTGTACCAAATATTATCAAATTCGGAAGAGGTGAGGAAATCAGCTGGTTGGTTTTAAATGGACTCATGACTCATGTTTGAAAAACATTTTTTTCAATTAAAAATCGATATTCGTTCAGAAATACAATTGATCACAAATCAAAATCTTTTTGACTATTAAATGCTTATTTGTAAAGTTTTTTATGATTTAAGACTTTTTAGATACCCACCATTTGCAAATTTTTGTGCCACGTTAATTTTGAACTTCTCCTTATATGGGAGGTGGAGGGATCATGCCATTTTAGGTTTCCCAGTTTACATCAATCTTGTTGTCATCTTTTTGGATGGTGGGTATAAACATTTATATATAGATTTTTGGTTAGTAACACGAGTGATCTCAAATCGAACTTTTTTCGGGGGTGAAAATACACCTAAAAATCAATTTTTTGCAAAATAATATGAGTAAAAATAGAGCTTCTGTTTGCAATTAATTACATATTATTATTATTTTCTAAAATCGATTCCCCTACAAACATTTGGAAGATATCTTCCTAGAAGATATATACGCAATATCTACTTTTTATTATTTAGAAGAAAATCAACAAAGCAATATTTTTCTAATATTATTTTTTTATCATTTTAGAGAAAATTAGGAAACAAACTCAAAAAATAGATAAAATTTTTATATTTTGTCATTTATAAAATAAAATTTATTATCAAATTATCGCCCTTTTTTCAGTAAGGTAATTATCTTCTCCGCAATAAATTGATGATATCTCATTGGAATCATCTAGAATAAGTTAACGCAAAACATACTTTTATTTTTCAGTCACATTTTTTTGATTTGTCGAAAAATTATTTAAAAATTAAAAAATATTGGAAATTGTGTGTCTCATATCAAAAAAAAAAAAAAAAAAAAAGTTTATATCTTATGTGATCGTGCAAAATTTACATGTTTTATGATGTGACGATATTAATGTATGATTTACAAGATGGTAAAGCATTGTTTATCATATCATTTATAGATTTCTTTAGCAATAATTTTGATATATTATATCTTTCGGAAGATTATCTAGCGGTATCGTCTTTTTTCCACATAGATGATTATCTAGCAATATTGCCTAATTTTCTTCCAGACGAACTGATATCTTATTGCTTAGATGTATCGCCAGTGACGCACAATCTCTCCCGATGGGGGCAACTTCCGCAATACGAATATGAACATTGAGGCAATACATTTTTTCTTCTAAGCAATACGAATTCGAATCTCTTTCGTATGATTGATTAAAAATCGAGCTCCTTTTTGTGATCGTTGTACTGAATCGTTTTTTAGTTAGAGATCTTTTAATATAAAATTCATAAGCGACATGATCGCGGTCATATTATCCGATCCAATAATTTATCATATACCGTTGTGAAAACAATAAAAACTCTGTCTAATCGATGTAAAAGATCTCTGTGACAAGCGCGAAGTCTAAAGACCTCTTTTTTTTATTGTAGAAGAATGAAGAAAAAAAAAACGAAAAATAAAAATAAATAAATAAAAAATAATCTCATGTGCTAAAAAAAAAAACAGAGGAAAAAAACTTTACCATCCATACCTGACAAACAAAAAGTTCATGGATTTTTATACTGTGTCGTAACTTTTCTGCCCATAAAATATTTGTGTGCCAGTGAACAAAACTAAAAACTGAGCTGAGCTGAATCGAACTGAAAGAATTGAAAAGAAGTGCCAGTCAGCCAAATAGTCAAGCAAGCAATTGTAAGCTTGTTAGTACCTTCGAGGTTGCTGTTTGCCTAGTTTTTGTTTATTATTTTAATATAACTTAACATACAGTCAGTCGTCATCGGTGGTGGTTTGGTTGCTAAATTCTCAAATATTGTTGTTGAGTTTTGTTCAATTTGAATACTGAATGTTGGCTCTGGCTCTTGCTTAAATTGTTGCTGTTTTTTTTACATTTTACTGAAAATTTAATGTAAACTACAATAAACAGATACTCATATATACAGTCAGTCAGTCATTCGTATTTGTATACCAAAGTACGAGTATATTTAACATTCTTTTCACCTCCATCCCCTCATCATACTCCCTCTTGTTTCAAAATTTATTTCTAATTCTACCACCAACGCCGCCACCACCACCACCATCTCCTTCTTTACCCACCACTAACATCGCACAGTTATTTGCTTCACGTGCTTCTTTAGATTTCAAATACTGTGGGATGGATGACTGTGATGAATATTTTCTTCAATTTACTCATTCAGTTACTTACGCACACTGTAAAAACAAAAAAATTAAATTATTTTTTTTTTTTTTATATAAATTTAAACCCAAGTATAGAGCTCAACCAACAATGAACGTCGTTGTCGTCCGTCGTCATCATCCTCCCCATCATAAACAACATCTGAAATAAACGAACGAACCGAAATACATGCACACGCACACAAATACTTGCTCAAGTTCTTTAAAAATAAAGTATAATAACAATAATATAAAACTAAATTGGAAAAAAAGCTGAAAACAAAAAAATATAACTTATAAAATAAAACTGAAATGAACGAAATCTCCTTCATACACAACATTTTCAAAGCCGCCTGCACTTAGTTTAGCTGCTTTTAACGTAACGAAACAACGAACGAACGAATGAACAAAAGTTGGAACGAAAGACCGCAGGCAATGGGACAGTCAGTATACACAGGCTTATAGAAAATTATCAGGGAAACCAAAATCTAAAAACTTAACTTTAAAAATGTATAAATTAAGAAATTATTTTTATTTAAAAGTAGCTATCGACCGTATGACCATTTAATTTTATCAAAAACAGGGATACTATAATCATTTATAGACTTATTTCAATAGAAGTGTCAGTTAGCTGATCGATAAAAAAATTATTAAAAATTATTAATATTATTTAAAAAAGGAAAATACTTATTTTTACTATCGATTTAAATATTGAATTATTGGTTTATAAAATTCTAATTCAATAGCTAGATTTTTACATTTTTCGAACATTTGATTCAGAAAACTTATAAATTTTTAATTTTTATCATGAATAAGACCTTTCTTTATCTTTATTGCGTATTGAATTGTAACTTATTATATGTAAGAAAATTTAAAAAAATATGTACATTTTTTTGTTTGTTTGGTTGCCCTGACTAGGGTTGGTTAGTTTGTTTCTCCCTCTTAAATTTTGAACAGAAAAGCGTATACAAAATTAAAAGAATGTAATCATGTCTACTTATTATATCCTCAGATAATCCTATGCGAGCTAAATGAGTTCTTAATTCTGTATGGGCTACTATTACACCTATTTACTAGTCTCTTAAGTGTTGGCCTATGTAGTTTCAGAATCTATATCGTTCTCTCTAGATTTGGACTTCTCAATGGTATGACAGTTACTCTCCCTTATGTGCACTTCCATTGCCCATTCTTTTAATTAATTTTGAAACTTTTAAAAAAGATTTAGTGTTTCTCAATGTATTGGGGATTTGTTACCGATGATACTATGGAGATGCGATATCCGTATTAATTGATTCGAGGTCTTCACAATTGAATGTTATATTCGGCTCGGCCGAATCTATATACCCACCATCAACTTTTTCTAATTTTACGTTATATGGGAGGTGGGCGGTAAAGTGGGCGGAGCACGCCCATTTTTTGTTTCCGAGTTTACATTGGTCCTTGAACTATTTGAACACAATTTCGTTGAATTTATAAGAGATATCAGCAGAAAAGTATGAAATTAAGCTACAACGGACATCCTGTGTTTCTAGTTTTTAGCCGATTTTGCCCATTTTTAATACCAAACAAACCTTATATAAGATAAATATTTCTGCCAAATTTCGACCCCCTACGTTGTCACGTTCGAGCCCTATCCTGCTTTCAACAGACAGACAGATGGACAGACTGACGGACGGACATAGCTAGATCGACTCAGAAAATATATACTTTGTGGGGTCTTTAATGATTCCTTCGACATGTTACATACGGAATAACAAAATCAATATACCCTCCATCTTTTTGATGGTGGGTATAAAAATGTTTACCCCTGGTTTTAGATTTGGATAAAAATTAATGAGTGTGTAGAGGAGAACTACACAATAGAGCAGCTCAATTATTTTTAATAAATGGCGTATAGCAAAAACGTAATCTTCAAAGAATTCCCAAAAGTTTTCCCAAGGAACCATGGATCTAAAATTAAGCATGAGGGACATAAAAATTCACAAAAATTCACTAAATTATCATCTGATTGAAATATCACTTGGAAGACCAAAATCCCGTAGTGAAAAAATTTAAAATAGTTTTTTCATAACAAGCTCAAAATTGCGAATTTTCGAGACCCATTTCGGGGGAAAAAAATCTAAACTTTTTCTTTGCCTAAACATGGTACTCGTACTTATGATTTTTTCATCGCTAGTAGGAAACTAATTTTAAATTAAGAAATTATTTTATTTATTTTTTTTTTAATTTTTCCGTATTTTGTTCATTAATGCACATTATTTGAGTGGTCCTCCTATATCAGAATCTCAACAAAGGGGTTTCTGGGGATACTTTACAATGTATTTTTTTTTTAAATATGTACCTTAGACTGAATCTTTATATCTCTCGGCGGGAGCTAGGTTTTAATTTTAGGCTCCTAGTTTCTTAGGAACATTTTCTTAAAATTCTCCATAGGTTTTTTTTTAGCTATATTTCTTTTCGCTTATTTGTCAGTCGAACAAATTGACGCAGGCATATAAAATTATTTGACTAATTTTGAAATCTATGATAACAATACAGCTTTGAAAGTGGTTACAAGTTATGTTTGTTAAAATGGCTATAACTTTTGTTGTATAATAGATATCAAAATATGTAATTATTTCTGCATTGCATTTCTTAAGGCTGGTAGTTTTAGAAATTTCTCAGTCCACTCTGTTATGTTCCAAAAGAGACCAATCCACTTTACTGTCAAGAACTCAATCCACTTAAAATGTTTTGGCTGATATGATGAAAAAATATTTTAAGAATTTTTAAAGCTTAGAATAAAATCAATTTTAAAAATACCCATTCTAACAAAAAAAGTAACCGAAGAAAGCTCTTATGAAGGGTAATCCAGAAAAAAATAAATATTTTATAAAAAAACAAAACAAATTATTTTTATTTATTATTTTTTTTTAATTTAAATATTGAATAAAATCATCTTTATGAAAAATAAAATTTCAAAAGACACACCTATTGGGTTTTATTTTTATAAGCTGAATTGTATGCACTAATCTCTTCGTGCGTAGTTCTTACTAGACTATTCGTAGAAATGCGTGTTATCTAGTTCCTTTAACCTCTTAATACCTTCCATATATAGCCATGATCTCAACTTGAGATTTACGATCTGGGATGCAAAAGAATTTACCTGTATTTCGGCTCCTATCATAAAATACCATTCCAGTTTGGTCACCAATTGCACCGCATACGCTAATGCAACTCAATTAACCAATTTTTAACCCTTTGATACTCGAATACCTACACGAAGGGAAAAAATATTATTGCGGTGACCATAATCTAAGAGCAAAAAATTATAATTGGACTATACTGTAAACATGTTCATGGTCATAACTAATTATAATCATAAAACGATCTAACTTTATCATATTATGATCAGATTTTTTTAATATTGTATATACAAATTGTTGTACGTTATGATCCGGTTTTATAACATTATGATCAAATTTTTTCATATTATTGACTCGATTTTATCATAAAATGATTCAGTTTTGTCATATTATTTACCATAAAAAATTTAAATATAGTTCAAAATTACTCATAACATGTTTCATATAGTAATAATTATCTCATATTGTTTGAATCACCCCGAATCAGGGATGATAAATGTGATTTTCAGTGTTGTACTAAATTCATTACTAAATTGTACTTTTTGTGCCGTAATTGTACTAAAACGTAAGAACTTCTTCTGTCCAAAAGTTTACAATATTTCTTTCGAAAATTTCCCTTGAGGTCTTAAGATTAGCAGCATTATTATTCAGTCAGTACCAAGTGAGCTATTAAATATCGCTCAAGTTGGACATGGAAATTTGTAAGATCTATGTTTGACTACTCCGTGATAAATTGATAAAGGTGTTAAATGATCGTTTAATATCTGAATCCAGAGAAAAAAAAGGAACATCTACAACTAATATTGGGATTTTAAAAGTAATGTTCGGAAAATTCCTCCAAAAGTTTTGAAGTAAAAAAGAAAAGGTTCTAAAAATTAAACCTTTCAGTGATAAGTAATGGAAATTAAAGCGTTTTTAATTTGTTGAAAATGTCCGAGATGAGCTAAATAAAGGCATATCAAAATCATTTCAAAAACGATAACATTCAGGTCTAAGAATTTCTAAATTATTAAAAATTGTTATGCAAACATTTAGTTGTATTTAAAACAAATTTTAACCACTCTTCTAAAATGATTTCTAAAGGAATCTAAAAATCGTCCACAGAACTACAAAAAGCATACGTATTATTGTTATTTGTAACATTTTATTGTTATTAGATTATATTAATATGGTTTCAAAACAAGATATGGTTTAAGAACAAGGAAAAGATTGATAATATTTAATGGTTGTAGAAATAATTAAATTTTTTTATGTTAATAAAATTTTGTTCCTGGTAAAAATATTCAAAAACATAAAATGTTTGTAGTCAACTATATTAACATTTTTATTGAATGTTGTAAACATTAAATAACAAAGATTAAACAAAAACATGATTATCACGAACATAATTTTATTAAAATTAATGAGAATTAACAACGAGAACATCTTCAGTTTTTGGTCCTGGGAGCTTGTCCAGTAGCACCTAATATTTGTAAAATTTTATCTAATTTCGTTTCCTAATATGTTTTCTTTTTTATTTGAATAAAATTAAAAATATAGAGTTTCAATAATAGTTTTCGACATTATCGCAGATTGCTCAATCATTTCATATTAAATATACTATATTGGAAAAATGTTCAGTTTGTTGATTTGAAGTTGTAAACCTTATCTAAAAAATATTATTAGTTTTTTCTATATATTTTTTGAAAAGGACTACGAAGTATTTTGTAAAAAATCCACAGTTTTGGTAAACATTTTATTTTTATTTTATAACAAAATATTGTAAAAATGTCAATATGATGTTAGCTATTCTATGGAGAACTATAGTGTATTTTTATAAAATAAACTATCAATATGTAATGAAAGAAAAGAATTAATTCCTTAAAACTCTGTACATACTGTACGAGTATGACACAAAAGAATGTAAAGCCAGCCACCAGTATAGACGCAAATGTTCAGAAAACAAAAATGTATATAAAAACCGACATGCCGTGCCAGCATTATCGCAACGCTCTATCACTGACATATTTCGTCTTTAGTAACAAAAAAATACAAAAATAAAAAAAAAATCGAATAAATGAAAAAAAAAAAAAAAATTATATTGTATATGAAAATACACACAAACACAAACACACAAAGGCATAAGTACAAATAAAAACTCATACATACTTTAACTAAGTATTTACGGGTTTATGTGTGTGTATAGATGTATGTATGTTTTCTTGTATATTGAGTACACACAGATACTCATTTTCGAAATGTGTTTTTGTTGTTTATATTGTGTAGTACGTAAAAATGTTATAAGAAAACAAGAAATAAAACTAAAATGTCGAAAGCAACCAAAACCAAGGAGTTCATACCAAATAACATTCGAACAAAAGATTTTCACAAGCGTAGTCATAAAAGGGGGCTTTGAATTAACCTTGAGTTTATATAATTTTGAATTTTTGCTTTTCATAAGTGAAATAAATATTTTTTAGATTTACTTTACAATAATTTAATTATAAAATATCATAATAATTGAAAACTAAATTTAACAAATTTACTCGAATATTATATTATGACTGGATCTTACTATATTTAATAATGCGTTTTAGGTTTATATATTATTTATTTTATACTTAATTTTTATTTCTCGCTATAGGGTTTGATTTTGTAAAATAAACGAAAATTCGTTCCGACAGTTTGTATTAAAAACACCAAATAAATTTGAATTTTTTAATATAAAATTTTGAAAAGAATTTTCGTTTCGTTTTACAAAGGCCCATAGTTACGTAATTTATATTTTTAATATTTCTTAAGTGTTAAAGCAAGTTTTTGGAACAGGGTTCCAATTGTCCTATAGCCAAATAACACACTCATTAAATCGAAGCTAAAAAGCTTTTTACATGTTTTTCTAATTCACATTATTTCTGCTATTTTCTAAAACGCTTCACATCATTTTGAACATTTTTTATAACATTTTTGAAAAACAATAATCAATAATGTATTGTTTTAGTATTATAAATAAACAACAGTTTTGTTCGCGCCTGAGGTCAATTGTAGTGTAAAAACTTTTCTTTTATTGCCTATATTTCGCTACAAACACAAACAAGTAAAATAGCTATAGTAGTGTCTCTACCGTCGTCTGATATTGCACTCACTTTTGAAAAACAAAACCAATTTATACGATAATTTTTTCTGAGTTAGTTGTAGTGATTTATAAAATAATCCCTTATATTTCTCGAAAATGCTTAAATTTAGAAATCAATGTCTACCACGCCCATGTTTCTTGCTGATATTTTTGTTGTTTTTCGTTCATGAAGTTTTTTTTTTTTTAATTTTGTTTTGTTGTAGATGAAATAACATTTGCGTCGTCGTTTAATTTTCTTCGTTCATACAGTTCACAAACAAGTACAGTGAAAGCTTGGCATAACGAATACCTATATAATAAAAACTTATATAATGAACATGGAACTGCAAAAAACTTTTTTAAGTGCTTAACGTCATACATATTTGTTAGGATCCCAGTTGGTTTACTTCTCGATATGAGCAAACTAGATTTCTAATGGAATTATTTAGCGTCATAGTGGAACTAGTCAGTAAAGATTTTCCATGAGGAGGCATCTAAACAAGTGCTGTATGCAGACGCGGATCCAGCTCAATTAGTAGGGGGAGGAACATAACTGTTTTCTAACATTTTATTTTTTAGTACAATTTTTTATATTGAATAATTAAGTTTTGAGGGGGGAAATTATTTGCTCTTACCATTCAGGATAAGTAATTGGCTTTATTCGTAGCCTCAACTTAAATTGGTAAACATATAAGACTATGCAAAGGATCCCTTAGGTCGTAGTGCTCTTGGTCTCACCTATATATTTATGTAAGTCATCGTAGTAAAAATTTGTATGATAAAGAAAAAAAGAATTAAACATTAAAGAAGCAATAATTCAAATAATTTTGAATGCATTTGCAAGACAATATATATTTGTGTCAAGAAGGAAAGTAAATTAAAAATATAGAAAAACATTTGATTCGCTATTATAATTTCTCAATTTAACGAATTCTATATGAATAACATTTGTTATGCTGAATGTCAACTGTATGCATTAGACCGAGCGAACGAACGAACGAAAGATAGATACATAGATATTTAGATAGATGTCTGTTTTTTGTTTCTATTATTGTTGTATTCGTATTTTGTATCTGTGTATGTGTGTGTGAACATTGTATGGATTGTTGGTTGTGATGAATATTGTGCTCTATTCATTTCTTTGTTTTTTGTTATTATTTTACTTAGTTTTCTATGATGTGGATTTCTTGCTCTTACCCATCCCTCCTATTTTATCAATATTTTACTATCTGTTGTAAAAATAGTTGTTGTTGCGTTCATTTGTATTTTTTTTTTGCTGTATTTAGCAGTATCTAACGAAACGTAGGGAAAAAATATTGAAAGAAATTTTAAAAAGAAAAAAAAAAAAAAAAAAAAAATAGAATTTAATTTTATTTAAGAAGCATTCGTTGGAAATTCAAAATAATATTACGACCCTCTTTAAACGACTTCCTTTTTGGGTTGTTATTCTTGTTCCTCTTGTACGGCAAATATTGAGATTGAGAAGCATCCGTAGTTGGTGTACCGATGATACTGCTATGCTGCATGCATGTGCTTACCACTCGAAGGATGAATTGCGATTGAGGCAAATAATGGACTTTGACAGTCCTGTTTTCATATATAAATATATATATATATATTTTGTTATTGTTGTCTGTGTATTTTAGCCATGTTTATATTACAATTTGCATGTTATACGTAATTTTATGCATGTATGTATGAAATATACGTACATACATACATATGTAGGTATGTAAGTATTTCTACTTACTACTCGTACATATATTATTTATAGTATTTCTATAACAATTTGTTGCTGCTGTTTTGATTGCTATTTTCCAAATTACTTGTTTGCTTAAGTTTTGTCGCTGGTTGTAGCTGGATGTGCTCTCGTTTTTATTTCGTTTAATAATTTTTTGTAGGTTGGTTGGCTGGGTTGGTTAGTTGGTTGGTTGCATTTCAACTTCTATGCAATTTTGGTTTTCTATACAATTTTATATTTTAGATACAATTTATTAAAATTATAATCGCTGCATTCTTTATATATTCTTCGTCATTGATATTGTAGTTGTAGTTATGCAGTTTTTCTCTTTATATTGCGCTGTGGCTGCAGCTACTGATGCTGTTGTTTGTTCGGAATTCTATTTTTATTTTTGAGATTTTGGTTGTTGTGGAAATCTCTGTTTTTACGACTCTTAAAAATAGTGTGTAATTCCTTCCACACAATTGGTGCATGTATGCATTCATTCATTCGTTTGTGCCTCATCCGTTTAAATTGTACGTACTCATTGGTGTTGTCGGTATTTTAGTTAATTTTTATTATTGTTTTTAAATGCTTCCGATTTAGTTCTATATTGGTTGTATTTCATTTTTGTTGATATTTTTAAGTTTTCTTTGGATTATTGTTTTATCATTTTTATTTTTTTCTAAATGTTGTTAAAGAAATTTAAATTTATGTTACTTAGCTATAATTTTTTGTTTATGTTGTTGCACTTGCAGCAGTTGAGTCTATTTAAAATCAAGTTTATACCAACAGGCAAAGAAACATCATTATAGAGCATCCTTTGTTGCTGTCATCGACATCATTTTTATTGCTAATGTTAAGATGATGCTGATACGATGTGTGTTTCAAGTTTTTTGTTGCAAATTTTCTGTTACCTAACAGCTGCATTTGCGTAGTATTTTCCGATAATAATCTCTAAGTGTTTGCACTTGTTTACTTGTTATTGTTTTGCTATAAGGACTGCGCACGAAAAAATCCGTGCATACTTTAAGACTTGAAAACTTATACAGCGGGTGTCATAAATAAGTAAACTAAGTAGTATCTTGAACTCAATTGGTTCTTTTTCAAATTGTAGATCGAAGATATCAAAAGTAACATATGAATATAAATATATAATGTATTGTTTGCAAAATAAACAGCAAAAGATTCAATTCGACACATTACTACTTAGTGAATCTGGTTCTTTTTAAAGAAGTGAACAAAATCAATGCTCCATAAATAAGTAAACAAGTTTTTTTAATAGCGCCGGCGACCGCCTATATTTTGATTCATTAGTGCCAAACGTATTGGTATAGTGACTACATATATTCTGTATATCCCTGGACAAAATGAAGAGGTTTTAGTAATAATTAAGTCCACCAGTTTGGTCAATTATGGGACTCTATTTTTTTTTTATTAAATTTCATGTAATTTCTATTGGTGACTCATCCGGACTATGAGTAGGTCACTCTGAAATGTTAATTATTTCCTCTGCAATATATTTTGAATCAAATTCACCCCAATTTATAGGTGAATTTTCCTACTATAGGATGAAATCCACAAAAATTAAACAAAAATTTGTTGGAGCTTTATACCTTTTAACAGATTAAGGTTAATCTGAGATTTTATTTTACCTTTGTGTACCATTTTTTTCCTATTTTATAAATAGAAATGTTTTTCCAAACCATTAAGCCCTTTCTGCTGGACTAAAGTATTGGTTTTCTATACTTAAAGGTTAAAGTTTAATCGTTTTAGAGCTAAACGTACATATAGTATACATTATATTTCATGCGAATCATAGGTTATTCAATCCAGAGACTTATTTTCTAGATTTTTCATATTTTTAGACATAACCTGCATAGAATTTTCGAGATTTATTATACTTATTTATAAAATTTTCCGTACAGCTAGACCATTTTTCCGTCTTCATATAATTTTCTTTGAGTTATAAATTCAGACATTAGTTTTCGGACTTCCGGAATAAATTTTAATAAAAATTTTGGAGCAGAAAGCATAGGATTTTAAAGCTAAATTACTATCTCTTCTTTTTGTAGTGATTCTTAGGTATTTACGAGAGTAATTGCAGCCAACGCGTTCATTTTGTTTGAAGCATTTAACCACCTTGAGAATAAAGTGGCCGTTTTAATAAAGATTTTTTATATATTTCTATATGTTTCAACTTTCTCGTATTGTATGATAGTTACTATTAGTTCTCTTACACTTAATTGTGCGCTATTTGCCATCATTTAGGTCGAAATTATGGTTAAATTAAAATTTTCTGATTTTATCAAATTTTCTAATATAATCGAAAAAGTGATTTTTTATTTCTCTCATAATGTAACAAATAACTATCGCTGTTGTGCTAAAATCATTTTGCAACACAAACTTCACTTACTTTTAACAAATAATTAAAGAAATTAAGCCAAAATTTGCTTATTTACTTATTTTTGACTCGCCCGAAAACGACTTCTTTTCAACTTTCTCTAGTTGAAAAACTTAAAATGGAATAATATTTGAAAACTTTGTCAGCAATGTAAAAGAAAACAAATTGACTTCATCAAAAACATGTAAATTTTTAAAAATAGATCGTTACATTTGCCGCTTTTTAAAGCAAAACAGAAGTGATAAGATTGTTTACTTATTTATGACACCCGCTGTATGTAACAAAATTAGTACCTTTAACTTATTTTATAATGTAATTATAATCAGTAATTATTTGATATATTTTGTTGTATTAGTATAATTCGTTTTTCTTTAATAGAAAATAAAATAAAATTCGATAACACATAATTCAAATTTATTATCGAAACCCAAGTCGAACATGTAAAACAATTGCTAGGTACCTAGGTGAGCCGGTAAATATAGTATATATATATTTTCATACAAAGAGTTCACAAACACCGCAGACAAAATAATATGAATTTTAAGAGAAAATATCTACATCTCTGGATGGAATTCGACTTGTTCTTTAAATTCCTCTATATCCTGAAGGCTTGAAGACTCATGAAGTAAAAAAAGTTCTTCATAGGAACTTTAGAAAAAAATGTGAAGGTATAAGATAGAACGAAAATTACTTGCTACCAAAATTTGAATGCTACCCAAAGGGTGATAAAAAGTACGTAATATGGATTTTTTACAACATCCTAGTCATGAATTCCATATCACAGATGTTATGGGAAATTTACCAGGTAACTATCGTGTAAAGAAATAAAATTGTCAAAATGTTAGGAAAAAAGCACTTCATTCAAAACAAATGACACTTAAATGAAAAAATGTGCTCAAATTCGTTTGGCCTGATCTATATTCTCGTTATTATAACAATAAAGTAAATGAATGGTTTCAAACAAATGGTATCAATCCACTAAACTGTCCAAAACTCTGTCCATTTTAAATGTAAAGTATCATAATAAAAAAAATATTTAAAGAACACCTTTAGTCGAATAAAACAAAAAGTAACCGAAATCACAATAAAGCTTTTTTGGAAGATTTCCCAAAAATATTGAATATTTTGTTAAGAACGAATAAAAAATCATTTTTTTAAATTAAAATTTAAATGTTTCGAAGAGATTTTTGCTGCATAGAAAAGAAAAAAGGCCAGAAAAATGTGTCTACTTTGCGTTTACTAATGATAAGAATACACGCATTCACGTATATTTTTGTAATGGTGCTAATACTATGAATTACTTTGTATAATTATTTTTACTTAATAATTATCTGCTACATTTTTAATAACATCTGCGAATTCCCCAAAATGTTGTAAAATCTCCGACAGGATTAATCACTTTTAAATAAGTTAATTTCAATAATTTTCGTCCTCTATTTTCTATCCTACATTTTTTCTAGCGTTTCAATAATTAATTTTTGGTATTTTGTGTATCATCAGCGTATCTTTTATTAACTTTTTTGATAAAAGAATCAAATCTTTGGAGCCGAGTTCCTTCCATAGATGTAGGAATTATCTCATAAAATTCGTATTCATTTGTATGCGATCAATCGAATTTTAAGAAAAAATAATTATGCTATCACAACAAAATTTAGCTCATAGTTACTGAGAATAATGACAAATACCAATTTTTTTCACATACAATAAAAGTTATAATCTTTAAAGTGTACACCAGTTTTTTCCATGCAATCCTTATAAGTGAATAAAATCAAGACTTGCTCGTCAGATTCTTGCTTAGCACGACAAATTCTATCTAGTCCACTTATTTTTGGTCTTTGCCGACCAGTGTGAAAATAAAAATAAAAAAAAAAAAAAAAAAAAAATACTTTTAACAATATTGCTTTTATCTACTTACTATATCCACATATTTTTTTATTATAATTTTAAAAGACCCCCAGCAAAAAACGATGAAGTTCTTCCAAAAAAAGAACATTTTCATAACTTCAAAAGTGGAACAAAGTACATATTTAAAATTTTTTTGGAAGTTCTTAATAATTACTTCCAAAAAAGTGAAAATAAATGAATTTTTAGCGAGAAAAACTGGTAATAACTTTCAACAAAATTTAAATTTTACAAATTTTAAAGCATTTTTATTATTATTTAATAGGGCAAAAATAGAATTTTTGTTCAAAAATTGTGTAAACACAGTTTTAAGAGAAGTGCTTCAAAAGCAATGAACAAGAAGTATAAAAGAATAACATCCTACCAATGCCAACCATGGGTTAAAAAAAGAACTTCTGCAACTCTTTTTCACCTCTAAGTACTTCTTTCCAATGACAACACAATGTTAAAATCATGACTTTTTCAGTTCTTTTTTTGCTGGGACCATTGACCTTAAACAATAAGCAAAACCGCCTTTTTACCATATCCTGGTAAAAAAAAATAATCCTCAATTTCTTATATGAAATGTGAATACATATTTGAAATATAAATATTTTCGTTGTTTTCCAAATCAGAAAGAACTTTACAATAAGCAATTCCTATGTTTTATTTTCAGAATAAAAAACAATATGTAAAAGATTTAAAAATTTTTAAGCACAACCAAGAAAAAACAAATCCATATAAAATATATTGTCTAGCTAAATTTGAAGTGGAAACCTGTATGAAAATCTGGTTTTGATGAAAACTTTTTAAACAAAAATAGTTAAAATATGCAATTCTTTTGAGATTGAACACCTGTATAATTAGTTAAAGTAATTATTTCAGTTTTAAAATGAATTTACTTAATTACATTACTCTTTTATTAAATTATTTTACATAGCTTTAATATTCTATATTTCTATTTGCAAAACTACAATGGATTTGAATAAAAATATTTATTAATTGTAAAAGAGCCGGTTATTAATATTTATTAATTGTAAAAGAGCCGGTTATTAAAGTTAAACAAATGACCCGCGCAATAAACAACTACAACAACAGAGATTACCTGACAAGAGCAAGAACAATTGAAAAACGTACACAAAACAGAAAAAAAAAGTACTACCAATAACAACAAAACATAATACTCAAACCATAAAAATGTACGTAAAAAAACAACAAAAATTAAACGACCTTTAACGCATTTTTACGTCATTAAAAACATAAACACAAACTTACATTTCCCATCATCATCACCATCATTAATATACAAAAACAATAACAAAGGTGAAGTAGAAAAACGAAAAAAAAAAAATAATAATAAAGAATAGAGAAAAAATATCACCATCAAACGCAAATAATATCAACAACTTTGATTCAAACAATTATATTGTTTAAATATATTAAATTGTTGCTCAAGTCAAAAGAGAGAACTAAAAAATTTCCACAAAAGTATTAAATAAATAAATATTTAATAAATATATATTTTGAAAATAACTAGAATTTTTCAAAAGTTATTTTGCAAAAATAAGTAAAATAATTTGATATTACATGTAAGTTTTATTAAATTTGGCTTATCTAAACCTAACAATCGTGTAAGATTTTATACTTTAGGTAAATACATTGTTAAAATTAAGCTTAATAAGCTTAATATTTGTTCACCGAAAACGATTTAGTTGTCTCAACTTCCTCTATCTTTTGGCCGATTGATATATTAATTTGATTTTTTAGAATTTAATAATGAAATATAAAGAAGTTTGACTTTTATGTGAAATTTGAAGAAGAAATTTTAAACTAGTTTTGAATTTAATGTATAGAAATTTAATGAGATTGCCTCACATATTGCAACATATGTATCTCGAGGATGAATTGTATGATTTAGTTTAATAAAATGCGCATAAAAAAAAAAAAAAAAATTAATTCAAATTATCTTCAAGTCATGATACACAACCCAATAAGCACTAAAAATATTAAAATTCAAGTACTTGAAAATTTACTTGAATTTAACTGAAATTCCAACCCATTTTTTAAGTATTTCTCAAGTTAGAATGTACCTTAAATTATGTTCAAACTTTTTGTCTATTGTCAAAGAAAAAATATAAAATAAAATTTGTGTAAAGGAAAAAATAAGAAAACTACGTAATAAAATTGTTAAATTTGTAGCATTAACAAAAATGGTAATTGTAAATTAATTACAAACAGCAAATCCGAGTTTAAATCCCATCAAGAATAATCCGAATTTGGATGCTCAAGGCGAATACAAATAACCAATGAATATAAATGTGTAAATGAAAAAATGTGTTTAATTTAGTTTAAAGATATTTAAGAAATGTAATCTTTTGTTTTGTATATCTAAATAATTTAAATCATATAAAATAAAAACAAAACGCTATGTTTATTTTGTTAAAAGAAGTAATAAACATTTTTCTTTAATTCTACTATGATTTGCAATGTTATCAAAGGCTTGATTTATATTATTTTTCCAACCTTGAATTCAACTATTTATTTCACTAGAATTTCACTGTTAATCAACACTTGAAAGTAACTGTATTAACATTGTTATGTTAGACTTGAATTCAAGTTTCCTTTTCACTGGTGTACACTATTGAATAAAAGTGTAGTAGAACTGTATTTCAACACTTGAAATTTGAATTTATAACTGGAATTCAAATTTGTTTACACTTGAATTCCAGGAAAAATGCTTATTGGTTATGTTTTGATATTTACAATTGTTTTGGAGATATTGAATCCGATCCAATTAGAAATTAATGAACAAAACCTATATTTTTGGTTTTTATGGATTCTTTTTGGAACTCATTCGTAAATAATGGATACCTGAACATTAAAGAGCCTTAAGACTTGAAATTAATTGTATGTATTTATTCTAAATATATATATTTTTTATTCTTTTGTTCTTTCGATTCCCTTGGCAATATCGCCATTAAATTTAAAATATGTTTACATTTTCTTAAAGCCCTCAATAAGGCCTATTGTGCTATTTATCGCTTATAGTTTCCGAGTTATTTCCATTTGATATTTTAACTACCTCAATTTTGCACGTTCTTGGTAAATTTTTTTTTTCATATTGAACCCAGTGTTTCCAATCGATTTTATTTGTTTTTTCTTTGACTAATTAAATGACAAAATTATCTAATGAATAAAGAAAATTTTAAGTCGGTGTCTTTACCGAGTCCAAAAATAAACAGTTTCGTATTTGAAAGTTGAAAAATTACGATTTTTGGCTGAAAAAGTTTCTACACTCTTTTTTCTCTAATATGTAATTTTATTTAACAACATATAATAGTTTTATACTTTTCTGAAAGATATCTTCACAAAAATAATAGTAAAGTAGAAAACAAGCCCAATAACCCAAACTGTCTAAGTACACATCCTCCCGAATTTGACCTATTTTGTATGAAACTTTTGACTTTAGTCTAAACTGGAAACAGAATGCAGTTTACGAAACTATAACATGTTTTTGAGAAAATATGTACTTTAAAGGCGAAAATGTTAAAAAAATCCTTTTTCTGATTTTCGTAACGTACACAGAAAAAAAAAAAAAAAAAATAATAATAATATTAATTAATTTTTAATTGATTTTACTCCAATCATCAAAATGATAATATTAATAACTAGAATAATTGGTTTTATTATTACTACTTTTTTTCTAAATAGATACAATGGGCTGAAAATTATTGGAAATTTACTTAAATTTATTTTATTTCTGTATTTTTGTAGACAAATCTTTCATTTTTCTTTATATTTTATTAACAGATGTCAATTTGTTAAAAAACAAAATTGTAAACCAATTAGAAAATTAATTATATTAATAAAAAATATAATTAAATTCCAATATAAAGTTAGTTAATAATTTAGTTAATTAAAAAATAATTTGAAATATTTTTTTCTGTGTAACTTCGGTTCTGCAAACATAATGACTTCAATCTTTCTCTATATAATGAATAATTATGTTATCTAGGAAACTTAATTTATTTGCAAAAACCTGAGTTCATCCTTGTTTTGATTTTTGCAATTGAAATAAAATTTTTATAAAAAAGTTTTTGGAGAAACTATAAATATTTTATCTGTAATAAAATCTTTGTTAGTTAAGATATCTTAACTTGCTTGTAGACTTTATCGTATAAAATGAGAAAAAAATGAGATTTTTTTAGAGAAATCCCATAATTCCAAAAAAAAAAACCGAAAATCCCAAAAGTTCAAATTTTCCAATGTCCCGGAAATCATGATAGAAAACTGGTACATACGACTCCTCCTGGAGAACATATAATTTATCATTCAGGAACGACGCAATTAGCTACAAGATTCATACTAATTGAAGATTTTTCACTTCAAATGTTTATAGACTCTCTTTATGTAACACTGGTCAACAAAAAAATCCTCCCCCACAGACGAATAGTTGGATTTGATGTATTTCAGTTTTTTTCCATCAGGTCTGGATTTTTTTTATGGGCGTGTCTAATATTTCGCCCATAGTAAGGCCATTACTCTAGTATATTTCCTCATAACTCAAGAACGGTGTATACGATTGATCAAAGTGATACACCAAAAGATGCGGACTAAAAATATCTTCAAATTCCCTGTATGAAAATCTGGTGATGATGAAAACTTTTTAAACAAAAATAGTTAAAATATGCAATTCTTTTGAGATTGAACACCTGTATAATTAGTTAAAGTAATTATTTCAGTTTTAAAATGAATTTACTTAATTACATTACTCTTTTATTAAATTATTTTACATAGCTTTCATATTCTATATTTCTATTTGCAAAACTACAATGGATTTGAATAAAAATATTTATTAATTGTAAAAGAGCCGGTTATTAATATTTATTAATTGTGGATACTGACTAAAAATATCTTCAAATTCCCCAAACTTAATTTTTTTATGTGCTCAATAGTTTCGGAGTTATTTTGAAATAAGTGTCCGAAAAAAATCAATTTCATGCAAAATTTTTGATTTTATTGTTACTAAAATTTCTTTTACTAAATGAAAACATCTAAAATGTTACAGTTTATCATCTTTTTCTTAAAGCTGGTAATGCTGCGAAAAAAAATAAGGCATGTATCTTCATAATTGATGCAGAAATCTAAATCTACTTTATTCACAGTTAAGTAAAAATACCCATGTTATATACAATTGAGTAGAAATACAGTGGTGGCAAAAAATTTTTTTTTTATTTTTTTCTTGAAACAAAAATAGGTGGACTAGGTGGATACTGACCAGTTAAACAAGAATCTGCATTCACTTTTTTTTTTCTATCGGGTACTGATTTTTTTTTATGTGCATGACTAATATCATCACCTTATTCAGCGGATACACTATAAAATTCGAGAATGGTTTGTCGAACTTAGGCTATAACTCAAGAACCGTTTACACGATTTTGATAAGTGATACATCAAAAGATGCATACGAAAATTTTCTTCAAGTTATGTTCACAATATTTTTTATTCTCTGAAGAATTTCAGAGTTATGGATCAAAATTTTCACCACTTTTTAAAAAAATAAATTTTAAAATTTTCGGTACTAATTACCGAATAACTACGGAAATATTAACTGGACAAAAAATTTTATGAACTCAGCTCAAAGACAATTTAGGTCACTATATATTAAAGTTCAATTTATCTTAATTGGACAAACTGTTCTCGAGTTATACAAGTGTGACTGCCTAAAGGCGTGGTCATAGTAGCAGAGTTGGGGGTAGTGCATTAAATTTGCAGTTTCCACTAACACTTAGTGATAGTGCAAAATTTTTAACTACAATCATTAATTTTTAGTGGTGAGTTGAAAAATATCAGCCTCACTCAGCATAGTGGTAGTGAAAAAATATTTTTTTCCACTAAAATTATTTAGTGATAGTTAAAATTTTTTGCAGCTCAAGCCTAGTGCAACATTTTTTTCTTCACTAAATACTTTAGTGCAAAAAACAACCCTCCACTAATTTTAGTGCAACTTAGAAATTGTTCACTAAATTGAAAAATGACATAATATTTTTTTAAACTTTCTTCACCAAATACAAAATAAAGACTGATCCTCATTTTCACAAACCAATTTTAAACTTAAAATGTATTTTAAAACATATATTGTATACAAATATAGTCTCTTAACTATTCGAAATCGCTGAATAATGGATATATTTTTCGGGAGACCAAAATTGTATCTCTCTAACTTTAGGCGTTCGGTCTGTGGAATGATGAATTAGTCAGTAACGTTACTCGTTTATATATGTATGTCTCAACATACACAAATACGCTTACAAGATTTCCAAAACACACTAGAAGAAATTCTAAATTATGTAGTGTTGTTCTAAAACGATTATAACTTTGATAATTACCATCATAGCTCTCTAAAATTAGTTCAGTGGGTTGTGATTGATTGGAAAAATGTCATGTTTATGTTTATTTTCATTTTTATGTTTAGTGAAAAAAATTTATTTGCAGCTTATGTGTAGTGACTGTTCAGATTTTGCACTATTGAGTACTAAATTTAGTTATAGTGAAAAAATTGCAATATCACTAAAAATTTTTAGTGGTAGTGAAGAAATGTTTCACTATAACTGTAGTGGTGGCAAATAGTTAAAAATCAAAATTGTTTCACTATAGTGCGATTTAGTGAAAAGCTGAATGCACTCACAATTTAGTGCACTACCCCCAACTCTGCATAGTAGTCATGTCCATAAAAGAAAAATCAATGCGTGATAGAAAAAAAGTAAAAGCTGATTCTTATTTAGCACGTTGAATTCCATCTAATCCACCTATTTTTTTTTTATTTAAGACGAAAAAAAATTTTTTTTTTGTCCACTAGTGTATTTCCACTTAGCTATAGGTATGCATGGGTATCCAAACTTAACTGTGAATCCAATCAAGATTTGTGCATCAGTTTTTACAATATGTGGCTTTATTTACTCGCAGTTTTGCCTGCTTTGAGGTAAAGTTGATAAACTTTAATATTTTTGATGTTTTAACTTTAAAAAAAAAGTTTTAGTAAAAAAAGAAATGTTGAATTTTGCATGAAAAATTTTTTTCCGACACTTTTTTCGAAATATCTCCTAAACTATTGAGCGGATAAAAATTTGATAGTAAAGCGACTTAAAGCCAATGTTATTCCACATATTTTGGTGTATTATTTATATAAATCATGCATACCGTTCTCGAGTTATAGTGAAATATACTCGAGTAATCGGCTTATTTAGGACGCAATATTAGACACGCCCATAAAAAAAAAAATCCCGACCTGATGGAAAAAAACTGAAAGCAGATTCGAGTTTAGCATGCGGAATTCCATCTAGTCCACATATTTTTTTTGAAGAAGCTCAAAAAAAATTTTTTTTGTTGACCAGTGTAATTTAAACAAAAAATCATTTAATGATTTTAACAATGCACTATTTTTGAATCTGCATTATTATTTGATTTCTTATTTATTAATATGAAATTCATTTAATTATTTGACATTATTTTTTGTTCGCTTTGCCAATTGCAGTACAAAAATAAGTAAAAAGCACCACAGTTAAAAAAACGGTTTTGCCTCAATCAGTTTTCGAATTTATTCCTTCCTTTTCATATTACATCCTTAATCTAATACATTGATGATTAATATTTTTTTTTTTTTTAATATTTTTAAAATAATGTAGAATGTTGCTTTATTTTACCTTATGAAAATTATTCTCTTCGTTTTTATTGTTATTATTTGAGACACAAGTCTGAAAATTTGTATCATGAAAAATTTAGATAATACATTTAATAAAATTCATACAAATTTAAAATTTTTACAAAACAAGTTTTGTATTGCAAATACATACATACAGTAGATACAAAAAAGTTATCTGTGAATTTACAAAATTCTGATCTATGCTCTTATATGTAAATACATGTGAATACATCTCATATTCTAATAATTTATTAAAACTCTTTGAAATAATTCTCTTAATTTATTAAATATTTAAATATTCTCTTTTATGTGAATTAAATAAAATAATTAATTTGTTATTCAACAATTAATAAGTAAAAGATTAGTCAAAAATATAATAAACTATAAAAAAGATACGTCATAATTTTATTAATCATAATAAAATATTAATCGTCGTCACAGTAATTTAAAAATAGCACGTTTATTTTGTAAACAAACAATAAATCAAACATTTAACGATCTTCATCAGAGTTTTATTTTTTTTTGTCGTTTTTGAAAAACACACGAGACTTTTATTCTACACACCTAATTAAACACTTGACCGCCAATCATTCATAAATAATGAGAACAATAAAATGAAATAAAAATAAATAAACTACAACAACAATAAAAACAAAGAATTATAAAATAATAAAAATGCCACACTACCACTACTACTAGACGGCCTGGCCTGCCAGCACCTCTTTGCCGACCAACGACAGCTGATGAAAAACCAAACAGATGAAATCAGCAAATCCCGACCTACGACTACATGTGATGGCGCGTGCCAAACTAATAAAAAAATACCAAAAAAGCAAAAAACAACAATAAATAAAAAAAAATTGAACCATAATATTTATAAATAGTATATCTCTTTGTATTTATGTGTGTCTGTATGTACAAAATGTATTAAAATAAAATTAAATGACAAATAAAAACAGATTAAATTAAGACACAAATAAAATACTCCCATCAAATAGTAGCAGCAGCAACAACTAACACACTAACAGTTTGCCTATAGCACTTTATTACCGGCTGTTGCTACTGCTGCGGCCTTTACTACTGCTGACAAAAGTTTGCGGCAAAGATATGAGAACGCATTAAAATTGGAACGCATTTTTAAAACCCCAAAAAAAAAAAAAAAAAAAAAAAAAAAATAATAAAAATAAAAAAATACAAAAGAGGCAAATTTAAAATCCTAACTGTGCTCTCCGCGGTAGGCAGAGTAAAACAAAGAAAAAAACCATAACTTAATACAACAGTTTTGTTTGAAAAGATAAATTTATATTTCAAACATTCTTTCTGTTTTTTATTAACAAAACAAACCCTTTTTTCGGTTTTTGTTTTGCTTTGCATTTTCTAATCAACAACAACAGCAGCAACATCATTATTAGGCATTTCTCCACTAAAAAAAGAAAGAAACAAAAACAAGTCACTAAAAAAATATCTTTAATACATACATATATATAAACTTATGGATGTATTCATAAGCATAACAAAAAGAAATGAGTAAAAATAAACTTGAATGCCAAAACATAATTTTATTTATTTATTATATTTTTATTTTGATACATTGCGTATAAAACAAAAAAAAAAATATATATAGATATAAAAATTCCAATAAGTAACAACAACAACGAAGACGGACGAAGAGTGAAAAATTGATTTGTATCTGAATGTTTGTATGTATGTGTCTGTATTTTTTGATATGAATGAATGTAAGAAAACCACTTGTGTCACCGGTAATAAAATTATAACAGCAACAGAGAACAAAAAAAATAATAAAAAAACATAAACAAAGCTGCAGCAATAACAACAACAAGTAAATAAGTAAAGTAATAAATAAAAAAGTACAATAAAAAAACCAAAACAGCACGACCTCTCTTAACCCCCTTTAAAAAAAAAACAAATTCGACACACAATCACCATCATCATCACATTTTATAGTAAAAATTGTGAATGAAAAACAAAAAAATAAAAATGTAAACAAGAGAACAAGTACATGCTACTCTTTATTTTTATTTTATTTTTTATTAATTTTTGTAGTTGTTGCTATTAAGAGTACAGAATACATTTTTGTTTTTATTCTTTTTAGATATAT
Source organism: Protophormia terraenovae (assembly GCA_951394005.1). Lineage (NCBI taxonomy): Eukaryota > Metazoa > Arthropoda > Insecta > Diptera > Calliphoridae > Protophormia > Protophormia terraenovae. Next base: position 2,618,488 of record OX596073.1, read on the forward strand.
TTATTTATTTGTTTATGTATTTATTTTAATATTCATACATACAACATAAGAACAAAATCCATCTATCCATAAGTACAACAAGTACTAAATCCCATTCAAAGTACTTTACTGTATGTATATATGCACTTCTTTGGATTTAATAAAACCAAAAAAAATTACGAATGCGTGTTTATTGGATTTTACTCTAAATGCTAAATGAATGAAAATTGACCTTTTTTTTGAACACACAATTTCTATTTGATATAAAAGTCGATATTAAATCGATATCGTACCACAACAAGTAAAAAATTTAAAGTTTTAAAGAGAGTGTAAGAAGAAAAAATAAAGGAAGGAGTTTTCTGGCTTGTTGGTCGGGTCTATTAATAAATATGTATGTATGTGTGTTGTGGAATTTAATGTTGGTTGCTGTTGCAACTTATTTTAGTATGAGTGTAATTGTATTCGTGACCCACTTACAAAAAGGTGCAAACGATTGGTCGTTTAAACAAATGAATAGAAAAGAATGAACTAACAAGTAAATATTATTGAAGGCAGCATGTTGTTGGGGTCATGTTTGTTTGTAAGTTTTAGAGTTAATTTTTCATAAGATTGTAAAGCCAGTCAAGGATATCTATTTTAATTTTTAAGCATTTGTTTTTGTTAAATCTTTTGTTAGACTAGTAAATTTCAAGTCAGATTTATAGATGATTTATATCAATAAAGTTTTCTAATGCAGCCGAGAAAATAAACTTAATTGATGAAAAAATATTTTAATTTTGTTGATTGTTTAAATCAATACTTAATTCTAAATTAAAATCTAAGATTTTTTGAAACCCTTGCAGTTGAGATATTAAAGAACTTCTTAAAAAAAAGCAGAAAAATAGTGCACGCTCTAAGGCATACAACTTTTACTATACGAGCAAAAAAATACTACCGTTAACTTGTCAAGTTACTCTCAGTAACTGTGTTGAAAATTTTGTTGTAATAGCATAATTAGATTGTCTTAAAATGAAAATGAATCAAAAAATCGTATCAAACAATTTCTAGAAATCCAGAAGTTTCGAAATATAGTTTTTTGAGATATATGTAACAAATACAAATCACCAAAATAAACTTAGATAACCCAGATTGATTTGTACTGTAAGATAGCAGACAAAAGAGAAAGAACATCTCTATATTTCTGGATGGAATACGACTCATTCGTTAAGTTGCTCTGTCTTTTATCAGAAAATTTAAAAATAGCTGGTCTGAAGAACCGTTTATGCTGCCTAAAGGACGATAAAAAGTATGTACTTTTTACAACAAACTGGTTATGAAATCTATATGACATTTTATGGAAAATGTAGCAAATTAGATATTGTGTATAAAAATTAAAATTTTCGAACAAACTTTTGGTTTCATTTCTATAAACTGAAATTATATGCGCTAATTTTTTGAGCTTTTTAAATCTTATCTTATATAAGCTTTTAAACAAAGTCTCTCAATAAGAAACAAATTTATTTCCTTGCATTTTTATATAAACTTCAAGTGTAGCAAAATCTGAAATACCAACAAAGAAAAAAAAAAAACTTAATTTTCTTGTGACACACAACACACACCATAAATAAATCGTTGGATGACGATGATGACCAAACTGAGAATGTAGATTATTTTATACAAAAAAGTTAAAACAGCTGATTACAAAAAGCATTGTTTTTAAAGCCTTCTTCCTCCCATTCATTCATTTATTCATTTACTCGTTCTCATTCAGTCACATTTATTTAGTTTGTGTGTAGTAAGAAAAAAAGTCTATAAGCGAACAAGTGAGTCTGAGTCTGTATGTCTACCTTTTGTCTACCAAGTGTCTGATGCGTAAATTTAAAATGTCTTAATTACTCGGCATCACTCGGTGCATTAAATAAAGAAAAATAAAACAAAATAATATTGTATATCCAAATCAACGAAAATACAAAGAAAGATACAGACAAGACCAACATTCAGACTTGCAAACAAAAACATACACTTTTATACAAGTGAATAAAAGAAAAAAACATTTGATATGAATGTATGTATGTTTGTTTGTAAATATGTACATATTTTATTGGAAGAACATAAAATATTCCTTTTTGTTGTTTTTATTTTATATTTATGTGACAACATGTCATCACCTATTATTTTTCACAAAAGTAGTCAGTCAGTCAGTCATTCACTTCACTTCATTATTATACATACATATGTTGTGTGTATGTCTGTATGTATGATCGGTGGATGTTGTTAGTTGATGACTGGTTGCAGGCCGCACAGTATGTTGTCGTTGTATTTGCAATTTTTTTTGTTTTTGTGTTTTTATCGTCTTGTATTTGTTCTCAGAAAAATTGTACAAGTGCATAAAATACATACATCAATAAGAACACTTCATGCTAATGTTAAAACGTACACTAAAGTGAAAATAATCTATCAATAAAGCTGAATTCAATTTTGACTTGATATTGTCATTTGGTGAAATCGCTCGTTTTATAAAATTGCTGTTTATTGCTAACACTAAGTAACACAAACAAACATTTTTGTTGACATTTGACATATTATGTCATTAAAAAATTGCAACAATTTGACAATTATATTAATATATATAATATTTATATATACGTGATCATGAAGTTCTAAGTATAAGAATCACGTGACACTCTTTGCTTATTCCTACATCTATCGGAGAGAAAGAGATGAAACCATCGTTGATAGTGTTCATGGTCTTAGTAGTCTCCACAAAGATCTCAACTGTAAGTCGTTGCAGTCTAGCCTATACCTACTTATATTATGTTTTATCTGTTCAATAGTTTTAGAGATAATCAAAAGTTGATCCGCAAAAAAAAATTAAAAAATTGTATTAAATTTGTCACATGAAAAATTCGTTCGAAAAAATATATACGAAACAATTACAAAATTTTAAATTTATTTGTTGTTTTCCATATAAATTGTCGAAACGAATTTTTCATTCGACATCGTGGGACAGGCCGTAAGTGTTAACCCGTCTTATTATCATATGAAGTAATAATAGATCCTGTACTATGTACTTAAAATTATAAACAGAAGTATAAGTGTATTGTTTTATAGATTCATTGAAATGCACTTAAAGTGCAAGACGATTTTTTTGTTTTGTTATATTTGTATGTATGAGAGAAGTGCATTGTGCAAAATTAGTTACTCATTCATTACTTTATGACATCATAATCTGACATCTACCGCAATTGTACATCCATATGTACTATGTGTGTGTTTGTATAGCGCTGTGTTTATGGATGAGCATTCAATAATGATTCAATTAGTACTCATATGGAATGTAGATCAACTGCGTTAAGAACACTGAGTTTGAATGTGCAACTCAGTGTGTATATGTATATACACACATGCAATATATGTATGCACATATATTCTTGCAACAAATTGTGCGATTCTGTCAGCACGTGCGTTCTTTGTGGTGCACAATGAGAAAGATTTTGAATGATTTTACTTAAGTCAAACTTAAGTTTATTTATGAACGATTTACTGAATGACTGACTCAATAAACGATGGATGGATGCTGAGGTGAATGTTGCATGTCCATTTTTATTTTGTACACACTTGTTTGACATTCTCATAGAAAGAGTCTGTTTTAGTAATGGTTGCTGTTAATTCAGTGAAATTTTGTACGTGTTTTTCATAAGTACAACAACAAATTTTTCAAAGAAAATTTATATATGAAAGTGAAATTACGATTGATAAATATAGTTTACGAAGGATTTCAGAACTGACTTATAGAATTTTTATATTTATTTTTTTTGCTTATATGTATTTTATACTAATTCTTAACAATTAGGTTGGTAATTATTAACTGGCAACTTGTTTAATATAAACAAAATATTCTTATACATATTTTCAGTTTGTTTCCTTATAAACGTTTTTCCGTCGGCTTAAAATTAGATTGGAAATGTGTTGGCATACAGTTATAAACATCATACTACAAGAAATGGTAAGTCTTTTTAAACTTAATTTTTATTGTCTATACATATACATATGATAATAGTACCATTTAATATTGTTTTAACAATTTGAACTTTTTTTTATTAACAATTAAAATACACTATTATTCAACTTAAATTTCAACTAAACAACAAAGAAAATTCTAACATTTATTTTAATTTTGTTATTTATTACTATAGTAGTAGTAGTAGTATTAGTGAGCGTGTGAAGTGTGTAAGTGTTAGTGAGTATATTAATAACATTTCCGGTTTTGTTTTTTTTGCATGACTTTGAATGTTTTAAAGAAATTTATAACCAAAACATTTTTGTATATTGTTTACTAAATACTACCTTATTCTCAATTCTTGGCAACATTAGCAACGCCAACAACAATAATAACATTAGCAGTAGCAACGATAGTAACATCGCAATAACATAATTTAACTCACCACGGATATAGAAAAATAAAAAATAAATAAAACGAAAATAATATAAAGGAACTTGTAGCGCCAGCGCCAACATTTTGCAAACATTTGACATAATTTAGTTTTATTTAATACATGAATGTGAGTTGAGCACATTAATATGTGTGTATTCTTTTAAATTTTATTATGTATGAAAAAAAAAAAATTATGCATGTATGAATGTATGTACATATATAATAATTTTTTCTCTCGGTTTGATTCTTATATTGTTGTTGCTGTTGCCGTTTTTTACTAGATGTCAGTCCGTCTGTCTGTCTGTCCATATGTTAGGTTGGGTGTTTAATGGATGTATGATGGGTTGTTTGGTATTTTGTGTTTTTTTTCGCGTTTTGTTTTGATTACTGATTCTTGTTGGTCTCTTAGGGGTCTGTCTGTTTCTTTGCATGTGTAAGTGTATGTATGTGTGTAAGTTAGTGATGTTATTATTGCTTTTTAATTGTTTAACAAGAGATTTGAAAATTCGATTTCATTTTTAGTTGCGACGACGACGATGATGATGATTATGGGCTGAATGGAATGGAATTGTATGAATGAATGTTTCATTATTTTGTTGTTGGTTGACTGTTAGGTTGGTCTTTCGTTCGTTCGTTCGTTATGTTTAGATATCTATGGCAACAACCAAACAAACAACTACAAATAGAGGCAATAAAACCACTGAACACCACAACCAATTGCACGAATTGTAAATTGTCGTTCACGATATGTTTAGGAATTTCAATTTATTTTAGGTTGTCGATTACATACATGTACAAGTTTCTATCTCTATCTGTGTATGCGTTTTAAAATTTTGAAGGTATGTATGAGTATTTTTTTTTTGTTTATAACTTTAAGTGTGTGCGTGACTAAAAAGAAAAACGATGCTAAATAACGAGAATCAAAACAAACTATAGAAAAATGTGCCGCTATTTATAAAATGCATTTTTTTTTTATTAATTTCTTCTGCTTCTCACATACCACGTTTAAACATTTACATACATACAAACTTATTGTATCTCTGAACTTTTTATTAAAGTATCTAAAACTCTAAGAGTTTGTTTTGTTTTATTTTAAGGATTTTTTTATTATTTGACCTAAATCTACTGAATAATAGTTTAAAGACATAAAATAATTCTTTGGTACTTACTTTTGGTCCAGTCAACATTTTTATTTTTTATTGGTTTTTTTATAATTAATAATTTTTATTTTATTTTACAATTTACAGTCTCTGCTGTTGCTCTCTACTAAAGTCTATTGTTATAAATTCTAACAACTGTTATTTTATATTGACATAATCTTTCACTCTTGATTAATAAAAGTCTTGATTAATAAATTTTTAAATTGCATCTACATTTGTATTTTGTATTTTTAATAAGTTTAAAATATACATTTTAGTCTTAATAGAGCTGCCAACGGAAAAATGAAAGAACTTTGTTTATTTCTTGAAATATTCTATGCATTTTACGTATTTTACTACTTAGAATTATTTTCGTATTGTAGCTTAAAAAATTATTTTGCGCTAAAGCGCTAAATTTCATGTTGTATCTTGAAGTGCAGAGTTCACACTGGATTTTTATTTTTTGCACAACTAAAAAAAATCAAAACAAAAAAAATTTATATGTATGTAGTATGTACACAATGTATAAGTATAAAATATAAAAATTTTCCTTGCTTTAGTCGCTTTTTGCAGTTTTACAGTAGTAGCAGTAGTTGGGTGTTTTAACGTTTTTCGTTTCATAACGTAACGTACGAGAAAGAAGCATTTAATGATTGTGTATGTTTGTATATGCTGTATGTACAACTACTACTAGGCCATTACGAGTAGACCTCGATAAATTGAATTATGAAAAAATTTCATTGATATAAAACCACACCTAATCAGAGTACATTTTTTCTGGAAACTCTATATTTAATACCAAAATAAAAATAAATTGGAACAAATAAGTAAATATGAAATAATAGACGAGTATTTCATGAGATCATCTTAAATTAGTTAATAAATACATAAAATTTTGAGATGCTTTCCTCAATTTTTTGAGTTCAACTGCAATTTATTAAAAATTTGTCTATAAAAGTCTATTTAACTGTACAATAATTTCTAAAGACCTTTTTTTATAAACAAATATATAGTCGGTCAAGCCCGACCATATGATACCCTAAACCATTATTTACATCAAAATTCGGAGAGGGGTCTTTAATTGGAATTGGGGCCAATTGTGGACCGATACTTGTATTAAGTGTAAAATAAAACATACGAATACAGAATATTACGTCGATACTTACATTTATATGAATTTATATGAATAAGACTTATTTGTGTCGCATATTAACCTGATATTAACATTTTAATGGGATTTATGCCCTTAAAAGTGATTTGCTGAAAAAGGGTTTATATGGGAGCTATAGACCGATCTTTCTGAAATTTGGCACACAAATTTAGACTTAAATGGAACTTATATATGCCAAATTACTAAAATGTTGCTATATTTAATGGATTTATGATCGTAATACTCTTTGTATATGCGTTACAAACGTTAGCACAAACACATACCCTACACCACCTATGGTGGTGTAGGGTATAAAAAGTGTTTTATGCATATAAAAAAAAATGTTCTCAAAATCTGAAAGCATTCCATAAAATTTAAGAAATATACTCTTAAAATAATTCTTCTGGCAACATTTTTAATTATTTATTAAAAATTTTGTCAGAATTATTAATATTTATTCTAAAAATAACAACAAAATTTCCATCAATTTATAAGATGAAAAGCATTAGGGAATCAAATTTGAAAAACGTATGTGACAGTAAAAAGAACATTTCTTTAATTGAAAATTATGTAAAAACTTGTATTGGATACAAAATATGCAAAAAAATTCTCTTAATTGTAATATATGCTTAATTATGCCATTTTAATTACTAAAATATGCTCTGCTATGGATTTTCTGTGACCATAGGACAAAAAATTCGCAGAGAAGGTGAAAAACTGCTTCTTCTCTTTTCCTTTTCCTTGCTTTGACAATGGACATTATAGGGTAGTCTGATTCGGCTAATTCCTAACACACAGTGGTCCCAAACAATTTTTTTTGAAATAATTCTGCAACTTGTGAACCGTTGAAGAGATCAAAGTAAAATTTCACATATTCAGAGCTTAGGTGTTTTGGAGGAGCTGTTCACGGGGGTAGAGTGTAGACCTCTAAAGTTGGTCACATCAAGTATGTACATTTTGTAAAAATTCGCTAAAAATTAATTTATCACTAGAATGTAAAAAAAATTACATATAGGTAGTCCTTGTATGTGTCTACAAAAAATATGTAAATGTTATCTGTTTTAGCTTAAGAGATATTTAGATAGAAGCAAATTTTACTGTCATTTTTGGCATATTTTTATAAACTTGAGGGCCTTAATTTTTTGAAAATAATCATTACATTTCTTACAAAATTCTAAATAATATTGTTGAAAAAACCATATAAATATATTTATGAGATAAAAAGTTATATTATTTTGAAGTTTAAACTTTAAAAATGATTCATACTTTTGAGGTTATGTTCCAAAAAAGGTAATAAATATTCTTTCACTTCTGAAATATTTTTTTGTTCCAGAATTTTTGTAATGATTTCTAAGAAATTTTAACGTAAATGCGTGTAAGTGAAATCGCTCTGGGCAACTCTATCCAAACTTTGTCAGTTTTGAAAAGTTTTTTATTTTTTGTAAAATTCTAAAATGTTAAAGCCGAGATAAACAACAAAATATAGTTGGTTAAACACACAAAAAATAATTATAAGCCAGCCTTTTACAACGCTTCACGTTGGGGTAAAATGTGTCAAAAGTGGAGATTAATTGAATTTTAAAATTTAAATTTTTGTAATGAAGTTGGGTGCCGAATAAATAAAAAACATATATCAATATCAATTAAAATCTTTAAGCTAGCTTGTGTTGTTTTTTTTATAAGGAGCTGTCAAAGTTAAACATTTTTTTACATTTTTGAAAAGGAGTAAAAAGTTTAATTTTCATCAACTTTCAGTGGATCCATCAACTTCTGATATTTAAGTCTACTTTTCTTCAAGTATTTACATCCACTAGCGAAGGAACAATCCTTGCCTGATTTTCAAGATTTTTATATCACCTTAATGTCCTTGATAAATCCTTTAGAAAACATGCCAGCATGTATCACTCATCTTATATAATTTTCGAGTTATATACATTTGAAATTTCAAAAATCGCAATATTACAAGATCTTGGTTAAGATTTTTCTATATACTGCCAAACATTTTCAACCGAATTCATTGTATTTTAAGAAATTGTTAAAAAAAAAAAAACAAAATTATCTATCGAACAAAGAAAATTTTGATTCTCAAAAATTAACAAACAGACGGACAGATGGACGGACATTAGAATTCTCTAAAAAAAATTTTAAAATTCAAAAAAATATATATATTTTTTTTTTTACTTCTCGATCAATATGCAAGTATTTAAATTTTGATATGACCTTTCCCTGAATTAAGTGCCATTTAACCCAAATGTAAAGACGGACGGACGACATTGCCATTCTGCCAAAAAATATTTTAGAATTCTAAAAATGCAGTTTTTAGTTACTAATATATAGGAAAATTAAACGTGATCATTAAAGTGTTGACATCACCTTTCCCTGAATTATGCATAATTTTCGACCCATTTAACTCTAATGTATAGACAGACTAACGGACATTACCATTCTGGTAAAAAAAAATCTTAAAATTCTAAAACTTATTTTTTTTTTACCTAATAATGAATAAAAAAAATAAAACGTGATCATTAAAATATTGATATAACCTTTCCCTGAATTAATCGTCATTTTCGACCAATTTTACCCCAATGTGCGCCTGGTTGATCATTTTAATGAAAGAAAAGTACATCTTTCAAACAAGAACTGCCACCTTCTTTTTAATTCCCCAATTTTAAAACAAGTTCATTGAAGTACCTCTACTTGTTTAAATTTAATTTAGGTCCAAATTAACATTATTTCTCAAAAATATATTTAAAATTCAATTTTATGTTTTTCGTTGTCTTAAGGCCATGTTACTCCAAATCAACTCGATAACGGTTCTCCAACGGTTCACAAATTACAGAAATATTTAAAAAAATACCAAAGTCTTTATGCGCTGGAATCCAAACTAAGATAATATCAGAGAATCGTTAGCCTTGGCACACCTTCCTTTCTTACATTGTCTGACCTGTATAGACGTAGTAGTAGTAAAAGACTTTAGAGACAGAAGTGCCGCCTGGCTGTCGAAAAAAACCCAAAATTCCTGTGAATATGGTTTTGTTATATAGTAGATTAAATTATTTTTAATTGATAAACATTTTAGCTTCCCGCTTCCAATCCCGCAATTTATTTTAGGGCCGTCGTTTAAATTACTCATAGTGGGAACTAGAACTTTAAATACTCTCTTAAAATCCATGTAGGGAGTAAAAAGTCAGTTCGTTTCTTTAGTATCGGTGAGAATATAATTAAAATTCTTGCATGACTTGGTAGACTGTGAAAGGTATGAGTAATATTTTAATTTTGATTCTCATTTTTTATATCTCTGTTAATTCCTAAATTTGTGTATTCATATACAAATTTAATATATTTCGATCCCAATTAAATAACACATCGTTCAAGCAAAGTGTAAATTTCTAATAAGACTGTGGTATGATTTTAGCGAAGCTTTACTGTATTTTTATAACTTTTTTGATGTTTTAGTAGAATGTACCCTACAGTAAAAGTGTTATTACAATGTATTGAAATCAAACACATCATAATTTTAGAGATTAATCCAAAAATGTTATATCTAAATTAAGAAGTTATAATGAAAATTTAATTCAAAATTTAGTATAATTTTTATAACTACTTGTTGTTATATAAATATTACAGATATTTTTAAATATATTTTCCTCTTTTCTTAGAAATAAAATACATTAAAATATTATTTTCGGTTTGATAAAAGTGTCCACCTGTAAGGTGTTTTTAAAAACATCTATACCAAAGATAATCTCTATGGATGTACATTTATCCATCTAAATATGCATTTGTGTGTCTATTTATGTAAATTGTATATACAGATACATACATATAACTATAAATGTATATATGTATATTAGGGTGTTCTAACATTGTATGAAAAAAAAACCAAAGTTTATTGCATATTTAAATGTTGGGAAAATTATGAAAGGGGCCATCGTTTAGAAGATCTTTGCCAAATTTCAACTTCCTAAGATGATGCTGATGAATCCAGAACAAATCTTAAAAAAAATTTCTCACCAATGATACATATATACCGTTTCATTAATAATATATACATCAAACAATAGCTAATAAATAATATAACCATATTTCGTAATTTTTCCAAATAAAGACATTTTACATAAAATATGTTAGTAAAGTTTTACTTTTTAGTTCTACTTACGAATTATTAAATATGTAAGTTATTTTTATTAAAATGATAGTTTTATCCTTCCTATTACATATTTTTCAATAATTTATAATTTATTTATCGTTAGCTATCGTTTAATGTACATATCATTAACATTGGGATATGTTCTGGGATCATTAACGTAAATGACTGTAGCATTCTGTTTCAATCATAGTAGGAATTCCAGTCAAGTTGTTCATAAATTTAGGTATGTTTAAATGTAGATTGCAAAGGAGAAAAGGATCACCCTAATGTATATGCATATGTAAGTACATACATACTTGATACAAGTTGAAAATGAATGTTTGAATAAATATACATACATACGTACATATTCATATATATATATATGTATATGTAAGTGCAAATGTATGCATACACATATATGTACATTATACACACATACATACTTATATTTGCTTAATCCTCCTCTTGGTAGTCATTGTCAAACTGAATTGTCATACTTGTACGACTGTTCGGCCATCCGACCGACTGACGGACAGACATACAATACAACCGATGAACCGTCGAAATGTGAAATCTCCGTTTGGAGTTTGTTTTATTTTGTACATGCGCTCATTTTGGAAAATACATTTTGTTTTGCCTTCTACCCCCAGTCTCCTTCCAAATACTTTTTCAAAGTATTTACTAACAAACAATGGCAACATACAATGACGACGACAATACAACAGCGGCAACAACAAAAATAACACATAGAAATCTACGATGCTGAGACCGGATGGTTGGAGTTAGTGGTGTGGCATAGAGTGTCGTGCCATGGCATGGTGACGAACTTTTTCCAGCCAAATTACAGCAACCGAGCCAAGTAAAGCCAATGTTTAATGTATATATGTATGTATAAGTGTGAGTAACTGGTATGAGTATGTATAATAATAGTGCGTATGTATGAGTGTTTGAGTAAACAAGCAAGCGAACCAAACTACAGCACAGTACTTGGCATTCGAAGTCCTCAGTCTGACTACTGAAGCAAAATTGTGAGCATATTCTGATATTACAATAAACAAACAGTAAAACAACAAGAACAACATCAACAACAATAATAACAGCAGTGGAAAAACTGCAAAATATCCACAATATCCAGTGAAAAACTTAATGAACGACCGACTTACCAAATAAACGACTATATGACGATAGAAACGTCAAATCGACCCACCAACAAACTACTTGTACAACGTTCATTCCACATTGAAATCTTCATGCCACTGCCACCGTTGTTTACTATATTCATGTGCGATATGTATGTAGGTATATGTATGCTTGTGCGAGAGTATACAGTTTGCGTGGTAGCTGCCTACAAATATTATTATGGATGTATGGGTGCGTGTGTGGTATGATTATATACAATATATACATATGTACTTACATACCTACATAAAATTTTATATATATATGAATGGGTATGGGTGGGTTAGTCTGTCTGTCAGTCAATCAGTCTGTCTGTCCTTTTGTATCTGTGTATATCATACCAGTGACTATCAATGTTTTAGTATGTGTTTTTATCTGTTTTTGTTTGAGTTTGCCAGTATTTCTTTTATAGGTACGAATTTACGAAACAAATTTCAAAAATACATATCTCTGTTACTGCTACAAATAATTTTTAGTACTACTAAATAATTTTTAGATCTAAAATCTGCTACCAGACTCCAAATATTTGTTATAAAATAGCACAAGTATCCTAGAAAGCAAAAGATATATATTTGAATAGAAAAAAAATATCCTCTCCGAGGTATTATTCCAAACTCTGGATAGTACCTTAAACCTTTTGAAAATATTATTTCTATTATGAGACGAGGTAATCAAAAAACAACATGAATTGGATTAAAAAATGTTAACACATTTCAAAATTGTTGTAGTCTTTTAAAACTTAATTCCAATTATAGCGCTACATATAATTCTTCAATGCTTGTTTTTTATTTTGTTGTTATTGTATATAAGCATATAGAGTTGTTGTTATTTTTTTCTCAAAACTGTTATTTTTCTTCCTCAGCTATACAAATACCCACTCCCATTTACATTAAATTTATACATACAAAAATATCCTTCTCTTTTTCTTTGTATTAAATCGTCAATAACGAGCTGCGTCATACACCACAAATTCCACTCTCTCATTATCCGTTAGAACGAATCGTTGTTTAGTTGCTCTATGGCAACCTGCATTGTCGGGCATCAAAAATGAAGCACTAACAACGTTAAATGATCGGGTTTTACTCCGATATATACGAATTAGGAGTAAAAAAAACATTTTTTTTCTATTTAAAATTTAATTTTATTAGGAAGAAAGAATGAATTAGATCAATAAAAATTAATCATGTATTTTTTTTTTTTAGGTCATTGGTATCTCATAAATAATTTTATGTTAAATCATGAATGCAAACGGACAGCAATCGGATTTGACATTTCCGATTTCAATGAAATTCACTACAAGCATTGACCATTGGAAGTGTTTTCGAAAATTTGAAATTTCGGACCCATGTTTCTTTCCAGTCCGGAAATATGACGGTTTGAAAAACCAAAAAATTCAAAAACTACAAATGAAAACTTATTTAACTTCTAATAACTTCTTAAATATATATAGTAGATCTCTAGTTGTTGCTTCATATTAAAGACAAATATATTACCTTTATAACGATATATACAAAGTTTTTTTACATCAAAAGTTCAAAGGTCAAAGTTAGACATAAAAAAATTCAAACTATCATATCTCAAAAACCGGTATTTTTAAAATGATTTAACTCTAAAAATGTAATCTAAATTTCTTGAAATTAAAATTTAAAAAAATAAATCCGATTTTTCCCAAAAACCAAAATTTTTACTAAAAACTCAAAATTTGATTTCTCATAAATAAAAAAAACATATAAAAAATAAAACCATTATTTTACTAAAAAAAATTTGCGATTTTTGCGAAATTAAGCTTAAGTTGTGAAAAAATAATGTTTTTACTAAAATTTAAATTTTTCATTGAACCCTAATGTGTAAACTATAAATTCAAAATTTCACTATAAAATTAAAAAAAAAAAAAATTTTTTTACTGTTTCCAATTTTTCCCCTTTTAAAAGAATTTATAAAGGCCTGAGTATATATCGATAAAAAAGGGCAATACTGATTCTGCGTTACGGGATTTCTAAGTAAACTTGGATACACGTGATCATGGAGTTCTAAGCTATAAATTACTTTTTATACCCTACACCACCATAGGTTGTTGGGGTATTATGTGTTGGTGCAAATATTGTAACACAGAGAAAAAATCTTCCTACCCTCACCTTAAAGTATATAGTTCGACTCATAGTCACTTCTTGAGTCGATTTAGCCTGTCCATGTGCAGTTAGATAAAATTTGGTACATAAATATATATATATATATATATATATATATTTTTTTTTAAACAAAGATGAAGCCTATTAAATTTGGTCATGATCGGTCCATTATTCTACATGGTCCCCATTAAAATTTCCTTTTGGAATAGAGTATTAACAAACATAAATACTTTAAAATAGGAATATTATAATGAAATTTGGCACTGAAAAGTTTTATATAGATATAGATCGGTGTGCCAATTTTCGGCCGATAATTAACTATAGCTCCAATATGAACCATTCACTTTAACGTGCATAAATCCCATAAACTTAATAGTCGACACAAATAAATTGTTAATAAGTAAAAATGACAGTGAAAAAATTTTATGAAGATTGGTCCATAATTTTCCATAACTCCCATTTAAGACTCAATTTCGGGAATCACCCAAAAGTGCATAAATACATGTTAATGTCAGTATCGATTTAATATTCTGTATTCGTATATTTTATTTTACCCTTAATACAAATATCGGTCCGCATATGATCAAATGACCTGGCTTAATCGAATATATCTTTCTTACTTTTTTTTTTTTAATTTACTATAGTTTTTGAGTAAACTATAATATAAAAAATGAATGATGTTGTACAAAATACGGCAATATATCTCGAGAACGATTTTACTGATTTGGTTTAATTAAACACCGAAAAATTATAATACAGATTATCTTCAAGTCATTTCACATAATTTTTAAAATAAGTTCACTATTTTTGTAATTTTCTAAGAATTTAATTTTTTACATAAGAAATAGTAAAAATAAAGTTCTAGTAAGATTTTTTTTCTCATATTTACGTTTAATTCATTTAATCATCTACTTGATTGATTTAATACATTTTTTAATTGGAAAATTTCGTCTGTTTTGTAGTTTTTTCAGTTATTGATTAAAATTTATAATCAATAACTGTAAAACTGGTAAGAGATGCAAATAGAAACAATTTTCAACTGAATGAATAATTTTTGGCATATGTAACTTTTTTGTGTACACTAAAAATTAAATATTACGTATACGCCGTAATTCACAGCCTCAGATTTTTACTATATATCTCTTCAGTTAATTGTAAATAAAACCATTATTTGTTCATCAATTTTAATCATATTTAGCTTATTTTAATCGTTATATATCAAGCTTCATGATAAAATACAAAAAATATATTATCTTTTCAAGAATAACTTTTTTTCATTCCATAGTGATTCAAAAATATTTTATTCGAATCGAAGTGGAATTAAAAAAAAAAAAAATAGTTTTTAAATTATTGAATTTTTCCTTATTCGTTAAGTTTTATAAAATTAAAATTTATAAAATCTTTCCACGATTAAAATTAAAAAAAAAAAAGCTTTTTATATCATAAAATTTTATTACTTATTTGTAATCTCAAACGTAACTAGTTCCTTTTGTTTTAACACATAATGGCTTCAGTAATACTTTAAAATCAATGAGTTATTGAACAAAGTAATTATTTCTTGTAATGACATCTAGGTAATGACATGAGGTAAGTAGTTGCCTCTAATGTCATCACCGTGTTTAAATAATAGGTTATTCAGTTAATGTGTAAGTAGTGTAAAGCCATTATATTAGCTTCTTAACTCATTACGTTGTAGCAAAAGTTTTTGCTGGGATATTTAATATTGTCCTATTAAAAGAAAAAAGGAAATGGTTTTGTACATGTTTTTAATATTATTTTATAAATGTTCATATTTAAATGGTAAAAGTTAGTTATTACGTTTGGATCATTATTGCGTAAATAAGAAAAATCAAGTATTTAGAAGAAACTGACTTAGAACTTATCAGTTATATAAAAATCTGATTATAATTTAATTTCACACATTTTTGCACTTATTTTGGATCGAATTAGTGAAAAATGAAAAAAAAGTTAAAGTTATATATTAACACTGCAATTTAATAGAAATTATTTTATATAAAAGAAATAAAAGTGATGAAGTAATTAAGCGGAATATGTAAATTGCAAAAAAATAATAAAATTTTTCTTTATACCTTTTCATGCTGTACAAGACCTTATCCTTATAAATTCCAAAAAGTGTCGAACCAAAGTTTGCATAAAAATTGGAAATTAATTAATACAGAGGAATATCAAAATTATTAAATACAATCGGTCTGATCACATTGAAAGTTCTAACTAGTAAATCTGAAGTAATAAACATAAAAAAAACATCCGTTATTATGCAGCAATAAACGAATTGTTTAAAACTAAAGCATTCAGCATTCTTTCTTGTTTGCTTTAAGTTTAGAAAATCATAAGAGTGAGTTCATTTACAGAGAGGACTCCTCATAATGTCATGTGTTTGTATAATACAGGGTGTGTAATACAATAATATTAGAATTATTACAATTTCCTATCATTGCTATGATGTGGTTTTAAAACAGGTGCTTTGAATGTTACACTCTGTATATGAGTATATATATATATATATATATATATATATATATATATATATGTATATTAATGTTTATATATTTGATTTATATACACACACACATATACATAGATATTTATACATAGTCGTATAATTTAATGTATTTGAGTACAATGTACACTTTGACAAAAAATTACATTAGAAACAAAGTTAAGTAGTAAAGTGATGATTATTAATTATAGATACGAATACGAACCATACACTAAAACATTAGAAATTATTAGGCATTAGTAAATTACTTTTAATATCGGAAATATATCGCAATTTATTTGAAAAAATTAACTTATAAAACCTACAATATGTTGAGTTTTTGCCTTATGTTTTTAACACAAATTCTGTAACAACGCTATCAACCGGCTGATTTCGTCTCGCGTTTGTCTCATGCGAAAAAGTATTAGAAAATTAGTTTATCAGATATTTAAATAGATACATGAGCGAATGTTGCTACAGACCTGAACTTTCTAGTAATGTAAACAGCTTTCTGTAAAAGCTATGGATTCAAAACTTAATATAAACTTAATTTTGTAAAAATAAGTTCAAATAAGTCTTGAGATGCTATGAATAATATTTATGTTTTGATACTAAAAGTTGTTGAATAAAAATATTGAAGTTTAGTCTAATATATTTCATTTTTTTTTAAGTGTATAAACAGTTATCTGACGAAATATGTTATACTACTCGCATGTGTGAGTTCGTCTAAAATCCAACAAATACATAAACACATTTTTATACAGATTACACAAGCATATATATGCATACTCTGCAGTTTTAAAAGTAGGAATATTCAAGAACTTCCCTCCTTTTGTAGCTTAACCTTTGAGTCTAATGGCTTTGTGTTCACTGGTATTCCATAAAGTATACACTTCAAAATAATACTTACATAACTTTTAAGCTTTTACAAAGAATTTTTTGGTTGGCTGTATGAAATAATTTTCTTCCAAATCGGAAGAGATCTCGAAACAATCAAAAGCTTTAAAGTTCTTAATTTCGAGTTCTATGAACTGCAGGGTACATATTAAAGTATGTTTCTGTGAATTAGAGTTTATGTAATTATGTGTTTTTACGAGTACTCGTATAGAAGACTATTTTATCCATGCATTTGGTTGTAAGAAATTTAAAAACAAAAAAAAAAATAAAACTCTAAACTTAAGTGTATAAGAAAAACTCAGAAACGAAAGACTTAAATAATAATCCAGTGACGTTTAAGGTAAAATTTAAAATAACTAAAAAATTACTAAATTTATGAAATTTCTTAACATAAACCATAAAATAAAATTAATTAACATTTCTAAGGTCAAAAATTACTAAGCTCATATCCTAATAAATGCAAGCGATCTTGATTGAGATGTGTATCTTATGTATATTACCTACGACTCTGGTTGTCATGGTAAAAGGAAAAAAAAAATTAAACCTGTTCAAATGTTGTTGGATTCTATTTTTGTATAGTTTTCCTTGGTATGGATGGAGTATGTTTGGTGGTAGAACTACTATTATCTTTTTACACATATGTCAGTTTTGTTTGTATATTTGTATGTATGTGTTTTCATATATGGGGATTGTTCTGGCGCAGGCGTCATACTAACAATGTTGCAATAATACATTGTTGATGATGATGTTGGTTGATGCTTTAATTTTTAGTTACTACCAACCACATTTGTAAACGATCATATGAAAGCATTTTTTTGCAATTTCTTTTTTTTTTTTCTTTTGATTTAACTTTAACTTATTATCAACATCATTATCCTTGTTTAATATAAAATCCAATATTCATGTTTAATCCACACTAGTTATGAATTTACTGTTGCATGAGTAAAGTTTCACTAAAAAGCTAAAGTATTTAATTGAAAAATTATAAATTCTATATTCATTTTTTTGATTTCAATTATGAAAATGTTTCATCATTGATAGGTAGTGTCTTGATTTCTGTAGCAGGGACATTAATATATAGAAGCAAAGAGTTTTGTTTGTGCAAATAAATTATTTATTTAATTGAAGTTATTTTTCATTATATGTTTTTTTTTTTTTTTTTTTTTTTGGAAATAATATATTTGTACACCCGGTTTACATTTTAACTTTATAGAGCAGTGGTCTCACAAGCAACAGATTCACGACACATTTGAGATATTACAAATCGTGAATGACCCGCTCTATTTTGGTATAATAAGTAAACGTTGAGTAAAAGGATTGAAACATGACTATGTTTGATTTCAAATGTGTTATCCAAACATGGACCAAACTTTAAATTTTGAGTTAAATAAATAAATATTTTAATTTTTAAATTGATTTAACATAACTTTATTATTTGTTGGGAATAATAAAGTTATGTTAAATCAGTTCTATAACGATCTACAAAGGACTAAAAAATCAAAATTTAAAAATTCGGAAAATTTCTCTACGACGCACGTTAGGGTAAAATGTGTCAAAAGTGGCGTTTAATTGAATTTTAGAATTTAAAGTTTTGTAAAAAAGTTGGGTACCGAATAAAAATAGACAAAATTATGAATCAATATCAATTAAAATCTTTAATCTAGGTTGTTTTGTTTTCTTATAAGGTGCTGTCAAAATTAAGAATTTTTTTAAAATTTTGAAAAATAGTAAAAAATTAAATTTTCATCAGATTTCAGTGTATTTATTTTAAATTAAAAGTGTTTTAAGGTAAAAATTTAAAATAAAACCATCAACTTCAGATGTTTAAGTGTACATTTCTTCAAGTATTTGTAAATTATATTTTGTTCTAATATTTTTGCTATTTTTTTTTTTTTGAAAATTATCTTAAAATACACTAATTTTCAACTTTCATGGAATGCAACTTAAAATGTTACAGGATGTTTGTTCTGAGAATTTTCTGAAAAATAGTACATATTCATAGTCCACTTTAATATTATGAAAAAAAAGTGCGCATATATAGCCCGATTTGAGAAAATATTTTTTTTTTTTTCAAAAAAACCAGTAGATTTCATACAAAAAACAGCTTAAGTGGCAGACATTTTCTTTGCTTTATCAAACATTAAACAGTGGGGAAGAATCGAAATAAATCTGTAACTTCTAATCGGCTGGTTGGATTTGCATGAAATTTCACATAGACGTAGCAGAGGACAGTAGCATTTTGAGTTTAAAAGCGGGATCAGGAGCGGAACTATAGGGGTTCAAAATAGTGTACTAGTGTCATGGAAAATATTTAACCACTAGCAAATTTTTGTTCCAAGATTTTTATATCACTACTTATCTTATATATTTTTCGAAATACATACATTTAAAATTTCAAAAACCTGAATTTTACAAGATCTTGGTTAAGATTTTTCCATATATAGCCAAATATTTTCATTCGATTTTATTATATTTCATGTATTAGTTAAATACCAAAATTATCTATCGAACAAAGAACATTTTTAGTAATTATCTTTATTGAGTCGAAAGTTAAACGATTTTGAATTGGAAAGTTTGCAAAAATCAACAATCAGACGGATAGATGGACGGACATTAGAATTCTTTCAAAAAAATCTCAAAATTCGAAAAATATTTTTTTTTCTACTTCCTGATAAATATGAAAACCAAATGAAGGTATTAAAATTTTGATATCACCTTTCCATGAATTAAGTGGAATTTTCGACACATTTAAACCAAATGCATAGACAGATGGACGGACATTGCCATGCTGCCAAAAAATATTTTAGAATTCTAAAAATGCATTCGTTTATTAACTAATAAATAGAAAAAATAGAAAGTGGTCATCAAAATTTGAATATCTCCTTTTCTTGAATTAAGCGTAATTTTCGTCCCATTTAACCCAAATGTATAGACGGAAGGACGGACATTACAATTCAGCCAAAAAACGTCTTATAATTCTAAAAATAAATTTTTTTACTTACTAAAAAATAGAAAAGTTAAACGTAATCATTAAAGTGTTGATACCACCCTTCTTTGAATAATGCATAAGTTTCGACCTATTTAATTCTAATGTATAGACGGACGGACAGACATTACCGTTCTGCTAAAAAAAATCTTAAAATTCTAATACTGAATTTGTTTACCTAATAATCAATAAAAAAAAAATAAAACGTGATCATTAAAATATTGACATCGCCTTTCCCTGAATTAAGCGCCATTTTCGACCCCTTTTACCCCAATGTGCGACGTCGGAAAAATTTTTGAATTGCATGTAGAAAAAAAATTATTCGGATTTAATCTCTTTTGATGTCTGCTTTTTTTAACATCATTTGGTGGTGAACATTTAAGGAGAAAAAGGGAATAAAAATTTCATGGGAACAAAAATTCCACTTGTTATTCACGATATTCTAAGATTTTTAAACTAATAGATTAAACGAAGCAAAATTTCATTTTACTTTTAATAAAGACTTTTTATCATTAATTTACACATGATTTGTGTTTGTATTTTATATGTAAATTTTTCTTAAATCTCATTTTTAGTTATTTTAAAATGTTAACAAAAAAAAAAAAAAAAAAAAAAAAAATTAAAAAAATTCTTTCGGTTATGGCAAAACGATTATTTTTTTAGGTTAAAGAAAATTAAAGAAAAAACATTTTAAGCACAAATTTTAAGATTGGAAATTTGTTATTATCATATTATTTTTTATTAGGGAAATTTATTTAAATTTAAAAAAAAAAAATAAAATCTAAAAAATAGTTTTTATGAAAAATGTATTATATCGTTAGGAAATCTTCTTAAAAACTAATAAAAATAGATTAATTTACCGAAATGAAGATACCCTTAAATATGAAATCAAAAGCAATGAATTAAATACAGAAAAACAATTTTAACACAGGGAAACACTGATTCTGCGGTACGGGGTTTTTTTCAGATACACGGTATTAATAAGGACTAAGCTTCTAATCGACCTTTTTTGAATTGACTCTAGTTCTCACGGTAAATTGCGATTTGTAAAATTAAGGAGGTTTTACTAAAACAGAAACTAATAAATAAATTCCTTGGAACAGCTCAGATAATCGACATCGATCAATACAGTTAGATATCGCCGATTTATTGTCAAAATATTTCCATTTAGCCGCATTGAGAATCCTTGTTTAAAGGATTATTTTCTTAAGTAATTAGTATTATTCACATAATATTTATATTTTATACAATTTTTCAAATTAGAATAGAATCGCTAATAATAAGCTGATAGTTTCGTTGAAAAACATAACAAATTATTACTAAAATAAATGACTATTCTACAAAATGTTAATATTCTCAGCATCCTCTCATGGCTCCACTTTAAATTTTTTATATGCTATTTCCAACACTTTAAGAAACATTTTAAAGAAAAATTATAAAAAGATATGATTTTTTAATTATCCTTGATACAAGGACGAATATTAATTTCATTATCATTTGTTTTCTAACATGGCATTTTTATAAAAATAATTATAAACTCGATTTATGAGGTATCATTCTCAGCCAAAGTTTGTTTAAATCGGAAAAATAAATCCAAAGACTTTGGATTTAAATTTCATGTTTAGCCGCGATAAAAACGAATTTGAAAATTTTAAATAACTTCAAATTTTGTATTGAGGTAATGTATATCAAAAAAATCGGAGGTGGTGAAGTCAAAAATTGCGTTTTTTGTTCGAAGGTTTTTGTTTTTTCCTATATAAAAAATTTGATTTTAGTAAAAAATGTAACTTTTAGTAAAAATAATAAAAAAAAAAAACAGATTTGTTAGTGATAAATCAGATTTTAGATTTAGATTTTTAGTAAAGAAGTAAAATAAAATTCATGTCGGATTTCGATAAATTTTTTTTATTTATTTTAATTTATAATATATGGCCACTGGAATAATTTATATTATTGCAACTATATAATGGTTGTAGTAGTGTTACATTCGTTACCGCAACCAGTTTTATTAACAAAATTATATTAAGAAAATATCTAATATAAAACCTAAGTGTTCAAAATTTCAATACTACATAACAGAACACTAAAGTTTACATGAAATTAAACTTTAAATAATTGTCCTGATTTATTACAGTTAATAAAAATTCTTGCTCCACAAAGATTTCTTGGATCAAGAAATAGACTTTTTTATATTGATCTGCATAGAAATAATTTTGCATTAAATGAACCGCTTACTAGAGCTATGCGTTTATATAATGAAAACTGCATTTATTTAGACATGAGTGTCCCAAGTACGGAATTTAAAATGTTTTTAAATAATTTATTTTAATTTGTAATGCTAGTCTGTAAGGATAATACTGTATCTAAAGACTAAATAAATAAATAATATTTAAAATTTAAAGTTTGACGCGCAATCATACAGAGATAAGAGTAATCTTATCCAGAAATACCACAAGGAGTTCTAAGCATTGTAATTTAATATATATTATATATATATATATATATTTTTTTTTTTTCAAATAAAATAAATTTTAGTTCGAAATAATGTAATTTTTAATTCATTAATAAAAACAAATTCCTTCAAATTGTAACTTTAAATTTCACTTTTTTTTTTGTTGGCAAAACAGCAATACTCCAGTAGTTAATAATGCGTTTGCCTATTTGAATGAATATTTTTAAAAATGGATTTATTCTTCCTTAATTCCTGAGTTAATTTTGCAATATTTAACAAGTTCATTTTTTTTAAATTTACTAAAACTCGGTTCTGCTTTGTAGAAACTGTCATAAATTCAACATGAATAAAAGCTATAAACATGAATATGTATGTATCATTACAATTGTATATAAGTATTTTAAATAATTTAAATAAAAACATAGATCACCTAAGTAGTATTAAAAACTACAAAAGGAACTAAAAAATTTAAAAACCTTTAAAAACCACTTGTTAGAATTTTACCCTTATCGTAATAAAAAAATAAAAATCAACTAGATATAATAATAACAACAACAACAATTACAATAACAACCATAATAATAACAATAATGAATGACAAGTTATAATTTTATTTCTGTTCAAAAGGAAAACAAAAACCCAAGTGCTAATGAACAATTTTTTTTTTTTTGTTGCTCTATAAAGTGGTAAGAAGTTGGATGGTTGCGGTTATTGTATTAACGAGTACCTACTTACTTACATATTTAATAGTAGAAGTAGCAGAGTATTGTTCTCTACAATTTTTACTAAATTTAACATTCATTGTAGTCGTATATAAATTTACTTAATACGGCTCAAACGCAACTCATTGACTAATGATGAATGCTCGTTTTGGCTGGCTGAATGAATGGTGGCATACTTTCAAATAAAAAACAAACCAAACGAAAGAAAAAAAAAAAAAAAATACAAAAAAATAAATAAAAAAAATTAAACGAAACGTAAAAATCATCACATTAAACAAAACAAAAAAAGTCAAGGTCGTCAATTGTCTGCTGCTGCTACTACTACTATGACTGCTAACTCAGGCTATAACCGTCGTTACTTTAATATGAAAAAAAAAAAATAAAAAATAATAAAAAAAATTAAAAAATGCAAAATAAATGAATGAACCAACTACAGCAATAACAACAACAGCAACAACGTTAACATTAAGTAGCAGCAGCAATAACAAACATTGCGTTCTTAACTTGTATCTATGTTCATATCCTAACACACTTTCATATATAAAATACTGCTGTCTGTTTGCCGATACATTGATACATGTTGTAATAAAAAAAGGAGAAAAAAAAATGGCAAGAAAGGATTTAATAGCTGGTGGCAGAGAAAGGAAAGTGAGGCATGTTAAAAAGATTTATAAAAGTTCAACCTTTTATTTATGTTGCTGTTGTTGTTGTAGTATCGTTACGAGTCTAAAAAAAACAAAGAAAAAAAAAAAAAAAAAAAAAAAAACGTGAACAAAAACTGAAAATCATGACAAATTTTGTGACAAGATATGTATGTATGTTTGTACTATATAAAAGTAAAACGAATGAATATGATGATAATAATGATGATGATGTTGATGATGTCATAACTTAGAAGAGCTTAGAATTCTTTTTAAATTTTTTGCATACGAACATTATTTCGCAGTTTTGCTCGTGTTCAAATTTTGTTTATCAAATTAAACACGTATACGACATGTTGTCCATGTGTCTGCAAGGAATTTACGTAGACAACGTTTATAACTTACAGACATGTTACTTTAGGGTGCACCATTTTTATATTTTTCTGTCCTCTTAAATGCATTTTATTTAATTGAATATCTTAGTGTTAAATTCATATAATGTTCTGGTGTCAGATAACACATATAAAATCGAAAGTAATAAGGTAGTAATAATTAGGTTATAAGGACTGTGCACATAAAAATCCGTGCACACTTGAACGCTTATAATTTTTACCAGTACTTGAAAAAATGATTTGTTTACATTTGTTATTATTCTCAGTAACTTTATAATTAAATTCGTTCAAACTCATTATTCAAATTTATTATCAAAACACATGTCGAAAATATAAAAAAAAATTTCTTGAGTCATAAGAAATATATAGGGTTCACGATCACCGAAAAGAATCCTGATAAACGAAGAAAATTTTAATTTACAGACTGTAGGACCGCAAAAAAAAAAAATCGAATTTTAAGAGAAAATATATACTTCTCTGGATTAAATGTGAAAATTTAAAAAAGCTGGCCTGAAGACCTAGAAAAAATGTTGAAAATCATTGAGATTATTAAAAAAAAAACAAATTTATAAATATTCGTACAGGCGGAAAAACTAAAATTTCACTAAAGGTGAATTAAGTAAAAATTTTATTGAGTGAAAAAAATGTTTCTCTTAAGTGTAATATTTCCTTAATATTATGCTATAAGTATAAAATATGTCATTCAATGTGCTGCTAAGCCAAAAATATGTAAAAATATACTTTAAGGACTAAAATATGCAAAAATATCTTGTAACAAATTGATTTTTAAAATTGTCTGAAAAGGATAAATAACTAACAAATTGATTTTTTTAAAGTCCAAGAAACTGTGTCCCATCTAAAAATGAAATGGAAATAAATCTACAGTTTCCGAACGGATGTTCCAACTTCAATGAAATTTCACACAGAGTTAGTACACCTGTAAGCGAGTTTAAGTTTAGAGCTTGGATCATATAGACCTATTGAAAACGAGTCGACAGGATCTAAAATTTGGACACCTCAGGTATAAACATTTTTAAAGCATCGTTTTTATTCGTTATATCTAAATCGATTTAAACGATTTTTTACATGAGAGGATTCTACTACTAGAGATCTACAAAAACATGCTCGTGGGCATATCTTATCTCTTCTAGTTTACGTGATATTTTTTTACTTTATTAAAAACAAATAGTAAAATGGTGTGAAAAAATAATTTTGAAAAAATATTTACGGAGTCAAAAGTTATAAGCATTTAGATTTAGATTTTTCTCGTTTTTTGCCATTCTTTTTCTCTAATATACAAATTTTCTTAAGTATTTATATTTTTCAGAGAGATTTCCAAATAAAAAAGATTCTAAAGGAAAACAATAAAAAAAAATAGATTCCTACGAGTTTCCTTCTTTCTCAAATCGCAAAGCTGGAATCAGAAACTTTAATATTTTTGTTTTTGATTTTTAATTTTTTGTAAATACAAATTTTTGCTCCCCGATAAGTGGGAAAAAGTAAAAAATAAAATGATTTTTGGAAATTTTAGAATTTTTTATTTTTTTTTAAATGCAGTATTTTTGTTGACAAATCTAAAAAAGGTGAATAACACTTGAAATTAAGCATACAAAATCTACTCGGCTGTAAAATTTCGTAAAAAAAATATCCACATCAATATCCAGTTTTCAAAAAAAAAAAAAAAAAAAAAATCATCTCTACTACACCTCTACTACTTCGTTGAAATAGGACCAGCCGTTACGAAACTGCATAGCTATTTTCATTTAATTTTTTTTTAATTTTAATTTTCGTAAACTGAATTGTGTGTACTAAATTTTTCGTGCGCAGTCCTTATGTATAATATTCCGTTTTAACTAGTTCGGGAACTGGTACAAAAAATTTATCCTGGTCGGTAAAAAAAAACTTTTGTATGCCACCTTTACATAAAATATGTATCTTCAGTTAATATGAATGATAACAAAAAAATAAGAAATAAAATAAATTTTCCTGATATATGGCTCATTTAAATTGTATTCTATCTTTTATGTGACTGTCTAAAAGTGGGGAAATATTACACGCGCCCATAAAAATATCAAGATCTGTAAGCAAAAAATTAAACTGAACAGATTCGTGATCAGCACGCCAAATTCCATTATGTGTGTTTAAGGGGGTATATTTCTGCCGACCAGTGTAATTGAATTATTGCTTCGTCGTATGATTAATATTTATTACCCAAAATCATTATAACTCATACGTTATGTGTATTGTTTCTCTTAACCAAATAAACAAGTTGATAGGAATTATAGGATTTTGCACTGATTTCTCATGAATTCTGGAGAATTTTTTTTTTTTTTAATTTTAAATGACTACCCTAACTTTTCATTCATAACTTTTTATGTTCTTTTATCTTAAAATCTTTTAATTTTTTTTTGTGTTACTTTTCTCCCAAAAATGTAATACCTAAAGGAATAAATCGAAAACACTTTCACTGTTAAAATCATTTAAGGTGCGTAGACGATGCAAATGTGTTCTATAATGGCCGTCGTAACCAAAGAGTTTTGTTAGGCAATATAAAGGATCTCATACGGTTTGTTTTTTTTTCTTCCTTTTTTTTCGGCCATATAATGCAGGCAACACTCAAGCAGGCTGGTAACCTACAATAACACAATAACAAAAACATCTACAACACGTACTAATTTAAATACGAGTATTTTCATATGCATGTCTACTGACTGGCTGGATGGCTGCTGGATGTTTGGCTGGCTGGCTGGCTCGTTGAATGGTTGACTGCTGTCTATATTTGTTTAACATGTTTTACGTTCGTTCGACAGGCTAAATGTTATTGTAGAGTAAGTAGTTGATGTTGTTTTTATTTTTGTTGTTGCTGTTACTCTTTGCATATTTGTATGTCAGCCAGCATCATCGTCATCATCAACATAAAGGAGTATAGTAGGAGCACTAAATATTCTGAGACTTAAAATGTTTAAACACACACAAACACACGCATTCCGATTCAGGCAAACAAATATTAAGACGTGTTGTATTCGTGAGTTTGTATGCAAGTCAATGTATATGTATGTATGTATAAGTATGAGTAAATCATATGAATGTAAAAGTGTTTGTTGATGTCTGGCTGTGCGTTCATATTTGTA
The DNA here is from genome assembly GCA_951394005.1 of Protophormia terraenovae. Taxonomy (NCBI): domain Eukaryota; kingdom Metazoa; phylum Arthropoda; class Insecta; order Diptera; family Calliphoridae; genus Protophormia; species Protophormia terraenovae. The sequence continues at coordinate 2,646,331 of OX596073.1, forward strand.
ACAACAATTGCATAAACATACAAGTACATACAATATATTATTTGTTAGTACACATACATGTACATTGTACATACATTCATATGTATGTGTGTGTTTGTGTATGTTGAAATGTTTACATGTTAAGAATTTTCTGCGTGCTCCATTCATATTTGACTGATGGTAGTGGCATTTTTGTTTTTGTTGCTGTTATTGTTTTCGTTACTAGTGTTGTTATTATTGTTTTTTCTACGCTTATTTGAAGGATATTGCAAATCCTTGAGTCTGAACTTAAATAGGTCACTGAGTTAAAAACTTTCAATACAACAACTACGACAAAATACAATCCACCAAACAAATAACCAACAAATCGACTATACTTGCATTTATATACAATATTTGTTTGTTTATTTAAACTTATAAATGTTTACAAACAAATACGTCTTTACAAACATATGATGAATCTTTACTAAATAAAGCATATTGCACTTAAATGCTATAAAATGTCATCATACAAATAAATAAATAAAAATCCACAAAATAAAAGGAAAACATTTGAAAACGAGCTGTTGCATTTCATTGCCTTCTTCTTGGTTATTTCTAAAGGGAAAATCCTTATATTTGTATTTATAATAAAATGTGAAATGTATTCGTATTCATATTCAATCTATGTACATTCATACGTACAAACATATGTTGAATTATTTTTGCTTACTAACTGATTTTCATTGCCACTTTGAGTGTTTTTTTCTATTTTTTATTTTTATTTTTATCATTTTTATGTGTTTCTGTTTTCCTTAAAACTCTAGAGGAAAATGTTTAAAATTATTAGATTTTAATTAGAGTTTGTTTTGTCCTTTTATTGTTTTAAATGAATGTAAAATTAGGTTAAATTTTGCAGTCAAATACCAGTTATTGAGTATTAAGGAACATTGCTTGTATCGTAAAATTAAAAAAAAAAAAAGGAATATAATTTTAAACTTTTTTTGGTAAAATGGAATTTAGCATAATTATCTGCCTAGTTAGTTAACGTTATATTTAAAAGTAAATATATATATTATTTTTTTGTAATTTTTTATTATTAATATTTCGTTACCTTTTAATTTTAGAAATAAATCAAACTGATTTTTCACTTTCCCTTGACCTTCTGGAAGTGATTGTGATCGATTGTAATAAGAAGAGACTGTCTGATTATTGCATTCCATAACACAGTGGGTTCCGTAACGCTTTTTTGGAAAATAATCCTGTAACTTTAGATCGGAAAGAAATTGCACATGACTTGAGATGAGTCGTTTTCAAGTAGATTTGAATGAGCACAGATCCCTAGCATATTACGGAGTAGTAGGTGTACATCCAAAGTTAGTCACCTCGGGTATGTATTTTTTTTTAATTGCCAAAAATTTATTTATGTTATCTCTCTCAGTATAAGAAATATTTACGTTCAAACAAATATTTCTCTAATTTTTGGTCTGGTGTTTTTAAAGTTGGATCCAAATGTTTTTAGAATATTCACTCGATTTCTAAATAATATTATATAAATATGAGCAGTATACCCGCTACTTCATTAGCTTTTAGCATTTAACACGATCATGCAGTACTTCTACATACCTCACATAAAAACGGTAGACTTTTAATTTAGAAAAAAACAAAATGAAATATCAAAAGTGAAAAAACCCATAAAATTAAACTATAATTTCTAACTCCCGTGAACAGTTATAATATTGGTGTTCTGTTGGCATTAAGAACAATAAACTTTTTAAATATTTTAGTTACCAATTTCTTACATCATTAACGTTCGAAGGGACAAAAAACGACCAAATTATTTATATTAACATTTTAGTAGAGAGGAATGTGCTAATAGCGCTTGTGGATTCTCAACACAGAACCATATATCTTTAATTTCATGTTTGAAAGTTAATTATTATTACAAAAAATTCAAAGAGTAATATTATAATAACGAAAAGTACTCTCTTATGGATTCTCATTCGCTTAGGATTATATATCTTAAATTTCATGATTTTAGCTTAAATATTAGAATATTCAAAAAGTACCATTAGAAGAACACAAAAGTACCAAAAATTCCTCCTCTTGAATTTTTACCCACATATGGTCCTGTCTTTAATTTCATGTTTCTTGGTTCAATAGGTATAGAAAATTCAAAAAGTACCATTGGAAAAATGAAAAAGTTCCACAAAGTTGCCCCTCTTGAATTCTTAACTACATAGGATCATGTATCTTTAATTTCATGTTTTTACGTTTAATATTGTAGAAAATTCAAAAAGTACCTTGGAAGAATGAAAAAGTACCACAAAGTCCCATGTTATGGATTCTTATTCACTTAGGATCATATATCTTTAATTTCATGTTTCTAGGTTCTATATTATAGAAATTTCAAAAAGTACTATTAGAAGAACAAAAGAGTATCACAAAATCCCCTTTTGTGAATTCTCACTCACTTAGGACTACATGTACTTAAGTTCATGTTTCTTGGTTTAATATAATAAAAAATGCATTACTTATATTGAATAAAATTTAATTTCTCGATTTTATCCCCTTTTTTGGCACTTTCCTCTTAGATGTAACAAAGATTGTATTCCAATAAATTTCTAATGTTAAAATATACATATGTACAGTGGTGGCCACGAATTTAAGACACGACATTTCACTTATATATTTCTGATAATTTTTACATCTTATCGAACAAATTTTAGATCCATGTTATTTTTTAAAGATCCTAGTAATGTTATGAAAAAAAATCAACAATAGTTTGTTACCTATATTTAGTTTCCAATTTTTATTTACATATTATACAGATTAATACAAGTTTAAGCCTGGTCATGAATTTAGGACATAGGCAAAATAAAAGTTAATTCACAAAAGTAAAGCTCAGCTTCATAAAACAATATTAGTATTTGGTGGGAAATCCTTTATTTTGAATCACAGCAGCGCATCTCCTGGGTAAACTTTCAACTAAGGCCATACAGCGCTCCTTTGGAATGGCATACCAAGCCTTTTGAATTTCTTCCCATAAATCAGTCAAATTTTTTGGCTTTACTGCTCGTACATGCTCCTCAACATCATTCCACAAGTTCTCAATTGGATTGAGATCCGGGGATTGAGCTGGCCATTTCAGAACTGTGATATTATTTTCCTCTAAGCAACTCTTCACTAGGCGTGAAGTGTGCTTAGGGTCATTATCATGCATAAATTTCCACATTAGATGCATGTTGTCTTCAGCGAATGGTATCATGATGCTTGTCAGTATGTTTTTGTAAATATGCTGGTCCATTTTATTGATAATCTTCTGAATGGGACCTACACCATGCCAGGAAAATGCTGCCCACACCATGACATTTCCACCACCATGCTTAACCGTTTTAAGGGTGTACTTTGGGTGATGCTCCAGGTTTGGAGGACGCCATACGTACTGTTTTCCATCAGAACCAAAGCGACAAAACTTCGACTCGTCGCTCCAAAGTATATTTTTCCAAAATGTCATCGGCTTATTGAGATTTTCTCTTGAAAACGCTAGTCGGGATTTAATATTTTTTTTTGACACAAGTGGTTTACGTTGTGCAATACACCCACGTAAGTTCTTCTCATTCAGACGTCTTCTTATTGTCCTGGACGATATATTAATACCAAAATCCGATGAAATCTCATTTTTAATTTTACTTGAGCTCTTGAAAGGATCTTTAGCAGCTGATTTATAAATTAAGCTATCCTCCCTGGGTGTAGTTTTTCGGGCTCTAGGGTGCTGTTTGACATTTTTGGTAGTGCCATGTTGCTTGATGTGTTCCAGTGCATTGTAAATCTTGGATCTGGAACATTTTAGTAGCTTGGAAATTTCCATTACTGTTTTTCCATCAGTATTCATTTGTTGGATCAATTTTCGCTCGGCATCCGAACTCCAAGTACCTCTGGCCATTTCTAACTAAATATTTTGATGTATTCTAACATTAAATGGAATAAAACATTCATTACTTACCTTTTAGCTTCAAAAAACACCAAAAAATCACTTAAAAACCAAATATTTCTTATATGTTTTAAATTCGTGACCAGCTTCAAAAGCACGTTTTTACGAAAATATAATAAAAACAGCAACAAAATGTATACACAAACAAAACCAAATAACGGTAATTGATCTTAACATTACAGGGTACACTGAAAAATTAACAAAATCTAATTTTATATTGCAGGGTTGTAATAATTATCACAACTTAGTTCGTTACATGTCGTGTCTTAAATTCGTGGCCACCACTGTATGTGTTAGTAAAAAGTAAAAAGAAAAAAAAAATATTTAGTGAAAAAAGTACTAAAAACAGGTACGATTTTTAAACCTTAAACGTTCGAATTTCCAAAAAGTACCAAACTTGTATTCGCCAATTTTCCATAAGGTACTAATTTGATGCACATTTTATTTGTAATCTTACTGGATTAAAAGATAGATAGGCTGCCAAAAAAGTACCAAATTACAGTTTTTACCCGTTTTCTCTCTAAAAGAGCCGAACTTCAAAAAAGTACCAGACACCTATCCGATTGTTTTTTAAATGAATAACGATAACTATTCAACTTTGTTTGTATCTCTATTAGTTTAGAAGATAAAAGGTTACCGATTTTATCCGTACTTACCCTTTTTTTAGCTCCTAAACATTAGAATTTCCAAGAATCCCGTCTTAGTGGATCTATTCGGTAGGAGACCAATATACAGTCTATATTTCATCTTTCTAGCTTTAACCGCTTGGGCTGTGCGATGATGAATCACCAAATATCCAATAAAATCTAAATGAAATATAAATATAAATTTTAAATTTTTCGGATAATGAAGAAATTTGACCGCATTTAAACCTCTAACGGTCAAGGCAGCCTTAGGGCATCTTTCCTTGTTTTGATTTTTTCGGAAATAATTAATATTTTAACTTATTTTCGTATGCTAATCATTTGGTTAATTCATTACAATATCCTTCATCATTATTAACATTCTGTGTTAAAACAGTCATAATGTCTGGTGACATACCTTGATTCAATAGTTCAAATTATTGATAAACAACTCTACAAATTTTGCTACTCTACCTCATGAATTCTGTTGCATTAACATTATTTTTCTTTGGGATAACCGCAGAAGAAGCATTTTAAGTTTCAAAATTATTAGTTTGAAGTCCAAATACTTATGACTTTGGAATTCCTTGCTTAATATATTCATTTTAACATTGCTGCTGAGGGATATTTGTCATTCTATCAAGCAATGAACAGAAAAATAATAAAAAAATGTGTCTACACTTCAAGTGATTCAAAATCACGGACCTAGTTCATTATGCTTCGTTATAATTAGTTCTTGTTGCGGAAAAAAAAAAAAATAATCCTCCAAGAATTAAAGTCCTGAAGAAATGCATTTCTACATTGTGGTGAATTTTTTTAATACTACAAAAAATACTTAAGAAAAAAAAAAAAAAAAAAAAAAATTATAATACTTTTCACAAGATGTATTCCGCAATTTTTGATTTTAATTTTTTTTTCTAAACAAGCTTACAATTACGAATTTTTTAATACCCCTCTATCATCTAATTCAAACCAACACACCATAAAGCTTTCTGGCTCAAATGAAAGTTTTATTTCTTTAAAACTTTTTTATATTTACATATAACCTTTAGTAGTATTTTTTTTTTAATAATTTTTTATTAAACCAATAAATTCTTAAATTATGAAATAATTATACAATATTTTTTAATATTACTCTTTATTAAAATTTTTTGTTTATCAATCACTAATTGCAATAAACTTAAAAATCTATAATCCTAAAAAGTTTTAGCCTTTCCATCATTAAAGCCAATATTTGTCATGAAACTAACTAAAAACTATTACTAACTGTTTCATAAATTTATTTAAATTGTTTAAATTTCTAACGTACATTTTTTATTTAAAGATCTTTTGTCTCCTCCGTTATATTTCATTTCATTTCTAATACCAAGTATAGAAACAAATAAAAACAAGACAAAAGATTGAACAAACGAAGGAATGAAAGAAAAAAAATTACAGTAAAATAATAAAACATCTCTGGTGAACATCCTTAACAACACACACTTAAACATACATACCTACATTATACTTAGTACTAGAGTGTTCATATTAAATATCTTGTCGTTTGATTTTTTATGTGCATGTTCCTCGCATTGAACAAAACTCCTTGTTCCTTTTCGTTTTATGTGTGTGTGTGCTACTTTTTTTTCTCGTATATTGTACTTTCTTTTACGATGTTTACATTTGTCCAACAGACTTGTGTAGACGTACTAGTATTAGAACACACAGAGGATAAGAGGATAGATGAATACATGGATGGTATAGAATAGAAAAAGATATTCTTCCATTTTCATCAATTTTTGTGTAGCATCGTGCAAGAAATTTAATCAACAATGCCTCCCCATCATACCAAAAAGTTCTATTCGTATCCCTTCTTCCTTATAACTGACATTTCAAGTTTTCGCATTAGAGTCATCTTTGCATTTGCTTTTAGAATTCATGCTACATCTACACTAATTTTGGAGTTGGTTTATAAAAGGTCTTTTTAAAGTACGCTACGTTAGGTATTACGGACTTAAAAAAAAATTAATTTAACGTATAATTGCTGTTTATGAGAACATTTTTATTAAGGGTTTAAATTTGAAACTAATATACATCGAACAAGATTCTTTTTTATGTATCGATTAAACCAAAAAAAAAAAGGTATAAGTTAAAAGTCAATATCTATTAAATAATAAAGTAGCTACATATGGTGCTTAAAAGTCGTTTAAGCCTATCAAAAGTTTTTAGTTCTTTACTTTTTGTTTCAACTCTTAATATTAGTATAAAGAGGGTAGAGATGGAGCAAACCTCTTAAGAAGAAACTTTTAAAGAATAATTTCATTATTGTAATTTTTATCATAAAATCCTATTGAATAATTTTTAGCAAATGGCTTCCACAAGCGTTTATAAATCGAATGGAGATATCGATAATATCGATTCGATATGTGTTGTGCAATAACCTTCAGTACAAACTCGATTTTCTGAAAACTATGGAAAAGCTTTTGGATATGTAGTTACATTAGCTAAACCTACCTTTTGATGAACCCAATAATACATCGTTTTCAATGAAAAATATCTGAGCGAAAAAAAGCCTTATGTGCGACATACTAAGAACTTTTGACAAAACTTTTTATGACGATATTAAAAAAGTACTCTTTAGGAAAAAGGGTCCAGTTATTATATCTGCATCCGTTCCGTACAACCTTTAATTGGTGCATGATAAGAGTTCTGACTATTTACTCTATAAAACCATAATTGTATCATATACTAGATGGAAAAGTCTGAGATTCATAGAGCCAAAAATAAATGCTCGACTATCAAATGAAGTGAAATTTATCGGGGTTATTCTTGACTGGACTCTAACATGGAATAGCCAAACGTCCAATGTTGCCAGTAAGGAAATTATGACACATTATGCTAATCAGCGTCTTTTTGTAAAACGTGGAGTCTTCAACCTAAAATGATATACTTGTCTTTTATTACAATTATTAGACCAATATTGACCTATGCTACTGTCCTGTCTCACATTTGTCCTTGGAGCCTATGGAATATTTCAGTAATGGAGTAGACTTGTAGACTTGTCTTATTGGTTTACTAAGCATCTTGGTGGCATAATATCGTAGATCAAGTTTGGTTCACCGATATTTCTAAACAGATTGACAATTGGATATCCAAGATATAAATCAAGTCATGGATTGAAAAAGAATCTGCTGAAAACTATGGTAGAATGTCTCTGGATATTAAAATGTTTCTTAATAAACATGGAATTTACATCAAAAACTCATAGTTTGTAGGTTCTGATATTAAATGGATAAATTTATATGAATGTGAGTGTATGTTTGCTTATATTTTATGTATATTGTAACGAAAAGATATCGAATGTTGTTGTTGTCGTTCATCCTTAGAAAGACATTTGGGAGGGGTTGGAGGCGATGGTTGAGTTCAGTTGTGTTGTGCTCTTAGTTGGCTAAAAGTTGAATGGAGTGAGTTAAATTTTTGGGCGCCTTTTATCCTAGTTATATTGTCATCGTCATTTTTCCTGCAAAATGCTTAGATGGAAAAATACGAGAACGAAAAAAAAAGAAGAAGCAGAAGGTAATAGAGATTCTACGAATAGAATATAGTAGTATCAGTAAGTAAGTATTAGACCTACACTGTAGAATGTGTATTTTACTGATGAATAAATATCTTTAGTTTTTGTATTTTTCGTTTAACGAGTCCTTGCTGCTGCTGATGCCGTAAATACGTTCATACATATACAAACATTTGTATCTTATAGTCAGTATATATTTACAAATGTATGAGTGTGTATGTATGATAGTAAGCTTGATGTTGGTTTATTATATGATGTGGATGCTGAAGTTGCTGTTGTTGCCCTTGTTGTGTATCTGCAGTCGCATCTGTATCCTTCGGTGAGTGAGTCACAACCATTTGCGACCTCCTCACATACATATACTACTAATACTTACATACATACTATACATATACATACATAACAAAGTGAATACAATCATATCTCTTATATTCAGTTTTGTATGGTTTTTGGTTTCGGTTAGTCAGTATGTCGGTTTATTCGTTCGTTGTTTTGTCATGCCAACCTGAAAGACAGACACACTGACGAACCAAATGTCCTTTCGTACTTTGCTCTTACGATACAAACGCTTTGCTAGATGTAAGGTGAGTGGGTGGACGTTGGTGGTGGGTTGATTTTCGGTTCGATGAATTCGCCTGTAAATGTTGCCTTTGTTCTGTATGACACAGTACTTAAATGTAAGTTTGAGTGTATGTGTAAGTGTGTATTTTATTTACCTTCCGATGGTGAATAGGTTAACTTCACCAACTCGACTCGATTCGACTCATAGTCGTAATTATCATTTTGATTTAATATTTGTGTGTGTGTTTGTAGTTCGTATGGTAGTTTCCGATGGTGGGTTTTATGGGTGGTGGTGGGTTGGTTGGGTTGGTTGGGTGTTTGTATGTTAATTTCATTTGGATAACAGTTAGCAGTGGTGGTGGCATTTATGGTGGTTTCGTAGTCAGTCAGACTGGCATGCAAGCAGTCAGTTGAGTTGATGTACCATGTTCTTGTGCTTTTCAAATTGAACAAAATGTGTGTTGTATATATGTAAGTATTTCTGTTTGTATAAATGAATATATGTTTGTTAATATAAAAATACAGGGTATGCCATTAGAACTGAAAATGTTTTAATGTATTTTAACTTAGTTAAAGTAGCTTTAAAGTCATTATTAATGTGTATTGTTAATTGGCTATTGATATATAAAAATTAAAACAGTTTTAACTTATCTATTAGTAGATTGCTGTAGGAATTTAAGTAACCGAAATAAGAATTTTGAAAAATTTAATTGCAGTATTATTAAAAAACTAAATTGGAAATTTTTTATGTTGCCAAAAATGGTTTTAACAATTTAATGTTAATATTTTTACATGATCTAAAAACTATCCTACACTTACTTTAAAAAAATATTATTTTAAATATTTCAAATAATATTAACTTTAACACCCTGTATAAGTCAACTTTATAACGAACCCACGTTGGTTGATTATAGCACTTACAGTATTTTACGTTTTTATAGTTGTTGTTGGTATTTTTTGTTTTCCATTTTTATTTTTATTTTTTGTTGTACTGCTTTTATAAATGATGATGAAATTGTTAACCCAATATAAACGAGTGGTAAAAGGAAAAAAACTAAAGCAGAAATTCAACAAAAAAAATGAAATTATTGTTTAAAGCTAAAAACGTGGCAACACTATTTGCACAAATCCAAGGATGTACTTGAAACCCAGAGTTGTAATTTAAATTATATAAATTTCTGTTGAAAAAAGAGAGAAAAAAAAAAAGAAATATAAGAGAAGTTATAATTCAAATTCTAGGAAAATTAAATGTTGTTATTTCTATGAGTAAGTATTTGTATTAGCTGTATTATTTTAGTTTCATTTTTGAACAAAATGGAAAACTATTTAAAAATTATATACATTAATTATTAGAAAGTATTTTATGACATAGAGTTTATAAAAAAAATTGTGAAGTTATTTAAAGTAGTTACTTAATTAGTATTATTTAATAATAATGAACTCTAATAATAATGAGAACTCTTAAGTTTAATAATTAAACTGTATGCTTTAAATTAAGCTTAAAAGAAAAATTACGCATTTGAAGTTGATCATACCGATTGTATTTTCTACAATATTAGAAGGAGGAGCATTTGTTAGTTTTTTCTGACTTAAACGATATTTGTAAACTTTATTTTGAACTAAAAACATTGATATGATGTCTTAATTTGAGTCTGTATTTTTTATGTATAGATAAAGTGAAGTAATAAAACTATGAGTTAAATTGCCAAATAAGTGGGACAGAGCCTTTTGTATATAGTAAAATAAATATAAAATACAGATTCAAAATCGGTGCATTATGAAATGCATTCAATAATTTGGAATCGTCTAAGACTTCATAAAGTACATATACATATATATTCTGAGTCCTTGTGAATATAGCTATGTTCGTTTGTCTGTTGAAAGCAGGATAGTATTTAGGGCAGATCACTTATAGATATTTCTTTTATATAAGGCTTGGTATTGATAATAAACAAAAAATTTATGGGGCAAATGCTAGCAAAATTTAGTGTCCGTTTTGACTGCAGTTGATACTTTTTTTTGCGGATATTTTTTAACAAAACAAAAGCATATACGCCAACGAAATTTGTGCAGAAAGTTCAAGGAATGATGTAAACTCGGAAACCAAAATACATATAAGGTGAAATTTAAATTAGGTAATTTTAGATTAACATTGATAAAAAAAAATGTCGACTAGTACCACAAAAATTATTACTTCTTTTTTAAGATAATTGGCAATGGCAGTTGTGACCCTATGGCTTGACTTTTTTTTTAAATAGTAAAAAAAAATAATAATAAAAATATGTGGGCTAAATGGAATTCGATATGCTAAACACGAATCTGCTTACAGTTTTTTTCCCATCAGATCGAGTTTTTTTTAAGGGCTTGTCTAATATTTCGCCCTAAATAAGCCGATTACTCGATTATATTTCATTATATCTCGAGAACGGTGAGCACGGTTTAGATAAATGAAAAAAAAAAAAAACATGCGGAGTAAAATTAGCTTTAAGATGTTCTAATATCATTTTTTAACCGCTCAATAGTTTCGTAGTTATTTCAAAATTAGTGTGTCATAAACTGCCTGGAAAAAACTGAAAGCAATAATAAAATTAATAATATTATATTTTAGTTAAGAAAATCGAGAACTGATTTTTACTCCAAACCATGATAGAATTACTAAAGGTAGAATCATTAGAAATCGTTTTCTCAATTAATTTTACCTTGAAGTGTCATAGAAAGAAAAATAAAAGAAATTAAAACAAACTATCAAAAAATAATAACAAAAAATTAAAAAATATAAAATTGTACTTTAAGAAAAAAAATAAGTAAAATTTTGTGAATTCTTGTAAAAGTTAATAAAAAATCAATTATGTTAGTGAAATGCTCCGTTTGCAAATGTTCGTTTGAACAAAAAAATGTAAAATTTGTAAAATGCCCGTACAATAAAAGAGAATTATGGAGTGCAGCTTGCGGTGTGCCATTAAATGAAAATTCAAAAATTTTTATGTATCATTTCAAAAATTCTGATTACATAGAACTGCATCAAGCATCAAAGCGAGCTCGCTTAATGCCAGGCACAGTTCCATCGCAAGTTCCAATCAAAGGTTTGAATGATTTCCTTTCATATGCAAATGGATTTTGCGGTAAATAAACTATTGTTTAAAATCACAACATAGGGTAATTCACCGACCTTATATATGTAGAATTGAGTTATTTTTATAAGATTAGTTATATTTAAGTCGGCGGATTACTTTCTTAAAATATTATAGAAATATTAAGAGCAAATCTATATTAAAATTATTCCTTTTAAAATAAGGTGAAAACGTTAACAATGTGGATTACACACCAACCAAAATGAATTTATTATCATCTTTCGAAAATATTGGTAAGATTTAGAATATATTTCCTGTTATATTAAATACAAACATGTAGTATGATATAGATTACACTGGAGTCCATACAAAAAGTCATAATAGTGCAACAGCAATGTCTATTTTAAAAAGTAACTCAACACAAATGGAAAATCCAGTCCCACAATCTTTACAAAGTAATCAGTATACTCCTAACCGTTACTTAACTGGCATAAACGATATAACCGAATTATCGACAGTATATAATACCCAATCGCTACCGTCTATTTCTAATTACTTTAAATTCAAATGCATATATTTTTTTTCTTACAATAAATAAACTATTATTATGTATTGTGTGGTTTAATTTACTTGGTTTTGTACTTTTTTTACATTTTTAATAACGTTAATATTTCTAAATAATGCTTTTCATTTATGTACAATTATTTTAATATTAGATGTAAAAATTTATTTGTTTTGTTTGTTTAAAATAAGATAAATAAATATCTTTATATAATTATTAAAACAAAATATTTTAATCTGTTTTCATTACTCATTGTAAAGCATTAAAAATATTTTATTTTGACCTATTAAAAAGACTAAGGTTATATTTTCTTTGGTACTCATTTACCTCCCTAATTCACTTAAAATCGTAAATATTTCCTATAAGGTGTCAATTAAAATCTCTTAAGGTTGCATTTTCAAATATAAAATAAAAAATAATATAAAAGTTTCATAAACACAACTTTTTAAGTATTTTGTAATTTCTTTTTTTTTATACGAGCTTCTTAGGGATAACTTCCAAAATATTTATTTGCGGTCAAAAATGTTTACATCATTATATTCATCGTTAAAAGTACTATCAATGGCAAAAAAATCAAATAAATCGGAGCTGAATCAGGGTGGTCTATTTATGCCTTTTCTTTAATTCTGAATTGGATATTTCGTAACTTTTTAACCATAAAGGAAAAATATAATGTATCTATGTTCTACTGTAAGATTATTATATTTAGGTTCTACTGTAATCCAAATATAAAAACTTTTTTGTTTTGGTTTGTATTTTTAATATTTAGTTTTTTTCTATAATTTGACGTAACAAGAATTAAATTTGAAAACTCTCTCTAATGATTCTACCTTCTGTTATTATATTATGCTCCAAACAAAAAAAAAAGTTTCAAAATGTTATATTTAACAAGGTTTATAATTTTATTACAATACTGTCTCTTTTAGGTTAGTTTCAGTTTAGATTCCTCTTTAATTTTCTTTCATATTGGATAGTGATTTTCGATCATAAAGGACCTAACGTATTTATTACGAACATTCAATGTAAATTGAAATTGATCTCACTTTTATTTATTTATTGAATCCGCCATTTTTAAAGCCTCACAAAAATTTAGATCTTAAAAACTAAAAAAAAAAAAAAATTTAATTAAAATATATTTTCGCTCTAAATATAGCCTAGATGGACAATGAGTTTCACATCAGGGAGTAGTGGGACGGCTATACGAAGCCTGGATTTTTTGTGAATTGAGCAAGAAGTCTTGGAGATGTATTGAGATGACTGTGTAGTTTAGTAATATATTTTTACCTTTGTTAAACTTATCTTTTACCAACGGATACTCTAAGTATTAATTATTAATATTTCCATTTCTTATATACCAATATACTTGCTTGGGTATACTTATACCATAAGGTGTAACAGGCGGACTGTTTCCTCTTCTTAGGGCAAACGTAACATGGTTACTTTTTTTTATTTATTGAAAGGGCAGGTACAAGAACACTTTCCTGTGGAATACCTGCTTTTATCTGGAATTCTTCTGTCACATAGCCATTATAATTATTTTACTATAAATAGAAATAGATCTCATTAAATATTATGCTTTGCAGCAGGTGATATGGTTTGTTGCCACTGTCTTCTGTATTTTTTCCTTCTTCAAGAAGACGTTTTTATATATCAGAATATGCGATTTGCATTTTCTAGAAATTTGACTCTTAGAATGTTCCAGAGTTGATCCAATTGATAATGTAAAGTCATTGAAGCATTTATCTATAATCTTCCTAACACTAAAAATTAGGATCTGTGTGGATATGACTACTGATGTATTTTTTATATTTCAACCAATTTGTTGAAAGTATTAGTAATTTTTTTTTACATGGCAAAGTCAATGAGATCAGGAATTTTTCTAGGATCAGCCGGCCAGTACATTGATTGTCCAAGAGACATTTTTGCGATCAACTAGAACCTTGTATAGCTGTGTACGTCTGGGATTCATCATGAGGTATGTTTGGCATTGTAGTCGCCACAAGCTTAAACTAATTGTCAAAAGAGATTATATGCAGGCAACATTCATTCATTTTGAATGGTTTTCTGGAAATTTAACCTAAGCTCCATTAATTGCCCACCACGATTTTTAATGGAGCTTAGGTTAAATTTCCAGAAAACCATTCAAAATGAATGAATGTTGCCTGCATATAATCTCTTTTGACAATTAGTTTAGGGCATGATGTCGGAATCGGTTTCTAATTTGTATACCAGAGCCATCATGTGCCTTTCTGTCCGAATGATTTGTACAAGGGAATGAATAACCTGAAATATAAAAATTATATCTATAGGTGAGGTAATTCTCTGAGACTAACATCACATCGATATTTTTAAAATTTAAATATATTTTTATTATCTTTTGATAAGAATTTTTATTACAAAATTTGATAATCATAAATTTAAGAAAAGTACTTCAAAATCAATGAACAAGAAGCAGAAAAAAAAACATCGTACCAATGATAACAACCTCCTTTTCAGCACTAAATACTTCCTTCCAATGACAACACAATGTTAAAGTCATGACTTTTTCAGTTCTCTTTTTTTACTGGGATTTACAAAATGTAAATATTTGCTATAAAAAGAGTATAACACTTTTATAATATGTATATAGGTTTAAAGTTAAATTCCTAACTTGAAAGTAAATATCAAGGCAACATTATTATTATAAATTTTGTGTTGAATTGATATGCCCTTCACCATTTCAATTCTTGTTTCATTTGTGAACAATTCAATTCGATGATCTGTAAGAATTTTTAGAACATTTCACTTCACTGTAAACAATTTCGACCAGATGTGTTCATCCATCGCAGTAATATTTTGCTGCGATTGTCTTTATTTTTAAATAGTACATTTGTGCGAGTGTGTATCTATGTGTGTACGTGTGTGTCTGTATTTTGAACACTTAAAATAGCACTCTGACGAATACGTTCATGGCAAATATTGAATATTGTTCATTGCATGACGCATACACTTACTTTTTGTTTTCTGTTCTTATTGTTATTGTTTTATATGAGTATTTTACCCGTTTGAATGTTTTTGCTGTTTTTCATATTATTTGTATTTTGTATTTTAGCTCTGACTGACTGAATGGTGTTTTATAAAATTCGTGTTTGGTTAACGTAGTAGTGTTGTTTTTTATTTTTTATTTTTTTTTGTAATTTGCTTTGTTGTGGAGGCGCTGTGGCAACACTGTCGCTGTCTATTATTGTGCTAAAAACAAACCAAACACCCACTGATTTTAGTAATGCCCTACGCAAAAATCTTCCATGTAGTATTGTATGTATTTAAGGTGTATGCATGTGTATTGCAAATGTAATCCAGCTTTTAGTGAGAGAAGTTTTGCTATTAGGAATCTGAATGTATCAAATATACGAAAGTTTTAATTGATAACAAAATTATAATGTAAAATATTATTACATGTTAAAATAATGGTAGGGCGCTTTAAACATTCGTTTACTATCAAGTGTTCTTTTAAGTTTTACTTTTCATACTTACATATCGTTTGGTATGTCGTATGTAAGTAAAATTTGGTATTTTAAATTTTGCGCGTTTTGTATTTTTTTTGTATAAAATGTGCACTCAATTATTAGTTGCAACTACTGTGTAAATTTGCCCAGAAACAGGTGAAATATAAACAAATACATACATACATGCGAATATTTATACATAGAGAAATTGCAGTTAAATGATCGCTGTGCAACCAGACTAAAATTTTTATAAAGTTTTAAACTATTCTAGGATTTACTTGATTACAGTTACCTACTATATGTATAAATGTACTTAGCTCTATACGCTATTGGTAATAACCGCTTTTATAATCAAGGATCAAGAATTTTAATTTATTTTTTCAGTTGTTTAATGTGTAGAAAACAATTTGTCTTCATATATTGTACCAAGCAAATATTTTACAAGAAACTTATGTTAAATCAACTCACTTAAATGATTCACTATACAATGAATCATTCATGAAATTGATTGCTTAAATGTGACTCAATGTCACTCACTGTTTCTTACTGGGAATTTTTACATGTACCTAAGTCTAGTCCATTATTTTTATTGATGAACTTATAATGGATTACAAATGTTCGCTAAAATAAGCATAATTTTAGTAATATTTACTGATGATTTTTGAGTAACCATTCTTACTTAACTCTAATTACGTTTTCTTTTCTTTTATTCTGCACTCTTTTTTTTGGGGATAAGAAATTATTTTTAGATTAAGTGTCTTATAATTCGTTTTTTTTTTATTTCACAATTTCACTAAATTTTGAAAACTGTTCCAAAATTAGATTTTTCACAAAAAAAAAAAAAAAAAAAAAAAAAATTAATTTCACCAAAAAGTCAAAATATCACTAAAAATCCAAAATTTCACCAAAAATTAAATTTTTTGCTAAGAATTAATTTTTTTGGATAAACTAAATCTGAAATTTTCACCAAATTTCGAAATTAAAACCAACACTTTTTTCATAAACACTAAGAATAAGGAATGAAATCGAAAAAATCTTTTTGATCTAGTTATATTAGAATGAAAATATGTCAGTTATTATTTTTAATGTTGATTTGTTGGGAGTTTGATCAAAATGAGTGACGGAAGAGAAGTACATGCTAAAGTTGTTAAAAATTTTCAAAAAAAAAAAAAAAAATACAAACTGGTCCTACAAAAAAGCTCCAAACACATCTAGTAGAAAAGCAGCCCGGTTAGCTCAATGCTCTGACTATTTGGTGCGAAAAGTTAAAGCCAGTGCAGCTCAATGCATCTGCGGCAAAAGAAGCGAGTCATTTGTTACAGTGGGTTCTATAAATACCGAAATATACATCAACGAATGTTTGCAAAAAAAGCTTATTCCTTTCATAAGATGGCACAATGTGCCCACATATTTTTTGCCCGACTTAGCATCATCTCACTGAGGTAAGAATGCTCTGGAGCGGTACCAAAGCAATAATATAGTTTTTGTAACAAGAGAGGTCAATGCTCCAAAATTGTACGAAGCTAAGACCAGTGGAGAGATTGGGCTCTTGTGAAAAGTGAAGAGCACAAAAACGGTGTCGCAAAACATTGAAGATTTGAATAGGGCAAACTGTCCCCAAAAAGTCCTTAATAGAGAAGTGAAGATGCGGGTAGCCTTTATAAAATGTTACTCATAGATGTTTCTTCGGCAGGGAAAATGCTTCAAATAATGTTTATTAGCTCTGGTTACTTTTAAAATATAGGTATTTTTTTTAATTTTAAAATTTTTTTCCTAATTTTTTTGACCTTTTTAAATAGATTTTACAGATATTGTTTTAGTAGTTGACAACCAACCAACAATGTTTTAAATCAAAATTTTCATTTACTGGCGATTTTGTTAGTATTAAAATATGAAAAGATTTCATCATGTTCAAAATACTTAGTTTTTAAATAGTTGACTAAAGAATACCTAGTTTTAAATTATTTTTACATATACGTACGTGCACACATATACATACAATAGAGTGTACCGTTCAAAAAAAAAAAAATAAAAAATAAAAAAAAAAAAAATAAAATAATAATAATAAATAATAAAAAAATAATGGGAACAAATTTTCTAAATATAATTTTTTTTTTTTTTTTTTTTGCAAAACAGACTATGAAATTTTCTAACTTTTGTTCCTTTTTTAATAAGTTAAATATCGAATAAATAAATATCGAATATAGAGACCAATTCAAAATTTTTTTAGTATGGTTTCTGTATTTTGATCATCAACGTTTATTATTTGAGTGTTTTTCCTACATCCGAATCTAAAAAAAAAAAAGAGAAAGAAACTCTAGTCGGTCAAGACCCTACACCATTGCATATGAGCCAAAAATTAGACCTGTGGCTAATTGTAGACCAACATTTACTAAATATAAAATCAATTATACAAATACAGAACAATGCATTGTACTAGCATCTATGTGATTTTATGCCCTTTAGGCCGATTCCAGGAAGTGGGTTTATATGGGAGCTATGGTAAATTATGGACCGATTCTTATAATTTTTAGCAATGTTATTTCTAGTTATATAATACTTATTTGTGTCGAATATTAACTTGATACTATCATTCGTATGGGATTTACGCACGTTAAAGTGATTTTCGGAAGAGGGGTTTATATGGGAGCTATGGTTCATTATAGACCGATCTTGATGAAATGGCACAATGATTGACACTTATACAAAACTCCCTTGTACCTAATTTCATTGAAATATTGCTATATTTAAGGCACTTATTATCGTTAAACCCCTATTCCGGGAGGACAATTGTATGGGGGCTAGGTGAAATAACAGACCGATCATAACCAATTTCAATTGGCTTCGTCTTTGTGTCAAAATAATTATTCGTGACAAATTTCATCAAGATATCTTTTAAATTGCGACCTGTACTTTTTTCACAAGGTTTACATGGACAGACAGCCAGACGGACGGACGGACGGACATCGTTAAATCGACTCAGGAAGTGATTCTGAGTCGAACGGTATACTTTAAGTGGTGGTCCGATTATTTTACGCAATACCAGATCAGAAGTTATTGTAATGCAGAAATTTAAATTAAATTTTTGGGTTCATGGCATGTGCTCTAACAACTTTAATATGCCTCTAAATACAATAAAATAAGATGCAAAGGTCTTTAGTAATACTCGATAAAAAATTGTTCAGATGACGCAGTTGTTTTCGATGTAAAATTTATATAAGAATTAAGAAACAATAATAATTATATTTTTCAAAATTTATTTATTTTTTTAATAAATTTAATAAGTTACATTTGATGCTATTATTATTTTTTAAAATTAAGGAAAAAAAAAAATGGTTAATTCATATATGTATCAGGACGCTGAGAATGGTCAATATTATTTTTAATATTTTCCAACTAAATCCGAATGAAAATTTCCTGATTTCTAAAGCTTTTAAAACTTATTAAACGTTTACAAATTAATAGGTTTCTCTCAAGTTTCTCTTTGATATCTCCAAATTTATAATCGTTTCGGAAAAGCCTTAAATTATTTAACTTTTTGAAGAATGTGGTGGATCTTTTATGGGTATCTAAAAAAGAACAACTCATTTGAAAATTCTTGATGTTAAAATATGCTCCATTAAAGGTTAAATATGCTCTAAAAATTGCTATATGCCAAAAAATGCTATTAAGCTTAAAATATGTAATAATATGCACTTAATCCATGCAAAAGGCTTTATTCAATATACAATTGCTTATTTGTAATTTACCTGATCATTATTAAGAAATCATAAGTAATAATAAGTTTTTTAAATGTTGTCTCTTTACGATTTAATCAACCTAAAGATAAACTTGCTTGCTTAAATAATCTTCAGACTCAAAAGGCAATTAAGGATTAAGACAAACTTGGATTAAAAGCTAAACTTAAAACTCTAAAAGTTAAGTAAATGAATATAAAAATGATTGGCGCTCTTTAAACGCCATTATCGACAAACATAGTTGGTCAACTAACAGTACAAGAATCCGACCAACCAACCAACCTGTCATCCATGTTGCTAGTCGACCTTTTTCATATCGATCGAAAAGTTCTTTTTTTTTTTGCCGCAATGCTTTTAAAATACGCTTTTGTAGCAAAAAGCTCTACGAACAAATAATAAAAATCGACTGACTGGCTGTTGTTCTATGAAACAGCCATGAAACATCATCATCGTCGTCGTCTAATAAACAAAAACACAAAAAAAAAAAAGAGAAAAAATAACAAACTAAAATGGGGACGAAGTAAACTGCGCATCAATATAAAATTCAACATAAAAGAAAGAATAAAAAAATACAAAATAATTCTGTTATTTGTTGTAAAATACAATACGACGACTACGAGTATACAGTGGAAGCACAAACAAAATAACAAATAAACTGACAGTCAGTCATTCAGTCATACTGGTCGACAGACAGTGATTCAAGCATTTGTTCCCTCGTTCGTCGTAGTATATAGAGTGGAGTAGAGTAAAGAATTGCTTTGCTAATGCCAGCCATAATGTGTGTTGTTTTCTCGATTTCTACCCGTCAGCCATCATCGTTGCCGTCCTAGTCGTTGTTGAACACTGCTGATTTTCAAAATAAAATTTTAGTATGAAAAAATAAATGAATGTAGGAAAATTCCCTTCTTCCTCTACTTCTGGCATGTTGCCGTTTGCTTGTGCTAGTGCTTAGGTTGGTTGGATGTTTGGTCGGCTCCATAAAATATGTGTTCTGTTCTGTATAGAATGGTATTTCCTCCTTTTAATATTCGAGAATAATAATAAAAATTGGGGGGAATATTACAGCGTTGTACTCATTCGTATACTTTTATTTATTTTCCTTCTTCTTACTACATATTATTATTATTTTTTTGTGTTTCTTCTTATTCTGGTCTGTCTTGACATTTACGTTTAGTTAAGTTACGATATTTTATTTTAATGCACAGTGTATAGTAAAGGATCAAATGGAAAATTTGAATATCTGAGAAATTTTTTTAGGAATTTAATAGACGTTTTAAGAAACTAAGTTATACTAAAATTAGCTAATATCAAATAACTCCCCAATTATTTCCCCCAAATATTTAAATGAAAAATTTATTAGAAAATTTTAATTCTTTATAAAATAAAAAACATATTGAACTATTGAACTTTAGCATTAATTGAAATTTTTTTTCATAAAAAGTAAATGTAGAGTAAATTCTCTATAAAAATAAAATTTGTCATAATAATTTCAATAAAAAAATTTTAATTTTCTATAAATAGAAAATATTTTAATATTTAAAATTCAAGTAAAATATTTCTATGAATAAAATATTTAACAGTTTTCTATATAAAAAAATTAATCAGAATTTTATAATTTCTAAATTCAAATTTTTTTAATATTTATTCTCTTTCAAAAAGTAAATCTATCGATTTTTTTTTTTTTTAATTTCAAAAATTACAATACCCAAGAGAAATTTATTTATTAGCTCTACAACTAGTTCCATGTCGTATGAAAATATCCATTTTACGATAAACTGTCACGTTCAGAACTGAAAACTGATAACGAAGTAATACAGAACTAGATAGTAATACAAACTAGGGCTGGTATTTTGGGTACTAAATTTTAAAGGGCTCTATCCATGGGTAAATTTCTTTTAATCTTCCAGGCGGAAATTTATGCCATCCTCATTCGGCGACTGAGAATATTTGTAATTTCATATGCTCCGATGCATTAATAGCTTTATCCTCCAATGAAGTTAGGTCTAAGATTGTCTATGTCTGTGTAACTTATTTGATCATACTAGGTTTGCATAACTCGGCGTGCATTTATTTATTTATATTTATTTATATTTTTTTGCTAGGTCTGGAGATTTTGCGAAACGCACGATGAGATCCCAGAACATGAGCCATGGTGGCTTCTCCCGATGTGGTGGTGCATGGCAACATAAGCCACCAATAGTGCGGCAGGAGATTAGATAGCTCCAACCCCTCGGCAAGGAGGAAAAATTCATCCGCACAATGAGTTTCTCGAATCTGCAATCCTGTGTGTTCCTTACAGGTACACGGGGGCGTTGGTTGGCGTATTATACCATACCTGGTGCTACGAATTTGTACATGTGGGAAAAAAGGTACTTCAAAACAATTGAAATTTTTAACAGACACTTTTAACTTTAATGTACGCAAATGAGTGCTGTCAGAAAAGATTCCTTCCACAACGAATTCTGTTTGATCTCATCTTACGACGAGTCTACATTAGAAAAATTTTTTTCAAGACAAACGTCGAATTTTTATCACGATTAAAATTTTTCTAATGTAGACTGATTTGTCCGTATTATTGCAGCGTTAAAAGAAATTTGTCAGCGCTCGAGATCTGACAACTTTGTCTTGACGTTTCTTGGTAAAAGACACCATCTTGATTGTTGTTGGTACTTTTTACATGGTTTAATTGACAGAGATAAAAAATTATCTGCAATTAAAATAAAAATTTGACGCTTGTCTTGATACAAATTTCTCTAATATAGACTCGACGTTATTTCTCACTACTAAAACAAAAAAATTATAGAATACTTAAAGCTGTCTAAAAAATTAAAAAAGTTTAAAAAGAACCTAACGTCGTAAACGCTGGTATAGATGTGGTTACAAAGTGTCCAAAACCGACATCCGGTTCGAAGCACCATAAGCAAGTTTGCAATCGTAAATTGTCTTGAGTTTGTGGACTATAATTTGACACCAGCACAATGGAATACGTATTTTCTGTGTCGCTATACACTTCATCAGCATTCGTGGTGTCTTATGCTAAACATGGGGTATTTTAGAAAATATTCAATAATTTATTAAAAACTAATACAAAATAAATTTTCCTTTTAAATTTAAAAATTGAAAGTAGCAAACAGCCTTTAACAAAATAAAACTATGTTCTAAAAGATTGACTCATTGGTTTCAAACTTTGCAGTCCTTATTTTATTATTCTAATTTGTAACAAATGGAAATTTTTAAAATGTGAATGGAAAAATTGTTTAGCATAATTTTTTCTACTTTTTTAATATTTATTTTGTAATATTTTTTAAATATTACCCACAACCTTAGAATGTGATTTTTATGATTACAATAGAATTAAAAATGTATGGCCAATATTTTTTACTATGATATTTTTTGAAGTATTAATAAAGAAAATTTTTTAAACAAATCCACATTTATATATCGAGGATTTATATTCAAAGCGAGTCATATGCAGATTTCAAAAAAAAAAAAAAAAATTTATAAAAAATTTTTCGTTAGACCCTTTAGTTTTTTGTTTTTTATATATGGAGCCAAAAGTTAATTCTAACACTGTGTTTTTATCTTTTTGGGCTATTTAGAAGCACTATATTTTTTTTTTTAAGGAAAAACGGGCTATCTGCAAGTTTTTGTTTGATTTTCAAAGTAGTACAAAAATAAAAATTGATAAATAATGAGAAGTTTCTATGCGATTTGATTTTTTTTTTTTTTTTTTTACATTTTGATTTACTCTTAATATATCTCATAAAAATTGTGTTATCCCAATGCAGTCTGAAGAAAAAAGCCATTAAAGTATACTCGGGTACACCCATCAACATTTTATGAGGCTAAGTGGGAGCACTATACCCTAGATTTAGAGGCAGAAATTAAAAAATTTAAATAAAATTTGTAATTATAAGCCAAATATCTTAGATATCAAAAGCAGTTTATTAAAAAAATTACAATTAAATTGCAATAAACATCGTCTTTGAAGGTTTTAATCACATTTGAGTTGTTGATATGCAATTTAATACAAATTTAAATAGTTCAAATTTTTTTTGCAAAAAATTTTGTTTAGTTTTTTAGTAGTGTTATTTAGTGTTATATCACAGTTCTAACGTTTAAAGATGGTCCTGCCAACCACAAAATTTCGCTTTTTTTTTTTTTTATCTCCTGATTAGTATGATATCAACATAACATATCAATTTTTTTTTACAAAAATATTATATTTTACTTCTTTAATTTCCGATAAACAAAACGGGCTATAGAACATTTTATAAAACACATTAAAAATAAAGACAAAACCGGCATTCTACTATAACTTCGCGAATAATAGGGTTAAAAGATTTATTTTTCAGTGTGAGGTTTAGTAGACGTAATATTAATAACTCGTAGAAGAACGGATTGCAAAATGTTGAAAAATTAGTGAAATAAACAGTTTTTATGTTCTCCTGAACAATTAGGGTTTTGCATATGGCCCTTTTTGAATATAAGCTCTCGATATGTATATCAAAAATCGGAATTTCGGTAAAATTTAAACCATTTAGAGAAAAACGGATTTTATTTTAAATTTCAAACTTGTATTAAAAAATAAAATTTTAAATAGAATTTTGTTGAAATTTTCAATTTATTTAAGAAGTTTTTAAATTTTGATAAAAAATTTAATTTCAAAACACTAAGCAGTAAAAAGGAATTCTCTTTTTCGGCACATAACTCAAAGGAATTTAATAGACAGAATAAATGTAACATTTTAGCTAGAAAAGAAAACACCATAAGAATTTTTTAATTTTTAAGTTAAGAATTAAATATTGAACTGTTCCTCAACCACTGTGCTTACTTAAGTGAGTTTTCATTTTATTCTGATTACAAAAAATAAGAACAGAAGAAAAAATGAAGGAAAAAAAATTCAACATTAATGCTCGTTTGTACATTGCTTTGTAAGTTGTTTGCTTGGCTGGCATGAATGCCTGGTTGGCTTACTTGGTTGATGCGACCGACGTTCTATCTGTAAAACTGGGGTCGGCTGACGTACGTTTGTACGTACGTTCTTTAATAGCAATGAATGGATGGATAGATGGTTGCTTCGCTGGTTGGTTTGCTAGTTAAGTTAGTAGTTCGTTCTTTCCTTCAGTCGTTCATATTTGTTCATATATTCAATGCTGTTGGTTACAGGGTTACCTCAATTATTTTTAATGTAAAATAAGAAAATTTTAAAAAAGGTTTTTTTTTTCTTGTACTGCTTGTTTTATTAAAATCATTAGTTCTAGAATTGCTGCAATTAAAAACACTCAACTTTCTTTTACGATATCCATGGAACTAGTAGTGTTTGGAAATTAAATAAATTAACTAATAATCTTTATCTTCGTATTTTCAAAAAGTTTAATATAACTTTTTCAAAAAGTTTATATTAGGATTTTCTTGTCTAAGGAAGTTTCTAAGAGTATAATTTTCTGATATACATATTTTATTTCGTTGAAATTTATTGTATTGTTTTTTTTTTTTTTTTTTTTTTATAATTTTAATTCTGTTTTATAAATATATTGCTTGTGAATCAAAAGAATTTTTATTTTTGAATTCTTAAAACCGTTTCAATTGCATAATAAAAAAAAAAAAAAAAAAACAAATGCTGACAATCAAGTTTATGACTTGTTAGTCAGCATTTAGTTTTTCGCTTGTATATTTTTTGTTTTCAAGTTAAATTTTATTATCAGTCTTTGTTATTATTTGTTTAATGTCATGATAGATACAAAAAATGGCAACCCTGGTTGATACTACGTTATATTTTTCGTTCGTTCGATGTCGTTGCTTGTGTTATAGCTTTACTCAATGTAGAGCTGCTTTTATTACATTTTTTTTGCTGGTTTATGTTGTATGCACAGTTTTTATATATATTTTTTTAATTTTATACCCTACACCACAATGTGGTAGATAGTAGTAAAAGTTAGAGTCAACAGTTAAAACTTTCTAAAAATAAATTTATGTGAAAACAATTAAAAATTTTACTTTAAGGTATAAGTCTAAATGTATGCTAAATCTTTATCTGCCTGAAAAACTTTAGTTCTATTCGGTGTAACTCATTTTTTAACTTTGAACGCAAGTGCTTATTTAATTTATATTTGGGAGGTTCGATCTTTACAAATTATACAAATTTACTATTTTTTTATCATTATGTACTTCCAGCTTAAAATTAAGTTTTACTTATTTAAGTTATATTCTGCAAAACTAAACCTAGTGACTTGTAAACGACGCTAATGATCGGATAAAAATTTTGGATTATCAAATTGACTTTCGAATAATCGAACAATCGACTTTTAGTTGAAAAAAGTCGAAAAATCGAAAATGACTTTTTGATTTGAAAATTGTCAATAAATCGACATTCTTGATGCCAAAAAGTCGATAATAATCGGATAAAGTCAAAAATAGTCAGAAAAAGTAAAAAAAAATAAAAAATATATATATTTTTTAAAAGGCATAATCTTTTGTATCGTAAATACATACAGTTACTGTCAAAATAATAGCACTAGTGGTACGTTATTTTTTAATTTTGTCATTCCATTATTGTTCATTTTTATTTTGGTCTATAATTTTGCAGTACCGTTATAATTAGTGTGTTTTTTATTTTTAAAGTTTTTTGTTGTTTTATAAATATATAATAGTAAGTAAGAATGTAAAACTTCATAATACGTTAAAAAGAATTCTGTCAAAATAATAGCACCAAAAAAAAAAAAAAAGTCATGTGGACCGGTCATATTTATATTAAATAAATTAAAGCCATTCGTATACACAGTATAGAGCTAAATCTAATCTAAATTTGAAATTATTGTGTAATTTTTATATTGAAATAGGCAGAGCTAAGCACTGTACAACTGAAAAGAGAGAACTATTAAAAAAAGTTAGTTTCGGAGGGTTAAACGTACTCCCAAATAAGAAATATTGTTGGATGTTCAAATAAAATGATAAGAAATGCCATCACCTACAAATACAAGGCAGAAACTCGAGGCAGAAAGACAACTACATCACCTTTAATGGTGAACCGTATAGTGCGCCAAATCAAGAAGGCTCCTTTTATGTCGGCTATGGAAATTAAAAAGGAATTAGATTTACCATTAAGTACTGAAACTATATCGCGAAAAGGTTCAAGATCGTATGTAAGAAGACCTCCAAATATCGAATTCAATCTACAATTTACCGCTAAGACGGTCAAACATGGTGGATCCAGCATCATGGTGTGGGGGTGTTTTTCATATTACGGTGTTGGTCCAATTCACCGTATAGAAACCATAATGAATGCAGCAGAATACGTCAGGATTCTTGACAAAATAATGTTACCGTTTAAAAAGTTAAATATATGGTTTTTTATTTTGTTTTTTAAATTTTTCTTTCAGTCGAACATAAGTGGTGCTATTTTTTTGACAGACAATTTTTATACTAATTCAGGAAAGTTATTTAATTTCTTAATTAATATGAATTAAAATGTGTTATTTTTTATTTTTAGAACTAATTTGCCTTTCATTTTAAATTTAACTTTAATACTCTTTTGAAATAAATTTTAGCTTTAACGCAAATCTAAGATTTGCTAAACAAGTGGTGCTATTATTTTGACAGCAGTTGTACTTTTGGGTGTAACCT
Source organism: Protophormia terraenovae (assembly GCA_951394005.1). Taxonomy (NCBI): domain Eukaryota; kingdom Metazoa; phylum Arthropoda; class Insecta; order Diptera; family Calliphoridae; genus Protophormia; species Protophormia terraenovae. Next base: position 2,673,501 of record OX596073.1, read on the forward strand.
GAACTTTCATTGGATTGATTGTGTGTTAATTAATCAATATATTTGATTGCGTTGTATTAATTTTATTTTTGTTGTTTTTATAAGAAACAAAAAAAAAAAAAAAAAGAAAAATAGTCGGAAAAAATCGAAAATAATTGAAAAGTCGAAAATAGTCGGAAAAAGTAAAAAATTCAACTATTCCAAAATTTAAAAAAGACGAAAAATCGATTATTTAAAAATTAAAAAGTCGAAAAGTAGACTTTTTGTTCCAACTATAAAACCCTAGAATACAGAAATTAATCCAATTAAGAATATAATTACTGTAAAGAGTTAAAGTGTAAAATATCTAAAATATCTAGGAATAAACTTAAGTCACAATCTTTTATCGGAATCCTATAAGAAAACTAAAATCAAATTTATCATCAGGAATTGTCATTTTATACAAGTTTAAGAATAAATTAAATGTAAATATAAAAATGTTAATATATCAATCATTATAATAGACATGAAATAAAAAAAATAAAAATATAGAAATGAAAAAAGATTACCATAGGCAGACTTGACCGTTAAACGTTAAATGATTGACAATGTTTTCATATTCGACCAACTTATTTAGAGATAATTCAATTATGAAAGTATTACCAATTATGTTTAGGTTTCAACGATAAGACACCACGAATTCTGATGAAATGTGTAGCGGCACAGAAAATACGTATACCATTTTGCTGGTGTCTAATTGTAGTCAACAAACTCTACTTTGTTGCCGCCAAACAGAGACAAGGCAATTTAGATTCCATACATGTTTATGGTCCTTCGAGTAGTATTTCGGCTTCCAGCCGAAATCATTAACATCATTAACAGCGTTTACGACGTTAAGTTCAATCTCTATTTTACTAGCTCCAAACGCCTAGCACTGCTGAGTCCCTCAAAATTTCACACAGTGCAAATCGCGCGCCATGTTTAGATTTCAACGAAAACGAAATACATAAGACATCATGAATGCTGATGAAGTGTGTTGCCTTACAATAAATACGTATTCCATTCTGATGGTGTAAAAGTTAAGTTATAGAACGACACTAAATTTTTTTTAGTTTAATGTGAAAATCATCTAAAAACAATAATTGCTGTTTAATATTAATGAAAGGAAAGAATATTGAATTGAAACAATCTTTATGTTTATAAAATACTAGCTTAAACCGCTGTGTTTCGTTACCACTATTGATACGATAACTAATATTTACTTCCCCTCATTCTTATCACAACTGGGAAAAGTTTCAAAATTATTAAAAATTATTTTAAGACTTTATATCACTCCGCTTAAATCTACACGTTTAACATTCATTCCAATTGTGAAACTTAATAAGAAAAATAACCCCACAAAATCTTAAGACTCACTGTAATAGTTCTTTAGATATGAAATAATAAGATTTATTTTCTATGGGTGTTATTGTTGACCCAGGACCTCTTTAAAAAAAAATTATTTTCGGGGCCTTCAGGATGATGTTATCTAAAAGGTAAAACATAGCATTTAAAAAAATATCCACGTTAAGAATCTATCCTGCCGGTTAGAAATGGAAATAATCTTTATGAATAAGAATTTATAAATCTTCTTTAAGCTATTGCCTAATATTTAGCAATATCTATTCAGATCAAGCCAAAGAGTGTCAATATTTTTTCTTCAATATTTAAAATAACATATAACCACCGTATAGATCAGAAGTATTAAAGATTACCCTTTTTAGGCCTTGAAATCCCCATTATCAGTTGCTAGTACATACAAATATTTTATAACAAATGAATGTATACTATAGTATAGTGTAGGTTTTATTATCGGTTTTGATCGACTTTTTTATTTGCTTAGTTTGTTGGTGTTGTTGAGGGTATTGTAGATTCTCGGTTATATTCAGTTCACTTCAGTTTAGCTCAGTTCGTTCGTTTCCATTTTCAACATACAGACATACCATATTTATATATGAGTATAAATGTGTATCTATCTCGGTGACTGTATGTTTATTTGAATTTATAAATGTATGTACATGAATGTGTATAGTATTGTATATAGTCTTATATTATTTTTCTGTTATATGCTTTAACTTGTGTGCCCGTACCGTACCGTAATAGCGTTGCTCTCCCCTATTCAACCCTAGTATTATAAACGGACGGACGGATGGATGATGGTTGTTGGTTGAGTGCTGTGCTGTATTGTGCTTCTTGTTTGTATTTCGTAGTTTCTTTCGACGACGTTGGCTGGCAGTAATTTTGTGTTTATTTCATTCTTTCTTTATTATACATTATAGAAATGTTTGTATGTATGCCTGAATGTATATATGTTTATGTGAGTATCTGTGTGTATATTTTTCTGTTAAAGTGTATAGAGTATATTTTTTCCATTTGTATTATTTTGTGCTCGTTTAGCTGTCGTTGTTGTTGTTTTTGGTGCTATTTTATATATATATTTGTTTTTTGTTTTCTGTTCGAGTTAAGGTTTCGAAATATAAATTCACTTTAATATGAATACTCAGTAGAGTTTTGTAGTTTTTTGTTTCCAAGTCTTTAATATTGAAAATGAATATTCGTGAAAGTTTAGAGGAAGACACAAATTTTATGTTATGAGAAGAACTTTTGTATAGGAGAAAATATAGGCAAAGAATTTTTTAGCGATCGTTGTTATTATTTTTTAAACAGTGTTTTGGGTTTTAGAAACAAAAAAGGGTTGACAGACCAAACAAAATGATGCACAGAAAATCTATACATATTCAAATTTAAATACCGTTATAACTTTTGGGCTTTGATTAAAAACAAAATTGTAGAATGTAACCAAAACAAATCTCACCATTGACGTCATTAGACGTATGGACGTCAATAGCGGTTAAGTCGTTGTCTAATTCCAACACTAAGATTATGCAGTAAATTTCTAACTATTAAATTATGATATAACTTATTGATATCCTATTAAGACAAGGAAATCTAATAAAATCAGAAATTATTAATATTTCATTAATACAAAATTAAATCAATTTATTAAAACTAACAAAAATAATTGAACATTTATAATGACTAAATTTTGCAAATCATTAGTGATGGGTTTTCTGCTATCTGTAGTCCTTCTAATATACATATGTATATAAACATCAAACAACATTTATTTGAAAATATACATATGTATATAAAAAAATAACTTCTTTGTTTTCATATTTAACAATGCTAAATGGTAGGGAGATCAAATCGGTTACATTCAAATGGTTTTAACTGTTTTTTTTTTTTTTTAACATTTTCGGACGGTTCTAAAAATTTTTTACGTTATGAATATCGAATCGTCCAAAACTAGGTTTTCATTTTCTTCACTAAAAATATGCTCCAAAATAACTGTTTTATGTACATAAAAGTGCTTTAAAAATCGGAAAAGGTGCCCTTAAAATTTAAAAAAAAAGCTCTTAAAATATTATTATTGTTTTGATAAATTTTAAATTATCTTCTATTTGTTCTAAAAAAAACTTGATTTTTTAGGAATTGCTAAATACATTTTGAAAACGGGATACTTTTTTTTAAACATATTTTGCAAAGACAATTCGGCTTTGCAAAATTGGTCATTATTGGTTTAAATAGGTGGTGTTTGTAATTAGAATTATTAATTATTCAACATTACACATAGGGGAAAAGGTTACCAAACGTGGCATTAAATAAAGCGCGGTATTTTGACATAAGTTATTGGTATCGTTAAAAAGATAATTTTCTCTAGATTTTAAATATGTTTTAATAACACTGGTCGACAAAAAAAAAAAAAAAAAAAAATCCTCCCCCAAACACGAATAGTTGAACTCGATGCATTTTGATGTGCTAAGCACGAATCTTTTCTTTTTTTATGGGCGTGTCTAATATTTCCCCCATAGTAAGGCCATTACTCTAGTATATTTCCTCTTAACTCAAGAACGGTGTGTACGATTGACATAAGTGATACAACAAAAGATGCGGATTAAAAATATCTTCAAATCACCGAAACTTAATTTTTTTATGTGCTCAATATGCAAATTTTTTGATTTTTTTGTTACTAAAATATCTTTTTAAAAGTGAAAGCATGAAAAATTTTTCAGTTTATCATCTTTTTTTAAAGCTGGTAATGCTGCGAATAAAATAAGGTATGTATCTTCAAAAAAAGGTATGTATCGGGCAAAAAAAAAAAAAAAATTTTATTTTTTCTTGAAAGAAAAGTAGGTGGACTAGATGCATTTTGACAAGTTAAACCAGAATCTTCATTCACTTTTTTTCTATCACGTGCTGATTTTTTTTATGAGCATGACTAATATCATAACCTTATTCAGCGGTCAGACTAAAAAACTCGAGAATGGTTTGTACGATTTGGACTATAACTCAAGAACCGTTTACACGATTTTGATAAATGATACACACGAAAATTCTAGGTCTTCTAGGTTTGTCAACTATATTTTTTATTCGCTCAAGAATTTCAGAGTTATGGATCAAAATTTTCAGGATTTTAAAAATTTTTTTTTGCAACTAATTACCGAATAACTATGGAAATATTAACTGAACAAAAAATTATGTAAATTCGGCTCAAAGATAATTTAAACCGCTATCTACTGGAATTTAATTTATCTTCATTGGACAAACCATTCTCGAGTAATACAAGTGTGACTGTCTAAAGGCGGGTCATAGTAATAATGCCCATAAAAAAATCAATACGTGATAGGAAAAAAGTAAAAGCTGATTCTTATCGTATTTAGCACGTTAAATTCCATCTAATCCACCTATTTTTTTTATTTAAGGCAAAAAAATTTTTTTTTCCACTAGTGTATCTCCACTTAACTATTGGTATGCATGGGTATCCTAACTTAACTGTGAATGCAATCAAGATTTGTGCATCAATTTGATACGTGGCTTTATTTACTCGTAGTTTTACCAGCTTTGAGATAAAGATGATAAACTAAAACATTTTTGATGATTTAAAAAGAAGTTTTAGTAAAAAAAAAAAAAAGAAATCTCGAATTTTTTTCGGACTCTTGATAGAAGAACGACTTAAAGTTTATTTTATTCCGCATATTTTGGTGTATCATTTATTTAAATCGTGCATACCGTTTTCGAGTTATAGTGAAATATACTCGAGTAATCGGTTTATTTAGGGCGCGATATATAAGCACGCCCATAAAAAAAATCCCGACCTGATGGGAAAAAACTGAAAGCAGATTCGAGTTTAGCATGCGGAATTCCATCTAATCCACATATTTTTTTTAGGAGCACGAAAAAAAATTTTATTTTTGGACCAGTGTAATATAACCCACCGAACAATATTAATGCAAAAATAATGAAAATGTTTTATTTTCTTAATTTTGTTTTTTGGTGAATAAGAAATTTTTTAATACTATTTTATGAATCAATAATTAAAAAAAAAAAACTGTAAGTACATGCCAAAAATGTGTCCATTCTGAAGTTTATTCAGCATAAAAGGAAATTATTAATTTTAGAAAAAAAAAATTCATGCATACCACTGTGTTACCTCCGTTTTTGATGTCCCCAAAATTGTAGAATCTTATAAATAAAAAGCTAGTTGTGCCAAATTTGAACCAAACGTTTAAATTATTATGTGATTTATGCAATTTAAGTGAATTTCGGAAAATACTTTATATGGGCACTGTGGTCTAGTGTAGACCAATTTCTTTGAAATTTGGTAGAGTAATTTATGGTTACCAAAAATGTAGTATTGTAGTATTTCATCAAAATCTGACTATAAATATGTCATATATAATAATTTAACTTATATTCCAGGAAAATCTTTGTATGGGAGCTAAGTGAAAATATGGACCAATCATAATAAATTTTAGTAATAATTTTTCTTGTGTCAAAAAAACCATTCATACCAAATTTCATTCAATTATTTTCAAAATTGTGAGCTACAGTTCTAAAAAATTCAATTAACCATCAAACATTTGAAAATGGTTTAAAATCGAAATTCGCAAAATGTTAAATTTGAATATATAAATGGACATTCCGTTCTTTAAAGGCTATGGATAATTCTCAATTTTTATGTTACTTTTTTGCTTTAAAAAATTTTTAAACTTAAAAAATTTAATAGTAATTATACTATTTTGATAAAATGTCAATTTGACCACTTGACGACAACATTTTTATGCAACATTTTTTACAATTATTCTTAAGAAAATTTTCCATCATAAATAGTAAAAACTATTATAATGTCAGATGATATTTTTGACTTTAATTTATGCCATATGAAAATAAAAATTTTAATAATTTAAAAGTACATATTAAATTTTTCTTTCACTTTGGTCTTCAGTCACGACCACGCATTAGCGTTGACAAAAAATATTGTGAACAAACATTATGTAGAAAAATGTCCTTTTTAAAGTTATATAGAAATTTTGTGATAAAACGCATTTTGATTTATTGCCAAAGGTCTCCATATAGTTGCCCTTATGTGCATTGTAAAAACAGGTTTTCGAAGAATTCGAAAAAGCCTAACTTTTTAAAACCTAGATTTCGGTTTCTTCTACTAAAAACCGGTTTGTAATTAATTTATTTTTATAAATTATATAATTAGAAAATATTTTTAAAATATTTCTAGTAAAAAACAAACAGAAAAAAGTTATGTACCAATTTCTGTTCTTAAAAATTAATTCAAATCATAAAATTATCAATTATATTAAAATTTACTATTAAGATTTAAAACATGCGATTTTTATTTTTACTATCGTGTATTTCGAGTTTAATACACGTTCACTGCAGTTTATAAAGAATAAAAAGTCTATTATAAATTCTTCTGCAAAGTATCCATATAACTTTTAGAAGTAGAAAACATTTCCAAATGTACACCAAATTCTTTTATTAGATGTTGCTTATGTATCAGCTATAACTATGTTGTCCTGAATAAATTCAATCTTTACGCCAATTATTATTATTTTTTGGTTTAAATATTAAAATTTCTTCAGGCTTATATGCTAAAATACATTGTATTCGTTGTCAAAAATAATTCTTATTTTAAGACAGATCTAGATTCTTAATTGACCATAATCACCAACTCTACTCGACATCAAAATTATGATGTAATACTCAGCGTTACCGTTGAGAATTTTTAAAAAGTGTCCAAAATGGGCATTTCAAAATAAAAAGCCGCCAAAAAAGAGAATTTTTTTGTAAAAAAAAAGATCCAACTGCTTCAAAGCTTAAAAAACTCCTTAATTGTTTGTTTTATTTGATAGCAAAAGCAAAAAAGTTTTCTATTTTAAGAAAAACTACTAAATTTAATTCTATTAATAACAAAGTAATTTATTTGTAATTATTTTACAATAATTTTTATTATTGCAAAAATAAAGATTTATTCACAAAAATAGTTAACATACTTTCTTTTACTTTTGTACGAGGTCTTCACTCGGACTCCAGTCTTTGAAATTCCCGTCTAAGCAATTTAAGATTGAACGCATGGATTTACAAGTATTGACTTAAGTCTGTTGGACAATTTATTTTTTATTAGTGATAAATTAGAAAAAAAAAAAAATTATAAAGGTATTCACCTCAGAAATTTGCAACTTTGCAAGACCCTTGCAAAGTAGAAAATTTACATCGATTTCTGTAAACACAACAACAACCACATAGAATAAATTTTGCACAACTTACTTTGCAAGGGTCTTGCAAAGTTGCAATTTCTAAGGTCGTCTTAAAAAGTCGCCATTTAAAAAAGGGGACAAACAAGTTGCCAGATGGTTGAAAAAAGGGCAATGCGACTAAAGTCGCCCAACAGTAACGCTGGTAATACTTACCTAAGATTTTCAGTTTTTCCGCGATTTGTGTTATAAAACATTTTTTCGTGTAAAAGTAGTGATAATTTGAAATTTGCAAGCATTTATAATAATTTAAAATTTTATTAAAAATTAAATAGTTTTTATCCTTCCATCCTTTTCTAATTTGTTAGCTGGTTACGAAAATAATTATTTTGAATGTTCTCTACGAATTTTAATCTAGATGACTTGCAAAGTCAAAATATACAAGCCAGTTTTTTTTTTTTTTTTTATGAATAGTGTGATTGCTCTTATACAAATTTTCAAATTTTGTACACTCTATTGTTATAAGATAAAAATATAGCTAAAAGTCTAATAAATATCGTATTACAAGTAAAAATTTTTAACTTGTTTATAGTGTTAAAGACGTCTAACGACTTTAAACATTTATAGTTTTATATTAAAAATACTACATTTTAATGATCACTTTAAGATAAAGTAATAACTCCATACAGGATGCACTTGCTCATCTAGTGTTATTTTAATGAAAGTAAAGTTTGTAAATATTTTACCTTTGATAATAGCCTTATTTCATTGATCATTGACAAATCAAATATGCACATAAAAAACTATACGCAATGCATAAATATATCTTGTAAAAATTTCAGTTTGCCGCTGTTGTAACAGCTAGAACTTCTTAACAATTTTAAGTATGGGAGTTCTTCATGGAAGTCGAGTATTTCATCACATGCTGGGCATAAGTTGGGGACCACACATTCTATTTAAGCCTATTGCTCCATTCCAATAACTACTCTTTTTTCCGCAGCATATAATTCGTGTTATATGCAATTCATGCGGTAACCTTAAAACGCAATATCGATCGCGTCTTTGTGAATTTCGTTCAAGGCTGTCATGTTCGAGTTGCGGTCTAAGAGATCCTGAACATATATCTAAATGTTCTCCTCGTATTTACGAGGGTCATGCTTGCCATGACTCTGGTTAGAATCCAACTGTGTGATGTTGGAAATATTTCGTTAACATAACGTTATGTTCCTTAACCGATAGCTCATTCGTCTCCTCATGTAGATGGTGTGGAGATGTAATTAGTTGCAGACTGTGATATCTTTAAGGCTGAATTTTGACAGCTTCGAAAGTTTTTCCACTGGATATACAACACTAGAGCAGTATAACTGATTACTGACCGACCAATCGTTTTGTATGTAGCTACCAAGGTTTCTTAATCCAAGTGCTGCTGGATATTTTACGGTTCTACTCTATGAATGCCAGAATTCAATCCGACTCCACTAGTTCTTAGGATGTTGTTAAGTAATCTAAAGTGGAGTTCCGTTTACACCAGTTATACAATTTGTCTATTTATTTATTTATGTGAATATAGTATCTGAAAGATAGAAAATTAATGAGAGTATATTCTTACAAATTAGTATATAAACCATTAATACTTACCTAGTCCTGCAAATATTAAGAATTAAGAAATTTTAGAATTCTGCAAAAAATTAGTATACATTTTTGTACTACCTTTTTTTGTTTGATGTCACAAGACTCATGTGCCTGCCACACGTTGTTCATGTTCTTAGTCAATTTTAAAGTATGCTGCTTTTGCAACATTATTTATTTTTCTATTACATTATATTGTTGCAGAATAGTTGAGAAAAATGGCATAAACTAATTTTTATATTATCAACTTTTGTTTATACACAATAAAATGTATGTATGTATTTTTGAAACAAAAATATAATTTTCCTCAAGTTGTTGTGTGAATGGGAATGAATGGAATTGAAATGATGTTTTTTTTGCATATGGCAACATAGCGATGAAAAACATTCACAATAGTGATGTTAATATGGCAATATGATTTTGGTTTTATAAATGTTGCCATATATTAAATATCCGTTATATTTTGAATTTTCAGTATTTATTGATTTTACCCAGCAATCAAGGAGGACGACTTTAAAAACATTAAATTTTCATAATTTTCAAAAGTAGAATAATATTATTTGCTGTTATTCTCTTTTTAACAAGAAAAATTAAAACTATTTCTAAAAAAAATCCACAGTCTCATCAATTTAAAATTACTTTTTTGCAACTTTAAATATTTCTTTCCTATGATATGATAATTTTTTAGAACTTTTTTCTGGATATAAAATACTTAATAAAGTAAAATTTCAAAAGGGAATTTTAATATTAATTGTTTGGCTTTAAAATTAAAAAAATAGCTCACAGCTATGAAAGTATTTTTCTGTTTCTTAAAAGTATTTAATATTAGTTAAAAAAGGTAAAAATGTATGTACAGTATAAACTGGATAATCCGGATAATTAATTGTACACCCCAATCCGAATAATGGAATTATCCATATTTTTTATTAAAAACTTTATAGATACGTATGTATATTGGTTATTTAATATTTGTAATAGTAAAATTACCAATATTTTTCACCTAATACAATTTTTATTTCAAAATTTTCAAAAATTTTAACTTCGTCTTATACAAATAATATAAATATGTTGGAAAAAGCTCAGTGCTCATAATTTTTATTGTAATTTTCAATCCATATTATTTTTTTAAATAACCATTTTTTACTAAATACGGATTGAAATATACAATCAATCCGGATTACCGAATAATACGTTATAGAAATTCGGATTATCGAGTTTATACTGTATTAAAATTAATTGTCAAAAAGAAATAACAAAATAATTAAATAAAAAGAAATATCTATTACAAAAAAGAGCAACTGCTTAAATTTTAATTTTTTTTAATCTTGTTTGGTGTCATTTTTTGTTCGCTTAATTTTCCATAAAATTTTTCTCAAAATGAACTAAATATCCAAATATACTATGAATTTAGTTTACTTACTCGAATTTGTGCTTAAATACACATAAACTATTGTGAAATAGAATTCAAAGCAAATTTAACCTAGACTTTTGGTAAAAACAGAAAAAATAAGTAGTTTTTATCATAATATAATAATAGTAGTAATTCTATCATGGTTTTTATAAAATACTTATTACCCAATAAACATTAAATTTAACTTTAAAAATTTTAATTATAATTATGTTTGTGAAATAAAAAGTTGATAAATTTAAAAATAAGTTTAAATTTTATTTTTAAATAGTTTATTCATTTTTTGATTCTGTAATTCAAAATAAATTTTAGAAATTTTAAAAGAATGAAAAAAACAAAAAATATATATAAACGACTAGTTGGCTTAAATTTCATTTTTTTTCAAACCTAAATATTTATTGGGTTATTTATTTATGATAAATAACGAACATTTGTTGAGTTGCAATAACAAACCGGTGACCGTGTGTATTTCACAATGTCGTATGTGAGTGTGTTGTTGTGCATTCAAAATGTGCACAATGAAATGTCTCACGTTGCAAAATAATAAATTAAAAATAAAAAAATAAATAACTAAATAAGTAAATAAAAACCAAAGACCAATGAACTTTAAATTGGCTGATGGGTGGTTTTGTTTCTTATACTACATATATCAATTTTATTTATTTGTACTTCTTTGGCTGGCAGTTTTTAGTTCATGAAACCAGAACAAAAAAAAAAAAAAAAAAAAAAAAAATTCTTATAATTTTAACTGAAATATACTTGAAAATGTTTGCTTTTAAATATGTACATTGTAAATAAGTAAATGTTTAAATATTTGTATCTGCATTCCAAATTTTATATTACAATTTTACAAGAAATGAACTTTGTGTTATTTTTAAAATCAATATACAAATAAAAATTTGTATATTATAATTAGATTTTGCCTTAAGTATACTGAGGTAGTAAGTACTTAGAAATATTTATTTTTGAAACCGTCGTTATGACGAATTCAAAATGATCACGTTTGAAAGAATCATGTTCATGTTCACGTTTTTTTTTTTTTTATATTTCACACACAAATAACAATAAATGCAACTAATTTTAAAATTTTAACAGCATTTAAGTGCTTAAACAGGAAATATAAATTTCCGTTAATTTATTAATTAATAACATTTTATTAAACATCACGCTCTCTCTCTCTCTCGTTAGCAAACATTTTTTTAATATGTCTATTTTTAATTGCAAGATGCTAAACTGCAAGTAAATAAAAATTTATTTTTGTCATTTAGGATATTTGACCTTTATTGAAAACATTGTATTGTCCTTTTGAAACACTTAATATACCTAAGGAGTGCGTTCGAAAAAATCTAAACATATATAATATTCAATAACTTGGAAACGGTTGATCTTAGAGTTTTCATTATTTTTTTTATTTAATTGATAATTATGTACTAAACAGAAAAATATAACTTTTATAGTTTTAACCACTACTTATGAACTTGTGGACCATTTTTGGTAACCCTTCCGTTAGAGATTTGATAGTTGATTCAGTCACTTTTTTGGAACAGTGTGCACATTTTCTTTTAAAATCTTCGATAAGAGCTCAATATCTCTCCACTGGTCTAAGCTATGGACAATTTGGAAAATTGACCTCTTTTGGTACAAAAACTATGTTAATCTGATACCTGATACCAAATCGGGCCAAAAATGTGTGGACACGTTGTGCTCTCTTATGAAAAGAAGAAGTCTTTTTACAAATATTCTTTGATGTATATTTTGATATTTGTAGAGCCGAATGTAACAAATGACTTTTCTGTTTTGCCGCAACTGCAAAAAGCTTGTTATAGCTGGATTTTTTTAGCAAATTTTTTCTGCTCTTGGGTCCTAAACTTATCTTTAACATTGCTTCGAGCATTTACAATATAAAAGTTTTGCCACAGAAGCTGCGAAAATTCTGCTAGCACATACGTTTCTTCGTCAATTATACAATATGAGTATTTTTGTATGAAATTTGGTTTTAATTTCCGTGTCCTATTCTTGGCTTCAACATTTTTTGCAGCATTCCTGTTTGAATCTTTTCGGACTTTATATGTTATCAACTATGCATTAGCTTTAAATTTTCGCACCAAATAGTCAAAGCACTGAGCTAACCGGGCTGCTTTTCTACCAGATGTGTTTGGAGTTCCTTTCAATATGCTTCCAATTTTCTGGTCTTCCCAATATCATTTGGACCTTTTTTTCTTTCCGAACCAGGTTTTCTATCAATGGTGAAATTCTCCTGATACTGTTTAATAACAGTAGAAACAGTTTTACGGCAGAAATTTAATTTTGTGGCCAATTATTTGTAGGACCTATTTGGATTTTTTTTGAAATTTTTTAATAATTTGTAGCACGTACTACATCTTTTTTGTCACTCATTTTGATCAAAATCACGACAAATCAACATGGTTGTTATTAAAAATAATAACTGAAGTATTTATCAATGATAACTAGATCAAAAGAAATTTTTAATATTGCTTCCGAAAAAAGTTATGAGGCAAAACGTATGTTAAGATTTTTTCGATTGCACTCCTTAGATACTAATCAGCAGATTTGAAAGTAATTTTTCAACATTCAATTCATGTAAATGTAGTAATATTATCATTAATTTTACAATAATTTAAATTTTACATATAAGAGTCTTAATTTCTTCTTCTTAGTAACAACTTAAATTTACAAATATCTTTTTATATGTTAATTAAAATTTCAAATATTTTTCTTTAGTTAAACTAAACTATTTGGCTGACTATCAGCGCTAAGACAATATTGCAATTAATAATTAGCAAGACTTTATATTTTTACAATAATGTTGTCATACTTTTTTAATCATAATTTCTAAGTGTAACTAAAAATAGTTTAGCAATAAATGTGTACGTAAGTATTTAGATACACGTTGATATATTTATTTACGTAGTACATATTTATTTATTTTAAAAATGTATGTCACCATGTGCTGGTTAATTATAGATTCTAAGTATGAAAATAAAAAAAAGTGTGGACAATTTAGCGATATTTTTAGCATTTAGCAGAGAGTTTAAATTATTATATATATCGTACAAATTATCACTTTGTTTTTGAGTGAACTATTAACTGAAACAGTTGATCAGATATTAGGATAAACTGTTTTATTTTTAGAAAATCTATATTTTATGCAGTGTAACAATACTCTGCTATAGTGAAAAATCACTCGACAAATGACATGGTGCCTTTTTGATGAAATAATAAATAAGTTTTAAAAACCATCGAAATTTTGGGTTACATATGCTCAAAAATATTTTTGGTTAGGTTTCTACATATTTAATTAGTACTTTTAATTCTGTTATTCGTTTCTTAATTTTTTCTTTTTAAAATTTTTTTTGGAAAGTAGAATAATTAGGCTTTTTAATATATATTTGTTTATGCTTTTGTTGAATATTAAGCAAATTTTTAAATAATTTTCCAAAATTTTTCTAGTTTAATTGAAATTTATTATACGAGTAGGTAATATTTTCATAAATATCTACACAATGAAGTAATAGTGATTTTAAACACATATTTTTGTTGTAAATATATAAAGATTTAGTTTTAAGAAATTATGCAAACACTGTAAAACTTATTTGATTTTATCTGGAATAATTTATTACATTTCTCATTTTTGCAAAAAAAAAAAAAAAAAAAAAAAAAAAAAACGAATTCATAACATATATGAAAAATATTTGTACTTTATGTAAATAGTTTTACTATTTAATAATTAAGTAAAAAATGAAATTGAAAAAAGATTCGGCTAAACTACTTGTCTATACAAAAAACAAAAAACGTCACTAATAGTCATTACAATGCTTAATATACATGTTTGTGTGTGTATTTATATTCTTAACAGATTTGTTTTTGGTCCATTGAACGAATTTGGTTTATTAAAAAAAACGAAATTTTATAAAAACATTTATGACTGATCTATATAAAAATAAAAATCTGTAGCTTGAACAAGGGCTTCAAAAATAAAAAAATCGTTTTCCCCGATATCTCAGTTATTACTGAACCGATTTATTTCATTTTTTCAGAACAAAAATTTAGAAGATAATTTCCGAGCCCCCTTTAAAAATTCGAAGTCCCTGGTATATGCAGAGGCTTCAGAAACTGAAAAACCGGTTCCAAAAACCGGTTTTTAAAGCATATCTCCGCCATTTACAAACCGATCCTGCTGATTCAAAAAACTGAAATTTTAAAAAAATATTTGTGACCGATCTGTATAAAAATAAAAATCTATAGCTTAAACCAGGGCTTCAAAAAATAAAAAATGCGTTTTGTCCGATATCTCAGTTATTATTGAACTGATTTATTTAATTTTTTCAGAACAAAAATTCAGAAAAAAATGTCCGAGACTTCTTTGTAAAAACGAAGTCCCTAGTATATACAGAGGCTTCAGAAACTGGAAAACCGGTTCTAAAAACCGTTTTTTTTTAACATATCTCCGCATTGTATGAACCGATCTTGCTGAATTCCAATAGCAAAATTTTCGAAAGCATTTCCGATCGTTTGATATATATATTATATATGTCAGTTATCGGTGGGCTTCATAAACGCCATTTCAACCGACACACGGACGGACGGACGGTCGGACGGACGGACATGGTCTATCGTCATCATTTCTTACAAGGATCCCGAAAATGTCAACTTTTTTGCTCTCCGACGAAAATTGTGGGAATTACAAACGGAATGAAAAACTTATATATACCCTTTACACCTTTGGTGAAGGCTATAATAAATTTGTACTTTAAATTAAATTAAAATTTATTGAGACTTAAAAATTTCATTGTACAATGTTTAACATATTTTTTTTTTTTTTTTTTTTTTGGAAACTTGAAATTATATGGTATTATTTTAATTACAATAAAATTATATAAATGCGCCATAGCTGTAACTTATGAATGAAATAAAAAATAAAAATACTTTTTATTTCATTTCTATTTCTTATTTCTAATTAAAAATATTTGTTAATCAATCTATTATCTTTTGAATAAAAATATTAAGGATTTTTATTTATACTAAAACGATTGAATTTATTATAAGTTTGTATCTGATTGAACAAAATAAATTAAAAATTAAAATATTTTATTTAACCAAAAGAAAAACAAATATATTTTTATAAGAAGATAATCAAAAGTTTTTTATTTGATTAATTTAAAGTTTAATAATATTCATATGTATTTTATTTAAATAAAAAAAAGTTCAACAAATCTTTCTGATTTTTATTCAAAAACTTTATATTCAAATAGAAACATTTAAAATAAATATTTTTATTATTTTATTCAACAAAAACTCCAAAAAATAAAAATATTCAGCCTCAAAAGGCTTGAATAACAAAAAATTATAAAATTTTTTCTAATATTCAAGTATAAAAAAATATTTTACTTATTTTTCTTTTTCAAAGTAAATTTAAAACTATTCAAACAAATTCAAGTTGAATAAAAATATTCAAAAGTTTTCTATGAATAAAAAAAATTGAATGTTTTAAAACAGATATTATTTTATTTTTAAAATGGAAAATAAAATAAAGAACAATTGTATTCAAACTAAAGAAATAAAATATATTTTAAAATTAGTTAAAGACTTAGGAATTTGATTTATATTTTATAAATTCATATTCGAATACTTTTGTGGAAATTTTATTTTATCTAACTTGTTAACAAATGGAATAATATTTAAATATTTTTTATTCAAATTAATTTCAAGTAACTGAAAATCATATTACAAAGAGTATAAAATAATTTTAAAGAAATTTATTTCTAAAAATATAAATAAAATATTAAAATAATTTATTTTTAACAAATATTTTGATTGAAAATATTCACAATGAACAGCTATGAAATGCGCCTAGCTTATAAAAGAAACAAAAGATAAATTACAAAAAAAAGTTTGCAATCACTCAAATAATGTTCAGTGTTTGCTCCCGACACTTGCAGTAACTAATAGAGTATAATCTATTTAAAATAAACTCAAAACTAAAACTTAAAACTAAATAATACAACTAAATCTTATAAATAAAATTTACCCTCTGTGAGTGCCAAGAGTAGTTTTATAATAAAAATTTTTTAAAATGGCTAACTATCGCTCTACATTTAGCTTTTAATTCATTTATGACATTTAGCTGTCTTGGATGACCAGTTGGATAGTGTGTGCCATACCTCCAAACGATATAAATTTGCCATGTTTCATTGCAGATTTCATATTTTTAGCATTATCGGAAATTCCCATATGAATTTTGTTTCAAAGTTAAAATCTATTACAGATTCTAATTTTTCACAAATATATGAATCTGTACAATAGAGAAAAAATAGCGATTTATGCTTAAGAAATATATACCATATAAAAAACTCACCACTATGATCTTCATCCAATACTGAAGCACCTAATATGTATTTATGTAAAGAGCAGCTCTTCGAATGGTTTTTCCAAATGTCTGTGGTGAAAGAAACCCATTCAGCCTTTTGTACATCTTGAAACACCTTCTCTTTTACTTTTGTATAACTTTAAGGCATAAGGCATAAGGCGAATTTTTTCCTGATTTCTTTTTGTATTTACAAAACTTTTCCTGATCATCAATGTTCAGCCTTTTAAAAGCAGTACCTTCCACAATGTTATAAGGCAGCATATTTACTAATATTAAATCCATTATGGATTTGTCAATATTTTTTGATATTTAAGAATCCTCTGGCCACATCTCTCTTTTTGTTTTATCTAAAAAGTCGGTTAAGGTTGACTGATTTAACACCGCCTTTATTAATCGTGCTTTTTCATTCTGCTGTTCTGACAACTCCTTAATATACTGTTTAAAATCTTCGGGATGTTTTTTTTTTTCCAAGTGGCGTTTAATATTAGCAGTTGTTTGTTTATTTGGCAGCGAGCTACCCAATGACATTTCTTTATCGCAATTTTTACATTTTGCTTTTGACCTTTTTTTTTTCAAAAAATTCCAGATTGGTTTTCATCTGAAAATAGGTGTTGAATAATTTTACTAAATAAAAATTTACTAAAATATGAACATACCAGTCATAAAATGAAACGTTTTCTTTTGCATTTCTAGGTAAACATTTACCAAATTTACCAGTCATAAAAAATCTCGTTACATTTTTTTAAATTGTTATTTCTTTTGTCCACTCATATTGTTTATATTCACATAGTTGTATTTTTTCGTACTATTTTTCATAACAAACACAGTACTTTCATCGTATAAAAATATTGGGTAAATACATATTACTTAATAGATTTTTTATTTTTTTTGCATATTTTATAAAAAGTTCGGTGTTCGGTAAAGTTTGGCCAAAAAAAAGTGCCGAACCCCGGACACCCACCGGACATCACTTTTTACCGAACACCGTAGCCGAACCCGAACGTTCGGTCGGACACTGCAAATTTTAGAAAATTTGTAATAACTTTTAGAGTTTTTAAACGGTTTTCATGATATGTCATTTTATTCTAAACAAAATAGCATTTTAAACTTTACATACAAATGTGTTTAGTTTTAAAGAAAAAAATCCAACAAACTAATTCGCCATAACGTTATAAAGTTTTTAATTTTCGATAATATATATTACTTTTCTGTGCAGAAAAATCTTTCTAGAAACTCTTCCCTCATAAATTCCAGGAGTTTTGACTCTATTACAAATAAACTTCTCTGAAATAAAAGTAGCTTTTTACATTTTGTTTATTTCATAAAAAATTTTTTCTGGACGTGTTTTTTATTGTAGAATATATATATGTTGGCATTACTGTAATTCCTTTGTTTTTCTGTAATGTAAAATTACAACAACACTAACCACAATCTATTTTACAACAATCGTCCAAAGTGTTGAATTGTTAAGCGTAAGTTGTCACGTGTGTGAACTTGTGCTAAAATCTAATGTACAAACAAACTTTCGCAAATAATCTCTTTCTCTCTCTAAGTGTCTTCCTGTTAAAAAGTAGTTTGTTTTATTTTTTGTTTAACAATTTTATAACGTTTGTGTGTACATTTTTGCACATGTCTGAACATTGTTGTTGATTATTGTCTGTCTGTATTTTTTTTCTCTCTTTTGAAATTAAGCTTGATTTGTTGTATTTCTGTTATTAGAATTTTTTTTTTAATTTATTGTATAATGGAATCACACACACGTACTAAATCATTGGCATAAACATAAATGAATAAATATGAATGTATGTGTATGTGTGTGTGTATGTGTATAATTTGAATAATAAAATCATGTACAAATACATGTGATCGTTCGTTTGTCGTTAGAGTACGACGTTTTTTTTTTTTTGAATAAAACAAAAACAACAAATTTTTATGGCCGATTTAATTGGGTGTAAAAGATCAAACGTGATCGAATCAATTTGTTATTGTTGTCACTTGTAGCGTTTTCTCTCCTCTTGAAAACAAATTCTACAATCATCTGTTTTAAGTAGAAAAACAATAACAATTGTACAAATTATTCAAAATACTTAATCGCATATTTATTTTTTAGATTAATAAAACGTATACAGTGACCAACATATTAATGGATTCAGAAAGGAAATGATTTATGACAATTTTTTGAAATGCAAATTATAATGAAATTTTATGGATAAAATTAAAAAAAATTTTGCTTGGAACTGATGAAATTATATATGAAAATAATAAAAACCTTTATACCAATAAAGTTAAAAGCCAAAAAATAGTTTTTAATTGAAACATTTTATTTCAAATTTCACATATTAGCGATACAACATTAATTGTTATTTATAATTGTGATCAGGCCAACTATCTAGGAAGAACCAATCTAATACAATTACGATCATAAATACAAGGTGTTTATAGAAATAAGTCAGGCAGGTGTATCTGTTATTTTGTCATTCACTGTATTAGCTAAAATTAGATTTTTTTTATCTTATGCACGCGCCTTTTATTTCTTTCCCAATTTATTAATATTATTATTTTTTATTTCGTTTTTTGTTTTATTTCACTTACTAATGCTGTTTTATATACGTTAAATATGTTTGTGCTTATTTATTGTATTTTTTTTTTTTTTTGTTAAAAATCTCATTTTAAGAACTGTATAATTTCTAAGAATAAAGAGAGAAAATAAACAGATTTTTAATATGTTTATGATCAATATTTGTTGCCGTATTTCTTCATCATTTAAGATACGATATTTGTGTCTTGTGGTTGTTGTGTGTTTTTGATTTTATTAATAAAAGTATATAATTTTGGGTCGGAATCTTAATTTTTTTCATGTCTGCTTTTCATACTACTCTACTCTGTTGTTTTGAATTGGACTTTATGTACATAGTAACCTTGACATTGCTACCAGTTCATTCGCCAAAAAATACATTTATAATTTTTCAAATTGCCGTCTCTCCTGTTCATGTGTAGTGTCGCGTTTCCTTGCATTCCATTAAATTTCGTTATCGTTTTTATTTATAATACGTATTGTCTCGTTGCATGTCATGTGTATGTTTTTTTTTTTTTTATTTATTTATTTATTTATTTATTTATTAATTTTTTTTACTAATGGTTCGATCATTTGATATCGATTTTTTGTAGTTTTCAGTATAGCATGAATGTCTCGTTAGCCACGTGACGTCAAGACAAGCAAATTTTTCTTTATTATCAAATGTTTTTTTAATTGGGCTGCTTATAGTCAGTTATTAATTCAAGTGGTTCAAATTCAGGATTTTGATTTATAGCCAAATACATTTAACTAGTTTAAAATTATTCAGCGTATTTATATAATTTTCAAAACGATCCATTCTCATAACATTACCTACGCATGTATGTATGTATATTGAAGCAAAAAAATTATCTATATGTTTTGATTTTAACAATGTCAATGACAGTTGGAGTGTATTTTAAAATAAATTGATAAGATAAAAAAAATCTTATTTTTTTTTTTTAATTAAATGACACATCGCATTAAAGTAATTGTGAAATATTAATTTTCTATTAGGTTTTCCTTTTTTCGGCGGTTACTTTAGTAAAATTCGATAGCAGTTTATCCAATTTACATAAATAAAATTCCAAGATGCCGGCTAAAATTTGATTTCAAGTTATTTTTTGATTCGTTCAATAGTTTTGGAGTTATTCGAAGATTAGTATGTAAACCTCGTGCACAAAGTACAGGTCGCAATTTTGAAGATAATTCAATGAAATTTGGCAAGTGGTACGAAGCCTATTGAAATAGGTTGTGATCGGTCTATTATTTCACCTAGCCCCCATACAAATGTCCCTCTGGAATTGAGTTTTAACACTCAAAAATGCCTTAAAAATAAGAATGTGTTAATGAAATTCGGTGCAACGAAGTTTTGTACTAGTATCAATCGTTGTACCAAATTTTATGAATATCGGTTCACGATTAACCATAGCTCCCATATAAACCCCTATTCAGAAAATCAGTTTAACGTGCATAACTCCCATACTAATGTTAGTATAAAGGTAATATTCGACACAAATAAGTTTTATATAAGTAGAAACAACATTGCCAAATTTTATTAGAATCGGTCCATAATTAACCATAGCTCCCATATAAAACCACTTCCGAGAATCGCTCTAAAGTGTATAAAATCAAGTAGATTTTAGTATCAGCGCATTATTCTGTATTTGTATATATATTTTCTGCATTTAGTAAAAGTGTTGGTCTAATAAGTCCCCTTCCCGAAATTTTATGGTCTTACAAATTGGTCGGTCTTGACCGACTATACCTTTTTTTCTCGTTTTAAATTTATTTTCCTTCTTTTTTCAAAATTTCGACTTAGATGTATTTTATTGGATTTTTTTCTTTAAAACTAAATATATTTATATTAAAGGTCGCTTAAAAACTTAAAAAGTTATTAAAATTTTTTAAAATTTATTAAATATATTTGATGACAAAGAATTTTATTTGATGCATACTTTTTGGCGCAAAAATATGAAATTAATGATAAGTTTTAACAAGTTATTCCAAATAAAATCAAATAAGTTCTATGGTTTTTGTCTAATTTTTAAAAACTAAACCGTGTTATGTTAACAACAAAAATATCTTTCAAAGTTATTATAAGGTTGTATAGACTTTTATAGAAAAATTTATAATAAATTTCATTCAAACTTGAAAAATATTTTGAAATTTTGTTTTTAACGTTTAAAAATTTGCTCTTAAAAGAATAATTCCTCTACTTTCCAGAATAAGTTTAAAAGAAAAAAAAAAACAGAAGAATAAGATTATTAAGGATACCATTATACAATTTTAAGGAAGTATTGGAAATTATTTAAAATTATTTATGATGTCCTTCTCGAGTGATTTCTTATTGTAGCAGAGTGTTATTAACTTCTATTGGAATTTAAATTTGTAAAAATTTAAAAAATTCTATTATTTGGAAAAACTACCTAATTTTAAATGAAACAGTGCAACAATAAAAAATTGTCTCATAGTAAAGCCCAAAAGGATTTTTCAAAGTTAGTTTGAATTTCGGTTTTATGGCCTCTTGAAGTTCGATTTTTTCGGATCCCCTTTTTCAATATAATCTATATATCAGGGATCGGCGCTCTCATATTTCACATTCTGTATTTATGTATGGTCTGTATAACTCTCCTGCTCTTATATTGTGCACGGAAACAATTTTTAAGCTTATAATTTTTTTAAATCTGTTGCTCTTTAATAATTTATGTTCTGTAATAAAAACTATGATTGAATATTAAAACAATTTGCTTAAAAAAGTATTAAAAATATATAAAATTAATAAATAATTATTCTCTTCTCCATATGTAAGATATATATATAAAAGAGTATCGTTTGAGTGAATGACTGACTGACTTACACTTGGTGATTCATCATCGCACAGCCCAAACGTTAAAGCTAGAAAGATGAAATATGGATTGTAGATTGGTCTCCTAACGACGGGATTTTTGTAAACTAATAGAGATACAAAAAAAAGTTGAAAACGTATCGTTATTCATTTAAAAAATAATCGGATAGGTGTCTGGTACTTTTTTGAAATTCGGCTCTTTTAGGGAGAAAATGGATAAAAACTTTAATTTGGTAATTTTTTGGAACTCTATCTATCTTTAAATCCAGTAAGTATAGAAATAAAATATGCATCAAATTAGTTCCTTATCGAAAATTGGCGAATAAAAGTTTGATACTTTTTGGAAAATCGTACCTGATTTTGGTACTTTTTTCACAAAATATTTTTTTTCTTTTTACTGAATATTTTAACATTTGATCCCAGTACAATTTAGAAATTCATTGAAATACAATCTTTGTTACATTCAGGGGGAATAAAAAGTACTAAAAAGGGGATAAAATCTTAAATTTAATTTTATTCAAATTAAATAATGCATTTTTATTATATTAAACTTAGAGACATGAATTTAAGTACATGTAGTCCTAAGTGAGTGATAATTCACAAGAGGGGAATTTGTGGTACTTTTTTTTCCTTCTAATGGTACTTTTTGAATTTTCTATAATATTGAACCTAGAAATATGAAATTAGAAATATATGACCCTAAGTGAATGAGAATCCATAACAGGGACATTTTTTTGGGACTTTTTCATTCTTCTAATGGTACTTTTTGAATTTTCTAATTTTCGTTCTTCCATGGTACTTTTTGAATTTTATATAATATTGAACCTACAAATATGAATATATGGTCCAAGTGAATAAGAATTTAGAATAGTGGATTTGTGGTACTTTTTTCTTCTAATGGTACTTTTTGAATTTTCTATAATATTGAACCTAGAAACATGAAATTAATAACATATGGTCCAGGGGCTTTGTAATGGTGATTTTTAAATTTTCTAAAATATTGAACCTGGGAACATGAAATTAAAGATATATGGAATGAGAATCCATAAGAGGGTACTTTGTGGTACTTTTCGTTATTATATTACTCTTTGAATATTATGTAATAATCAGGGCAAGTTTTTATATGCACAAAAATAATTTAAATATGCGCTTGAAAAAACACGAAAAAATGGCACAGAAATATGCAAAAATAGCATGAATATGTATATAAAAACCAACGAATTTATGCATTTTTATATATTAATATGTAGAAAATATGCACAATTATGCATTTTTTAACTTTCAAGTTAAAATAGATTTCAATGTTTATAAAAATATAACTATTTTAATTTCAAGTATAATATTTGACGCTTCCGAATTTTTTTCTTTACAATATTTACAATGTACTCGAAATTACGTTAAGAAAACTAAATACTTGTTAAGAAAACTAACTTTTGTATCCATTATATGCAAATTTATGCAAAGATTAAAATATAAGCATTTTTTGTGAATTTCTTTTGAAATATGCAAATGCTTACTTTCCAAGCGAAAAGCTTGAAAAACTTGCCCTAGTAATAATAATTAACTTTTAAGCGTGGAATTAAAGATATATCGTTCTGTGTTTGGAATCCACAAGTCCTCTTCTAAAATATAATAATAGAAATAATTTGGTAGTTTTAGAAACTTTGAACAATAAAAATGTAAGAAACTGGTAACTAAAATATTTAAAAGTCTATTGTTCTGAATGCTGACAGAACACCAATATTAAAACTGTTCCCACGGGTGATAGGAATAATAGTTGAATTTTACGGGTTTTTTAATTTTTGGTATTTCATTTTATTTTTTCTAAATAAAAAGGGTACCAAATTTTTAACTGATCTATGTAGGAGTACTGCAAGATCGAGTTAAATGCTATCTATATAAGAGTGAATCTGTGTTTGTTAGACTGTTTTAGAATTTTGTTTCGATGCTTTTATTTTATTTCAATACAATGGGGTAGCGAAGTGCACTGTGTTTATGCTATTAGAAATATTGTTTTTTTTTTTTTTTTATAATATACAGGTATGTGATGGAAAACGAATCGATTTTTAATCTAAAAAATGTGTGATGAACTGATATTTTCGTTTTTGTTATTGATAAAAATTTCTTTTAGATTTTATTAACTAATTTTTTTATATTTGCCTAAAAATAATTGTTATTTTTCACATGAAATTCATCACAAATTTTCAAACCGATTCGTTTTGAAAACGATCGGTTTTTATCACATACCTGATAGTATGGTTTTTCTTAAAAAGAATCTACGCTAACAAAGCAGCGGGTATACTTCTCTTTAGATATAAAAATCATTTAAATTATTAAATTCAAATGTTATTATATGTTGTTGCTGTTTTATAGACTACTATCATTATTATACTAGATTTTTGCTGGATGCCACTCCCTTTTTACGCCCATTTTTTTCATAATATTGTTAACTTTATTTGACTTGACGTTATGTACTGACAGTATGCCACGCCTTCGTTTTTTAAGAAAAGCTTGCTTTATTTTGTAGTAAGTAAATTACAAATTTCATAAAAATTTTGATGACATTGGTAAATAAAATAACAGTGGGCGAAAATGAGGAGTGGCACCCATATAGTTTAAATTTTATAATATACAATATTTTCTATTCCTTGTGTATGTCAAATTTTATGTGAATTTTGTTAGTATCATCAATCATTGAGGCAATATTTGATGACCCCAATTTGTGTCATAGTGTTATGTATGCTTCCTGTAAGACAACTTCAAATTGAAGCATTTACTTCCTAGTTAATTATTTTAATATTTTAAATGATTAGATATTTTTGAATGCTTCAAAACTGAAAATAATTTCTAAATCGCATTCAAAATCTTTATACCTGGCTGATTAAGTGGTTTTGGAAGAAACTATTTTGTTTTTTTGTTTTTTTTTTGTGCTATGAAATGGCAAAAACAAACGAATGACTATAACACTAAAAAAGTTAAAAAAATTCACAACAAGTCATTCAGTCAATTGGTTTGGTATGTTGGTGAGTTAACTTTAATCTGATCTTTGTTTGTGTGTGTGTGTGTGTGTGTGTGTGTGTGTGCGTGTGCATGTCTGTGATTTTATTTTTTAAGGCCGCGAATCAAACACGTGTAAACGATTGTTTGTTTCTCTACTTTATGTCTGGGTTTTGTTATTTGTTTTCTTTTTATTTATTTAATTTTTTGCAAGCGGCAGTTGCTGTTTATAGGTTCATGTGTGTGTGTGTATATTTGTATAAATTAGTTGGTTTCGTCTTACCTGACACTAGCTTTAAGTGTCAGTAACATTTGTGAAAAAACGCCAAGAAATTAAAATACAAAATTAACTAAACACATAAAATAAAAGTAAATATAACAAAACTACCACTATGCATTAAATGTCTAAGTACAAAAGTCCAAATTATACGAGTAATGTCAATTGAGCGTTTTTAAAATAAGCTAAAGTACATTTTTATTAAAACCAAAAAAAAAAAAAAAAAAAAAACAAAATAATAAAAAATAAAAAAAATAAAATAAAATAAGGGACTTTTTTGGAGATAAGAATTGGTGATTTCACTATTTATGATTTTATAGAAACTGACACATTTAGCTAGAAAATGTTCAATATAAATAAAAAATGTTACTTAAAAATGTTAAATATAAGATATTTCATGCAATTTTCTCATATTTTTAGATTATTGCAAATAGAATAATTTATTTAGAGGCGTATGAGCAATATTTTTGTTATTATATGTATGTATTACATCGATTATTCACAATTCTTTGTTTTATAATTTATTAATATGAAACATTTTGATATATTATTCACGCCTACATTAAAATGTATGTCGCATTCAATTTTGGACAAAAGTGTAAATTAGAATTTGAAATTTGGAATGATTAATTTTTTGAAAATAATATTAATTATACGCTATAAATATGAGTATGAATGTGTTACACATAAAATAAGAGAGACACAAACTAGACATGTTTTCCAAGAACTTGTGAAAGGTATTTGAGTAATAAAAAAATTTATACTTTCAAATTCAAAAACAAGATCAGAATCAATTAATAAATATTTACACAGTTCAGCAGAATTTTTCAAAATTTTAAGTTTTTTTTCTCTCAAATAAATTGACATCTCTGTAATATACACAAATATAGACATAAACACACATTATACATACATTTGTAAGTATATATTTATTTTTGTGATTGTATGTTATTTTGTAAATTCTCAATGTGACTGACTTCATTGTTTGTTTTTGTCTTTACATCTTGTGAATTTTTTTAAATAGTTTTCAATTTGGAGCAACTATAAAACGGAAATACGTAATGACAAAAAACAAATTAATTATAAAAAAATTAACAAAATATAAAAAATTATAATAATAAAAATGAAAAATGGCAATTTTGTTGGAAATACTTTTGACATTTTTATAATTTATGGGAATGTATTTTGTTTATTTTTTTAAATATGTTGTTGTATGAATGAATTTCTTATAATTTTGTTGCTTTGTGCACATAAAATAAAAAAACGCAATATATTTTTTTTGTTTAAATTTGTTTTGTTAAAATTATTTATTCTATTAATGTGAATTTTTATCATCTTCATCGTTTTAAGACACACATTTCCAGTCATCTTTAAATGTCTAAACATACTTATGAATATACTCTATATAAGTATGTAGATATACACTCCGACAGTTAGTCGAAAACATGGCATGTTAATAATAATAAAAAACAAAAAAATAAAAAAAAAAATATATGTGCATATTTTTAAATACCTTCAATTCAATAGAAACCAATCAATTTTCATTTTTTTTATGATCTCATACATGTATGAATTGTTTGTTTATTGTATAAATGTATGTATGTCTGTAAATTTTTATGTTGATATGTATGTACATATGTTTGCTTGTTCATTTGTGTTGTCTACGGAAGAGCTTTAAAGTGCTCGAGGTGTGTAAGCGGGTGTCTAAATGGCGCACACGTGCATCAACCAACGGACATTAAACCGCCGCCATAACAATGGCAAATGCTTGTGCTGTTTGTTGTTTCTTAAGTGTGTATTTAACAAAAACTTTGCTGAGAATGAAGAAAAAAAAAAAGACACTAATTTTTTTTATTATTGTATTTTCAGAACCGGCATTAACCAAAACGTTAAAAGAAATCCACAACAACATAAGTAATACAAATAAACAAAAAGTGTAGAAAACGTTTAAGATGAGAGAACTCTTTTGGTATGGCTGATAGAATTATGAGAGGAATTTGATGAGATTTGTTGCCAATGAAAGAGAAAATGTTTATAAACATTGGGTACAGTAAAAGAAATTTGTATATAATTTATTTTTAAGATTAATATTGTATAAGATTTATTAAGAATTAGGATTAGTTTTTGAATTTTTAAAAAACTAGGAAAATTAATTAAAAACTATACGAATATATGAACAAATAATAATATTAATAATTACAATAATAAATATGCTTGATTCCATTAAATTTCGAATGATACAGCAAATTCGTCATATTTTCAGTCAATTTAGATACACTTGATCATGGAATTCTTATGATCCCGTGCATTTAATACAATCATTTTATTTTTTTATGATAAAATAACACTCGTCAACATTTGTTCACCAAAATAATTCATTCAACTAAAAATTATTTAAATTTGCACCTTTCACCAAAATGCTTATATCAATTGCTAATACATAATTGTAAAAAATTTAAAACAGGACAAATTTTCCAATTAAAAAAATTTATTTAATCAATCTAATAGATGATTAAATTAAAAATATTAATGAGAAAACAATTTTAATCTCTTATTTTATATATTAATTAACCCAGCAAAAACGTTGGTTGCCAGGTAATGAGTTAAGAAGCTAATATGATGGCTTTACACTATTTACACATTAGCTGAATAACCCATTTATTTTAATGGATTGGATGTGGCTAATTTGCATCACATTTTTGAAGACAATCATACCCTCAAATCTACGAAGCATAACCAAAAGAGTTGGACGTAGTATTGCTCTGCAATAATGCGGTAAGTTTTATCTCTAATACATTACAAATTTTAATAAAATATTAACGTGTATTTTTTATTTTCTTATGTACTCGTATGTTTTATTTATAATTGTGATGTTAAATGTAACAAATCTTCAAGCTGAAATGGCACAGAAGGCCAACATTACATTATTGCGTATAACAAAAAAAATTACAAAATACAAAAATGTATGTTAATATTTTTGTATAATAAAAATATAAAAATAAGTAAATTGTTGTCAATTTATTTAGTAATACATAAAAAAATATAGAAAAGCCATCAATAAGAAGTTAAAGAAACAAAAATAAATACATTAGGGCTTCGATTATCCGTGATTTAATTTGTAATTGTTTTCTTGTTTTTCTATCCATTTAATTTTTTTTGCATCGATTAACCGTGATTACCTCTATTATCCAGGATTCTAAGCATAATTTTTTCGATTGCTTTTGAACAATCAAACACAATGTGAATAAAACAAAAAAGGGGAATTCCCTCGCTAAAATAAGATGAGTCAGAGCAAAGGCGGTGTTCACACACAGCAATATTACTTGCCGCAATTCTGAGTTTATAGGTGAGAGTGGAGAAGGGAACACTAAATTTTTTAATTCTCATTGCCTCTCTTGCTTACGAAGTCAGAATTGCGGCAAGAAAAATTGCTGTGTGTGAACCCCGACATAGTAAAACCCATTACTTCATTCATGAAAAGCTAGTTAACGAAAATATTAAATCCCTGAATAATTAAATTATATAAATAAAAAATTTTTTAAAAAACTACTTCAAATTTTTACTCAATTAACCGGGAATATTGATTATCCAGAATGCATCCGGTCCCGACCATTACGGATAATCGAGGTCTCAATGTATATGAAATTAGTTTTCTCTCATAGGTAATTTTTCAAAATGTTTGCGTAGTTTTATCAACAATTTTTGATAATTTCTTTGAACATGGGAATTACCTAAAATTATGGTAATATTTCCTAAGAAACTTAGTAACTGCCATTCTACCCTTTTGCTTAGATAATTTTATACATACCATGTTTTTAGGAAATATTACCTATAGATTTTTTTTTGTGTGTAACTGTTTCCACGGGAGTTAGGAATCATTTAATTTTTTAATTTTTCGGGTTTCTTCACTTTTGGTATTTGGTTTTTTTTTTTTTTTTATAAAAAAAGGCTACCAAGTTTTTATCTGGTCTATGTGGGAGTACTGCAAGATCGGGTTAAATGCTATCTATATAAAAGTGAATCTGTGTTTGTCTGGCTGTTTTTTAATTTTGTTTCGATGTTTTTATTTTATTTCTATACGAGGCGCAATATGTTTAATCAAAAATTGTTTAATATAAATTTACATTTATCACTTAATAAAACACAACATGAATTTTTAATATAGTATGGTTTTTTATTTAAAAAACTGTACGCTAACGAAGTAGCGGGTGTACTGCTTGTATAGAAAATAAATGAGGTAGCGCCACATATTGCAACTTATCTCGAGAGAAATTTGTCTAATTTGCTTTATTAAAATGCCAAACAATTAAGTTATACTAATATATTTTTGCAAAAGTTTTTGTAGATATTAAAAAAAATTGTGTCAAAAATAAAAAAACTCTTAAGAAATTTAAAAATTTTTTGTTTTTCTTATAGCATATAATCTATATTCTATTAAATTAATGAGGTTAAATAATATATTGCAACATATCTCGAGAGCGAATAGTCCGATTTGTTTTAATAAAATACTTAAAAATTCTAATACAAATTATCTCTAACTTGCAGCAGTCTGCTAAATAATTTCAGAGGTGTTAAAAAATTGTTTTGAATAAACGTATCTCACAAAGTTTAAAAATGTTTGTATCTCAGAAAATCATAATAAATTTAAAACTTTGATAGTTTTACCCTCTACCATACAACTGGATATATAACAAATAAAACGTACTTTATATTATTAAAATCGATTTATTAATTTCTAATAAATACATATATCTAAAAGAATTTTTATATTAACATTAATGTAAATATACTTAAATTTTTTTTCCAGTGTAAATAATTCAGCGACATTATTTTTGTTGACATGTTCTCTGCAACATTTAGTATTTTTGTTTTAATTAATTTCATTCATTCATTGTGCTTTGTTTCTGAACAAAAAAGCTTTATAAACATTTGTCAGTGGGTTTTAAATGTAAATTGCAAATAATTTAGAGAATCACTATGTTTAACGCTTTCAAACTTGACGCACATGCACGTTTAACCGGAAGTTTGATAAACAAATAAGTAAATTGAAAACAAACTAATAAAGTAATAGTGAGAATTAATACAGCAAAAAATAATTAATACATTTTAATAAAAAAAGTGCCAAATTTTGAAAAAATAAATTCATAACTTAAATAAAGAAAACCATTTGGTCAAGAAAAAAATTTATCAAGAATGTACCAGTGTATAATAAAAATATTGCACAGTTAAAAAAAATATATACAAAACATATTTAATACTATAAATATATTTATTATTAATAACCAAACAAAAAATTAACAAGTTTTAAAAATATTTATAAACATTGTGATATTGTTGTTAGCGGTATTGTCCTGTAGTTTTTTCCACTTCCTGAGATAAACGAACAACGTTTGTAAACATTTTTGTTGTTTGTTTGCTTTTCAAGTAAGTAACCTTTAACCTCCGCATAACCTTAAAATATAAACTAAGAAAAAAAAAAACAAATGTAAAACTCGTGTGAACAAAGAAAGAAAAAAAAAAAAAAAAAAAAACATAGATTTTATGGCAAAATTACAAATTGAGATGTTTAAACTTTAATATGTTTTTGTAAAAAAAAAAAAAGCATACAATAAAGCACGCGTTGAGAGTAAAATCCTATTCCACATTTATCCTTATAAATTTCATGTGATTGGAAGAGTATGGGTTAGACAATATTGCAATTTTCTTATACAATCTTCCCTTTTTTCCCCTCTTTACAACATTTGGTTTAACTTTTTTTTTTTACTCCTGTTGGCATAAATACATT
The DNA here is from genome assembly GCA_951394005.1 of Protophormia terraenovae. NCBI lineage: Eukaryota > Metazoa > Arthropoda > Insecta > Diptera > Calliphoridae > Protophormia > Protophormia terraenovae. Next base: position 2,704,934 of record OX596073.1, read on the forward strand.
TGTGAATAAACGCTCATCCTGTTTATTTCTTTTTATTGCTCTCTTTATTTACATATATATTTTTTATGTCTAATGTTATTTAGCGTAAATATTACAAATACTAAATAGGTTTGATATATCTTTTTATTTTTTTTTATTATGCCTTTCCTCAAGGACGCATAAGGTCGAATAGGACATACATTCACATACATACTTATCGTATCTCACTATCCCGTTGTGAATTTCGAAGTGAACATTTGTTGCTAATATTTTCTTCGTTGTATGAGTGTTAGCACGTTTGCGTTTTTTTTTTTATTGTTGTTTCTAAGTGTGTTTGTGGTTGTAAAAGGATGTAAAAGGAGAAGTGTGTGTATAAACAAAGTTTCTTTTGTTTTTGTTGTTTAAGATAAACCTATAATATAAAGGTGTGTTTGTGTGAATATTGAGAATTTGACATTTAACATGAATGTGGTGAGAAGAATGTTTAATAAGAAGCTTTGGGACTAAAACCAACAACGATAATTTACACACACCTTTAACAATTTCTTTATGTTATTTATTTTTTGTTTGTTTCTTCTTTAACACCCTTTTTTGTTAAAAAAGTGAGTGATTTTTTTTTCTTAGGATTATTATTTTAATTGCATTTATTAAAGAAATGGAAAAATATGAAAACTTTAGTTTAATTGTGCAGCCACACCTACCTAATCAGCAATTAATATGAGTTATGGAAAAATTCATTCCATAATTTTAATTCGTAAACTATATACATATGTATGTTTATGAAATGCTTTAATCTCTTAATTGTTTATATAAAATACTTACTTTATGATGAAATAATATTTGTAAACAAATTTCAGTTGTTATACTTAAACAATTTTTCTTGTATGCAGTTAAATTAACAATAAATCTATTTCCGCTTTACAATTATTCACTAAAAATTTTCTTTAACATTCATTAATAGAAATTGTTGGACCTGTTAATTAAAAGATACTTAAATTTTTTAGCATTGAAATAAAATCAACAATGATTTCAATTTAAATTGTGTTTTTCGAAATACTATATAATACTAATTCTTAGTAATCAATATAGTACACGCGCCATTTAATATTAAATGATTTTATTTTTATTTGTGATAAATAAAAAAACACATGTCAACATCTTTTTGTATTGAAATTGTAATCACATACTTATAAATATAAATATTTATTTTTTAAATAATTGATGAGTAATTGATTTATATTTACTTTTTTCTTTTTATTAAAAAAAGATAAAAAACCAACAGTAAAATACATGTTTTTTTTTTTTTTTTTTTTTTTGATGCTACATATTTATTTTAATTTAGATCAGTTCTTTCCGCATTCAATTATTGATTCTGTGCAAGGAATTTTTCAGCATTCCTGGAGTTTTAAGCTTATAAATCACTTTATTGAATTGACTCTAGTTTTCGATATAACCGTTATACGAAAATCATTTTTAATTGTTTTATGTTTTCTAAAAAAGTTTTTTTAAATTTTTGCTACGCGATTTTATTCCCTGGGCTTGATTAAAAAGATTTAAATTTTGATTAAAAAATAGGCCAAAATATTTGTCCCTTTGTTATAAAGATGGATATGCTACAAATAAAATGAGCTGTATTTTACATAAATGTCGACTTAATTCACAAATATATGAAGATATCTCATTTAAACATGATACAAAAAAGATTAACATTACACTACTTTACAAAATGGAAAAAAGTTGTATATATTTTAAAAAAAGTTGAATATATTTTTAAAATGACATAGTCCAGGTTATAGACCTAGTTAGGTAAATAAATCAGTTTCTGATTTTCATAAATTTAAATACATTCTCGAAATCTGGAATTATCAAAAAATAAAAAAATCAATTCTTTAGGACTCCATGGCAGAACAGATTTTTACTAAATAATTTGTTCACAGATTTAAAATGTTTAATGCCTTTGAAAAGACGAAGATATCAGATTTCCGAAAATTTATATGTACTTGTTTTGGGCGTTAAGTAAACGTTTGTGAACATAATTTTATAATAAATATATGACATTTTTTTTTTACTTTATCAGTATTTTTGATATATATTTTTTTAAACCACAATCTTTTAAAAATTTGTTTGGAAGAAACGTTTTTTGTATTAAATATCTTCTTTAAAGTTTATTAAAAAAAAAAAAAAAAAAAAAAAAAATTCTAACTTCCAATTTTGAACTTATTTTTACAAAAAATTATGTGGATATAACGTCAGGTTAATTCGAATTAAATTTTTTTTTAGAATTAAGTGTACAATTTAACTGAAAAAATAATAACCGTTTTGATTTATAGTTAAAACATTTAATCAATCTTATAAAACAATTGCTAGATGTGCAGATGAGTTTGTAATTTCAGTTGTTTTGATTCATAAAAAATACAAAAAGTTTATGATTACCGTAAGGAAAGGAAAATTTTTATTTACATATTGTAGAATTGCAGACAGAATAATACGAAGTTTAAGAGTAAATTTCTACATCTCTAGATGGGATGTGACTCATATTTTAAATTGCTCTGTATCTTTTATTAGAAAATTTATCAAAAGCTGACCTGAAGTTCCACGAATTAAAAAAAAAAGTTTCTAATTGAAACGTTATAAAAAAAAATTCAAAGGCAAAAGAGAGGATGAAAATAACTGAGGGTGATCAAAATTTACGTATTAAGGGAATTTTTTTTTTATAACATCCTGGTCATGAATTCTATATCAACGATTTTATGAGAAATGTATCAGATAAATATCGTGTAAAAAATCGAAATTGTCGTATAAACTTTCAGTCTGGCAAGACATTAATACTTGTGGGGAAAAAAGCACTATATTCATTAGATGACACTTTTACAGAGAAATATACGCAACGAATTCTATTTTGTTTGGCCTCATCTATCTTTTCATTACTACAACAAGAAATAACTGAGTGGTATCAAACAATTCTCTCACTAAACTCAACAGAAAAAAAGAAAAATATTTAAAGATTATTTAATGTCGACGAAAAAATAAAATAGATTTTAAAAAGAAATGGACACATTCCAACAAATATTCCATAAAATACCCAGCAAAAACTTTGGTTGCCATGTAATGAGTTAAGAAGATAATATAATGGCTTTACACTACACACACATTACCTGAATAACTCATTGTTTTAACACGGTGATGATATTAGAGGCATCTACTTACCTTATGTCATTACTTAGATGCCATTAAAAGAACTAATTACTTTCAAACTGTTCAATAACTGATTGATTTTAAAGGTAATGAGTTAAGAAGCTAATATAATGGCTTACACTATTTACACATTAGCTGAATAACCCATTATTTTAACACGGAGATGACATTAGAAGCAACTACTTACCTCATGTCATTACTTAGATGTCATAACAAGAACTAATTACATTTAAGTTTTTAAATAACTCATTGATTTTAAAGTATTACTGAAGTCATTATAACTTAAAACAAGAGGAACTAGTTGCGTTTTAGGTTACTAATAAGTAATGAAATTTTAGGATATAAAAATATGTTTTTTTAATTTTAATTTTAAACGTTGTAAGATTTTATAAATTTTAATTTAAAAAACTAAAAAATAATATTTTAAAAACTATTTTAGATTAAATATTAAATTATACTCAAATTTTGTCTCGTCACATATTTTGCCATTTTTAAACTGAATAAAAAATTAATAAAAAGTAGTTTTTCAAAAAAGTTTATCATAAATAAGTAATCATATACCGGGTTATAAATAAGTAGTCATTAAACTGCTTCTATGTAATGTAGATGGTATGTTGTTATCATTGAAAAGTAACTACATATGTAACTACATGCCATTACAAAGTTTTTTTTATGGGCAATAACCTAAATATGATACTTTAAAAAACCTTTTTGGATTTTAAATTAATTCATACGATTCTGCCTGTTCATCTAATTATCCCTTATAAATCAGATTATAAATAGGTAATTACCAGGTTATAAGTAACTAGTTACTAAACTAGTTCTATGTAATACAGACGGTATGCTGTTGTCATTGAAAAGTAACTACATCTGTTACTGCATGCTATTACCGAGTTTTTGCTGGGTATTAAATGTTAAAATAAAAACAAATAATAAATAAATATTTTTTTTAATTTAAAACTTGAATATAAATTTAGTTAAATTAAAATGTCAAAAAATATTCGTGCGCAAATCAAAATCAAATCTTTCTCAATCAACAAATTTTGCAATAAATGGTATAAACTTTTTAGTTTTCTATATAACGGTTTATTTTGAGAACTCTATTAAAAGAGATAATAATAATAAATTTAGAACTCCATAATATCGTGAATCTAAATTGATTTAGAACATATGTGCTAGATTTTTTTGAAAATAATGTTTTTAATAACTGTTTTTATGTTTCAAATGTAAAGAGAAAAACATTTTTATTTTGAAGAAATTTGTTAAAACAAACACTTATTTTAAGATACATAGCTTTAATATACTGAAATTCCAAAATTTGTTGTAAAATTATTAAAAGTTAACTAAAATACATATACATACAGAATTTTATTTTTAAACAATTTTGCTGCAAAAAGAATTTACATAAATGGAATACAAATTATCAAAATTTGTAATAAACACGCAAATATCCAAAAGATGCCAGCATAAAATTAGCTCTAACTTTTTTCAGAACCCATGAAATTTTTGTGTACTTGAGTTCAAGTTGAAAATTTGTATTTGATTTAAAAAAAAGGTTAATTTTATATGAATTAAATTTATTATTTGCTTAACTGTCTGTGAAATTTGTGGGTGTGGAATTTCTTTGGAAAAGTTAGTGGCTATACGTCTACACGTGTATGTTCATTCAAATATATTTGCACATTTAGGCAAACATAAATATCTAACCACATTTAAAGACTTATTAGTTCTGGCCAAATAAATGGTAGACGTGAAAAAATAACACTATTGAAAAAATTTCCATTATTTAAAATGACACAGCAAGTTGGTTTCTGTCTAAAAATTTTTGTTATTTTATTTTTTTCTACCATAAGTCTGATTCATGATCAAAATTGCTGGAGACTAACAAAATAACAATAACAATATTATTTTTTATAACAGCCGTTGGCAAAACCCCACAACTTTAAGACAAGAACAAATGTAGAGAGAAAAAAAAAAAGAACAAGAAAACATGATAGATAGATCGATAAGTTAGCATCCACTCACTACTCATTCACTCAGACAAGCGATCGCGTTTTTTTCCAACAATCAACAAACTCTTGGTCTACATTTAAGTGATCAACAACTAAATAAAATGTAAAGGTTTGCAAAAATAAAAAATAGAAGCTGTTAGATTTAACGAGTATCTGTGTGAATATTTTTCCTCTTTTGTTTCTTCTTTTTTTTTTTTTTTTTAGATTTCTATTGTTATATTTTTTGTTTTTTGATTGTAGTTGTTGTCTACTTAAGATATGTGTATTATATTTTATTATTTGTTGTTGTATTTGAAATTATATACATATAATACATACATACATACATGTTTGATTGTTTAATTTCATTAAGGTATTTCAAATGTTGTTGTATTAGTTTTTTTTTCTTGCAGTAAATTCAATTCAATTTTTTTTTATTTTTTATTTTTGTTGTTCCTGTTTTTTGCTGCTGCTGCTCGTGTTTGAGAATTAATTTTAAACGAGGGTCGCTAAACCATCTTTTAGATAGAATGAACGAGGTAGAGGAGAAATGATTGCGGTAGCACGTGTATAATGAAAATTTAATAAAGCAGAACAACAACAGCAAATTCAGTAGCAGCAACAAAAATACACATAAACTAATTATTACTTGGGATTTTTTTCGTTTTGTTTATCAGCAGTTGCTTGTGTATGAAATAAAAACAAAATCTCAAAGTAAAAAAAAGACAAGCAAAAGCAATAATAACAACTAAATTAGCTAGAAAATAAAATTCAAAACCAAAAACAACTATTTATTACATTTTTTATTAATTTATTTTTTTTTTGTTCTGGTTGTTTTATCTATTAGTTTTATCATTAGATATAAAAAAATACTATAGAGCATTAAAAAAAAAAATCATTTAATAATTTATTTGTATTGTATTTTTAATGTTAATGTTACTTATAAATGTGTGTAAAATGTTTATACATTTCATTTAACAAACAACACAATTCATACGAGTAATAACAATAAAAATGTAGAACATTTAAATAAAATTTCAATAGAACACTTACCCATACCCACATAGATACACACTTGTAACATACATATACAGACACACACAAACATAGAACACTGCTACTTTCAGTCATACATTGTTTATAGTTTTACACGAGGCAGCCAAAAATGACCCTGGACTCGTTACGCTTGCTAATTGTCGTTATAGTTTTATTATTATTTTTCTGTAGAAACGTTTTGTTGCCATTTTTTTGTTTAGTTGTTGTACCCTACTGTAAATACCTACATATGTACGTTAAACTGTAAAATCATATTTAAATATGTTAACTGAATTTTTAATCCGCCATTTTCTATAGTTTTATATTTTGCTTCATAATACATATTCATGGAACCAGGTGGAATGCTGACATGTTGTCCATTGATTCGTGCAAACATACTTGAGTATCCTTTGAGTCAATTTTCCATATAATTTTTAAAATAAGTTTTTTTTTTTTTTTTTTTTTTTTTTTGAAACAAAGCTATGTAAAACTAATTAAAAAATTTAAAAAATTCATAAAAATTCCTCGAAACAAATGTTAAAAAAAGACAAATCTTAAATAAATTTGTACTAAATATAAAAGAAAGTAGCTTTAAAAATTCGTCATTGCATACCGCAGCGCAACTTAATCTCGATTGTTTTCATGAATGAATGACATTGTAAGAAACCAACTAATTTCTCACATAAAACTACAATACGAAAAAAAAAAAATAATAATATTGTATTATAAATAATCATCGTCTTATAATTAATTACTAACACGAGTTTTATTTTTTTTTTGGTATTTTATTTCACAAGCAAAATTTGTTAAAACTTCCGCTATTAAATCTACGACTATTTGTTTTTTTAAGTTTTGCAAAAATATATAAAACGTTAAATAAACAAAACAAGCTTAAATATACATACATATGTAAATAAAAATATAACATATAAAACAAACAAACAGACAAACTCATATGAAACTAGCCAATGAATGAGTTTTTTTATTTTTGCTTTATTTTTTTTTATTTTTGCTTTATTTTCTAACACGTGTAAATTAATGTGTCAAGTTGTATTTTCACTAGTAATAGAAATGTGCTTTTTATTGTTATTGTTAATTTAGCAAAAAAAAAAAAAAAAAAATACACAAGTATACATAGATTTGAATACATACATATTAAAGTACTTTAATTCATACTTAAGGTGTGTTAACAAGATATCTGTCACTAACACATGAAATTCCCAATAATGAAAGAGATATGTTATAGACAAAATTAAATTCTAACAATTTTTTACTAAAAAGAAAAAAGTCACCAATTACCAAAATAATTCATTTAATTAAAAATGGTTTTAATTAGCACCTCTCAGAAAAATTTGTCCAACTAAAAAATTTATTATATCAATTTAGTAAATGATTGAATGAGTTAAAAATTTAACTGAGAAAAAATCTTATTTGAATTTTATTTTTGATATTTTTGAGTGAATATATATAATTTTGAAGTAAATTTTGAACTGTGTTAATTGAAAAATATATATATTTTAGAATAATTTGAAAAAAGAAAATAAAATATAAAAAAAATATAATTTTTTCGTGTAGGATATTTTATTTTAAAGCTTCAAAATTATTCTGAAATATACAAGATCAATTTTTAAGTTAATTAACAAAAAAAAAAGTTCAAATTTATAATTTAACAGAGATAGAAATTTAAGTAAGAATTTAGTACCATCAAAATTATATCCATAAGAATAATGCAGAAAAAATAATACATATCCAGCAAAAAAAAAAAAAAGAACGATCAAGAGCTTCCAAAAAAGAATATTTTCACCACTTCAAAAGTAGAACAAAGTGTATATTATAAACTTTTTTGGAATTTCTTAATAATTACTTCCAAAAAAGTCAAAATAAATGAATTTTTAGCGGAAAAAAGGTTAATAATTTCTAAGAAAAAGCATTTTTATTATACTTTAATAAGGCTAAAACAGATATTTTTCTAAAAATTTTATAAACATAGTTTTAAGGGAAGTACTTTAAAAGAAATGAACAAGAAGTATAGAAGAAGAACATACTACCAATGACAACTATGTGTTAAAAAAAAACTTCTGCAGTTCTTTTTCACCTCTAAGTACTTTTTTCCAATGACAACACAATGTTAAATTTATGACTTACAGCTCTTTTTTAGTTCCTTGTTTGCTGGGTATTTAATTTAAAAAAAGCATTCAAATTTAGTATCATCTCATGAAAAATAAATTCATTATTCGAAATTCATAAATACTAAAATTATAAATTTTGTATAAGTATTTTTACGACTTTTTAAATTTTATGTAAGTATTTGTATTATTGTATTAAATTTTATTAACAATATCTGCTTCTTTTTTATAATCTTTTATTTTTACAAATTTACGTCAGATCTGTGTAATTTTGCCAACCATCATGAATGAGCGCAATTTAGCTTTCAATAATTTTTCATTCATTTATTAGAAAATTCGACATTTAATTGACATGTTCTAAAATACACTTACACGTGTAAAATCACTTAAAATGTATTAAGTCGTAATATTACAAATACATGGAAATATACTTAAAAAATATTTCACAAAATGATATGAAAAATTCAACATCAGGCAACAAAAATAAAAAATATAATAAGTTAAAATGTACTGCTTCGTTAAAAAATTTACAAAAATTTAATTTTTTCAATACTTGTGAGAATTAGATTTGAATCATTTTGTATTTATTATAAATAGTTATTTTTATTTAATACTTTTATAAATTGCTCCAAAGAACTGATTTCGAATAATTATTTTATGGCATTAGCTACTTGGTATTCAATGAAAGTATTGTGAATTTTGAACAACTTCCAATATATTTTGCTGGGACGGTTTATCTCTAGAACTAGAGTCAATTAAAGGGGTTGAACTTCATAATCACGTTTATCTACAACTATATTATGTTCCCATTGTTAATTTTCTTGACTTTTAATAACTCTGTGTTCATGATACCAATGTTTTTGTTTAAATTTTGTCATTTAATCTGTACACTCAATAAAAATTTCAATATGGTTGACTACAAAAATTTTATGTTTTTGAATATTTTTACCAGAAACAAAATTTTATTAATATGAAACATATCATTACTTCTACAACCATTAAATATGTGCAGTCTTTTTCCTAGTTCTTAAACCATATTCTGTTTTCAAACCATATTCCCATGACCATAAAATGTTATAAATAAATATAAATACATATGTTTTTCACAAACGTTGTGGAAAAATACTTATCCTTTTCACAAACTTAGTGAAAACTCATAACTTTTTTGTTTTTAAATATACTTTTCAACTTCATTCTAAATCTCATTTAGTTTATATATGAATAAATATAAATTGAGAAGGTTTGTTTATATTCAGTCCCAGCAAGAAAGGAACTGAAAAAGAGCTGAAAAAGTCATGAATTTAACATTGTGTTGGCATTGGAAGGAAGTACTTACTGGTGCAAAAGAGCTGCAGAAGTTCTTTTTTTAACCCATGGTTGTCATTGGTAGGATGTTCTTCTTTTATGATTCTTATTCATTTCTTTAGAAGTACTTCATTTAAAACTATGTTTATGAATTTTTTTTTACAAAAAATAAGTTTTAGCCTTATTAAAAGATAATAAAAATGCATTAAAATTTATACAATTTTAATTTTCTTAGAAATTATTAACCTTTTTTCCAGCTAAAATTTCATTTATTTTCACTTTTTTGGAAGTAATTATTAAGAACTTCCAAAAAAGTTTAAAATATGCACTTTGTTCTAGTTTTGAAGTGGTGAAAATGTTCTTTTTTGGAAGCTCTTGATCGTTTTTTTTGCTGGGGTATGATGAATGTACCTCATATGGTGGTACAAATGAATATAAATATGAAAACATTAGAATATATATATGATATAATAGGATTATATACATATATAATAAATTGAGATTATATAGATATGATAAAATGGAATTATAATACGATTACATGGACTCAAAACATAGTAAAATGGAATCAAAATATCTTACAATGGAATTATAGTATGATGTAATTAAATTACGATACGATAAAAGCATCCTATAATATGATAAAATTAGTTTATAATAAAATAAAGTTAAATCATTAAATGATAAAAACATAATAAAATCGGAAGCATTATTATAAAAAAAGTATTAAAATTATTAAATCGAATCATTAGATAATGAAAAAATTATAAAATGGAATCATAATAATAATTATGCACAGACATACTAAGTTTTAACTATAATCATATATTACAATTATAGTATGTTGATCCTAGATTATGGTCACCAGAACCTTATTTATTCTTTGCGTGTAAATTGGCTATGAAATCCAGTGTCGCAAAATTAGTATTGCACTGAACAAATACATAATTTGTATAATCTTCCAATTTTTTCTTACATTACCCTCAGTCTCATAAAGTGTGGTACACTTTTATTGATTATAATAGTATGTATAAAAAATGTGTTTGGTTCATTTGTTAAGGAACTTATGAAGACAAATTTTAAAATTTTATCAATGGAAATAGAATTTTTGGCTAAATACGGGAATTTCAGTGAAGCTTTGATTTGTTTGAAAATTGAAATTTTGGAGAAATTTTAAAATTCCAAATTCTTTGCGGAATTTTGGAATTTTTGTAAAATTTTGATAATTAGGCGAACATTTGATTATAAAGCACTAAATATTCAAAATAAATTCTTCTCTCCAAAATTTGAATATAGAACAGAAGAGGGCAAAGGGCTGAATAAAGGCAACGTTTTAGCCAGAAAAAGGCAAGTTAGTATTATATTTATGAGTTAGTAACTCACGAAAACTAATCGTGATAAGTGAAGCTAATTGCAAATAAAGCGTACAGTGTTGCCACTTCCTTTTACGTTCATAGCATTTTCGATGATAATAGTTTCATTTTTGCCATTTGGCACGACAAATAAGGAAATATATTTCTTTGTGCAATTTGCGTATAAACAGTGAATTATTTATTTGCAATAATCGTGCGTATAAACGTAATATATGTTTGTTTGCATGTGCAATGCATTAATATTTTATAATATAACTTTTATTTACAACAAATAAGTAAATAATTGAGGGTTATGTTGCATAACATTGATACTATTTATTTGCATTTCTTTAACTGACGTCATTATACATATGTGTGCAGTTAAGTTGTATTATATTACTATTCGCATAAGAGAGCAAACCTGCTAGTCAGTGATGTAGAAAGAGAGTAAAAAATAACTGCATTACTACACTTGCAGTTATAACAATAATTTTAGCAAGTAATACAGGCTGCTGAATTTTGGGTGGTTAGAAAAAGCTCAGTTGAGAAAAAAGAAGGAATGAAAATAAAATCAAAAGTCCTTGAGCATTTGACAAGGTTAGAATGCACGAGTAGTAACAGCAATTTGTAATTGAATCTTTTTTTTTTTTTTTTTTGTTTTCTTTCTATGCCTGCATTTATTTGTTACTTTGCTGAGAATCCTCTAAAAACCATTTCACCACAAATTGTTACCGTCAGTTAATAATAGTGTGTTGACTATAATACATCAACGAAAATAGATAAAAACATAATTATAGTTTGGTTTTTTTAAAAGGTGTATTTATTTATACTGAAGTTTTCCGATTTTTTTTTTTTTTTCAATTGTAGTAATTTTGAGATTTTACTTGAGATATTTATTCGAATTATGTGTAATATTAAGCGATTTGTGTGTAATAATATAGATTTTTAATATCTTTTTAATTAAAAAATTAAAAAAAAAAATGTAAACAAATTAATGAAATAGCTTTTAAAATTTATGTATTATTTTGTTAAGATAAAAACTATATATAACAAGTGCAGTGTTAACATTTCACCTGTATAAAAATGATAAATTGTATATTATAGTCATGGTATACGCACACGTTTTGAGTTCCATTTTCTTTTTTTTTTTTTGTGTATTGTAAATTTTTAGATGCTTTGGGTTAATTTATCTAATTAATGCAAAATATAAAAGTAAACTCATTTATTATATTTAAACGTTATCTATTACAAATTATAAAATGTTCGCGTTTATGTTAATTTTAAAAACCTTATTTATACATATTGAAAGTTTAACTAAATCCTTGTAAACTAATTAACAAATTCATTTATATTCAAACTAAATTAAAGTTTTTTTTTCTTTCTATTAACATCTACCTACTCTAATGAAGATTGAAGTTTAAAAAATCATTCATTCGTATATAATAAATTACTATTCTGTGTTTTATCTCAACCAACAACTACATTTTAATTTTATTAAGTTTGACATTATAATTTATTAATTAAATTCGATAAATAAATAAATAAATTAAAACAAGTTTCGTTTATGTTGAAAATACAATTTCATTTCTTTGGTATTATTTTATTTTTTTAAATTGATAAAAAATTGGCATGTGTTTGTTCTTATTAATTTGGTGAATGTATAAAATAAAATGTTTTTGAAATTTTGAAATATTCAAACATAAATTTATATATGCATACACGTGAATTTATACAAATATTCTTTGCAGAAATTTATAATTAATCAAGAAATAAAAGAAATTATAGAATATCCCCAAAAAAATGTTCAAGGAATTAACATTTTTATTATTTATTTATTTATTTATTGTTATTGTTGTTATATTTATTAATAATATTATAATGAAGTGGAAGAATCCAACAAAAGTGTCATTTAGTTTTATTTTATGGGTTTGTCAACTTAAATATTCAACCATTTATTCCAGGGACATACAAACATAAATACATACGTTATTTGCCTTCATCGATAAATATATTGAGTTGGAAAAATATCCAAAGTTAACAAACATACATATACATATTTGTATCCACTTACTTACATATTTATTAATAAATACGTACACACACACATACATATTGTATAACATTCTGTCAATATTTGGGTCATTTCCTCCACGTGTAAACGATTCAAAAGTGTTGTTTATTTATTACTCAGCCATTATATGAGTTGTTTGTTTTTTTTTTTTTTGTTGTATAACAAGTTTGTATGTGTTGGAGCATATGTGTGTGAATGAATGAATATGTGGAAATGTATTAGTAAAGTGTAAATGTCTATTAGAGTAGTAGTAAAAAAAAGTGTGAATAATTTTGTCTATTTTCATCTTGTGTTGTTTATATACAAGTTTTAGATGTATTTTATTAACAATTTATTTAATCTTTATACATACATACATATGTAGGCCTAAAACACATATCTGGTATTTAGCATGTATACTGGTATTTACTTTATCAAATGTAGTTAACCGTTATATTTAAATAAGAACTGCGCACATAAATTTAGGACATGCAATACAGCTTATAAAAATTAAATCTTATTGAAGTTTTGATTTTGTCAATGGCTGTTATTATTCAAGTTTTAAATATAAAATATATATTTTTTTTTTTAGTTTTTGATAAAATATTTAATATTTTCTGGAATGCAATCTATAAGAAAAATATTGTGTTTTCGGTTACTTTTTTTGAAATAGGTCTTCTTTATGTGCTCTATTTTATTTTTAAGTCAGCTTTAAGGATTCTTTAAATATTTTTTTACTATGACTGAATACTTTTACTATGGAAAGAGTTGTGGATTAACTTTTTTTGGTACATTGCTATAACATTTTTTTAATATGACCAGGATGTTGTAAAAAGTCCCCTTTACGGACTTTTTATTACCCTAAAAACCAAGGACCGTAATGATTATGAGTTTTAAAATAAAAATCAACAAATAATCATTATTTTATGATTTTTACTTTTTCGCTCAACTTTTAATGATTATTTTTGATTTTTATTTTTTTGCTGAACTCATAATGATTATTTTATGATTTTTATTTTTTTTTGCTCACAATATAAAACTTAACATGAGAAATTAAACTTTTATCTAGTAAAAAATGTTTTTTAAGTAAAAACTTTGATTTATTGCAAATATATTTTTTTTTTTAATAAAAAAATTGATTTTTAATAAAAAAAAGTAAAATTTTAGAAAAAAAAATTCGAATTTTAGAAAAAAAAATTGGATATTTTTTTTAAAAATCTGATGAAAAATATATCATCGCACTTGCCTTTTAGTAAATAAATCTAATTTACGATGAGAAATATTTTTTATTAAAAATTGCGTAATAGTTTCATTTCTCATGTTAAGTTTTATATTGTGAGCAAAAAAAAAAAAAAAAATAATAAAAATCAAAAATAATCATTATGAGTTGAGCAAAAAAAGTAAAAATCAAAAATAATCATTATAAGTTGAGCAAAAAAATAAAAATCATTCCGGATTCCGATAGAACCTGTTCTGAAGATTACATTTCTGTATTTAACACTTTTATCCGGTTGTTCCTTGTATCTGATTTTTTTGTTTAAAATTTCAAGAATAATGATTACACAATAATTTTCGTCCTTGAGACGAAATTTTTTTTTCATTTTCTTGATACAGAGCAATTTAAAAAATGAGATGTAGAGATTTCCTATTAAAATTCATATAATTTTGTCTGTGATTCTAAAGTCTGTAATTAAACTTTTTCTTCGCATATCTGGATTCCTTTCGGTAAAGTGTGCACAGATTTTTTTGTGCGCAGTCCTTAGTTCATCTTATTAATTAACTTTTTTATGTTGCTTAGAGTAATGAGTAAAACATATGATGAAAATCTATTTTATTTTTGCCACACATTTCTTTTTTATGCTACAAACTATATAAAGATATTAGTTGATATAATTAGGGAATATGTAAATTTTTTAGTGAAATTACTTTGTAATTACAAATTATAAATATTCACACTTTTAAATTTTCCTTATTAATTTGTTGCAAAGAATTTTTTTAAAGTATTTTAATAAAAATATAAATATTTATTTTTCTTTAATTAACTACTTTAACATCCTCATTATTTATAAAAAAACGTTACTCCTATGTAAATTTATAATTTTAACATGTGTAAATCATTTTTATATACATTTTAATTAACAAGCTAATTTCTTGTATGCAGACAGGTACCTCAAGTTTAATCATTCCTTACGGGCCTTTAAATGTTTGTACCTCTATAAGTATAGACATTTTATATTTCATTATTAATAGTCTCAAAACTTAAATAATTTGTTATTTAATTGTTTTTAAATGTTATGCATAGCTTGTTGTTTTTTTTATTTTATTTTATTTTTGTGCAAATTTTAATTTGTTTATTAAGAACGTGTGTAGAAAAAAAGACCAACACGTGCCAACGTTTACATAATAAAATAGCAGGGGAATCTATATAGAATACGTTAATTTCTTTATTAATATATAACGTATTAGTTATTAGACGGTATTTAGACACACGTTTAATCTATTTTGTGTCATAAAAGTTTTTGACTTTTATAAGCAACTACAGAGGTTAAGTGAGGTATTGTCAAGGAGATCATGGGGTTTGGAGGAAAAAGTTATAATTTTTTTTGTTAATTAGTTGTATTTTTAATTCATGGTCTTAAAGGCTGGTATTAGAAAGTTATGACAAATTTCTAACATAAAAAGTTATTTGTCTCAATTTTCGTTGAAATTTGCTATAAAAATATGACATTTTTTCACTAAGAACTAGCATTTTGTTAATTTTTTTTATTTCGAAGATTTTTTTATTTTATTGTACTTTTGTATTTAAGTACTTTTTTATTTTGTCGTTTGTTTGTTTTCGCGATTTATTTTTTGTTTTTTAATTTAAAAAAATTGTTTTTTTTTGCTGTTTTAAATTATAGGAATTTAATCCCCAGGATTAATTTAGCCCTGGGAATAATAGCGCGTAGAACAAATTTACTAAAAAAAAATTTTTATTTAGTTTTCCATTTGACGTGATTTTTGTTTTTTAGTACTCTGAAGGTGAAAAAAGTGCTATTTGTTTGAGTATGAAAAATATTTTTATTTTCCATCCCTGATCCTTACAACTTGCGTAGTTTGTTTTTGTAAAGAAATAACAACAATCTCTCTACTTTTAATTGAGAGAGTTGTCTGAGAGGCATGAAAAATAAAATAGAGGAGAGTTATTATGCTTAAACCCATATGCATAGTATGTGAGTTTTATATGTGTGTTAGTAGCAACTTTTACTGATTATAGTAGGGTTCATCAAATCGACTTTCGAATAATCGAACAATCGATTTTTTGTTGTAAAAAGTTGAAATCGACTTTTTGGTTTGAAAATTGTTGAAAAATGTCGAAAATAGTCGGAAAAAGTCAAAAATAGTCAAAAAGTTGAAAAATCTACTGTTTAAGAATTTAAAAAAATCGAAAATCGAAAAGTCGACTTTTTGTTCCAACTATAAAACCCTAGATTATAGCTTCTATTCTGTACATATATGAGAAAATACCTTTCTATTGGTATATTTTTTTTTTTATTAAAATCGTTTGTACCTATTGTGTGAGCGTAAAAGGGATAACATAGAATTTTTACCAATTAATTATATAGATTGTGTTAAAGCTCTTATGAAACAAGTTCAAAATAAAAAGACGAAAATAAAAAAAAAAAAAAATAAATTAAATGTATGTGTGAAAAAAATTGGAAAATTTCGGATACATGAGGACCTGTTTCTTAGTTTTAGTTATGTTATTAAAAGTGCTTCCCAAAAGCCTGTCTTACGATACTATTTTTTATTTTTTTCTTATGGCAAAAATATGAAAGAAATCTAAAAACTCATAAAAAGGAACTCTTTATCCAGCCAGATCGAAAATTCTGAGAAATTTCCACCCTATCGTGCATACTTAAGGAAACAGAGGAGTAGGAGGGTTTATATGATTTGGCGCAGAGTAGTATGATTCCATATGTTTTCAATAAATGTAGAATGTTTTAAGAATCGAGTCTTATCTATTTTGTAAAAACTAGGTCATGGAATATCAAAATTTATATCAACAATTAAGTAAATGTTTATTTCTCAAACTCAGTTTTTTATTGACTCATTAAAAAAGAAAAAAAAAAAAAAAAAAAACAATTTAACAAATTGCTTGATAACCAACATTTTAGATTTTGAATAGCATGAATAATTACAAATTTTACGAGTAATGATTTATAGTAGAGTAAAATAAACAAAAACAAAAAATATACCTTGTATATGTATATGGGTGACATTGTATAGGTATAATTAGATTAATTTGTAATTTAATAAATTGAAATTCATGCAAATAACATCTAAGACTAACAAGTGAAAAGTTATTAACAATCAACGAGGATGTAAATGACGATGGTGTTGATTTGGTTAATCATCATCAGCATCATCTGATGGGATTATGTTTTATTTTTCTCATCCTTTTGTAATCACATTTAAAAAGGTTTCCATCACTGATGTATGTACCTCCACTAAGTAAACCGGAAAGAGTGTACACGTGCCAAACAGTTTTTTTTTTTTCATATTTTATTTTGTTTTTTTTGCTGATTTGGCGTTGTCTGAGGTATTTTTATAATCACTACACACATACTATGTATACAACTCTGTACACTCAAACAAAAAAAAAAAAAAAAAAAAAAAAATCAACAACTAAAGCAAAATTCTCATGCTTGTTCGTATCTATCAGCCTGTTGAAATTTTGCGCAAAAAAACAATAACAATAAATGACTCGTTGTCTACTGTTGGCACACGCAAACGTTTAATGCGTGTTAAAAATATTTACGATGTTATAAAAAAAAAAAAAAAAAATACAAAATGAGCTTTTTCTTTTTTTGTTTTGGTTATCGCAAAATACTTCTTATATGTTGCTGGGTTTCTCCCCATATTTTTTTATTATATTTCTTCATGTTTCTCTTTTTAAGCGGACCTAATTTTGTTTTGAATTTTAGTCTTCCTCTGACTCCTTCACTTTTTTATGGTTGTACGATTTTCACACTTAAGCATTATATTTAACAAACAAGTAAAAAGAAATAAAGAACTAAAGTTCAGCTTTTCTTTAACAGGAATTCGATTTATTCTTTTTAAAATAAATTAATTCAAATAAAATTAATGTGATTTCTTAAGAAATCTTTTAAGGGAAAATAAAGTTATTTACTACAGTTTTTTTGTCTAGGGTATAGCAAATAACTTTTATTGTAAATTAATAATTTATATTTGCTTTTTTTTTGTATTTTTTAGATTCATTTGGAATTCCCTAAAATTAACCTCATCTGAACCAAAAATCATACACATCTAAAGCAAGTATCATGGCACCTACAATTTGTTCAGGCAAAAAACGTCAAACACGTACCATTGCCACCACAAATATTCGGCGACATGGACAACAAGGATCTCATCAATTAAATCAAGCCCTATCGAATATTGTAAATTATGGTGAGTACACACACACTTAATCTCACATTTTCTTAAAAACTAACGCTGTTACTCGATATTTACTACAATTTATTAAAACATGTCATGCATTTACAAAAAACGTGTTAATATTATATTGATTTATAACTTGAAACAAATATAGGCCGGTTAAAATAAACATTAAAGTTGTTTTTTCTCGTGCATACAAAATATCTTATGTGAATTTCAATTAACAAAGTATGAGTTGCATGCAAATGATGAATTTAAAAATATGAGACAACAATTTCATAGTAATACAGTGGGGCCTCGATTATCCGTGATTCGATTAACGGCAACGTAGATTATCCGGGAAATAAAATTTGTAATTGTTTTCTTTTTTCCCATCCATTTAATTTTTTATTTTTTTGCTTGTTTAAGAAACTACGTAAAATTAAATCTTTATGTATATTTTTTTCTTATTCTATTTAAACATTTATATTAAAAATACTACTCAAAATTTTTACTCAATTAGCCGAGAAATTGATTATCCTGAATGCTTCCGGTCCTGACCATTACGGATAATAGAGGTCTCACTGTACTTAGTTAGAGAGAGTTGTTGCGCTCTGTATTTTAGTATGAGTGTGTGTACAAAGTCGTTACGTATACGTCATGTAGCACTGACATGTGCCTTAATTTATTTATAATGTATACATTCATACATACATATGCTAACACACTCATGTATGTAAATACATTTATACTTAAATTAAAGATCACATGAAACAAACAGGCATTAAGGCAGTCATCAAGGCAGACACACAAACGAAGAGATGACACTAACGTTATTACTCGCGTTGTAGCGTTATGAAACCAGATAAAAACATTTGATATAAAAGAGAATAAGTAATGAAACGAAAGAATATTAACTTTCATTTGTTTCTTTATAAAATCCATTTCACTTTAATAATGAATAAGAAAGTGTAGATGAGTAAAGGGCCATTTATATAATTTATATTTAGCGTAGAAATGCAAGTCTCTCAGATTAAATTTAACATGTAGTTTTAAAACTCTATTTATATAAACTATAATAATCTATATAAAAGAGCAACGTCACGACTGACTCATTATTGCACAGCCATATAGGTTTCCTAAGACGGAATTTTTGAAAGTTTGAATGTTTAGGGAGTAAAATCGGCAATCATATATCTCCTAAACAAATATAAATACAGATAGTATTTAATACCTATCATTCAAACAAATAATCGGACGGGTATCTGGTACTTTTTTGTAATTCAGTAATTTTTGGTACTGGAAGAAAATATAAATATAGAAATTTGCGATATCTCACTCCACAGACCCTTTCAGGAATTTTTAATTTTTTCACGGACTCCATGACATATTTAAATTTTTTAAGAACACGAACGCAAAATGAATAAAAAATATTAACAAGGTCTTGAAGAAATTATATTGGTATATGCATTATTTCCCACCGTTTGTTTTAATAAAAAACTTCCCAAAAACTTTTTAACTGGTCGCACAACATGAGGACGACCAGTTCATGAAGGAAAGTCACATATTTTGCCCATTTTTTTTTCAAAGCTATTTCCATACTGATTAATTGTGTTCAGCCTAGGTCTCTTGTTATTAAATTACTTGGGTGCCACGGTGTCGATTTTCCTTTCGATTATCGTATGGTACCCCTTTTTATCGTCCCTAATAATCGATACTATTGGATAAATTCAAGGGCTTTTAAAACCAAGAAATTGTTGCTTAAACTACTACCAATCGTTATGTAATAAACACTTCTTGCATTTGGCATGACTCATGATCAAACAAAGCCTTCAATTCTTCATTTTTAAACTTTTTTCGCTCATCGAAATCGCCACTTTTAAATATTCTAAACCACACACAAGTTCTTTCAACTAAAAAAAAAAAAAAAAAACATGGCTTTCACGCTTATCTTAAAAATCTAACAATAATCTCAATTTGGATACTATTTCTCGGGAGTCACTCACGAATACTAGACAATATACACAAAAACATAGTGACATTATTACATATTTCAATATTTTAACCCTATTATTCCGACAAAAATTAAAAATGAACTTATACTCTATTTTAAACCTTTTCGCGGAATCCCTAAAAAGTTTTTACTGCTTCCTAGGAGTCCGCGGACCAAAAAAATAAAAAAGCGGGAAATTACATTCTATTCAAACTTTGATAAAATTGAAAAGATTGGTTGGTTCATTAAGGCACACAAAATATGGTAATGGGACACTATATTTAATTCGGGTACCAAAACGTACGATTTGGCTAAATAGTTTGATACTTTTTTAAAACATAATTTAACATTTTTTAACAAATAAACTTACCGGCATGAAAATTTGCTAAAGTGGTTCCAATTGAATGTGAATCATGGAAATTGCTGCCAATCAGAACAAATATGAAGTAACGTTTTGACACTTTTTCTTTTTCCTAATGATACTTCAAAAATTTTCTTTAAAATTGAACCCAGAAACATGAAATAAAAGATACATTGTCCTATGTGGCTAACAATTCACAAAGGGATACTTTGTGGTACTTATAATGGTACTTTTTAGTTTTGATAATATTGAAGGTAGAAGCATGAAATTTAAGTTCTATATGAAGAGACTTTTTGGTACTTTTTTTGTTCCTCTAATGGCTCTTTTTGAATTTTCTATTATATTGAACATGGAAACATCAAATTAAAGATATGTATATGTTTCTATGTGAGTAAAAATTCACAAGCGTTGACTTTATGGTACTTTTAAATTTTTTATAATAACCCTAGTAAAATAAACATATACGGTCCTAAGTGAGTAAGAGTTAGAGATGCGAATTCGAGGTGCTTTTCTTTTTCCTTCTAATAGTACTTTATAATTTGTATTTTTTTTTGTTAATCTTGAAACATAAAATAAAATCTATGGCTCTGAGTAAGTAAGAATACAACAAAGGGGTATTTATGATTATTTTTCTTTTATAAGAATACATATATTGTTTTCACCACAAAGCATTTAGATTTTCTTAATATCAGATTTTTCTCTAAAGTAATTAATTTAGATTTTTTTATAAACCTAATGATATTTTATTTTAAAAAATAAGCCGAGTCCTGAACTCTATACTAACTACAGTCTAAATTACTAGTGGATAGTAAAGTATCCATTTAATTTTTACTTGTATTAACCAAAATATGTAAATATAAATTGAAGCAGGCCAATTAAAATATTTTTCTTTATCTGACCACAATTACAGTTAATCTCTCAACTTGTGTCTGTTTTATTTTGTTATAGTTGCACTTGGCAATTAACTTACGAAACAAACAAATAAAACACAAAAATAAAAAAAGCAACAACAACTAAATACTACAAATACCTAACAAAACACATTTTCAAGTGTTGTGTCATGACACCAGCTAACAAAACACACGTGCATTTGTTTAAATATAACTGATGTTTAAATTAAATCACATTTATGTGAGATATATACTTTTTTGCTATCTCTAAAAAAAAGAGTTAAAATTCTAGTAAAACAAGTTATCTTCCATATACATTACTCCAGTGTATACATACATTCATTTTATAAGAATCTGTATTAATTTCATTTTTAACTACTTCAACTTTACTTGCCCTTAGTTTCGTTCATTAAGGTTGCTAAGATAAAAAAAAAAAACAAATACATATTGTTCTTTCTGACTCATTGTCTGTCTAAAGATATTCACCGAGTACACGAGTTGTGTGTCTACTTAGTTGGTAACAAGATACGGGTGCAAATTTGTTTTTACTTATATCTACTTATAGAGTGTGATGTAACGTTTTTCATGTAGATACAAATGCATGTGATGCATTTACATATTTATCTTTTTCGGTGAATTTGTTGCAATTGAAAACCTTTTGTTTAACTTTCATTAACTGTTCTTTTTTTTGCTTAATTGTTACAAAATTTCTTTTTAATGAATTCTCGTAAATGTCTGTCTTTGCAACGAGTGTATGCGTGTGTTTAAAATCATGTACACTTCACGTTGAACGATTTATTGACAAACAAGAATTTCATTGGAACATGAATTAAGATGTTAATTAATTATTTGTTCTTTTTTACTTTTAGCAGCATGTGTTTGGGTATTTGCAATAAATAAATAAAAAAAGATAAAGAAACTGAATAATATTTATTATGCAAATCTTTCTCATGCTTACTAATGTCGTTGTTAAGAAGAAAAAACTAATAAAGAAAATAAAAAATTAAGAACAAACATGCACAATTAAATGTCCCATGTAGGAATACATTTAAATTTTAAATATTTAAATGTCAGTATTGGACATGTGCCATATTTAATGTGCATGAAGAGACAACGTTTTTGTTAAATCGATGTGGGAGATATTGAAATCGTTACAACAAATTCTATTTATACAAAAATAATTTCAAAATTATAAATAATATAAAAAAGTTTTTTCTATTAACTGAAAATTAAGGTTCACTTAAAAACTACTTATGTAAATATTTATTATTATTATTATTATTATTTTTTTTTTAATTTCTGAAAACTTAACTTGTCTCATTTAACTTGTTCCATTTACAAATATACACAATTAATTTAGGATAAACATTAATTTGTTGTTTTTGCAAATTTACCATGAAATGACGACATTGAAGATTATTAATATTTTCCATTTTGTTACGAAAACATTATATATACTTTTGTACACGTAATTTCCATTTCTTCTTAGAAAAAAAATACAAAACTGTTGCATTTTACAATTATAATTAATGTATATATATATATATATATATATATATATATATATATATATATATATATTTTTTTTTTAATTTTCTTTTATTAGTTGTTATAAATTCTCTTCCGTATTTTGTTGACAATGTTGTTGATGTTTATTTTATTGTTTTTATAAAAATAGCAATAAGTTAAAATAAAAACAAATATATATATGTGTAGGTATTTATGTATGTTTATTTACACGACACGTTTGTTAGAAGTCACGTTTTTACTCATGCATCAATTGTGCGCCCCTTGTTAGTGTATTTTTCTTTGCACACAACTGTCGCCAAACTCAACAGTCATCTGAGAACAACATGTGCAAGAGAATAGAGCATATTTTTATTAATTTTACGTTTTACATTACTCTGTATGTAGTACAGTTGTTGTTTATTTTATTTTTATGATAACACACAGTCTTTGTATAATTGTAGCAATTTTAAAATTGACAGGTTACTAAAGTAATTGAAACCGATGAAGTTTGCCTCCTTTCTTCCTAATACCTTACATTTAAATTAAAGAATTTTAGTATTTATGTAACACAAAGGACATATTTGTAATTTATATTAAATTTAAAATAAAATTCATATAAATCTAATAAGTTTTTATTTTTCTTATTTTACAGTTGCTAAAGGCTCCATTAATCCCAGAGTATCTGCATCTTTGAGAATACAAACTGACAATCAAACCGTAAGAAACAATAACACCAACAGCGCTAGTTATCATAACACTAATATTGAGGCCAGTTTAAACAGATACAATCCCTTAATGCAAACAAGTGCCACATCATCAGCAGCATCAAATAATCGTCGTCGCCAACAGTTTTCTTTTATATCCGATAATGCAGTTACATCTTCGACATATTCGGACACAGAAAACACTTTTGATTTAAGATTGTCAAATGAGATTTTTACTAACAACTCAACAGTAACATCAAATGCATCAATCTCTACATCACAGGCATCGTCATCATTATCAGAATCAACATCATCTTCAATTACATCATCACAAAAAGAAACAACGTCATCGTCCACATCACCCTGCGAAGAAAGAAGATTTCATAGGTATTCATCTATAATGCAAGCAAATAATTTGTCTGGTCAGAGGGAGGATAGTAGAGAAAATGATGTAACGGATTTATACGAAGATGACAACGATAAAGTATCAGCTTCGCATAAAAAAACAAATCAAATACATTCCAGTAACATAAGAAAACCTTACTACGATTATAATGATTTTGATACAGAAGAGGAATATGACACTGAAGAGTTAGAAGAAACAAGTGATATGAGTCAGGGGGGAGTTAGCGATACAGATATGGATACAGATGCAGGAGATTCCATGACCAGTTTGGATACGGAGAAAAGTGCAAAACTTAAAAGAAGCAATCATCCCCTACTGAGAGACAAACTCTTAGCCAAACAACAAACTAACAGTGTTAGCAATATACGCAACACAGATGGTTTATTATCTATAGCTATAAAAACCATAAAATTGGTTAAACGTAATCAATTACTACAACAAAGACTTACTCAATTGCAACTGGAAACCTCGGAATTTATACAGTCAGTTTTGGCTAACCCAGAAAACCGACATTTTCGTGAGAATATGAAAAAAACAGTGCAGAAAGTTGATAATGTTTAAGAAAAGAAGAATGTTTAGAATTCAACAGCATCAAGATGATAGAAAATGTGTGGGGATAATGTATAAAACCAAACAATCATACATACTCACCATTATTATAGTAGCAACATTCTCAGAAACAAAGTTGAACAACACACAAATCAAAATAAAAAAGCTAAACAATTGTGGTGATAAAAGCACAAGTTTTACAAAACAAGTTAAAACTTTTAGTTTCATACACTCATCCTGCACGATTTACATGTAAATCAAATGGTAGGATGGTTGCACAAACCTGGCTAAATTATGTTGTCCTACACGACTCATAAGCTCCCGTGTTAACTTGTAGGATCCTACGTAGGATCATACATCAGTGCAGCGCAGCTTCATCCATCAAATTGCTATGTGGGGAGAAAACACAGAAAGCTTTAAATTAACTGCTTTATCAAACACAATTTGTAAAGCCTACTTTTAGGCTGTTTGAAAAATAAAAAAATCCATAACAATTATTTAGAAAACTAACTATGCTAACTACTACCATTGTGATAAAAAACAAATTAAAAGAACATCATTAAATCCCTTAAATACATTTATAAAATTTCTACATTTATCAAAAAATCAAAATCACTTCTTTATTTTTCCAATTCAAAAAATCATAAAATTCCCTCTTCAAAAGCAAATAAACACCTTCTAGTCAACCATTTAAGTATTTATTATAATAACATGAGAATGAAAAAATTATTTAAAATTAAAAAGGAAATTGCATTTTTATAAAAGAAATATTCATATAAAATAAAATTAAAATGCGTTTTATTTTCCCATTACAAAAATTGATCTCATTATTAACAGCTACTACCAATTCTCATTAAAAATGTTCACAGACAAACTAAATCCAATGAAGTTTTAAATTGATTATATGAATGACAAATTTTTAAAATTTTATTTCAACAGTAGATGCAAGTTTAAACGAAATTCCACCTATATATTTCCTTAAACTTAAATCAAGTTAAATACTATAAACGGTTTCGTTAGTGTTAAGATTTTATCTAAATATGAAATTTTCTTTATTAATTAACATTTATTTTTACTGCTTCTGTAAGATTCAAATCCTTTTTAAAGTGGAAATGTAATGTTTGTATTAAATTTTAATAATAGGATACAGAAGAAGACTTGCATTTATGCTATCTTTTTATATAAAATTGCAATAATTTATTAAGCTCTAAAGTAATTGAAATTTGTCATATTTTTATCCGTTTATTAAGTTAACAAAAAATTTCATCCTTATTCCTTTCATGTAACAATTCAAAATAAACAAACCCCTATAAAACAAATGAACTGATTTCGTAGAATTATAATTAACTAATTTTGTTTATATAAAAAAATAATTTATGATAAAAAGATTAACTAAATTAAAAATAAAATTAAGTTTTGACAAAAAAACTTAAAGGCAATGGTTATATACTATGATAATGGGGAAAACATATAGAGATAAAATTCAGTAATCTGTTTTTGGAGTTTTAACTCTATATATTTTCCCCTAGTTTTTGCCTTTTTAATAGATAAACATAATGAAAACTTAAAAGCAATTTGTATACATACTCCTACTATAACTAACTCCTCCAGCACCCCTTTTTTTAAATTTTATAACTGTGTGCGTAGATTAGGCATTTATTATATAGAAAGATATTTAAAATAATATGTCTGATAAAGTTTTTCGTAAAATAAATTAGTTTTATATTTTAAAATTAAGCTTTATACGTAATTAATTTTTAATATTGGCTTTTTTCATAGTGGATGTTAACATAAAATATACCTACCTACATATTTAAACTTATTATTAATAATTATATATATATAAAAAATAATAATAATAATAAAATATATTTATTTTATATACCTAAAAATAATTGTAGCATGTATGTATGTACTACATGCTAATGTCTATCAACATCTTAAGAAATTATCAAAAAATTTTATAATTCTAATACATACTTAAAATTAAAACATTATATAATCATATTAAATATTTACATCTTTATACATATATATATATAAACTTAATACATAAATACATTAGTAAGACTTTAATATGTCTTTATCTTTTTTTATCATTATTACATATTAAACTTATTGAGAATATAAATTTTCTTTAAAAGAAATCTTAATTGCATATAAAATAATAAGAATTAATTTCATAATTTATTAATGAATTATATAAAAAAGAAATAACAAATATAAAACAGATCAACTTCCATTATTAAGTAATACTTTATTTTATGTTAAAATTTATTATTGAGTATTAAGTTAAATTTATTTTTATTATTAATTTTATGTTTATATTAAATTAGTTTTTAAAATAAAACATTTTGATTCTCTTGAAAATGTTCTTTAAAAATAAAATATATATTAATAAAATACTATTGTATACACACATCCCTGCATTCATAACATTGATTATTCTATAACATTTTAACATATTTTAACTATAAACACAAGAAAATTAAAATTAAAAAAAAAAGATCAAAGAAAATATAACATTTCCTTAAAATGATTTAAAATATAAATAACAATGAGTTTTAATTAAAAAAGTGTTAAGTCTTTGAAAAGAAATGATTTAGTATACAGAAAATGTCGGCGGTTTAATCTATTTTAATTTTTGTGAACCGTTGGAGATATATAAATAAAATGCGCATGGTCGGACCTGATGAATTATATATAAAAGAAATAACAAATATAAAACAGATCAACTTCCATTATTAAGTAATACTTTATTTCATGTTAAAATTTATTATTGAGTATTAAGTTAAATTTATTTTTATTATAGAAGGGCTAAATATACATTCTAAAATGCCTTATTTAGGATCTACAAGGCCTGCCACTCGCATTGCAACACTATTTCTTTTTTACACGGCGTGTCATTGGAGGCAAGGTCTTCCCTTCTCCCTTCCAAAAAGAAGCGAAAAGGCAAGGACTCTTAAATAAATAAATATGTTCTCTTATATTTTCAATGCTATTAAAAAAGAGTATGAAATATATTAAAAAAAGATATGCGGACTACCTTCTTTATCGACCCTTAAAACAAGACTAAATCAGTTTGAGCTTTGAAAGTCTCATAGTTAAAATTTTTTCTATTTCTAATGAGAAAGTTAGTAGGTGAGTGATTCCTTCTACTTCGCATCTAATAAAATGAAAACAAGAATTAGTACCGGATTTCTTTTTAAAGGAAGTCGAGGCATTCTTTAAGGAATTTTTACAGAAGGCAAAATTGGCAACACTATGCCTGAGTAGATACATAATTTTTTCGTCAGCTGGTTTTTTTTCTATTTCTTTAAGTTTTTTACTTGAAAAAAGTTACTTTTATTTTAAAAATAGTTATTTTTTGAATAAACTTTTTATATATTTATCAACGAATATAAAATTTTTTGGAGTTTTTGCAAGAAACTTATAATTATTATCCTGTTGCTGTTGAATGGTTGCTGGTGTGTTGATTGTTGTTGCTGCTGTTTTCTGATTGTTATTGCTACTGCTGTATTTATGCGCCATTTTCTTATGATAATTTTTCTTTATAAAAATTAAGGAGACTTGATATCTAATTTATTTAGTTATGGCACCAAGTAAAAGGGTTCACAAATGTGGTGTGTGTAAACTTGGTATTGGAAGCCAGTCAAGTATTTTATGTGATATTTGCTCTTTATGGGTACATGCCTCCTGTGCCGGCATCTCTGATGATGACATGACTAAAATTAATGAACTTTCATCTATGTCATTCATCTGTGCCCCATGTAAAGGCAACATTTCTCCTGGCGGTATTCGTGGTGAGATTTCTAGTTTGAACTCCAAATTTGATGAACTGAGTGCTAAAATGGATGAATTTATCACTAAAGGGAATGATGACCGCAACTTTATGAAACAATCGTTTAATGATGCTGTTTCGGAACTCAAGAAAGAATTATCTTCCTGCGTTAAAGAATTGAAGAGTGATATTGGTGGCTGCAATAAATTAATCAAGCAGGTTGAATCTGAGACTAATGCTAAAATAACAGTTCTTGAAGCCGAAAATAATGCTTTATATAAAAAATTTAACCGGTCTGACATAATTATTGGAGGTTTGCCTGATTGTCTGAAAAGCGTCACAGATACTATTATTGATTTGGCATCGTTTTATGATATTCCAATTACGTCCAGTGATATTTATCAGGCTTGTTATATTAACAAGAAAAAGTCCATACTTGTCAAATTTAATAATGTGACAGTGCGTGACAAGATTATGGATGAATATTTCAAGACTATTAAAACACAACCTCTCAAGGCATCGGATTTTGTGACTGATGTAAGGATACCAGATAATTTACTGAATCACCGAGTTTTTCTTAATGAGCATTACTCTCCAGCAGCGGGAAAACTGAATGCCTTATGTTTAAAGTTACGCCAGAGCAAAATAATTAATAAATACAAACTAATCAATGCTGTTAAGCCTGTCGCTGTTGTTACGTTTGCTGATAATACTTCCAAAGAATATGATACTAAAGGCTGTGTTGAATTACTGAAAAATGGAACTGTAGATGCTATACTGGATTGATAGTGTAATATATCTTAATTTACAGCCTGTCCCACGATGTCGAACGAAAAATTCGTTCGACAAAATATAAGGGAAACAAAAACAAAATTTTAAATTTATTTGTTGTTTTCCATATAAATTGTCGAAACGAATTTTTTGTTCGACATCGTGGGACAGGCTGTTATTATTTTGTTAACCTTGTATATATAACTTTGTATATAACTATTTTTTCTGGTAGTTTAGTTTTTTACTAACTATTTTTTCTAGTTATTTCTTAACTTTTTGATCTCAATTACTTATAACCAGCTGTTGAAATTAATTGAATTTAGATGAATTTCATTGATATTAATTTGATACATAATTTATCTCTTTATCTTTATTCATTTTACATGTCTTGGTTCCCCAGTGTAGGCTTTTCAAATATCTTTGATGTCTTTTAATGACAATATGGGTCCAATAGTAAGCGGTAATTCCTATGTGAAAACTGTACTTCAAAGGGATTCTGATAAGTTTAAAGCTGGTCACTTAAATTGCCGTAGTCTAAGACCGTCAATACATTCAATTAAACTTGATGAAATTTCCACTATATTAAAGGATGACACATTTGACGTGTTTGCGGTATCTGAGACTTGGCTTAATGAGAATGTTCCTCTTCGTGCTGTTAATATTTCTGGCTATTTTTTCTGTCGTAATGATCGTCCGTCTAGAGGTGGTGGTGTGGGTTTATTTATATCGAAGAAACTTAAATTCAAGTCAGTTTTTAGGATGTGTGCTGCTGGTCAGTGTGAGTCTTTATTCATTGCAATGTTTTTTGGACACATAAAAGTTTTATTTGGTGTGGTATACCTACCAAATGGTAACTTGCAGATGTTTGAGGAGCGTCATCGGCATTTATTTTGTAAATACTCTAACATAGTTGTTGTAGGTGATTTCAACTGTAACCTCTTTAATATATCTAAATCCAATATTATGAGATCACTATGTTTAAGGCTGAATTTATCGATTGTTCATAATTCTAGACCAACGCACTATGATATAGCTTATGACTCCACGTCTTTACTTGACTATTTTTTGGTTAGTGATCAGTCTATTATAAAATTTTCTGATCAGTTTCATTGTCCGTCGTTATCTGACCATGCATTGATTTTTGCTTGCTTTGTTTTTGACACTATTCAAGTGCATGATATTGTAGAATACCTTGATTACAATAACATAGATTGGAATAATTTCTTTGCTTATTTGTCGAGTTTTGATTATGACGTTTTTTTTTAATACTAGTAATGTTAATGACAAAGTTAGTATTTTTTCCTCCCTTCTATATTGTTTGTTTCAATATGTTCCTGTTATTAGGAAAAGAATACGTGTGAATAGTAATACCTGGATGGATTCAAGAGAAATTTCGTTTGCGAGGTCGGTAAGGGATATAGCTTTTTCTGAATATCGGAGAAATCGTTCTGTAGAAAATTGGAGCTTATATTGTAAGCTTCGTAATAAAGCCAAAAGTGTGATACGAAAAGAGAAAAGGAAGTTTTTTTCTAGATTTTTTTGGGGATTAGATACGGCAAGTTTATGGAAGGTTTTACGAAATTCGGGATGTGCTAAAGAAGGAAATGAATTTACTTGGGATGGTGATGTAGATATTTTAAACAATTTTTTTGTAGGTGATACAGTTTCTGATAATATCCCTGATATTGAGGTCAATAATGCATCGGTTTCGTCAAATTGTTTCTCTTTTCGTTGTATTGACGAGATTGAATTACTTGAAGCGTTGAACAAAGTTAAGTCAGGATCAGTTGGTATTGATAACATTCCTATCAAGTTCATTAAACTTATTTTTCCCCATATTTCACAATTATTTTTAAACTTAATAAATACTATTTTAATGACTTCGGTTTTTCCTGAATCTTGGAAAACTGCCCGAATTGTACCAATTCCTAAATCAAAGAATGCTCATGATATGGAAGATCTTAGGCCCATTTCTATTTTACCGGCAATTTCAAAAATTGTTGAGCACCTTATTAAGGATCAGATACTTCAGTCTATGAATAGTAAGATCTATAAGTCCCAGTATGCTTTTCGTAAGGGTTACAGCACTACATCACTGTTGCTTAGTCTAACTGATTCTATTAGGGAGAATGCTAATCTTGGCAAGTTAAGTGCTTTGATTTCTCTTGACTTATCTAGAGCTTTTACTACTATTTGTCATTCGAAAATGATCAGTAAACTAAAAGAACAATTTCATTTTTCAACTTCTGCCTGTAAATTGATAATATCGTATTTGCTTGGAAGGTCGCAGTTTATTGACTTTAAAGGAAAAAAATCTAATTTGCTTACTCTTCATACGGGTGTCCCTCAAGGTTCTGTACTGGGGCCTCTTTTATTTATTCTCTATGTGAATGACCTATATATAAATACTAATTCGGATACTTGCGGGACTTTCTTGTATGCTGATGATATTTTTTTGTTGTTTAGCTGTGACTTTCTTTCTAATCTTGAGTTTGAACGGAATGTAAATGATTGTCTTAGACGTGTTTCGCTGTGGTCATATGATAACTCCCTTAATATTAATCCATCTAAGTCTAAGGCGATATTGTTTAATTCGCGTGATAATTCACTCAATAACTTTAATTTTTATTTGAATAATGTTGCAATTGAGTTTGTTTCTCAGCATAAGTGCTTAGGGTTGATTATTGATAGTGATCTTTCTTTTGGGTGCCATATTGACTTTGTATCTGGGAAAGTTTGGGGGGCATTAAGAAGATTATACTCAACAAATTTATATCTACCTTTTCGTGTTAAGCGAAGACTAGCACATGCTCTCCTTATGCCTCAAGTCTTATATTGCCTGGAGGTGTTATCTGGGTGTTCTGTCGTCTCTATTAATAAATTGAAATCTATTGTAAACAGTATTGTAAGATTTGTTTATAATATAAAACGTTGGCATCACATTTCGGTTTATGTTCATAAGTTTCTTGGATGTTCTTTTAACAATTTTATTAAATATCGTAGTTTGGTCATGTTCTACAATATAATTAGAAATGGTTTTCCATCTAAATTGTGTAATAAATTTATTTTTTTACGTTCTTCTAGAAATCCACAAATTTATATACCGAGAATTTTCAAGCTATGTTTTGAAAGATCGTTTGTTGTGAGGATTGCTCGCTGTTGGAATTGTCTGCCTTATGAACTTCGAATTTTTTCTCATTCCAATAATGTGTTCCGTCTTAAACTTATTGCCTACTTAGCTGAAAGCATTTGATTATACTGCTTTATATATTTTATTACCGCTGCTGGACATATATTGTTCATTCTTTTTTGATTACTAATAATACATATAATTTGAATTTTTATGGCTGGGGAGCCAAATATGTTCTTTTTTTTGGATATAATATGTTTGTTTTTCTTTTGGATATAATTAAACATTTTTATATTGTATTAGTTTTAAGTTTTTTTTTTTTTTTTATATTATCTATATCTAATACTCAGGATTATTATTACTGTGTAATACATATTTATATTTTGGCCTTGAAGGCTTTGTATTACTATACTCAATAAATAAATAAATAAATAAATAAATAAATAAATAAATAAAAGGAATGTGTTTAAAGTTTGATATCGTAATGATATCATAACGATATCATTTCGGCGATACAGGAGCCCGAGAATGATATCATTTATAATTCTAAAATGATATATGTTGCTTTCTAAAAGGTACACTCGAAAATGATATCATAAATTTTGAAAATAACGATATTATTAATGATATCGTTAAATTTAACTTGGCAATATATTCAAGAATATATAAATACATATGTACCATAATTGGATTACTTATTAATCTTTTGAATAATTTAAAATTAATATAAAGATAACAATAATAAATTTAAGTCCATCTTGCTCAAAATGTATATTTATTCCAAAAACAGTTCCTGAGCTGATGTTGATGTAAAAATATAATTTTCATACAATACGTAACATAAAATATTTTTTTTTTCCACAAAAATTTTCAATTTATTTTTATTTTCCTAAAAATGTTTGAAATTTTTTTCTAAGGAAAAAATATTTCGATATTTTATCATATAATTTTAAAATTATGATATCATTAATGATACTGTACCGTTTCTTGGTTTGTTGGGATACTCTTTTTAATAGCATTGAAAATATAAGAGAGCATATTTATTTAAGAGTCCTTGCCTTTTCACTTCTTTTTGGAAGGGAGAAGATAAGGCCTTGCCTCTAATGACACGCCGTGTAAAAAAAGAAATAGTGTTGCAATGCGAGTGGCAGGCCTTGTAGATCAAATTTTGTTTCGTTTTTAAGTTACCCCTTCAACAGAAGTATAACATTGAAAAGGATATATTTGGCCAAGGAATTGTCCTATATCGCCATCACCAATTACGGCAAAAAGTCTAGGGAGCCTCCTCCGAAAAACTGCCTTCGACCCACACCTTCGCGCAGGAAGCCGGAGTCCTCGAATTCAACTCCTCTTCGCAATCAAAATTGAGTTTTGTTTGGTACTCCACCACGATAACCATAGAATTTTCCAGAATTCAAAATAAATGCATATGGTTAATGCAAAGCCTCGAAGAACCGTAACGAGGTACAGTTATGCGGCGCTTATAACATTAGCCAAATGCGAGAGTGAGACGCAAAACTCTCGAAGGCAAAAAAACAAAGTACAGCCTGATCGTCCTTAAGCGATAATGACGATGACGCGGTAGATGTTTATCCACCCAGAGCTTCTTTGCGACTGTGAAGATCAAATTTTAATTTCATATTTTATTTATTCTTATCTAAATGAAAAGAAAACTTATTAAATTTTATTTATACACCATATTATTTGTTTTTTGAGACGTTGTTTAAGGAAAATATACAACTTTACTTTGGTATAAGCATGCGATTTGAAATCGCGAATTTTCTTGCGATTGTGAATAAACATCACACCTATTATGTGATTTTAAATCGTAATCGTAATTTGTATACGATATGCGATACTTATGTATACATAGCCAATTATTTAAAATTTAAAAAAAAAGTACAAATAGTCGAAAAATCAACTACTCCAAATTTAGAAAAAAATCGAAAAGTCGACTATTTAAAAATATCGAAAAGTCTACTTTTTGTCCCAACTATAAAACGTTACTATGTAACATTTTGTGTTAGGTGGTAACCATTTTATGATTACAATAGAACCAGAAATGTGTGACCAATTCTGTAATTGTTTTATTTGTTAAAGTATTTAAACCAGGGACCGTAACGATTATGAGCAATATCATAAAAATCACAATTTAAAAATTATTTTTTGATTAAAAAATAACGATTATTTTTGATTTTAATATTTTTTTATGTAAAAATCGAAAAATAATAAAAAAAGAAAATAATATAAGTGTTCAACAAAAATTTCGTGTTTTTTTATGATCTTTCGTAATTTCGTAAATTTTTTAATTTAAAGTGAAATTTCGTATTTTTTATTAAACTGTAATTTTGGATTTCAGTTTCATAAAAATTTGTTGGTAAAATTTTGAATAGTTGGTGAAACATCAGTAACAAAGCACTAAATATTAAAAAGAAATTCTTCAAAAAAAAGTTATAGTTTGCTGTTAAATGCATCATATTCACCCTCCATTTAATTTGAGGTAAAAACATGTAACATATATTTCAAATATAAAAGCAACATTTTAGCTAGAAAGATGAGATAGGATGAGACTAAATATGAATATTGCTAGTTAGTCATTTAAAAAAGTTTATCTAATTAGATCTTCTTTATGCAGAAACTTAATTTTCAATTAAACTTAAATTTCTTAATGAAAATTATGTTATTCTGCCTGTTTATGAAATCCTCATCGGAATTGGATTGGAAATGAAATTTCAATTGGAAATGAAATTTCAATCCAACTACAACTTGAAATGGGTTTATGAAAACGTAACAAAAAGAATTTGTTAAAGGATTGATATTTCCACTCTTAATTATATTTATATGTATGTTCTTAAATAAATAATGAAAGGCTTTAAGCGTTGTTTTGAAATTCTCCCTATAAACTGAAGACGAAAATATTTAAATTTTCAAATACAATTGTTGGATTTTATAAACAAAAATCGTATACATAAACCCAAATAGCATTTTCTCAACAAAACCAATAGTTGAGAAAATGCTAATGTATATGTAAATGTAAAACCAATCCGTGTTGGATTCTATAAACAGGCTGATTAAAAAATTTTGCATTAAAATGAGGAACATTTTAAATTTACATATAGGTAATTGTTACATGTACTCGTGCACGTAAAAATCTAACAATCAAAGAAGTTACAAGCTAGAAAATTACTTAAGTTGATTTTAGTTAAATTCAAGTTCAAAACATTAAAAAACATTGCACCTAGATAATAAATGTCTTAGTTTTGAAAATACTAATAAAATTTATTGGAATTTATAGACAATTCTGTTTTTTTTTTTTTTTTTTACAAATTTATGTTATAACTTTAACACTCACGTACCAACATACTCGTTCAAATAATTTCATTTGAAAGAAACCAAAGTGTTTTTTATTGAAATTAAATATAAAAAAATGTGCAAAATCATGCACACAAATACTGTTTAATGAATCAGTTAATAGTGCTTCAAGCACAAAATGTCTGGATGGGCCACAATGGTCAACATATTGTATATATGATGGCCAATAGAGGTGTAAATGCATTTAAAGTGGAAACATTTTACTTATTTGATTTTTTTCTATTTAAAAAAAAAAAAAAAAAAAATAAAAACAAAAAAACATATTTGACCTAAAAAAGTAGTAAAATTTATTAAATAGCTAAAAATATAAAATGGAATAGATTTTTTTTCTACAATTTTTATTTGGTTGTTTGATACGTTTATTTTAAGCAAAAATGATTAATGATGCATTAAAATAATTGATTTTTTTTTATTTTGTTAAATATATTACAAGGTCTACTTGAACAACTATTTATTTGTTTTTAAAAATTTCTTTATTTAAATAAGATGGTAAGTTCTTTTTCAGTTTTTCTTTACCTCCTAAACTACTTATATGTAGTAGCATTTCTTAACCTTGACATTGGCTGTTTATGGTTCAGCTTTTATGTAAGTTCATCTCAGAGTTCATTACTATTTACTACTACAGCGTTTATGTGTTTGTATTTCAAATGAATTTAATTAACATGTTTTAAAACATTTTTCCTGGTTTGTTTTGGTTGGCATGATTTCATTTTGATTAGTCTGAGTTGATGCGCTAAATAACCGGAAGCCTTTACAGTTTTTTTTTTTATTTATTTTTGTTTATCAAACACACATTTAATACAAACATCATATCACAAAGTTCCCCCAAAAATTGTTTAGTTGTTATGGTTCTCATAACACTTCACACTAATGTGTTAATCTTAATAAATTTAAATAAAATCAATATTTTATTTATACTTATAGTTATGTACGATTATGCGTTTTATTTTTATTTTTACTACATGTATGATGATCATATTGAATGAATTGTTTGGGTCTTAAGAAAGATCATGATCATTATTATCAACACATAGTTTCTGTTTGTTGATATTGATTTGCATAAATAAATTATGATTTAAACAAAAGTTGAGATAAAACAAATTTATACACAAAATTGACATCCAAGAGAAGAAACAAACAACCAAAAGCAAAAACTATGAAATGAATCATAAAGTTGGTGTAAAATATGACGTAGATCTAATTAACCCATTAGGTAAATAGTTAGATTAAATTATAATCGGAACTAATACAAATATTTGAAAATCATTTGGGAAGTAAATAATTTGTCCACAAATGTCGAAAAATTTTATAAAATTTGGACCGATAAAAATTTTATAAACAATTTTCATATTTTTTGTTTCTTTTGTATTTAGGTTACCTTTAAATGTACAATTTCATGTGAAAATTCAAATTAATGAACGATTTTTCGGAGATAAACATTATTTCAATTTATTTTTTTAATTGCTTAGTATTAAAATTGTTTAATATTTTTAAATATAAATAAAAAATAAGTTAATTTGAATAATGAATATACACTTTTTTAAAAGCTTTAATTTCAATTATTAAATTAATTTATGTTTTTCTGTGTAGAATTTAAATTTAATATATTCACAGAAAACAATATTTAAAAAAATTCTTCAGTTACTTTTATTATTGAATAATTTACACAAAAACTAAGTTTTCTTATATACTTTATTAAATTTATACTTAGAAAAATATAAAATTATATTTCGATTAAGAAAAATTCGTATTTAGTTAATTTATTAAATGAAATTCTGCCTTATATTCGATTATTTAAATAATTTTATTTATATTTGATTACTTTATTATTTAATACAATAACCAAAATATTCGAAATTAATATTTTATTAATATTAGAAAAATTTAATTTTGAGCACTTGAATAATTCATAAATTATACAAATATTTGATATAATTTTTATCGTTGATAAATGGTTTAATTGATCATATTTTTTCTGTATTAGTAAACATAGTTTTTGAGTAAATTTTTCAATTATGAAAATAATTGACAGCATATTTTTTAATCCTCTGTTAATATATTAATTGACTGCACAAAAAAAAATTTGTTCGAAAAAATTTCAATTAAATTATTAATCAGAATTTTAAAATGATTTCAATTATTTTAATAATTAAATAAATTATTTAAAATCAAAAAAAAAATTTTGAATTTTGTTCAATTGAATTGTTACAATTAAAAAAGTAATTGGATTTGTTTTTATCTTTGTTGAATCGTTTAATAGACCATATTTTTTTCTCAGTAATTTTAGAAAAAAAATTTCTGTTATATTTTAAATATAATATCTTTTGATTTTTTTGTTTAATTTATAAAATTAGAAACATATTAATATTTATCACAGAAAAAATATGGTCAGATCAAATCAAAGATAAATACAATTTCAATTAAATTTTTAATTTTATCAAATAGGGTTGGGGGTTGATAATTACATTTTTAATTAAATTGTAATTTAATATATTAAAAACTTCATTTTTGAGAAAATGATTCTACAATAAGAATAATTAAAAACATTTTGAATTTCCGATTAATAATTTAATTGAAATTTTTTTTTTAAATTTTTTCTTTTTTTGTGAAAAATTTTATTAATATATTTAACCATAATACGCATTTTTATTATTGCTTAATCGTTCATATTCTTTTAAAAATGACGAGACACTAACTAATATAGATTATGATAGATAACACTTAAATATACATATGTATTTCAAGCTATTCACACTTAAAGGGTTAATTTCAATTTAAAATTATGATTGAAAATCTTACGTAGGGAAATAGTGTATTTATTACTTGTTTTTTTTTTTTTTTTTTAATGGATTAAGATTGATACCATTCCAAAATATAACTCAAGGGTTTAATACAAAACAAAAAACTAATTTAATTAATTCAATAAGAATCTGCTTGATTTTGTAAACCGTTGCTTTTTTATTGTTTGTAAAAATTCCGTTGTTTTTCTTTTCCTGTAGCAATAAATTATTTAGAATATATTTGTAAAACATAAATATTGAATATTTAATGCCCAATCATATTATTGAAAGGGCCAACATTAACATGTTTACAAGCAATGACCAGAAAGTGATATCATACCAAGTTGAGTAAGGTCAAGATACTTAAATCTGTAACAATGTAAAAAAGTACTTAAATAAAAATCAAATGATTTGTTTTTTTTTTTTTTTTTTTAATAAAAGAAGAATAATAAAAAACAATAATGAATTTATTTTAAAAGAATCAATCAAATCAATGTTACTAACACGGATGTATCTGTAAGTATATAAAATGTATCTATTAAAATTTAAATCAATCTAACATTTTATTTGTAACAAAAAAATTTACTATAAACATTTAAAAATGTAAAAATTCCCAATTTCATCATAGTTAGCCTATCAACAATTTCAGTATTGATATTTTTTTTGTTGATCATCATTAATATTAATTAATAGATTCATAATTGATTTATGTAAATGTATGTATGTTTTTGCACAAGGTGTTCATTGACTTGAACTTGAAAATCTCGAATGGAATTTAGCGCATTTGTGATATTTGGCACATAAACCAAAGCAAAGGGCCAAAAGCTTAAAACTAGAGCTATCAACTTCTTCATTTAACACACCTATCTTAACACATACACTCTTCCATCCATCCATTCATCCACACATAAATAACATGCAGGCGGTCAAGCTAATGTTCGGATAGTAGCAGTTTGTTTACACTGACTAAAAATATGGGAAACTCGTTAAGTATATGTAGGTATGTAGTTAATAATAGTGTGCTTGAGTATCATGATAGGGGGTTTCTTGTTTAAGCATTGATCTCATCTACGTTTAATTGTCAATAAGCAGTCAAAAGAAACGCACGCATGCGTCGTTAACAAGCGTAAAACTGATTTTAATTTAACTGACGGTTTTTATAACAAAATTTAAATAAAGAAATTTATTGAAATTGTTACTTATTAAAATTATAAAAAACAACGTGAGAAAAACTATAAAAACCATAAAAAATAAAATATTAATAAATAAAATATAAGGTATTAGTTTAATAAAATCGTTAAATTAAATTTGGCCAACATATATTTATCAATTTGCCAAATGCATAAAAATTGTAACTAATTTGCTTATGTATGAATTAGTTAATTATGGTGAATAGTTATAGTGTGCTTAATATATATA
Organism: Protophormia terraenovae; assembly: GCA_951394005.1. Taxonomy (NCBI): domain Eukaryota; kingdom Metazoa; phylum Arthropoda; class Insecta; order Diptera; family Calliphoridae; genus Protophormia; species Protophormia terraenovae. The sequence goes on from OX596073.1 coordinate 2,745,050, forward strand.
CTACAATACCATTTGGTTAATTGTTAATTAAACACTTGTGATGATTTTTTAAATATTTAAGATTGCATTAGTGCGTATATATATTTTTTTTAAATAAACAATTTTTTTAAATAAACAATTAAATAAATAACTGCCTATTTAAATAATATACGAAATAAACAAAAAAGTGGGAACTTGGAAAATAATAAAAATCTAAAAGACAAACATTTAAATAAGGAATTTAAATAATAAATAAATATATATATATATATATATTCTTCATTAGAGTGTTGAGTGTTAGTTTAAATAATTATGTCGAATAATACAAAGTCCGTTAAATTTTTAGAAGTTGATGGTCAAATACCATAATATTTTTGCACGCAAAATTGATAACGGAAATTAAAAAATAATAATAATTATAGTTATAAAAAAGAAATAAAGGCTGAGCCTAATTTTATACAATGAGCAGTATCTACAGAAATATGCATTAATTTACAGGCAGAATAATAGACACATGTTTTCTTAAAAGATAAAAAACATTTGGTGTTAACTTTAAGTGTTAAGTATATTAAAGGAAATTGAAATCATTTGTTCTGAAGTTATAAATCTACATAAAATATATAATTGAAAATTTAATGCATATTTGTTCAAGTATTTTTGGTACTTTATATAAAATTTAAACTAAACCCTTAAAAAAGAAAATTAAAATAAAAAAAATAAAAACACATTAAAAATGTTCGATTAAAAGTTTAAATAAAATAATAGTCTTATTATACATATTCAATTATTTTATTAATTAAAGTTCAACCTATTAATAATATGGTTCAGGCAGAAAAACTATATTCAATTAAACGTTTTATCGATGATAAAAACTGATTCTTTTAATTATATCAATTACTTAAGTGATCAACATTTTAAATTTCCTGCTTTTCTTTTACTAAAAATTAAAGAGTTTTTAAACTTTTAATTATTTTTTTATTGTATTAATTAATGGTATAACTTAAAATAAATTAAAAATATTGACAATTTGATTGAATAAATATACATATAAATTTTTTTTTTAATTGGTTTTGTTTGAATTAATAAAATAATTGAATAAATATTACATAATATTATATAATAAATAAAATATAAATATTTCATTATTAAAAATAGAATTTTAATTTTAAATTGAATTTGAATTTAATATACTAAAAAATTTATTTTTGAGCAATTTATTTAATTATAAACATAATTTAAATAAGTTTTTATTTGTTTAATAATATTTTAATTAACTAATTTTAGTTTCAATTTCTTTTTTAATATTATCAATTATTTCAGTGATCGAAATTTAAATTTTCTATTATTTTTACTACAAATAAAACAATTTATTATAACAATATTCAATTATATTTTTAAATTCATTAATTTTTTATATACACGGAAAATAATGTTCAATTAAATGATTTATTAAAGATAAAAGTTATTTTATTTATTTCTTTAATTACTTAAGCTCTCAAAATTTTAATTTTCTAATATTTTTTTTTTACTAAAAATAAAAAAATTAATTAATTAGGTAAACAAATATATGTAAATAAAAAAAATTTGATGATCTGATTATTGAATGTATACAATTTGTTTGATAGATTGAATATCAATTAATTAAATTTATTACAGAATTTTTTCGTAGGATTTTAGATTTTTCTGTGTATAATTTTAATTAAATATTTTTGAAAACTTTATTTTTGAGAAAATTATTCTATTACAAAATTAATTGAAACAATTTTTAAATTTCTTATTCATATTTTAATTGACTAATTATTGAAAACATTTTTTTCTGTGTATGCAATAAATTAACGAAACTAAAAAATTTAATTTAAGTAAAAAATAGAAAATTTATAGCGATTTCTTTTCTGGCTAAAATGTTGCCTTTATTCTGCCCTATGCCCTCTTTTGTGTTCTATTCTGAAAAAAATGTAATACTTTAAATATGTCTTATGTTCTTTTTTAATAGTGTTGCCTTTAAATTTAAAAAATATGTTACATGTTTTACCCTCAAAAAAAGTAGAGGGTGAACATGATGCACTTTATTAACAGCACACTGAAATATATAACGAGAAGAAATTTATGTTTATGTGATTGTAGCTTACTCTGCTATTACACTATTGAGTACTTCTTTATGTAATATAGAGAAGGCAAATAATAATGACGCCTCATTACCAAGAAAGTAATTTAATAAGTAGTTGTCATTGCCGAAAACCAAAAAGTTTTTGCCGGGTGGTAGGAAACTGAATATCAATTTTAAAAATTTTTGAAATATTTGTTGCATATTCAGCATATTATTACGCACGTTCGAGGGATCTTCCTACGAAATTTTTGTGTACGGGATACTCTATTGAACATGTAATCCCTTTTACGCTCACACTAAACATGCGATTTTAATAAAAAATATACCATTAGAAAGGTATTTTCTCATAGAACATAAATTTTATTAAAATCCGTCCAGTATTTAAGAAGTTATAAGAGGTAAAAGTTACTACTAATAGTTATACCAAAAAACTCACATGTATATATTTGTATAAACAAAACAAACAAAAGAGCGTCTCAAATTATTTAACTCTATTTTATTTCTCTTGTATACAACTCTCTCATTCAAAGCAGTCTTATTGTTGTTATTTTTTATTAAAACAAACTGAACAAGTTGTAATGAAAAAACAACAGTGTTGTTATTACAACAAGTTAGAGTTTTTTACAATTTTAATTGCGTGAGTTGTAAGAAAAGCGAGATAAACAAAATAGAAAGAGATGTAATACTTTGAACTGCTCTGTTTATTTTTTGAGTCTTATGCATTATGAAAAATGTAATCAATTTAAGTTGCTTTTTTAAAGGTGTTTTGTTTTTCTTCCTTAACCATTTCCTTTTCTTTTCAGCAAATACACATTTTTATGTAAAATTAATACCTAGCGTTATCAAAACAATATAGAAAAGAGTTGAATGTATTATGTATTTTGAGAAACACATTTTTATGTAAAATTAATTATTAATTATTTTACTTGCGTTTTAAAGATAAGTTTATTTTATTGTTCTTTTATTTTGGTTGTTTAAAATCAGGGACTGTAACTGTTGTGACTTTTGTTATTTTCACTTTTATATATTTTATTGTGCCAAAGTAACAGTTATTTGATTTTGTCTTTTTAGAAGTGATATAAAAATTATTTTCTGATTGTCATTAATAGTATTGCAATAATTCATTTTATTCGCACTAAACTTTTTTATTTCAATACTATAGGGATAGCGAAGCTGCCCAGGTATATTCTCGTATTAATTATTATTTTATTTTTTGATCCAAAAAATAAAATAATTAACCTTACTGTTATAAGAATAAATAGCCTCATTATCTAAAATTATTAACAATTTTATTAATAAAGAGGTTTCTGAACTTCTAATTTAATATCTTTATTATATTTTAAAATAACTTATACAAAACACTTTCACATCTATTAAATATTTGTTGTAAGAAATAATTGAAATAGTTTAAAGAATATCTAATTTGGAATTTATTGATTACCAATGCATTTACAATTTAATGACTTATTCGTTTATTGAACATGATAGAAAACAAAGTAGGGATTATTTCAGATATTTAAGTGAATAAAGATGCTTTATGCATTTTAATTAAATATGTTGACGTTTAGAAAACAAAATTGATAACAGGGGCGCCGTAATATGAAATTTTAATAGAATATTTTATTTCTCAAATTACTAAAAAATAAATGTTGGGCTTAGCTATATAAAAATTTAACATTTAAACTTATTAAATATTAAATTGAAAAAAAAAAAAAAAAAAAAAAAAAACGGATTCATTAATGTTAATAAATCCGTTTAGTGACACATGATATGCGTAATTTACCAGATAATAAAAAGTGACAGATATCCAATATGTAATTATACATATATTTAGAATGTGTACTGCAATTAATCGTTTTAAAGTTAATAAAAAAAAAACCTTATTCTTCTGTTCCAAAAAAATTTACAAGTACATATTTAGCACTGGTCACGTACTACTCATGTTTATACAAAAAGCAAAAAAAAAAAAAAAAAAAAAAATATTAAAAAACTAGCCTAATTTTTTATAAAATAACTTAATTAAATAAAATGTTTATAAATTTATTTAGCCTGATTTGAATAAAACAATGTAGGTTCGTTTTGGATTAATACATAGCGGGTGACCTAAACGATAAATCTCCAAAATTTTAAATTATAAACAAAAAAGAAATAAATAATTAAAATACAAAATAAAAATAAATTATAATGAACTTTTGTTAAAGATTATAACAGATACGTCATATAGAGTATAAACATATTTTTGGTTGAACGATATATTTTGACACAAATTCAAAATGTCAATATTAATTAATATTATGGGGAAGAGTAACTAAAAATATACTAATTTTTCAAAATGTGTGTGTTTTATAGTAAACAAATACACTTGAATAGATGTAATTGAAAATTTTTAGAAAATTTTTATTTAAAAATTATCTTTTTATATTTAGGAAGTATTAACTGTAATTTAACAGTTTCAATTTAAATATATAAATGCAGTAATTTCATAAAAAATATATTGTATTCGTTTTAACCTTACTCTACTGTATTTAAAATCATTCATAAATACAGGCAAAAAAAAAACGTTTTTTTTTTTTTTATAACAAAGATTATTTTTGAAATATTGGGCATTGATTTGATTTTTTTTTTTAGCAAATGTTGCAATTTCTATTTTTCTGAAGAGGCGATATGAATCTTTATTAATTTTATACAATTTGTTATTATTGTATTTATTATTATTGTTATTTTTAGGTTTGTTATGATTTGCAAAAGTATGCGATAAAACCAGTTCTGGTTTTACCATTCGGCGCGAATTTTTACAAATGAAATAAATTATAAATAACAAAAATAAGATTGTAAATTTTCAAATCTAGTTTTATATGAGGAGTTACATTAATATTGTGTCCAACAACTGGCTGAACTTGAAATTTTGTTACATTCTTTAAAGTCAAGTCAAGGAACTAAAAGGCAGAAACTTGATGGCATTTTCAAGGTTACAATATTACAAGAGCAACAGCAACAACAAAGGATTTTAGTTTAATTTTATTTTATTGATATTTAAATGGCATACAAATGAAGAAACGTCTAAAATATCATTAAAATTGTAATGTTGTAAATTGAATTGCCAATTTAAGTGTCTCTGCTTTAAGTTTGTCGTTATCTTGTTTAAAATTGTTCTGTAATTGTTCTGTAACTGAGTTTGAAAGTGAATTTTAATACATAGATTTTTTTTCTAGAACGTGTTAATTTTTTTCAATGTTGTTTAGAATATGTATAGAATATATTTTTACTTTGCAATTTGCATTCAAGTGCTAATTAATACGAAATTTAATTAAAATTTGTCTATAATTTTAGAATCTTCTGTTTGAATTTGAAATGCCTGCACTATGTCTGATTTGAATATAATCTACCTAATATTGCAATTGTTGTTAATCATTAATTTGTCTGGGGGACAAAATTTTGTTGATTTGGCTCGTGATTTGGAAACATCATTATTAAATACACGTTTACCTGATACTCATATATTTTTGCCGGAATATGACTTCATTATAGTGGGTGCAGGTTCTGGTGGTTGTGTGGTGGCCAATCGTTTAAGCGAGATACAAAATGCTACGGTACTGCTTTTGGAAGCAGGAGATCAAGAAACGTTTATTAGTGATGTACCTCTAACAGCAGCTCTTACACAAATGACCCGTTATAATTGGGGTTACAAGTCTGATCCAACCCCTAATGCCTGCCAGGGTTTAAAGGGAGGTGTGTGTAATTGGCCCAAGGGCAGAGGTGTAGGTGGTACTAGTCTTATTAATTTTATGCTTTACACACGTGGTCATCGTAAGGATTATGATCATTGGTCTCAATTGGGTAACAAAGGTTGGAGTTATGATGAGGTCTTGCCATATTTTAAGAAATCGGAACATATTGAAATAGATGACTTGAGAAAATCCAAATATCATGGCACCAAAGGTCCTTTAAATGTCTGCTACACGGATTATAAATCGAAATTGCTAAAAGCTTTTTTGAAATCCAGTGGCGAAATGGGCTACAATATCACTGATCCTAATGGTGAACATATGTTAGGCTTCAGTCGTTCCCAAGCTACTTTACAAAATGGTCGCAGATGCAGCTCTAGCAAAGCATTTATAAAGCCGGTAATACATCGTCCAAATTTGCATTTATCTATGAAATCATGGGTAACCAAGATAATAATAGAGCCTTCCAAACAATCTCGTAAATTAAAAGCCCGTGCTGTAGAGTTTATAAAAAATCGCCAAAAATTTGTAATAAAAGCTAAAAAAGAAATAATATTATCAGCTGGCTCTATAGCCTCACCACAACTGCTAATGTTGTCGGGCATAGGTCCCAAACAAAATCTTAAACAACACAATATAACAATTCTCAAGGATCTTAAAGTGGGCTACAATCTGCAGGATCATATTACTCTAAATGGTTTGGTGTTCTCCATTAATGATAGTACAGTAAACGATCGTCGTTTAATGAATCCCACGGATATACTGCAATATATTTTACAAGGTAGAGGTCCTTATACAATTCCAGGAGGAGCAGAGGCCTTTGCTTTTGTTAGAACACCTTCTTCGCCTTTTGACAAGGATTATTCTGATATGGAAATTGTTTTGGGAGCTGGTTCTCTAAGCGGTGATTCTATGGGTTCTATGAGAGATCTTTTGGGAATATCAGATGAATTTTATGACACAGTATATCGAGGATTACATGATAAAGTATTTCATTTATCTTGGTTTTAATAAGCACATACATATATAGTAAATAGTTTAAATTTATAAATATGTTTTATTTATAGGAAACATTTGGTTTAGTGCCCGTATTATTGAGGCCCAAGAGTAAAGGACGCATATCTTTGCGCAGTGCTAATCCATTTCATTGGCCCAAAATGGAACCAAATTATATGCAAGATCCAGATGATATAAGAGCCATGATTGAGGGTGTTAAATTGGTAACAAATTTATAAAAAATAAAAAAATTATTTAACCCTAAGTTAATAAACAAAGTTCATATATATATATACATATTTACAGATTTTGAAATTAACTCAAACCAAAGCCATGCGTAGAATTGGCACTCAGTTCAATCAAAATCCTTTTTTGGGTTGTGAACATCTTCCATTTGCTTCCGATGATTATTGGAGATGTTGTCTGCGTTTGTATGGTTCCAGTTTACAGCATCAATCGGGCACTTGTAAAATGGGACCAAGTTCAGATCCTGAAGCAGTGGTTGATCCTGAGTTGAGAGTTCATGGCATAGAGAGTTTACGTGTAGCAGATGCCTCTATAATGCCCACCATACCAGCTGGTCATACAAATGCCATTGTTATAATGATTGGCGAAAAAGCAGCCGATATGATTAAAAATAGTTGGCGAATGAAAACGAATTAATCCAGAATATCTTCTGAAAATTAAGTCTTTATTTTTTAATTATAAATATTTATTTTCGATAATTATTTACATTGTTTAGATTTTAAGATAAAATGTGATAAAATAGAATAGTTTTTTTTAATATACAAAAATTATAAGTTTGGAATAAAAAAAAAAAAAAATATTAATAGAATAAATATTGTTAACGATAAAAGTTGTTATTAAGCAAATGTTGAATAAAAAGTACCTAAATGACAAAATTTAAAGATAACTATTTATAATTTCGTTTTTTTAAACTATTTTCTTGCCAAACAAATTCAAGTTCACACTGTAGCACTGTAACATTCTTAACACAAGCAAAATTTTTCCGACAATTATATTTGTAACAAATTAAGCACATTTCGAAACAAAAAAAAAAAAATAATTATAACGTTTGAAATTCCAATGTTTGTTACAATTACATTTGTTATTTTATTAAAAAAATCTTGACAAAATAAATTTTTTTGAATTCAAGAAAAAGTAACGAACATTATATTTTAACATTATATATAAATCATCATTAATTTATTTATCGATAAGTAATTTTTTCTTTATTTTCCTCTATTAAATCTACACACAATTAGTTTGTGCACTAGCTAAACGGTTTTGATCTAAGCTACAAAGTTTAGGAGCTACTGCTGCATTTAGTGCTGCCACACATCGAACTGAACCTGTGCCGACTAGTTTTTAAAAGCCACCGCCGTTGACAAATATTAAAATTAACTTGGCTTGAAAAAAAGCGATGAATTCTTAGGAATTAACGTTTTCCAACATTTAATTGTGTAATTTTGTTTTATACTGGCTTACAACAGATTTTATGCCGCCTGCAAAATTTTCAAAGTCAGTCGCCGTCGATAAATTTTCTTGGCGCAGGTCTCTGTCTGTGATACGCATGCTCGAATAATGTCATTTATAATTAGTGCTGCCAGTTAAAGGAATCTGTCCCCATATTAGGAATTTTAATTTTTATATTTTATTTATATGAAATTTTCAAATTTTAATAGAAAAATTTTCATAAATTTTCTTTTAATAGCATTTTTTTTATTTTAGGTTTTCATTTAATAGAAAATGTTATCAAACTTTTTATATAGACAATTTGATATAGATTTTCTTTTTATAGAATATTTTCTAAAACTGTTTTTATAAGATGTTTTCTGTAAAGTTCTGTTTATAGAAAAATGTCGTTATATTTATAGACATTTTTTAATAATTATATTTATAGAAAATAAACGTTAAATTTCATTAATTTAATTTTCGATAAAATTTAATTTTTATTTATTTATTTTTTATATATATTAATATTCATAATTTTTAATTTTATTTGGAAAAATTTGTCTCAGACAAAATTGAAGATTTATATTTTAAAATTATACTTCCGTTTGGGGATATGATTAATCTGGCAACACTATTTGTAATCACATGTAGTTTAGTGTATAACGGTATGTGTGGAAAGAATAAAATGTGATAATCACGGATGCCACTTGAAAGTTCAGTCATTTTGCGGCATTTTAAACGTTAACAACACAGAATAGCGTTGGTTGGTGGAAAATTAATTAAAACTAAAACAAAATATTATAAATAAACGTATTCAGTGAAATAAACAAACCTAAATTATAACGAATAATAATGTGAGTTGTGTTTTATGAATGCGTGTTTGTGTGTCAGTATGATTTAAAAGTGAATTTGCAATTAAAGTAATTAAAAGCATTGTAATTATAAGAAAAATCATTTGCTATTGTTGAAAATTAATTGGAAAAGAAAAATGTTTAAAATGTTAATAATTAAAATAAGGATTTTGTGAGAATGAAGAATTTAACAAAGAAAAAAATGAGTGGTTGTGTTATAGTGGTTTGGTTCATATTAACGAACTAACTGTATGGAAGAAGAAAGTTTTATTTAATGTTCTTTCTACTTTTTGAAAGGAAATTGTCTCAATATATAAATATTTTTTCTTGTTGATGTGATCCTGCTGCGTACGAACAAACTAACAACGGCAATAACAACAAAAATAATCATAATTACAACAATAACAACCGCACACTTTGCGTGTTTGTCTCGTGTTTTATATTCCTTTATTTTTCGTGATTTCGTTTTTTTCTTTTTGCTTTTTCTTTATATTTTTCAAGTTTTCCATTTTTTTATTGTAGGATGTGCGTGTTTATTGTTTAGAGAATTGTTGTTTTTGTTGTTGCTGCTGGATTTATGCTTTTGTATAGTAGGAGACGAATGGTGAATATTTTTGTTTGTCTCGTAGTTGTTGTTAACAAAAACAAAAAAAAACAAAAACAAAAAAGGAAAAACAACGACGACCACCATATACTACAACGACAACGAATTCAAAGTTGTTGCTCTATTTGTGTGGTAAAAGTAGATGAAAAAAATTAAACAATACTATTGTGTGCGTGTGTGAGTGTAAACGAGGAATAAACGAGTTTAAATGAATGTTGGTGGGTGAGTGAACGGGTGTATCAGTATTTAAATGGATATGTTGGTTTTAGCTTTAGTGCATTTGGCCTTAGGGAATTTTTTTGGTATTCTATATAAAACAGTTCTTTTTTATTTGGTGTATCCTTCTCGAAAAGAGAAATGAGTGAATGAAATAAAAAAAAAAAATAAAATAAAATAAAACAAAACAAATATCGAATGAATACATATATAGAGAGGGGCTTAACCCACAATTACTCTAAGAATATTAATACCCACTATACAATTTATTTACATATTGACGTATTCACATATTCATTGTGTGAATAAAAATGTAAATTCTTTTTCAAATAATAACAATAATTCATTCACTATCACTTCGGTGTTACCATAGTATTTAAAAATTAAATTAAATTAAAAAAAAAAAAAAAAAAAATCTTAATTTTTAAGTATTCAGTTATTTTAAAGTTAAATTATTAAAATAATTTTTTGTACACTTCGCTAATTACACTGGTCGGCAAAAAAAAAAAAAAAAATAAATAAAATAATAATAGAAATTTTCATCCTCCTTAAAAAAAATTAATATGTGGACTAGATGGAGTTCGGCATGCTAAACACGAATCTGCTTTCAGTTTTTTTCCCATCAGGTTAAGATTTTTTAATGGCCGATTACTCGAGTATTTTTCACTATAACTGGCGAACGGTGTGCACCCAAATTTTAACATCAAATTTTTATCCGCTTAATCGTTTCGAAGTTATTTAGAAATAAGTGTCCGAATGAAATTAAGATTTGTGTATCAATTTTGAAGATACGCGCCATATCTTACTCGTGGTCTTACCAGCTTTGACATAAATAAGATGAAATATTTTTGATGTATTATCTTTTAAAAAAATTGTAGTAAAAAAAAAATTTTAAATTGTTCATGAAACAATTTTTTTTTTGGGGTTAGGATAGCTTGAAAATACTTTAAGTCCGCATTTTTTGGTGTATCACTTATGTCAATCGTACACACCGTTCTTGAGTTATGGTGAAATATATTAGAGTTATTATGGGCACAATATTAGACACAATAAAAAAAATCCATTCCTTATGGAAAAAAAAAAAAAAGAAACTGAAAGTGTTTAGCACATCAAAATAAATCAAGTCCAACTATTTGTCTTTGGAGGAGGACTTTTTTTGCCGAACAGTGTTATTAGTTTGGCTGAATTTTGAAATAAAATTTCCAAAGACTGCTGTAATTTAAGGATATGTATAATTTTAGATATTCTCCTGAAATATAAGACAATCTATGGACATCGCTTTATTAAAAATCTTTCAGAAAAATGTTTCAACCGTTTTATAAGAATTCAAATCGATTATTTATAGAACTGTTTTTATATACTACATCAGAATAGGTGATTGGTGTATAATGTTTTTGTGCGTATGTATGTAATGCAGAGGAAAAATTCTTTGGACACCCACCATAAAGTTACCATTCAGCTCAGAATCAATTTTAATCCGTCCGACAGCCCGTCTGACTGTCCATGAAAACCTTGTGCACAACTTTAAAGACAATTTAATGAAATTCGGTACATATGATCTTTTTTACTCAGTGACCAAGTCTATTAAAATTGGTTATGAACGTTCGATTATTTAACCTAGCCCTCACATAAATAAGGAGTGCGTTCGAAAAAATCAACATATATAATATTCAATAACTTGGAAACGTTTGATCTTAGAGTTTTTATTATTTTTTTATTTAATTGATAATTTATTACAGATCACAGAAAAATATAACCTTTATAGTTCTAACCACTACTTATGAACTTGTGGACCATTTTTGCTAACCTTTCCGTTAGAGATTTCATAGTTGCTTCAGCCACTTTTTTGGAACAGTGTGTACATCTTTTAAAATCTTCGATATTTTGGGACACCTTTTTTTTGCTCTTCAATTCACTTTTCACAAGAGCTCAATATCTCTCCACTGATCTAAGCTATGGACAATTTGGAAAATTGCCCTCTCTTGGTACAAAAACTGTTATTGTTTTGGTATCACTCCAGAGCTTTCTTACCGTAGTGATATGATACCAAATCAGGCCAAAAATGTGTGGACACGTTGTGCTTTGTTATGAAAAGAAGAAGTCTTTTTTGGTATTTATAGAGTCGAATGTAACAAATTACTGTTTTGCCGCAGCAGCAGGAAGCTAAGTAAAAATCTTTACGCACATATATGACCTCTCCCCGGATTTTGATCTATAAATTGTTAGTTCATTTTGCTAACTTAGCTTTTTTTTTGTTTACTTTTTTTTAATTTGTCTAACGATTTATCTATGGAAATATTTTATTTTTGGAAGCTTAACTTACCTTTAATGTTTCTTTTTAATTAACATATTAATTCATTTGCAACTTTATAATAAAACAATTTTAATCAAAACTGCTGGCACTTAATTTGGTCTAAATATTGTTCATACTAATTATTTATAAGTATTAAGCAATCTTTAGTACATCTTTGTTTCAACATGCTCAATTGACTTTGGATTTTAATAAAAGTGCAATTTCCCGCATAAACTATTTCAATTTTCTCAGGTACTCGAGTGTTAAGTGGTAACATTCTTAAGCCATCATACAAAATCTACCAATACTTATTACTCGTATAACAATTCTTTTTTTTTACGATGATGATGATGATGAAGACGACTATGACGATTACATCTACATGCTTAAATGATTGTATTTATATGTATGTACATTAGAGTGTCCCGAGGAAAGTCTTTTTCGAGATTTCGATGTAAGAGGACCCCTCAAACGATGCGTAAAAATTTGCTGAATACGAAAAAAATATTTAAACAAAATTTAAAATTGGTCTTCAGTTCCTTCACAGAAAAAAGTCAAATATATATGAAAATAATTCATTCAATTATAAACTTGTTTAAATTTGCACCTCTCACCAAAATGATTATATCAATTACTAAAAACTATAAAAAATACAAAACAGAAAAAAATTCCCAATTAATAAATTAATTAAATCAATCAAGTAGATGATTGAATGAATTAAAAATTTTAAAATCATACAAAAAATTATTTTTATTTTATTTTTTCTTGAATATATTTATTAAATTTTGCTGCAAAATTAAACAACTGAGTTAATTGAAAAAAGGACGGTAATAATTTTTTCTGTGTTACTAGCGATTGAAAACTCATGGGTCCCATACATTTTGGTAAAAACAAATTTTCGATTTTTTAATCGAAATGGGTATCAAAAAATTTGTAATTTTGTGTTGGTTATGAAAAAAATATTTTAAAAATTTTTTCGCATGGGATTTTGTTTCATTAGAAGACTTTTTAAGGCATTTTGATGACAAATTTTTTGGAAAAATTTGGAAAATTATATAATATCAACAGTACTTACTACAATGCAAATTTTTAATATTTTAACCATAAAAGGAACGAATTATAAAATTTTTATCCATTTTTCAAGAAAAATATCGAAATTTTTTTGTTAGCTTAGTACATCTTGCTATGACGTTTTATGGAGCAAAATTTTTGCGAAATTTTTTTTTAAATATTATTATTATTTTTTTTTTTTTAATTGGCTAAAAATTATGAATTTTTTGATACCCATTTCAAGAAAAAACTCAATACTATTTTTTGGACGAAATGTTCTAGACCCATGACTTTCAATTGCTGGTAGGGAACTGAAGATCTATTAAAATTTTTTTAAATATTTTTCCCATATTAAGCTAATTATTATGCATCGTTTGAGAGCTCTTCCTACAAGATTGTTGTCTACGGTACACTCTAATGTACATATGAGAAATTCTCTTTTTTTGTTAACTTTTGTACGAGTTGTAATTTTACCGATATTTCAGTATGATTAACTTTTGGTACCTCTTTATTTTGTTAATAAAACTTTGGAAGAGTGGAAAATTACTCGATAAATGACATCGTTCGTTATGGGCCTTACAAATTTAAAGACTTTTTCTTTAGAAATATGACAAAATTTATTTTTTAAATATTAAACAAAAATTATAGAACTCTTTCGATTTCTTCTGGAACATATTTCTCATTTTTGCGCCAAAAAGTATGCACCAAATAAAATACTTTGCCTTAAAATACATATATATGTATATGGTTAATTTTTTCTAAACCTCAGAAAATTTTGAATAACTTTTTGAAGTGATTTTACAGATGGTTAGACAGATTTATAAAAAATCATTTAAACTTTAGAATTAACTGGAAAAGTAAGGAATTACTCATATATTGTATGACTGAGCAGCAGGAGCAGAAATAGCAAGAGTAATAAGTAACAAGAACATATTGTATACATTTGGTTGCCACCAGTGTCAGTAGTGGTTTTTTGTTGTAGTCACTCAGCCAGTCAACTACTCACTCTGTTAGTTTGTCAGTTATTCAGCCAGTCAGTCAGTTGGTAGTAGACCGTAATACTACGTTCACAGTGTTTTGTTTAATATGACGTTGACGTTCATGGTTTGAAATTATTTTAACCTAGATTTTCTCCACTAGTGGTTTATTTTCACAGTTAGTTTCATAGTATTCCTTCAAATTTTTATTTCTATAGTAGTGTTACATACGTACATACACATATATAATGTAACGTGGCTGCCAACAAATAATGGGAAGGGTGTTAACACGAACTTTTAATTACGCTGAACCAAAAAAATAAATTAAAATACACTCACTTTTTCGCTCCCATAAGCCAAAAAATGCAAACGCTAATAAATGCGTATAATTAATTAAATGTTAAATATTCATATAAGAAAAACAAAAATTGTATATTAAAATAACTCGCACAAAACTAATCAAATAATAATGAACATTTTGTTATTTTTTTATGAAAATGAAATTTAATCATGTGTAAAATATTTTTATTGCATGTTATTTCTTGCTTCTTTTTAATAAATTTTAAATCAAAATAAAAAAAAAAAAATACAAAAATATAATAAAAATTTACTATATAATTAAATTAAATTCGTATGTGCGGCATAAAATAATATGATCAAAATTAATGTTACAGCTAAATTAAAATGTGAATGGAAATATTGAAAAAAAAAAAAAAGAAAGAAAAAATTAAATCAAAAATATTTTTATGCATATCCAGCAACAAGGTAAAAATAAACAACTACAATAAAAGAAATAATAATAACACACGTTTGTAACCAATAACCTGCCAACACCCCTTAAATACAACAACACGGTCCTTAACAACCACAACCACAACAACAATCAGCAGAGAAAAAAAAATTCCAATACATATTGTAAGTATTAAAGCGCTTTTTTTCTTCGTTGGTTTTTAATAAATTTATGTAGTTTTTGTTTCGCCGGGAATTGAAATGAGGGGAAAAGGGCGAAATACTTTTGACATGTGCTTTTAATAAGCCACAAAACCAAGCAATCCAACAATCCATTAGCCAACCAAACTAGATCAGAACAGACCAGTCCAAGTGAATGTATAAGTATTATATTTATTAATTTAACTCATTTCATTTAATTAAAAATTACGATAATTTTATGGAGGAATTATAATAATAAAAGTTTTATTTAATTTTAATTCTTTCAATTATTATTCGTAATGGTCTACTTTTTCTTTTGTTTAAAAAGTGAACTTAATTAAAATAAAGAAATTAATTATTAAGGGATTAACAAGTAGGTAATACATACAATATAAATAATTATGGTTCGTTTAACTTATGTTGGTTTATTACACCTAAATGTATGTTACAAAAAAAGTACATATATTGAAATATTTTAAACATGTTACAAATATGAAATTGTTGTTTATTTTGGGATTGAATTAAAAAATATTAAATACTTTAAGGGAACATTTTTTCTCCATTTTATAACCTTCATCACATCATTCCGTGGTTAATTTCTGCAAACTTAGGGATATCAGTTATAATTTTGAATGTGGGGCTCTACAGATACCTTATACATGAAATACTTTTAATCGTTTGACAAATTTTTGTTTCTTCTATAACAAAACTATCTATCGAATAAAAAAATTAATTGTTATCTTTGCTGAGTCCAAAAATAAAAAGATTAAAATAAGATTTTCTTTTATTATTATTAAAACATTATATTCAAAATTATTCAAATTATTACTAATTTTTATTTATATTTGATTAATTGATACAATAGGAGATATAATTGAAAGCCGTTAAATTGTTTTATTTTTAGTAAAAAATATAAAAAAAATTTTGATCACTTCAATAATTGATACAATTAAAAAAGTAATTGATAGAGTTTTTATCTTTGTTAAATCGTTAAATAAACCATATTTTTTCTGTAATATGGACTTAACTACACTGAATTTTAAAATTATTTCAAATATTTTTATTATATAATAAATTACTCAGAATCAAAGTATTCTAACAAATTAAATTAAAATTTTATGTAGTTTAATAGACCAAAATTTTATCTGTGTATAAACCAGAGGCCATAAATGTTATAAGTTTTAAAAAATAAATCAAGTTTTAATTTTTATTTTTATTTTATTGTTTGAAAAATAAAAATTTACGTTTGATTTTTTTAAATAGAAATCAAAAATAAAAATCAAAAAATAAGTTTTACATTTTCAAATGGGAAGAAAAATTATTAAAAGATTTTTATTTTTGTTTTTAAATAATTTAAATATCATATATTTAAATTTGTATTCAAATATAGAGGAAATAAATACAGAGGCCGAAAAAAGTATTGGCACAGTATATACATTTATATTAAATCGGTCACTACATTTAAACTTCTTTAGTTAGAAGTGTTAGTTTTATATATGTGATACATGATACTTCTAAAGTAGTGCAAATTATTTGCAAATAAATTGCAGAATTTTAATTATTTATTAATATTTTAAGGAAAAAAAGTATTGGCACAAGAAAGAAAAGATGCACTCATATTTTAAGATTGGTTTCGTTATTGGGTCAAAATTTAAATTATATATTACAGCTAAAATATTTTCTTCAATTTTTAACATTTGAAAGATGCCAAAAATTATACCTCTCAATATATTATGATTTGAATGGTCTATTAATATCAAAATCGGTTAGAAATTACTGGGAAGGGTTCCCAATAAAATTGACTATAACATTACATTTTGGAAATTTTAAATTACTTCTAAGGGTGTAGTGTCTTCTTTTATCAACTGCATTAATTTGTGTCCGATTTTGTTATTAGAAGTCCCTCGACATATTTTATTTGAAAGGTTATAATTTTTGGCATCTTTCGCGATATTCTTGGAATAAATTTAATGAAATTAAGATACAAAGGCTATAAATCGTAGAATATATTGGAGTATACTGTATACGACTTCTATTTTTACCCATAGACCGAACTAATATCAAAATTTTAATGCATTTTTATTTTCCTGTGCCAATACTTTTATCGGGCTGTGTATGTAGACGAAAGTTTAATTTTAAATTTCGACCATTACACGAATAGCCTTAATAAGGCTAATACACGAGTATATTGTAAAATAAATCGAGAACAGGTTGTCCGATTTAGCGACACCAAAAGATGCAGACTTAAATTATATTCAAGTTACTGTAACATTATTATTTTTTATCTGCCTAATAGTTTCGTAGTTATTCAGAAATAAGTATTGGACACATTTTTCTTTTTTGTTCAAAATGGCAGAATTTTTTTCTTGAAAATTTCTTTTAAAAAATTAATCCGGAAAAAATGGGCAGTTTTTAAAATTTTATTGTAAAGCTGGTAATAATTTACAATACAAATTTATATCTTGTCGAGCTAAACAAGAAACTGCTTTCACTTTCGATCACACTGGTAAAACTAGAGAACGATTTGTCTGTTGGTCTATCGTACACGCCGTTCTCGATTTATGGTGAATGTCCTAAATTATGGGCGAAATATAATAAAAGTGAAAGATTTTTATCAGATACTCCTTGAAAACTTAGCTCAGAAAATTTTTGAAATTAATTCTGAACGGAACAACTTTCTCCAATCGATTTTGTTTTATTTTTAGATCAAATATAGACAAAATTCCAATTAACTACATTTTTATTAAATTAGTATTTGGCAAATTCAAGTTCACTAATTTTCATTCCAAAGCTTAGAACTTATATTCATCTTTAACAAAAACGCAGTGACCCACGCGTACATATGTGCATATTTATTAGCACATACATCATCCATTCCATCACGTCACATTTTTAACCCATTGAGGACCAAAGAAAATATGGTTTCATGATGAGTTTTTAGATTATAAAATTTTCCACGTAATAGGTAGAGCAAATAAGTCACTCATTAGAAAATGAGGAGTAAGGAGTGGGTGTAGAGGGAAAATTTGTATTTGGTATAACAAACAAAAGACCGTAAATCTCAAAAATGGTAAAATTTTTAAAATCACACTGACAGAAAATGCGTAACCTTCAAATATATGAAAAGAAAATAAAAATACCACTTTAAATAACACAACTAACAAAATATTATAAGAAAAATATATTGAGAATAATCCGGCCTAATTTTAACTCCTTAGACTAAGTATAGTGCAGAAATTTAAATAAAACATTTCTATGGCGTCACAATTTAAAAATATATCGTCAATTCCACGAAAGATTTATAAAAAATACCAATTTTTTTACGGAGGGTCATTCGATTTTGTTCATATTTGTAATACGCATACCCTATGGAGCCATTTAAATATCTCCATTTTTATTTTTTTGAATTTTGAAAAATTTGCGGATTTATTCGCGATTTTAATTTTTCAAAAAGTGAAAAAAATTTCAAAAGTTTCTAACTTTAAACACCAATATCTCAAAAAGTTGTTAACGGATTTTAATGATTTAAATTGCATATTTAAGAAGAATAAGTTCACTGTAAATGTACTAATTTAAGAATAATATTTTCATTTAGAAATGCATTCATAATGCAAATGCAATTTTAGGATGCATTTTTGAAAAATTTCTACCCTTTTGATTTTAATTTTCTTTTAATATGTTAAAAAGCAATATCTTTACTATAGAATGCAAAAATAAGTGTTCTGGGACAATAAAATCTACAATTTTTAATATTTTTTTCAAAAAATTTCAATCATATTTTTCATACAAAAATTTAAATTTTTTACAAAATTTTGATTTTTAATTTTTTTGGTTATACTTTTTTAGTAATATGTAGCTTTAAATATTTATAACTCCTTAAGTATACGTGGGATTTTATTGATTTAAGAACTAGTGTAAAGCTTATTACAACAAATATTGTAAATTATATCGTATAAATCAAAAATAATTTGTTTGCTAAAGATGCACTCAAGAAAAGAATGCAATTTTCGGATACATTTTTAAGAAATTTCTACCCTTTTGATTTTAAATATTTTTGCTTAATATTGAATACAAATATGTTTATTATATAAAACATTAGCACTTAATTTGGGACAAATAGGTTTTCTACCACAAATAACAAATTATGAAATATTATGATTAAAATTAATTTTAAAATAACCCAGCAAAAACTTGGTAATGACATGTAGTTACGGATGTAGTTACTTTGTAATGACAACAACATACTGTCAGCATCACATAGAAGTATTTAGTAACTAATTAATTATTTATACCCCAAATTTAAATAATTATTTATGATCAGATTTTTAAAATTATAAATTTTTATAATGCAGTTACGAATTCATATATTTGAAGAAGGAATACATAAATGAAAGGCAAAATTTGCGTATGAACTAATTTGTAATCTAAAATAGTTTTTTTTTATTATATTTATTTTAATTACATTTTTGGTTGTTGTTTTTTAAATTAAAATTTAAAAATCTTTTTACAACAACGAACAAATATTTTATATCCTGACATTTCAGTACTTATTTATAACCTAAAATGTAATTAGTTCCTATTGTTAATACTAATCATGACTTCAGTAATGCTTTAAAATCAAAGCTCTATTTAACAGCTTGAAAGTAATAAGTTATTGTAATGACATCTAAGTAATGTATAGAATAAGTAGTTGCATCTAATGTCATCACCGTGTTAAAATAATGAGTTATTCAGCTAATATGTAAGAAGTCAAGAGCCATTATATAAGCTTCTTAACTCATTACATGGCAACCAAAGTTTTTGCTGGGAAGCTCACAAAAATTAAAAAATACAAAAATTAAAAAAAAAAAAAAAAATTTTGTATGAAAAAGTTTGAAGAAATATTTAAAAAAAAAAAAAATATTTTAAAATAGTGAACCTATTTGTCCCAGAACAATTTATATTGCAATCTATAGCAAATATAATAATGTGTTTTATATTAGAAGAAGAAAAAAATTTAAAGGGTAGACATTTTTCAAAAATCGCGAATTTTTCAAAATTCAAAAAAATAAAAATGGAGATATTTAAATGGCTCCATAGTTTATGCGTATGCCAAATATCATTAAAATCGGAAGACATACAAAATATTCTTGGGCGTTCTTTCGTGGAATGGACGATATACATTTTTTTATTTTGGACTTCATTGAAAAATATATGGATGTTTTTTTCATAAATTTGGATTTAAGAATGTACTATCTTCAATTTTTACTCATATTAAGAAGCAGCAATATTCTTTCACCAAAGTAGGATTCCATATACGTTGATATAATATCTCAGTAACAGCGCTTTGGTGTAAAAGCTCCCATTGTTCTTCGCTTATTTTTGCTATTTTTCAGTGTTTTTAGCAATTTTAAAAACTTTTAGATTATATGGAAGGCATGTTAGAGAGAGGACATATTCTACACTTTTGTTGCATTATTCCTTCTCTATAAAATACGGATCCATAATTTGCTCCATCTATTACTCAGAAAATTTTATAACCTAAAAACTTCTCAGAGGTACATATTTCATTTGGTCATCAATGGGTTAAAAGTGTGATGTGATGGAAAAGTTTTATTTATATTTTTTCACTATATTTAGCCTAAGGAATACGATGGAAAAGTTTTATTTATATTTTTTCACTATATTTAGCCTAAGGAATACGAATTAAACAAAATTATTCCAGATATAATTTTTTTCTAATTTTTCGTTAGCTTTGTTATTTAAACTTGGATTTTTATTTTTTTCAAACTTTTGGTGTCTACGCATTTTCTGTATATGCGATTTAAAAAATTTTACGATTTTTGAAATCTGCGGTCTTGTATTAGTTATATCAAATACACCCACTCCTTATCCCTCATTTTTTTCATTGGTTTTATGAGGGTTAATTGAGAATTTCTCGATTTTTACAACTTTAAAGACTTTTAGGGGCTATGTGTGAAAAGTTAGAAACTTGACTGAAACTACATTTTTGTAGCCCCATGTCTTGCCTATAAAACATGAGTAACTAATTTCCTCTACCTGTTACCTAAAAACTCCTCAAAGAAGCAAATTTTCTTTGGTCCTCAATGGGTTAAAAATGTGACGTGATTGTAAATTTTATTTGACTTTTTACACTATATCAAGCCTTAGGAATAATAATTTTGCAGAATTATTCTAGATATACAACTTTTTTGCGATTTTGTTGACCTGTGTAATTGTTATTTGATATTTATAAAATAAAACACAAAAATAATTTTTATTACTGAGAAATAAAATAAAAATCAAAAATAAAGGTTTATTGCACAATAGCTTCAATAGCGTAATAACAAATGCTACTCAGAATGTTTCTAACTAATTTCGTTCATATTGATTTTTTTGATACAAAATTACATAAATAATAATTATTTTTGGTCTCTGGTATAAACTAAATTAAAGACTGTAAGTTTACAGTCTAACTCAAAAATATTACAGATAAACTTTGTAATATTTACACAAGTAAAAAAAAAATAATTTTGAAAACTTTCCAAAATTAAACTTTTCATAATATTTAATTTGTATATAAATAAAATAGGAAATTTATTTTTCCGTCCACTTATACTTATACTAAAAATTCAGTTTACAAAATACTGCTTGTTAAGTAATGATGACCATTTCTTTGACGATTAGACGAAATGTAGCCTTGCAGGGTTAATGATTCTAGGCAGCAACGTTTTCTATCAAAATAGATTTTACTTAAAAAAATTTGAGTAATTTTTTACTTATAAAATTTATATTGACTTAGATGCAAGTTTATAATTTACTTAAATATCGTATTCATATTCAATATAATTCTATTTTTAGTTCAATTTTTTTTTTTTTTTTAATCAAAATTTCCGTAATAATAATTATTATTTTCAACGTGCGTGTGGTAGGAGTATATATTTTAACCATTGATTTTATTTCAGGTTTACCACTATTTCAATGTGGTTGAGTCATGTGTATATGTACATACAATGTATACATTTTAGTTTAGTGTGTGAAAGAGTCACATAATTCACTTTATTACATTTACATGTATTTATTACCAGAATTTATAAGTATTCTATCCTAACAACCCTAACAACATATTAGTTTTTTTTTTTTTTCATTTACGATTTCAAGTTAAAACTGTGTGTTAACAAGGTATCTTTTTATATGTTTATTATACATTAGAGAGGTTCATCAATATGTATTTTGAATATAAATATTTGGCCCAGATTTTATAACTCAGCATTTATTAAAAAATTAATATATTTATTTATAAAAATTTAAAGTATTTAAGTAAATTTTAATAAAGGCTTTGAAATATATCTATAATCTCCAAAACCCTGCTGCTTAAATTAGTTCTACTTGATACTTTTGTCTTCATTAAAATTCTCTTAAATTTTAGCTCAACAACAGTTAATCAGAGCCACTCTATTTTATAAAATATATACATAATAACACATATGTTTGTGTACATTAACCCAACACTATATAAAGTTTGTTTCTCATTTGGCCTCTTGTAACTTCATTCATTTAAGAGCTTAAAGTTGTAGGTTAGTTTGTATGTAATCGTAGTGTTATATATGTATGTACGTAGTTGTAAAACTTAATGTTAGTGTTTTCATTTATGTATTTTTGTGATAAGTATGGTCATAATTATGTTTGTGACATTGTTTTGTAAAATTTATTGTATTACTTTGGTTAGTTGAAACTAAAACTTGTGGAAAAATTAAGTATAAAACGAGAGAAGCAGATATAGTCGGTCAAGCCCGACTATATGATACCCTACACCATTACAATCCAAATAATTTTGTTTTTACTTATATACAACTTACTTGTGCTAAATATTAACAAAATACTAACATTTGTATGGGATTTATGCACGTTAGTGATTTTCGGGAGAGGAATTTATATGGGAGCTATGGTCAGTTATGGACCGATCTTCATGAAATTTGGCAGACGGATTTTTGTTGATATAAAACTTATTTGTACTAAATTTCATTAAAATATTCATATTTTTAAGGCATCTTTATGTGTTAAAACTCTATTCCGGGAGGACATTTGTATGGGGGCTAGGTGAAATAATAGCCCGATCATAACCAAATTCAATAGGCTTCGTCCTTGTGTTGAAAAAAGCATATGTACCAAATTTCATCAAATTATCTTCAAAATTGCGACCTGTACTTTGCGCACAAGCTTTACATGGACAGACAGACAGCCAGCCAGCCAGCCAGCCAGCCAGCCGACCAGACGGACGGACGGACATCGTTAAATCGACTCAGAAAGTGATTCTGAGTCGAACGGTATACTTTAAGGTGGGGGTCCGAAGATTTTTTCTCTGCGTTACAACTTCTGCAGAAACACATAATACCCCAACCACCTTTGGTGGTGTAGGGTATAAAAAGTAAGATGATTTATATATACACTTTTTTAAAAAAAATTTAATTATTTAAATTTTTTTTGTTTTCCTATTTTTTTTTTTTTTGTATTAACGTTTATATTACTCATACGTTTAAATTAAATACTTAAGCGTATGAGTAATGTGTAATTGGAAATAAACTTTCTAAGCGTATGATTAATTTTTTAGTTTGTGTTAAAAAAATGTAAAAAAAAAAATATTTATATCCATTTAAAACTCGATTCAAATTATAAATTCATAAGACTGTTGAGAACGAAATACTTGTTTCTCTTCTTATTGATTAAAAATTTATGTCAAATTTAAATTTTAAACAACTAAAAACTTTATTTTCAAGCATTATAAATCCATCAGGTGTGTCTTACTTATGTCTGACATTTTTAAACATATTATATTTTATATTAATTTGTATTGTTTCCTCTTTAATAGCATTTTACATATTTATGAAAACTTAAAATTGTCATTTGCATATTTAAACTTTTTTAATTTAATATTCTTAACAATAAAACGATACAAATTAAAGTTTTGAAATTTTATATTATTAATTCAATAATAAAAATTCAAGCAAACACATAAACTAACTCTGTAAACTACTCTACTTGTTTATTCCAAGTTTAAACTTTAATTTTGACAAAGTGCTTGAACAATTTTAAGGTACGAGTCACTTTTTATGAATTACTACAAATACAAAACATGAGTATGTATAAAAATGTTATTCAGTATATGTTGTTTTGTATATACATATATATGTATAAAAGTGCACATGGAAAAAGAACAGTAAACAAAAAAGTTACTCTATAAATTTAACCCTTGGGTGTAAGTAATAATAAAAAAGTATGAGGTAATAAACAATAATGGCAACAATGTCTATTGAAAAACCACAGAATATAAAAAAGCTAAAAAATAATAAAATAAAAAAGTAAAAAAAGAAACAAACAAATAAAACGTGTAAAAACACATTTGCATGCCAAAACCATAATTGACATGACAATAACAAACAGAATACAAAAGGGAGCTTTACATTTACATATAAACAAAACACATACACATTCATACAGTAAAAAAGCAACTACATAAAAACACACGTTAGAATACAAGTACATACTAAGTACTATTCGCAAGTATTAATGGTAAATAAACAATGTACATATGTACCTATGTATGTAGTATGTAAGTATTCATACACATAGAAAATTCGAACAATTAGAAAACAGGAAATGACTAAGAAATATGTATACTGTATATGTATATGAAATATAGATTTTATGATTAAGATTAATTTCTTAAAGTGTATAAAATACTCTCATAATACACAAATGCATAGATGTTTGTAGTAAATCTATGTAGGTACATGTATGTATGTTAATTAAACAATATGTGTTTGTGTAATTATATAATCACTTTCATATGCATTTAAATCTACATGTATGCATATTTGTGTATGTGTATTGTATATTGCTTGCCTGCTGATCAAGCATAAAATGTTAATGTATAATTGTTTCGTGTTTTTCCTGCTGTTCTTGTTGTTGGTGTTGTTGCTGCTGAAATTGTAACACAGTTTTTGTTCTTATTGTTATTGTCAATTTACTCTGTTATTATTGTTATAAATGTAGTTGTAGTTATTTTGTTGCTGTTGTTGTGGTAATGACCAATTGTAACAAAGTGAAGTTTGTCATAAAGTTAAACGCCCTAAGGATATAATTATACACACATACATATACAAATTTTATATTGTATTAAGGACGATAACATGCCACATATGTACATATACCTACATACATAAATATGTATATACACACACGTATACAAACATTAAAAATTATGTATTTAAGTGCGCGTGTGATAAAATTAAAAGTACTATTTAAACGAGTTCCACGGAATTGAATTGACATTTTGTTAAGCACGCACTTTTTTATTTAGTTGGTTTTTCTTTTTAATTTATTTATTTTTACCTTTTAATAAACAGCATATTTTATAAATTGTGTTTTAAATTTTAAGGGACGAAAATAATTATTTTTATATAATTTTTAAAAGTAATAAATATAGATTAATATATTCGTAGATATAAAAATAAAAAAAAAAAAAAATCAAAAATTATATAGTCTGTGAAACTCTACCATATGATACCCAACACAATTGTTTTTCCCATCAAAATTCGGGATGATATCTTATATGGGTTCAGTGGTAAATTTTTCTATAAAACATAACTAAGCATAATATTATGATGACACTAACATTTACATATACGTGATTTATGCACATTAGGGAGCTATGGTCAATTATGAACTGTTCTTATTAGTATTTTACGCTGGAGTTTCTACTTATATCCCAATAAACCAAACGATATTATAACGATATCGAAACGATATTATATAGGTGATAAAAATTATTACTAGTGATAATCGTTTTTGAATCTAAAACGATAGTTTTTACGAACTAAAGTTTACCTTTCCTTATGATATCGTTTTTCCATAAAATAATGATATCGTTTTCGGTACCGTTATTTCCAAAAATAACGATAGTAAAATCGTCATGAGCAAAATTTTTTTCGGAACGCCATTTAATACCAAAAATTATGTTTATATTCATTTAAATATTCTAAATATAATTATAAAGTACCATAATCAGCTCAAATAAGATTAAAATCCTAAATAAAAAAATAAAACATAAAAATCATTATACATGCAATATTTTGTGCAAATATTATCAATAATATTTGCAAGCATGATTATTCCTTAGGGACATACATATTTCTGCATTTACATACCTAAATAACATGGTTTTACCACCAAAAATCTGTAAACTATTGATTTTTTTTGTATTTAATTCCCAGCTTGTTTTTCTTTGTTGAAAAATTTTTAATTTTTGTATTTTTATTTGAAGTTTTTTCCAAATTTTTATTTTTTTATTTTATTGGAAAGAAATATTTCGAAATTTCAATATCATAATAATATCGTTTTCTGCAATACAATATGATATTATAATCGGCACCTAATATGTGATATCGTTTCCGCTATCATATCGTTCTATGGTTTATTGGGATAAGACTTATTTGTGTTAAGTATTAACTTCAAACTAATATTAAAATGAGATTTATTCACATAAAAGTAATTTCCGGAGGAAGAATTTATATGGGAACTGAGGTTAATTATAGACCTATATGAAACATGATACAAAACTTATTTGTGCTGAATTTCGTTAAAGTATTTTTATATCTAAAACATAAACTGTTACGGGAGTTCATTTATATGGGTTTGAAATAATGAACCGATTTTTTTTTTGTGGGGTATAAAAATGAGCAAAAAGAGCAAACGTAGTAGAATTGTTTTTGTTTTTAATAAAAATGTCTATGATTTTTTCTTTTCTTTTTGCCTTTTACTAATAGTGGGGCCAAAAGCAAAATAAATGGTAATAAGTCTGGATCTTTGAAACCACAAAACCAATTCAAATGAAACTTTGAACATCGATAGAGGAGGAGTTAGGCTTTCAGAATATTTTTGGATAAAGTCCGTACACTAAGGGAAAAAATTCGATTCAAAATCAACAACGGTTGTGGTCACATTGGTAATTTACGGTAACAGCTTTTTAATACCTTTCGTTAACAAATTTAATAGAAAACATATGTAATTTAACAATTTGATACCGAAATGGTTTCAATTTGGTGCCAATTAGGTATCGATTTTCAATAAGAATTGAAAACGCAGTGTTTAATTTAAACACATACGGTGTAGATTCACTATTGATACAGAATGGTATCGTTTTCAACACGTATGTGATGGATATTTCTCTGGGTGTAGCTACAGCACGGACGCCCCGGTTTAGTGGTTTCAAAGTTCCAGACTTATTACCAATTATTTTGCTTTTGGACCCACTGTGTAGTGGGGCCATACTGTTTATTTTATTAACAGTATGCTCAAAATTTTGTGCGAAAGTAATTTCTGTTTTAAATTTGGTGCTTTAATTTACCAAAAAATTTAAAATTTTACAAAAAAATTCAATTTACTAAAAAAAAGCAGATAAAATTTTATCAATAATCCGATATTTCAATAAAATAATAAATTTGATCTTAATCCGAAGAACTTATGTTTGTAATTTATTGCTTTAAAATTGATGTTCAACAAAATTTCGTAAAAGTTCCGGAGTTTCACTAAAAATTAGAAACCAAAAATTTTACATAAAACCGAAATTTCACCAAAAATCTAAAAATTAAAAAAAGGTTAAAATTTTATAAAAAATTCGAATCTAAAATTGAAGTTGGAATGTGAGTTTTTCATAAAAATTCCGAAATTTCACTAAAAATCTGAAAATTTACTAAAAATTAAAATTTC
Source organism: Protophormia terraenovae (assembly GCA_951394005.1). Taxonomy (NCBI): domain Eukaryota; kingdom Metazoa; phylum Arthropoda; class Insecta; order Diptera; family Calliphoridae; genus Protophormia; species Protophormia terraenovae. The sequence continues at coordinate 2,772,980 of OX596073.1, forward strand.
ACCCAAAAATAAAAAATTTACCAAAAAAGATAACGTTATTGATCTATTATAACGCACAGAAAAAATCATCGAACCCCAATCTTAAAGAATATCGTTCGACTCAGAATCACTTCCTGAGTCGATTGGCTGTCTGTCCATGTAAACCTTGTGAACAAAGTACAGGTCGCAATTTTAAAGATATCTTAATGAAATTTGTCACGAATAGTTATTTTGGCACAAGAATGAAGCGTATTAAAATTTGTTATGATCGATCCATTATTTCACCAAACCCCCATACAAATTTCCTTCTGGAATAGGGTTTAACGCTAATAAATTCCTTTAATATAGCAAATAATTTATCACAGAGAAGTTTTATATTATTATAAATCTGTGTACCAAATTTCGTAAAGATTGGTCCATAATTGACCATAGCTCCCATATAAACCCACTTCCGGTGATCACCCTAAAGTGCATAAAATCATATAGTTCTTAGTATCAACGCATTATCAAATAATTTATTTTACACTTAGTAAAAGTATTGGTCCACAATTGGCCAAAAATCTAATATAAGTCCCCTTCTTGAATTTTTATACTCCGGCTTGAGCAACTATAATTTTTTTCTCTATATTTTTTTTTTTACTTTTATAAAAATATGCAAAAGACCTACTATAACTTATTAAATAACAACGTACATACGGACAAATGGACAGAATGATTAATTTCAGAAAAGAGTTATAAAATTTTCTGTGAAATAATACGATTTTTAGTTTAACTAAATAGGGTCTTCAGTAAGTCGAATACGATTTTTAGTTTAATACGATATAGAATACGATTTTTAGTTTAACTAAATAGGGTCTTCAGTAAGTCCAATACGATTTTTAGTTTAATACGATAGAGAATACGATTTTTAGTTTAACTAAATAGGGTCTTCAGTAAGTCGAGAAACAAAAAAAAAAAAAAAAAAAAAACATGGGTACATGAGTCAGTTATGATGCATATAATAAGAAATCTAGGTCATCAAGAGGCCTCGTAAACGCCATATCAACCGACAAACGGACGGGCAGAAGGACATTGCTATTTTGACACTCCTATACTATTTTTAGGTCTTAGACTTTTTAGAAATTACAAACAGAACAACAAACTTTTTTTATAGCTTTACACCTAGACTGAATTGTATAAAAATTTATAGTTTTGTAATACCGTGTAAAAGCTCCGTTACACTACCTTAAATGTAAATGTAGCGAATCAGCTGATACGTTTTTCTTATGAAAGTTATGTGTGTATGTGTACTCAAAAACGTAAATGTAATCTAATCAAATTAGGTCGCTATACGTTTTTACGTGACAGCTGTAAGCTTTTGATAGCTTTTTATTTCAATATACTAAATCTGCGTAAAAAATCGCTGTAAAAAGTTTTTCAATTGGACAATTTATTTTGCTGTTTTATTCACTAAAAAAAATTGTTAAAATAATTTAAATAAAGCGTAGAGTTGAATCAATAATTTAAAATTAAAAATTTTTGTCATAAAGCACAAATTTTGTTTTGTATACAAATCGCTAAAATACAAACCAATAAATCTAGCGATTTTCAGTTTGAATTTGATCTGTAATTGACATCACTGATGTTGATGTGTACAAAATAACAACAAAGTACTGGCTACATCTACGTATTTTGAGTAACCATCTACTTACGTTCCGTTTACATTTACGTTTTTACATTTACGGTAGAGTAACGGAGGCTTAACTCATTAAACGTTATTTTAAAGTTAAATATGAACTCAAAAAAAGTACTAGTAAAAGGTATTAAATTTTAAAGTAATCGATACAGTAATCATATTTTTTTAGTATTGACTTTACATACAACTATTCATATACATATAAACACATAGTATGTATATAGTATATAAGTAAGCTTCATATCTCATCATGTATGACATTTGACAATGTCATTGTTGAAAATAACTTCATAGCAGATGTCATTATAAACGTACTACTTTTTTTGTGTTGTTAACATCTTTTTTTTTCGTTTACCACCGAGCTACTAGTGACATAATAACATTGTTGCTCTACTACCCTTAAAGGTAAAATAAGATGAAATGTTATACAAATTTATATCAAAAAGTATGATTGATTATTCCTTAGGTAAATCATAAATGCATAAGAATATTTTAAAGTATATATGAAACAAGTGAAATAAAGAAAACAAAATTAAAGAAATCTTTATGCAAAAACTTTATTTGCATAACATATTATCATACATCAATTTATGCATTCAACCAACTACTCTTCAACATATTCCATTTTAATACATATAATCATACATATGTATGAGTTTCAAACTGATTTTGGTGCATCACATTATGTTCGTACTTAAGTATTTTATCATCAACAATTTATTATGGTGTTTTATAGTTTCCATTTTATTTTTGGTTTTTAGTGTGTGTGTGAGCTAGAACTGATGTAGTTTTTCTCATTTTTATTAAATTTTGGACATATTGTGGTATGTAATAATGACAAGTGTAATATATTTATCACAACAAAGAAGCAAGTTTTGCTATATATATATATATATATATACTACTCATATATATATATTTTTTTTTGTGTAAAAACAATTTATCTAGTAATTTCTTTTCGTGCAGATATTAATTTTATTTTTGTTTATTATTTTTATTAACAATAAATAGTAATACATATAAGTATATTTTTAAGTGCTGAAATATGTATATAAAATCTATTAAATATTTTTATATATAAACATGAGTTTGTTTTTGTTATTTTATTTCTAACACTTATAGTGTTATTTTGTTGTTTTTTTTGAGGAAAAAACGAAGAAAAAAATCTTGAAGTTATATCAATATTATTTCAATAAAAAATAAATAATAAAATATTTGTGTTAAATGTATACTTACCTATAATTATTTTCTATAGTTTGAGTATTTTTTGTATATTTAACCAAACTTTTCAAATGTTCATAAAAAGCTGTAAATAATTGTTTAGAATAATGAATAATTACTTATTTATATGAACACATATTCGCAAAAACTTTGAAAACTCATAGCTTTCTAGATATATGTAGCTCTCAGAAAACTAAATTTTCTATAATATTTATAATTTTTTATTATAGTTTTATAACACTTTTGAAAAATTTCAAATTTATACTAAAATCGTCCATAAAATAAAAATTTTGTTCTTATTTTGTTTATGTCTTATTCGATTTTTATTTCAAATAATATATGTATTACAAAAGCACTTCCTATAGATACTAATAATATTGAAGATTAAATATACAGCCAATAATGCCAAAAATTTATTTATAGACAACAATTTATGACTTTTAAATTCACTAAAGTATCACCTCCCCATAATAAGCTCTATCAGATAATATAGAAGTTTAGAGGTTAAATATATAAACAAATTGATTTTTTGAAATCTAAATATCTAAAATTGAATCATCTTTTTATTCCCTTCACATACACATATACAAAACATATCAACGTTAACAAGTATATTTTTTGATAATATTTACGCAAACACTTCATGACTTTAAGCATTTCGTTGAAATTCTTGTCAAAGTTTTTGTTTTGTTTTCTTTCAGTTTTGCTTGTGTTTGGATGTCAACTCAATGTTTTTTTTTTTTTTTTTTTTCATCCTTAAGTCGCACATTGTTGAAAAAAAGTTCAAATACGCTTTTATTTATGTATGTATGTGTATAGGAGTATTAGAATTAGCAATAGCAATGAAATTGACTTGTTTTTTAAAAATACAATCATATGCACATGAGTGAATTTTGGTAAAAGTGATTCCCAATATGAAATTTAAATAAATTTGAAACATTTTTCACAAACTTTTGTTAAGAATTCGGATGGGAAATTTTCTCATGCAATCTAATAGAATCTAGAAATGAAATTTTTTATTGCTATTGAAAATGTGGTGATTTTATTGTACTGGCAATTGGCAAAAAATTATGAGAGTAGTAAAAAAAAGTGAGCAGAAATGTAGAACTTTAAAATTCTTTCTGAATTTGAGAAATTTTTATGCTAATGGAATTCTTTTGAAGGTCTTAAGATGAACTTTTATTAGGTATTAGTTTGTTGTAGGTATCAATAATAACCTCAAATTTGAGTTTGTTCGATAATAGGTCCAATCATGTTTCTTTCTAAGCTTCTACAGCAAGCTAAAGACTTCGTTCATACACGTATATCGGCCAAAACGCTTTTTTAGACACGGTTCGTAGCATAAACAATCTAGTTATTTGCTAATCTTTTTTTAAATTTATTTAATGGCTGCTTTGCATATTGTTGTTGTTTTTGTGGGCACTGAAAAATAATAACAACAATAAGCTATATCAAATTTGTTTTTTTCAACTTTTTGAAGCTCCTCCATAAACAACTTGGTTATTGGCCGGTATTAACCTAGATATCGGCCAAAACGCGTTTTGCGACTTTTTAAAGCCCCAATATAAGCTACGGTCTTCGTTCTTGCACAGATCTTTCAAAAATACTTTTTTTTTTTCAAATTTTTAAGTTAATTAATCGATTTATATATTTCAAAAATACCCTTTTTTTTATTTAATTTTAATTAAATTAATGTTGTCTTCATTTGGTGTTGTTGTTTCATTGACTTTAATATTAATTTTTATTTATATCTCAACTTGGAGGAAGCTTATATAAGATTTGGCACAGACGAATATAGCACTCAATCCCTTTTAACTTAAATTGCTTCAATTAAAAATCTAAAAAAAGAACATACCATTAAAATAAATTACTTTATTGAGTTTAAAATATATTCCAATCACGTCCGTCCGTATGTCTGTCTAATAATTAATTATAAGAGCTCGATGAGACGTCTAGTATTTTTTAATATGTCTTAAATTTTTAACTGGAAAAATTAATATGTCTTAAATTTTTAACTGGAAATAGATAAAAGATTTTCATTTCCTTTATCAAAAATCTTTTATCCATCAAATTTTTATATTTTCAATTTACATTTGTTCGGAAGTAGACGTGGTTAATTGTTTTTTTAATACTCTCCTAAATATTTCGCTATTGGTATTTTCTATGATAACTTTCATAGTTTAAGGAATTGATCAAAGATTTCTTTTGCGCGTTATAAACTTAATAGTTATGAACAATTATTGGCAGTGTAAAAAAAATTATCACTTGGCTACCACATGGGTTGGAGTAGATTCACCGTTTTTGGTTCAGCCATTTATAAAAATGTTAACTTGACAGGGAGATATGATTCTTTGTTTATGTAATAATATGTATGACTATAGCAACTACCATGATATTAAAAAAAAAAACTTTTAAACATAATATTTTCTCCTATCTTCTACGTGTAAATTAAAAAAAAAATAAATAATAAAACAATTTATTGAGTGTAATTTTTTATGGAAATAACTGAAATTCTTTAATAACACAGTGCAAAAAAAAAAAAAAAAAAAAAAAATAAAAAATTTCGTACTACAAAATATGAGAAAGTAAATATAATTTGAATAAATTATAGAAATTATATATTTAAAATTTTAACATTAGTTTGAAATTAAATAGAAATATGAAAGAAATCGTTTTCAATGACGGATGATTCAAAAAGAAAAAAAAAAAAAAATATTTATATTATCAGGCCTGTCACAGAAAACCATTCCGATCGAAAGTGGAATTAATTCTGTACTTTGCTTCTTCAAAAAACATGGAACGAAGAAATTTTTTGGGGTGGAAACCACAAATCAATTCCACTTTGAAAATTTAAAGTGGTTTCATACTGAAAAATTTCTTCGTTTCATGTTTTTTGAAGAAGCAAAGTACAGAATTAATTCCACTTTCGATCGGAATGGTTTTCTGTGACAGGCCTGTATATTTTAATTAACAAATTTTTGATAAATATAAAAGTATTTTATTTTTTATTTTTATATTTATAACATTTTTTTGAAAAGTTTTTATTTTAATTCGAGACAATTCTTTGAATAGTTCAATGACAATTAATAATCTGGCATTTATTGTGAAATCAATTAAACAAATTGACATATGATTTGCAAAGTCTCAAGAGACCATAAGTTCTATGTAAAAATCTTAAAAAAATATATTTAAAATTTAATTTTTGTTATTAAATTATATCATAATTGCTTTTCTATGAAATGAATCAATATTTTTACATCTTCCATTCTTCGATAATTTGGATCGATCTAATTTCCAGAAAATGTTGTTTGAGTGTCTGTTTGTTGCCTTTTTTCTATTGTCTATTGTTGTTTATATTTATTTCAATTTAAGTTGATTACTAATACAACCTCTAAATTGTGTAAACAAATTTTATAGATTGAGATTGTATAAACAAACCAAAAAACACACACATGCAACTATGTTCACAGGTTAACACATCAACATATTTATGGTTGATATAAAAAAAAAAAAATGAACTTATTTTTAATTTCAATTTTCCATTTTTCCCAACTCATTGTTATTTTTCGATTTGATTTGTTTTATTGTTTAAACAAAATTCAAAATTATATTGTTGTTGTTGTGAAGCAATTATATGTGTGCGCGGTAGGAGAGAAATATTTGTGTTGCTTTTGGAGTCAGTGTAAATTTGAGAAAAATTTTCATTGTTGTATTTATATCACTGACTGTCTGTTCGATTTCTATTTAGAATTATTGTTAAAAGTTAAAAATGATTTGCAGTTTTAATTAAATAAATTTTTAAATTAACAATTTTGTTGTTGTATATACAATGAGTCAATTATTTCAATGGTAATTATTGACTTGGAGAAAAAAAAAAAAAAATTAGTTTAAAAAGAAATAAAATAAATATTAAAAAATTTTCCTTAGAAATTATTTAAAAAAATAAATAACAAAGGAAGGGTAAAGTGATAAAGAAAATTGAACATATATTACTACTCAAATATTTTTAATATTAATTTTCTTTCATTTTTTTTACACTTTAAGATTTAGTTTTCAAAATAGAAAATAATAATTTCATACCCATGGTGCTTAAAATTTGTTTATAATTAAATTTTCATTTGAAGCTAGTTATTTATTACATTTTAGCTGTCGAATTTTGAAACATTGTTTTATACATATTCAATAAATTTATTCCAATATATGTAAACAATTTTCATATTAAAAATTGTATTAAATATTTGGCTTCATGCTAACAATTTATACTCCTCCCTAATTTAATAAAATTACATTAAGCATAGAATTAAGATTTAAGTATTTTTATAAGAAAAATATAAACATTTTTCAAGGTTTACTACCTCAATCCCTTTAGCCTAGATTTAAACTGATTTTAGGTATTATTTTTATACAAAAAAAAAAAAAAAAAAAAAAAAATATTTAAAACATTTTTTTATAAACACAAACCCAGGAGGAAAATGTGTCTAATATATTTTATGCACTCAAAATCCTAACTTGTTAACAATGTAATTGTCTATCTTTACTCTGGCTTATTCCAGTTTTCCATCTTAATTTTTTTTATAAAAAACCACAAAATTTAAATTGAATACTTTTCTATACAACATAAGAAAAGAAAAAGGAAAAAGTATGTTTGTGCATTGAAAACTGTTATAAATATTGGATTAAATTGTGACTGTAGTATTTGTTCATAAACAAAGGTATCACATTTATTTGTATAGAATTTAAAATGAAAATCTTATTCAAAATGTTCTCTAATACTTGTACAGAACAAGCAATAACCAGAACAAACGACAAAAACAACATCAGCAACAGCAATAACAATAAACTAACAGCAATAAGAGAAAACCAACAAACACCTCTACGCAAAAGGTCTCAGGTGATTGATATTGAAGTTAGAGCCAAAAGAAATAAATTATAAAATTCATACAATACCCCAAGATTGAATGAATAAAACCAACATACACACACTAACACAGACAAAATGAAATGATAGAGTCACGGAACCTGAACTCATTGTATTCGTATAGAGGATTTATAGAACTCGTACCTTTAAACTTCATTCAATATATTTAAACCACATTTTTTTTTAAATAAATATTGTGTATTACCACTTGAGAAATAATGTTGGTAAAAGTTTGTTTTTTATTTCCTTATAACTATTGTTATAAAAATGACTTTTTTGTAAATATTTTTTCGTGTGTGTTTAAGGAACTGGAAATAAAAAATTAATGTATGTATGTATGTATTTGGATTTTCATTATTCGCTTGTATTGAATACAAGATTTGAAAGCTGATAAAAATTATTGAAGTGTGAAGATGAAAATTCGAAATCTGTTAAAATTGATCAGTGTCATATACTTTTGAATGTGTATTGAAGTACTTATGAGAGTAATAAAGCACAGTGGGACAGAATCGAACATTCTTGAAAATAAATCTATAACTTCTTATCGGTTGATTGAATTGATATTAAATTTTACATCGACGTAGCAGAGGAGTGGGACATTTTGAGTTTGGCAAGGGAGGACTTAGCTAACTAAAGAAAAAAAAAAATAATAATAATAATCTTTTGAATAAAGAATTAAGAGTAGTTTGCCGAGTCCAAAAATTGCAAAAATTAAGTTTTTTTTAGTGTTTTTATAGCCGAAAAGCATTTTTATTGCCTAAATACATATAATAATTTAATATCTTAGGTTAGGTTATAAGAGTCGCCCGCAATTGCGGATGCAATCGGACGCCCTTAGGCCCATTGTGATACCCTATATGGGAAGAATGCCCCTCTCCCTTTGAAACTCCTGAATTTGCTCCGCTGGCATGTTGATAGCATATAATTCGAACTGAAAGACTGTACACAAATTAGGTAATCTGAGAGACATTGAAATGTCTAAGTCATCAGAGAAAATACCCGAGCAAGTGCCAGTATCTGTCTTCAATCCATCAGTTATTACAGAGATTGCATATTCCTTAAAAACGGAATTTCCAGCCCACTCTTCTCTAGATGGGATTCTAATGTCGAAAGTTCTATCAAAATTCATTTTCTGTATCAAATAAACGGTCCCCTGTAAAGAGTTGATCTGCCTTTTACATACAATATAGTGCCATGACCAATGCGGTCGTGCCTAAGTTTGCCCGACTCTTTGAGTCGTAGAGCGGACTTTGCGGAAATAATTCTAATGAAAATATCAAGGAGAGGAATGTCTCGTACATTCTCCAAACATAGTGCCTTCTGCATACGACTCCCAGCATTACGTTTCTACGGGAGCTTAGAGTCCAGGATCACGCCAAGATACTTGTCTTCTCTCGAGAGTTCCAGGGTGATACCATCAAGACGTGGTAGCTTGAAAACGAGAACCTTACATATATTTCCTAGTGAAAAGCACTAATTCGGTCTTTATAGGATTTACTCGCTAACCGTTCTCCCTAGCCAATGTCAGTAGAACGTCCAAAATTGATTTCATGAGTTCACTAATCGTGGAGAGAAATTTTCCCCTGATGAGGAGCACAACATCGTCATATGTGACTACTTTGGTGCCTTTGTCATTGAGTTCGAAAAGGACTTTGTTCAAAACAAGGTTCCACAAGAGTGGAGATAATACTCCTCCCTGTGGAGTGACTCTTGCCACGATTTCCCTCGAACTACTTAGACCTAAACTGGAATTGATGGCCTTGCTTTTTAGCATGTTTCCCGTCCTGTTCCTAATCCGCCGATCGACTTCTAGGTCATCTAGTGAAATAAGAATAGATTTAATACCTTTCTGAAAGGTATTTTCACAGAAATTAATTTAAATAAAACTCAACCAAGAGGACCATCCGAACTTAGCCTGTTCAATATAGAACTTTGATTTTATTGTATATGTTCTTAAATTCAAAAGCATGAATCTAAGTACAATACCTTGTGAATTAGACAAATGTGTCGAAAATTTACTTTTGTTGTTTTCAATTCTGAAGCAACGACCCATACAGCTAAAATACACACAGAAAACAAATTAGTTGGAAAACGGTTACAATAATAAAAATTGTTTAAAAATAACTGATATTTAATTATAATTATTAAGAAATTATAAATCCAACAAGTTTTTCGTACTTAAAACATTTTAACTTTAATTATAATTAATTAATTATTATTATAAAAGAAAATTTATTCAGCTCAACCAATATTAAATTCATTTAACAAATTTGATCCTCTCAACTGAATTTTAGTACTATGAATTGGAGTATACAACCATTACATTTATATTAGGAAATAAATATTCGGTTATAATAGAAAGAAAACTAAATTCGGTGTTTGCAATCGATATTTTCGTTAGTATAAATTTAATTCAAAAAGAAATTATTTTTATTAAAATTTGTGTGCAAATGTTCTCTACAAAAAAACTATTAAGATACGAAGAAAAGATTTTAAAAAATTCTGGTAAACCTAGGCTATTGTAATATTTAACCACATTAGTGTTTACCGTTGTAAGAGGAAACCATGCTACCTGAAAACAAGATCCCATTAATATAATATGTGTATTTTTATATAAATAAGTGCTAAAAATAATTTATAAACAAACATAAATTTTTAAAATATATTCCTAATATTATTGGTTCTCACTTCAGTTATATTCGCAAAATATACATTTTAAAAACCTTTGCACACTGCAGTAATTTCAGTACTTACAATCAAATTCTATGCGTTGCTTTCAACCGATATGACTCTATTGGCAACAACAACTTTTAGTTGTTCTGACCGAATTGTTTTTTTAAAATAATTGTAGCTACAATATAATAGCTACAACTACTAAAAAATATATTATCTTGCCCAATATATTGTTTGTAATTTCCGGTATAATTATATTAGGAAACGAAATATTCGGTTGCTCCAACTGATTTCTAAGGTAGTACGTGTAACCAACCAAATTCGATTGGCAATAAATTCGGTTGTTATAAAGAATCTGTTTTCTCTGTGTAGTTATAGCAATGCACGCAAACACTCATACATATATTTCTAAATACATATAAACTGATTTACACAAGATAAACAATAGGGAAATACTAAATAAAAAATACATTTCGTTTTTATGGCAGACAAAAACAAAAACAACAAAATGAATAAAAGAGAGAGGCAGAGAAAAAAAGAAACACGTTTATCCAAAATTGTTGGGGAAGGATATTACAATATTAATAACAAACAATTGACAAACACAGACAGACAAAGAAAGGAAAGATATCGAAAAAAGGGAAACAAATCGTTAACAGATACAAATTTACATAAGAAAATCTTTTTTTTTTACTAAGTACATACTAAACTTAAATACCATCAATCAAATTGTATAATATTGTAGAATAACCAAAAAATAAAATTTTTGATATTTTTCTATTCTGCCTCGTGCTCAAACAGAAGTGATAGAAAAAATCTTGATAATTTTTCATTCGGAAAACAGCCTATGATTCATTATCAATGTCCATTGATTTAGACACAATGACACTTAATTATTGAACATGATTAAATAAATGACAAATACTTAAAGTAAAAATAATGGGAATGTGACGAACAAAAGCAAAACGAATCGTAACGTATCGTATCGAATATGAAAACAGGGTCATTACAATCTTGATAAAGATGGGATGTATTGATAATGATAATATTGAAAAAGGACATTGGAGAAGAAGTATGGACGAATGATGACGATATGCTCTATATAAGATAATAAAAATAATGAAAATGAATTTGATTTTCTGCTTGGTCACGCAAAGAAGCAACAGGCCAAAACCATCAAAAGCCTTCTTCTATACACTAATATACTTTTATATATATGTACATACATACATACACATATATATATATTTTATTTGTCTCACTCTTATGCTTACTTATATGTATAACATACATAAATATCGTATTGGAATAAAAATTTTTCTAAGATTTCCTAAAAGTTTGTTAAAGTAGATATTTATAAGTATGTGGGCTTTAATATGTATGTATTTTTAAAGGGAATTTATTTACTTTTTCAAATTTGAACGACAAGTACTTGATTTTTATGTAAATCTTAAGCTGCCTAATCTATAATTACTTAACAAGTTTTCCTTTTAATTTTCGTTGTATTTCTCTTTCTTTTATTTAAATTTCTACTTTCACTTTTGCTAAAAAAAACGTTTAAATTCAAGTAGAGTTTAGTATTTCTACTTTATTACATTTTCATTTCTATTAATTTTTATTTCTTCAGGTTTTTAAGTCCCTCTTTTTTCAAACGCTAACGTTGATTTTTGTTTAGCTAAATGAAAATTATTCCTAGAAATATAATGACAAACAAATAAGTGAGAAGTAGAAATAAAATGCCAAAATAAATTTATAAAAAACCGTAGCAAAGGCATAAAAATAAATCCTGTTTGTATAATTGTTTTTAAAGGAAAATATGCTGGTGTAGGTTTGCCACATAAAAATGTGTTTCAAACAAAATTTTCGTTTTATTAAATGTGTCAAGTGTTTTTATAATGAGTAAAAAAAAAATGTGTAACGTCTTTATGAAAATTCAAATTCACGTTAAATAATGTGGTAAAAGGGAATATTTAATAAACATAACAACAAAGCATTACCGTCATCTACATAATCATCGTTACGCTAATTTAATTTTTGAAAAAAAAAAAAAAAAAAAAAAAAAAATTAAATAGAAATGAAAAAACTCTCCAGATTTAATACAAAATTAAAACGAAATTAAGACATAATGAAACAAAACGAAGTGGAAAGTCAAAAATAGGCTTTTTTTTAATAAAAATTGTGAATTTCATTTAATGGCTTTATAATATAATGATGAAGTTTTAAATTAGTGATCATAGAATAGAGGCAGCAAATTTCAAATTGTCATATTTAATTTTAGGTCCACACATTATTAATTACAAATTATTTGTTCTTTATATTTCAGGTTTTAAATTCATATTATTACACAATGTATGGGCAAACAAAATTTTTAAATAATAAGCAAAATTTTATTTTTTCTAGTTTTTTTTTTTTTTTTGGGGGGGGGGGAGGGTGTTGGTCATTTAGCCTATTTTGACATTTTTTAAAGTCCAATTTAGCCTCATTTTTCCTCACCTCTTGTTATAAACGGTAAAAAAAAAAGAGTGACTCAAATTATTAAAGTATCTCCTACTTTATAGCTCATGCCTATAATACAACTCTCTCAATTCAAAACAGTGTCATAGTTGTTATTTATTTATAAAAAACAAACTAGATTAGTTGTAGTTAAATAATAACAGTGGGTTAGAGTTGTTTTCCATTTTTATTTGAGACACTTGTAAAAGAGGGACAATAAATAAAATAGAAAAGAGTTTAATACTTTTAATTGCTTTGTTAATTTTTCACTTGAGTCTTATCCATAATAAAAAATAAACTTTTTTTATTTTTAGCAAATCCTCCTTTTTTTATGTAAAATTGATTATTTTACTTGTGTTATCACGATAAGCGCATTTTATTATTCCTTTATTTTGCATATTTAAAGTCAGGGACCGTAATTGTAATGATTTTTATCATAAAAATCAGAGAATAATTTTTTAATTTTCAATTGCAAGTAAAAATAACACATTTATTTATAGAAAATAAAAATATGCTTTTGAAAGTAAAAAAAGCAACAATATTTTTATTTATAACCCATGATGCTAAAGCTAAATATGTATTATAGAAAGAATTTTGGAATAATTTGTATTTTGAGTTGGAAAATAAAATATATTTTAATTTAGGTACTCTAAATAATTTAATAAATATAAACTACTTAAACTAAAGCTTTATCTAAATCAAAACAAAATCTCTTGTTATTTGCTTTAATTATAAAAGGACTAAATATTTAACACACAAAAAGGGTAATGGATAAAATTAGCAGTAAAAACATTTGTCAATCCCGAACATTTGCAAATAAACCAGAAGGGTAAAAACAATCATATACATTTGTACATATGTAAATTAACATACATTTCGTCACATGTGTGTAAATGAACTAGCTACATGAGAATTATTCAAATACATGTACACATATGGTCCCAAAATTACACATACAAACATATGAAGACACAGCTGTAAAATGACAAATATTTTTAAAAAGATAAGCTATTAAAAATATTTCCAGATACAAAAATACACCCCACTGCTAATGATACTAGTTCCTAGTTAATGGATTTTCCGCTATGAACCAGTCTTGGTTGTTCAATAACTCACTACTCAACAAAATATTAAATTTATTTTTATATAAGGCAATTGTCTGGTAGTTCTAGTCAAATGCTTCAACAGGTTTGAAACATAATTTGAGGTTACGAATTGACATAATCAGGATATCTTGACAGTCATATCAAGAAAAAATCGATACACGCTCGAATCTGGAGACCATACTCAGTTTTTCCTTAGGACGTAAAATTTCTTCTAAAAAGGACTACAAAGTCGAAGGATACACACATAGCGTAATTAGAAAGTGCTCGCACATCTAAAAAAACAACAATTGCTTGTATTTTGTCAGTATAAAACTACTGCACATAATGTCAAAATGCTATGCAGAGAAAATGAGAGAATGATGGAGGGGAAGAGTAAAAAAAACTCGAAAAAAAATGTTGCATATGAATACAAAAATAAATTTAGACAAAATTATATACAACTGTATATAAATATTTGTATTTAGACTTAAGACTTTTTAGTAAAATATATTAAAATATATTTTGTGGAACGAATACTTTTTCATACCCCTAATATATTTTTTAATAATGAAATATCCGGTTGTGGGTTTTATAGAAATACCATTGCAATTATGGGGTCAAGAGTTTTTAATTTTGAATCATTTTTATTTTAAATATAAATAAGTCAACCGGCTAGACTGTAGTCCAGGTTGTAGTTTAGTCTTGACTGCATAGTCTATACTCTAGTCTAAAATCTACACTTCAATTAAATCTGGGTTGTAATCTGGATTTTATAGTTTAGGCTATATTTTAAACTATTGTTTAGTCTATAGTTCAAGCTTAAGTTTGGCCTATAGTTTGAGCTATAGATAATCTAGAATATATTTTAGGTTATAGTTTAGGTTACAGTTTAGTTTATAGTTTAGACTATAATTTAGTTCATAGTCTAGACTATAATTTGGTTTATGAATGAAGTTCAGTGTATAGTTTAGTTTATACTTTAAACTATAGTGTAGTTTATAGTTTACGCTATAGTCTGGTCTATATTTTAAGCTATAATATATAGTCTATAGTTTAGGTTATAGTTTAGTAGGTTATAGTTTATTTCATAGATTACGCTATAATTTGATTTATTGTTTAGTCTATAGTCCAGTCTATAACTTAGTCATTATTTTAGGCTATAGTCTATAGGTATGTCAATGAAAAAATTGTAAAACAGCTGTTCTTACGAGTATACTTATACTATGGATACATATTTAAAAAAATAAAAAATTATAAGATATTTACAAATATTATATCAACCCAATATGCATGTCAAATGAAAGCTAAGAATCTCTGCAATATTATGATATTTATTATTTAAATGTTGCAGCATAAATCGAAATAAAATATTCTTTTGAGAATGTTACCTTCTACATACATTAGCCTACAAAAATCATTCTCATATGAAAAAAATTTATATGGATAAAAGAAAAGACCATCCATTATAAAAATTTGAAATCTGCTTTGTTCCAGGATGCCAAATTTCCTTCCGAAAGGATTTAAAGTTTTTGCAAAATTCACAATTTTTAAGAATAATATAAAATATTTACGAAGAAAAAAAAAAAAAAAAAAAAACTGATTAAGCAGTTTTGTTACGTTAGAGCTAGGGTTTGTGGTCCGAGAATTCCCGGGCGGGAAATCCCGGGAATTCCCGATGAAAAATTTCCGGGAATTTTTTTAAATTTTCCCGGGAAAAACGGGAAATTTAACATTCATGTAATTTTATAATCCTATAGGAAAAAGTGTTACTGTTTGTATCGCCTAAGTGAAAATTGTACATTTACTAAAGGAATTTTTAGATGCTTATACGAAATATAAATAAAATTAGATACAAGTGATATTTTAGATTATTGAAAAACATTTCATAGGTGCGCTGATGAAAAGTCCTATTTGACTACTTTTCATTAGGAAAAATACGTTTTATTTTGTCCAATCACATTCCGAAAACACGAGTTTTTAACTTCATATTTCTACAATCTTTTAAACATTTTAAAATTTCATTTAAATACTAATTTTTCATTCCATAACACCATTCAAAAAGTGAATAAGTAAAAGGGTAGACATTTTTCAAAAATGCATCCTAAAATTGCATTTGCATTATGAATGCATTTTTAAATTGTAATATTATTTCTTAACAACTATATTTAAAGAGCACATATTCATCTTCTACATGTAGTTTAAATCATTAAAATCCGTTAACAACTTTTAGAGTTATTGATGTTTAAAGTTACACACTTTTCCGATTATTTTGACTTTTCGAAAAATGAAAATCGTGAATAAATACGCGAATTTTTTGAAATTCAAAAAAATAAGAAATGGGGATATTTAAATGGCTCCAATATCGGATGACCCTCCGTCAAAAAATTGGCATTTTTTATAAATCTTTCATGGAATGAACGATATATATATATTTTCTTGTTTTCAATAAGTTTGTGCCCGTACTTTTTGGGTAAAGTTAGAAAAGGCTGATATTTCTCTAAAAAAATGTACAAAAATACGGGAACACGAAAAACAATTTATTTAGAAGGTAAACATCAAACTATTTGGAAATTCATGTGTAAATGTTATTTTATTTTTTAGCATATATCAACGTTCTTAATTTTTTTTAATTGAAACTTTCTTTTTAGTACCAAAAACTAAATATGTATTATTTATTTTCATTCAAAGTTTTTATATGTATATTTTTATTAATTTTTTTTATTTGACCATTTACTAAGTCTATCCAAAGATATAGTCTGTGCTGTTTCATGCAAGAAGTAGAACATTATTCTCTTAAAATCTCTATCATTTCCCAATTTTGGAGTACGGGAACACTTTTCGGTAAAATAGGGATCCCGCGTAGTCCAATTTAGGTACGGGAACAAAGCTAATATTTTACAAAATAAACCAAAAAATATTTTCTAAATCTAATTCGTAATAGATTTAAATAGAAGAAAATTTGAATGATTCAAAATATTTTTTAAGCTTGAATTGTAATATTGGTAGTAGATTCTTCAAGCAATTAATTCTTGTGAAGTTAAAGAATTTAAGTCTATGAATTAAATATGAAAGCTTTAAAGAAATTCCTGGGAAAATAAATTTAATTCGATTTTCAAAAGTGAATTAAACAATTAAACCTTATTTTGATTTTGTGAAATATTTAAAATTGTTTAAATTTTTAATTGGTTTTACACTATAATACTTTGTATTAATACCAAAAATATTTTCAAATGTATGTTGAAGACTTTAAATTTTTTAAATGTAATTGCATCTCTTAAAGCAAATTTCGGCACATTTTTTTACTTGTCGTCCACTCTGTTAAATTTTTTGTTTTTAATGATATTAATACAAAGTATTGTAGTGTAAAACCACCTTAACTAATCATAAATTTGATTTACAATGTTGTTTTATAGTACCGAATAGAAAAAAAATACATTCTTTATAAAAAATCATTGCTTTTTTCTTAAAGTTTAAATTTCCCGGGATTCCCGGGATTCCCGGGAATTCCCGGAAAATCAAATTTTTTATTCCCGTTTCCCGGGAAACAAAATATCACGGGAAACCCCAAACCCTAGTTAGAGCTCTAGTTAGATACATATATATAAATTTTTCATGTATTTTTTTTTTTTTTTTTTGGAAAGACCTATTAAATTGATCTCATAAGCGTTTAAACTAAAGGGTATTGCACTCCATATTTAATGAGTTAGTATCATGTATATGTACATATTATATATGTATATGTATTTCACATATACTACATATGTACATATAAATGTATAAAAACATAAATTATTTTCTGTTAATCTGTGACGAAAAGCGACATACTTAATTTAATTAATTTTTCATATTTCTCCTTTTTAAATATAAAATATTTGTATATTACTTTTAAATGCTTAAAGGTAAAATACAACTACTATAACTACAAACAGGAATATATATTTGTATAAATTTTTTATATGTTTTATGTATTTTTGATAACAAAGATTTCATAATACCGTAAAACAAAAAAAATTTAGATAAAAAAAATATTTAAATAAAATACTTTCAACACTTAGAAAAGTTTTTTTTTTTTTTTTGCTGCTACTATATACTACAACTGCTCTTGTTTAAATATTAAAGCTTAAGGGCATATTTGTTATTTTAAATGCAAAACAATGTTCGTTCAGAGATGGCCAACCAAGGGCTAGGGGAGGGGTTAGTAGTGTGAAGAACGAAAAGGAAAATTATGCAGACTGGCAAAAAAAAAATTTAAACAAAAGATTTAATAATTTAAAACAAAATATACATATTTTATATTTTGCTAAAAACAAATGTTACCACTTCAAGCAGAATGACAAACCAGAAAAAGAACAAAAAAATAAATAAAATGATAAAGAAATGTAACATTTTAATTTATGCTTTTGTTTTATTATATTCATCTTCATCTGTTTCTGTTGTTGGTTCATGTTTTGAGACACATACAACATGTGTGACTTTAAAATTATATATTTATGAAATTAGGATGGTATGTAAGTGTATGTGTGTCAGTTATAACTGTTTTAACTTAAAGTTACACAATAAAAAGGAGAAATGTATGCTTAAGGAACTCATGAAAAATTTTGTTTATTTTTATTGTGTTCAGTTTTTATTAGAAAAATAAAAATGTTATGTTGGTTGTTTTTATAACCAACACCAAAGCTGATTTACACATACACACATAAACATACAACATATAAATATGAGATACATATTTATATAGTTTAATATATAGATATGAGTAAATATAACTTTTTTTGCTGAATCTATTTACATTAATAAATATTTGGAACTACTGCTTTATTTAATATTTGGCATAAATATTTTATTGTCAATAAATAATAGTACCAGCTTTATCTTACAATTGTACAAATGTATTGGGAATACAAAAATATACCTTAAAGACAGTAACTAAAGTACATAAAATATGTTTAGTAATAGTTATGCTATTTTTGGTTACCAATTTTAGAATTTTCTAGTCTGAAACGTTTATTATTCATTTAAATTTTGTTACGTATTAGAGAAAAGATAAACTAATAATTATTTTTATAGTTTATATTTTTCCGTTTCTAATTTTTTATTTGAACGTTTCTATTTGTAATTTGTAATTTTGGATTTTTGATTTTTTTCAATTTGCCGACTTTTTAATTTTACGATATTTTAAATTTGGCGGTTTTCACCTCGCTTCGGCAATTGTTTTTACTTAAAATTAAAGAAAAATAAAATGAGCTTATCTTTAATATAATTAATTTTACATAACAATGCACAGTGTGGCAGAATCAAAATTTTTTGGAAATAGCAGAGAAGTGTAAAATTCAAGTGCGAAGCTATGGGCCTTAAAATGGGGTACCTCATCGCTTGGCAAAATTTAGTCCCTTATCCGATTTTAAATATTTTTACATCTTCCTTAAGATCCTCAATAAGACCTTTGCTTGCGTATGATATTTATCTCTTAGAGTTTTCAAGTTACTTGCACTTGAAATTTAAATTTTAAAATCTTGATCCAGTTTTTTTATTATATATTCAAATGTATGTATTTGAAATAAGAAAAAAAGTTTGAAAAGCTGTGAGAATTTTCTATGTCAGATATACCTTTTTCCAAATATAAAATTGTACGATCTTCTGCTACGCCCATGTGAAATTTTATATTAATCTATCCGGCCGATTATAAGTATATTTTTATTTCCAAGAAATTTCAATTCTGCCACTGTGTGCAATGTGCGTTTGTGAAAAATAAAAACGAACGGTATAAAACATTTTTTGTTTTGGAACTTAAATTGTATAATTTTCCTACTTTGTTTTTTATTATGCATAAGAATCAAAACAAATAATTAACCAAGCAATTCAAAATACTAAACTCTTTTATATTTTATATCAAAGAATACTAAGAAAAGAAGGCTTGTCAAAAAAACCTAACTCTGTTGTCAAAAAAAAAACCTAACTTTAACTTTGTATTAGTACTGAAACCACTTTCACCACACATCATAATCATACATAGTTGCACAAAAGAGTATTTACAAATTATTAAATATAATTCATCACAATTATATTCGCAGATTTTTATCTTTTGATGCGGGTAACATCCACAAATAGTAATATAATTAAATTTTTTTGCTTTTTGTTGATGAAAATGAAAATAATTTAAAATTATTTTAAAATCTGTTTTATTTTTAATACCAAAAGTAGCAACATTGTTCGTTCAATTTAAATTTCAACATAAAAAAACGGAATGTCAAAAATAAAATAAAAAAATATTTTTTCAGTTTGTGGAAAATATTCATGTAATGGGAGTGAAAATACAATAAACGTGTGTGAAAAAATAATAAAAATATAGTGTGTTAGTGGAAAAAAGTGTCGCGTGTGTAATTTTCCTTAAATTTTAAGGAAAATATTTGTTTATTTTGTGTTGTTTCTCTCTCTCACAAGTGTGTTGAATTCACACAGAACTTGTATGTGAAGAGAGAGAAATGTTGTTGTTGTAGGAAAGAGTACTATTTTCCATTCTTAGTATTCTTTGTTTTATATATTGATCCTCTCTTACAGCTCTCTCAATTAAAAATGGAAAAACTCTAACTGACTGTTAAATCATAAGAACTTACAAGAAATATGTTGGCCTATAAATTGTATAGATTTGTGAAAGTGTTTTTATTTTTTTAGTTCTGGAAATTGGCATATGATTTTAGGAATGGTTGCAGCCACTAGTATTTAACCCAGTTGAGGCGGTTTGTATAACAAAGTGATCGTGTAAACCTTAAGTTTGTGTATTAAGTGTAAACCAGATGTAGTTTTTGATTTGGGGGTTAAATAGTAATAACTTATTTTTTGCAATTAAAAAGTATTCGGTTTGCCTAAAGGAAAATAAACCAAAATTGTTGAAAGCAAATGTTATAATATTTTTTCAGTTAATATTTATAAGGAAACTATTGTATATTTTCTGATAAAATATTTTTTTCAATTACATAAAATTTTTGTACCAACTTACTTTTATTAAATTTGACTATTTTTTAATAATTTTTCTTGCCAAATCATTTACATGTTGGCGCTGGTTTTTATTATTTTCAAGATTATTTGGATTTAATAAACACATTTTAAATGTAATGGATGCATTTCATTGTACCTGAATGTTATTAAGATAAAATGAAATCGCATTTTTTTGGAGTTTCTTTTATGTGCGATTGAAAAAAATTTTATATTTTAAAAAATTGTTTTCCATATAAAAGCAACAAAAGAATTATATATGCCGAATATCAAAAACTCTCAACATTGGCAGACGCTACAGAAAATGGGGAAACAGGACAACAGTTTTGTTTCTGTTTACTTTGTACGGATGTTGTTACTTAAAAATGTTGCTTTCTTGTTGGCATAAGTTTAAGTTTAAAGTTTTTTTTTTTTTGGAATATCCGTTCTGTTGTGTACATAAACTTTTATATATGTACATATGTATAAGTATGTGTAGTGTTGTATATGTATGAAAATATTTATGTATTTTTCATTGCTGCTTTTTTATAGGATTTTTTTTTGTTTGTTTGTAAAAAGTCATTTGCTTTTGATGTTGTTTCATTTGCATTTTCACTTGGTGTTGTTGTTATATTTTCATTTTTTTTTTTTATTTTATATATTTACTGTTATTCCACCCTAAAGGTATGTTAAAGTGAAATATGTTCAAGAAAAACTGTTTGAATTTCAGTCTCTCTTCTCTTACTTCTGTGTATGTGAGAGATTTTTCATGTTTTTCAGTGTTGTTGCTGTTGTTGAACATACCTTTTTTCATTTTTTGTTGTTGATTTTTTTTTTTTTTTTTTTTGAGAGAAAACAATGTGACAACAAACAAATAATGGCACATTTAAATTTATGTAGATTTTTTATATAAAAAAGTAAAAATATAAAAGAAAAATAAAAATTTATATAAAAAATAAATACTTTAAAGTTTTTCACTTTATTATGATGAAAATAAAATTTAATTTACATATAAAATGAATTGTTTTTTAAGCAAGAAGATAAAAAAAAAAAAAACATTTTATTTGTGAATATTTCTTTTTTGCTTAAGTCAGCAGAAAATAAATAATTTTCTTTAATTTACAAAAAAAAAAAAAAAAAAATTTCGCAGACGTTATAAAAAGTGAATGTATATTTATTTGAGAACCTCGTAGCACATGAATAATGAAAGTAATTTATTAACATTAAACACTCATACGCTGTGAAGGTTAAATTAATTTCTTAATTTTGTTGTTTTGTGTGTGTTTATATTTGGGAGTAGTAGTTTAAAAAATTTATTATTAAGCTTTCCCCTAGTAAAAACATGTTAAAAATTTGTTTGGCTTGATTTTGGTTTGGTTTTTATTTATATCCCAAAGCTTATGTAGACAATTTTAATTATTTTTTAAAAATCTAAATGTTAAAACTACT
This sequence comes from Protophormia terraenovae, assembly GCA_951394005.1. Lineage (NCBI taxonomy): Eukaryota > Metazoa > Arthropoda > Insecta > Diptera > Calliphoridae > Protophormia > Protophormia terraenovae. The sequence goes on from OX596073.1 coordinate 2,795,445, forward strand.
TAGTTATAAAATTATTGTTAGATATAACAAACTTTTAATACAACTTTAATATTTTTTTATTTTAAACACTCAACTTCCTTTTATTTTACAATTAAATTGACTTCCATAGATTTTAGTATTTTGGGAAATTTTATAAAAGTTTTACTAATTGTTTTCAACAAAACAATAAAATAAATAAAACTAAAACTAACTAACAAAAAAACATCAAAAGTTATCTGTGGTCAACCAATTAAATATGTGTATAATGGCACTTTCCGCAGAAACATTCATCTAAATTCTATTTATACAGATTGTTTTCTGGTTTTCACTTTTGTTTAGCTGTTATTGTTATTGTTTTCCATGAAAACATTCACATAAACCACGTCTCGACTGTGATATAAATACATATTCATATTCTACACACATACCTGTCTTTACACATATGTGTGTATATTAGTGTGGACCTCAAAATGAAAGATATATAGTTTGCCCAGATGAAATGAAATTTTAATTTATTTTAAGATACTTTTTGTCAAAAGTATCGTCTTTGTTTTATATAGCGAAATGGATTAAAATAAAAATTTCGATTTTTGGATTTTTTTCTTTCAAGTTTCTGCCAAAGGAAATATTTTGTTTCTAAGAAAATTAAAAGAATCATTTAATGCCGTAAATGAAATTTAAAGCTAAAAATGCGCACAAAAGAATACAATTGCATACAATAAAGTTCGAAAAAATTAAACCAATGGATAAATCTTTTTTAAATTTAATATTTTCTGAAATTCCTTCATTATTGTTTTCGGTACATTTTTAATTGAACGGGTCGATATTTTTTAAACTCTATTTTATATTTTACTCAGCTTTAAATATATATATATTTTTTAATATTTTTTACTATAACGCTATTCATTTGAAATGAACTGGGTATTGGACTGTTTTGTGGATTGGCCTCGTTTTGTACATAACATCACCATTTGTTTGATATCAGTTTGTTATAATGATGAGAAGCGAGTAAAGACCAGAAAAACTAGCTTTTATTTTTTTCTAATAGGAAGGAATATTTTCTGTCATTGCTTATTTGTGTGCAATTCCCTGTTAAATTTTTTTCCCCGCACGTACAATGACTTGGCAGACCAAAAATTTGTCCGCCAATTATATTTTTTACACGATAATTGTGCACACTGATTCTGATTTTGTTAAGTAGAAATTTGTGACCGATTATAGCCAAAAGGCTAGGTTATAGACTGTTATTCAAAAGTAAAATAAAAAAATAAATAATTTGACTCAAATTCTCGCGATAACTCGCTATATGTAATTAAGGAGGTTGCACTATATATTGGAATATTATTCGGAAACGACTTGTTTGATTTGATTAAAAAAATATCAACAAATTCTAATTAAAACTTTATTTTAGTTATTCTTACATTATTTTTTAATACGCTCAACAGTTATGATATATTAAGCCTATTTTTTAAAAAAAACTAAAATTTCCTAAAATATGTCCAAATTTTTTTTTTTTTTTTTTTAATGATAAAAAGTTATTTACGACAAAAATATAAATTTTGTATTCTTTATTTATAAATATAAATTTGTTGCAAATAAAACAAGCTATATTTCATTTCAATCAATGCATAGATTTTTAATTTTTATTCTCAAATTAACGAAGATACTAAATTAGAAATTATGTAGAAATAACAAGCGTGAATGTTATATTCGGCTCGGCCGAATCTATATACCCACCATCAACTTTTTAAAATTGCGTTATATGGGAGGTGGGCGGCAAAGTGGGCGGACGACGCCCATTTTTTGTTTCCGAGTTTACATTGGTCCTTGAACTATTTGAACACAATTTCACCTATATGGGAGGTGTGCGGTAAAGTGGGCGGACCACAACCATTTTTGGTTTCCGAGTTTATATCGGCCCCCAAACTATATATACTAAATTTCGTTTTCGTACATGCTTTTGTTGAAGAAATATCGGCAGAAAAGTATAAAACGGACAACCTGTGTTTCTAGTTTTTAGCCCATAACTTGTTTGTTTATTAACCGATTTTTTCAATCCCAAACAAACCTTATATAAGACAAATATTTGTGCCAAATTTCGTCGCCCTATGGTGCCCCGTTCGGACATAGCTAGATCGACTCAGAATCTAACCAGGACCCAGAAAATATATACTTTGTGGGGTCTTAAATAATTCCTTCGACATGTTACACACGGAATGACAAAATCAATATACCCCCATCTTTTTGATGGTGAGTTTAAAAAATGAAGAAAATATTTTGTGATTTTTATTCGTTTGTGCTGAATTTTGTAACGCAAAGAACAAAGATATCTAAAATTAATCATGAATTATGTCAATTGGTTCAGAATCACTTTTTAAGTCTGAAAACTAGTTATGTGCGGTTCACTATTTTACCTAGCCCTCATACAAATTTCCTCCCAGAATCACCTTAAAATGCATAAATAACAAAATGTAATACATAAGTATATTTCAAAGAAATTTTCACTACGCTTATTATAAGTTTCGGTCCACAATTGATCACGCGTCTCATATTAGACGTTTCCTCGAATTTTGACGCATATTCACAAAGGTTTAGGGTATCATATGGTCAGTTGAGACTGACTATTCATTCTTACTTGTTTTTTTTTCTTTTTCATTTCACATAAAGTTAAAGTCAGGGCGAAACTTTTGCGAAATGATATCTAAGCAGAAGTCAATTTTCATTTCTTCTGGAACATCGATACCTTTAATTTTGGGATCCCCCTAATGTATACATATCTGTATAAGTAATATATTTATGTACAATATATTGTATGCGTGTGTTGTTTGTAGTGTTTACATTGTTCTTCAATTTATTGTACGTGCACATAAACAACAAGTTACCTGGGTAAAGTAATGTGAATTGTAACAATAACAACCATCAAACGAGAGTAAAATGTATTTATCTGCAAATGTTTAGCACATGTGACAGTAGTAGTAATAAATAAACATTCGAAGACAGTTATGAAAGTTTTAAACAAATTTAAAATATTTTTTGTTATAAAATTCAACTACAAATTCAAATTCAATACAACTTCAAGATTTACATTTTTTCCCTCTCGATTTTATCAATAGCTTTATGTTTGTAGCTAAACCGATTTCAGATAAAATATGAAAATATAAAAATATAATAGTTTATTTAATGAGTTGACAAGTAAATTTTACTCAGGTGATTCAGGAAATATGTTTATTTCGATTTTATTAGTGACTAATGCTGGTCTTATTATTATTATTTTTTAATACATTGTTAAATTTTACGTCCTTTCGTACCACCCTCGTATACTTTCTTACATACATGACAAAACATTCAAATATCTAAAATGAATAACAACAGTAACTGGGCATTAAGTATCATACTTACCCACATGTGAAATTAAATACATTTTATTTTCTTTGTATGCGTCTACACATACAACTTTTTCATTTTAAGAGTACTTCTGTTTTCTTTTTGATTCTGTTTACTATTTGTTTTTACTCGTACTGAAGTTCTAATGCTGCACTGCAGTAACTTTCCGGTTTTTAATTTTTGTGTGTATTTTACTGTTAAATGTTTTTATTCTTCCACATGGTGTGGCTGTTAGAGGAACGAGACAAAACTATGTACATGTACAATTACAAAAACTTTTTCAAACAAAAAATTGACTTTGTTATCCTTGCTCTTAACACATAAACAAGTTGATATGGACATACAAACACACACGTACGTACTCATTCCATTACACAATGATGTTTTTTTCGCATAATAAAAAGGAAAAAGATCTATTTACACGAATAGAACAGAACAGATGAATATGAGTTTTTTGTATGTTGAATGCTGCATAGTAAATATTTTTGTTTATTTTTTTTTTTTTCTAAATATTTTTGTGTGTAAGTATGTTTGGTTAACTTTCATTTATTCCCTCTTAGACAGATAACAATAAGAAAAAAGCAAATTTTTCTTTTCTATATACAGTATGTCAAGAAAATGTTTTTACATTAAAAGAAAACATGAATTTGTCGAAGTTTGGCTTTAAAAAACTATATAATTTTTTGCTAATGTAAACATTTTTAATACGATTTTGTTAATTAATATATTTATTATTATATAACTCAAAGAAACTTAATATTTATTGATTTAAACTATTAGAAATGGAGCAAAAACTAAACAAACACAAAAATCTTAGTGTCAAGAAATTCTTTTTACATTTATAAAACTGCTTAAGAAAATCAAAAATTTTCGAAATTTTTAATTTAAAATGGTAACAGCTGGTATATATAACTGCTTGTGGAACCTTTTTCATCAAATAAAATTATTAATGAATGTCACAGTCAATTGGAATTTTGTATATTCCAACATTAGTGCGTTTTTTAGTTCATTATGGTCCTGTAATACCTTTTTGTCACTTTGTTCTTCAAATAAGGAGAAAAAAATGATGTGGGATGAAAGTTTGGACCTTATGCTGGTATATTGAAAGCTTTTTGTAAATAAATGTTGCTGTATTATCATTATTTGCTCATATATGCTTGGAGTCATTATTTTTCTCATGATTTGAATTTTAGTTTTCATCCTTCATAAACTCATATTTATTAACACTTTTTATTAAATGAGCTTTAAAAGTCTAGAAATGTTACTGCACACCTATAAATATAACACAAATAAAAATATACATACATATACATATGTATTTATTTTATTCAACTGTATTTGAATTGGGAAACACAGTGATTTGATGTGAAAGTTTGATTTTGATTGATGTTTATTTGAATTTAAAGTAGTCTTTAAAAAGTTTAAAACTCTTTGCTTTTATTTTAATATGTATATTATTAATAATATAACCGATTTTCCAACTATTTTGAATAAAATTGATCTGTATTTAACAATATCTTTTAAATACGAAAGTATGAATATTTATTATTTAATTTTCTAAATGCTTTGTAAAGGATTTTGAAGGTTTCCGGCGTATTCTAACCGTATTAAATTGTATTATTATATAGTATAAACATTCCTGTACAACATACAATTCGTTCCATAACTTTTTAAGCTTATCAACTTAAATCATTGGGAATGATTATAATTGCTGAATACTTTGTCCCCATAAGAGTGTTTCTTTCCATTTAGTTTTCTATCTGTAATTGTAATCCATCTGCGTTTTTTTCATTGTTTCTTGGAAGATAAAATTGATATACCCTTTCCGCGGCACTTTATTATAAGCCCTAGTGGATATATTCAAATTTTTCTTAATTTTTCTAGGTTTAACTCTGCCAAATATTTGAAGAAGATGGATATTAAGAGATATCAACTACAATATTACGGGAATTTTGGATCAATTTAATATTCTATTAAGTATATATCTTAATAAGGAATATATTTTACAATATCTTTAAAAATTTTTCCGAATTGGAGGTTATAAAAAACCCCAAATGGTTTTATGATCTGGAGTTTTTTCTCTTACTTAATATATAATTTATGGATTACTCGTAATATATATCATGGATTTGAACACATATTTTTGTACTATGTGGTTATAATTATCACACTGACAATTTGTTGGCAATAATACATCCCAAAGTTCAAAAATTGTTTCACATAGCGAAAAAAAAAAACGCAAATGTAAAAACATTTTCTTGACAGGTAGATTAGAGGGTATGTGTAGTTTTTGTTGTTGTATTTTCGTAATTACATTCATAATGAATTTTTTTCTGGTAAAACCCGTTAAAGAAATATACCTAAAACAAAATGTAACAAAAAAACTTGTAATGTTATAAATATTTGCAAATATTGTAAAATAAAGTTGAAAAAATATTTTTTTCTTCAATGTAAAAACATTTTCTTGACATACTGTAAATATGTTTGTTAGAAAAAAAAAAAAATAATAAAACATAATAATTCATATGCAATATGCTTTAGTATTACTTATGCTAGCATTGTACTGAGTCTGTATGTATAAAAGCTTATGTACTTGTCGCATTAGCTACATACATATGTGTGTGTATAATGTATAAGTGTGTTAGTTTATATTACATTTTTTTGTTGTTAATTTTTTTCAGATGACATTAGAGCAATCTTTTGTGTAGCTACTGTTTACTGTTGTTATTGTTATTTTAGTTGCTACAATCGTTTGTAATTCATATGAATAACATTTGTTTATTCGCTTATTACAAAAAAAAAATAAAAAAAATAAAAAAGTATGTTGTCGACGACAACAATTATATAAAAAATTTTTAATTATATTACGTTGCTGACATTTTGAAAGGGTTTTCATTGCATTGTCATTTAATGGCATGAAACGACGTGTACGATATCAATTTAACTTGATTTCTTTGGCTTTTCTGTGAGCAAAGATTAAAATTAATGAATTAATATTTTTTTTCATTTAACAGTGTTCTACATCATTGTTTAGGTAATAGAGATTGTAATGGCTATAAATTGATGACAGAGCACAACAAAGTGAAAAAAAGATAAAATTGAAATCTGCGGCATAGGATTTCTCTGTAAATGAATAAGTGTTCATGTAGTTTTAGGTCTTTAAGTCACTCTTTCAATTGACACAGGTTTTCGACATAAAAAGTTATATAGAAAATTTATGAAAATTTATGAGTTTGCTCATGATGTGAAATGTGAAAATCAGAAAAATATATATAATTTTACTATACTATAATACCATAAAATTATACTATATACTAAATTTTAAATGTTGAAATTTTTATTATTGAAAATGTGGGTATTTTCGGAATATTGCCTCGTGTGGCTGTCATAATTTTTTGCAAAACATTTAAGAACATATTGAACTATATAATTTAATTCATAGAAGTACCGAAATCAACAATAAATTTTTTTACAGGCTCAAAAATTTCAACTTTTTGACCACTGCTGGATATAGGGTGAAGGTTCAGAATCTTTCAAAATTACACTTACATGTTTTGTTTTTTAGAAAATGCCATAAAATATAAACTCTTTTAACAATTTTTTTTTTTTTTAATTAAATATATAAAGTTACTTTTTTGGCAAAAAATTGCAATTTTTGAGACCTGTTTTGAAATTTTTACATTGAAAATTATTTTCTTGTTTATGAATTGAGATAACAAAAACTTTTTTTTTATTAGCAAACACCGATTCTGCGGCAATGGCTTTCTCAGTCAATTCGGATACACGGTATTAATAAGTACAATGCCTCTAATCCACTTTTTTTAATTGACATATTGACTTTTCGCGATTTTTTAAGCATATCTCGAAAACTACTTGTACGATTTTGTTCAAAAAAATATCAAAAAATGTTAATTAAAAGTATCTTTAAGTCGTTTTTACATTACTTTTTAATACGGTCAATAGTTATGGAGATACATATTAAGCCCAACTTCCGAAAAAAAAAAATTAAATTTTATACAAAATTTCATGAAAAAAAAAAAAAATTCCAAATACCCAGCAAAAACTTTACTTACCCGGTAAGCCAATATATTGCATTGCTAAAAGACGGTAACTACTTATAATTCGGGTGAAAAACTCATGACATTTATATGGCGATGTCCACGAATTCATGGGTCCCCATTATTAAAGTACTTATTTTAAACAATCAAATAAGTAGTCAAATGCTACAAAACTACAAAATTGCTAAAAAAATTAAAAACATATATTTTAGTCAATTCATAAGTTTTAATTTTATTCAGAAATAAGTGAAAATACAAGTTTAATAGAAAATTAAAAAAATAAAAAAAAATAAAAAAATTATTTTGTAAATGAGTATTTTTACAAATTTGTAAATAAAATCAAAACATATGCATTGATTTTAATGAAACATATCTTGTTTTATTTGCACCAAATTTATCTTCATGATTAAAGAATAAAAATTTGAATTTTTAACACTTTCGAATTTTTATGATTTTTTGGAAAAACATTTTCTTGAATTTTTCTATAAAATTTAATTTTTTCTTATAAGATGGGCTTAATATCTTCATAACTGTTGTCCGTATTAAAAAGTAATTTAAAAACGACCTGAAAATAATTTTAATTAAAATTTTTTGAAATTTTTTTGAACAAAATCGTACAAGTAGTTTTCGAGATATGCTTCAATTTATAGTGCAACCTCCTTAATTTTAGAAATCGAATTTCGCCTCTATATGTTCCTCTATGGTCGATAATTTAATAACTTTTTTTTTCAAATTTATAATAAAATTATTTTGATTTAGAAAGCATTTCATAGTGGCGGATTTTTTATAGCTAAGTTTATACTAATGTATGGATAAATGCTATGGAAAAGTTAATTTTGTTGAAATAAATACGATGTTTTTACAATTATACTTTTTAATGCTTAAAAACCTTTCAAATGCTTTATATCTAATTAGCCATAATTTTATTAATTTTAATCCAATTAAAAATATATAAGTGTAAAATTGTTGAATTATTAAGATCTACATATTTAGTTTATTATGTCAACTATTAAGGGTTAAAATATTTTGTGAAAAATCCTTGGATAAGTTTGTGCAAAACTTAATATATTTTTAAATAACTTTAACCCTGCAAGGCTACACTTCGTCGAATCGATGACGCATTTTTCAGTAATGTCGTTTTTACTAAAAAGGCAATATTTTCAAAACTGAATTTTTGGTAGTAAAGCGGGCGTAAAAATAATTTTCTTGTTTTATTTCATTTAAGTACAAATTAAATAATTCAAAAACTTAAATTTTTCTAAATTTTAAATATTATATTGTGTACAAAAACGTGTTTAAGATCACCGTTGAAGTGTAGCCTTTTTGTAATAAAAATAAGTATAGCCTTCCAGGGTTAAAGTTTTTCCCATTTAATGCTTTTTGATAAAAAAAAAAAGAAAAAAAAAACTCTTCGCTTAAAAAATATTTTTTTTTTTTTTATTCAACTTTAACTACTTACTGTCTCGTTAATTACCATGTCCTTTTTATTTTCTCCTTTTTTTATTAAGGTTTCAACTTTTTTTCATATTTTTTTATATTGTCTTAAATAGTTAATAAAACTAGCTATTATTAACAAATTCTGCTATAAAATGTTCTAAGACTATATACTCCATAAGTCTCTAGCGTAAATCTTCATAAATAAATAGTGTCGGTCGTCTAAAGGCCAAAGGAGCAAAAGAAAGAAAGAAAAAAACGGAATTAAGGAGCAACTAAATGAATTTCTCATATGTTCATTTTATAGTCCCTTATGAATGACTAAACACATCACAGCCAGTACATTTATATTAATACAAACGCATATAAATAGTTTACTTATACTTAAATACATACACAAACACGTGCAATGACATATTTACATCTAAACAATAAGTAAACCAAGCGCAATGATTAAACTTTGCTCTTGGTAAAGGAACAAAAAAAAAAAAAAATAAGAAAATAAAAATTAATGTACAAAAATACAAATGAATTGTTTGATTTAAGCTTTGCACCATGGGATAAAAAATTCTTGGATTGGATAAAAAAAAAACTCTAAATTTAATTTCTTAATTAGGCATTGTGTTCCATAGTGCAGTGGTAAAAGTACTAGATAAATTGATATATCAATATATGTCAGTATGTTCTATGTACAATACTTATGTGTGGGCGTATATTTAGTTTAGTTTTTCTAAATACATACATAGAACACACATGCGTACGTAGTAAAAATGTTTGCTTAAATGAAATTTTTATCGAATTGGACTCTAGGGACATCCTTTATTTATAAAAAATCAACAACAACAAACATGACAGAAAAAAATTTAAAAGAAAATTGTAACAAAACAACAAAAATAACAAAACGAAAAAGACAACAACTTTAAAAGCAACTATACTTTAATAAAATAAAATAAAAAAAAAAAATATACATTACATTACATACACACAAATTTTGAGTACTATGTATGTACGATATATGATAAAGAAACAGGAAATTCTTATTTCGATAGTCTGCCAAATTTTAAGAATGAAAAAAAAAAAAATAATAAAAAATATTTTAAACCTACAAAAACACAACAAAGGAAATTAAAAACACTTTATTTAATTTAGTCAGACTTAAAACATTAAAATAGTATATTCTGTTATAATCCAATAAACATTGAGGAAGAACAAACTTGTTGTTATAGTGTCTAATCTATACGTAGAAATGTATGTAAGAATGTGTTTCAATTTTAAATACAAAATGAAATTTTCAATTAAGTGTAATGTTTAAGCTTGTGAGATACAATAAGATAAAAACTGTGTTGCTTTACAAAAAAATGTCTTTTAATTTAGAAAATGTATTTTTTTCTAAAGTTTTCCCTTGTTTATATATGTTGACGTCTTTATTTGACATTTGCCAAAGTTTAATGTATTCATGTACGTGTTTCACATATTAATCCTTCTTTAGACCACAATAACTGTAATAAGTGTCTGTGTATATATCTTTGAGGAATGTTATTTATGCAAAACATTTGAAATCAAAGTTAAAAAGAATATTTAAAAACATGTTTTTGATTAATTTAAGATTTTGCGTTTTGTTTTTGCTTTGTCTTATTCTTATTTTTTTTGCTTTTTAAGATAAATGTGAAGCTTCTTAACTACAAATTGGAGTTCTGTATTTGGTTATGCTGTAGCTTTTATACTCTTCACTTAGAACTTTCTTTTTATAGTAAATAATTTATATAATTAGTTACTATTACGATTAACTTAAGCAGAAGATTTTAAGAAGTCCATTTGAATATAGGTGAATTTGGAGTTCTTTTATTCAAATATTTTATTTTTGTTAATTAAATAAATTTAAGTAATAAATCTTTCCTCTGCTTCAGATTTAACTACACGTACAAAAAATTGCTGACTAATGAACAAATCTGGTAAGTATTACAAAATTTTTTTCGTTTTCTAGATTTTACAATTGCAACGAAATTTATAAAATGTATACAATTATTTAATCCGAAGAATTTTAATGATTGATTACCTTGAAAATACTAGGAATTAAAGTTATAATCAAATGTATTTCTACCCTACACGTGGGGTTCCTAACATGGTCTAAAATAATGTATAAATTCTTTTGTCTTTTATTGATGGAATAAGAGATCGAATAATCAAATGTGGTATTAAAATGTCTAATAAAGTCACTAAGTCTTGTGTGGATTTTGTGGTACTTGATAATATTTCCTGTGGAATAAAACTTTGATTGGGAGGCCTTATTATTATTATTATTATTTTTTAATTTAATCAATAGGGAGAGCCATCGCTTTTATTTTTATTTTTGCTTTAATTGAGACCACTTATTGTGAGTGGTTTAGTCGATATAAGGAGTGCGATCGAAAAAATCTTAATACACGTTTTGACTCATAACTTTTTTCCGAAGTAATATTTAAAAATTTGTTTGATCTAGTTATCATTTAAATTAAAATTGGTCCTACAAATAATAGCTCAAAGAATTAAATGTCCGCTTTCAAACTGTTTCCAATGTTATTAAACAATATCAGGAGAATTCGACCATTTATAGGAAACATGGTTCGGGAAGAAAAAAGGTCCACATGATATTGGGGAGACCAAGAAAATTTAAAGCATTTGAAACTCCAAACACATCTGGTAGAAAAGCATCCCGTTTAGCTCAGTGCTCTGACTATTTGGTGCGAAAAGTTAAAGCTAATGTAAAGTTAAGAGCATATAAAGTCCAAAAAGTTCCAGACTGGAATGCTGCAAACAATTTAGAAGCCAAGAATAGGACACAGAAATTAAAATCAAATTTCATACAAAAATACTCATGTTGTATAAAGAACGACGAAACTTATGTACTGGAAGATTTTTCGCACCTTCCGGGTCAACATTTTGATATTGCTGATGCTCAAGGAAATGCTGAAGATAAGTTTAGAACCGAAAAGCCAAAAAAATTTCCCAAAAAATTCGTAGTGAGGCAAGATTTTTGCAGTTGCGGCAAAAGAAGCAAGCCATTTGTTACAGTGGGATCTATAAATACATAAAAATACATCAAAGAATGTTTGAAAAAAAACTATTTTTCCTCTCATAAGAGAGCACAATGTGCCCATGTATTTTTGGCCTAATTTGGCATCATGTTACTAAGTAAGAAAGCTCTGGAGTGGTACAATAACATAGTTTTTGTACCAAGAGAGGTCAATCTTCTAAATTGTCCGGAGCTAAGACTAGTTAAAAGATATTGGACTTTTGTGAAAAGAGAATCGAAGAGGACAAAAGAGTTGTCCCAAAGTATCAAAGGTTCTGAAAGGAGATGGACAGACTATCAAATCTCTAATGGAAGGGTTATCAAAAAAGTCTACGAGTTCATAAGTATTGGACAGAAGTATAAAAGTTATACTTTTCTATGATCTGTGGTATATTATCAATTAAATAAAAAAACAATAAAAACTCTAAGATCAACCGTTTCCATGTTATTGAATTTTATATATGTTAAGATTTTTTCGATCGTACTCCTTAAAAGTGATGATTTCGATGTGTGAAACAATTTTGAAAATAAAGAATTGGTGGCTTTGATTGATCAAGACCACACGCTCTGAAAGCAAGAGATATCGATTATACCTACACCACCATATCATGATGTTAGTAACGCACAGAAAAAATCCCCAGACCTCCAACTTAAAGTATACCAATCGACTCAGAATCACTTTCTGTATTGATTTAATGATTTCCGTCCGTCCATCTGGTCGGCTGGCTGTCTGTCCATGTAAACCTTGTGAACAAAGTATAGGTCACAATTTTAAAGATATCTTGATGAAACTTGTCACAAATAATTATTATGGCACAAGGACGAAGCCTACTGAAATTAGTTATGAGTGGTCCATTATTTCACTTCCATAAATTCCATAAATTAAACAATATTTTAATACAAAAAATACAAAAAAAAGAAGTTTTTTATCATCAAGATCGGTCCATTATTGAACATAGCTCCTATATAAACCCCTCTTCCGAAAATCAATTTAACGTGCATAAATCCCATAAAAATGGTAGTAGGAATCACAGTGCCAAATTTTATGAGGTTCGGAGCATAATTTATAATTCTCATATATAACCCACTTTCGGGAATCACCCTAAAGCGCATAAATTCATATAAATGTTAGTATTAACGTAATATTCTGTATTTGTATATATGACCCCTTCCCGAATTTTGATGCACATACATTGTGTAGGGTATCATATGGTCGGGCTTGACCGACTATATCTTTCTATCTCGTTTTTAATTTTATTTTATGCTGATTTATTGTCACGAAGGATATCGTTCCTTCATAGAATTGTGTTAACTATTATGCGCTGCTAAAACAGGGAGAAATTAAAATGTTCCTTCCGACTATTTTTTTCAGAAAATACTTCTTGTGACTACTTTTTTTGTTCAATTCAGAATACCATAGATAATATAAGCTTCACTTCAGAATATTCAAAAGTTTTGGTTAATTAGTTTCTTGCCTTAAAAGTTTAAAAGCGGTTTTGAGATGTAGTTTTTAAATTGCCAGAAAGGAAAAGTTGAAAATTTCTATGGACAACAATTTCAACCTTTAGATTGAAATAAAAATAATTTTTTTTATTCAAGAAGCAATGGGAATTAATGCATATTATAATATTTTTTCCTGGCGACCCTGTAAATATTTTTCTTTTACTGAATTTACATAATAAATAAATCAAATATGTTTAGGGGTTATAATTGTTTAAAGCAAGGTGCCAAATTGTATGAGAATTGACCCATGAGTGCTCATTGCTCTCATAAAAGCTCAATTCACCTTAAAGAGAATAAATCTTATTTGCAGTTAATGTAAAATTCATATTATGTTTTATGGAAAAAATTACACTTATTGCAAGACCCACAACAAAATTTAAATATTTACCAAAAATAAAAAAAGGCCTTAAATAACTTTTTGCTAATTTAGAATATATATACACAGAAAAATGTCACCAATCATTAAAGTAATTCATTCAGTTAAATATTTTTTTTTTTTATATTTGTATCTCTCACCAAGAAGATCATATCAATTACTAATAACAGTAAAAAATTAAAAACCGAAAAATATTTCCAATTAAAAAATATATGAATTCAATAATTATTAAGTGATTACTTAAATATGTTTAAATAAATTTCTTCAATATATTTAAATTTGGATGTAAAATAAAACAATTGTGTTAATTGAAAATTTTAAGGTAAATTTTTTTCCGTGTATGTATTTTTTTGTTGTTTTGCTCTCAAAAAGATTTTTTTGATAATTTGAACTTTAGGCCTTTTTTTTTTAAAAAATCATTTATAATGTTCTTTAAATACCTTACCATATTTTATGAGATCATTTTTTTCAGCATTTCTTCCCGTTAAATTTTCTTGTGTTCTACGTTAATATGATATTCACACACAGTCATATAAATAGTCGTTAAAACGTACTCAATAAATGTCTTAATGTCTGTTGAATCTGGCACATACATGTACTTATCTCGATTTATGTTGTCTATATGTATGCATGTATGTATGTGTACAGGACTCAAATAATAAAGAAGACGAGGATGTTTCAAAAAACAGCTACTTGGCAGAAAAGTAAAAAAAAAATAAAATTAAATATATTTTAACTTAAACATACTTATATCTTTCTATGTTTGTATGTACTTGTGCTTAAGTACCAAAGTATCTATGAGTAGAAATTCAAACAAAAAAAGGAAAAACATAAAATTTTTATTTGTTTTTGTAGATATTGTTGTAGTTGTTGTAGCTATATTTGTATTTGGTAATGATGTGTGTAATACATTCTAATTACATTTTAATGGTTTTTGGCAGATTTTATATACTTACATAAATTTTTTTTTCGTTCCTTTTTTTTTTGTTTGGTATAGTTGTTTGTTTGTTTGTTAAAATATCATTATCGTCATTGACATCATCAACACATGTGTTGTTAAATATCAAAAGTTTAAACATGTCAGCCAGTCAGTCAGTTTGTTTGTTTTTCTGTTTGTATTTCGCAGTTGCGAAGAAAATTAAGCCAAAAAACCATAAGAAGGCTAAAATAAACAAAAACCCAGAAAAGTAGAGATAATACGAATAAATAAATAACCGAATGGAATGAATGGTTTATGTTTAAATAATGGGATTTTAAGTATTTATCAAAGAAATTAATGAGAACATTTAATAACTTCCTTTAAACAAATGATTGTTTGCGTATGTTTGCGTATACATACATAGGCCAAATAGATTTTGGTTAAATTAGTGTGTGAGTATTTAATTGTTGGTGTATGAGTATATATTTGTGTGTATGTGAATATATATATGTAGGTGTATGCGGTTTTTATATACTGTTGGTGTTGGTTTAATTTACGTTGTTTGTTTCTTTTTTGTTTTTATATTTTTGGTATAATTTTATTGCTGTTTAGGTTGCACTGTGGGTACAAATTTGTAAGGCTAATAGGTTTTTTTTTTTTTTTTTGTATAGAGTCTAATGGAGATATATTGTAAAACTTATTAACACATCTATACATATTATATAAATGTTTATAAGTGTATGTGGACTTTTAATAAAACATCTTTAAACGTAGTAGGGCAATTTTCAGATTATTTAATCATAGTTGGCCAAAAATCTACATTTCCATAGAATTTTTTGATTTTTAAAAGAATTTTTTTAGCTCTACTAAAAAAGTTGAAAATTTATGTTGTTTTGTCAAAAGTAAATCTTTATTAAAAAATATAAAATTTCCTTTATTTGATATTTTGAACTCTAGTAATATAAACTACTACGTTTTTTTCTTGATGCCAAAATTTAAATAAAAAAGAAATCTGTCTTAAAATCTGTTTTATTTGTAAGAATCAGTTATGTGTTAATATTTTACCAGCCAATGCTGCTTAAAGATTAAAATTATAATATTTTCTAATCGTTCCTTTTGTTGTCCAATTAAAGTCCTTTGGCTATTGTAGTCATATAATTTTTTGCTTCGTTAAACAATGCATGTGTGTGTATGTGTTTTATTTATTGTTTGTTTGTGTGTGTGTGTATTTAATGCTTTTTTTGTTTTATTTTATTTCCAAACCAATTCTCTTAATAACTTTTATGTTTTTATTTATTGTGTGTATTTTGTGAATATTATTTCCCTTTTGTGTTGTTGTATTGTTGCTATAGTTTGTTTCTGTTTTTTATTTTTTGTTTGTTATTTTATATAATTGTTGTTGGTTTTGTTTGCAAAATGGCCTTTAAAAAATAATGTGTAAATATGCAATATTTTTTACCCATATTATCTTATACACCAACACACTTTGGGCTTAAAATAACCAAAATAAAAGCATAAAGGAAATATGTGTGCGTGTGTATGTGTGTATATGTTTGTTGTAATATACATATAATAATAAATAAAGAAAAACTTAAGATGATTTGGTCATGGCTAAGTAAATTGGATTAAAACGTTTTTCTTTGTTTCTTTAGTAGTTGCTGTTATTGTTTTTCTTTTTAAAAAGGATAAACGATTATTTGGTTCTTTTGTTGATTTGTAAGGGTTGGGTTAGTCAGGTCTTATAAAAACAAACAACATAAACCCAAAAACAAACAAAAAAATCTCCAATAAGCAAACAAATTTTATATTTTCCAATAACATTTATTAAAGCAGACCAAAAGTGAGGAGGTCATCATTATTATAGATAAATACATTTTGATTTTTGTTTATTTTCCTTACTCGTTTTGAAAGAAACTGGGAGTGTAGACAGAAATTCAAAAAGATAGCAATTGGTTTCAATGACATTTTTTTGCTGATAGCATTTAGTAGTTTTGTTTTTTGTGTCTTTTATATGAAACATTTAATTGCCACAAAGTGTAGAAATAGTCTTTTTTTCTTATATCAAACTAAACTGACTGACAAATAAAAGATTTGTATGATTTTAACCAACCTTAAAATAATAAAAGAAAAGATATTTAGGTATGTATAGTATACTCAATTGCTATTATATTTATAATGTTATTAACAATAAAAGCAAAATATGTTGAACTAACTTGACTTGTAATGGCTCTTTTAAAAAGCTTTTAACAAAAGCAGAATATCTTTAGTTTAAATGGCTATATCTAACCTACTATTGGATTAAACATATATTATAGTTTAAATCAATAGCTTTGCGTGTTTATTGATCCCTAACTATAAGATTTACTGATTATTATTTGACATCTATAAATTTTGCAAATAATCTTGAATATAAAGAATTTCTAAATTTAAAAACATGTTAATTTTTTTTTACATTCAGCTTGTTTTCTTCAACAACATTTTAACTATCCCAACATGTGGCTTTTGTTGAAGAAAATTTTAATCCTTGTTTATATAAAATTTTATTTTAATATACAAGACATGTTTGCATCTTGCTGGCTATATTTTTCATGTGAACTTTTGAAGTAGCAGTAATTTTGAAATGTTCGTCTTTTCTCAATTTTATACATTTTTAGTTGCAGACGACTTTAACCAACATTTGCTGTTTAGTTTCAACAACTTTTTGAATTTTTTTTTGTAACGTTTGTTGTGTGTTTTAGTTTCGTTTTTGTTTTTTAAAGAGTGTTTAAAACATTCTTGTTGAAATCTGTTTGTAACGGTCATTTGTTTAGTTATTTTCTTTTTATTTTTTCCTCATTTTTTTTCTGAGAAATTTTAAATGGAATGAAAAATGTTTTCTTTTAAAGTAGGGGGAAATGAGAAGTGTTATAAATGGCATTGTAAGTAGCCAGCATAAAGTACATGACCTTACTTAAGGGCTAAAAAAAACCCAAAAATAATATAAATGAATAATGTTTTCAATCAATTTAATTTTATAAATTTTTAAAATCTCAATTAAGCTTAAATAATGGCTCATAAAACTAAAAGAATTAAAAAGATTTAATATACTTTAAACATCTTTAAGTACAATAAAAGAAATACTTTTAAATACCTACCAATTTAAATGTATAATTTTAAAAAGACTGACTAAAGAAAACACTTTCAAATTGTTTTAGTTATTCAAAATAGATTGTAAAATTTGTCTGCAGTCAATTATAATTATATTAATTTCTATTTAATAATATTCACTCATGATTGCCTAAAATGAATACCAAACACTTGTTTATATAGAATAAAACAAATACGTTTACTTGATATTTAATTAAAAATAATATTAATATTGCTTATACGTACGCATAATGAAGGATACGTATTTTGTAATTATCTTTAAAATGCCTATATTAATTAAAGTAAAAATATTATTTCATAAGTATAATAATATTGTATAAATCATAAATGTATATACATTTTTAGTTTATTTGTTAGCAGCAAGATGTGAAAAATAAATTGAACATATAATTAATTTTTAAGGATTGTTGAAGGTTTCTAAACTGAATTTACAAAATTATGTCAATTTCAGCATTAATTTAATTTGCAAGTATTGCAAAGATATACAAATACATACAAATATATTATAAATATTTATTTTTTAAAGCAATTTAAATACAAAATTAATTATTGCTATCGAATCACTAAAATAATATTAAAAATGGCATGTCTTTCAAATAAAATTTATGTGTCAGATTTAATTTGTGAATAAATAAATTAAACAAAACAAGACAATTTAAATAAATCTAACTAAATATTTCATAAAATAATATAAATCGGTAGTAATTACCAAAAAAAAATAAATAAAAGAAGTTAAGAAAATTACAGTACGAAAAATATATTTTATGTTCGTACGTTCGGTTATACATTGAGATGATATCAAAACAATATTTTAATTTTTATATTTGATTTTTGTATTGATCGGAAAGTAAAAAAAAAAAATATATATTTTTTTGAATTTTCAGGTTTTTTCTTTAGAGAATTCTGATGACCCACCTCCGTCCGTCTGTTTGTTAATATTTGCAAATATTCCAATTCAAAATCGTTTATTTATGAACTCAATTAAGATACTGACTTCAAATTTTCATTTTTTCGATAGATAATTTTGTCCTAAACTAATTACAAAAAATATAATAAAATCTATTAAAAATAGTTTGCATATGTATGACCAAGATCTTCAAAAATTGAGATTATTTAAATTTCAATTTGATATAACTCGAAAAATATATAAGATAAATAATATATTCAAGCATGTTTTTCCAAATACCTTATGAGAAGTTTCAAGGTAATATAAAAATCTTTGAAATCGAGTAAGGAACAATAATTCGCTAGTGGTTGAATGCTTTCTACATAACTAGTACATAACCGAAATGTATGTAGAATAATCTTTCAAACCTTAAAATTTTTCTCTATACATATGTGAAATTTAATTTTTTTTTTTTTTTTAAAGCAAAGCAAAAATTTTGAGAGCTATGGGGTTAAAAAAAAAAATAATAATTTCTAAAATCGGGCTATATTTGCGCACGATTTGTTTACACTATTAAAGTAGACAATATGTAAAATTTTTCAGAAAAAACATCTTGTAACACTTTAAGTTGCATTCCATTAAAAGTTAAAAATTAGTGCATTTTAGAATTATTTTTTAAAAAATAACAAAAATATTTGGACAAAATATAATTCATGAATACTTGAAGAATTTATGCACTTAAATACTTGTGGTTGATGGTTCCGTTTTAAATTTTTATTAAAAACTTTTTTTATTTAAAGAAATACACCGAAATTTTGATTAAAATCTAATTTTTTACTCTTTTTCCAAAATGTAACAAACATTTTTAAGAACCTAACTTGATGATTTTTATTGCTATCGATACATAGTTTTTAGCTATCGTATTATTAATCCGTACTCAACTTTATTACGAAAATTTTAATTTTAAAAATTCAAGGACTATTGTAGCTGTCATATATCCTTTTTACTGAAAACGTTATAAAACTGCTAAAACGACTCATAATATAAAATAATTTTTGAATAGACTTGCAATTGACAACGCTCTTATCCGTACCAAATTTTGGTGAATTTGGACAAATAACATACAAATTATGGAAAAATATATATATTTTAATAATATAAATATTAAGGAATACTAGACTATATGTGTTATAAATAACGTGACCAGAGGGTTTTTGCCAAAAACCGGGACCCGAACGATTCTGAACAAAATTTTATGAAAAAAGCGGGATTTTGAAAAATTACTAAAAAAAAGAGGGATTTTCTTTCTATATCTTATTTACAAATCCAAATCATCTATCCTCGCAAGCTCTTGGTTTGCGACCCACTTGGGACGATAAAAATTGAGAAATACCCACCGAAATTTTGGAGCAACAAATTAATTTAATATATCGCTACAAACTGAAGCATTAAAAATTATAATTTTAAATTGTTTCTCGAAATGTTTTCCAAAAAAATCATAGTTGAATTTCAAGTTTGAATTCAAATTTGGATAGATAAAAGAAAAGTTAAACTTTTTAATTTGATAGCAAGAGTTTTTCTTAAATAATTCTTAAGCTCGTTAAAAACTAACATTCAGTGAAAACAAAAAGTTAAAATAAAATCATTAATGCATGGTTTTCGTTAGCACTAACTTTAAGTAAATTTAATCGAAAAAATGTTTATTGTTATTTTTTTAACTTTCAGTTATTACAAAAATAAAATAAAAAATCTATCCAATTCTAAACAAATGCACATCGTTTATATAGTTCAAACTACTTGAGATTAAAGTTCTGGTAAAAAATTTTTTACTGCAGTGTAATAGTAAACGCTTCATTTAAGTTTTTTGAAAAAATAATTTCGATTTATCCAGCGATAAAGCAAACGCTAACAAATTTTTAGCTGAAAAAAAAAAAAAAAAATAAAAAAAATTTAAGTGAACGTGCAAACTTTTTTAAATAGATGTTAAAATTTTTTTTCATTAGGTATACTTTGTTTCAAAAATGATTTATTTTTTTTAAATTTTTCAAAAGGTTATTCGAAAATGGAACAAAATTAAATTTTTAGTCAATTTATTTTGAAGGAAGTCTGAAAACAAAGTGATATTAGTATAACAAAATATATGTAGATAGCTCTGGCCAAAAAAGTAGCCTGTCAGTAGAGAAATTAAAAAAAAATTTTTAACAGAAGATATGTTAAAAAATGTGTAAATATTTTTTCCGTATTCAGCTTAAATGTACAAACGTAAGTCCGGATTCCTGTACGTTATCCGGATATTAAATTAAACAAAAACTTAGACGGAAAAGGAAAATAAAAAACAATTTTATTTATTTTCTTTTCATTTTTTACTTCAAACATTTTTCAATTTTGTTTATGAAATTCATATAAATTTTTATAAAATAAGTTAATAATTTTTGTGAGAAAATTAAAAGAACAAAAAATCCGGAGAGAATTTAAAATAAAATTTGTTTTCAAATCGACCGCACCGGACCGGGCTTGTTGTGTTTATACATTAACAATGCGTATCGATTGGGAGGTCTTCCTACATCGAAGTCGTCAAAAAATACACACAGAGTACATTCAAGATCAGTCAGTAGAGAAGAGATCATCGTAATAAAAAGTTTAAAACTTTTAATTGTCAAAAAAGGTTTAAAAAATGTTATAAAATTTTCAGTGGAAAAAATATTTGTTGTTACACTTAAATATTTGTAAGAATGTTACACACAGAAAAGAGATTTGTTGGAATTCGGTCCCTGGTATAAATTATTAATATAATCAAGTGAAATTTCAGTGCATTTATTAAAATGTTATAAGAGTAATAGTTTTTTCTTGTTTAGAATAAGAAATATATAATTTGAGTTGAATTACGGTTCTTACAACTGAAAAATCTATATATTGAAAAGGTTTATGTCTCCACTTTAACTTACATAAATGATTTGGAAACAACAATCGAATTTAATTCAGCATTTCGTGTTTAAATACCAAGTATTGGTAGCAATAATCGAAAATTTTATTATTACAATTATTTTACTGTATTGAGTTCCCAATAAAAAAATGTCATTTGAAAATAAAATACAAATTTTATGATTAATAAAATTAACTAAAATGCATACATAACTCCGAAATAAAAAAAAAACTAAATTTCCTCATAGAACCATTTGATGATTAAAGATAGTTGGAAAGATAGATGAATTCAAATTCACTCAAACATGGAAGAAAACCATGGAATCTTAAATTTGCAAACAAGTAAAAATAATAATTTTTTTTTATATGTATAGCAAATAATAACAATGTTCTTTAAACCCTATCTGTGAAATAGGTTGTGGTCTTATTGAAAGAAAGTCATACTGGTCTTCAGCCTTAAGCATCATAACGAATAAATATCCTTATGTATGAGAAAACTGGTTGATGTTTTGGTATACGTTTCAATTTCTATTTTGGTGTCAATCTGAAAATAGATGTAACGTGGCAATTCGGGAAGAGAAAATAATGAAGGATGTATTTCTATTATCTGTTTAGTTGATATTTTATTTGAAAATATATTACTTTGATGTCTTTAATAAAACAAAAAGTAAAATGAAAAACAAAATTTTATGAATATAAAAATGAAAAGAAAATAAAAGAATAATATTAATTATGCCAATTGATTCATTTAGTTCTATGCACTGAATCGATTTTTTAAAACAGTTGTACGTACCATTAATTCAGCAATAAAATAGTGTTTGTAACCGAATTCGAGATAGTACTTGTAGCCGACAAAATTCGATTGGCAAAAAATTCGGTTGCCACAACAAATCTGTTTTCTCTGTGTATAGAAAATATAAATAAGGAAATAGAATAAGTAACTCATTATAAAAAGCGGGAAAAATATTTTAGGCGGGATCGAAGATGAAAAAGCGGGACGTCTGGTCACGTTAGTTATAAATAATATTTACTACTCATACGCACGGTTGTACATGAAAGTAATACAAATATTTCTGACAAAGTTATATTAGAGTGCAAAATGTTTTTAAATGTTTTTTCCTCTTTGTCAATTTTATGTTTTTAACACAAAATAAAGTCATAAGTATATAAAATTTATGAAAATATTTAAATTTTGATAGAAATTAAGTACTTATGTTTTATTTTGTTAAAACTTGTATTATGTTGAACTTAACTACATAAATAAAAAAATGTTGAAAGAAATTTAAAAATGCATTTAAATTTATTTTTTTAATTGTTCACTTCTAAAATATTTTAATAAAACATTTACTACTCTACTAGCATGATTATCCTTTCTAAAAATATGGGACATATATTTTTAAAAAGCTTATATTATTAGCTATAAGAAAAATGTAAAATTTCTTAAAATTATTACTTTTGTATTTTTGCCAATGAAACGAATCACTGTGTGAAGTGCATTAGTTTGAAATTTGATTTATTTTTTAAATGTTAAAGATTTATTCTAATAATTTATACATTTATTTAATAATATTACGCATTTATGAACTTTTAAATTCAATATAAACAAATTATTTGAAATGAGCAAATATAAACTATATTAGAAATCAAATACATTCATATGTGTAAATATGCCATAGTTTATTTATTTCTAATAAATGTAAATAACAGAATATTTGATTTAATTAAAAAAATATGTATACTATAGTGAAATTTAGTTCAACTACAAACATATAAATTATAATTGTATTTTTTTAAGTTATTTTTACATATATTTATTGTCATATATAATTTAAATATTTTGAGTGGATATTTTTAATAAATAAATCCTTTGCTGGCCAATATTTATCAATTAAATAATTTTGCTCTTTTTTTATATAAAAAAAAACTGACAATTACACACTCATCACATACCAGATTTAACCATTTTAATTTGAAACAAAAATATATAAAAACAAATTACAACTAATAGTTTAAATAAAAAAAAAAATAAATAAAAATTAAAAATTCATTAGTTTGCATAAATAAAATATTTGCCAAATCATTAATATTTTTATTGTTGTAATAACATGACAGGCAAACAATTTTTCATAAGAAATTCATATATATAAAATTATAAAACAAAAAATCATGATGATAAAATGCTACACCACAAAATTATAATAAACACACACAAAAACAATAACATTTTTTTTTAAAACTAAACGGCTTTAGCATTATAAAGTCATTAAAAATAATTTATTTTTTCTTCTATTTTTGATGACTATGACGAAAGTGTAATAATAAATGATATAAAATGAAGTATGTATCATTGTGTTGGTAGAAAGTGAGTGTTATTTAAAAGATATTTTTAATGACAAATTAAATTTCAAGACAAGTAAAAAAGTTTTTGTTTATATTCAAAGTAAGTGCAAAAATAATTTGTAAAACAGATATTTTTTTTTTGCTGTGCAAATTTATTTATAAAATATTTATTTTTTTTTTTAAATTTCAAGTTTGATATAATTTTTTAAAATGGTTTTCTTTAAAACCATACATTATTTTTAATAATAATAATTTAGTTAATGGTTTTAAATGTTGTTTTGTTTGAAACAAAACACGATAAAACGGTTAAAAATTAAAAAAGTTATAAACCGTTTTCTAAAATTGTTCATACAAGCTTGAGACAAAATACTTTTTATATCCTATGTGTTTGTGCAGAAATTATAACGTAGAAAAAAAATTTTCGGACCCCCATCTTAAGTATACCATTCGACTTAGAATCATTTTCTGAGTCGATTTAACGATGTCCGTCCGTCCGTCTGGTAGGCTGGCTGGCTGGCTGTGCATGTAAAGCTTATAAATAGGAATATTTTCATAAAATTTGGCATAAATAAGTATAAATCTGTATGCCAAGAAGATCGTGAAGATCGGTCCATAATTAACCATAGCTCCCATATAAGACCCAATTTCAGGAATGACCCAAAAGTGCATAAATACATGTGAATATTAGTATCGATGTAATTTTCTGTATTGGTATGTTTTATTGTATACTTAATACAATAATTGTTGAGATTCAAGATCAGGCCAACAAAATTAAAATTTGCTGTGCTTTCTAATGAGGGAAAGAAAACCTTTCCGAGAACTCTCATTTTCGTACATTTCTCTGTCAAATATGTCATTTGTTATGAATAAAGTGCTTTTTTCCCAGCCAGACCAAAAACTTGTTTGACAAGTTTTATTTATTTACATGATATTTATCTGCTACATTTTCCACAACATCTGTGATATGGAATTCCTGACCATGATGTTATAAAAAGTACGACAGTAAGTACTTTTTACTATTGGCCTTTAGACTCATTATCATTTTTGAAAAAAATTATCTCAATAACTTTCATCCTCTCCTTTGTCTTCATATTTTTTTCTGTTGTTCCTATTTTTTACTTTGTAGGTATACCATTTTGAAATTTATTTGATAAAAGATGTTTTGCAATTTAATAATTGAGGCGTATTTCATCCATTTCCCTTAAAATATGTATTACTTTGTCTACGATATTACAGTCTGTAAATCAACTTTTACTTCAGTATTCAGGGTTCTTTTCGATCATTAAATATTTGTATTTTTTATGACTCAAAAAAATGCATTTCCCTTCTCACCTGCACTCCTAGAATTTGTTTTGTATGGCCAACTTGTATTTTAACTATAAGTTTGAGTTATGTATTTGAATGAATTTTGTTAAATTTTAATTTTAGGAAAAACTAATTAGGCCAGTACAATTTAGCACACAGTTACTGAGAGTAACAACAAATATAAACCAGTTATCGGTGCTAACGTTCTTTTACGTACACGAAAATTATAAGCCTTAAAGCGTGCAGGGATTTTTTGTGCGCAGTCTTTATGTTGGTTTAGTGTAGCTGAGCTTGAAAAAAGCAAACGTAGTAATTGTAAAAAAAAAAAAAAAAAAAAATCAGCGGATACAACTGCCACAATGCAAATTGCAAAAGTCAAGTGGAGCGTATTTCCGTAAGTCAAACCCTGTGTATATGTATTCAGTCATTTGCATTAAGTGCTTAACAAGCCTATTGTAACGGTAAACAGACATACACGTATATGCACACACATACACACACGAAGACGCCCACATTTGAATATAAAAAAATATATATATGACGTATCTACCCAGCAAACATTTAAACTATATTATGGTTGCTAATCATGCACACGTTACAAAAACTAAATAAGTATTACTATTGTACCAGTGTTGCCAGAAACATTTTGTCTCATGTCACCAAAACCGAAGCTCAAAATCCCAAAAAATCTCCAATTTTGTCCCCAAAATTTTTTAATATAAAATTATGTATAATATTTTTTAAAAGAAATGTTTTTAAAATTTTCTATAAATAAATAATAAACATCAAAATATTTTATAAAGAGAAATTTACCGAAAAAAGAAATTTTATCAAATACTCTCAATAAAATAAAATTTATCAATAGATTCATATAAAAAGAAAATTTTTCAAAAAGGACATTTAATGAAAATGTTCTATAACAAGAACAGTTATCAAAATTGAATGAAAGAAAATTTATCGAAAATTTTGTACAAAAGAAATTTTTCTATACATCGAAAACTGAAACCCATGATGAAATAAGTTGAATGGATTGTTTCATAAATAATTGTTTTGGTAGTTTTTGTTTGATTTTCGAAAAAAATTAATTAAAAATGGTTTACTATTTATGTGGAAAAGTCGACGAAATTAATGTAGTTTTACATTTTTAAACTGAATGAAGCAAAAAACTACAATTTTTTCTTTGGTGTAAACGGCATATAAATTATAAAATAATTTAATACATTCTATACATAGAAATCGATCCAAATTTGTTCACAAAATAAAAATAAAAAATAAAAATCCACATTTTTTATAAATAGAGAATTCATTGAAAATTGTCTTTAAAAAGAAAATTAGCAAAACATTTTTATAAATAGGATATTTAACAAAACAATTTTACATATATAATTTATCGGAATGATCCACAAAATTTAGAACTAATCGAAATTTTCCTTTAAAAATTAAATTTATAGAAAATTGTCTATAAATTGAATAAATGTATTTTTTAACGAAAATCCCCAAGTCCCACCCCACGAAAATCTGTCCCAAATGAAAGTTTAAATCTCCAATTCGGAGACAAATCCCCTCATCTGGCAACACTGTATTATACAGGGTAGAAGGGGAGCTGTAAATTCTGTATTTTTAAAACAGTTAACGATATCAGTAATTTTTTTAATAATAAAATCTTAAATGTATTGGCTTGAATTTAACCCTGCACAGTGGGGTCAAACGAACATTTTTTGGTAATAAACCTGTATCTCCCAAACTCCTGCTCGGATCAAATTAAAATGTATAGAAGTGTTGTAAAGGAGGACCTAAGCCTTGAGAAAAATCATCTCGTAGTTGCCCTGTGATAACACGAAATAAACTACAGGGTGTCAAAATTGACTATCTCGAGTATGTAAAAGTTTAAAAAAAATTTTAACTTCTACAAATTAAGTCCGATTTTAAAGATTTTTGTATTTCTGTAAAGTGCTTAGCAAGATAAAAAAATAAGTTTACTTGTTACTAAATTATCTTTTACAGTTAAAAAGATATTTACGCTTGAATTTTTGATTTTTTACCTCAACTTTCCTTCGTTTTTCGGGAATAAGTCCTGAGGTGTATGAGGTAAAAATTTTTTAAAAATATTCTGTAATTTTTTTTATATATTCCAAAATAATATGCTGAAAAAATTTTTGGATTATCTTAATTCGTCTAGATGTGAAAAATATTCAAATTCAGCACTCTGAAGTATGAAAAATGACAATTTTTAACAAAAATATAGTTCAATTCTTTAACTTTTTTCTCAAAGTTCCGTTAATAAAAAATTTTT
Source organism: Protophormia terraenovae (assembly GCA_951394005.1). Taxonomy (NCBI): domain Eukaryota; kingdom Metazoa; phylum Arthropoda; class Insecta; order Diptera; family Calliphoridae; genus Protophormia; species Protophormia terraenovae. The sequence continues at coordinate 2,823,043 of OX596073.1, forward strand.
TTCTTTATATATTTCAAAAGACAAGACTTCATAAATGGTTAATATAGAAATTTTTAACTGATTTAGGCTTGCACCCTAAATCAGCGTTGGTCGAAAATTGTGAATTTTACAAAAAAGTTAAATTTGTATCTTCAATAAAAATAATGTCACGCGAGGTTTATATATGTAATATATAGGTAAAGTTATATGTGCCTCTATGGCAAATGCTCCCTCTTCTACACGACTTATATAAAATATCTTTGGTATAAATTTGAGGACTTTAAAATTTTTTAAATTTTAATGAAGAAACATTTACTTTTAACAAAATATAATTTTAAAATAATTTAGCGACATTTCCGTTATAAAAAATGTTAACAGGGTAAAATTGTAGTAGAGGATTTAAAATAAAAACAACAATAACAATGAACGTTAGTTCGAAAAATAAATAATAGGAAGAATAAAGGAAAAAATAAACTGAAAAAGATTTTGTTTAACTTTGTGTGAAAAAAAAGAAAAAAACAATCATTGTAATAAATAATTTTTCAAAAGAATTACGAATTTAAGTTGATAATAATAGGAATGAAATGAAAAGCACAAAAACAAAATATAACAAAACAAAATGAAACAAACCTAAGAACAGTTTATGTTTTTAAACTCTCATATCTTTGTTTGAATTATGACCATTTAATGGTAATAAGTAAGAAAACGGATGTGAAGCAGGTTACCAAAGTAGGAGGAATACTTAAGTCCTTAAAAAGTTTCGTATTTTGTTATCCTTTTGGGCTGTTATTAACAAAATGTTTATTTTCTTTTGCATTTTCATTTTGTTTTCTGAGCTATTAGCATAAACTAATTTATCATTTTAATGCGGTAAAAAATTGTTGTTATTTCTCCAAATGATCTGTGCACGTAATAACATTAAAATTTATATACATACATTTCTTGTGAACTAAAAAACAAACAAAATATTTCTCCTTTTCCTAGTTAATTATTTTTAATTTACTGCTTAATGGGTTTATTTTATTTAAATGTGTACGATTTATTGGTTAACAATTGTAGAACAAAATCAAATCAATCATTAAAGGATAATGGGATAAAAAGAAGTAAATATATTTCTGGAACGAGAAAATTTATAATAATATTAGCAGTATACCCGCTACTTCGTTAGTGTAGATTCTTTTTACGAAAAACCATACTATATTATAAACTAAAATTGTGTTAAGTTTTTATTTTAAACCTATAAATTTTTGAACAATATTTCTAATAGCATAAACACAGTGCGCTTCGCTACCCCATTGTATTGAAATAAAATAAAAGCATCGAAACAAAATTCTAAAACAGACAGACTAACAAACAAACACAGAATCACTTTTATATAGATAGCATTTAACCCAATCATGCAGTACTCCTACATAGATCAGTTAAAAACCTGATACCCTTTTTATTTAGAAATACCAAAAATTAAGAAACCCGTAAAATTCAACTATGATTCCTATCACCCGTGGGAACAATTGTAATATTGGTGTTCTGTTAGCATTCAGAGAAAAAAAAAGTACCACAAAATCCCCTCTTGTGAACTCTCACTCATGTTTCTAGGTTTAATATAATAAAAAATGTATTATTTAAGTTGAACAAAATTTAATTTCCCGATTTTATCCCCTTTTTGGTACATTTTTTATTCCTCCTAGATGTAACAAAGATTGCATTCCAATGAATTTCTAATTTGTACTGGGATCTAATGTAAAAATATTCATATGTATGTGTCAGTAAAAAAAATATAAAAAAATATTTTGTGAAAAAAGTACCAAAATTAGGTACGATTTTTACCCCTTAAACTTTCGAATTTCCAAAAAGTATCAAACTAGTATTCACTAAATTTCGATAAGGTACTAATTTGATGCATATTTTATTTCTATACTTACTAAATTATATGATAGATAATAATCCAAAAGAGTACCAAATTAATGTTTTTAACCATTTTCTCCCTAAAAGAGCCGAATTTCAAAAAAATGCCATACACCTACCCTATTATTTTTTAAATGAATAACGATATCTATTCAACTTTTTTTGTATCTTTATTTGTTTAGGAGATATAAGGTTACTAATTTTACTCGTTTTTACCCTTTTTTACCCCCTAAACATTCGAATTGCCAAAAATACCATCTTAGTGGATCTATTCGGTAGGAGGCCAATCTGCAATACATATTTCATATTTCTAGCTTTTACCGTTTGGACTGTGCGATGGTGAATCACCAAATAAGTCAGTCTGTCAATCACTGAGACGTTACTCTTTTATATACATATATAGAATATAGATATAGATTTACATCTTGTTTCTTGATATTGAACAAAAGTTAGTCGAATATTCGTTTCGGTAATTTTTTTTTTTTTTAATGAAAGAGTTTTAAATTTATTTGTTGGTTTCAATACAATTTGTCAAAATGAATTATGCAGTCACTTTATTTTCACATCTTATTAAATTAATAAAAATAACTTAATTGATTTTCTATTGTAGTTTCACATCTTAAAGAAAACATGATATGCTCTAGAAAAAATATTTTGGAAATTGTTGAAAAATCAAAACCACTGTCTTTAAAAAAATTATTTAAATATTATATCCCAATAAACATCGATTCAAACCTTATAAATTTGTTGGAAAATTTCCTTTAATAAATAGCATAAATATCAAATTAAATTCAAATTTAAAAAATATGGGTTATGAAATAAACAAGACATTTTCAAAAATTTCCAGTTAAATTATAATGTTAGGTTTTTATAAAATTTTCAAATAATTGTAAAGTGTAAAGATAAGTTTTTTTATACTTTATTTATTTTGTATTTTTTCTATTGTTTATGAGAAAATATTCAAATGTTTTTCATATTTAAAAAAGCTTTCAGTTTTTTTTTTTTTCATAAAAAAGTTTTAAACTTAGACATGTTTGTTCAAAAAATAAAATATTATACATACATTATAGAAAGAAAATATTTGTACGCATTTGTGCCGCAATAAAATGGACAAAATTAGCTATTAAGGTCCATGAAATATGATGAAGAATATGCTCAAAATGATGAATGCAAAATTTCCTTTTCAGCTATTATAAAAAATATATCATTATATAATTTATTCATACAAAATTTCAGTTTTAAAAATAGTTTAGAAAAAACTTTGTTCCATGTTTAACTCAAGCGTATTTTAAAATTTGTAAAAAACGTTTTAAAAATATTTGAGAAACATTTGTTTGTTAAAGATACTTCCAGCTTAGTTTTAAATTATGAAAACGTTTGACAAATACAATTGTTATATTAGAACCCTTTTGTTGGAGAAAGGCATAGTTTTGTATTTGAAATAATATGAATTTAAAGCCTATTCTCACAGCTAATGTTTGAAATTTAAACTTGCTTTCAAATGAATAAATATGAAATTTCAAAGGTTTTTGCTTATTGGGATTATTCCAATTTAAAGTTTTTCTAAATTTAACAAATGTATTTAGTTTCTTTTTTTTTTGTCTGCCATAATAAGTATGTGCGCATTTGGGAATATTTTAAAATTAAATGACATCCTTTTAATTTTTTAAAATATTATTTTTTTTTTTTCTACAAAAAAGGTGTTGTTGGCCATTTTGTCTACTTCCTCAAGATAAAAAACACCTCAAATTTACTCAGTTTAGCTGTGTTTGATTTCATTTCTTGTCTCTTTGCATGCCTTTTAGTTGGATTCCCTTCTAATTCACTCACTTGTTTTGTGTAAATATGTGTGTGTGTTTCTTTTCCTTTATAAATGACTGCAATTTGAGTTGTCATTTTTCTTTATTACACCTTCTCTTCACATAAAACACAGCTGCAAATGAAGAAAAAGAAAAAAAGAAAAAATAATAAAAAGTCGTCTGTCTGTCCGTCCGTCCGTCGTAGCTTGTGTTGCTTGAAACGGAAATGATGTTGTCACCAGTAAAAGAAGTTTCATTTCCGTTTAGAAATTGTTTGTAGTTGTTTTTCGTTTTCCCTGCTCTACCTTTTACTTTTACTGTGAACATTCAAACAAACTAAAACTAACAAAATATACAAGTTTAAGAATTTATTTTACATTGTAAAGACTATTTAGTATTATTTCCATTAAATACATGTTTGTAAGTATGGTTATTTAGTTTTACTGCCACTAGTTTATTGTAGTTGCATTTTATGTTATTCTATTCCTTTACTCTCTTAATTTTTTTGGTTTAATTTTTGCGCATAATAAAATCGTTGAGCTTTTGGATTTTTGTTTTATTGCAAAAACGTGCGTTGTTTATAAAACGGAAGTTCTCAAGTACTTATATATTGTATATGTATATATATCTGTGTGTAGGTTTTTATGTCAAAGCATACCAAATGCCTTTTTAACAAATTTCATTTACTTTTTTTTTGTTTGTTTGTAGTGGTTACATGACAAAAGCGGATATAACACTCATGTGACTTTAAGCTGTGAGTAATCTACCAGATTACAAAAAGCTTAATATTAAATGTTCTAATGTCATCATACACAGCCAAAGATATTAATTTAATGGCTCTGAAGAGATTAATTAAAATATACCAAAGATTTTTTGGTAACATTTCTGTGATTACATTTAGTTTGTTTATTAATAAATGCATTAGCAGTTCGGTAATCACGTATTCTATTGCCTCATTTTGAAAATAATTAGCTTAATTAACATGAAAAATTAAAATCGTGTTATTTATAAAATTAACTAGGTCACGAATTGTTTGAGAAAATTTTAACTGCTTAGAATATTTAATATTATACATTTAATGTAATTTAAAATTTAATTATATTATATTTATTTTTGCTTGAAAATAGTTTTAAATACTGAGGTAGGAATTAATTTTCAGATTCAGAAAATATTTGTAGTATTTAAATCAAATATTATTTCACTACTTATTATTTTTATTACTTCTTATTTCACTACTTATTAATGTATATTTATGAGCTATAATATTATTATAATAATTAAATCATTAAATGTTCACTGAACAAAATGCTTAAAACCTTGTATTTTTCTCTAAAAATTTTATATACTAAGCTTAATGTAAAATTGTTTCCAGTTCATTTCAGTTTTTAACAAAGCTGTTAATATTCCTAATTAACTCTACTATTTTCTTATTTAAAAAAGTTTTTTGTAATGCGTCTACCCTTTCTAACCTTTTTATAATTCAATAAAGAAAATTTAAAAGAAAAGTATCAAAAGTTAAGTAAACAAAAAGCCTTAATTATCTATTCTTTTTCAATACATCTTATTTACTTAAATAAACAAAAGACTAAAGATTAAAAAGCCAGTCAGACTTTTTAAATAACACAGTACAACAAAATTTGTTTTTATAATTCCAAAGCAAAATGAAAGTGTACCAGTAGATTAACAAACCTCCAAAAGGGGTTTTAAAACTTTGTTGCAAGTCCGATGTTATAGCTTCTTTTCATTATTTGGCAACATTATTATACCCTTCACCACAGGTGTAAAGGGTATATATATGTTTGTCATTCCGTTTGTAATTTCTACAATATTCGTCTAAGACCCCAAAAAGTATATATATTCTGGATCCTTATTGATAGGGATGTCCGTCTGACCATCTGTCCGTCTGTCTGTTGAAATCAGTTTTTAGAAAGCCCCAGTTATCGGATATATATGTTTTATATATCAAATTGTTAGAAATATTCCTTAAAAAATCGCTATTAAAAATGAGCAAAATCGGTTGATAAATAACTGAGATATCGGCAAAAAAACCGAAGATACTCCCGAAAAATCGTGTTTGCTGTCGGCTTTTCTCGGCTCCTATAAAATATAGCGATTTCGTTTTTGCACGAAAAATTCAAAACTTTTTTTTTTTTTTTTTTTTTTTTTTTTGTGAAAAAAAATCGGTCCACTATATAAGCTACGGCTTTCGCGTTTAAACGGGTTAATCATAAATATTTTTATAAAATTTCAATTTTTTACAGAAAGTTAATTTGTTCATAAACAACGGAGTTATGGACCAAAAACTAAAAAAAAATTTTAATAAGTAAATACACAGAAAAATTTTTATATTAAACATACGTATGTATGTATGTTTAATACATACATACATACATACATACATACATACATACATACATACATACATACATACATACATACATACATACATACATACATAAACACATACATACAAGTTATTTAAAGAAATCCTTGACAGAAGTACTGTTCCAAAATATTCGAAGATTAATTGTCCATAAAATCGAAAATCGAACTAACTTGTAAAAACTCTTTGAATATTTTATTTTTCTTCATTTATATAAAATTTGTCGGCTAGTGCAATGGGTTCCTTAAAAAAAAAACAAATTTTGCTTGGAAAGGGATATGTAACCATTAATTTAACATTTTTTTGTTAACTATAATACTTTTTCTAAAGAGTGTAATTTAATTATTTTCCTTTAAGTGGATCTGAATTTGTTATGTATGTACATTAGAGCGGTCCCAAAAGTATCGACGTTCCTAGCTGAATTAAAAATTTACTTCATTCTAAGATGCTGTTTTTCCAATTTTTCGGACTAATAAGTCCAAAATTTTGCAATATTTCCCAAAAAATTTGAATATTTCGATTATTTTCACGTAAATAGTAAAAAATATGACCAAAATAATACAATATAATCCTCTAGAAGTTATACCGAAATGATTTTATCCGTTCTTTAAGATTCGATTCATATACAAATGCTTTTATATGAGAAGGAATTTAATATCAAAATACGCGTATTTTTATAAGCTTTTTAATGATATATATGATATTTTATATATTTTTCTTAACGAAAAAACGAAATAAATTAAGTTTAAGTGAAATACTCACTTATTTGGATCTTGTTCTAAATTTATATTACGTAATTAAATGCCTTTTCTAAAGGCTTTTCTTGTGATGCTAAATTTTCATTTCTTTGGCAGAAATATGAAAAATATACGAAAAACCCGAAAAAATTACTTTTATTCATTTCAATTCTGCTCACAAAAAGGATAATGTCAAGAGGAAAATTTTGAGAAACAGTATCTTACAATGAGCTGGGAAAATTTATATCTTATTTTCCTTCCATATGAACGGGACTAACCTAATGTACATTAATTTGTATGTATGTTTTTCCTCTTAGAAAAAAAAATGTCGATACTGTTAATAATGTAATATTTAACACTTTTTTCGGGCATTGTTCTTCTTTTCACTAAAATATGTGTAGAAAGGATCTTTTATTATATTCCTTGTTTCCTTTTTTGGAAATCTGTCTGTGTGTGCTTAAGAGTCAAAATGTTATTGTATTAAATTTAATTAAATTTTTCTTTGTATGGTTTATTTGTTCATCTTTCTGCTAAAGGTTTGTGCAACTATGAAACATTTTTGTTACAAATAAAAGTAAAATGTTGAAAAAGAAAATAAATTTAGTAAATTAAGTGGATAATTATTTTCTTTCTAATATCGGTATATATTTCATGATGTAAAAAGTGACAACGAAAAAATCTCAACATAGAGTTTTGATTTTTTTCTTTAATTGATATTATATTACAAATCATAGAAAAATATAACTTTTATAGTTCTAATCACTACTTATGAACTCGTAGACCTTTTTTTGTAACCCTTCCATTAGAGATTTGATAGTTATTTCTGTCACTTTTTTGGAATAGTTTGCCCATCTCTTTTTAAAATCTTTGATATTTTAGGACACCTTTTTTAGGCTCCTTAGTTCTTCTTTAACAAAAGCCCAATATTTTTTCACTGGTCTTTGATCCGGACATTTTGGAGGATTGACCTCTCTTGGTACAAAAACTATGTTATGGTTTTGGTACCACTCCTGAGCTTTCTTACCGTAGTGACATGATGCCAAATTGAGCCAAAAATGTGTGGACACATCGTGCTCTTCTATGAAAGGAAAAAGCCTTTTTTGCTAACATTATTAAATGTATATTTCGGTATTTATATAGCCCACTGTAAAAAATGACTTGCATCTTTTGCCGCAACTGCATAAAGCTTATCATAACAGGAATTTTTTTGGACATCTTGTATCCTTTTGGGTCCAAAATTTCATTTTATCATTTCTTCGAGTATTATCAACATAAAAATATTGACCCGGAGGCTACGAAAAATCTGCCAGTATATACGGTTCGTCATTTGTATGAAATTAGGAATTTTTTTGCAGCATTCCTATCTGGAACTTTTTAGACTTTGTATGCACCAAATAGTCAGAACACTGAGCTAACCGGACTGTTTTTCTGACAGATGTGTTTGGAGCTCATTTTAATATGCCTTTAATTTTCTTGGTCTTTCCAATATCATGTGAACCTTTTTTCTTCCCGAATCAGGTTAACTATCAATGTAAGATTCTGAGTCGATGTCTTTCCGTCGTCTTTCCGTCGATTCGTCTGCCAGTTGAAAGCAGGATAGGGCACGGAGGGGACCCCCTTGAAGGACGAAATTTTACTAAAATATTTATGTAATTTAGTACAGTTTAAATAATAGTAGAAAAAAAAAATTTATTAAATATTAAGAAAAAATGTATGTTAAAGGAAATTATTTAAAGCAAAATACTGAATATTTTTATTTGTTCACAATTATTGCCCTAAATATTTATTTTAATAAATACAATTTATTTATTCAAACAATTTATTTTTACAAGATGTTTATGACAAACAGGCTTACACAACAATATTTCTGTCAAAAAGAAATTGTTTTTTTAAGTATTTTTTTTTTTTTTGTACGTTTTTGTGCAAAATTTTATTTCTTTTCTTGTTAATACATACTAGAATATATATATACATACATACTAACTTGAATAATTTATCATTCTACACATGATTTGATGACAAATTTTATCAAAAAAGGAAAAACTGAAAAAAAAAACCAAACAACAATTTAACTAATGACCTCAATTTTCAATTGAGTTTGTCAAAATATTCACAAAAATTTTCTAATGGGTATGTATGAGTATATAGATATGCATGAGTATAACTATGTATGTGTTTAAGTATAAAAGTTTTTAAAGCCATATTTTTACTACCACATACATACATGTGCATGTGCAATAACAATTTAGTAAACACACGAGCAAAACTAATTGTTTTTCTAACATGGCCTTTTCACTATTGTTATTTATTTTTTCCTAACTATATATGTATGTGTATATGATTTTGGTTTATGTATATTTTTATATGATTAATGACTGACATGACGTTTGTAACGAATCATAAAAACATAAACAACTATTTATAATAATAACAACAACAACATAAAAAAAATAAAACAAAAAAGATGGTTATAGTGATAATGTTGCTAATGATGACGATAATGATGAATATGCCAACATATGCCACTAAAATTACCATTTAATAAACCTATACATACATACCTACACTCTTAAAGACCTATAAACAGTATTTATGTATGTGTTTTATTATTTGTATTTATTTTTTTTATATACATACATATATTAGTAGGTCTAAACAATAACAACAGCTGTTATTATTTATAGAAAAGTTTGGTTTATTTCTAATTGCTTTTAATTTTGGTAATAAAAATTTAAAATTTTATATAAAGAAAAGTTTTTAATGGTCAAAATTATTTAATTTCCTTTTTTTGGAGGAAATTAAAAAAAGTTGTTAATAGTTTAACTAAAATTATATACTTATCTTGTTTAAACTATAGTTTAAATTTATACAATGTTATATAACGTTTAAAAAACACTTGTTTACCTCACAAAACTTTTACAAATTTAATTTTACAATAGAACTTCTAACTAAATAATATATTTTCAAACATATCTTTATATTTTATTCAATTGTTATCTCTTATTCTATTCTTTCATCTTATATAAACTAAATATGTATTAACAATATTTTATTGCATGAATACAGGCTGGCAGCCAGGTTTTAACAGGTGTATTTATTTATTTTGTAGATAATAATATTCTAGATTAAGTATGTGTTTATATTGTCAATAGTACAATACAATTTATACACGTACATACATTTAGACTTGTATGAGTAAGACGTATACAAAAGTGAAATGTTAACAAACATGACATAATAAAATATATAAAATGTCATTGTATGGCAATAATAATAGAATTTTATACTTATAATATGGTTATGATTTTATTATTATAACATCATCGTTTGGTCATATAATACATCATATATAGTGAGATGAAAAAAAGAACAAGTACACACAGCGCAAACTAAATTGACAGTGGATCTGTTAAAGAGAATTATTAAAAAAAATGATAAGATAATTTTTAGAGAGACACTTTAGTTCATTGACAATAAGCCAGCATTTAGGGAATGATACTTATTAAGGCTAAGAATTGCATTGTTACATAAAAATTAAAAATTTTGAATTCGTGTTTTTTAAACTCCATTAGCAGCAACTTCTTAATTAATTTCTTTTATTTGATTATTGATATTTACTCTTTGAACGAAGCAACAATTTAAAGTAACATTTGAAACCTATATTCATAAATATAACTTTCAATTCACTAATTCCCAGAACTTTGATTTCAAAACAACTTTATTTATTTACTCATATTTCAAAACAGTTTAATATTTTGTTTGTATTATTTAATGCCACTGTTTTCTATTGTGTCTGTCATTCACGTATACAAATCTATGTATATGAATGTATAGAGATGACTACAAAGTATTTTCTGTCTATGTGAATGTAAGTTACTATGTACCTACATATACCTGCATTAATAATAAATAGATTATGACCATATTTTGTTCCCCCTTTTTACCACATTTATGAAGAGACTATAAATTTCATTTATATTCAAATCTAGGAAAATTATGTTCCTACTAACACACACTCTATATAGAAAATTAAATTCCTTTTGCAATTCACGATTATGGTTAAATGTCAGAAAAGTGACAGCCGTTAGTTAGGTGGGGAATAAAAGGAATTCAATGAAAGAAGGGTAAATACAAAATCATTTATTTGATGTTGCAAGTGTAAGTTTTGTATATATATATTTTTTTTGTAAAGTTTAAGTGAACGTATGCAAGCACAAAAAGAGAGAAAAAAAAGTCGTTTTTTTGTATTTGAAGTTAATATGATGTGGCATGAAATGTTAATGCAACTACTTGCTGCTGTTGATGAGGAAGAGGATAATGATGTTTCTAGTTGTTTAGTAATCTAAATTGTTTCTAGTTCACTTTCATCATCATCATCAGCAACACCAGCCATTCATAGATTCTTTCAACCTTAAAGGCATCAGGATGTATAAAAGGAAATTCATACTAACCCCAATTTCCTATTTTGTTTACAGTAAATATATGTTGATACATCTTCAACATACATACATATTCAAATGTACTAAAGTATCGTTGTATTGATATTTAAAATAAATATTTACTCTCTCATACATATAAATGTCATCATGTCTATGATCTAAATATGTACAGATGTGTATTTAAGAGTATGTACTAATGAATGTACGTGTATTTATTTGCTTTCAAAAGATTTAATTTAAAATTTTCTTGTTATGAAACTGTGAAATTTTATTTTCAATTAATGTATTGTTTGTATTCTATAAACATTTTTGCAATTAAATCTATTTATTTATGTAATCAATATATTTTAAAAATATGATAAAAATGAACCATTCAATTTGTTTTTAAATTTAATGTTCGAAGATGTTTTGGTTTTATTGACAAGATAAGATTTGAAATTTAATACCTTTTTTAATTGAAAATAAATTTATAAAGACAAATAAAATTTAATCAAAATTATTTTTGAGATAAAGTTTAAATATAAATTTAAAGAAAATAAATAACGCTATTTTGACTTTAGCCGCATATTTTGTAATTTAAATGGCATATTTTATTTTAATAGTAACATTATTTTTTTTACTGTTTTTCATATCCATACCTGCTCTAAATAATAGGTACACCTAAGTTCGCTTTATGTAAGGAATAAAAACCCACGTTTTCGTTAAAGAAAAGCTGAACAAGTCATAAATTATATTGGATTAGGCGATAATTTCATATTTACATTACTATGTAAGCAATTTTTAACTAACTTAGAATTATGGTTGAGGCCATTATCTTGCTCAAATAACCGAAGTAAATGGCATTTCTCTACGGTATACGGAAGCATAATAAGTTCTAATATATTCTTGTACCCATATGCATTTATTGTATTTATAAATGCGTTAAATAGGACCAACACAATTCAATTACAAGAATTTCCAAACATTTGAATTTTAACCTCAATATTAAACAGTGATCTTTGTGAATTTAACGTAGATTTTTTTTCTTTAGGGCGGCTGACGTTTTAACAGAAAATAATATATCTTTCCATTTTATCAGCGTTCACATTTGGACTAAAGTAAATGTATTTTAACAAGTTTTAACAGTATCTTGAAATTATGTATACGCATTGACTTTTCTGGCAATTTTTTTCGAAAATTTGTTTTGCACAAGACGAAGCCAAACTGTTTGCGGACATACTTCATTCAAAATTGTAACGGATATAGCATTCAAAGAAATGAAGTAGTCAATGAAATTTTTCTGTTATTTTATAATTAAATTGTAATATATTACATTCAGGTATTTGTTTCATATTTTGTTACAAATGTTTGTTTGCTGGATCCTTGTTATGATCGTTATATAAAATGATGTTTTATGAAAATTCTTTATAATTCAAATGGAAACAAAACTCATTTTAATACAAGTGTTTAATCGAAATCGACCTGAGAAAATAAAAAAAAATTAACATTTATTAAAAATTTTATTTAACGTAACAAACTATTTTTGCACCATTTATTAAGTACCTTAGATGTGCACTCACTCAGTAATCAATAACCAGTGCACTGCATTCAATTTCAGTCCATACAGATTTATAACTTAATATTTTTAAAGTTTATTTCTGGATGATCTGTAGCAACATATAACAAATTTAAAGAAAACAAAAATATAAATAAAAAAGTTTATATACAAAGTACAAAAAATATTTACCTACATTTGCAAATCATTTGTGCTTACTTGTAGTAGGTTTGTTTTTAGGTTTTCCAAGGAAATTTTTGTCGTGCAGTTCTCCATAATCCAAAATGGCTCCTTGAGATAATGATGACCGTGGTCTTAATTTGTTTATATTTGCTATCGAAATAATTTATAAAATAAGTAAATATACCTAAAATATTAAAAACTTAAAATGTTTAACATTACCGTGAAAAGTATAAAAAAGTCCTCCAAATGTCCTTACGCTTAACAGTGCTTTAGTTGGTTGCATTTTGTGCCATCCATGAGTTTGCACATAAATTAACATTTTTTGTAGGAGAATTATATATTTATTGATCGAAACTTGATTGTTCTTGAAGTATATCTGATTTAACACAAATGCACACTTATTTTTCACTATGTTTTATTTATTCGAGAGTTTTTGTATTTGTATAAAAAAAAAATAAACGAAATTTAAATCTATTGACACAAAAACACGTGCACAAGCTTTATTGTTTGTCATTCAACTGATCTTCTTCACTATGCGTTTTCTGTATTGAAGAAATTTCTTCAGTTCTACACATGTTTCTTCAATTTGACTAAAAGGAATTATTTAAATTAACGAAATTTATTCAATTCTACATGCCTTTAGTAAATTTGAAAGAATAAATTAGTTAATATTAACGAAATTTTTTCAATTCTACATGTCGTTAGTAAATTTGAAGATATTTAGTCAAATTGAAGAATATTATTAAATTTGACTAAAATAAAATTGTTAATTTTAACAAAATTTCTTCAATTCTATAGTAAATTTGAAGAAATTTCTTCAATTTGAAGAATTTTATTCAATTTGAATAAAATAAATTATTTAGTTTCTTAAAATTTATATGCTTTTAGTCGATTTAAAAATTTTTAGTCAAGTTGAAGAATTTTATTCAAATTGACTAAAAAATATTAGTCAATTTTAAAATTTACGAAAAATTTTAGTTAATTTAACAGATAATTTATTCAAATTAACTTCTTTTTGTGTTGTTAAATTGAATAAAATTGCGTGTTGTTTTTCTTATTGCCAATTGTTTAAGAGTTACTGCCAATTTAACTAAATTTTCGTCAATTTAACAGATTTTTCGTCAATTTTTTAACGAAATTTTATTCAAATCAACATATTTTACAAAAAAATATTTTTGACAAAAATTTTTTAGTAGATTTGAAGAAAATTTGTTGATTTGAAGAAAAATTCTATTGATTTGAAGAAAAAATCTGTTAATTTAAATATTTTTTTTCGTTAAAATTCTACGAAAAATTTTCGTCAATATTACCTACGAGATTTGGTTCAGTGTAATATCATCCTATAAGGTATAATTAAAACGAATGAAAAATTTGGAAAAAATCTGTACGAATATTTGTTTAAAAATATATAGATATATAAAAAATCCATGATTTTCATTTAAAATTTTAAGGTTTATTGTATTTATTAGGAAATTATTTAGGTTCCTATTTTTCAATCTTCTTAGCTAGAAGAACATGTAAGCGCATAATTAATTAAATTTAAATAATACAAATCATACATTTTTCACAAATAAATTGGATACAATTTTATTTTCTAATTCTATTCAATTGACATAAATTGAATTGTTATAATAAAACAATAATTGTTTTAAACATTTATAAATAAAAAAACTTCTACAATTAACTGAACTGCACTTATACACGCACTTTTGACTTTTTTTTTTAATTATATTCCTGTATTGTATTTTTGTATTATTGTTTTGTGTTGTTTTTAATTGATTTTTTGTTTTTAATTTCAACATACCCTCAACAATTAATCTTCTATATCAAAGCCATTACAAATCCCTACAAACTATAGCAAATTAGGAAAAAATACATTGTTTTTTTTTTAACGAAAAAATCATTTACTCGTTTTTATTTTTTATTTTTCTCATACACAGCTCTGCTGGTATAGCAAATTTAACCAATTAAATAGTTTTAGTGCCATGCCATTGAACATAGAAATGCATACGTGACCTTTTTTTTTGTTGTTTTTTATATTTTAGTTCTTTCATGTAGCAGTTTAAAATACCAAAAACTACGCAGACACAGTGAATTTAAAATTGCTGACCAATGGTCCATAGTGGTTTTTCATTTACTTAAAGCTTAAATTGCATTTGTAAATGCACTCGATTTTGTTTGTTGTATGGAAATAACAGACATACATACATATATATACAAATGTATACAACGAATAGTGAACATACGCATTCAAAGCTACAATTACACACACATACATGCTATGCAATGATGCAGTATTTATCACACTCTCATAGAAACACCTGTATAGCAAATTAAGTTTATATATATGTAGGTATATAAAACAAAAATTGTGTGTGTTGAAATTTTTGTATTTATAAATTGAAAGGATTTTAGCATGTTGAGTAATTGGAAAACTGTCTGATTAAATGATCGAAAAAAAATTCTAAAAGAGACCAGAAATTACATAAACTATGTAAAGCTCATTACAATAGGTTTTACGATTGGTACTCAACAAGAATTTACCTTAAATTAACTTTAAATTTGCACAGAAAGCATTTACTTTCATTATTAAACTTTTTCGTCTTTTTTAAAAGAAAAATCTTTATATAGATTATTTCTTTAAGATGGCTAAAAATTCACCTTTAAACTCTAGAGAGATTTTTTATTATTTTACTTTTATTCGCATAAGATGATTTTTGTATTGTTTAAGCTGGATTTAATGAGGTCATGTTTATAATTTTTTTAATAATGAATGGAGAAATGGCTGTAAAAGGAGAAATGTATTTAATATTCTCTTCTTTTTCTGTATATTATGAAAACATGATATTTTTTTCTTTAATTTTTGTTAGTCAGCAATTTTATGTGAATGACACCTTTTATGCAGAGCATTTTATTTTAGCAGTGTGAAGCAAAATTATTTTTGTTGTGGCTATTTCATAAACAATTTTCAATTTTGCTATACTTTAAGCTTTGTTGCGGTTGTTTGTGTTGTGTTGTGTTTAATAAGCAAACATCCAATGAAACATCTAGCCAGCCTGTCTCATTTATATCTCCCTCAGTCACAACAAAAACAACAAATTTAAAAGAAAAACTTTATATTGTAATCAACAAGCCAAAATATTTTTAATGAAAAAAAAGTTTAAATGTTTTTTATTTTTTGTATTTAGCAGGTGTTTGTATTTGAAACAATTGAATTTATTTTCTTCTCAATTTTAAAGTCTGTTTCAATTAATAAAATTGTTGCCTTTACCACCTTTAAAATGAGATTTTTGTTATTGCCTTTGGAAAGAATATTTTATATTGTTGTTCTATATCATTATACTAAAATGTCAATCATTTTGATTGAAATCACTTTAAATTTACTTTATAAGTAATTCATATTTTTTATTATGTTTATTTATAATTTATTTAAGTTTGATTTATTGTTTTATAAAGAGCAAAATGAGTAGCTGCTAATTTAAAATTACAAAAAATAAAACTTTTGAAATTTATTTCATATTTTTGCAAAAGATTTTTATTGATTTCAATAACATATAACAAGAAAATATTGTGCAATTTTATAAGGTTATTTTCACTAATAAAATATTTAAAAACATCATAGAAAAAGTGATAAAAATTAAAATACTCTCCTACACAGGAAAAGATATTTTCAAAAAATTTTAATTAAATTATTAATCTTAATTTTAAAATTATTTAAAATATTTTTATTATTAAATAAATTACTCAATCAAATCAAAGTATTCTAATAAATTAATTTCAAAATTTGCATATAAAAATCTAAAATCCAATTTCATTAACAAATAATACATATTTAAGTATTTTTTTTTTTTTTAATTGAAATTCAACCTATGAAAAAAAATATATATTCAATTATTCATATTAAGTATCACATATTTTTATTTATATTTGATTAATTTGTTAATTGATACAATAAGAAAAATAAATAAATTGTTTTATTTTTACAAAAAAATATTACAAAATTTTAATTTTAATGAATTGAATAATTGGAATAAATTTTATCTTTAATAAATCGCTTAATAGTCCATATTCTTTCTGTATACAAAATTAAAATGTTTATTTAGTTTAAAATATTGCAAACATTTTGAAATTAAATTTTGTGATTTTTCATATAAACTGTTTGGAGATTGGTTCCTGTACTAAAGATCTCGAGGTTCCACTGTAAAAAAATTATGGAATATGAGCTGATCATAAATTTTGGTTTTATTTTATTTTTAAGTTTACAACATTTTCAGTTTTCTGTAAAGCTAACATATCATGAACTATTGCGTAAAAATAACGCAAAATTCTAAAATTTCTCCAAATTTAGTATATTTGAAAAAAAATTTTTTGAACAAAACTCTAGCATATTTTTTAACATTTTAAACTTTATTTAACAAAATGTATACCATATTACAAAGAAAAAATATTTCAAATTATTTTTTAATCAAATTATTAACTAATTTTATATTGGAATTTTATTATATTATCTATTAATCTATTAATATAATTAATTTTCCAATTGGATTACAATTTTGTTTTAAATAAATTTACAGCTCTTAATAAAATATAAAGAATATGAAAAATTTGTCTATAGAAACTTAGAAATAAAATAAATGTTACCCCCTGTTTTTATAAAACGAACGAAAAATTCGACTCGTAAAAATATATGTAAAACAACAAATAAATTTAAAATTTTTTTTGTTGTTTTACGTACATTTTGACGAGATAAACTTTTCGTTCGTTTTATAAAAACAGGAGGTAAATCAATTTCCAACAATTTTAAGCTCATTAGATCTATTCAAGAAAAAACAGTAAAAATGATATCAATTATTCTAGTTAATTAATATTATCATTTTGATGATTGGAGCCAAATCAAACAAAAATTAATTAATATAAGCAATTTCCTAATTGAAATTCATTTTTACTTTTTTCTTTGTAAATGGAAAACTTTGTGTAGATTTTATTTTTAGCCACAAACTTCAGAAACAATTGAACCGTTTTTAAAATTATTGTATAGATTTTATTTAAATATTTAGAGTGAAAAATAATTTTTAATTAAATGCGTTTTTGTTGTTACCTTTACCTCTGTTGCTAAACGAAAAATCTTGTGTAATAACAAAACATTGTCGCTGGGCTAGACATATGGACAGACGTAGTTATACCATTAAAATGTTTTAAAATAACATGGCGAAAATATACGTGATTGACTATTATAAACGTAATATTTTTGTATATTTTTAGTTATAAATAAATGCTCTTTTTGCAGAGAGTTTGCCAAATAATTTGCAACTTGATTTAGCTCATGTCAACAAATATTAAGCAAGTTTGCAATTGTAAATTGCCTTGTTGTCTCTGTTTGGCAGTTCCAAAGAAGAGTTTGTCGACTATAATTAGACACCAGCTGAATGAAATAAGTATTTTCTGTGCCGCTATACACTTCATCAGCATTCATGATATCTTATCCATTTCGGTTTCGTTGAAATCTAAAAAAATATTACGGGAAATATTTTCATAATTATGGTGAACATTTTTTTTTTTTTTTTTTTTTGCATTTACGATATTATTAAAAATTTAAAGGTTTCCTTATGAACAAAAAATTTCTCACTGTGGGGTCATTTAATTTTGAGTAAATTTTAGATTAATAATTTTAGAAAACATAGGAATGTTGCTTTTTAAAAGCTAACCTATTTAACATCTCCATTTTTTTGCCTTTTCTTGATGCATACTTTTTGGGGCAAGAATTAAAAATATATAGGAACTAAGTTATTCCAGATAAAATGTTTAAAGCAAAAATATCTTAAAAAATTATTGTATCTTTATAGAAAAAAAAAATGTAAAACAAAGCACAACGAAGTTTTAACCCAAAAATTTGCTACATATTCAACAGAATAGTTTTTAAATTCCTTAATATTTCTTACATTACATTTCTAAATCTTACAAGTTAATGAAAAGTTATTAGTACTTGATTACGTATGAGTAATAGATTCCAACAATAAATAAATATTAATCATACACTCATTCAAATTGAAAATAAAAAAAAATAAATCTTTTTAATAAGTACATATTTATTTAGACAGTTTAATTTTATTATTCTTTTTGAATTTATATTTTTTAAATGCTATTTAATTTACTTAAGTTTTTTAAATGTCTTAAACTTTGTTAATTTGTTTAACCTTAAAACAAAAAGTTTTAGTTATGAAAAAAAAAAAAAAAATTAAGGAAACAAATTAAAGCAAAATACGAAATATTTATAACGAAAACTTTTTATTGAGTTATTTTTTTTTTTTTTTGCCAACATTTTGACCAATTTTATATGAAACTTTAACAACTAACAACACTTGCAACAATTTCTTCTTTTTTTCAATTTTATTTTTGTTGTTGTTGCTGTTCTTTTTACTATTTATACAAGTACTCTTAACAAATACTTTTCTATCTCTCTAAGCGTATCAATAAGTTTTTGTTGCTGTGTTGGTTTTTTACTTTTATGTGTAATTTTTTTAGTTTTCAAGTAGTATAGGAAAAGTGGAAAATCGTTTACCTTTTTTTTTTTGCTCCCGTTTCCTCCCTTTGTTGTGCCCTAACAATGTATTATTTTTCCAATATTTATTTATTCTTTTTTTTTTTTTTTTTTTTTTTGTTGTGTTAGTTTGTTTATTTTTTTCGGTGCTCTTTTTTGTTTTGCTTGCATCTATAGATCAGGATACGAAAAGTATGCTCTTTCATTTATTGAGTGATTGTCAAACTAAGTACTTGTATGCATGCGTGTATAGGTATGTTGGT
Organism: Protophormia terraenovae; assembly: GCA_951394005.1. Taxonomy (NCBI): domain Eukaryota; kingdom Metazoa; phylum Arthropoda; class Insecta; order Diptera; family Calliphoridae; genus Protophormia; species Protophormia terraenovae. The sequence goes on from OX596073.1 coordinate 2,842,803, forward strand.
ATAGTGTGACGTATACTTGAGTACTTGAGGCCATTTTACTCATACAACTCGTTTTATTCATTGCGTACTTGAATGTATGTATATTTGACATACCTACATAAAATATTCAATGGTTCATTGAGTCGATTACCCTACATTGGTTTAGTGGAAATTGTTGGTATACAAATTATTTCTTAATAAAAATAAAATAAAAAAAAATAGTTTTAATATTCTTTATCATTAATAACTTGATGATTTTTTTTTTTTTTTTTGCTTGAATTTGAATAAAAATATCTAAATCAATTTATTATTTATTATACTGCCTGTAGAGTATCTCATGGTTTTATATTATCAACTGTAAATTTCATATACATTTTTTTTTTATTAAATTTTCATTGCTTGTATTTATACATGTTAGTTTGTGTAAATGTGTTTATATGTGAATATTGTACTCAAGTGCGTTTAAAGCAAAGTAAAAAGGAAAATGTGTGCAATTGGTATCGTATACCAATAACATGAAAGAGTGTGTGTATGCGTTTGAAAACCTATGTATGTATAAATTGTGGGTGTATATAAATTTATATTTCTTTTATAGACAAGTATATGATGTAATATTCGCACATGTATGCATGTGTGTATATAGATGGTATAGTTACAATACATATATTTTATAGTAGAATCGATAATATGTCTGATATGTAATATAGCATACTATTTTTTTTTTTATATTTTTAAAAAGGTTGGTTTTATTTTGCAGCAATTTATTGAATATGGAACAATTGAGTAAAAAATTGTAAAAACGATTCAATTTAATTACACATTTTTTCATTATTAATTTTTTTTTCATATAAAACTCAGGAAATTGTTTATACTCGTATGAGTGTATGTAAGAAAAGAAGAAAGTTTAAATGTAAACTTTGTTTAAATTACTAATTAATAACACAGAAAAGAAAACTTATTTTAACTTTCTCTGGTAATTTTACATTTATATTATACACATTGAGTATTGCATGTAAGTATTTCTTTTGGTTGAAGTATTATATTGTAAAACTTTCATTTTATGATTTTTTTTATATATAAAACATGAAACAACATTCTCCAGCACACCTTCTCCTATACCTTAATATAGTATATATGTATATGTATACTAGTCAATATTATAAAAATGCAAAAAAGTTTTTAGTTTAGTTTCTTTTTTTTCTGTTCATGTTTATTTGTAACCGGTTCATGATGAAAACTTTTCTTAACATTTTCTTCTTTTATTTCATTGTTTTACAAAACTTTTACTTATACAAAGAGGGAATGTAATATAAAATAAAAAACATAAGAAATTAAGATACAAAGAATAAATTCTTTCATTTATAAGCTTTTACTCACACACCTTTACACATACATACATACAATTTCACATTTTAAAATGTTTCTTCAAATACTTTGTAAAACACCAACATCAAACATACGCCCGCCAATAAACTTCAAATACCATAATGTAGGAGATGTTGAAAAATTGTGAAGACTTTATTAAAAAAGAAAAACTAAAAAAAAGGAATTAATATAGATCAGGTATGGGAAATTTGGGAAAGTGAAGGAACTTAATATAATTTTTATATTACATTCAAAATACCTTAAAAAGTTCTAGTGGTTTTAATACATCAACATTTAATAAAACTTTTAAGTTTTAAATATTTTCAATAAAATTAAGTAAATGTACATTTTTAACCAAACTTAAAATTTATACCCCCAATTTTGACTCAAAAATATTATTCAAAATTTTAAAAATAATACCACAATGCATGACCTCATAAATTAATTTAAAACTTCTTCAATCAATTTACTAATAGAACAGATGTTGTGAATAATGATGACAAATTTGTTGACTAAAAAACTAATATAATTCAAGAACTTTAGGAACATATTATGGCAGGCTTTTATAATTTTTTTTGTTTTAACCCCCTTTCAAAGTATCCAAAAACCTTTATTTTTTAGATTAAAAAAAAACCCGATAAATAATAATTATTTTTGAGTTTATTTTTTGTTATTGTAAATTATTACTTTTTTGATTATAAAATAGCGATTATTTTATTCTATTGCTTTAAAATTATGATTGTTTTAGAGCAAATTAAAATAAAATAATTTTTATAATTTGTTTATTTATTCGGGCTCAAGTTCATTGAATAATTGTAGAAGAAAACATGGTAAAAGTTTATTGGACACTCGGTAGAATGGAATGCATTTTCTAGTAAGCCACGACCGTTAACAGCACTCTTCAGCGTCCCACCATGGTGTTCTCTGTAAACATAATCTATTTAACTCACAACTTTTCAGGAGTTTTGGCTTCTTACTATTGCACAGTGGGGCAGAATCAAAATTTTTTGGAAATACATCTGTAACTTCTGATCGGCTGATTGGATTTGCATGATGTAGGCATAGTAGAGGAGTGTACAATGTTAAGTTTGGAAGGGAGACCGAACAGACCTCTCAGGGGCGGAGCTAAAGAGGCCCAAATTTGTTTAATCGCTTGCCAAATTTGTATACATTATTGTAGGCACTAATAAGACTAACATGCTTGCATATCCTATTTATCTCTTATAGTTTTTGTGTTATTTGCGTTTGAATTTTTAAGTACCTCAATTTTGCATGTTCTTGGTCCAGTTTCTTTAATATATATCCTAGTATTTCCGAGTCGGAAATTCCGACCGATTTTATTTGTTTTTTCTTTAGCTAAATAAAAAACAAAATTATCTTTACCGAGTCTAAAAATAAACGATTTTGAATTTGAAAATTGCTAAAATGACGACTTTTTGTGCTTTTTGCCTGAAAAGATATCTACACTCTTTTTTCTCTAAAATTAAATTTTTTATAAAAAAATATAATAATTTTATACTTTTCTGAAAGGTATTTTCAAGGTACACACCCTCCCGAATTTGACCCATTTTATATGAAAGGTTTGATTTTAGTCTATATTTTCTTAAATCCCGAAGCACGAATCGGCAAAAGGAATGCAATTTAAAAATTTATAATATCTAAGTTTTTATCACTTTCTCATTTTATACGATAAAATCTACCTCCACCGAATTTCGTTAAGATATCTAATAATAAAGATTTTATTACAGATAAAATATTTATAGTTTCTCAAAAAACCAATTTTTTACAAAAATGTTATTTTAATTGCAAAAATCAGAAAAAGTATGAACTCGATTTTTTTTTTTCATCTAAATTCCATTATTTAGCTGACATAATTCTTCGTTATACAGAAAAAGATTGAAATCAAATATAGATAAATAGAAAGGTTCTTTTGATTAAGACGGGAAAAGAAGACAATAATATCATCATGTTATGATGGCCAAATTATAGGCGTTTGTTTGTTTAGGCTAAAATTAATACGCACCCAATTTCACTAGAATAGTTAAAATGGTCTTGAACATAGATTCTATTCCATCCAGACTTTTACTTATTTCTTATGTCAGCCACCAAGTCCCTTTTTATAATTCACTCATCCCACCAAGGGATGTATAAAGTTTATAAATTAAAAAAAATTATAAAATTAATATATGTATACGAACCTAAAATAAGATGTTATTTATGCTATACTACGCTAATCCTCGGAAAAGATCATCAATTATAATAATTTTTTACAAAATAATTTTTAAATTGTTTTATTTTTTATTTATTTTTTTAATTTAAAATAAAATAAATGTGAAAATTCTGTATATTTTTCGAAAAAAAATTATAACCAATTAACTATTGATTGAATCAATTAATTTTTTAATAAAATTCTAAAAGTAATGTTAATTGAAAACTTTTAGAAAATAATGTTTTCCGTGTTATTTTTAAAATAAGTTTCATATTAAAAGAAAATGTATATAATATTTTCTACAAACTACAAATTTCTTATAAAACAAAATTAACGAAAAATTGAAATATTTGTAGAATATTTCATATAAAAATAAATATTGCAGTAAATTTTCTCTAAAAATAATTTAATGGAGAATTTCTCTCCTATAAAAATAAAAAATTATAAAATACATATTTTATAATTTATTTTTAAAAAACATTTTCTTTAAAAATATATATTATTCTTTAATATCTTTTTTCATAAAATAAAAATTTACCGATATTTTATATAAATACAAATTTTTTCAACATATTCTATAAATAAATATTAAAAAAAAAATTCAAATTTTTCCGATAAAATAATTTTTGACGATAAAATCCTCAATTCAAACGTTTTTTATAAAAAAAAAAATAAATTTTATAAATTTTAATTTAAAAGTAAGTACCTATTGCTTTTTATTTTAGTGCCTCTTTAAGATTTATTTATGTACATATACATTATGTTCATATATTTGCCTTCCCTGATGTAGACTATTTAAACTGAACTAAATACAAACAAAGTACGAATAAGAAAAAAGTTTTCAACTTAAACTTAACTCATCGACACATAAACAAACAACAAAACAATAACAAACAACGGAAACCTCATTTAATAGTTTTACTCTCTGTTTTGTTTTTGTTCGAATGTTGTTTACAAACATTCTCACATTGTAAACTTATACCAAAAGAAAAAAAAAAACATATACGAACATATCTATCTCAATATTCAATCAATTCAAAGTTTACCACCTGTCGGTGTGAAGAGAGAAAAAAAAAAAAAAAGAGAACCAGTGCAAGTTTTTTTAATGAAGAAAATTAAAAATTGCGAAAAAAAAATAATTACATTTTTTATTTATTGCTGGGTAAAGCAAACAAAAAACTTCCCAAAAATTAATTACAGTAGGATAAACGAGAGCTGATTTTAAAACTTTTCTTGTGCAGTCAAAATTACTTATATATAATGACACTTCCTTATTTTCGGACTGCAAAAGTAACAAGCTTATCTCCTGCAAGTCCATATTTTAGGATTAATGTTACCTTATGATTTTTTAAGATTGTTTAATATCAATAAAAAAAATTATCCTTTAACATTTTAAGCATTAAAACTTAAAACAAAGAAGAAAAAATATTTACATGTATATAAGTAAATAGTTTAAAAAATCCACATTTTTATTAAAGCTTTTCATTTAATTTAGAAATTTTCCATCAAGAACTAGTTTATCTTTTTAAATCTTTTCAAATAAATAGTTACAACTTAAATATAGTTATATTTCATTTCTTCATATAAATTTTAAATAAGTACCCACTCAAAATATATATGCACACATACAAACATACTCATGAAAAATTAATAGCATTTGCAGAAAGGATGAACAAGGAAAACTTGTTTATAAATGATATGACTAAACTGAGAATGTGAGAATATTTCTTTAGGTTTACTTTTTTTGGGGGAAAAAAACACACACACACAAAATATCTGCAGTAAAACAACCACAGCATACCTTGACTGAGGTTTTAACCGCACAACCACAGGTGGTATAATGTTGTAACACATACATATATAAAGTATACAAGAAACACACACTCATACACCATCAATAGATACTAAAAACGACTGGTATAAAGTAAATCTGTTATGTGTCAATATGTCAGATTTAATGCAGTAAACCCTAATGTATGTTGCACATTGCATATATACACACAAATATATGCCCTGAAGACAAATACAACTAAAAAGAGAATGAGATACAAAAAAATGAAAAATCATGCACATATAAAATATACAAAAATATACATATATGTATAGAAGCAAAAAAAAAACATATTATGACATACAAATTTAAAATGACAAAATATATGTATATGAAACTAAAGTTAGTTAGTTGATTCATATATACAGACATACATACGTACTATATATTTGTATGTGTATGTATAGTTTTATAAACTTAGTTGATAGCGTTTGCTTGGATGATGGTATTATACTCCAAGCTGCTAAAAATTCATTTGCCTTTAGGGATCACAAATGCACTTATTAACTTATACCAACAAACCCACATTTATGCATACACAAATATAGAACAAAAATATTTATACTAAAACCACATACACACACACACATGAAGTCATATCACCTTCAAATAAATACACAGAGGCACAGTTTTAGTGCAAAACTACACTGACAACCTAAAAAAACCCTCAGTTACATGTACTATTTATTATCTTATGAGTAGTGAATGCAGTGTTAAAAATACTTGATATTTTTTATTTGCTTTTTTTTTTTTTTGGGTTTTGTTAAATTTTTCTAAATCTCAAGATTTAGTCAAGAGAGAAAGAGAACAAAATAAGCAACATTTATAATGTTGTTTATTTATTTAGTTTTGCACAAAAAAAAAAAAAGAAGAAAAAACACTTGTTCATATTAAAGAAACTTTTAAAAACCAAAAATTGTCAAGTAGTTTAAATATAGTGTGTATATGAAATAATTTGTTATTTGTTTACTTAAAAGAAAATTGTTTGCTTCGCGTTCGTAGTCTATTTAACGATATCTGTCCATCCGTCTTGTTGCCTGTCTCACCATTAGGTTAGTTCAAAATATTTTTTTCTGAGTTCCATTTTAACGTATTACTTATAACTGGGAACATCATTTAGAACATCTTGGCCAAATCTTAACTTCCTAAGCTTTTCAACTGAAATTAGCCACGTATAATTTTTTTTTTTTTTCAAGATCAAAAGTGGTTATGATCGGCTTATTATATCACATCACTCACATAAAATACATCTTCGTCTTTCTGGAACAGTGTTGAACGATCATACATATATCGTCCATTCGGGTCATCCGATTTTGTTCATATTTGGCATGCATATATCCTATGGAGCCATTTAAATATCTGCTTTTTTATTTTTTCGAATTTTGAAAAATTCGCGAATTTATTCGCGATTTAGTAATATGTAGCTTTAAATGTTTATAACTCCTTAAGTATACGTCGGATTTTATTGATTTAAAAACTATATATTATATTATTATATTGTATGAATCAAAAATAATTTTTTTGCTAATGATGCACTCTAGAAAAGAACGCAATTTTCGGATGCATTTTTAAGAAATTTCTACCCTTTTGATTTTAAATATTTTTGCTTATATGAGCAGATATCACAGTATCAAATTTCATTAATTCTTTATAGAGGTCTGCAACGAATAAGTTTTCGCTGCATATGTGAAGACCGATATCGAATATAATTACTAATCGTACTCTCTCTCTCAAAGCACAAGTACTGAAGTGTAGTTAACCGTTGTTTGTCGAATAATTACGAGTAAGTAGCAACAGAAAAACATGTTCCGAAAAAAGTGAACATAAACAAATGTAATGAACAAATAAAAAGTACTACAAGTATATTGTTCACTTCACATGGTATCACGAGTATTTTCATATTAAAGGGCAAAGCTGAAATATAATTTTATGGGAAGTAATAAATAAGCTGATCTTTTTTATTATAACAAAATTTATGTTATGGTTTCTTTGCTCTGATTTGTTTATGTTTTTTTGAACAAATAAGTTATTTAATGATTTTTATTTTAAAAAATAATATTTTTTTTTAAATTTAGAGATGCAATAGGAAAAAAAGTCCGATAACAAGGATTTTTAAATTTAAGAAAGCAGAAATAAAGACAGAACCAAAGTATATGAATTATAGGTATAAAATCAGAATTTATTTATTTTTGTATGTATAAAATTAAAGAAAGGAGAACTAAAGTTTAATTTTTTTTTAATTCGTTTTTATTTAAAATTCATGCATATAACTCCCATATATTTTCTATTTTATTATATTGTTGTTTAAAATATCATTTTTTATTTAAAAAATTATAACAGGATTATAAATTTTTCGTTGAAAATCAAATGCCAATAATACAAATGAAACTAAAAACACTTTATTTCCTACCAAACTGAACATTGTACATGTAGTACTACGTTCAGTTTTATTTTCGCATCATTCTCGACATGATCTATCTTGGTATGTTCGAATAAAATTGAACATGTCGGCAGTGTTTGTTATTAGCGAACACAGTCAAATAAGAACAAATAGTTATTCGAAAGTTTTGTTGTTCACAAATATGTGTACATTTTTTGTTTGCGACGCTTCGAGTAAGTGTACATGCTTCGCCAGTACACGTGTACTCTACATATACAAATATATTTATGCACTTTATAACCTCAAAAAATGTAGAACTAGACTAATTAAATTTGTATTTAATAATTAACGTGTACTCAGCTCATCACTTCAGGTTTTTTTCTATATCCAAATCTCAAGAAAGCAGTTTCTCGGGACACACTAATATAAATAGGTGTAGACTATCATATTTTCATGTTTGACCGGCTATAACTTTCTAACTTGTTTTCTAATAATTTTTGAGTTTTTAGACGCGGATCCAAAATATATTCTTATATGTTAGCTACGACCATTTCTATCAATAAATGTCTCTGGCAAAAAAAAGTTTCTTCGATTAAATCTAAAATTTGGAAATATATATATATATATATATATCTTTTTAGTATCTTTTTTTCATATTTTTTTTTATTTTGACGGTTTTCTCAATTATCCTTTAATTTATACTTTAGCTACAAACATAATATTCTAAACAAACAATAAGCTGTTCTTAGAACAGTGTTCTATCAATAAAAAAAAAAAAAAACAACATTGAAAACAAATTTTCTGCCTATATCTCATTTATGGACCAATTTGGTTATCTTAAAAGGGTCTTGACTAAATCATTTTGCACATATTCTTTATAGAGCTTTGGTTATTAAAGATTTATATTTATTATGTTGTATACATATTTATAGGCTGAATACAAGCTGACAAAACTACTGAAAAGGATTTATTTTCTAAATATATAATATAGATAATATAATTGCTTAAACTTCCTTGAAACTTATCAACTATCTCCATTTCCAATTACTCAGTGTATTTTATAATTTTCCCAAACAAATTTTAAACATGTTTTATTATTGTTAACTTTTAGCATGAGATCACTTGAATAGAAAAAAATTCAATAAAATTTTAAACAGACAAATTAACAATTTAAAGATAAAACATAGAAATTAGTACTTAATACTTGTTTCTTTAATTTTTATTTTAATTAAATCCTTATTGACAGATAAAGAAATGAAATGGAAAGGACAAACTACAAGAGAAATCCACAAAAATGTTAATTAATTTAATTAAATGAAAACACAACAATATTGTCATTGAAATGAAATAGTTTGTTTTACTTGTTTTTTTTTTTTTAGTTCTTTGGGGTATACACTTGAGCTTGGGTACTCGTTAAATAAAATTTTTAACATTCCACACAATTCGAATGACAATAGTCCTCAACCTTCGACTGGTTCAACTATACATATAGACATACTACTAATGAATTGTGAGTGAGTATAAATAACAATGTCTCTGTAGATATGTATCTATGTAACTATACATACATAAATACGTAGGTATTTGTGTATACATGTACTGTATTCCATCTCTGTGTGAGTATGAAAGGTACTTTTTGTTTTAATACTTGACTGAATCATTGACATTTGAGGTTGTTTTAATTGTCTTTAATTGACTGACTGACTATTTTTAATGAAAATGACAAAAGAAAATATTAAGTTGATTTTCATTTTGTTAAAACGAAACACGTGCAAATAATATGTGTACGTATGGATGTATGTTTGTAAGATTTTTTTTTTTTATTTTCAAAAATTTTCCAAATTATTTAAGACAATAAAATAGGGGAGTGTAAATTAAAAAGGACAAAGGACAGTAATTCACATAATACTTATAATAATAATGAAGAAAATAATAATAAAAAATAATTACCAAAACAGAAGGTAAATGTAAACGAAAGAGAAAAGTATACTTTTCTATAAACAAAATTAAGTACCACTGCTTACAAAATAACACATTTTATACATTTAAAACATTTTGTTTAAACCCTACAACTTTAAAAAATTTCTTTTAAGTTGCAAATCAAGTGCAAGTTTTAATTAAAATGAATTATTCATATTTCATAAATTATTGTTAGTCATTTTAAGCTAAAACTACTACAACTATGTTAAGTAGTTACTTGTATAGTTAAACTTTAATCTTAATAAATTTTTAATTTCATACATTTTAGCATCTCTTTAGTTTTTTTTCTTAAATAATAATTTATTGCTGTAGATGTGGTATTATATTTAAGTATCTATATATGTATATAAATAGTAACCCCTAGTAACGGTTTTGTTTTAAAATATTTAACAGCAAAAAGTTATTTAACTAAAATACAAAAACAATTCATTACATCAAGCATTAATATTTCAAAAACGTATTTACATACAATACAACTACTAACAGAAATTCATAATAATGATGGTAATGTTAATGATCATTATCATTATCAACAGCATCTATTTAATGAAATAAGTTTTTCCTTTTCCGTCTCTTTAGCAAAACTAACTAACTACTACCAACTTAACTTTACTGCTGAATAAAAAACCAAAAGGAAAAAAAAAGGAGAACGATTGTATGTAAGTGTGTATGAAAACTACTTACATACAAATAAAACTAAAACTATGAATGAATAAAATATGCAACATTTTTTAACATTTTTATTTTTATGATTAAAATACACGTAAATATACAAATAGTTTTACACTGTAGAAAAAATTTTAAACATTTTGAGAATTTATTTATAGTCCTTAGCTTTAGGGATACTAATAGAATAATCGAGGTCAAAAGTAATTTCTGCGGAAAGACATTCCGACGGACTTTGTAAGGTCATCAAATAGTTTTGTAGTGACTCATAATAAATATTATGTTTTTTGTCATTGTATTAAAATAATCACCCTGTTAAAAGGTGTACTCTATGAAATAATAATAATTTAGTTACTCAACTAAAATATATTGCAAAAGCTTCCGGAATTGAATATAGTTTTCAAAGTAAACCGTTACACGTTGGGATAAAATGTGTCAAAAGTGGCGCTTAATTTTATTTTAAAATTTAAAGTTTTGTAATAAATTTGTGTAATGAATAAAAATAGGCAAAATTATGTATCAATAGCAATTAAAATCTTTAAGCTAAGTTGTGTTGTTTTCTTATGAGGAGCTATCAAAGTTAAAAATTTTTTAAAATTTTTGAAAAATCGTAAATAAAAAGTGTATTTATTCTAAATAAAAACTCTTTTAAGGTAAAAATTAAAAATGAAACCATCAACCATAGCAGAGGACAGTGGCATTTTAAGTTTGGAAGCAGGATCCAATACACGCATGAGAAGCGGAACTATGGGGGTTAAAAATAGGGTACTAGTGTCATAGAAAATGTTTAACCACTAGCTTTAGAATTCTAAAAATGAATTTTTTTACTAACTAATAAATAGAAGAAATAGAACGTGGTTATCAAAATTTGAATATCACATTTTCCTGATTTAAGCGTCATTTTCGTCCCATTTAACCCAAATGTATAGACGGACGGACAGACATTACCATTCAGCCAAAAAACATCTAATAATTCTAAAAATACACTTTTTTACTTACTAATAAATGGGAAAATTAAACGTGATCATTAAAGCGTTGATACCTTCTCTGAATTATGCATAATTTTCGACCCATTTAACTCTAATGTATAGATGGACGGACAGACATTACAGCTCTGCTAAAAAAAATCATAAAATTCTAAAATAAAAAAAAATAAAACGTGATCATTAAAATATTGATACAGTGGTTTCCCGGTTTAACGAATACTCAGTTTAACGAATTCGCGATTTAACGTAAGTCCAAATTTTTAACATTGAGTACCTTATATTACTAACAATCTATATATTTTAGTACTCGATATAACGAATTTTTCCAAAAAATTTTATTTGAAATCTATAAAAATAAGAGAAAGTAAATAAAACACATTTATCACCCTATTGAAACAGTCTTCCTCTTTTATGCAAATGGAAGAGAATTAGAGAATTTTCGTTTGGACAATATTTTCCATTTGAAAACAATTTTCTATATAAAAACAGTAAAAAAAAAAACAAAGTAAAAATACGTTACAAAGCAGTTATTTTTATACTTTTTAAATATGCTTTCGTTTGTATTTTTCCATTTCATTCAACTTAGAATTACTTATCAAGCCAATTTAACATTATAAACAGTTCATAGCAGTTGCAATCAAAACCTACTCTCTAGTATTTGACAACCGTAGTGAATTCTTTGTAATTTGTCAAAAGTTTGTTTTTTAAGAATTTCAATTTTGCTAATTTATTTTTATTTTTTTTTTTTTTATTTTACACTTTTGTTGTTATAAGGTAACTAAATTGTGTTTTAACGTTAAAAAGTAAAAAAATTCGATTTTACGAATTGGCAATATATCATTCGTTAAACCGGAAAACCACTGTATTACCTTTCCCTGAAATAATCGCCATTTTCGACCAATGTGCGTTATATAAAAAATAATGATGTTGCATACCATATATCGTATTATGAGAACGATTTGTCTGATTTAGATTAATAAAATACCAACAAATTATTTACATTACCTTCAAGTTATGCCTATTTGATGAGTAAAGATGTCAAAAAATGTTCAGTTATCAGAATTGTTAAAGCTTTACACTATTTTGTAGCAATATTAGTGTTACCATAAATCATTTTATTACCTCTAAGATTTTATTAAAACCTTTTATGGCTTTTTCTAAATTCGAAATAATTTCTTTGTTGCTTGTAGTACTCAACGAATTTTGTCTAAGTGTAAATTAGTTTTCATCAAGTTACTACGATGTATAAACATAGTTAAAGGCAGTATGAGTCAAAGAGTAACAAGAGACGAAAGTAATTGTCAAAAGCCTAAGTTGGTTGTCAAAAACCTAACTTATGCAACAAAAAAATACATGTAATCAAATACATTTTGTTGTAGCTAAAAGAAAATAAAAACACAATTTTATTTACAAAAAACAACAATTTTGTTTAATTCTCAATCGAGAATTTCTCCTCTATGTGTTACTCTATGGTATGAGTATTTGAAACTTTTTTTTTTTTCCAGTAAGTTTCAAAAAATATTCTTTTTTACTAAAGCCATAAGGGTTATTATACTTTTAAAAAATTTTCGTTTTTAAACTATTAATACTTATTGTCAATTTCAAAATAATTTTGAAAAACTTCTAAATGAGTGAACAAAATAAAATATGTAACTGTAATAGGGATAGGCTATACATGCTGGAATTAGGACTTTAAAATCTTCAGGAGATTGTCATAACTATTATTTAATTACAACATTTAATATGCACCCTTCGTAATAATAATTTAAACTACATGGTCATTATTAAATACTATAATAATATTTCTATAGATAAGTTTACATTTGAATAACTAAAATTCCTGAGTGTTTAAATTACCAGGTCTCAAATGAAAAAGATGTTACCAATGATAATGCGACTATAGCGAAAGAATTAATATATCATTCTACCATATGGGGGGATACACAACAATTGCATTAAGATGTATCAACAATGAACAATAGCAAAAACAACAAGAAATTTAAATGCAAGTGTATTATAGAATATAAAAAACATTTATATGCTCTTATTGCACATATAAACGCACACACTTCAAATTTATACATTCCTATCAGTTGGAAAGTTTTGTTCTAACTTGTAAGAAGTAAGCAAGTAAGTAGTTCTTAAAGTAGTGGTGGTAGTTGTGGTGGTAAGATGATAGTATTTCTTGTCATAGTTACTATAACTATTGTTGCTGTTGGATACATACATATTTTGTAAAGCGGTATTACTCAGGGTTTTACAATTTTAATGAATTCCATGAATAACAAAACACTTTAGAAGTGAGAATGCAGCAACAACAAAAAACAAAAACAACTACAACATTATTAAAACAAGGAATACTTATCCTGTTCTATTTTTGCAGTTCTATAAAATAATTTGTTTTTTTAAATACTTAAAATCAAACAAATAAAAATTACTTCAAGTCTCCTAGTTTAAAAAAAGTACACTTCAAAAGTCCCAACTAATAAGGGGTTTTCAATATAGTTTTAGTAACTTTAAAAATACATATTATTCACTAAATCAATCTTTTAAATTTCTGACTTACCTAACCTTCTCCTTACCAAACAATGAGTAAGTAAAATCTTGAGTCTTTTAAAATATTTCAATGTGTGAGTTAGTTTGCGTATACATATATGCATAGATGTCTGTGAGTCTTTGGAACAAGTTGCTATAATGAAAACCCCAAAAGGTGTAAGTTTAACAAAAGGATAAACGGCAAAAATAAGGACAAGCTTTAAAACTTCTAAAGAATTTCTCTTGGTGTTGTCTTCATTCAGATGAATTTTAAATTTCTAAACAAAAGACAAGAACATTTAATTTATAGCTAGTACTTCCCAGCAGGCCACATGTCCATTAACGACACTTTCATCGATGATGTCGCCGAAATTTGTCGTCAAGAAAATGGACAAGTTTGACTAAAAATCACCTATATTGTCATCTTACCCCATTTTCGGCGACTTCAATAACAAAATATACTGAATTGTCGTACATATCTAGTTCGGTGACAACATGAGTAAAATGTCCAGCGAGAATGTCGTGAGTTAAACCAAACACACGACATGCTGCATGACAATGTCATCAATAACTATCAGATAAATAAAAGCATTTATGAAATCATTAAAAAGTAGAAAATGTTGTAGCTGAAATGGTAAGTGCGCTTGACTATTCAATAAGGAAAAGAGAAATTGGTGGTCTGGGTTCAAATCTCAGCAGAACCCAACTCCTTTTTTATTTATTTTTCTTAATATGGTTGACGACAATATGCATAACGCGTCGCTCAGGTTATCGTTGATGACTTAAGTGCCCTTTGTTCGAAAATGTCACTAATGTTTGTTCGGAGCTGTCGTACATGTGTCATCGAAGACTGTGTCAAATCATCAAGACATCGTCGATATTTTCTACAAGACATGGCCTGCTGGGTTACTTGAAATTACACATACATACATATATGCATTGAAATAATTAAGTAAATTTCATAGTAACACATGTGCATAGTTCCAATATATTGTTTGAATTTTTCTCACACTGCACTATGTGTTCAAAAGCTGAAATTGCGGCAAAAATTATTTCCCAATGAGCTAGCATCATAAAACTTTGTGTAAACACCCCTATTGCTAAAATAAGTACTTTAAACAAGTAAGAGGTTTATATTTGGTACACAGATTTATAATTATATCAAAGTATTTGCTATATTAAAGGTATTTATGAGCATTAAGCCCTATTCGGAGGACATTTATATGGGGGCTAGGTAGAATAATGGACCGATTATAACCAATTTCAACAGGCTTCGTCCTTATGCTAAAATAACTATTCGTGTCAAATTTCATCAACATATCTTGAAAATTGCTATAGTTTGTTCACAAGTTTTACAAAGATAAGGGAAATTTAAGCTTAAATGTTTCTAGAAAAAAATAAATAATTTTATGCGCTGCACTATGACATGAAACCTGACCTTTCCACAAGTAACAACATATACACAATATCATTCCTTAAACAAATGCAAACAACATAAGTTCTATATCATAGAAGACAAACAACTTTTTCATAACTTTACAAAACTTTAATCTTTTTTAAGTACTAACCTCCAGTATTGTAAACCATTTAGGTAAAATTTTAATTATAACTGATTTAAAAAAAAATATCACTTTTTCCTTACTGCAATTTTTTAACACTCAACAGTTTGAAAACTTCATTTAAAAAAATTTTAATATTCATAGCTATTTATGTATAAACTAAGTTGACAACTGCCATGAATTTTTGGCATTTATGTCACCGAAGTGTTAGGAATAGAATTCCGATTTTTTTTTTTTTTTTTAAAGCGAAAGTGAAAATTTGTTTTACTTTTTTCCGCTAAAATTTAAAATGGACACATAGTGCATTGTAGTTCAACTGATTCTATAGAATTAAATATTTATTTGGAGGTTGATTGATAACAGTTATTCATTCTCAGGTGATAATCTAAGGATTAATTTTCCCAAGTCTTAAGATTCTTGTTTTCTTGTAAATATTTTTTGTAAAATGGAAATCAAGCGAAGAGCTGGTTTTCCGGTTCTAAAGCAATATATTTGCGAAGGACCTTTTAGTACTAATTTTCTCGCTAGGTAGTTGCGTTTAATTTACAACACATATTGTCTATGTAACTGTTTCCATATGTACTCATATATAGATGCGTATCCTTACCATTCCTTTACAATGATCTATGACTAAGAGTTACTTAATAAATTTTATTGAAGTTTGAGTAAAACTTAATCAACTTACTTTTATGTTCATGTCAATCTTATATCATACATGAATAAGTACTTATTTTCTAAATGCATTTACATGTATGTGTTAATACATACGTGTATAATGGAAAGAGAGTAAAATTAAATGGGATTTTAATTAAAGTATGTAATTAACATAAGAAAGTTTTTAAATATTAAATATATACTTCTTAACAAGACACTAAGTTCTTGAAGTACTATACAATTAGTTACATTAATAAATGACAAGATCGTAAAAATAAGGAAAAACTAAGCAACAAAACATACTTAAAGATTTACTAAAACTAAGAGAATTTTATCATATGACAAAAACGTATTAATATAATTTTTAATAGCATTTTTTGGGTTCCTGTAGATAGAAAAATTTAAATGAAGATGTCCATCTATCCGTCCGCCTGTTTTTTAAAAACTAATTTTTACCTTAAAAATGCAAAAATTATCCTGGAAATTTGTCCTTAATTCATTAATGTCGAAACTATGATTAAAGATCTATAAGAAATTATTTTTATTTCCTTTTATACACATACATATACATTAAAGTGCCTTATGAAAAAAAGTTGCAAATATACCCCTCTAGAAATGAAGATTAGTATGTTCTTATATGATTCCCAAAATATTACATCTCAATGTTAAGATTTACGTGAGCTGAACCATCATTATCAAAATTTTAGTTATAAGAAAATTTACTTCAAATTATAAAAGAGGCATATTATGACCATGAATATTCATTTAAATTATTATTATGTCTCTTTTCAGTTTTTTATCATATTTTCTTCGATCAAAATTGTAATTTCATATATTTCGGACATTTTTCAAAATATATTAGGTTTTTATGTACCATAGGAATGGTCTATCCTGTTACTATTGAAGATAAGACGTAATTAACCCATCAAGAACTATATGGTAAATTTTAAATTTAAATAAATCGCATGGAAGTACTTATTACGCCTTAATACTGATAAATTTATGAAAAACATAACAAATTCATTTAAAACCGCGAAAATAATCGAATAATAATGATTTTTTGAAATTAAGCATCTATTTTACCAGAATTTACAGCCTTTTTGATCAACTATGTTTTTGGGGACTTTTATAACCTTAACTTATCATTTATTTGCCGTTAAAATTAACTTAACCAATTATGGACCGGAAATCCCAAAATATTATTTGTGCAACTAAAGGGTTAAATGAATGCACGTAAAATAGATAGTATTTAATGATAGCTTTCCAATGATGCGCTAAAATATAATTTACGATGAAAAATTTCCAAAATATTCAACCTTTAATAAAAGACTATTTAAAATAAATTCATTGAAAATTTTGCTAAAATTTTAATTTCGCGAGAATGAAAACAAATTTTAAATTATTTTTTGTTCAATATGTAGTAGACGAAGTTTTTCTATCATATGTTGTAATTTTTTTGACAAAAATTTAAAAACTATGTACACTGTCGATCGAAAAGCACATTTTTGGAGGTATTTTAAAAATGGTCCAGCTCACGTAAATTAAATAATTGAACCGAAATATTTTGGGAATTAGCTTAAAACATATCAGACTTCAATTCTAGAGGGGTACATTTGCAACTTTTTTGTCCCCATACAAATCAAGGCACTGTAATATACATACATTTTGTGAAAACAATAACTTAATAAACTTAAATAAGACTCGTGTAATTTTATAATTTCCTGTATTTAATTTAGTCACAAACTCACTGTAAAACGTATATTTTTTATACTTTCATATTTCTACAAAGTTCAGTTTATTTTTATCCCTTCATTTATTTATTTATGCTGCTTTAAGCGGCTTATGAATTTAAATTCATTGCTCATATTTAAGTTTTTTTTTTTTACTTTCTTTTTGTTTTCCCTTTTATTGCGCTTAATAGTTGTAATCCAACTTTTTACAGTTAAATAAACCATACGAATTTATTAAAAATAAATTCGCTGAAAATACAGCTAGAAATAGAGGGTGACTATTAAATTCACTATTACGTACATATGTACGTATAAAGAGTAAAATGTAAAATTAAAAAAAGGAGGAAGGAAAGGACGAAAAATACAAGAGGAAACTCTCAAGTATTTAACAAGTTTTACATAATCCCATCACAAAAATAAACTTGTACAAGCGTAAAATTTCGAATGTGGTTTTCAAGTAGTTTTGGATTCCCTATGGCGTATGAGTGTTGAATAATTTAATTTTATTTTAATTTCTATGGTGGGGAAACACTTGAACGTATGAGTTATTAATATTTTAAGATTAAAATTTATTTCAATTTGTAATGATTTAATGTAATAAATAATAAAAATATATATTTGTTTTTTCACTATTATAGTACAAGTTAATATGAAATAAAAAATTATAATAGCCCAGAGTTTTTTTTTATTGAAAAAATTAAATTAATCTTTAGTAATTAATTTGACGTCATTTCTTTCTTCTAAGACACTATAACTTAACATATGTTCATTGTAATTTTTTACATTCAAAGACAGATTGAAAAGTCGTTTATGATTAATGCAAAGCAAACTGCAAAATATCGAATTTGTTATTGCTTCCAACTTTATTTTTTTATATTGCCAAAAATTAGCAAGAAGTGAGGCTTTTTTCACAAATTTTTATTTGTTTCTAAAATTCTTTAAAAGTTTATTTTTCGAAAATGTAACAAGTAGGTTTATTTGAAAAAAAAGTTATGAAATTTTGAAAACTTTTGATATCATACTCGTAGAACTAATAGAAATTATTTCAGTCTTGTGTTGAAAGTTTGACACATGTGATGAAATTTTTCTGAAGGAATTAAGGACATAAACTAACACGCCTTTATTTATTTTAGTATATGTGCTAATGAATAATTTTTGTAATACGTTTTTCTGTTTTTTTGTTGTTAGATTTCTTTAAGCTAATTACAGTAATTCTTGACATTCATTACGAACACACTAACACTCTCAGACGAAAAACTACATACATATATATTTACATATGTTTTAATATTAAGGTGGCTTCAAAAAAAAAGTTGTTGATAATGACAACGGTTATTCATTTTAAAAATAATTTTATATATTTCTTTACCCCCCGTTTTTTTTTTTTTTTTAACGAACAAAAAATTCGTCTCGTCAGAATGTATGGAAAACAACAAATAAATTTGAAATTTATTTGTTGTTTTTCATTCATCATAGAATTTAAACACCAAAACTTTAATTTATTTCATACAAACTGGAGCACCTTAATGTACATGTGTTTTATACTTTAGTAAGTAAATACAGGCATAATATCTCCATGTGTATATATGAATGTGACTGTAAGTTTATAATATCAACTACTTAATGTTTGCTCAGGCAAAAATCTGTGTTATAAAACAAAAAAGAAAACAGAACACAAAAAAATTGTTGGTTCATTAAAATTTCACGCAAAATGATGGCAGCTAATTTATTTGTTTGTCTGTTCCTCTGTTCCAAAATATGCCACAAAAATACACATTTTCACAAACTGACATTGTCTCATACATGCAAACGTCAAAAAAAAAAACAAAGGAGGAACAGTTTAAGCCAAGTAATATGATGCATATAATAAGGACTGTGCACGAAAAAATTATTGTATGTAATTCAACTTATAAAAATTAAATTAATGGGTTAATATTTTTGAAATTTTGTTTCATTATAGACTGTTATATTCGAGTTTTAAATTTAAAAGAAAAAAAATTGTCGTTTTTACTAAAATATTAATATTTCATGGAATACCCTAAATATAAGGTTTATTGGTTTTTTGGTTACTTTTTTGTGGAAATAGGTCCACTTTGTTCTAAGCTCTATTTTATTTTTTACTCAGCTTTAAGTGTTCTTTAAATATTTTCAAATGGGCCGAGTTTTGGACAGTTTAGTCGATTGGTCTCACTTTGTACATAGCAGCAATTGCTTGATACCACACAGCTACTTTTTTGTTGTAATAATAAGATGCGAGATCAGTTCAGAAAAATTAAAATTCGATGTGCTTTGTAATGATAATGAAATTGAAAAAAGATCTTTGATACCCTTCACCATGTTACTTAATACCATACTTAATACGTAGCTTATATATAAGCTTCAAAAAGTGAAAAAAACGTGTTGTGGCCGATATCTGGAATATAGTGCACCGATATTTTTTCATCAAAAAAAAATTATAAGAAAAGTTTTGAATTTTTCGTGCAAAAACGTATTCGCTATCTTTTATAGGAGCCGAGAAAAGCCGACAGCAAATACGATTTTTTGGGGGTATCTTCGTTTTTTTGCCGATATCTCAGTTATTTATCAACCGATTTTGCTCATTTTTATTAGCGATTTTCTAAGGAATATTTCTAACAGTTTGACATATAAAACATATATATCCGATAACTGGGGCTTTCTAAAAACTGATTTCAACAGACAGACGGACAGACGGACATCTTTATATCGACTCCCCTATCAATAAGGATCCAGAATATATATACTTTTTGGGGTCTTAGACGGATATTGTAGAAATTACAAACGGAATGACAAACTTATATATACCCTTTACACCTGTGGTGAAGGGTATAAAAAGGAGTATTTTCCAAAAACACTAATTTCCCTACATTTCTCTGTTAAAAGTGTCATTTTGTTATTAATAAAGTCCTTTTTTACCTCACGTACAGACCAAAAATTTTTTCGACAATTTAGATTTTTTTTCCACAACATCCATGATATGGAATTTCTGACCATGATGTCGGAGTACGTACTTTATATTGTCCTTTAAACGCATTCATATATTTGAGTAAAAATTGTCTAAATAATATTCGTTCTCTCCTTTGCCTTCGCATTTTTTTTAGCGTCATTATTAGCAACTCTTTTATTTAGTGGATCTTCAAGCTACCTTTTTGAAACTTTTTTGATAAAAGATGCTGAGCAATTTAATAATTGAGTCGCATTTGATCCAGAGATGTACGGATTTTCCCTTAAAATATGTATTATTTTGTTTGATTCTACAGTCTGTAAATCTAATTTTTCTTCGGTTATCAGGGTTTTATTCAGTGGTCATAAACTATTTGTATTTTTTATGACTCAAAAAACTGCATTTACCGACTAATCGTGCACTCCTAGAAATAGTTTTATATGGTCAACATATATTTTGGTTATAAATTTAAATTCTGCGTTTTCATGAATTTTGTTAAATTTTTATTTTAAGAAAAACTAATTACCGCAAAATTTAGCACACAGTTATTGAGAGTAATAGCATATGTAATAAAGTTAACGGTACTATTTATTTTACGCATGCTAAGAGTTATAAGACTTAAAGCGTGAACGGATTTTTTGGTGCGCAGTCCTTATTATACACATACATATTATACATAAGTAAATATACATATGTATCTAAGTATGCAATTAAGAGAGTGAGTGTATAAAAGATAATGTATGCTTGTGTGTTTTAACCACTAAATATCTAAAGAACACAGGTGAAATTCATGACATATGAACGTGCCAACACATTTATTTACACCCAAACAAAAACAAAAAAAGCTAAAAAAAATTTGTTAAAAAATTATTTTGGTTTTAAGTTTCTACTCACTTTAGGATGTTGGTTCTAATCTTTTTGTAGTTGTTTTACTTTTTTCCCTATCCATCTTTTAGCTAGTATCGTTGTTGCTCTTGTTGTTGACGAGGATGATGATGATGTTTCTGTTCTTGTCGTTTATTTGTTTTACCTGTAAGAAGAAGAATAAGAAAGTGATGAACTTTTTTCAAGTTATACAATCTATACGCATTTAGTGCAGGATAAAAGTTTATGAATATGTATCTTTTTCATTAGAAAGTGATTGTACAAATATTTACCAAAATTCCAAATGAATGAGAATGAATGAAAGTAAAGCAGCCATGAGTTTTTACTCTTAAATATTTGGAGAAATTCTTTAAAGTTGTACAAATATACAAACGTACATTAACCTCAAACTGTCACTATACGAGTATAGCTATTGAATATATTTAGTCTAATGATTTTTTCTTATAATTCCAAATAAATTTTCTTACCAGCCCTCGTACTTTAACAGAAAATGTTTCGTTTAACGCTGCTTAATATGTTTTAAACTTGTTTTTGTGTAGGTATTTAAATTTTTTGTATACATTCTTAAAAAACACCTGTTATTTGTTAAATATGTGTTTGTATTAATGTACGAATGTTTTCGTGTGCGTTTATATAATACCGATTATAATCACATTCATATAATACTTATTCTTACTAATTTTAAATATTTTCCATTTCAATTCTAAGGATTTACTTGTTGAAAATTTGTTTTGTTCCATTTTCTGGATTTTTCCTTTTATTTTCTGCAAAGTCTCGAGAAAAAAAGCTCATGGTATTTTATTTAATTAGAAAATCTTTTTTTTTAATGGTATTTTACTTCAAAAGCATTTTCACTTAATACAATACACATATACATGCATATGTGTATATGAAAGTGTACACATACATACTTTTTCAAAATGACTTTAGCAAGAGGAAAAAATACTTTTATAACATAAAATATAAGCATGTATGTATGTATGTGTGTTTGACATGTGTATATTTTTTTATAAGAAATTTTAATTAAAAATGTTTACAAATTTATATGAAAAAAAATCATTTTTTTAATTTTTTCATGAACAGATTCATCCAGGTGAAATGAATTACTCAGGTTCCACTTAATTGTCAGATGTGTATGTATATTGTGGTGAAGACTTTAATTCTGTAAGCTTAAATAAATATTTTGTTTATTTTTTAGGGCAGTTTATTTTTTTTTTTTTTTACAAATTATGAACTATAGGCCTTAAACAAACAGAATTCCTTTAACTAGCAAATAACACAGGTTTACAAAATTACAATTTTTTCTGCGACATGGGATATCTCAGCCAATTCTGATACATGTTGTTTTGAAATACTAAGCCTATAAATCACTTTTTTAAATTGACACTAGTTTTCGCGATAAATCGATGACATTTATAATTTTTTTTATTATTTTTGTAAAATTTTTTTATTTCTTTATTTTTTTTATTTTTTATTTTTTTTTTTTTTAATTTTTTTTTTTTTTTTTTTTTTTGAGATTTGTTCGAAATTTAATTTATTTTTTTTTTTCCAGAAATATCCCTTAATATTACCATAACTACTGATTTTATTTATGCAAATCAGACAAATCGTTTTCGAGATATACTTCAATATATAGTAAAACCTCGTTAATTTTTCAAATCAGTCTGTTCCTTTGTTTCATTTATGCAATAAACTATAGAAAAAATACCTTTAGAACATAAAATATAAGCATGTATGTATGTGTGTTTGACATGTGTGTATTTTTTATAAGAAATTTTAATTAAAAATGTTTACAAATTTATATGAAAAAAATTTTTTCATTTTTTTTAATTTTTCATGAACAGATTCATCCAGGTGAAATGAATTACTCAGGTTCCACTTAATTGTCAGATGTCTATGTATATTGTGGTGAATTGAATCATAATTATAATCATAATTATTTTTTGAATCTTTTTTTGCATTGATTTTATGCAATATTATTTAAGATGAAAAATTTTCAAGGAATACACATTTTGTGCTCCCTTTGTCTCCGCAATTAACTTAATGCAGAATGAAAGTCTAATTTATTGTATATTTGATTTATAACATTTCATTTGCGGATGTCACCAGGTAATAAGAAAACATTGCAATAAATTAAAATAAAAAAAATAGTTTTCCTTTTTTTATACTTAAATTCATTTCTTACTAGAACGTTTTTACTAATATCTCAGAAACCAATTAAGTCATCATCATTGAGAAACTGGTTAAAACATATTTGATGACCTTATAATGTCCGACCGAATGTATTTCAAATTAAATATACCTATGACCCGATGCGTTAATTAAATTTTTTTATTAGCGAATTGATATCAGGACTTTTTCGGAAAAATTTGTAATCCGAATACCAAAGTATATAGCCATTTATTGGAAAAACATATCTGAGTAAAACATTTTTGTATTTAATTTTAGAACAAAATAATTTTATAAAGCATTTTATTTTTATAAAAAAATTCTTTTAAATTGTTTTATTATTTCCCTTAATAAACTTTTTTATTAAAAAAAAATTCCTTAAAAAGATTATTACTAACCAGCAAACATCAAAAAACTTTTAAAATAAAATGAAAATTATGTTTGTCTCCTTATTTTTAGATATGATTATCATAATGTCCTTTTAAGTTATGCTACAATACTAATACTTTTTCTATGTGGTTTTTATTTCATTATTTTTATTATTATTATTACTTTTATCATAATGATTATTTTTTTTTTCTCTTCTTTCTAAAAAATACAATAGATTTTAATGGATAGACAAGGTAGAAAAAGAATTCCCTTAAAAACAAAATAAAAATGTAACAACGAAACTAACCCGCCACTTAAATAATAACAAAAAAATAATAATAATAATAATAAAATAAAACACAACCTTTAAAATTAAGTTTATAAAAATAGCAGTCATACTCGTCTATTATTCACTATATACATATAAAGAAACACGTTTTTGTGTACACTTCTAAGATAAAAATACTGCTATTATTATGTGTATTATTGTTAATTTGTCTGTTTGATTTTTTAAATATATTTTTGCAAAGTAAAATTGTTTACTATTTTGCTTCCGTTTCCTTTTTTCTTTTCTTTTTATATAAATACAAACATACATACATAGTTATACTTTGGCTAGTTAGTAGTTGTAGATATAAAGTTAGTGGTTGTTTCAATAGGTAATTACCATAATAAAAGACAAAAACAAACAGAAACAAGCAAAGACGACCTACAAAATAGGATACCAAAAATAAAAAACAATCATATTTTCTTATGGACAACAACTACTTTTAAACCATAAAAAATAACAACAAAAATGCTATTATGCAGAAATGAATTGATTGAATAAAAGAAAAAGGATGTTGACAGAAATTTAAAGATAATTTGATAACATTTTTAAATTTGTTTTTCTTATTTTATGGAAGATTTTTAATTCTGTTAAAACCATTAAGAATTGTTTGTTTAAGCAAGGAAATTATTCAATAACATTTTGTATACAATATAGTACCTCCCTCTCTGTATCTTACTCTTGTTTCAGTAATTAATTTTAAATATTTATTTTGGATCGAATGTTTCAAAAGTTTTTATATGAAAATTGCACAAGATTGTTTCTGTTTTCACTGATAATTGATTTTAAATATTTATTTTGCTTGATGTTCATAGTATATTCTTGTCTTTTATGTGATAATATTAAGACAAGAGAATTTTATAGAATTTTTTATTTTTTTATTTAAGTGCTTTTTGTTTTGCTGAACAATATTTGTATTAAGTCCAAGTTTTATTAAATTAAAATTTGTTAAACAATAATTTAAATTTGATAAAGAGAAAAAATCATTTATTAATTTTAAATAAGAAAAAAAAAAATAAAAAATAATAATAATGTAAAATTACATAGACTAACTATGAGCAAAGTTTTAATCGAATTGAATTAAAATATGGAGTATTTTGAAGTTTCATAATCATAATTAATCGTGTACACTAATCGTAAACTTTATATATATATAGCTCACTGCAATTTAATTTGCAGCAGTAATTATATTAAAACTCACGCGTTTTTAAGGGACTACGAACGCATATTTAAAATATTATTTTATTACACCCTGTAACAATTGCCCAAAAAAATTTGTCACACAGTAGGTAAAATTTTTTCTCAAAAGGACATCAAGTAATTTACAAATTCGAGAAATATACAAATTTAAAATTAAATATAACAAAAGTTTTTATTTAAATATTGCAACGCAAAATGTTGAGAAAAAATCCTTTATATAAAGACTATAATTAATTTCATGTTTCTAGGTTCATAATTATAGAAAAATTCAAAAAGTGCCATCAAAAGAATAAGAATAAAAAAGTATCACAGTCCCCTTTTATGGATTCTCATTAATTTAAAACCACATATCTTTAATTTCATGTTTCTAAGTTAAATATTATAGAAAATAAAAAAAAAAAAAAAAAACTATTATAAGAACAAAAAAGTACCAAAAGTCCCCCCGTGAATTCTTACTCACTTAGGACATGTGTTTAATTTTTATGTTTCTAGATCCAAAATTAAATAAAAATTCAAAAAGTACCATAGGAAGAACAAAAAGTACCACAAAGTTCCCTCTAATAAATTCTCATTCATTTAGGAGCACATATCCTTAATTTCATGTTTCTAGGTTAAATATTACAGAAAATTCAAAAAGTACCATTGGAAGAACAAAAAAAGTACCACAATGTCCTCTACTATAGATTTTCATTCACTTAGCACCACATGTCCTTAATTTCATGTTTCTAGGTTCATAATTATAAAAAAAATTCAAAAAGTACCATCAGAAGAATAAGAATAAAAAAGTATCACAGTCTTCTTTTATGAATTCTCATTCATTTAGGTCCACATACCTTTAATTTCATGTTTCTAAGTTAAATATTATAGAAAATTAAAAAAAAAAAAAAAAAAAAAAAAACTATTAGAATAACAAAAAAGTACCAAAAGTCCCCCTGTGAAGTCTTACTCACTTATGGCCACATGTCTTTAATTTCATGTTTCTAGTTCCAAAATTAAATAAAAATTCAAAAAGTACAATTAGAAGAACAAAAAAGTACCACAAACTCACTCTTCTTGAATTCCTTCCCACAGAACCATGTATCTTTAAGTACCACAAATAGGACTACATTTACTTAGTTTCATGTTTCTAGGTTCATTAAAATTGAAAATTCATTACTGAGTTTGGTACTTTTCCTCCATGGATATAACAAAAAAAGTATTCCAATGAATCTCTAAATTATAGTGGAATCCCATATTAAAATACGCATATATTTATGTAAATAAATATAAAAAAATGTTTTATGAAAAAAGTACCAAAACTATGTAAGATTTTTACCCCTTAAACGTTCGAATTTCAAAAAGTATCAAATTTGTATTTGTCATGTTTTGATAAGTTATGAATACGATGTAAATTTTATCTGTATGTTGATTGGTTTCAAAGATAAGTATGGTGCTAAAAAGTACAAAAATTCAGTTTTTACCCGATTTCTCCCTAAAAGGGCTTTCAAAAAAGTTCCAGACACCTGTCGGATTATTTTTTAAATGAATAACGATACCTATTCAATTTTTTTTTTTTTTTTTTGTATATTTATTAGTTAAATTGCCCTTTTTTACCCTATAAACATTCGAATGTCCAAAAATCCCGTCTTTGAGAGGAAATTTTGAAGTCCTTTTGAGAGGAACTTTGACATTCTTAAA
The DNA here is from genome assembly GCA_951394005.1 of Protophormia terraenovae. Lineage (NCBI taxonomy): Eukaryota > Metazoa > Arthropoda > Insecta > Diptera > Calliphoridae > Protophormia > Protophormia terraenovae. The sequence continues at coordinate 2,870,267 of OX596073.1, forward strand.
AAAAAAGTCGGTACACAGTATTACTATCGATGGTCTCTCGTTTTATCTAAGTAACGATTTTTGACGTGTGATATTTAAAAACCATCAACTTTTTCAGATTTTTCGTTATATGGGAGATGGGCGGTAAAGTGGGTGGACACCGCCCATTTTTTGTTTCCGAGTTTACATTGGTCCTTAAACTATTTGTACAAAACTTGTGCCAAATTTCGCCCCCCTACTTTGTCCCACTCGAGCCCTATCCTGCTTTCAACAGACAGACAGACGGACGGACATAGCTAGATCGTCTCAGAATCGAACCAAGACCCAGAAAATATATTCTTTATGGGGTCTTAAATGATATACCCCCATCTTTTTGATGGTGGGTAAAAAAGTAACATTTTCAAAAGGATATTCTCTTCAGTTTCAACATTTAAATAATAAATGCTATTATACTGAGTGATTCTTAGCTTTCATTTGATACCCACATTGGGTTGATACAATAAATGCGTATCCTTAGAAACTTTGAAGAGCTTTTAAGAGGAAATTTTACGTCCTGGTGAAAAACTATCTTCGCACTTTTACTACATATGACCTCTAGTTTCATGTATATATCGACTTTTTCATGAGTGAAAATTACTGTGTTATATTTGAATTATAATGTACAGCAAACTAATATGAGTAAAAATAAAATATAATTCTATCAAGACCCACTAAACAGGTCAATGTTCTTGCTTTTCCAAGCTCAAGTATTTTCTTCAATTTTCTTACTAAACACATATTTTTATACACAAAATGTACTGTGTTAAATTCAAACAAGAAAGTTTATTAAAACTAAATCCTTAGAAGATTCTAATTCTTCACACACACACACTTGCAGCACACATACACATTACTCGTAAACGAAAATATAAAAATTTTACAAAATATAATTAACAGATGTTGTCATTGAGTGAGTAAGCGAAATGGTGAGACTTAGACTAAGAGCCAAGACCACGACAACAAATGCTACTGCTGCCAATAGCATGGCTTTCACTTGTTAAGCTTATTTATGATGACATTCTTCTCCCTTTTTTCCTTTAGATCCTGGGAAATATTTTCTCTTCATTCTGGTTTTTGGTTGCTATTGCTTGGTAATAAAAGTTGAAATAGGACTTTATGAATAAGTGATGATGCGTTGGCGTAAATATTTTGCTTCTTCTTATTCTTTAGAAAAAAAAAAAGCAAAATTAATTCTTTTACACAATGGTCTTATTTAAAGCTCTTTAATCTGGTCTTTCATTTTCTTAACTGCTGCTGTTGTTGTTGATTTCATGTTATTTTAATTATAATTGTTTCATAAACATATTGTTGTTATTGTTAATTATTTTTATGATTATTCGTTACATTTCGTTTAATAAAGAGCATAAAAAGCTTTTATTTATGGGGAAAAAAGAAAGAAAAAAGAGGTAATAAAGGAATGTGTTTTTAATAAACTGAAAATGAGGAGACATAATAAAAATTAACCATTCATTGTGTTACATTTCGTTACATTTCATTACTCGCTTTTTGTAGCTCAGCCAAATGTAACAGATTTTGTTAATTTTCTTAAAAGAACACGTAAAAATTATTGACTATAAATAAAAAGTATTGTCGTAAAATTTAAACCAAATTTTTTTTTCTAGGTACATAAAGGAGATTTATGTTATTTTTCTTTTCTAAGATTTTGAAAAACATATTTTCACCAAAAAATATCATAGTTTATAGTTGTTGAATGATTTATTGTTGTTGCTGTAGTTGTTTATTTAACAATGACACTCACTGTTTCGATATGAACTAGAAATTTATTTCGTTGCCATCACTTGTGTAAAACATTTGGGAATTAGCGGGTCATAAAAATCTGTTGAAAACCAATACAAATACAACATCGTATGAGTATATGGCAAAAAGCAATTATTTACACTTTGGTCATAAAAAAAGGGGAAATCTATAACCTTTATTTCCCTCATCTCCAGCCATAAAGAAATCTGTCTCAATGTGACTTTTTCCACAATGCCGTCAACAGGAACAGCAACAAGAATAAACTCCCCTAGCCCAAATGCAGCAATAAGCATAAAATGTTGTTGAAAGTTAAATTTATTACACACATACATTTTTCAAAAATCTTCTTTTTTTTTGGTGTTATTTGCGTTAGTATTTTCTTTATAGATTGTATGAGGGTTTAAAGGTTTTGGTTTCATTTGCTTCTTTCTGTTTTTTTTTTTTTCTTTTTCTTGCTATAATCATCAATTTTATGGGGTTCACATTATTTTTTTTATTTACTCCCTAAGAAAATGTAAGAGGGTCACGCGAATTTGTTGTAACTGTTTTTGGGTTTTACTTTTCATTTTTCTTTTTATTTTTATATATTAAAAACGACTTTTTGAATAATGTTTGAATTACATTTAAACTTACATATTAAAGACATAAATTTACACTCAGAGAAATATAAGAGTACATAATTACTAATTGAAAATTAGTAAGGTCCGTGTATGTGATAGTAAAGTACAATAAGCCAATTACTCGAGTATATTTCACTATAACTCGAGAACGGTATGCACGACTTATATAAATGATACGCCAGAATATGCGGAATAAAATTAGCTTTAAGTCATTTTTCTATCAATTTTTTATCCGATCAATAGTTTAGGAGATATTGCGAAATAAGTGTCCGAAAAATAATTTGTTCATGCTAAATTCAAGATTTCTTTTTTTACTAAAACTTCTTTTTAAAAGTGAAAACATCAAAAATGTTTCAGTTTATCTTTATATCAAAGCTGGTAAAACTACGAGTAAATAAAGCCACGTATCATACAAATTGATGTACAAATCTTGATTGCATTCACAATTAAATTGTGAAACAGTTAAGTGGAGTGGGCAAAAAAAAAAAAAATGTTTCGTCTTAAATAAAAAAAAAAAAAAAATAGGTGGATTAGATGGAATTTCACGTGCTAAACAAGAATCAGGTTTCACATTTTTTTTTTTTTTGTCACATTTTGATTTTTTTTATAGTCGTGACTACTATTACCCCGCCTTTAAGCAGTCACATTTGTATTACTCGTGAACGGTTTGTCCAATTAAGATAAATTGAACTCCAGTAGATAGCGATTTAAATTCTCTTTGAGCCGAATTTACATAATTTTTAGTTCAGTTAATATTTTCATATTTATTCGGTAATTAGTAGCAAATAAAATTAAAAAAATTAGAAAAATCGTGAAAATTTTGATCCATAACTTTGGAATTCTTTAATCAATAAAAACTATGTTGACAAACCTAGAAGACATATTTCGTGTGTATCTTTTGGTGTATCATTTAATAAAATCGTGTAAACGGTTCTTGAGTTATAGTCCAAATTGTAAAAAACTTTCTCGAGTTTTATAGTCTGACCGCTGAATAAGGTGATGATATTAGTCATGCCAAAAAAAAAAAATCAGCACGTGATAGAAGAAAAGTGAATGCAGATTCTTGTTTAACTCGTCAAAATCCATCTAGTCCACCTATTTTTGTTTCAAGAAAAAATAAAAAAAAAAAATGTTTTTTGCCCACCACTGTATTTCTACTCAATTGTATGTAACATGGGTATTTTTACTTAACTGTGAATAAAATCAAGATTTGTGCATCGATTTTAAAGATACATACCTTATTTTATTAGCAACATTAGAGATGATAAACTGAAAAATTTTTTATTATTGCTTTCACTTTTAAAAGGAAATTTTAGTAACAAAAAATTCTAAATTTTTAAATAAAAAAGATTTTTTTCGAACATTTATTTCAAAATAACTACGAAATTATTGAGCACATAAAAAATGAAGTTTGGATAATTTGAAGTCCGCATCTTTTGGTGTATCATTTATGTCAATCGTACACACCGTTCTTCAGTTATGAGGAAATATACTAAAATTTGGGCGAAATATTAGACACGCGCATAAAAAGAATCCAGACATTATGGAAAAAAACTGAAAGCAGATTGCAGATGCACATCAAAATGCATCAAGTTCAACTATTCGTCTTTGGGGGAGGATTTTTTTGTAGACCAGTATAATTGGTTATGTCATATGAAATTTATTTCGTTAAAGTTTTTTTCTGAAAATGGGTTTATATAGGACCCCATAAAATATATATTTTCTGGGTCCTGGTTAGATTTTGAGTCGATCTAGCTATGTCCGTCCATCTGTTGAAAGCAGGATAGGGCTCGAACGAGACAACCTAGGAGGAGGAAATTTCGCTCAAATATTTATCCTATATTTTTTTTTTTGGGATTGAAAATGGACAAAATCGGTTAATAACCAAAAAAGTTATGGGCTAAATACTAGAAACACAGGGTGCTGTTGTAGCTTGATTTCATACTTTTCTGCTAATATCTTTTAAACAAAAGCATGTATGACAACGAAATTTTTTACAGATAGTTCGAGGGTCGATATAAACTTGGAAACCAAAAATGGGCATGGTCCGCCCACTTTACAGCCCACCTCCCATATAACGTAAAATTTGAATAAATTGATGGTGGGTATTAGATTCGGCCAAGCCGAATATAACATTCCCGCTTATTTTTTTTATTATGGATTGACGGATGGACAGATCCACTCAGAAAGTGATTTTAAGCCGATTGTTATTGCGTCTTAGACCAAAATTTTTGTGTGTTACAAACATTAGCAGAAACATATAATCCCCTTTTCAGCTATGGTTGGCAGAGTATAATTGTATGGTTCATTTATTAAAAAACGCTACACAATACTTTTCGAAATCTCAGTGGTCACTAAAGTAAATATTTTGGTGTAGTATATTCAAAAATAATTACATTTCTTAAAACTGCAGGATACCTATAAAAGTTAAGAATATTATAAGTATAAGTAACATTTCGTTTAATGTGCACGTTTGTTTAATGACCAAAATGTGCTAAAACACAAGTAACATGTTTCAGGCAAATCAACATTAAAGCAAAAATGCTTACCAGAAACAAATTTAAATTGCAAAGATAACATTGATTTTTACACTCGTGTATACATATTTTATTTATTCCACATTTTGACTAATTTTTTTCTACTTTTTTCTTATTTTATTGCAGATTGATATAATCGCCAATAATAATGTTTATACTGCCTACTTTTGATTGTGAGCCTAAATGTGTGGTTTAAAGGTTGTATGAGTGAATGTGTATAGAGTTTTTTATAAGCAGAGAAAAAGAAGAAAAAAAAATATCAGCAAAATGACTTTTACGATTTCCTAAAACCATAAAACCATGCATGCCGCTACAATAGTTAAAGTAGCAGCAGCATCCTCTTCGTCGTCGTCGTTAAATCATCTTAAATTTTCAAGTGGATTTTATACAACAAAAGCAAAAGCAACAACAAAAACAACAGGAAGAAAACCTATAAGCAACACATTAAAAACAACAACAACAACAACAAGGACACATCATCAACCAACATAACAGTTGTAGTTATATAGTGATAGTAGCAGTTTAAATTGTAGTCATATGTTCTAATAATAACGGCCGTAAACGATAAAATTAACTACACATCAACCAACATACGTTACGGCAAAAGCTCCAACAACAATACCAGGAAAAGCAAAAAAAAAAAAAAAAAACGAAATCAAAGGAAAAGGGCAAAGTCATTATCATCGTCATCAACATCAACAACATACTCGACATCCTTCACATCATCAACATCATCACCACCATCATCGTAATTGCCTCCACTACTTTTAGAATTTATATTCTTTCGTTAGACTTTTAGTTTAGCTAGAAGAATTCAAAGATTTTTAAATTTAAAACTCAAAAGAGCAGGAGAAGTTGGACGACAAATTTAGAAAGCCAAATCACAGCTACAACAGTTATTTTGTTACGGAAAATTGTTCTAAACAACGACAACATCAAGAACAATATGCCGCTGCTACCGCTGCTGCCTTTGAATTTTAACTTGTGGTCTTCAACCATTACAACAGGACTTGTATGTGTCATATTGATGACAACAATAACAAATGGTAAGTTTTTAACATACGACATCTGAATCATACACACACATACACATCTTAGAAAAGCCACACATATACATACATTGATATGTGAACGATTTGACTGGTAAATCTTGTCAACCAGGTTTGACAGAATATGGATTTCGATTTTTGGTATGAAATTTTGCGTGATCACAGATTCGATTCCTTTTGGCTCTATCTCTTCTGGTTTAGCTAGAAAATCGATTTTTATGATTTTCATATAAAAATCGATTTTTGGTATGAAATTTTGGGTGAACACAGACTTGATTCCTTTTGCTCTATCTCTTCTGGTTTAGCTAGAAAATCGATTTTTATGATTTTCATATAAAAATGAATTTTTATAAGGAAATTTTGGGTGATCACAGATTTGAGTCCTTTTAGCGCTATCTCTTCTGGTTTAGCTAGAAAATCGATTTTTATGTTTTTCATATAAAAATCGATTTTTGGTATGAAATTTTGGGTGAACACAGATTTGTTTCCTTTTGCTCTATCTCTTCTGGTTTAGCTAGAAAATCGATTTTTATGATTTTCATATAAAAATGAATTTTTATAAGGAAATTTTGAGTGATCACAGACTTGAGTCCTTTTGGCTCTATCTCTTCTGATTTAGCTAGAAAATCGATTTTTATGATTATTGGTTATTGTGATTATAATCGGTTATTGGTATGAAATTTTGAATGATCACAGATTTGAGTACGGTTGTTTCTATCTCTTTTAGTTTAGCTATAAAATCAATTTTTATGTTTGAAATATAAAAGACGTTTATTGGTACGGAAAATGAGTGAGTAGATTTAAAATGGATTTTGAGCTTTTTTCTTTGTTCGAAAATATAACCAATCACAGAAGAAAATTTTCAATTCTGGTTACTCTGTTGTCTGCGATTAAAATGTTGAAGTCGTGCTGAGAATATCATTACATTAGGAGCTTAAAATTATTTTATATTTGTGTGGAATTTGAGGAGATTTCTTAGGGATAGTAAAATTATCAATTGACTCATTTTTATTACAAAAATTGTAAATATAAAACGATCCAATACTATATAGAGTAGTGCCCCTTGTAAAATTCTAGGAAACTTTTCAAATCAGTTTCGTATTTGTGTATGATTATATGTGTGTATTTTTGTTGTAATGTGATAATTTGAGTCTTTTATGTCCTCTTATTTAATGCTTTTGCGAATATTGCTGCTATTTTGTATTTTTGTTTTTTTTTCACAGTTTTTGCCATCGACTGCTTCAAGTGTGTTTCATATAATGGCGCCAATAAGGCTTGTGATGATCCTTTTCACAATAATTACTCAACCGGTATATTGGAATCACCGTGCATGGGTGGACGTAAAGGTAGAAATGGTCTATTTCCAGCTACAGCATGTATTAAAATTGCTGGTTACTTTGGTAAGTATATGTGAAAGCAATTTTGTTTGGTTTTTTGCCGTTTATTTTCACAATTACAAAAAAAAAAACGGTTTCATTGATGATTTATGACGATTATATGTTGATGATGAGCTGTTATTTGCTACAATCTGTTAAAAATGTCATGTAATATTTTTCTACGTTTTTCAATTGATGTAAAACATAGTATGTACTTTTTTAATTGTTCAAATTATACTTTAAAATTTATACTAATAATAATACCCTGCAACAATAATTTTCAAATATGAAAGTAAAAGAGATTTTGCACGATATAATAACTAAATTTATTTAAATATTTTCCATTTCATATCAAATATAACCGTCCTCAAATCATCAAAGAAATTTTAGAATAAACATTCGTACATAATATTTTCTCATTATCGTAGCCTTTAATCTATTTGTTTTAAACTCTCTATTTAATTAATTTTTATTGACAGATAAAAATGGTCATACCATAACCGTTAGAGGCTGTGCTCTTGATAGTGGCACTTTAACCACAGATACGGAAATTATACGCATGTCACATTGTGGTAAATTCTACTATGATGGCGAGTAAGTAAAAAATATACAAAAGTTTTCTATAAATAATTAAACGTTCAATTAAATTGTTTTAAAATCAATTTCCTTTTCCTTTTCAGATATGTACATGGCTGTTTGCAAAGTTGCAGTGATGCTGATGCCTGTAATACCGCCTCTCAAACTCTACACATATCATCAACGACATATGTTAGAATGAAATATTTATTGATTTCGTTAGTTGTAATATTTATGAACAATTATCAATTGAATACCAGGTAGCATTATGTTCTCTAATTATTATCTTCACTATAGTCCAAAAATATATCTAACTATAATTTAGAGCATTAATATTAAAATGAAACTTAAACCAAAAAGAAATAGAACAACAAAAAAAAAAAATAACTGTAAATCATGATAAGAATTTATTTATTATTAAGCTGTAAATTTTGAAAGCATTTATGGCAAAAAAAAAAATACGAAAATAATATCATAGATTATAATATAACGACTACAATATATTTAAAAAAAACTCAGAAAAACATATTTTATGGATCGAAGTAAGAAATAAATTCACACATTTTATACCATAAATCTATTGCAAACTAGTCTACTTGTTCGTTCACACATTCAAAGCAAACATCTTTAAAAAAACGTTTAAAGTTTTTCTTAACGTTTTAATACTCTTCGCACTCTTAAACCTACAAAAAGTAATAAAAACTATTTAAAAAGTTGTTTTTTTAAGCATTAAAAAATTGTAATTTTTTCTTGTATTTAAGCCAATCACCCATAAAATATGAAAATGTTTGTTCACTGCATTAGTTAGAAATGTTATGAAAAAAATAAAATTAAAAAAATAAATCAAAATGAAAGAATAAAAACCCATTTTCCCTTTGGCACGTAACTTTGTCATTATACACTCAAATAAATTTTAACGATATCGAAGGCGATTTTCTTTATTATTTTCCTTTTTGGTTGGGTTTTTGTTTGTAATTTGTTCTCTTACAAGTGAATTAACATTATTATTATCGTAAACAGAGATTGAATAGAATTAAATCTTTTCTTGTTATTAAAGAAATTTATTTATTATTATTTTTTTCTTTTTTGAAATTCTTTATTTTAAACTTTTTTATTTAAATTATTTATTTTTATTTTTTTATTATTTTACTAATTTTTTATACATTTAATTTAATATAAATTGTCCCCTTATTCCGAAATTGTATTTAATTCTTTTAATTATCTGTTCATTTAAAATATAATATTAGAAAAGTTAAATGAAATAAAAACTTTAATGTGATTTAAATTTAATGCAATTTATGTGCTAAGTATTAGTTATATTTTAATAAATATGTCTATATTTATATACTTACTAAATATGTAGATTTAACTAAAAAAAAAGTGGATTTAATAAAAATTATAAAAATCTGGCTTAACTAATTTTTAATATAAAACTAAATACAATTAGTTAACTAATTAATTCAAATTTATTTACTACATAATTGTGTCTATTTTATAGTTTTATAATTATTAAATATATAATTAATTTTGTTAATTGCACTATGGTTTTCATATTTTATAAAAATTAATATAAAGTGTTTAATTTTTTTAAACTATTTATTCTAATTTTTTTTACATATTTTGTCATATTCTCAAACTGTTAAATTTTTAGAAACCCTGGCAACCTACATATGTACTGGTATTATTTTAAAACCTGTAAAATATTTTTAAAATTAATTTTAATTAATTAAAAAGAAAAAAATCCCAGGAAAAATTGTATTAGTTCTATAACTAGTTCCACAACGTATGAAAATAGCGTGTACTCGTTCTACTTTGGCTTTACGACCAATGTTTTTGTTTAAAATTGTCACCTCCAGAACTAGTTTTGTAGAAATGTTACCTAGCCAGTACCTATTCTATGGAATGATTCTAGAACTAGTTCTTTAATAAATTATTTTAATTTCAAAGTGTAACATTTAGAACTCATTCCATACAAGCGTTAGGGAACAGTTTCCGAATCAATTTTTTTATTTTGCCATTTCCTAAAAGCCACTTTTAAATCAATTTAATTTTTTTAAACTCTGCTTTTTCCTGAAATTTTTTCTCAAGTTTTTTAAATAGTTTTAGGAATTTTATTCAGAGAAGTTATGTAGAAATCATACAGAATTAGTTCTTAAGCAGAATTTGTTGCGACACCACTAGTTCTACGGATGTTATTAAAGAATTTGAAGTGGTTTTGATAACACTAGTTCTAGAACTAATCATTTTAGAACATGTTTTGAAAATTTTCCTGTAATATATCCTTAAAAATTAACATTTAAATTTTTTATTTTTAAAAATGAATTTAATTTATAAAACCCATAGTGCAGTTTTTTCTTTTATTTTATAAAATTAAATTTACTGTTAACCAAAAATTAAAAAAAAAAAAAAATGTTTTAACATTTGTAGTTAGGTTTCATGTTAAATATTTTATTAGTTACAAAAAATAAACGATAAAAAAAACAATATTAATTATTTTTCTAAATTTAAATTAATTCAGGAATTTTAAATTAATTACTTACATACATATGTATATTTAAATTAATACAAATATTTGTATATACTAACACATTTTTAAGCAAATATATGTAAATACATGCAAATAAATACAAGTACATACATAAGTATATATTTAAAACAATCTGTTGGGTTAACACAACATTTTAAAGCATATTTTTTTTAATATTATATCCTACACCACCATAGGTATTATGTATTTATTCTGACGTTTATAAAACCCAAAAATATTGGTCTAAGACTCATCTTAATCTATACCGATGTCCGTCCGTCTGTCCGTCCATGTAAATTTTTTAATCAAACTAAACTAATTTAAAAAAAAAAAAAAAATAATTCAATGAAATTTGGTACCAAGGCCTAATGGTCCAAGTTCAAAATCTTTCTAAATTAATTATGATTGGTCCTTTTTTTCACCTTGCTCCTCCCATAGCTTTTATATATATCTTTCCACCGAAAATTACTTTTACGTACATAAATCCTATACAAATGTTATTAAGTTTTATATAAGTAGAAACCACACTGCCATATTTGGTGAGGATTGTTCCATAATTGACCATAGCCCTCTTAAAAGGCCCACTTCCAAGAATCTCTCCAAAGTGTATAATAAATCATATATTAAGGGGGTTTTACACTATAATAATTTATATTAATATATTAATACTAAAAATATTTTCAAATATATTATGGTATAAATACCTTCAATACTTTGTATGTTAAAATCTTGAAATTTTGAAACGTAATTGCATTTCTTAAAGCAAATTTTTTATTTGTTGTTTTATTTGTATTCCATTCTGTTCAATTTTTCGTTTTTAATTTTTTAAAAAATATTTAATAAAGAAAATAAAAAATATGACAATTAATAATACTTTCCTTAATCCCAACAAACCAAGTGTAATCGTAATGATATCATTACGATATCAATTCGGTGATATAGAAGCCCGAGAATGATATCATTTATAATTCTAAAATGATATAGGTTGCTTTCTAAAAGGTACACTCGAAAACGATATCATAATTTTTGAAAATAACGATATTAGTAATGATATCGTTAAATTTAAGCAGCGCGATAATTTTGCAATATATGCATACATATCTGCTAACATTGGGTGAATATATAATATTCTAAATATTTTTTCAAAAATTAATAAAATAAACTAAAGTTCATCCTGCTCCAAATCATTTTTTATGTAAAACGAAACTTTTGTAATCCGAAGACAATTCCCTTTTAAATCCGGGCTGATATTGGTTTCATTATTTTATCCTCTTTTATTTTTTGCGATTCCACTAAATTTAGCTGTAAAAATATAATTTCCATCTTATGCATAACATAAAATATTCTTCTAATAAAAATATTTTCAATTGAAATTTATTTTCCTGAAAATGTTTGAAGTTTTTTTCTAAGGAAAAAATAATTTCGATATTTTATCATAAAATTTTAAAATTATGATATCATTAATGATACGTGTCGTTTCTTGGTTTGTTGGGATACATCTTTTGATATGTATTATAGAAAATTAAACTCTGGTATTAATATTAAATATAATAGTGTAAAACCCTCTTTAATATTAGTATCAAAATGGTATAATTCATACGTATGTATGTTTTATAGAAATACATATACATTACACTTAATACAAGTGTCGGTCCCACAATTGGCCACAAGTCTTAAGTAAGAACCCTTCCCTAATTTTTTTACACATACTTACATAATGGTGTAGGATATCAGTCTTGACTAATTATATCTTTCCTACTTTTTTTTTTTAATAAATTTTGTATATAAATTAGAAAATAACTGCTAATTTTATGCATATTAACAAGTTTATCATTGATAAATTCTAGAATAATTTAAAAAACAAATAGATAAAATAAAACAAACAAAACGGAATTATGCAAATTTTTAAGTAAAACAACAAACAAATAATAACCATCAACAGCCACAAACTAAATTGAAACAATAGCTTCTTCGTACATAATACATATAAATAAATAAGTATAAAAAACAGGATAAGCAAACATTATAATTTTTAATTTCAAATTTAATTTAAAATACTAAAGTTAGCAAAAAAAAAAAAAAATTAAACACAATCTTGTCAACAAACATCAATTATTTTGTATATTAATTTATTTAAGAAAATAAGTTTTAGGTATTTAATATTCAAAAAACCAAAATTGTGTTTTCTAAAATAAAAGCCCTCTATTATTTTTTATAGCAATAATATCAAATACACCACAGTATATACACACACTTACATAAAATATATAAATAAAATAAATAAAAACAAAAAAGCCTAAGTAAATAAATAAAACATAACAAGGTAAATATAAAAGGACCAAGTTTAATATAAAAATACATACATAGTTATATATTATATAAAATAAAACAAAAAACACAAGTTAAGCCAAGTTAAGGTGTGATAATGAAAGGAATTTTTTATTCAAACTTAAACAAACACCTACTAAATCAGTAAACAAACAAATAAACACAAATTATAATAAAATATATACATAGAAAAAAAAATAATAATAATAATTAACATTCTTCATTTAAATACAAATGAGCTTGTTGTTAAGGTTTCCTTTATATAAAATAACATAAAATTTAATTAAATAAAACAAAAATATATATAAAATATTCTATATATGACTTGGGCTTCAAACAAAAAGTTAACTTTGCTCTCTAAACAAAAAAAATCGAAATTTAAACAACAAAATTATTAAATAAAATCCAAAAAAAAGCTTGCATTATCATCAAAAATTTAACAATAAACTAAGATAAACATGAAAAATCAAAATACATAATAAAATTCAAAATGGCCAGGCTTAATTAAATTGTTAATTACTCACAAAATTGCTAAGTTTTCTTTAACAAATATTCTATTAAAAGCAAAAAAATAAATGACCAAAAATCTTAAAATTGCAATTTTCTATTTCAAACATGTTTTTAATATTTAAGCTAAAAAACCAAAAGCGTATTAATAAACACATTAAATTCATCATGTATAAAATATGCTAATAGAAATAAAAGAAATTACATTAAATATATTTAAAATGAATACATTTATTGTACATGTATATTTATTGTTTGCATTTACAAGCATTTGCTTATAAAACAAATTAAAAAAAGAAATAAAATCAAAAATTAATAAACAAAAAATAAAATAAACAAAAAATGCATTACAAAATAAATAATCACTTAAAAGAAAATTATTTAAAAAAAGAATCAGTAATAATGGAACGTTGGTAGTTTTATTTCTGTATCTATAAAATATCTTTTAAATATTCCTGATCTTCTTTGACAAACTTTTCTGCCACATCTTCGGGTACATCCACTTGTTTGTAGTTGTCCAAACCAATTTCGTCTTCTCTTCTACAAGTAAAAGGAAAATACTTAATAGTAAATAAGTTTTACTTAAAAAATATATAAATACGTACTTTATTAAAATATCTACAACATTTTCACATGCCAATATACATTCTTTGTCCTTGCCCTCTTTAGCTTCCCATTTGTGATATTCTCGTAGAATTTCATAGACACCTTTTTGTCTTAATTGCTCTCTTGATTTCTTAGTCGAACATAATTGTAATAAAGATTCTAAAAGCATTTTACGTAAATCAGGATCTTCTTCGCGTGTTTTTGTTTCAGGTAAGTACTAAAATTAAAAGAAAATTAAATAAATTTAACTTTTTGAATTGTTGGAAAGGAAGTAAGTTTGAAAATTTATTTGTAGAATTCACACTCATGGTGATTTAAATGTTATCATTCTGTACAAATTTTTACAAAAGCAACATTAATTTCGATTTTACGAAAAAAGAAGACAATGGTATTTAGTTGGAGTGTTACTTTCAAAGGCAAATAATAGATTTTTGAAGTTTAAATTAAAAGCTGTTATATTCAGATAAAATTTTGAAACAATTTTCGTAAAATTGAAAAAAATTTAATAAAATTAAAAAATTAGTAAAAAATTCATGTAAAAATAAAATAAATATACATTTTCACTCTTAAATTACACCATTTTGATACCCAACTGCAAAACTTAGTGTCATCTAAAAAGTAATAGAACTGCGGCACATTTCTTCTCGAACTATGACTTTTCTTCTTTTTTTACAATTTAGTCAAAATTTTAATAGAAATATTGAGTTAGAATTTCGACAGAAAATGTGGCTGCACTTACTACTCAAATGAATCTAATTCGACACCCAAACACTTGATAGTGCCATTAAAAAATATTAAAACTGCGAAAAATTTCTTCCCGAATGGAGATACTTCTTGGATGACAACTTGATGTTACTCTTTACTTCAAATTTAGATATAAAAAGTTGGCAGGTAGTATCATATGAATCTGCATTTGAGAACGTATTGATTGCCTCTTATTTAAAAAACTCTTCGTATCGCACATTTGCTGTTATCTTAAAAAACACAAATTCCAACTTCGTCATCAACATCACTAGTACATAGTAAATAATATGTTTTATTAACTGACAAAGTCTAATCGGTACTTACATACCACAATTAATTTAGGGAATTTTTTGATCAAACATATATGCACGTCTCGACATAAATTTAAAGAGTTTTTTTATCACTTCTAATAATTTTAAATCAGAAGATCAGAGATGTGTATATTTAATTTAAACAACGATTTGAAATTCATTACTTAACGACTTCCTGCTACATTAAATGGTTAAAATATATGCTTCTATGGTACAAGAAATCATTATGAGTTTTTTTCATGAAAATCGGTTAGACAATAAAAGGCATTGATGATGTACCGAAGAAACATTTATACAATTGAGACTGCGACAACCTACGGATCTCACCACCAAAACTGACATCCGGAATTCAAACAATGTTGCGTCAAAACTTTTTGCCATACATTGCAAATACTGGATTATGGTACTCGTCTTCATGGCGTATCACTGCCGGATTCTGGAGTCACAAAACCCATACATAACATTCGTAAGTGCAGTCGTATTACAAATTTATTGGAATATTTATTTATTATATTTTAATATATTCAATTAATTTTGGTAAATAGAAAAAGTTACTATTGGACGGGAATACGGAGGACCGTATTCCGTCCAATAGTAACTTTTACCTATAACGTCTAGTGCCTTTATAGGTCTTTATAGGTAGCAAAACTAAACTTCTTCGTAGAACTGTGGGTCATTTGTCGTCAGTTTATTGTGTTCTATTTGATCGTACAGGTCATTATATTTTAACAGGAGCTGATGATCTTATAAAAATATGGTCCGCAATAGATGGCCGATTATTGGCTGATTATTGCATGCAAGATTTTTAAATATTTAAACAAAAAAAGAGCTACATAATCAACTTTACCAAGGAATTTGTTTCCAAAGATCCAATGTTTTGGAACTCTATTATTTTTTGTTAATTAGTTATAATTCTATATATTAGGCTCTTTTTTGTGCGAGAACCGAATACCGAGTGAATGTCGCGCAATTTTTCGCAAAGAAGTGCAAAATGAAAGTTAAAACATTTTAAATAAAATATTTAGTAAATATAAATAATTAAGAGTTTTAAAGTTTAAATTCCAAAGAATTAAAGTTAAAATAAAATTTAAAGCAAGTGTATAATAAAATTGTGTTAAAATCTCTAGTAACAGAAAAACTTTTGTAACGGTACATTATGATGGCAGCAACAGGTAAGGTAAGTACTTCACCATTACTTAATAAATATTCCTATCAACTTACTTGCAATTCCAATGGTAACATTTCATTTTCCTCATCCGTAAACTCTTCGGGGCCACAAAGTGGATATAAAATGGCATAAAGTATATCATCAGTTTCTCTTAGAATGATATCGTGATACACGGGGTCAAAGCAAATATTCTTTAATATGCCTATAGTGCCACCACGACGTACAATAGATTCTTCATAAGATGCAAAAGGTAGAATTTTGTCCAATAAATTATATTTGTTGTGGCAAAACAATTCACGACCTCTACTAGTTTGTGTTAAATTACAGAATATAGGAGCCAAATAATGCAATTTAGCCTTCTTTTTATTATAGTCTAGTTTAGCAAAAGCTTTTGCTAAATTCAACATAGTTTTAGGATCTTTTTCTAATTCGTCCAAAATTTCATGAGCTAATGACTCTACACGCGAAAGATTACTTAAAACCATAGTCCAGGGATCAGCCAATTCGGAATTTTCATCTGTAATGTGTTTAACAGCGGCAGAGACAATTTCAAATTTCTAAATATTTAAAATAAATTAAAATCATGTTTGGTATTAAAGTAAAATATAAGAACTATTACCGGATGCACTTGTTTAGCGGTTTGGAAAATTTTTATAGCTCCATCCTCGTCGGCTGTTAAATTTATCAAACACAATACGGAATCCTTTGAAATTGCCAGTGTTGAATCGGTTGTTAAATTAAATAGAGCTATTATCATATCATCCAGTGATAATATAGCTGCTTTTCCTTCTGGAGAACCAGTAAGGCCTGTAATATAATTAATGTTAGTCACCTTTAATCTAAAAAATGTTTTCCTTGTCTCTATTCATCCTATCTCACCTAAAACGTGTGTTAGGGCCACCGCTTTTAAATCCAATCTTTGTGTTGGTTGCATAAATTGTATAAATTCCGCTAAACTTTCCATATCGTTTATTTTTATTTAATAAAATTATAAAATAATCTTTAACTTTCTTATTTTGTTTACTTCTACCAGAATAAAAAAAATTGTTCTTCACAGCTGTTTTGTTTGTACACGTGCAATAGATGACACTCGAGCTGCCGGATTGCTTTATTTGTTGTCTATGTTTTCGTTTCATTCCATTTCGTTTCAGTAAATATTAATATCTATATAGCCCAAAAAACAAATTTATGTAAGTTGGATTGTTTTTCTAGTTTCTTCTCTTATTTTTAATAAATATAAAGCCCAAATTACAATTACGCGTAGTCAGCAACAGTATCAGCAAAAATTATCAGCTGTTCACTGTCAGTACAACATGTTGCTGCCGTTATAATTACAATTCAGCGTAGGCAGCTACAATTTACAACCACCATCTTACTTTATTCTACTTGTGTATTTTTGCCTCTCATTTATTTGCTCACTCTCTTTGTCTCGCTCTCAATCTGAAAGCAGCGCAGTGAATTTAGAAACAGGGCTAAATGAAACAGCACTGCAAACTGTTGCTGACCAAATGTAATCAACACCATAACAAACAGTGCTTTCTAAATTATCAGCTGATTATGTCAGCACACACTGCTGCTGACTACGCGCAATTGTAATTTGGGATTAAGAGTTCTTAAATGCGATAATTTTTAAAACTTTTTTTTATTTTTATTTTGTTATTAATTTCTCATTTTATTTCCAAAAGAAAATTATAGATTTCATTTCGTAATAAAAAAAATTAGTATTGTCCATTTAAATAAGTATAAGCGGTTTTTAGGATCTTTCATTCAATAAAGTAAAAAATCGCATTTAGTCTTCATTAAGGAAATCACGAGAAAGAGATAAATTTTGTAAATTGAAAATTTTTATATGAAATTTTTATATCAATATTTTTAAATCTTGGCTAATATTATAACGATTGTTTTTGAAACATCATTTTTATTATTTGTCGAGAATAGTGGGTCAAGTGGAATTCATCGATCTTTATTTCCTTAAAAATTATACAGGCGCGACGGAAACGGAAAGTAGTAAGATCTATTGGATAAAATGCTTACTTAAAACATGATCTTCCAATAGCACTGAAGACGACTTGTCTACCACATTGTTTTAATTTAAGGTTTTTGGATTATTTTCTCTGAGGTAACGCAAAGTCGTTAGTTAATGCGTTTAAAGCTGCAACTTTATACGGATTGGAAGACAATATTGTGAGAACCAAGGCCTTAAATGTTTCAAAATTTGACTTTCAGAAAACGCTGTATCTGAAATCTGAAATCTGTGCATATTCATACGATAATTGCATAAAGTAATTCTAATAAACTTTTTTGTTTAAATTTTTAGCCTTCGTATATTATTTAAATTTAAGGCCATATAATTATAACCGATTCCAAACAAAAATTCATCAAATAAGTCATTTGTTCTAGAACTAAAACCACTTCAGATTCCTTAAAAAAATTCCTAAGAACTGGTGATTTCGCAACAAATTTTGGCACTCATAAAAAGTAAAACTGTATCTAAATTTGTAAAAAAGTTGGAGCTTTGGGGAAACGCTGTAAAAACAAAATATATT
Source organism: Protophormia terraenovae (assembly GCA_951394005.1). Lineage (NCBI taxonomy): Eukaryota > Metazoa > Arthropoda > Insecta > Diptera > Calliphoridae > Protophormia > Protophormia terraenovae. Next base: position 2,888,938 of record OX596073.1, read on the forward strand.
TTAATTAATATAATATATTTTGTTTAATATAATGTTTTAGTTGTCAAATCTTCACATACAAAAATTAACCGTATGCTTATGTTTAGGCACTAAAGGATGGTTGTGAAAACTAGTGCTTCAGAACTAGTTCTATATTAGTTATCTGAACTTTAACGGTTTCCGAACAATAATTCTTTAAATTAAATTTCGTATGAAATATTTAAAATATTCAGATTCCCAGGAAAAATATAACTTCTTTTCTAAAATCATTACATAGTTCTAATGCTGGTGTATTCAGAACTATTTTCAATTTCTTAATAAAATCCTTAAAACTAGTGGTGTTGCAACCAATTCTAGCACTCGTGGAGTAGAAATTTAAAGTTTAAGAAAAATCCTCATAGTGAAAAATAAAATCAAAGAAAATTTATTTTAATAACTGAACCTAGAAACGTTCCCTAATATTTCTATAGAACTAAATGTGAAAATATCGAACAAAACATTAAAAAGGTATTGATTAGGTAACACTTCCACGGAACTAGTTCGAACAAAATGATTGTAACGTAACTACAATCTAGAACAAGTACATATTATTTTCACGCATTCTTGAACTATTTATATATATATATATATTTTTTTTTTAATTAAAATAAAAATTATAACTTTATTTTGCTTATTCTTTTTATTAAGAACTATTTAATGACATCACTTATTTTATGCCAAAAAGGCTTAATATGTTTTTTTATTTCTTTTGTCTTCAGAAAGACATGAATTATAAAAATAAATCCATAAACAGAATTTAAAGTGTATTTTTTTATAAAGATAATAAAAAATTGTATTAAATGTCAGTTGTGGTAATATTAAGAACATATTAAGAAAATAAATACATTGTGCTGTTGTTGGCAATAAACTCAACAGTTGTAGAAGTTCTACTGCTTTTGTAGAACTACTGTCACCTGTTTCATTTCGCCATGGTATGAATAACAGATATTGTTTCTATTCCTTATGTTTCATGTTACATTTTCAAATTGACCGTTATATGAAAAAGCTAAAGCAGAGATGTTTTTAAATAACTCAGTTTTAAAAATAAAGCTATGTTATTATAAGCAATTTTTTTTTTCAAATATTTAATTCAATATCGTACCAATAAAATCAGTCGTTAATTTAAATGTGCTAATTAAATACGTTTTCATGTTACATTCACTACTTGTGAAAATTTTACAAAAAACAGTGTTACATATAAATAAATTTAATTTAAGACCAGTCAATGTGATGAGTAAGTAATGTTGATTCCGTAAAGGTATTTTTTTTGTTAAGAAAATTAATCATTTAAATATTTAATTGATTTAGTAATGAGCATCATACAAACTCCTCAATGTGTATTTGCCTCTCTTGCTTAGTGAGATAGCTGGTCGGTCATCTTGTTCATCTTCGTTGAAACAGTTAATTTAATTAAAATAAAAACAAGTTATAAAAAAACCGTTATTAATTACATTTACGAATTAAAAATTTAAATATGGTATTTATTTATTCGTACGTACGACATGGTAAGTAAGTACGTTTGATAATTTTTCTTCTTTTCAAAAAAAGTCACCAGTTACGTCATAATTTTACCAAATGTGGAAAATAAATGTATTTCTGTGAATGTTTTATTTTTGTGTTGCACTCACTGACGAGATATGATGGTTTTGAGTTTTATTTAAAGCTCGAATTATGTATAACGGTTTATTGTTTTATAAATATCTTATTGAGGTTTTTAAGGTAACATGTTTGTGTTATAAATATACATATGAACATATTTATTTTATTTCTCATCTCTAAATATGAAGTCAGTCTTCTCGCTGTAGAACAACTAAATAAACAAATTGTGATTAAAAATAAATTGATGGAGACTAATATAGAAGTTGACCGGTGATTTACATTAATCGAAAAGGGGTATAAATGAAATACATTAATACGTTTGTATGTATATTTACAAACATGCTAATTGTTACGTTAAAAGTAAATTCATATTTTAAGCCTACTTCCCGATTACGATTAAATGATTGAACACGTAATACACCAAGCAGCAACACCAACCAAACTTACTCTAATATGTTTGTGTTTCTCTTGTTGGGTTTATGCCTGACATTCAACTGGGTGATTGAACTCTTCTTTATTAAATGTATCTCCTATAGAACTTCATATGATTTTGATAAACTAAAACATAAAAAATTCCATTATTTATAAATTGGCAACGTGTAAAATAGGAAATATTAAATCATAACAATACGTGTTGGATTTCCCTTCCTAATACGTCTTCTTATGTATGTGTTGTAATAGATTTTTGTTGTATTCACGTAATTATTTGTAAATGTGTGCGGTTGTGATGTAATTTCAAATGTAACTTCAATGTTCTTCCGGGAATTCCTCGGTTAACTAAATTTTAAAACTATCCCTTTACTAAACAGAAGTACAATTGTCAAAATTTAAAATTAAATTAAAACAGTATTCTGGACTTACATATAAGGTATTGTCTGACTCAAAGCACGTCTACCCACCAACCATTTCAAATAAAGCTTCTAACACTTGGCCCAACATACTCGTACTATTTGCTAATCTAGTCAGGTATTTCTGCGTTGTATTCGATGATTTGCCGATAATCATAATTTTGTTTGTTCTAAAATCGTAAAAATTAAATAAAATAATCTAATATATAATTTAAAATTCATCTGGCACACGATCAAGACATTATTAAATAATCGTTTTATGTTTCATACGTTTGTTTAGCGAAACACGTCATTTGCATTTAACTCCTACATCGCATTCGTTTACGCCCGTTTAAGTTTGTCCAGAATATTAAATACATTTGCGCGCGCGTTTCTTTGCTTTTGTTTTCTGTATTTTTATTCTGTGGATACTATATATGCGTGTTTTACCTGGAGCATTAATGTATCGTTGGTCAGTTTTATTTTTGTTTACGGCGTTTTCTACTTTTTTTAATTTTTTTTTTTTCGAATGCTAAACGGGATGTTTTGTTCTGTAGTAAATCTAGGGAAAACCCAAAAGTTTAAATGCTCCCATACTTATGAAGAGCACGCAAAATTGTGGTTTTAATTTCTAGGAATTATGTGGAGGATAATAACGTAAACACTTTTTAGGGGATTTTTTCTCTTATTGACAATATTTGATTCCCATAAAATTTGCATTTAAAACGTCAATGATTGTGGATTTGTTTTTCAAATGATATTTGTTTGAGTAATTTCAAAAGATTTGAATACAAAATTTGTTGCCATTAGAATTTAATTTTTTGGATATTTAAAATTATTATTGCAATTATTTTGGTCAGGTAAAAATGGTATTTTTCATACCTAGATTTTAGGTATCTTATTTTAATAATAAATGCACTTTTTTGAATAAATAAATTCATAAAATTCTGACCTCTAGTTTTAATCCTTCTTGTTGTTAATCCAGCGCTCTAGCCAACTGATCAACTATTATGCAATACAGAGTAGGCTAATAATAATGAGGCCACAATATCCAGAAACTACTTAAATAAGTAGTTGCCATTACCGAAACCAAAAAGTTTTTGCTGGATACTGCCATAATAACATTTTTAAAATGATCAAAGTTTTATAGACAATTTTTAATACAAAGTTTTAATTTTTTAATAAAACTTTTAAATATTTTAAAATTTTCATTATGAATAAAGACTTTAAAATTAATAAATTTAAATTTAAACACATCAGTTAGTTAGTTTAATCGAATTTATATTTTAATCGTATTAAAATGAGTAAAAAACTTTTAAAGTTCACATGATACACAATTATTTCCTTCCTATTTTAAATAAATTTTAAGCTACTTATCTTTTATTTTTTTTATCTTAAAAAATTTTAAATATTTTTTTTAAATTCGTTTTCGTTTAACAAAAAAAAAAAAAAAAAATTAATGATAAAATTCTATTTTTTTTCGTCTTAAAATTGAGACTTTTATTATTTTTTCTTCCATCTCAAGTTCTCATCATTCTTGACATGTGTTAAAAAAATCTCAATTTTTTCTTAAGTTAATAAAGTCCGTCAGAAAAAAAATTATGATAAAAAAGTGCTAAAATGTAATAAGATATTGATCTTAAGGAAGAGTATCATGTCCAAGAAAAAACATTGAACATCTGTTGAGATCTTAAGATATAATTATTTCCGTTTTTTGCCGACAAAAATATTGTTTATCATGTACGAAAGTTGCACATAGTTACGCACTGTTTACTCTTAATTCTAAAAGAAGAATGCTCAGTGATCAGTGAAACTATCTTCCGAGTTTTTTGGATAAAATTTCATCTCTTTCGTAAGGGTCCGCACAAAGTAGGAGGTCAAAAACGGATACAAATTAATTATCTTGTCATAAAGTAGAATAAATTGTTTACTAACAAAATATAAAATAAATGTTTTGAAATTCTTGTTAACATTAAAAACCTTGAATTTTAATTTACATCCGTTAAAATATTTTAAAGAAATTTCACATAAAATAATATTTAACATTATTTGTATTTGTATTTTCGTATAATATAAATTCAACTACACAATTACAATGGTTTTAATCCAGACATTCATTAGTTTTTTTTTTATCTTGTATCCATAAAATTTAAAAAGAAATATTGAACTTATTGTTTAAGATTAAAGCAAAAAAAAAAAAAAAAAGGTAATTGATCTCTTTTATCTTCAAATATGGAACAGAAGTACAAAAAACACACACAGTGCTTTTTAGTCTTCTCTCATCTCATACATATTGTATAAAATAATAAAAAAAAACTTTAAAGAAAAAAATCATCTTTATTTAACACTTTATGTCTGGATAATTTACCTTTTGTACCTCAACGTCGTTCTGACTGACCATACCCAATAAAAGAAATTTTATTTTTTTTACCCTTTTTGGAGTAACATCATGATGATGATTATGAAGAAGTGAGGTTATTAACATATATTTGTAATTTGATATAGTCAGAAGGTAGACGACCGAACGACCGTTTCCATTTAATTTTTTTTTAGCTTCTTCCAAAAACAGCTGATTCTTTTATCATACGGCTTGAACGATAACGATGGTGATTATAATAATGATAAAGTTGATGTGTGGCGTGTCTTGGGGCAAGATAGTAAGTTAGTAAGTGAGTGGTTAAGTGACCCATGACATAATGTTGTATTATCTTGTAATAAGTCATCCCTTAGTTAGTTTTTCATATGTCGTACTTATTAAATTTTAAAATTGTGACGCACTTTCATTTTACATCATCAAAATTTTGTTTAAAATTCAAATTTCGTCATCATACTTTCAATACTTACTTACATGTATAAAGCAGTATTTAAGTAAGAGAATATTTCGTCTATTAATGTTTTATCGATTTATTGTAAGGAATTCATTTCAATATATTACGTTGTTAAATGTTTAAATTACATATTTGTTTATTTTGTTGTAAAGTTATAATATACGCATTGTAAATATTTAATTTCTAGTAGGAAAAAAAATGACCAAAAAACAAAATAGTATTCATATAAAAGGTTAGTTAAATTGCTTAAAGTTAGTTATAGTTGAAATATTAAAGGTGCTTATCACAAATAGTTTTATAAATTCTAAATTAGTCTTTCTTTTAAGGAGAGTGATTCAAAAGGCATAGAAAAGTTTAAAAGTGGTAAAATATATGTTAAATTAAATTAATAAGAAGACATTTTATTTCCAAATTAGGTTTTCAAGAACTAAATAGGTGATTATGTTGAAGTCGCCGAATAAAATAATATTAAATTAGTTTGGATCATACATAATTTCTAGAAAATAGTTCATATACATATATTTATTTGGTGTTCGTGAACTTAATTATCTGTAAAATATTTTTAGAAATAAAAAACAAAAAAATTTGGTAAAAAATTGTGAAAATAAATCTTTCTTTTTGAAACCCCAATTTTTTAATGAATTTGAGTTTACATTTTACACAATTTACACTAATGTTCCGATTTTGCTAATTTAAAATAACTAATTTACCTTGTCCGATATGTTTCTGGAGGATTTTTAAACACTGTACAGTGGTTCATAATGATTTTTTAAAAAAAATCTTTTGAAACGTTGGATATATTCAAATTAAATTTTACATGGCTAATGCAACATTTTTGGACTATTTTTTCCGATAAAATGTTATATTATTTTGAAACTTAAAAAAATCCGGGTTTATTTCAAAATGTTGTAATTCTTTTTCTTTTTAAAATTTATTTTTTTTTTCCTCCTCATGAAAAATTTTTGTTTATGTTTTAAAATAAAACTTAACGAAAATGCATATGAAGTAAATCTGGGCATATTTGGGACAACGGTCTCTCCTCAGCCCTATCAGAATATCATAAAAGCCCAAATTACATTAGCGCGTAGTCAGCAGTGTGTGCTGCTACTATCAGCTGATTATTTAGAATGTTTGTTATCAAGTTGATTACATTTGGTCAGCAGCAGTTTGCAGTGCTGTTTGATTTAGCCCTGTTTCTAAATTCACTGCGCTGCTTTCAGATTGAGAGACAAAGAAATTGAGCAACTAAATGAGAGGCTAAAATACACAAGTAGAATAAAGCAAGGTGGTGGTTGTAAATGTAATTATAACACGTCCGCCAAGATAGCAACGAAAAGATAGCAACGACGGAAGTGAAAAGTGGCAACACCGCAAAATTTGCAATAATTTCAAATAAAATTTTAATAAAAAACTACAATAAAGTTTTAGATATTTAAAATATTAATTAATTTAAAAAAATTTACAAATTACAATATTTTTTTTTCTTAATAACAAAATTATATACCTTAAGGAATCTGTAAATGGAATATCTCAGGAACCAGGCAGTGTCAGGGCAAAAACTGTATAGGGAATGGAAGGGTACTATTTATAGGTTCAAAAAAGCTTTCCATGCTAAAAATCGTCGGAACAGTTTCTGAGAAAATCCAGTTCATCCAAAATGGTCAGTAAAACCTGGAAAATGGAATATCTCAGGAACCAGGCAGTGTCAGGGCAAAAACTGTATAGGGAATGGAAGGGTACTATATATAGATTCAAAAAAGCTTTCCGTGCTAAAAATCGTCGGAACAGTTTCTGAGAAAATCCAGTTCATCCAAAATGGTCAGTAGAATTTGGAAAATAGAATATCTCAGGAACCAGGCAGTGTCAGGGCAAAAACTGTATAGGGAATGAAAGAGTACTATATATAAATTCAAAAAAGCTTTCCGTGCTAAAAATCGTCGGAACAGTTTCTGAGAAAATCCAGTTCATCCAAAATGGTCAGTAGAATCTGGAAAAATGGAATATCTCAGGAACCAGGCAGTGTCAGGGCAAAAACTGTATAGGGAATGGAAGGGTACTATATATAGATTCAAAAGAGCTTTTCGTGCTAAAAATCGTCGGAACAGTTTCTAAGAAAATCCAGTTCATCCAAAATGGTCAGTAGAATCTGGAAAATGGAATATCTTAGGAACCAGGCAGTGTCAGGGCAAAAACTGTATAAGGAATGGAAGGGTACTATATATAGATTCATAAAAGCTTTCCGTGCTAAAAATCGTCGGAACAGTTTCTCAGAAAATCCAGTTCATCCAAAATGGTCAGTAAAACCTGGAAAATGGAATATCTCAGGAACCAGGCAGTGTCAGGGCAAAAACTGTATAGGGAATGGAAGAGCACTACTTATAGATTCAAAAAAGCTTTCCGTGCTAAAAATCGTCGGAACAGTTTCTGAGAAAATCCAGTTCATCCAAAATGGTCAGTAGAATCTGGAAAATAGAATATCTCAGGAACTAGGCAGTGTCAGGGCAAAAACTGTACAGGTAATGGAAGAGTACTATTTGTAGATTCAAAAAAGCTTTCCGTGCTAAAAATCGTCGGAACAGTTTCTGAGAAAATCCAGTTCATCCAAAATGGTCAGTAGAATCTAGAAAATAGAATATCTCAGGAACTAGGCAGTGTCAGGGCAAAAACTGTATAGGGAATGGAAGACCACTATTTATAGATTCAAAAAAGCTTTCCGTGCTAAAAATCGTCGGAACAGTTTCTGAGAAAATCCAGTTCATCCAAAATGGTCAGTAGAATCTGGAAAATAGAATATCTCAGGAATCAGGCAGTGTCACGGCAAAAACTGTTTAGGGAATGGAAGGGTACTATATATAGATTCAAAAAGGCTTTCCGTGCTAAAAATCATCGGAACAGTTTCTGAGAAAATCCAGTTCATCCAAAATGGTCAGTAGAATCTTGAAAATAGAATATCTCAGGAACCAGGCAGTGTCAGGGCAAAAACTGTATAGGAAATGGAAGAGTACTATTTATAGATTCAAAAAAGCTTTCCGTGCTAAAAATCGTCGGAACAGTTTCTGAGAAAATCCAGTTCATCCAAAATGGTCAGTAAAACCTGGAAAATGGAATATCTCAGGAACCAGGCAGTGTCAGGGCAAAAACTGTATAGGGAATGGAAGGGTACTATATATAGGTTAAAAAAAGCTTTCCGTGCTAAAAATCGTCGGAACAGTTTCTGAGAAAATCCAGTTCATCCAAAATGGTCAGTAAAACCTGGAAAATGGAATATCTCAGGAACCAGGCAGTGTCACGGCAAAAACTGTTTAGGGAATGGAAGGGTACTATATATAGATTCAAAAAAGCTTTCCGTGCTAAAAATCGTCGGAACAGTTTCTGAGAATATTTTCCGCTATTCCTTAAGAATATTGAATGGGTTTTTAACAATGTTAGGAACAAGTTGATCTATTTATTTTCAGCGATTTTGGCTAGGTATTTAATTTTATCATGAGCAAAGTTAGCAACACTTTTTGGGCGCGCGCATTTTTTTTTTTTTTTTGCATTGGTGTATATTCGGCGGTTTTTTTTTTTTTTGCGCACTAAATAATACTAAGAAATGCGCACATATATTTGTGTGTAGTATATTGTTTGAGCGAGTAAAAGAGAAAGGGAGTTCGAATTCAATTCATATACAATACATTGTTCTATTCATTGTATGCTATACAATGAACCATGTTATGATTTTAATAAGTGTAGCGCAGAGCATGTATGTCTTGTTGTTTTACAATTAGAAATACTTGAAGCCGCACCGAATTTTTATTGCACTTCGAAATAAAAATTTTGTTAAAATCTCTGCTTTGGTTACAATACTTGCAATTAAATAAAATTTATTTGCAAAGAATCGTATTAGGCTCCTTTATTAACAAATGGTTATCCGCTCAATAGCTTTGGAGTTTTATCGAAATAAGTGTCCGAAATATTAGTTTGGTATTTTATACCAAATTGAAGATTTATCTTGCTAAAATTTCTTTTTTGGAAAAATTTGGTGAAAAATATATCATCACACTTGCCTTTTAGTAAATAAATTTAATTTAGTTTCATTTCTCATGTTAAGTTTTATATTGTGAGCAAAAAAAGTAAAAATCAAAAATAATCATTATGATTTGAGCAAAAAAATAAAAATCAAAAATAATCATTAAAAGTTGAGCAAAATAATAAAAATCAAAAATAATCATTAATATTGATTATTTTCATAAAAATCAAAAAAAAAAATAAAAATCATTCCGGATTCCGATGGAACCTGTTCTGAAGATTACATTTCTGTATTTAACACTTTTATCCGGTTGTTCTTTGTATCTGATTTTTTTTGTTTAAAATTTCAAGAAAATTTGTATTTTCTGTCCCTGGTAAAAACATCAAAAGTGTTTCAGCCAGGGATGGAAAAGTTGATAAAATAGTACTTTTTTTGATACTTAATTGGAATAAAAGCAATCAATGAATTAGTATCGTATTTAATTCTTCGTAATATAAAAATTACATTATTTGAATTATATACCAAATAAAAATTATCAAAAATTTTATTTTTAGTACTCTGAGAGTGAAAAAAGCACTATTTGAAATATATTTTGATACCCAAAAATATTTAAATTTTCTATCCCTGGTTTCTGCTTATCATCTTTATCTCAAAGCTGGTGAAACTACGAGTAAAAAAAGTTTGTATATAGAAATGAAATTAAAAGAAATTGATACCCTTCACCATCTTATCATCTTCATGTATCATCTCATGAAAAACTACGTATTTTATGTGTTAATGAACAGCTTTTATGCTTTTTCTGATGAAAAATTAAATTTTTAATTAAAAGAAAAATTAATAAAAATTACATATTGGTGGCAATATTTCATTAAATAATTTATTTCTTCAATAAATTCTTTCCAATACGCTCCATAATTTGCGCATTTCAAAGTTTGTCACTATTGTTTATGCGCGTTATACCAATTTCGCGTTGAATGAAAATTCGTATTTCAAAAAATGATCAATAATTTAGTGCGTTATATAGAAATTCCAAAAATGTGGAAAACATCTCAGATCAAAATGATACTAAAGCCAGGAAAAGATTCTACTATATCATCATCTTATAGACCTATTAGCCTTCTATCCTGTTTGTCAAAGCTGTTCGAGAAAGTATTTCAAAAGAAAATTATGCCATTCTTGAACGATAGAAATATCGTCCCAGTTCATCAATTTGGCTTTCGTGAAAAACATGGAACCATAGAACAAGTGAATCGTCTAACTGGAGAGATAAGGAAATGTTTTGAATTAAAGAAGTATTGCTCAGCTATTTTTTTAGACATCTCGCAAGCTTTCGACAAAGTTTGGCACAAGGGCCTAATATATAAAATTAAATGTTTACTACCACCATGTACCCACAAATTGCTGGAGTCTTACTTATCTGACCGATTATTTAGAGTAAAATATAACGAATTTGTAACGGAAGAATTTGAAATAAAAGCAGGTGTACCACAGGGAAGTGTTCTTGGACCTACCTTGTACTTAATTTACACTTCTGATTTACCAGTGAGCGATGGACTGACTGTTTCCACATTTGCTGATGATACTGCAATACTCAGTTCCCACGAAAACCCACACTTAGCATCTAGACAACTTGATATTTACCTCCGACGTGTGGAGACCTGGTTGAAAAACTGGCGTATACGAGTAAATGAATTGAAAAGTAACCACGTTACATTCACCCTCAGAAGAGGAAATTGTCCTCCTATTAAACTTAATGACATAAGTATACCCCAGTCAGACCACGTTACATACCTTGGTATACATTTAGATAGGCGACTAACGTGGCGTCGTCATATAGAAACCAAGAGACTTCATATGAAGTTAAAAGCTTCTAGCATTCACTGGTTAATAAACAGCCAATCAAAACTAAGCCTTGACAATAAAGTCATCCTGTATAAAACCGTTTTAAAACCAATTTGGACATATGGTATCCAATTATGGGGTACAGCCAGTAAAACGAGTATCGATATTATACAGAGGGCCCAATCAAAAATTCTTAGAACCATGACAGGTGCACCATGGTATATAAGAAATGAGAATATCCATAGAGATTTAGAGGTTCCATTTGTAAAAGACGAGTTTGAGAAAATCAGTGCAAAATACATTGTAAAATTGCAGACTCACCCCAACCCGCTTGCAAGACTACTTACTGAAGTTCAACCAAGTTCAAGGCTTCGTAGAGCCGATTTTCCACCCCGTTATTAGCGAAGACAAATTATTCACTATGGCATGCTCTCATTAGAGATAAAGTAGTATTTAATTTTTAGTTTTAAGATTTGATTACATATTGTGAGGCCTTAAAAAAGGTAGATTCAATATATAAATAAAGAAAACGTTAAAAAAAATAAAAAAAAATATAGAAATTGCGTAAATGAAGTATCGCGTAAATCGAGATTTACGCGATACTTTTTTAATTTTGTATGACTTTCAAAACAAAATAAGTTATTTATCATACCTTGTTATAAAAAAATACACATAGGCTCCTTTGTGAACCTATCCACAATATATACAAAATTTAATTTTGAATGAATTCATCAAAAATGTCTTTGGATTCTTAGTTCGACTATTGAAGTATTTAGGTCATGAATAGGGTTATATATAATATTATATTGGTTCCCATAAATCCTTCCTAATAAGTGAACCATTTAGCAAATTGAAGAAGATTTTTATTTAAATTGTTAATATTATTGTAGCAGCTAACTTACTTTTAAAAAATAATATATACAAAATTTTAAAAATTGTTATGAATTTTTAGAAAAAATCGTCAAATTAGGTGTAAAAATCGTAAAATCGTCAACAGGCCATTTTCAGACCCAAAAATCGTCCAAATGACGATAAATCGTCATAGTGTATATATTTGACGCGCTTTTCTTTTTATATCAGAGAGTGTCAAATTCGCTCTCTGAGAGAATTATTTCATGTGTAGACTAAAATATAGTATTATATTCGTAACGGTCGGGACCGGAAACATTCTGGAAAATCAAATTTTCCGGTTAATTGAGTAAAAATTTTGAGTAGTATTTTTTAGTTATATAATTCAATTATTCAAGTATTTAATATATGGAAAATAGTGAACAATACATAAGGGTTTCATTTTACGTAGTTTCTTAAAAAATTATATAATATTGTTTGTTTCTTTTTTTTTTTCAAATATGTAAATATTTTCGTTAACTAAATTTTCATGAATGCAGAAAACTGGCATTTTACCTTATTAAAATTCTCTTTTGTGTTTTTGTCCCAGATAATAGAGGTAATCACTGTTTATTGATGGAAAAATAAAATTAAATGGATGAAAAAAAGAAAACAATTACAAATCGAATCACTGATAATCGAGGACCTACTGTATTATAAGACAGTTGTGATAAGATTTCTTTAATCAACTATCTTATAAGATTTACTATCAAAAAAAAAAAAAAAAATCCTGATTCCTTATATCAAAATCGATTTGAAAGATTTTTATATAGCAAGATTCTGTTAGACGAGAGCTTTAGAGACTAATATTTTTACTTTTTAGCCTGTCTTGGTGAAGTTTTTTCGCTACAGTGGGATTTTGAAAAAATATTTACGGAGTCACAAGTTACAAGCATTGAAAATTTAACTTTGAAAAAAATCGATTGTTTCCCGTTTTTTGCTAAAAAAAAATTGTTCGCCTTAATTTCCCAACAAACCAAGAAACGATACAGTATCATTTATGATATCATAATTTTAAAATTATATGATAAAATATCGAAATTATATTTTCCTTAGAAAAAAACTTCAAACATTTTCAGGAAAATTAAATTAAATTGAAAATTTTTGTATCAAAAAAATATTTTATGTTATGTTTTATATGCGAATTGAATTTTTACAGCTAAAATTAGTGTAATTGCAAAAAATTAACGCGTATAAGATGAAGAAACCAATATCAGCCCGGATTTAAAGGGGGACTTGTATTCGGATTGCAAAAGTTTCGTATTACATGCAAAATGATTTGGAGCTGTATGAACATTGGTTTATTATGGCTATTTTATTAATTTTTGAAAACATATTTATAATATTATATATTGATCCAATCTTAGCATATATTTGTGTATATATTTTGCAATATATTGCTAAACTATCGCGCTGCTTAAATTTAATGATATCATTACTAATATCGTTATTTTCAAAAATTATGATATCATTTTCGAGTGTACCTTTTAGAAAGCAACCTATATCATTTTAGAATTATAAATGATATCATTCTCGGGCTTCTATATCACCGAAATGATATCGTAATGATATCATTACGATATCATTTGGTTTGTTGGGTTCTTATTTACATTTTTTACTTCGTATCTCAATGCACTCGACTCGAAAAATAAACAAAGCAATTCAAAAAGTATTACATTTTTTATTTTGTTTATCTCGCTCTTCTAACTTTGAGTCTACATTAGACAAATTTTTATCAAGACAAACGTCAAAATTAACACGAATTTATGGAAGGTGGCAACAGTTGTACAAAAACAACAATATGGCGAATTCATTAGTGTTTTTTATATGTGCAGTTTGACAGCTGTAACAACCAAAACTAATAATCAGCTGTTTAACTGAGGCTACCTTGTATAGATTCGCACTGATTTTGACGTTTGTCTTCTAATGTAGACTCAAAGTAACCACTCTCGCAATTAAAAGTGTAAAAACAACACTGTTGTTTTTATTACAACCAGTTTTTTTTTATATAAAAAAAAAAAAAAAACAAAGACATATTTCGGCAGTGTTGCCGAAGACGGGAGTTCAAAATTCAAAAAATTATACAAAGAGTGTGTGCCAAACGGTAGCAAAGTATGTAGAAAAGTAAAATTTTGAAGTATATGAGGTGAATAAAATTTCACTAGCTAATAGGGCTACTTAAATTTTTGACAAATGTATAGAAAATATTGACAATCATAAATTTTTAAATAAATAAGAAGAATAATAAAATATTTATAATTTTTTTTTGTGTTTTAATGTTTTTTAATTAAATTTTTATTTTATATTAAAAATAAATTGTATTAAACAATATGTAATAAAAAATTCTATGAAATTGTGTGTATTTTTTTTTTTTTAAATCTATCAAAATTTACAATTGAAAAAAGTTTTCATTTGGCACAGCAAATTTGTAACATTTATTCAGCATGGGAAAATTTTAAATTTTCTTAGAACATTGCTACCGTTTGGCGCATGCTCAAAGATGCAAATTTTTTCAAAATTAAAAAAAAATTAGATTTATTTTGTCTTAACTCCGTGATCTCCAAAATATAAATATGGCAGCAAAAAAAGCAATGAAAAAGGGTTGTGAAAGCGATGATTTAAACCATTACGATGCTTTTTAGCAGTTGTCATTTGGAGCGAGTCTTTAGTGCTGAAAAAACTGCAGTGTCCTACCAATCACAAATGTTTTTATGTACACTGCTTCTCTTAAAACGAATAACGTTGGTTTAGGTTTGTTAAAAGATAATAAAAATATTTTTTTAGTTTGCGACATTTTAATTTTCTTAGAAATTAAACTTTTTCCCTGCTATGAATTCATTGATTTTAACATTTTTTCTAAACAATTATTAACAGATTCCAAGAAAATCCAAAATTTCTTCTCCTTTTGCAATATTGTATTAGAATACGGTGTTTTTGACCCTTAATTTTTTTTTTTTAATTCATTGGATCAATTTTTTTTTACAAAAAATATATGACTAATTTACAAAAAGAACTTCTACTAAAATTACACAAAAATTACAAAGAAATTTCATTATCCAATAAATTTAAAATTGTCCCGTTTTTGGATAATTACACAGAAAACGGCAACACTGTATTTCGGTACCGATAAAACATTAAACCCTGCAAGGCTACACTTCCTAGAATCGACGACGTATAACTATTTTAACATACTATTTCTTATTATATTTATTTCGTTTTTTTTTTTTTTTTTGTATAGTTCGTATATTTAAGGAGATATTTCTATATGCGTTTGCCCAGCTCAATTCGAAAAGTCTAACTATGTATTAATTTTAAAGGATGCGTCGTCGAAATGACGAAGTATAGCCTTGTTTTGGGTAAATCCTTTGGAAGGTTGTATTTTTGCTTTTATTTTGATTTAATGATATGTCCCAAGATGTCAAACGAATATTTGTTTCGGCAACTTATATGGAAAACAACAAAAAATTAGGAAACAAACACAAAAAAATAGATACAATTTTTATTTTTTCATTTATAAAATAAAATTTATCATCAAATGATCGCCCTTTTTTCAGTAAGGGGATTATCCCCTTCGCAATATGTTGATGATTTCTCATTGAAATCATCTAGAAGAAATAAACGCAATAGCGGACAACAATTGACTTAAAGTCAATTTTATTCCACAAATTTTGGTGTATTATTTATATAAATCGTGCATACCGTTCTCGAATTATAGTAAAATATACTCGAGTAACCGATCGCAATACTAGACACGCCCGTAAAAAAAATCTCGATCTGATGGGAAAAAACTGAAAGCAGATTTGAGTTAAGCACGTTAAATTTCATCTAGTCCACATATATATATATATTTTTTTTTTGAAGGAGCACTAAAACATTTATTTTATCGACCAGTGTAAATAGTTTTTATTGCCTAATACGATTCTTTGCAAATAAATATTTATTTAATTGCAAGTATTGTAAACAAAGCAGAGATTTTAACAAAATTTTTATTTCGCAGGGCAATAAAAATTCGGTGCGGCTTCAAGTATTTCTAATTGTAAAACAACAAGACATACATGCTCTGCGCTACACTTATTAAAATCATAATATGGTTTCTCTTTTACTCGCACAAACAATATACTACACACAAATATATGTGCGCATTTCTTAGTATTATTTAGTGCGCAAAAAAAAAAAAAAACCGCCGAATATACACCAATGCAAAAAAAAAAAAAAAAAAATGCGCGCGCCCAAAAAGTGTTGCTAACTTTGCTCATGATAAAATTAAATACCTAGCCAAAATAGCTGAAAATAAATAGATCAACTTGTTCCTAACATTGTTAAAAACCCATTCAATATTCTTAAGGAATAGCGGAAAATTTTCTCAGAAACTGTTCCGACGATTTTTAGCACGGAAAGCTTTTTTGAATCTATATATAGTACCCTTCACTTCCTTATACAGTTTTTGCCCTGACACTGCCTGGTTCCTGAGATATTTCATTTTCCAGATTCTACTGACCATTTTGGATGAACTGGATTTTCTCAGAAACTGTTTCGACGATTTTTAGCACGGAAAGCTTTTTTGAATCTATATATAGTACCCTTCCATTCCCTATACAGTTTTTGCCCTGACACTGCCTGGTTCCTGAGATATTCCATTTTCCAGGTTTTACTGACCATTTTGGACGAGCTGGATTTTCTCAGAAACTGTTCCGACGATTTTTAGCACGGAAAGCTTTTTTGAATCTATATATAGTACCCTTCCATTCCTTATACAGTTTTTGCCCTGACACTGCCTGGTTCCTGAGATATTCTATTTTCCAGATTCTACTGACCATTTTGGACGAACTGGATTTTCTCAGAAACTGTTCCGACGATTTTTAGCACGGAAAGCGTTTTTGAACCTATAAATAGTACCCTTCCATTCCCTATACAGTTTTTGCCCTGACACTGCCTGGTTCCTGAGATATTCCATTTTCCAGATTCTACTGACCCTTTTGGACGAACTGGATTTTCTCAGAAACTGTTCCGACGATTTTTAGCACGGAAAACTTTTTTGAATCTATAAATAGTACCCTTCCATTCCCTATACAGTTTTTGCCCTGACACTGCCTGGTTCCTGAGATATTCCATTTTCCAGGTTTTACTGACCATTTTGGATGAACTGGATTTTCTCAGAAACTGTTGCGACGATTTTTAGCACGGAAAGTTTTTTGGAATCTATAAATAGTACCCTTCCATTCCTCATACAGTCTTTGCCCTGACACTGCCTGGTTCCTGAGATATTCTATTTTCCAGATTCTACTGACCATTTTGGACGAACTGGATTTTCTCAGAAACTGTTCCGACGATTTTTAGCACGGAAAGCGTTTTTGAATCTATATATAGTACCCTTCCATTCCTTATACAGTTTTTGCCCTGACACTGCCTGGTTCCTGAGATATTTCATTTTCCATATTCTACTGACCATTTTGGATGAACTGGATTTTTTCAGAAACTGTTCCGACGATTTTTAGCACGGAAAGCTTTTTTGAATCTATATATAGTACCCTTCCATTCCCTGAACAGTTTTTGTCCTGACACTGCCTGGTTCCTGAGATATTCTATTTTTCAGATTCTACTAACCATTTTGGATGAACTGGATTTTCTCAGAAACTGTTCCGACGATTTTTAGCACGGAAAGCGTTTTTGAATCTATATATAGTACCCTTCCATTCCTTATACAGTTTTTGCCCTGACACTGCCTGGTTCCTGAGATATTCCATTTTCCAGATTCTACTGACCCTTTTGGACGAACTGGATTTTCTCAGAAACTGTTCCGACGATTTTTAGCACGGAAAGCTTTTTTGAATCTATATATAGTACCCTTCCATTCCTTATACAGTTTTTGCCCTGACACTGTCTGGTTCCTGAGATATTCTATTTTCCAGATTCTACTGACCATTTTGGACGAACTGGATTTTCTCAGAAACTGTTCCGACGATTTTTAGCACGGAAAGCTTTTTTGAATCTATATATAGTACCCTTCCATCCCTTATACAGTTTTTGCCCTGACACTGCCTGGTTCCTGAAATATTATATTTTTCAAATTTTACTGACCATTTTGGATGAACTGGATTTTTTCAGAAACTGTTCCGACGATTTTTAGCACGGAAAGCTTTTTTGAATTTATATATAATACCCTTCCATTCCCTATACAGTTTTTGCCCTGACACTGCCTGGTTCCTGAGATATTCCATTTTCCAGATTCTACTGACCATTTTGGACGAACTGGATTTTATCAGAAACTGTTCCGACGATTTTTAGCACGGAAAGCTTTTTTGAATCTATATATAATACCCTTCCGTTCCCTAAACAGTTTTTGCCCTGACACTGCCTGGTTCCTGAGATATTCCATTTTCCAGATTCTACTGACCGTTTTGGATGAACTGGATTTTCTCAGAAACTGTTCCGACGATTTTTAGCACGGAAAGCTTTTTTGAATCCATAAATAGCACCCTTCCATTCCCTATACAGTTTTTGCCCTGACACTGCCTGGTTCCTGAGATATTCTATTTTCCAGATTCTACTGACCATTTTGGATGAACTGGATTTTCTCAGAAACTGTTCCGAAGATTTTTAGCATGGAAAGCTTTTTTGAATCTATATATAGTACCCTTCAATTCCCTATACAGTTTTTGCCCTGACACTGCCTGGTTCCTGAGATATTCCATTTACAGTTTCCTGAGGTATATTATTTTGTTTATTAAAAAAAAAAAAAAAAATATTTTAATTTGTAATTTTTTAGAAATTTATGTAAATTAATTAATATTTTAAATATCTAAAACTTTATGTATAGTTTTTTATTAGATTTTTATTCAAATTTTATTTGAAATTGTTGCAAATTTTGCGGTGTTGCCACTTTTCACTTCCGTCGTTGCTATCTTTTCGTTGCTATCTTGGCGGACGTAATTATAACGGCAGCAACATGTTATTCTGACAGTGAACAGCTGATCATTTTTGCTGATACTGTTACTGAGTACGCGTTAATCTAATTTGGGCTAAACTTTTCAGTAATTTTTATATACAGTAAAAACTTCCTTAACGGACAGCTCCCATAGGCGGACACCCCCATTAGGCGGAAAATTTTTTAGGTCCCATCGTTTAGGTGGCATTTTTAGAAAAAAAAAAAAAAAAAAAAACGTTAGGCGGACGCTCTCTTGGGTGGACACGGACATCTGTTTTTGGAGAAAATATCTCTCGTAGGCGGACAAAAATCATAAACCGTAAAAGAAATGTACCGAATATTTTATGATAAGATGCTACTTATTATCATTTTTGTCCGTGTTTGCATTCATATTTCATATTTACTTAAATTTTTTGAAGTTAAATAGTTTACTATTCGTTTTTTACTCAACTTTTTGCTGGTTTTGAGCAAAATCTAGTTTTTAATTTAACTTTTACTTTTTTGAAAATTCTTCATACTAGAAAAGATAAAATGAAAACAGATGCTGTCCCAGTTATCTTGATTGACGACTGATTTTTCGTAGAACACAATGGCGACAGATTCCTACAAATCTTGACAACTATTTGAACAAAAGGCATAGAAATTCTGCACAACAAGCAGAGCGATTGTCATCGGTCATATAAAAAAAGTAATTGGGTGCTGCTTAAGATCGAAGATTAAAATTTCTTGGAAAAATCGTTAGTGAAAATACTGTTGAAAAAAGTCTGACCCTTAGCCAGTTAAGAGATGATTTGCGTTCGAAAAATGACTAAATTTAGAAAGTAATTTTAGGAAAATGGAATGAAAACGGAGAGAAGCGGACTGTAGTCATAAATTCCATAAAATAAATTTCATAAAATCACAATTTATTGCAAATAATGTCTAAATGAAAATGCAAAACGTCGTTTGCCGCAGAAGCGAAAGAAAAAAGAAACCACAATTTTTAGTTTTTTTGCTTTAAAATTGAGCTATTAAGTAAAATTTATCAAACGTTCCCTTAATGCAAAAATATATAAATCATAAAACACCTTTCAAATAAAATTTTTCTTAAATAGAACACATTTTACGACTGTTTCGCTTATGAAGTTAATGTTATAATCTTTTGACTTTTGTCAATATTGATGTAATTTTTGAAGATATGAACAAGTAATTTTTTTTTATAAATGTAGTTTGGGTCAGTACATTATAATCCAGAAAATAAAACCAACATTTGATTTTTCAATGGTTACGGCCTTTTGCATTTTAATTGATGATATATGTGTATAAATAAGAAAATTTGTATCTATAAATTAATTTATTACAATCAATCTTGAATGTTGAAATAAAAAGATATAGTACAGAATTACCCCTTGTAAAAAAAAAATATTATGTACCATATCCCATGGACGGACATCTCCCGATAACGGACAAAATCAGCGTTACGATCGCTGTCCGCCTATGGGAGCTTTCACTGTATATGGAATTTCCAAATGTTCAAACTGAGATTAAACAAGTGAGAATATTATATTCAGTTTGGACTAATCTGTATATGTACCCACTAGCTGCAACATTTTAAAATGTCACCTTCTATGAGGGGTGAGCGGTAAAATGGGCGGACCGCGGAAATTTTTGTTCTCGAGTTTATATTGTTCCTTTAACAATTTTACAAAATTTTTTTGATGTGTCATCTTATATGGGGGGTAGACATTTTGTGTTTCTAATATTTGGCCTATAACTTTTTTGTTTATTAACCGATTTTTGTCCATACCAAACAAACCTTATATGATCCCTAGATGGTCCCCTCTAGCACCCATTTATATAAATTATATTTGTAATTTTAAAAACAACTTATACCGGACTAGGATTTGGGATATTTTATACTAAACTTGTTTAAATTTTATTTTTTCCAAAAATTTCATTGGAAAATTTTATTTTATTTTGGTGCAAATATTAACATTATTTCTCAAAAATCTACTTAAAACCTATGGTCCAAGTATGAACGTAGTTGCGATCGTAGTAGCCCCCCTATGAAGTTAATCTTAATTATCGCATATATAAGGAACAGTGAATCACTCTGGGTTAAGCTAGTAATACTATAAAGGTAATATTTTGCACTTTTAAGTTTTATAAAAGTAAAAAAAACTAATTTTACAAATATTAATCAAATCAAATCAAAATCAAGACCAAACTTGAAAATCATTTTGACAAATGTACACAATGGGTCGTGTAGAATTGAATGAAGATGTATCGATATTCTGCATTCGAGTATTTCGAAGTAGGAAAACTTTTCATATGAAAATTTTGAGATCTATTTCGCGAAAAATATCGAAACTGTTTTTTTATACTAAAATGTAACAGATTTGAGATTTTCAATAGCTGGTGAACAACTGAAGATCAATCTTAAATATGTTTTCCATATTCATCACATCAATTTGCATTATTTGAAGGAGTCTTTTTAAAAAATTATATTTCATGGGACACTGGCAGATATATGAAAGTAATGTTAAAGTAATTTTATTTAAAATGTTATTTATTTAACAATATAATTAATTAAAAAATAATTTTTAATTATTTTAATTGGTTAACTATTTTTAATATTTGAATTATGAATTTTTTCTATAACATTTACATAATATTTTATCACAGAACTTTATACTAAATTAACACAATTTACTAACTAGTTCTCATGTAAATTTCACACTTAACTTTTACTAAAACCAAGTCGAAGTTGTAAAGCAAAAAAGTTCTCATTTACAAAATAGGTGGTTATAAATTACGTAAAAATATATTTTTATTTTAATAAATCCCATTAACACGTAATATACATAAATATTTAACACTTGAAATTTTATACCAAAAATTTATCATTTAAATTAACACTTTCTGTAATGGAATTTAATTTGTTGCTTTCATCATTTAATAATATTAATACATTAATAAATAAATTTAATCTTTAATACTTCATGAACGACTTTAGTAAACCATATAAACCATGAATATTTTAATAATACGATCAACAAAACTGAAACTATATAATTTAATAAAATAGTCCATTCCCCAAGAGGTGTGTTTCAAGTTGTATAATTTACACTACTGTTTATTAATATGAAGATACTGCTAGTGACAACCAAATTTATTTATGAGCAGCAAAGAAAGAATCCTTGAAGCCAACAAAACTTAAACTAAATATGTACAACCAACAAATGAAACATTTTAACACACTTTTACACTTGCACTTGTACTTAAAACTTCAAATTAAAAAATATACACATACATACATATGTACACAAAAGAACAAAGAAATTATGAAAAAACTGCATCTGTAATTGTTGTTACATACATTTTTGCCAAAAAAAAAAAAAAAAAAAACACAAAGAAATAACCTGGTTACCTAAGAAAAAACCGGGCCAGAAGAAAAATACATACAGTTCTTTTGAAAGAAAAAAAAAAAAAACATCCTCTTAAGGAGAAAAACGGAAGTTAAAGAAGAAAAAGACGAAAATGTAAAAAATGAAAGTATGCCAACAAAATATGCCGGTTGGTTGAAAGAACCTCCACAATACTAGTTTGTATGTTTGGCCATACAAACTTGTGGTTGCAACTCCTACATGTTTGTTAAAAAAAAAAAATAATACAAAATATTCAAACATTACCAATAAAAAAGTATAAGAAATATTTATACACGTGACTGTTTTCTTGTGAAAAAGTATTGGGGCAATAAGGAAAATAAAAATGCACTATGGGTTTGAGTGAAAATTAATAATAAAAAAAAAAACAGACGCAAAAAAGTTTATTTATATATGGATGCTCTGCTATCCCTCTCGCATTGAAAAAAAAATATAGTGTAATTAAAACTTGTACAATATTTTCAAAAAAAAAAAACTGTTTTCTTTTTGTTTTAATTATTTTTGTTTTTGGTGATTTTTTCCGTTTCGGCGTTTTTTCTGCTATTTTTTCCTGATGTTTTTTTTTTATTTTGGCTATTTTTTCCGTTTAGGCATTTTGGTATTTTGTAGTTTTTTGTGATTACGTTTTTTTCGTTTTGGTGCTTTTTCCGATTTTACATTTTGTTGATTTGTTTTTGTGTTTTTAAATAATAATTTTTAATATAAAAAAATTGGAAAATATCTGATAAATAATTATAAAAATATATTACTTATAAAAATTTGATAAAAATCACAAAATAACTTTTAATTCAGCTCGATAAAAATGAAATAAAATAACTGTTATTTTTCCTCAAATAATATAAATGTGAAAAAAAAAATAAGTAACTGATTGGATATGAATTTAAATATACAAAATAAAAGGACTATAAAATGATCTTATCTTGATAACACAAGTAAAATAATTCATTTTTCATACAAATGTGTATTTGCTAAAAAATAAAAAGGAATAATAAAAAAATAAAAACAAAACGGCTTTCAAAAAGCAACTCAAATTATATATTTTTTCTACATCTACAAAAAATTAACAAAAAATTAACGAAAAATTTTGTTTATCATTCTTTTCTTATACTCTTCTCAATTAAAAGTGCAAAAACCTTTAACTCACTGTTGTTATATCATTACAATTTGACTAGTTTGTTTTTGTAAAGAAATGACAACAATGAACTGCTTTAAATTGAGAGAGTTGTTTGATAGGCATGAGTTAGTAATAAAATGATGACAGTTTAATAATCTGAAAATAATATTTTATATCAAATTGAACAATATAATTTATCAAATATTTTTAAACTTGTAGGTACTATTTACATAGGTTTGAAAATAATTTGATAACAACATTTGATATCAAGTTGAGAAAGTACAATTTCTCAAATGATTCTCAATTTGAATTAAAACTTAGAATTCAAATTCTCAGACCATGACCTGACAAACTTTTAAAATTTTAAGTATATTTTTTAGAAATAATGTTAATTCTTGGACCTAAATAAAATTTAAATCCGGAGGAGATATTCGAATGAAATTTTGACACAATATAGATAGACTTGCCTTCAAATCCATTTTTTCTACAAAAATATCAAAAATTCCAGCGCGGAAAAAACGTGTTTTTAAAAATTATTATTTCTTATGCAAATGGTCACACTCTCCTTGTAAGAAGCGTTCGTCAGAAAATCCTTTTCATATGTTTACCCAACATATGAAGGTATTTAGTTAATATAATTTTTGTTTTATCACAGCTTTGCAATTTGAGAATTTTGGAAAAACCATGGTGACCAACTTTGGGGGTCTACCCTTTACCCCAGTGACCCGATAGAAGCTTGTGCTTGAAAATATCTCAGCTCACCCCTTGTGAAATTTTACTTAGATATCTCCAACGATTCACGAGTTAAAGAACTATTTCCTAAAAAAAATCTTTTTGGAATCAATGTGTGGCAGCGATGGTGTGTTTGACCCAAATTTCCAAAGGGTTTTCCATTTTCCAGCAGGGAAGTTACGCCTTTCTCATTTGTGTTAGGAACTGTTTTGAAAGAAAATCAGAGGATACACGTACATATATTTGTGATGTCTGAAAATAGAAAACAGATAGATAGATAGATAGATAGATAGATAGATAGATAGATAGATAGATAGATAGATAGATAGATAGATAGATAGATAGATAGATAGATAGATAGATAGATAGATAGATAGATAGATAGATAGATAGATAGATAGATAGATAGATAGATAGATAGATAGATAGATAGATAGATAGATAGATAGATAGATAGATATATAAATAAATAAATAGATAAATATGAAACGGTATTGCCAAAAACGATTATGGAGTTTGTACTTTCAAGCGAAAAGTACAAGAAGTGAAATACTTTCATAATCCATAATTTAACAAATTAAATTCAAGTCCAAATTGAATCAACAAACAAAACAAGTCCTCTATACCATATTCAATTTAGAAATCAAATAACAAATTTTTTTCCCACAGTGCATTTCATTTATATTCATTTATCCTTTCATACACGTTCATTGCTAATAACAATGACGTTATTTTTAAATGTTTCCTTCGTTGTTGTGTTTATGTTTGATATCATCAAACGAACATGTTGCAATAAAGAAAATTATGTTGGCTGCAAACTAAAAAGGACATTGTTCGAAATGAAAGCATGCAATCGAACCGACAAAAAAAAAAAAAAAAAATGGGTTGATACAATTTTCCTTTCATTATCGTATCGTGTTGTATTTATTTCTTATATATGAGGGCAACATCAATGAGCTCGATTGTTAGTTGTTAAACGCATTTTGACCAACAAACTGTAAATTGTTGCGGAGTATTGTATCAATAAAAATAATACATTTAATAGGACTTTAAAAAAATATGTTCAAATCAGTATTTAATATAAACTCAAAGTTGCTGGTTATAAAGAATTAAATGAAACGGTTAAAGTTTTAAAATAAAGTAAAAATTTATTAAAAATGTTATTATAGTTTTTAAAGCCAAAGAAAAAAAAAAAAAAAAAAAGTTTTATTACACTATTATGAAAGTTAATTAAAGTAGTTATTAAAAACAACATAAAAGCAAATGAAAAATATAACACACTTATAAAAAAATTAATGACATAAGAATAATAAAAGGTATTAAATATTTAATTATTTTAATGAAAATTTCTTCTTTTTTTTAAATAAAATTTACAAAATAATTTAATACTAGTATTAAGAAGAATAAAATCGATATTGATGGTGTTTTTTTTTTGTTTGAAACTTTAAAATTGCATTGTGTCTAGTATCGTGTAGTGAGAGTGCATTTGGGATTTGTGTTTAATTAAAGTTGCACAAATGGATTCAAGTAGTGTTGATATTTTTTTTTTTAATTTAGTTGCACTATGTGCTAGTGGCGTTTGTGTTCTTAACAAAATTGTTAACTGGTTGGTTGGTATTGGTAATATGATTCTATTTTGCTGAATTTTTTTTATTTTGTTTTCTCTTGTATTTAATTAATGTTTATTATTACAATGAATTCATGTTGATTTTTCAACTGAAATACAAATTATTTTTAACAGCAGACATCATTTGTCTGTTGGTGGTAATATCGCATTGGTGTGGGTGTTGGCGTTAAAGGATCATTGTGGTTGTTTCTTTTTAGTTCTTTTTCCTTATATCCTTAAAATGTATTTGTTTAACAACAAGCAATATGTATTGTTGTTAATATCCTGCAATTATTTTGTTTTCCAAGACATAGACTAACATTTTCCTTTGCATATATGGTGTCTACAGGATTTTTTTCTTTTTTTTATTTACTTATAAAATGAATACATACATACATATTCATGGTCTATTTCTTCGTTGTTGTGTTTGTTTTGACTTTGTATATTTTGCAATTAGTATAAATTGTAGTTGTTTATATGTTGTTGTTGTTAAATTATCCTAAGAAAAATAGAAAACATGTGGTGTTGTGTCTTTATTATTGGCGTTCTTGTTGTTGTTGTTGTTCAATAATGATAATAATTGCGTTGTCTTTAAAACAAACACTAGTTTATGACTCTATGGTGTATAAAGTGAGTTGTTTTTTACTTTTTTTTTATTTATTTTTCAAGATGTAGACAAATTATTTATAACATTTTACTATACTAATACTTAATATATTGTGGAATACTTACATTTAATATACAAAATACTCATACAACTACATACATATAAATGATATAGTATATATAGAATATAGTGTAGAGTATAGTACATATGAACA
This sequence comes from Protophormia terraenovae, assembly GCA_951394005.1. Classification (NCBI taxonomy): domain Eukaryota; kingdom Metazoa; phylum Arthropoda; class Insecta; order Diptera; family Calliphoridae; genus Protophormia; species Protophormia terraenovae. The sequence continues at coordinate 2,915,572 of OX596073.1, forward strand.
CGTTACAACCTTTCTAGGAATATAGTATTTTACAGTATTTAATTCATGCACTATTTGTGCTGTAACATTTCTTATGTCTCAGTGGTATTAAACCTGACATTTTAAGTTATTTTGGTTGAAATTCTCTCTGTGGTTGAGTTTGTTTTTCTGCAAAACTTTTTTAGATTTTTTTTAATTTAAATACTAAATCATTATAAGACAGCAATACCATTAGTATATATTAAAAATGCATGATAAAGATAAAGGAAATCTTTTCCACGTATGCTAAATGCAAATTTCTTTTAAGTTTTATTACTAAAACCCACATATACACACTTTAAGGATATTAAGCTAAACAAACCATTAAATGAGGTTATTTAATGCAAAAACATTTCACAAAGAAGGTGATGTAAAAACACATTTACGTGTCTTAAAGAAAAAACAAATTTATTATGTGCTACACGTACACGAGCGATAAAATCTTGGACAATATCTCAAACTAATTATGATAATATGTATTAGAAAAGCAATATGTTTGACTTTTGTAAAGGCCACGAAAAGTGATTGGAAATGTGATATTAAGAATACAGGACATTAATGCATTTAAATTGCTAAATATTGATGTTTAGTCAGATATGAAGAAAACCTTTGGGGTGGCATAAATTTGAGAATGTTTTAGGAAAACATTTTCTAATATATACATTAGAGTGTCCCGAGAAACCGCTTTTTTTAGATTCTTATGTAGGAAGACCCCTCAAACGATGCGTATTAATGAGCTGAATACAAAAAAAAAAAAAAAAATAATAAAATATATATATATATATTAAAAAAATTTTACAATTTCCTACCAGCGATTGAGAAATCATGGGTCCCATACACTACGACCAAAACAATTTTAAATTATTTTATCGAAATGGGTATATTAAAGTTTATTCATTTTGCAGGACAAAATATATAACTTTTTTTGTATGATATACTAAAATGACGCTTTATGGACCAAAATTTTTGCTAAAATGTTTTTAAATATTTAGTTCATAACTGGTTCAAATTTATGAATTTTTTGTTACCGACGAAATGTTCGCTGGTAGGGAATTGAAGATCAATTTTATTATTAGTTTTTCTTTTTTTAATATTTTAACATATTAAGCTATTTTTTACGCATCGTTTGAGGGGTCTTCCTAAATTTTTTTTTAACGGGACACTCTAATATACATACATATCATATATGTTCAAGTTAAAAGATTTTTTATGTACGAGAGTTATTTTGATAATATTATGATAATATTTATTATGATAATATTTGTAATTTGTTAAGTTTATGTCAATGTTATTGTGAAATAATTAATATAACTCTGCTACAAATTGATACTTTAAAAACCACCAAATGTGGAATGTAAATCATCTCTCTAAATTTTAGGTAAATTTTAGATTTTCAAATTTATTTAGAAATCAGATGAATGTAGCTTTTTAACTCTATTACAATCGTTTATTTAGTGTTGACTTATTCAAGAATTTTAAATTTATTTTCTTTTTCGAAATTTTGACATTGATTTACATTTTTTTGCCTTAACCCATTTACGACCACCACTCGATTCCGTTTACGAAATTTGGCACAAACTTTGTTTTTGTTATTGTGATAATAAATTAAGATGATTTGAATGCCTAGATATTTTTCATTCCGAAATACAGGGCCTTGAAAATTTCAGAAATCGTACCGAAATGACTATTAATGCGTTTTCACAACACTAACGTTTTAGGAGATCCGTGTGACTTTAACACCTAATTTTGGAGACCCTATTTATACATTTTTTTTTTCTACTATCTTTAAGACAACATATTAATCTTATAATAACTGTAAATAAATTAGCAATAACTATATAATTATTTAATTAGGCGATGCTAAAGCTACTAATGCAAAAACGCAACAGCGGTCGGAAATGGGTTAAGACTAAATATATTTTTATATAAAGTCTTAAATGACATTTTGTTTAGAATAAAATGAGATCTATGTCTTTTTAAAATCGCTTACAAACTCAAAAAGTTATTAAACATTTTCTAAAGTTTGTCAATAAATTGTTCATATATTTTAAGACAAAATATTATATATATTATTTAGTGTATACTTTTTGGAGCAAAAATGAAAAGTTTGTAAATAGTTTAAGTAAGTTGTTCCAGATAAAATCAAATAAGTTATCATACAGTATTTGTTAAATTTGAAAAAAAATTAAAAGTTTATACACAACAAATTTGTTTTTACAACATTTACTAGTGATTTTTCAGTATATTAATCTGAAGTAAGTAAGTATTTTTTTTTCTAATAAAAAGTAGCTTTTTATTGTTTCTTATAACATCCTTTGCAGATATTTCCACTTATCAACAGTTATCTTTGCTATTGAATGTTTAACAAAAATTTAAATATTTTTTTATACTAAAAAGCAAAAACAAAATATTTGTAAACAGAACCATTTTATATCAAGCCTTGATTTAATTAATCATCACCATTATGCATTAGGGTCAATGTTTGTAAATTCCAAAAATTAATTGATTTAACGTTGTCCATCTAGTTGTCTATCTGTGTGTCCTTGTAAACTTTTAGTTTATTTTGTTATTTTAAACAAAAATTTAACAAATTTATCTTAAATATTTATTTTTTCTTAGTAAAAGTGTATTGAAATTGGTTAAAATTAGCTTTTAGACAAAAAGGAGGTCGTTAAAAGTCTAATGCCATTTGATTGCCGCTTACTCGAGAATATGATACATATTAGAGGGGATTCCTTACTTGTAAATAATGTTTTTAAATTTTGTTTTATTTTTTTCTTTTAAACTTTTTAAAAATGTTACTGAATTAAATTGTACACTTGACCTCGATAACAGTTCTTTTGTTGACTCTTAAAATTTATTTTTTAATCAAAAACAGATGTTATAATTTGTAAAACTTCTGTATTGTTAAATATAAGTTATAATTTTATATTTTTAAGCAGAAGTACTCCAAATTAAAGATTTACTGAACAATTTTAGGAAATTTTCTCTTCTAACAATAATGAGAACTACTAGACTTGTTTAAATTGGCTTAAATATCTATATTTCCATGATAATTCACTCTAAATAATAATTCATGTCACCATTTACATAAAATCATTTGCAAAAAACTGCATAAAAATTCTTGACTTTAATCATGTCGTTTTAAAGAAAAATACTCTTTAGATTTTATTTTTATAGTACCTACAAATATAACTAATTCGCTTGCATGAAAAAATTTCAAAATCCTTGTTGTACTTGTATCTGTGCGTGCAACTATGAGGGTGAATGTCATTGCCAAATGTTAGAGAAAAAAAAGGAAACAAATAAAATACTATGTATAAGTACATGTGTTAACAACATACTAAGTATTTTAGTCTGTAAGATAGATACACGAGATACTTCGTGTATAATTTATTTTAATTAGAAAATTTAATTTGTTATAAAGAAGTAAAATATCTTTAAAAGACCCTGAACTTTCTTTTATTCTTTAAATTTAAAGTTGCACAGGTTTACGATATGTAAAATCTAATATATACTACGTTTATATGCCCAGTTTTCGGAAAAAGAATAATGATTTGAAAATAATCAACTGAATTATATTTATTTAAAATGCAACTATCATCATAAAAAATTTTAAGAATGTATTTAAAAAGAAGTACAAATAAAATATTGCCGGCAAAATTTAAATTTTTAATTTTGTAATATTTTTAATTGCGTATAAACGTAGCAACACATAATAAAGGTGGACAGACTTGAAAATGTGCATAAAAAACTAAAACGTGATTTAACGTTTTCTTTTTTTTTCAAGTAAAAATACTCCCACATTTGCATCATGTAAATATAAAAAGGCCTTGTAAAGTTGCATAAATAAATGGTGCGTTTAATTTAGTCTTATCTTTTTATTATTGTATTTCTCTTTATGCTACATAACACATACAGCAGCATGTGATTGGCACAGTTTGAAATATTTCATATAAAAATAAAAATAAAAAATATAAAAATAGTTATTGTATAATAATGATGATGTCGATATATTTCATTGTCACTACCTTTATTCTTCTTATACATATATTGAAGATTTCAAAATGAGATATAAAATTGAAGTAGAGAAAAATAAAATTTCTATATATGAAATGACAATTCAATATATATAAATATTAAATAAATGAATCAATGCCATTAAAAATCTATCACGCATTTACACACATACACATATGAGTTGTGATGTGATAGATTTTTCTCTTGTCATATACTATTTCCGGTACACACACACACATGAAATAGCATTATATGCATATCTGTAAAATATCATCAGTAAGTATTGGTTAAACGCATTATATACATACATACTTACATACATACATACATTTACATTAATACTACGCACAGTTATACAATTTCATTTCCATTATTTTTTCAAGTGTGAAAGACGGAAAGAAGAAAATAAAAAAATTCACTGAATTTATCCGTAATTGTTTATTTATTTCTTCCATTTGAATAATAAATTTTAATGATAATTTTCTACTACTTTTCTCTATATTTTCTTCATTTTTTTCGTGTTTTATTATGTTTTATTTTTTGCATTTAATCAACTTTTTTCTTTTGGGGGGAACTTTTTGTCTTTAAACTATTATATTCTACTATAATATTCTGTTTTTATTTTATTCTTTTTATAGCAATAGTTGTTTTGTTTTCTTTGTCATAATAAATTTAACTACCTTTAAATATTCTTGTAATAAAATAAAAAAAATTCTTATTTTTCCTTTAATATTGTTTTTCTTTTAATATCGTCATTTTGATGACGCATTCTTAAGGTGGCTAAGCTACCTCTGGGGGGGACAAAGTCTAGTTAATTATTATTATTTTTTTTTACTAGTTTATTCATTTAGTCAGTTAGTTTTTGTTTGTCTATTTAGACAAAAAATACGCGACGCAAGAATAAGTTTTAGTTGCGCCAAGTTGTGTGGGAGTCAGGTGCATGGGGCCAGCAATAACTATAATAATAGTAGTTTATTATTAAATCGATTGAAAAATTATTAAGGTGTAGTTTCAAGGTTGATTGTATTTTTTGTAACAATTTATAGTGCAATCTCCCAATAGAATACGGCTAATGGTCGCTAATTATTTCTTTTGTATAAAGAGGAAGAGTAGAAAATGTTATAATGTCACTTAGTTACCATTTTTATTAGTTATCCTTGTATTTGGAAACGTTTAAAAAGGATAATTAATTTAACAACTCTTAAATAAAGATTAAAAATTTTTATAAATTGGATAAAATCTGTAGAATGTTTGAGATCTATACAAATCGGGTTTTCATAAAGATTTGGTTTTATTTTGCACTAAAATTAAAGGAAAAATTGAAAAAAAAATAATAAAAAATTGAAAACTGTAAACTTTTTTATTGTAAACAAACAATATTAATTTTTTTCATATTGTTTAAAAACTGTAATACTTATTCCATTTTATTTAGAATATCTTACTTGAACTTGTAAAACATTTTTAATTTTTGCTCTATAAAGTATGCACCAAATAAAACATCCAATCAAAATTTGTATATCTTAAAATACGTGAACATTTTTACAAACTTTTAGCATTAGTTAAATGTTCGTCCATTAAATCTTTATGGATAATTTATTTTGTCTTTATTGATATTCATATGTCTCCTTTATTTATAAACAAATCTATATAAGATTTCCAAAGAAAAATTTTCTTTTATAAATTAAATGATTACAAAGAAAATATACTTAAATACCATTAAATATGTATCTAAGTTTTTCTACTTTTATATAACTGTATTATATTCATGAAAAAGTCAAATTGTATTTAGTATATTAGTATATATCTTTTTATATTTTTGACAATATGTAGTAGTATTGGCCAATAAGTAAACTTAATACAATATTGTACTCACGAGTAATTAATGTAGTCGTAGTGCTTAATTAATTACTTGGATTTAGTTTTTGTTATACTACACTTAATTAACTTTTTATGAAGGTCTACATTTAAACACATACAACAACTAAATACTTAGATACTTAAAAAAGAGAACAACTATAACTATGAGTATGACATACATCTAATTTAGAAGATTCCTGCTAATGCTTAACAAACTGTTATTGACCGTGATTGCCCATATACATAAACACACTAATACAAATCCACCTTCTGTACTGCTATGGCTAAGTACCTAATATGTTTCTTAGCTAAATTCTTTAAAGATACTGCAAAAGCAACAATGTTGTAGGAATTGTTGATTTGATACTGAACTAATAACATTTAATACTCATAGGTTTATAAAGATTTTTATACTCGTATATATAACAGCTCTTATATACGGTTTAGTAGGTATTATATAAAAATCTCTTAACTCTATTTCCTTATTAAGAAAAAAATAAATATAAAAAATAAATAAGACAAGAACTGGAAAAAATTATGACCAAGATACAGGTAATTAATTAACTTTATAACCTAGTTTAACAAATTAAGGGCTTATTAAATAAACAATTTTTATTAAAATGTTACCCAGTTGGCAACAATGACTTTAGTTTAATAGACATTTTAGTATATGAATAGTTACTTATATTCGTACTATTCTTAGATGAAAAAAAAAACTCTAACAAAATTTATTGCGTGACTTCCCAATATGAGAAACAAAAAAATTAACACACAGCCATAAATTTTGATATTTAAACGTAACATTTAAATCTAAATGTATATGAATTCTATACGTGTTAGTACAAGCACGTGTTTGTACTAGTATTTATCTGTGCTATGTTAAAAGTACATACATATGTTTGCTTACATATTACAAAACCAAAGATTGATGACTTAAACCCAAATATGAGTTTAACAGAGCAATTCTTCTCTTATATGTAATTTTTATAAATAATCAATAATTTTTTATTTTTTTTTTGTAAGAATTGAGAATTGAGTCTCTAATACCCTTTATGGGTTAAAGTCCTTCATGATATTTGAACATTTCCTTAAATATTCAAATGCAGCCCAGGCCAGGCCAGCGATTTCAAAGATATGTATGTATTTTTTTTTCTCTTATCTAATAAATTGGCCACTAGGTTACCAATGCCAACAGCTACTCACAGCAGCAGACAGCATACAACAATACAATTCCATCATTTCCTTTTTAATATACTGAAGTACTATAGGTTATGAAAGAATTGGTTTATGTGTTAGTGTATACTGCTATAAATTTGAAAATCTATTGGTTCTTTATAAAATAAATTGACTTTAATATCCGGTTTGACTTTTTGTTATACGCTATTGAGAGCAGGACAGAGTTAAGCTTATCTCACTTTTTTACTCTATATGTGTGTATGTGTGTTGGTTTATTTGTAGTGGCAATAATATGTATTTATTAAATATATGAAAACTACCAAAATTCATATACTATGACTTTTATTGTTGCTTCTTTTATTGTATGTTTTCTCTTTTTAAATATTTTATAACCCAGTATTTGTATTGTTATTGATTTTTTATTTGTTTCCTCACATATACATATAAGTACATACATATGTCTATTTGTATAAACTATGATTGCATGTAGGTGTGTATGTGCATTGTTCGTGAGCAGGGGAACTAAAAATATACTCTAAAAAAAAGTTTTTTTTTTTTTTTTGTGATCATAAAAATGCTTTTTAAATTTAAAAATATGCTCTCAAAATATTATTTTTTTATGCCTAAAATTTAAATGATCTACTTACTAATCATGGTAAAAATAAAAATTTTTCTTCTAAGTGTAAAATATGCAAAGTTATGCTCTTTAATGTAATTTATATGTAAAATTATGTTTTTTAGTGTAATACATGCACAATTATGCTCTTAAGTATATAATAAGCCATTTAAGTTGCTAAAATGTGCTTTAAAATAAAGATTTTCTATAAAAATATGCTGATAAGCCAAAAATATGCTTTTAGGACAAAAATCAATGCTTAATTCTTAAAATTATCTGAAACAGTTAAAGGAAAAAATATGGTTTTATATATTTTTGGTTGCCCTGTTCATGAGTATATTTGCATGTCAATGTATTTGTGTGTGCAAAGCAAACAATTTTAATCGAATTTTTACTGCCATACAAACGAAATCATTGGTGTAGAATGAATCTAAAATGAAGTCAAAACTAAAGGAAATGAATAGTTTAGAAAATTGTTGTTATTCACACGTTTTTTATTTTTATTTTTTTCAAACTATTAAAATATGATGCTAGATTTAAAGTGTTAATTGTAGTTTAGATTTTATGTAGTATATTGGTTTATTTTTCAAAGATTAAAATGATCCAAATCAATTTAACAAATTAAGCAATTTTCTCTTTTTGGAAATTAAAATGGAGTTACTTAAAATTGTTCTATTGTAAATTGATGAATAACAAACACTTGTTAAATATTTATTCAAAAAGTATTGTTTCACAACACTTCTTGCTTTTTTCTTTAAATAAAATTGTTACAAAATCCTCTCAAATATGTTTTTTTATTTATTTTCTTTGTTGAAAGCTTTTAAGAACCTTTTATTCCCTCGTTTTTTTTTTTTTAACTTACTGGGTATCAAATGTGGGAAAATCTTTTCAAAGTGAATTTATTATATCACTATTAAATAATACTACTCCTTGTCTGCCTTCAACATTTCTAGGAGACGAATATGTTAAAAAAAATAATTTCTTTCTTTTCAATTTAGCTGTTTCTTAAGAAACCCACAATTTTATTCAATTTGTTTATTGTTATTTTTTTTTTTTTTTTTGAGTTGATTTGTTTTTTTTTATATCTTTTGTAGCTATAAACTGAAAATTTGTAAGATGAATGTTATCATTTCATTTCGAAGATGATGATGACGATGATGTAATTTATGAATTTCCATTTTCTCATAGAAATTTATTTTCGAATGAAAACTAAAACAACTTTAATTGTTTAAGATTTGAATAGTTTGAAACTTTTACTTGGTTTAAAATATTGGAATTATAATAGAAACAATTAATTTTAAGTGGATGCTGAAATTTGTGTTAAATATAATTACTATAACTTTTCAAGCAATCGTTTTAAAGGCAAACTTTTTGATATAGTTCGTTTATAGTTTTTTACATAATGTAATGAATAATATCACACTGAAGTGGTTTGATACTAAATGGTGTACACATATGTGGTCGATATTTCTCAGAGTGTAATAGTTTGATAAATGAGAAAAAAATATTGGTATAAAATCACTGTAGAGGAGGGATGTCAATGACTAAAAATGCAGTTGTGTTAGTGAGAGTGAAAAAATGCACTCAAAGAAAAGTTGGGTTTAGTAAACGAAAAACTTCATGGTTTATTATTATTATATAAAACATATTTTTTTTAAATTTTTTAATAAGGCATTAAAATAATATAATTTATATTCCTACAACTTTATCTTAAAACATTAATGTTAAAGAAATTGATGGATAATAATTATCAAACAATTTATTTCCATAAATTGTTTGCCAGTTGATTTTGTGCTCTTTGATCACTCAGCAACGACTAAATGAAAGAGCGTAAGAATAAATGTGAACTTAGCCACACAATTGTGCTATGAAATTGACATCCCTACTGTAGAGGTTCATTCACCTAATTTTCCTAGAAGTATTGAATGGAAACTATTGAAAATCATTTACCAATAACTAACCTTTATACTAGATGTCAAATTCAAACTTTTGTTATAAAAAAAATTAACACTTTTACCACACTATTTTGTTAGCTTTGGAATTGTTTTTGTAAGCTTATATTAATAGAAATATTTTTTTGAAATAGACGTTGTAAAGCATCATACACTTGAATTACCTACATATCAAAGGAAGTATCCACTCAGTGTAACTTTTTTTCCTCTAAAGAGCAAGATTTCCCAGAAATTAAACAATCGTTATTAAATTGAAGTTGAAAGGAAAAAAAAAATTATATAAATAAAAGTAACCTTAAATTTATAACATTAAAAGGCAATACATAGAAATGGTTAAAAGGGTTTGTGTTGTATATATGTATGTGTTTAAATAACAATTGTTGCCATAAACGTAAATATAGAAAGAAAAAAATGTTAACAACAGTTGCTCGTGTTTAGGTAACGAGGAACAATGAACTATCGTAATAAATTCAATGTCACCCATAAACTACCACGGACACTATCACGAGCAACAACATCTGATGTTTTAGCTACAACTTCTGATCCTCTTTTTTCCCTTTACAACGTTTTAGTGATGCATTAAAAAATAAAATAGAAAATTAGAATTTTGTTGTTGTTCTAACTGCATACAAATACGAACATAAAAAGTTTTTTTATGGCCAGGATTTAAAGTTGAAATTCCTTACTCAAGGAGTGGAACTGTTAGATACATAGCACCAATGGAAGAGTAAAGTTTATTGGCCTGAAAATAAAAAAATACATTAAAACAATTGCCAACCTAAGCAAATAGGATATAAAGGTGTACTTAACAATTACAAGCAACTATTTGTTGCAATGTTAGTAATTTAAATTTAAAAAGTTTAATTTTTGTTTTAAGTATAGCTACCATTCCTACTTATTGTTGTTGCATAAACTTTTACAAATTATTACAAATAAAGATAAGATTCTCATAAAACTTAACTAAATGTAAAAAGGATTTTTTACCCTGCAATTATAACTGAGCCATTGCAAACAAACAGTCAGCCAGCCACAGTCATTGGTGGAGCAAGTTGTTGGAAAAATGGAAATGAAATAAAATAAAACTGAATATTTATTTAAGAAAAAGTAGTGGCAATTGTGATTTTGCATAATTAAAACTTATAATTAAAAAAAATTCTATTTTATTTTTTTTCTGTTTATTATGGGTTGCAAGTGTAAATAAATATTAAATATTTTAGTTATACGTTTAATTACAGCAATTATTTATAAAATAATATTCATAATCTTACTAATGATATTAAAATTATCTGTGCTTAATCATAATTTTGTTTAAAGGATTAAAGATTTTTTGTTATCAGTATAGTTGTACAAAGTTATAAATTTCCAGAATTACAGTTCAATAAAGGAAATTAAGTAGAAGATTTCAAAATGGAAATTTAAAAGGAAAAATTAAGAATTATTTATTGACTTTTTTATGTAAAATGATTTGGAATTCATTTAAAACTATTTTTATTTTTATTTCAAATAAAAAATCCTTTTTATTTTCAAAGATAAGCTAAAGGATTTTATTTTCTTAAAAATCACCAACTTTTTTTTTGTTTTTGACTGGATAAAACTTTAGCTTATTTAGTTACTAATATTTGATTGCTATTTCTTTATTACACAAAAACAATTTTATTCAACATAAAACTTTTTTTATTCGTATTTCAGTCAATCAAGTTTTAAATATTTTGATAAAGTTTTTATGTTTCATTAGTTATTTTTTGTTTCACACCAAAATTTATTGTGATAAAGATCTTCTGCAAACATCAAAGACAAAAAAAAAACGCGTGTGTGTCTTTTCATAAATATATGTACTTATGGACGTTTAGTGCGTAACTCAAAAGTGGCACGTGTATTTAAAAACAAAAAAGAACTTAAAATTTGGTATTGTTGGTATTATTGTTGTTGTTGCTGCTGTGACAAAACAAAAGAAACAAGAAAAGACACTTATAAAAATCTGTCTAAAACAAAATATTTAAATTTTGTTCAAAAGAAAGATTGTGTTAACTCAACTGAAAAAGAAGTGTCTTGAAAACTTAAAACATGTAAATAAAAATTTAAATATTTATGTATGTAAATAATTACTTAAACAAACATATAAACATACATATGTAACTACCCCGCAGTCTATAGTGGCAGTAGCGTACATGTTACCCAACCGACTATATTAGGGTAACACTAGTAACTTTATTAGCTACATGACTTGTCACTTTAATATAGGCTTTTCTTAGGAGGAAGTCTATTGCTACCTCAACGACTACATAGTGTCACTTTTTTGCACACACAATCACCTCCACGACTACCGAAGGGTCAATAAAATGAAAAATGGGGACTTCTGCTACTACAAAGTGGCCCTTTTTTTACATACACAATCACTTCAATGGCTACAAAGTGTACCTTTTTTGCACACAACAACCACTTTACTGGTTACAATGAGTCAGTTAAAAATTGTTTATTTTTCTTTTCGTTTTCTTCCCGCTTATCATAGAGTCAGTAAAGTGGCAATTGCTAATAAGTTCATTGGTGAACGATGGAGAGCAGCAGGTGACTATACACCAATGAATCTTACTATATAAAAGCGGGTTAATTACCACAAAATAAACTGCTGGGTATATAACCAAAGATACATACATAATATGAGTCTAACCGCCAATGTGACTTATGTACTCATATGCTGCTCTTTGGCTCTTAAACACAATCGCAAACAAATGAATCGTAAATTTCTTAAACACAAACTACTACTGCCAACATTGGGTGTTTCCTCTTTTGAGATGCTTTTTTTATGAATATGTATGTGTGTGAATAAGTGTTATTAGTGTTGGTGGTCTATATATTTTTTTAAAAGATACGTTTTAGTGTCTTTTTTATTTTGGTTCATAGTTATTACACATAAACAATATGTAGAAATAAAAAATAAATTGAAATAAATATATAAAAAAAAATAAATAAATAAATCACAGACACGGTGGCGCCAACTTTTGGTTTCTTGTCTAATGAGCCGGTCTAGCAAATGGGAGGGAAACCTACAAACTGTATTTTGACGGGGTCTTTTTAAAACATAAATTTTTGATATTTTCTGCTACAACTTAGCAACAAGAATGTTTCAAAAATATAAAAGAAACGAAATAAATGTATCCTTTATTTATGTTATAATAAATTATTTATTATATTATGGTTTCTTCTCATCATTGTTGGAAACTTTTATGAAATCTGGTGTTAAAAATGATAATTAAACATACCGATTTATTATGCATTTTACACTAGAGAAAAAAAAACATTTAATATTTTTTTATAATGTAATGAATAAATGAATAAAATCTACATTAATTACATAATGATAATAAAAATTTATCAAGCATTACAAATAGAATTGTTTTCAGACTGCCAAAAGAATACTTTTTAAACATATTTTGTTATAAAAAAGAATAAAATTTAAATATATATTAAATAAATTTCAAATATGGAATCTAGTATTATAAGGACTACGCACGAAAAAATCCGTACATACAAATCTGCTTATAGAAACTAAACCAATAGCGAATTTTATTTAAATTATATTTTTATTAATGACTGTATGTTCATAAAAGAATAAATTATTTCCTGTTGGTTTCTAAGGAAATATCTGATGATTTTCAGAATTCTTCCAATTAAAGGTTTTATTGTGTTTTGGTCACTTTTTTGCTGGAATAAATCCACTTGTTTTTAAAGTCCGTTTAATTTTATGCTGACCTTTTAATGTCCTTTAAATTATTTTTACTAAAGCCCAATATCTTTTAATTGCACGGTGTAAAAAATTATTATTTAAAATAAAATACAATTTTTACTTAGAGTGGTTGTAAATCACTCTATGAATGCTCGATAAGCACAAATTTTATTAATATTTTTAAATCCTTACGTACTAATAATGAATATCTTAAAACTAACTAGATTCAATAATTCTAAGTACTTATCTATAGTTCTTATCTATAGACCCTTCAATAAATCTTATCACACACAAGTGTGAAATATAAGGGTTGTTTATACACATGCGTGAAAACCCAATGCACACACGCGTACTTAGGAAACATAAATGAATATTAAATTTTTATTACATCTTAGATTACAAACTATTTTAAAATATTAAAAAGGCATGTTCAAGTAATTTTAACACACGGAGTTCTGGACAAAACTAATAACATCTTTATTACCACTCCATTGTTTTGTTGTTGTAATGAGAAGAAGCTAGAGCAGGCCAGAAAAAAGCAGATACACTGTATTTTCTTAGGAAAGGGAGAAGTCTTTTCCATATGCACTCATTCACGTATATTCCCAGCAAAAACTTTACTTACCCAGTAAGCCAGTTCGGGTGAAAAACTCATTACCTTTATATGGCGATGTCTACGAAATCATGGATCCCCATTACTAGAGTACTTATTTTAAACAATTAAATAAGTAGTTAGTCGAATGCTACAATACTACAAAATTGCAAAAAAAAAAAAAAATAAAAATAAATAAAAAAAGTTGGCTCAACTGAGATTTCATGTTTCAAATACTACTGTCTTACTCACTACTCCATGTATACGCTAAAATTTGTGTGCGTTGTTAATATTTTAAACATACCAACAGAAATTCAAATAATTTCCTAAAAAAATATATGGGTTTAGTTTGCTGTTGAACCGACAATCTTCTGAGTGCTACCATATGCTCTATAGCAGACTGAGCCATTGCAGAACTAAATGAACTTATTCTTTACTGGTAACTAGTTATTTCACTACTCGAAGAAATGAGAAAAATAATAATAATAATAATATAATTTATTTGATACACGATATTTTTCTGCCACATTTCCTCTAGCATCTGCAACATAGAATTTTATTTTTATTTTTTATTTTTTACCTCCAAATTCTTTTTTGTGTTTCCATTTCAAGTTTTCTAAAAAAGATTCAAAGCTATTGAGTTTTTGTGACACTTTTATTCCAGAGATGAAGGGATTTTCTCTCAAAATCCTTTCTATTTTGTCTGAATCCTAAAGACTGAAGATAATATTTTGCTTCCACTACCAGTGACCATGACTTCTTTGTATAATATTATGACCCAAGAAACTGTATTTTGTGACACAACTGCCATCAATTGTTTTATATGATCAATGTAAAATTTCATGAAAAATTTGAATTATGTGACCATGTTTTTTTTTTTTTTTTTTTTTGTTTAATTTCCATTTTAAGAAAAACTAGTTTCGCTATTTTTATGAAACATAGCACATGGCTAGTGAACATAATGGCAAAAGTAAACTAGTTAACAGAATTATTTATTTTTCACCACATCAAAAGCTATAAGCCTAAGAGCATGCTGGGATTTTTTCGTGCGCAGTCCTTATATAAGGAATACCCTAGAAATGTATTAATTATTAAAAGAAATAGTTATTATCATAATTTTGCCTGTGCTTTAAGTGAACAGATTAGTGGCAAATTCTCGCACTAGTGATCGAAATAAAAAAATTCGTTTAAGAATTCGCTCACATACGAAGGCGAGAATTGTCTCCCTATTGTATTTTTGTCCGTTTTAGAAAATTTTAAAAATTTTAGCATTGATTTGTTGCAGCATATTTTTGCATTTTTTTGTTTTGCAAGCATATTACAGCATATTTTAGGCTTAACAGATTATTTTGTCATATTTTCATAGAAAATCTTTATTTCAACGAATATTTTAGCAATTTTATTCATATCATATTTTTTGCATATTTCATACTTAAGAGCATAATTTTGCATGTATATATATAACAAAGAAAAAAATGTTGCATATTTTTTACTCAAAATAATTTTTTACGTAACTTTAAATTATGACAATTTTAATTCCCTGATACAATTAACATTTCTAAGCACAAATGAATATATTTTTTAGCATATGCTCATCAAATTCAAGTAATTTTTGTTAGATAAATTAAAATTTAACAAGAAAAAAGAATAACAACATATTTTTAAACTTTATGGGCATATTTTCCTATTTGAAGTGTGTTTAGAACATATTTTTGTTTGCTGTGGTAATTACTCTTAAAGTAGCTATCGTTATATGTACATTCCATCGTTTGTTTGATTTTTAAGAGCATTTCCTTTGTAAGAGAATTATCAAAAACAAAGCATATTTAAAAAGAGTAAAGAAAGATAAAGAATTTTAAAATATACTAATAATTTGATAAAAACAAAACGGTACGACCTTACAGATTAACTAAAAAATGAATTTTATTCTCGTGCTCAGTTAGATCACAATTTTACTCTTATGTTTTAAGTATTCTGAAGTAATTTGTTTTAAATATTTTATTCTACAAATAAATAATAATGTACAAATATAAACATAAGTATTTTATTTACTTTTCAAATAAAAACGATAAATGTTTTATTATTTCCTAACAAATTTTTTATGAGTGTATAAATCATGGCAAAAACCAGTAAATATAAATGAAGCGAAACATTTAAAATTAAAAACCAAGGTTTATTTAAATTAACCAAAATATTATATAATCTATTACAATATAATATAAACAAAAGTATAAAATATTAAAATTTATTTAAACCTAAATACAGCATATTTCATAATAATTTATGTTTATTTGTTTGCGTGAAAATTCGTTAAATAAAATAATTCCGTATAGATAATATTATTTCTTTGGAATTTACAATAAATTTCGTAATAAAAAATATTGTTATTTTGATTTCTTGTTACAATGACTAAATGAGTTGAATGAACCTACATATGTACTTCTGCTATTGATCATATTGTTGCTGTTTTATATTTTAATTTACCTCAAATAGCATCTTTTAAAATTTAAGATGTATTCTTTTCATTTTAAATATAAATAAATTAAAATTTATCTATAAAATGCATATTTTTAAAATATATATTTTTTTTATTTTTCCGTAAATCAATTTAAAATTTACTTGATTTTTTGGGTTGTTTTAATTTCTTTTTAATACAGTTCAATATACCAAGTAAAGTAAATTCAATAATTCAATGTTGTAGATTTATTGTTAATTTACAACAATTGTATTTAATTTTTTTGAAAATGAAAGAATAAACGGAAATATATTGTATACACACATACAGCCATACATACGTATGTCAATTTCCATCAACACATACGCATATTTACGTTTACAGTTATACATTTAATTCGCTTTCATGTACATATATATGTGCACTCACATGTTTCAATAAAATATTGATTTAAATATAATAAATTTGAATTATTAACACGTTGCCAAATGAATTGATTTAATGAAAGATGTAATAATTCAATTATAACAATTTTTACTTTTATACTGTTTGTTTTTGTTAACAAATAAACAAATTGCTAATTTAATTAAAATCTCTCATATAAAATTTTAATGATCAATCTGATTTTTGGTATTTTATGGTAATAAACATTTTGTTTTGAAGTGTTATAATTTTGTAAAGAAAAATACAAATTATCTGCTTATTGTTTTTATTTAAAGGGCACACATTTTTTTTTTTTTTTATTTAATTTTTTAATTTTATGATTTATCAGCAGCTGTTTTTTGTTGTATTTTTTTATTAATATTTATTGTTTATAGGGGTAAAGGATATTAGGGATATTCCCGTATTAGAGCAATTTTAGAAAAATTATTATAATTATTTTTGAGTTTTTAAATATTTAGTATTTTTTGAAAAAATTAAAAAATATGTAAATATTTTTTTTATATGAAAAGTATTTAAATATTTTTTTTATATGAAAAGTACGCACGAAAAAATCCGTTCATGCTTTGGGATTATAACTTTTGATGTGGTGAAAAACAAATAATTCTGTTAACTGGATTACATGTGTCATTATGCTCACTAGCCATGGGCTAAGCTTCATGGTTTGTGAAATCTTACAGCGGTCATATAAAACAATTGCTTGAAAGGCATTTATATCACAAAATAAAATTTTTTGCATCATAATATTGTACAAGAAATTCGTGGTCACTGAATGGTAACGTTGTAATGGAAGAAAAATATTATCTTCAGGCTGTATGACTCAGACAAAATAGAGAGGATTTTGAGAGAAAATTCACTCATATCTGGAAGCAAAGTGTCACAAAAAGTTAACTGCTTTGAAACTTTATCAGAAAAGTTGAAAGGAAATCTAGCCTGAAGACGTATAAAGTACAAACAAAATCCTAATGGAAACGCAAGCATAAATTTGGAGGTAAAAAAAAATAACATAAAAGTACTTCAGACGAATTTTTTTCATAATTATGATTGAAAACTGGACAGAAATTCTATGTTGCAGATGCTAGAGGGCATATGACAGAAATATATCGTGTATAAAAGAAATCAAAATTCCCAAGAAAGTTTTTGATTTCGGAAGCCATATGCATATGAGGGAAAGAAGCACTTTATTCATAAAAAATGGTTCCATTAATACAGAAATATACGAGAATGAGCGCCTTTGGAAACGACTTCTCCCCTTCCTAAGAAAATACAGTGTATCCACTTTTTTCTGGCCTATTCTCGCTTCTTTTCATTACAGCAACAAAACAATAGAGTGGTAACAAAGTTATTGTTAGTGTTTGTACCGAAAGAGACTAATCCATCAAATTTTCCGGTACTACGTGCCACTGAAAGATATTAGGCTCTACTAAAAAATAATTTAAGGACATTAAAAGCTGAGCATAAAATGGAACGGAACTTAAAAATAAGTGGACTTATTCGAGAAAAAAAAAGTGACCGAAACATAATAAACGAATTCTGGAAAAGATCAGATACTTCCTTAAAAACCAACAGCAAATAATATATTCTTTTACGTTTAGAACATAACAGTCATTAACAAAAATATAATTTAAAAAAATTTGCTCATTCGTTTGGTTTTTATAAGCAGATTTGTATGCATTGATTTTTTCGTGCGCAGTCCTTAATAATTACATTTTTAAATTTGGTATGAAGACATTTTTATGACAAAAATACAATATGAAAATATTTAATTTTTCATTATTAACAAAAAATAATAATAATAATAATAATAATAATAATTATTTGCGGAAACTAACATGAGCAATTCTCTTTTTTAATGATCACACCCATTCTCGAAGATCCCTAACATATTCTTACATATTAATAAATTTGTACATAGATAACTATATTTTGATAATGATTTCATGATCGAGTGACTATAATCAATTTGTTGATAGATAAATAAATAAATGCTTAAGATAGAAAAGACATGTGAAAATCTATTTTTAATATCTTTTTTATTTTTGCCAATTTTGGATTCACATGCAAATCATTAGTAAAATATTTTGTACAGTTTGTCAATCAAGTGTTAAATAGCTAGTAGCAAAAAGAAATCATACTATAAATAGGCAACAGTATTGAAAAAAAGTTTATAAAAAGATGCAAAATCATGGCAAATTAAATAAGATTTTAAGTATGATTGATCAGTGCTTTAATAAAAAACGAAACCACATTTATTTTTTATTTATTTTTTTTATAAGAAAGAGAGATGTAACAAAATCTCACTTTAATGTTAATTTTTTCTACAAAGAAAGCCTTTTTTAAGGCCAACTATGCATAAAAAATTTATAAAAAAATATAAACCTTTTTTTTTATTTACTTGCATTCTTTTGTTTTTAAACAAAAAAATTAAACTTAAGATAAATACCTAAAGATGTGGCGCGTGGCTATAAGAAAAAAAATTATAATAAACTCTGTTATGGAGAGTAATTTAATCAAACAAGATCACATGACAGGATCATCATCATCATTATCATCATCATCCACAACAACGTCATCATCTTCATTTTCATAAAAGTTATTTGACATTTTATTAAACAAGGTACAAAAATTAAAAAAAAAAAAAAAAATGTTGAAAGATTTTTATAAAAGTGATATTTAAGATGAACCATATATATACTCTTATAAAAAAATCTAAAAAAAAACTTTGTGGCCTTAAGAAAAAAAAAAAAAAA
Source organism: Protophormia terraenovae (assembly GCA_951394005.1). Classification (NCBI taxonomy): domain Eukaryota; kingdom Metazoa; phylum Arthropoda; class Insecta; order Diptera; family Calliphoridae; genus Protophormia; species Protophormia terraenovae. The sequence goes on from OX596073.1 coordinate 2,935,173, forward strand.
ATACTTTGAAATTTAATGAAATCTTAGAAATAGTTTTTTTTCTTTTTTTTTTTATAGTAAAAAGTGTTTATTTAGTTTGTTTTCTTTTTATTATAGTTTATTGTTATAAATAGTTTTAAAATTAATAATGTTTTATTATTGTATATAATTTTGTTCTAAAAAGAACAAAGATTTTTTATTTTTTTTTTAAATCTAGGTCATTTAGTATTGCATTTGGGTACGCAAGTACTTTAAGTATAAGTATGTATAATAGAATATTTCTATATATATTGGTGTTCATGGTTACTTAGTAATCACTATTTATTGTTGTTTTTTTTTTTTCAATTTTATGCTTTTACTTGATACTCTTAGATAGTAACTCAAGTCTTAATGCAACTAAGTTTATAACACAAATGTTCCTTTAACAAAAAGTAATAATAAGGGGAAGATGCTTTAGTTTTTTTTTTTTTTTGAAACTTTATACCTTTTAGTTTTTATAGAGTTACTGATGTTGTATACTTTTATTTCATATTTTTTGTTTTTATTAAATATGTAGTGTTTACATAAGATTTTTTATCTTAATTTTGTTTTTTTCATATTTGCTTTATATATTTTTTTATTACTTATATTTAAGTTTAGCAAATATTAAATTTATTTAACCTTTTATTTGCTTTAAACTGTAGATTTTGTTGCCTTTTTTTTTTAAAGATGACTTTGTATGTGGGTTAATGTCCTGTAGTTTTTTAACCCTTTTGCCAATATCTTGTCAATAAATGATACTTGTAGTTAACTTGTTCTAGAAAAACTGGGTCAATAGAACAAAACAAAATATGTAAGTTCACATGTATGTAGGTACATATTCTTGTTTAAGATGCATAAAAATATAAAATATGCATATACATAGATGGATACATATACCATTTTATAAAATGTACTTAAACACACAGCTACTTACACACATTGTTTGAATTTATAAAGTTCATTTTAATAGCACTTACTGTAAATTGGGTTTGGGCAATTGGTAATTCCCCGGTGAGAAATTAGAAAACATTATTTTAAATTGATGGTCAGTAAAGATTTTTAATCTTATAATCTTCTTAAGCCATTTACTTTTGCAAATGATTATAAAGATAATTTTAATTAAATTTTAATGTAGCCACTTTTGAGCTAGTTACAATAATGATAAAATTTTTACATTTTACTTTAGAATATGAATGGATTGGATGTTTTTTTTTTTAAGTTGTAGTGAGAGTTAAATTTATTTTTCTTTCCTGATCAAGAGATCTACCAAAAATATGTAATATCCTGGACTTTAAATGAAGTAAACAGTTAGTTTTTTTGTCTGTTTCAGATAATTTTCATGCATATTTTGGTCCTAAAATATTTTGGTCTTAGTAGCATATTTTGTTATACTTGGATCATATTTTAGCAACTTATGTTGCATATTTTATACTTAAGAGCTTAATTTCGGTTATGTTATACCAAAGTGAATAATTTGGAATATTTTTCACTTAAAAAAAATAATTTTTTTTACATAATTTTTAATTTTGAAAATTTCTTTTTACTGTCACATACGTTTTTAAAGACCTATTTTCATCTTATAAATATATTTTTCTATTTTATTTTTTATTTATTTATTTTAGGATAATTTTTATAAGAATAATTTTTTATACTTATAAAAACTTGTTTAAGGAAAACTATTACAGCATATTTTATATTCTGTAGCACATTTGGATTAACTGTTTTTTTTTTAATTAATTCTTAAGATTTTTCGATACTTCTCTGACCCTGTTATTTTATATATGAATACGAGCGTAAATACCAGGAAATATAATATTACTAGCTTATTTTTTCTATAACAGTTTTTGAAACTATAACTAAATGAATACGTTAGAATACTTTATATAGGGAATACTCTTTTCCTCGGCCCTAACCGTCCTGTTTTTATTTTATAAATGCAATATGTTAAGAAAATAGTTCTCACAAAATTTAAGGTATTTTGATATACTATTAATAATATTTCCTTTGTATAGGGGGTACTATTCCGCCAGGTCCTATCCGTCTCGTTCCCATCTCAAATAAGCAGGTTTATAAGAAAATTATACTAACATAATATCCTAACTTTTGCTGTAATAGTTCTCAAGATATGCGGATAATTAGTATTTACTTTGTATAGGTGGTACCACTTCTCCCGGCCCTAACTGTGCTATTTTTATTTCATGTGTACAAAATGATAAGAAAACAGTTTCCACAAAATTTTGAGTGCTCTCACTAAGAATATTTGCTTTATATGGCGGTTACCATTTCCCCAGGTCCTACCCATCCCCTTTGCATCTGAACTTATGGAGGTTTTTGAGATAGTTATTCTAACAAAATGTTAAAAATTTTGCTGTAATAGTTTCTAAGATATACGATTTTTAATATTTTCGTTGTATGGAGGATATTATTTCCCCTGGTCCTATCCGTTCCATTTTCATTTTAAGTTTGGTGGTTGATGAGAAAATTTTAAATTTTAAAATATTTATATGAACAACATTATGACGCTTTTCCTTTCCCTAATCGAAATTAAAAATTTGAAGCTGTTAGAATCTCCCTGACCGAAATGTGAAATCAGTTTTCGATATGCTTTTGAAAACAAACAATGAGTATAGCAAATAAACATTTCTTAAAACCAAAACAGACCTCAAAAAAAAAAAAAAAAAAATCGCGTATCTTCAATCCCTGATAGTAAAATCTGGCTCCGTTAGGAATTGTGGTATGAACTGATTTATAAGTATGCCGAGTTTTAGATTTTTACCATCTCTGGGAGCTTCAGAATGCTTTGGAAAGAGAAAAAATGCTTAGTAAATTATATATATAAAAGATTTATTGCCAAAGTGAAAATAATATTTTAAAAATATCAAAGTTTAATCAAATTTAGTCACTGTAAATATAAAGAATTTAATTTTCTTATTCAATATTTGTTGTACAGTAAACAAAGTGACATGATTTATTAAAATCAACGTTTGATATTAAATACCTTTGATAGTCAAGGACCTTCTAAGCTAAAATAGTACATTATTTTAGTTCCTTTTTTCTTTAAATGAAATATGAACTAAAAATAAAGTCATCATTGTCTACTGTAGTAGTGCAGAACATGTCACTTTTAAATTTATTATTATTTTTTTTTTTTTTTTTATCAAATGTTTAGTGCATATAACAACTATATGAGTATATTTCTTAATATGACATACATAAAGTCATCAATCATTATTATTGAAATGATTTCATTTATTAAAATACTACATCACGAAATAACTTTTACTCAAACCCAGTAAATTGCTAAAAAAAGCGTCATGCATTGAAGACTGATAAATTTCCAAATAGCAACAGCAAAAAAGAATTTATGTATGTATGATTTTAAGTACCAGTCTCTATATGAATTTCTACGAAAGTATTTTTTATAATTTTTCAAAAGCGAAAATTTGTGTTTTATTTTTTTATTCTTAAACGATTAAATTAAATTGAAAACAACAAGAATTTTAATTACACTTTTCAACAAATTCCATAAATTAATTTAAGGAAAAAAAATTTTCCATTTTCATAGTGTTTTGTTATTTTATAGTTTGGACATTTATTTATTATTTGTTTTATTCCCTAAAAAATATATAAAATTGAGAAAAAAAAAAAAAAAAAAAAGAAGGAAATAATATTACTTAATATTTTTAAATGAAATTTAATTCAATTGCTGGACAGCAAGAAAAAAAAAAAGGGAAGAACAAAAGAAGAAAAAGAGGAGGAGTATTAATGTATTTATTTGGTTCACACAATCTCTTGGTTGAATGACACATTTGTCACATTTATTTGGATTGCGTCAGAATTGTTGGTTGGTCGCTTTCCTTGTCGGTATGTTGTATGGATTTCTTTCCTTTTTCTCATGTTTATGTCGTTGTATTCTGTCTCTCTCCTCTTGTTTTCAATATTACTTTTGCAATAAAATATCTTTTATATTTTATAAACATTTTTTTTTTTTATCTGGGTGTTGCTTTGAGGGTAGATATAAAAATAAACTACATTTTTCTTTCATGTCATTTGTTTTTATGCAGACAAGTGGAAGTTTTTAAAACAGTTTTAAGCTCATAGCTGAACATTCCAGGGACACTTTACTGCAATACATTACATACATATTTAGTTTTATCACTTAGAGCGGCGGCTAGTGTTTGTAATTTTTACTAGTGATTTGTCAATGCTAGAATATGATTCATAATATGTTTTATAACTTAAAAAAATAGATATGTTTAAGTCCGAGTTTGATATATTTAATTTAGTTTTTACTTTAAAAAGTTTTTTCAAACGTAAAAAAAGAAAATTACAATTTACTTGTTAAAAACCAGAATAATGTAAAGAATTCATTCCTTAAATTAATAAACTTTAAAACTATAATAATGGGGAAATTTCAGAATGGTAGCAATTATAATTTAAGGGAAATAATTTAATTTGACTTTCTTTATTGATGATACCTTAAACATTTTTCAAACTTTTTGCAAGTGTTCTGATTAGTATCTTTAAAAAAAGCTTTAAATTGGAATGTAGATTCATTGAGGAAAAATTATGTCTTAAATAGAAACCAAAACTTGCTGAAATGATTTTAAAGTTTTAAAATTCTGTTTTAATGTCTTTTCCTTTGAGACATAAAATTGTAACCAAAACCAATGAAGTGTAAACTGTAACTGATGTGCAGGCAAAAGGACAAAATGAAAGATAAAAATCCTGTTGAAATGCTGTGGGATATAAAATGCTTGGCATTCAACAAAATTTGATAAATATATCAACACACATTTAAGTATGTCTTTAAACAAATTCCTTTATAAATCTTTAAATATTACAAAATTGAAAATCAAATACTCGTATGATTAATACAGTAGGACACAAAAGAAAAACAACAAATTCTATTAACATTCTAAAAAAAAATCCCTAAAGGTTTTCAAGTTTAACAACTTTTTGTTATTTAATAGAAGAAGGTAAAATATATGTGTGTATAAAATTTCAAGTGATATTATTACTTTTGGGTCATACTGTTTTTATGTTTATAGATTTTAATGGATTTATCTTTTTCTGTGTAAATATGTTGACAGTGGTTGTTAATGTAACACAATCATAATGATTATTTAATGTGATTCAAGCTAAAACAATTTGGTAATACACGTGTTAATACAAAAACATGTGAATAACAATTCACGTTCTTAACAAACCTACATCAAATAGTTAAATAAATGAATAAAATATTGATTGTATTAACGAATAACTCACCCAAATGACCGCGTTCTATAATCCTACTAACATACTTCAACCCAACAAACGTCTGTCCATTTAAATGAAATTATTTATTGATAAATAATTTTATAAAATATTTTTATATCTTTTTATTTGTTATCAAGTATGTATTTATGTATTTATTAAAGGGGATTTTTTTCGCAGTTACTGCTACTTCTTTGCACCGCTTTTCTGAGTAACTTATAAAAAATCTTAAGAATTTTTTTTTTCATTTTATCTTACAGGCAGATAAAATTGCAACGTGTTTTTTTATTTATATGATTTGCAAGTATTTCTAACGAATTATATTAAAATGCATTTTATTGCAAATTTTGTTTTATTTATATTTTGCAATTTTATATTTGTACGACATGTGAACATAAATTTTACTTGCATATTTAACATTTTCCATAAAATATGTAAGTACGAGATACTAAAATTGTATATATATATATATATATATATATATATATATATATATATATATATATATATGTATATATATATATATATATATATATATATATATATATATATATATATATATATATATATATATATATATATATATATATATATATATATATATATATATATATAAGCAAGCTTAGGTATGTGATTTCCTTTTGAAATATTTTACAAATGTGAATTACATTTTTTATAAGTTCGCTACAGTTGCTGTTAATGGTGTTTAAAGTTTGAGTTGGTTTTATGTATTTTTAAAAATTGCAAACATAAAAACAAAAATATTTTTGTAGTAGATACATATTTTAAAAATTTCCTAAAATTTGTATAACAAAATAAAATACATATTTCAGATTTAAAGTACATGTTTTTGGTAAAATATTTGTTTTCTAATTCTTAACGTAGGGTCTACACGAGAGATTTTTCTATCATAACAAGTAACAAAACGACGGCTGCAGAGAAACAAGACGAGGCAAAATTTTCGGCGGCGACGCAAATTAAACTACTTCAGCGGTGGCTAAATTTTTGGTTGGGATTTTGTAAATATTACATTGTGCCGCCCGGGTTTTAATTTAATGCCATCATATTTGTATTTATTTAATATTTATTTAAATTCAAACAAAAAAAAGTACTACTACACATAATAACTTATTAATAAGTACGAGTAACAAGTTTAATAAATAAATAATCAGAGGCAGTACTTTATGTGAGAACAATAAATTAAATGTATTATACTATGTATTGATGAGCATGTGACGTGCTGTTTAATGCGTGATTTTAAACAAATAAAATCTAAAATAAATGAACTTTTGATTTTTGTATTTTTCTTATATTTATTTAGAGACATAAATATGTTATAATATTTATAATTATATAAAAATTTGTTTATTTATATTTGAATTTAATTTAAATACTTTAAAGTAAATATTTAGAGAAATTATTGATGGCCTGTCTGAAAGTTTTTAAAATTTATTTAACTAATACTCTTGTAGGAAATGAAAATGGAAAGTTTTTATAAAAAAAGAAACAGAAGTAAGGTATTATAATATTCATCAAAACCGAATTTTTTAATCACTTCACCTTAGTAATAATTAATACAGTATTGTCTAAGAACGAACGTAACAGTGTTGGAATTAATTTTTCCAAGTCATTTACATATTATGTGGATATATATGATACTTTAATATAACGAGAAAAATATCGATAATTTTCTGTTTAAATCTCTGTAAAATCGGTTTACAAATAGCTTATTTATGACAGAAAAACGAAACAACAAATCAATAATAAAAATATATACAAAAATATTATTACTTTTTTTAATTGATTTACTGTTTCCGTTTTCTTCACATAACTAAACGATTTGAGGACCGATTTTACAGATATTTAAATATAAAATTAATGCAATATTTTTCTATATTTTAATATATTATAGATATCCCAAAATTATTGAATTCCTTGGAAAAATTAATTTCAACAGACAAACCGTCGAACGTATGAAGAGAATATTGTTTGTATATAATTTATGGCAATGCAAAGAAATACTATGGCGTAGGGTGTAAAAATTACTTAATAATTCTTATATCTATAGATGATAAATAATTGCAATATTTTTTAAAAAAAGTTAAGTATAAAATTCTGCTTTTTAAATTATATTTAAAAAGTAGACTGAGATAAATACTCGAATGTCTACATCCTACTTACAAAACTTTTTAAAATACTAATCTTTTGGTATATTAATTTCCTGTTTTTTGCTTTTGAGTTCAATGACTCTACTTAGTAACAGTTTGTCTTCAAAAAGAAATATTTTTGAAAACAAATTTGTATTAAGATTTTTATGTTTTTTTGGTCTTGTTTTACTTTAAGAGATTTTCGTATTTGTAATATTTTTGTCAAATTTCTTTTCATCTGACACTGAGTTTTAATTAGAAATGATATTGACACATTTGCTCATATTTTACATTCCTTTAAAAAACAAAGTTTATGAAAGAATTTTTTATGTCTGTCCGCCAGTTTTCTTTATTTTTTCCCCCAGACCAATAACAAACATCAGTAATAATAATTTCAAATTGAAAAACAATTTTCAGTCGTTCTTTTGAAAGACAATCACAATGTTTTCATGTCAAATGCCAGTTTAAAAAAAATATAAGAAAAAGGCAACAAAATCAAAAAAAAGATTATGACATTGGAATTTTGTTGGAAATTTTATTTTTAGCAAATGAAAAAATACGCAAAAACAAAAAGTTTTATCAATAAAATGTTTATAAGAAAAATATTATAAAAAAAATAGTGGGAATTAATTTTGTAATAAAATATTGTCTTAAGTATTTATTTAAAAGTGAGACATATTTTTTTCTCATACATTTTTTTTTTTTAATTTACTAACTTTGGGGTTTTATTAAATTCATAAGAATTTTTTAAATTGTATAAGTATTTAATAAAGTTCATTGTCTGTTATTTAATTGTGTTTCTTTAAAAATGTTATCGTTTCGTATTTTATAAAATTGCATTTTTATGAAAACTTATTCAATTACAAATGTTTTCTTAAGAAATTTATGTTGTTTTATTTGCGTTTTAGTAATACGATCAGTTTTATGAGCGCCACTAAGTGTTGAAAATTTATTTATAAAAAAAAAAAAAAAAAGTATTAGCGCGCTACTTAAGGCAAAAGTAATACGTTTTTCAATAATTTGTTCTTTACGTAGGGTCTACACGAGAGATTGTTCTATCATAACAAACGTCAAATTCTTTTCATGATAAGAATTTATCACGTGTGGACCAAATTTATTTATATTATTGCAGCGTTATGATATAATTTTTAGAGCTCAAGCGAAGATAGATTGTTTAGATTTGTTTTGATAACAAACGTCATTTTTTAGACGTTTATTTATTTTTTAAGAAAAAGCTCAGTTCTTTATGGAAATCTCAATGTAATAATTATTTGGAGCAAAAATAACACAAAATAAAATGAAATATAAATAACAAAACATATATGACCATTAAATTTTGACAACATTCCTCGATTATGATAAAAAATGTGATTTAAAAAAAGTGATTTATTATGATAAAATTTTATCTACGTATTCCCATATATGCTGATATAAACAAAAAAATTGTAGTAGCTCTGCCGACCAGAGATACAAGCCGATCAGCTCCAAGCCTGTTTCGCGCCGCCGCCGGGTAATTTTCTACTTCACATCGATTTTTATTAAAATTCAACAAGAAACACATTTTTTTAACTCATTCGAAGAAGTGAATGCAGTGTCTCCATCTACTATTATAATTTTACTTACATATGATAAATTTATTAGAATTAAGAATAATAGAAGGTATAAAAGTGAATGATGAAATCCTCACTTCTATTTCAACTACTTCAAGTTTTTTGTAGATGGGGAGCACCCGGGCGGCACAATGTAATATTTACAAAATCCCAACCAAAAATTTAGCCACCGCTGAAGTAGTTTAATTTGCGTCGCCGCCGAAAATTTTGCCTCGTCTTGTTTCTCTGCAGCCGTCGTTTTGTTACTTGTTATGATAGAAAAATCTCTCGTGTAGACCCTACGTTAAGAATTAGAAAACAAATATTTTACCAAAAACATGTACTTTAAATCTGAAATATGTATTTTATTTTGTTATACAAATTTTAGGAAATTTTTAAAATATGTATCTACTACAAAAATATTTTTGTTTTTATGTTTGCAATTTTTAAAAATACATAAAACCAACTCAAACTTTAAACACCATTAACAGCAACTGTAGCGAACTTATAAAAAATGTAATTCACATTTGTAAAATATTTCAAAAGGAAATCACATACCTAAGCTTGCTTATATATATATATATATATATATATATATATATATATATATATATATATATATATATATATATATATATATATTATATATATATATATATATATATATATATATATATATATATATATATATATATATATATATATATATATATATATATATATAAGCAAGCTTAGGTATGTGATTTCCTTTTGAAATATTTTACAAATGTGAATTACATTTTTTATAAGTTCGCTACAGTTGCTGTTAATGGTGTTTAAAGTTTGAGTTGGTTTTATGTATTTTTAAAAATTGCAAACATAAAAACAAAAATATTTTTGTAGTAGATACATATTTTAAAAATTTCCTAAAATTTGTATAACAAAATAAAATACATATTTCAGATTTAAAGTACATGTTTTTGGTAAAATATTTGTTTTCTAATTCTTAACGTAGGGTCTACACGAGAGATTTTTCTATCATAACAAGTAACAAAACGACGGCTGCAGAGAAACAAGACGAGGCAAAATTTTCGGCGGCGACGCAAATTAAACTACTTCAGCGGTGGCTAAATTTTTGGTTGGGATTTTGTAAATATTACATTGTGCCGCCCGGGTGCTCCCCATCTACAAAAAACTTGAAGTAGTTGAAATAGAAGTGAGGATTTCATCATTCACTTTTATACCTTCTATTATTCTTAATTCTAATAAATTTATCATATGTAAGTAAAATTATAATAGTAGATGGAGACACTGCATTCACTTCTTCGAATGAGTTAAAAAAATGTGTTTCTTGTTGAATTTTAATAAAAATCGATGTGAAGTAGAAAATTACCCGGCGGCGGCGCGAAACAGGCTTGGAGCTGATCGGCTTGTATCTCTGGTCGGCAGAGCTACTACAATTTTTTTGTTTATATCAGCATATATGGGAATACGTAGATAAAATTTTATCATAATAAATCACTTTTTTTAAATCACATTTTTTATCATAATCGAGGAATGTTGTCAAAATTTAATGGTCATATATGTTTTGTTATTTATATTTCATTTTATTTTGTGTTATTTTTGCTCCAAATAATTATTACATTGAGATTTCCATAAAGAACTGAGCTTTTTCTTAAAAAATAAATAAACGTCTAAAAAATGACGTTTGTTATCAAAACAAATCTAAACAATCTATCTTCGCTTGAGCTCTAAAAATTATATCATAACGCTGCAATAATATAAATAAATTTGGTCCACACGTGATAAATTCTTATCATGAAAAGAATTTGACGTTTGTTATGATAGAACAATCTCTCGTGTAGACCCTACGTAAAGAACAAATTATTGAAAAACGTATTACTTTTGCCTTAAGTAGCGCGCTAATACTTTTTTTTTTTTTTTTTATAAATAAATTTTCAACACTTAGTGGCGCTCATAAAACTGATCGTATTACTAAAACGCAAATAAAACAACATAAATTTCTTAAGAAAACATTTGTAATTGAATAAGTTTTCATAAAAATGCAATTTTATAAAATACGAAACGATAACATTTTTAAAGAAACACAATTAAATAACAGACAATGAACTTTATTAAATACTTATACAATTTAAAAAATTCTTATGAATTTAATAAAACCCCAAAGTTAGTAAATTAAAAAAAAAAAATGTATGAGAAAAAAATATGTCTCACTTTTAAATAAATACTTAAGACAATATTTTATTACAAAATTAATTCCCACTATTTTTTTTATAATATTTTTCTTATAAACATTTTATTGATAAAACTTTTTGTTTTTGCGTATTTTTTCATTTGCTAAAAATAAAATTTCCAACAAAATTCCAATGTCATAATCTTTTTTTTGATTTTGTTGCCTTTTTCTTATATTTTTTTTAAACTGGCATTTGACATGAAAACATTGTGATTGTCTTTCAAAAGAACGACTGAAAATTGTTTTTCAATTTGAAATTATTATTACTGATGTTTGTTATTGGTCTGGGGGAAAAAATAAAGAAAACTGGCGGACAGACATAAAAAATTCTTTCATAAACTTTGTTTTTTAAAGGAATGTAAAATATGAGCAAATGTGTCAATATCATTTCTAATTAAAACTCAGTGTCAGATGAAAAGAAATTTGACAAAAATATTACAAATACGAAAATCTCTTAAAGTAAAACAAGACCAAAAAAACATAAAAATCTTAATACAAATTTGTTTTCAAAAATATTTCTTTTTGAAGACAAACTGTTACTAAGTAGAGTCATTGAACTCAAAAGCAAAAAACAGGAAATTAATATACCAAAAGATTAGTATTTTAAAAAGTTTTGTAAGTAGGATGTAGACATTCGAGTATTTATCTCAGTCTACTTTTTAAATATAATTTAAAAAGCAGAATTTTATACTTAACTTTTTTTAAAAAATATTGCAATTATTTATCATCTATAGATATAAGAATTATTAAGTAATTTTTACACCCTACGCCATAGTATTTCTTTGCATTGCCATAAATTATATACAAACAATATTCTCTTCATACGTTCGACGGTTTGTCTGTTGAAATTAATTTTTCCAAGGAATTCAATAATTTTGGGATATCTATAATATATTAAAATATAGAAAAATATTGCATTAATTTTATATTTAAATATCTGTAAAATCGGTCCTCAAATCGTTTAGTTATGTGAAGAAAACGGAAACAGTAAATCAATTAAAAAAAGTAATAATATTTTTGTATATATTTTTATTATTGATTTGTTGTTTCGTTTTTCTGTCATAAATAAGCTATTTGTAAACCGATTTTACAGAGATTTAAACAGAAAATTATCGATATTTTTCTCGTTATATTAAAGTATCATATATATCCACATAATATGTAAATGACTTGGAAAAATTAATTCCAACACTGTTACGTTCGTTCTTAGACAATACTGTATTAATTATTACTAAGGTGAAGTGATTAAAAAATTCGGTTTTGATGAATATTATAATACCTTACTTCTGTTTCTTTTTTTATAAAAACTTTCCATTTTCATTTCCTACAAGAGTATTAGTTAAATAAATTTTAAAAACTTTCAGACAGGCCATCAATAATTTCTCTAAATATTTACTTTAAAGTATTTAAATTAAATTCAAATATAAATAAACAAATTTTTATATAATTATAAATATTATAACATATTTATGTCTCTAAATAAATATAAGAAAAATACAAAAATCAAAAGTTCATTTATTTTAGATTTTATTTGTTTAAAATCACGCATTAAACAGCACGTCACATGCTCATCAATACATAGTATAATACATTTAATTTATTGTTCTCACATAAAGTACTGCCTCTGATTATTTATTTATTAAACTTGTTACTCGTACTTATTAATAAGTTATTATGTGTAGTAGTACTTTTTTTTGTTTGAATTTAAATAAATATTAAATAAATACAAATATGATGGCATTAAATTGTTAAAACATAAATCATTTTGCATTCGCTACAATTTAATTCAAATAAATATTATTTTTGTTATTGTTTTTATTTGTTTGCTGTTCACTTTGGGTTTTTGTTTATTTTCTAGCAACAGAAAAAAGTTTTCCATACAAAAAGTATACAAATAATATTTATTGTTTATAATGGAAATTTAGTAAATACAAAATATCAAGCCAGTAAATATTTAGAAAAGAACTAAAATTTTATATTTAATATTTGTTCTATTTTAAAAAATTACACTGACCCAATAAAAATGTTATTGAGCTGTCTTTCTTGTTCGTTTATTCATAATTTAAGAATATAGAAATAGTTAAACACACACACACGTGAATACATTTCTATTGACAATATTTGTTACTTAGTTGATACATATGAATATTGTTAATATAATTAAATATATTCATAATAAAGAAAAGTCCCTTTACAGCCTATTAAGCCAGTTGCCAAATTGAGGTCATTACTTGCTGTCTTTTGTGTATAATAAATAAAATAACATGAAAACTTTTTTTGTAGCCATAAAAGATATTACGCTATTTTTAATCATTATTTGGCTATAAATATACTCTCATAACAAATATTTACTTACATCAATTGTTTACACTTTTACGCATTTTTACTTTAGTATTTTTGGGTCAGTTATACATTTTATATGAGTATGTGTTTTTATAAAATTTTTATTTAACTTTATTAAAAAATGAAATCACATTTTATATCCATGTGATTTTTATGACGTTTTAATTATAAATTGTATGATTAATTCATTTATATAAACCTGATTAAAGATTTTATTATACTTAAATACATTTCACTTAATTATTTCATTTTTATTAATTTTTTTCTAAATAAAATAATTTATTCAATTAGTTAGTTAGTATTAGCTTTTTCTTTACACTTTGCTAGACACTTCTTATCAATAGAAATTATTTTACTTTTTTGTACATTGTTTGTTAATTGCATAATTTGAAATCATTTAAGCGATAATTATTTATTAGTAATTTAGTTGATGTTAATATATGATTAATTTTTTTTATTAATAAGGCAGAAAAAGTATTAGTCTAAATAAGTATTAAAATAAAGGAACTGCCTACTAATGATGAAAATAATCACATGAAATAAACGTGATCAAAATTGAAACACAACACAGTGTAATATCAATCAAGTGTCTATAAATATTAATTATTATTTATTTCTTTATATAATTTTTTTGAGAATTAGACATTTTTCGAAAATTGCGTCTTTTTCCACTCTTTTTTATGATTTTTTTAATAATATAGAAATAACTTGTTCACGAGAAATAGAAGCTATTTAATACTAATCACCTGTACCAAAAATTACACTTAAATCTCAAAGACATAAATTACATCAATTTCAAACATAACAAAGATCATCTACAAAATTTACAATTGTAGTATTTCTCCGTCAAAATAGATAAATCTACAATGAAAATGTTTACCAGAGCAACCAAAAATATGCTCTAAATAAAAAAGTATTTTATGCGCATAAAAAATACTCTTAAAATTAGGAAATATGCCTTTCAGATTATAAAATATGCTCTTAAAATATTGTATCAGAAACTTAAAAAATTTCTATCATTTTTATTAGGGAAGAAATCGGATTAGAAAAACACTAAAAACCAAATGTCACTAATTGCAAATTTTGTAAAAAATTATATTCAAAATATTAAAAATTTGTCTCCTAAGTATTAAATATGCAAAATTATACCCCTTAGTGGAATATATGCAAAATTATGCTCTTATGTATAAAATATAAAAAAAATGTCATTTAAATTGCTAAAATAGGTTCCAATAAATAATAAATAAATATTTTATTTCTATAAAAATATGACAAAATATGCTGCTTAACTCAAAATATTCAAAGTAAACTTTTAAGACCGAAATATGCTATAAAAAATCAATGCCAAAATTTGTAAATTATACACGCAAAGAAAAAATATGGTTCTAGTGACCATAAACTAAGAACAACATACTATGATTGTAATTTATGATTACATGTAAAATAAGTATATTTGTACGTAATCATTATTATGATTCCATTTTATAATTTATTAGTAAGGTTTATAACCTTTTCTTTCATGTTTTTATCATTTAATAATCTCATTTTATCATACATATAAAATAATTTCATCATATATATAATCCTATTTTATCATATATATAATCCCATGTTTTCATATTTATATTAATTTGTACCACGATATGTGGTACATTCATCATACTGAATAAAAACAAACCTTGTCAATTTATATTTGTTCATATCTGAACCAAATGAAAATTAATATACTAACAAACTATTGGACTGATACACAAAAATGTGTATTCAAAAGTTATTAAAAGAAAATGGCTTAATGGTTGTAGAATTAACCAAATTTGTAAAATGAATTGAATGGTTGTAGAATTAACTGAATAGTTGTAGAATTTACTAAATGTTTGGATATTTCATAAATATGGTTTCATATAAAAATATTTAAATACATATTATAATTCAGTCAACCATATTAAAATTTTGATTGTTGGTATTCATTAAATTATCAAACAGAATCATAAACGTTGCTATCATGAACACGATATTATTCAAATCAATGAAAAACGGCTATACAAACATTGAATAGTTGTAGTGATCATGCAGTAACCATGTTTTTTCTTTGCGTGTATGAAACTGTTAAATAACAAAGTTTTTTTTATTATTATTATTTTTTATTGCAAGCCCAGAAGAAAATAAATTTGATTTTTTTTGGTTGCCCTGATGATTACAATAACAGCAGCTGAACCTTTTCGTAAACCACTAAAATAGTATATGACAAAATGTGTCTGTTTGAAATTGAATTTACAACAAATGGTTATATATACATCTTGAATTAATTAAAGATTATTATCCATAGACTCTTTCTCCATTATACTTATGTACTTATTTTAATATACCTGTTTATTTATAAACTTAACTGCAAAAAAAGGTCTAATATTTTATAATATTAAATGAAGAAAAAAAAACTTGTTGAAGGTCGTTTAGTGGCATAATTAAAATAATTCATTTGGTATGAAGCAAAAAAAAAAAAAAACGTAATAATAAAATAAAAGAAAGAAAAACACTTGTGTTTTTTACCAGCTACTTAAGACTCAAAGTCTATAAAAAAAGAGGTAAATTGCTATGATTTAATATGGGTATAAAAGTTAAGCCAAGGGAAGGAAGATGTTAAAGAACAAACAAATGCATATAAAATAAAAAAAAAGTAACAAAAGAATTATTATAAAATATATAGTAAATGTAAAGTAACTGGTACAAAATGAAATAAAATAATATACAATATAATACAATACAGTAACATAAAATTCTGTATAATATAATACAAATCTGATATACTAAGTAGTAATAAAATGGAAATGCATTTGCAAATTCTATTGTATAATTTAATATGCACAAATAAAACTATGTACATATTTAATAGTTTTAGCTTTTAACTCTTACAGATTGTTTCTTTTTTTATTATTTCTTTGCGACAAAATCTTGGAATCATTTAGAATGACATGGCAATTGTAACTGAAACTTAGTGCCACACCGCCCTGGGCAACAACAATGTCAGGGTTTCTAACAATATTTTTCTGTTATTTTATTACTATGAATTTTTTATTTGTTTGTTTCTTGCATATAATTGATGGTTTTATGGCGGATATACAAACAATACGTTAACAATGCGATAAAATAAAAAAAAAAAAAAAATGAAAAATATACAACACAATATGTACAAAACATATATTGAAATTTATCATGGCAGACAGACAGACATACATACATTCATATAGAGTAAAACAAACACACTTGTAGCCAACAGCCACCGTATATGATTGAATATTTTCCCTACTTACCCACTTGTCATTTGTAAAGTATAAATGTTGAAAAAAAAAAAATTGGATATAGAATCAGCAACAAATAACAATAAAAAATACATATTGTGCACTTGATGCACTTTGATTATAAAAAATATAAGTATGCACAAGTGTATATACTTATACATATAAACAAATGACACCTGTCGTCATTGCTAACACCAGGAGGACCACTTTATATTACCAGTCATTTGCAAATTGTATTTTTACTATGTATTTTGTTTTAGATTCATAATGCTCTGTACAAAGTTTCTACTATAGACGTCAGCCATTTAGTTAGTTTTTAATAGATTACATTTTTTTTCGTTTTATTCATATTAATCATAAAATATTTTAACCAATTGTATTGCTATCTAATATTATTTAATTATTTCAACGTGTTCTATTACTTTATTGGCTTATTTTTATTATTTAATCAAATTACAATTTTTAGCTTAGCAGCAAAAGGTCAATGAACTTTGTAAAGTGTGCACGATTAGTTAATGTAAAAATATTAATTTTTGCTATAAATTTAGTAATTTATTAAACATTCTCATAAAATTCCTTTTATGATTATACAATATTTAGGAAAAGTACATATAATTCTTAATTTAAAATTGGAATTAAATTTTATAAAATTTAGTAAAATTGCTACATGAAGCTTTCGCGAATATAAGGTACAATTTTTTAAAATTTAATTTTCTAAATACAAAAAATGAAAAAAAATTCCTCTACACATGCCAAAACATTTATTTCTAATCTGCACCTACTAAATGAATAAAATTATAAAATATTTTTCTTTAACTTAGATTTTTTTTTACTTAGAATTTTTTTACTTATTAAAATTGTAGCCGTGAGATTAGCAATTTGAATAAACAATATTTTAATCATTCTTTCTTAAAATTTTTTTAACTAAGTCCTGGCTCACACACAGCAATTTTTCTTGCCGCAATTCTGAGTTTATACAAGAGAGAGGAGAAGGGAAGAGTAAACTTTTACATTCACTTTGCTTCTCTCGCCTATGAAGTCAGAATTGCGGCAAGAAAAATTGCTGTGTGTGAACCCGGACTAAGTAGTATTAGGGCTACTAATTTTTACTTTATTATTTTAACTTAAACTCATGTCATTTAAGTCTTTGACTGTCACTAGGAATTAGTTTAAATTCGCTGCTGAAAGTTAAAATATCTTAAATGATACATTAAAATGTAATTAAAATTTTAATTGATTTATAATATCACTATAATTAAATGTTTTAATTAAATGCATATAACAAAAAGAAAAATACCTTTGCTGTTATATGACGTTTTTAAAAACCATAGTGCATATATTCTTCTGGTAATTGACAACAATAATTATAATTTAATTTGTTTAAGGTTTATGAATAGTCATATTAACTAGGGAATATTTTTTTTTTAATAATAAAACAATTGTACTATTACTTCATAAATATATAAAAAGAAATATACTTATTATTGTATCTATAGCAGTCATTTGAAAGAGTAAATTTCTTAGTTTTTAATTTATATATAATGGAAGAGAAAAATGATTTTATCACTTTTATTTTAAAATATAATCGTTAAGCAAATCAAAAGCTTAACGATTTTGGCTTTATTATAGCTAAAATATTTAGTCTGAAATATAAGCGAACATTTTGTTTATTTCTATAAGTTTTGAGCTTTAAATAAAATCTTTAATTTCCTTTAAATCTCAGTTGCCTAGGAAATTTGGCTTTTAAAAATAAATCACATGACAATTTTATTATTTTTATATTCAGTCCATAAAACTCTTTTCTGTATGCATTTTTATTTTTATTTCTATTGCAACGTAATAAAGATGGCTTATTGTCATGTACCTTGTGTATAACTATCTATTGTTTGTTAACTTGTTACCTATTGTTACTTACTACTTAAATTGCTTTTGTTACAAACTCCTACAAAAGCCCCCTTATAAGCCACATTATTAGTTGGCAACACAAACAATATAATAAAAACTCTACAAGTAGGAGAAACTGGGGTACTGCGGCACATGAAGTAATATTGAAAATGTCTCTTTTTTTCGCTCATATCTTAAATAAAAATTGCATTTTAAAATTAATACTTATATACATTTTTAGACTTATTTTTTCTAATATTATTTTACTCCAAAACTTTTTATTTTACCTCAAAATAATTTGATTTGTCATTTCAAAAAAAAAAAAAAAAAATATATATATATATATATATATATTACAAAAATACATCTAATGATCCAGTGCATTTTATATAATGGTTATGTATTAAAAAAGTTAAAAAAAAAATACTTGTATACATTTTATTACAGTTAGAAAATTCCATGTACCATTTTACCCCATTCTCTGCTGCTACGCGATTCCAGAAACTATAATACTGAAACTGAAATTATTGTGGCCAATTAGTAACATACAAATTATGTATTTTATTTAAGCAAATTTGAATGTGGAAAACTTGAGTGTAATTACAATTAAATGTTAATTATATTTGTTAGAATCTGTTTCTTTGAATCTATAATTTCGCATTTATACATTTTATAGACTTAAATTTCTTGCGTTATTTTATAAGTTAAAAATAAATTTTTTTATACTGAATATTGAAATGTTGCAGTCATGTGTGTGTGTTATAAGGTTTAAATGCGAATGGTTTCGGCTTAGGAAAGTTTAGGCTGTTCATATGGAAAATTTATTCAACATTTTTGGTTTGCAATTAAATATTTCTTAAATTAATTAATAGTTGTAATATATTATTATTATTATTATTATTATTATTATTATTATTATTATTATTATTGCGATTTTATTGAAGAATTGTTAGAATTATTTTAGTGGAAACTTTTGAACATTTTTAAATAAAATTAACCTTTATTAGGGACACCCTAATGGCCATTTAAATTGTTAAATATAAATACTGAAACATTTTATCAAAGATTTACAATAACAAATGCATTCAAATTTTTTTAATACGCGTGCAATTCAACAGTAAAGGGCTAAAATAATAGGGACATTATAAAAATAACTATATATTTAATAAAATGTTGAAAGAAAAAAATTAAATTAATAATAGTGATTATCATGGTATTTAAAAATATGCAATATACTATTTTTTCCTTTGCTCAAATGAACCAAACTGTTAGTTATTTTATTATTTGTTTTAGACAATTTTAGGAAATTTGGCATTAATTTGTTATATCATACGCTTTAAAGCATATTTTATCATATTTTCTTATTTTGAAGCATATTTTGTTAATTGAAATGGTATATTTTTGCATAATTTATACTTTAGGGTATAATTTATACTTTAAAGCAAAATTTTGCACTTAAGAGAAATTCAGTAATTTTTTGATGCAATGAAAAAGCTTTCCAAGCAAAATTAAGTCATTTTTGGCATAGAAAAGTAGTTAATTTTAAATTTAACCAGAAGCTGATTGTATTAACATTATTCGAAAAAGTGAGTAATTTTGAATAAACTAAATTTCAAAATCTAAAATTTCCTTACTTCCCAGCAAAAATTTAAGAACATGTTCTAAAATCATTAGTAATTCCATAAATTAAAAAAACTAAATAAAAAAGAGTATTAACAAAATTAAATTGATTTAAAAAGTCGCCTTAAGGAAATACTCCATTAGAATAGAAAGATAAAAAAACAGGTTCTGATACCGTTCTCTAACGCTTCTATATAACTAGTTCTAAATGTGACAATTTCGAAAAAAAATTAAAGAACTATTTCTAGAACCGGGTATTGGCTAGCTAAAACTTCCTCAGTTCTAGAGCTGACAATTTCAAACAAAAATCATTAGACGTAACGCCAAAGTAGAATGAGTACAGACTATTTTCATGCATTCTGGAACTAGTTGTAGAACTAATAACTTTTTTCCTGGGTTTATATATATTTAAAATTTTTTTTTTTTTTAATTTAATTATCATTGATTTGTTAAATATTTTATAATTGACTTTTGTCCTTAAATAATTTGCCTTCCCTTGTAAATTTAAAGGAAATTTGTAGATATAAAGTCTTGCTATCTACTGTAATTATAAAATCAACAAGTAATTATGAGCTTTAACGACAATATAGACGATAACAAAGGAAAAAAATTAAATTAATTACAATTATTGTCTATTGATTAGCTTTATGTCAACAAAAAAACTATTTAACAAATTAAATTTAAACAAATAAAATTCTATTTAAGGAAATGAAATTAAAGCAATTTAATTTTTAGTACTTTTTTCCAAAATGGCAAGATATGTCCTTGTACTTATCTTTTTACTTTTTCTAATATGTTCATATCATCCGTTTTCATTTTTCTTTACTTTTTCTTCAATTTCTTGTAATTTCCTGTGCTTTTGTGGTGGAAAAAGATTAAAAGTAATTTAACGATAGCCATTGCAATAAATGTTAAATTGTCCTCCATTTATAGTTACTAACAACACAAAAAATAAATATAATAAAAACGAAAAATCAATATTGTTCATAAAACTATCTAAGGCTTACAAAAACAAAAAATATAACAGAAAAAAATATATATAATAAATTATTGTTATATAAAAAAAGAACTTTAAAAAGAAAACACGCATATACACTTAGTTTTAAAATTAAATGAACACTTATCTATTATTAAATATTGATTAATTTAAAAAGTTTTAAAAACTTAAATTCAATTAAAAACTTACTTGATATTAAAAAATGCATTAAACAAACAAGTACAGTTAAAACCAAAATTAAGCATTCTTTGAAAAACTAAATAAAAATATATATTTTGTTAAAATTTGTCTAAAAAGATTTTTATTTTATTTTATTTTTTTTTCATAATAAATAATTTTAAATATTTTTTTTTTTTTTGCAATGTCCATTAAATTTTGTTAACCACAGTTTTTTTATTTTTACAAATACTAACATGCATGCATACTGCTAATAAATAAATTATTGAAATTGTATTTAATGGTAAAATGAAATGAAGAAGAAAAAAACACTAAGCACTATTAAAGGTGTCTGATCGATTTCAATCGATATTGTGGTATAACACAACAGAAAAGACTTATTTAGTTATGTGTGGCAGTTACTTAACAAATCTTTTTGTAAATACAACTTGTGATAATGAATTTGCAAAAATTAATAAAAAAAAAACTAATTGAATTTGTTTGAATTTTTTAAATAAAAAAAATTGTTTCTTTCTTATCTGTTTAAATTTAAGGTGGGTGTTACCGAGTAGTTAACAAATGGGATTAATTGATAAATATTATTATATTTTTTATACAAAATAAGTAATTTCTTTTTCTTTATTAAATTAAGGTATTTGAATTTCTTTATTTTTTATTTTTTTGTCAACAAAAACTCATTGTACTTTTGACCTTATTTTTTTATATTTTTTTTGTTGGGGGGTTTTGTAAACAGACAGACCCACCTGGGAATAAGTTGATTTTATCAAAGGGGATTAATATTGATGTGGGTGTAAATTCATGAAGTGTTGTTTAATTACCATAATTAACATGTGGTTTAATAAAACAAGTCTTTCTTTCTATTCTATTCTTAGCTTTTGATTTTGTTTTAAGTAAATTCTAGAATTTGAAAATAGCCAATGAACGAAAAATATATTAATTGTGTTTGCTTTCTTTTTTTGTTAGTATAGATTACTTTGGAGTAAGCTTACATTTTCAGTTTTAATAATAAAAATGTGAATCAATTCCATTTCATATTTAATGTCATTGTCTATTTGTAATTTAAGTAAATTGTAATATGAAATATATATGGTTAGTTAGTAATATAAATCGTTTTTAATTTTTATACGATTACTTTTAGTTTATTGAACTTTGGGTACACAATTTGCTACCAAAAGTACTTTGTTGCATTAGAAACATTTCCACAATGGGGTGATTGAACTTTAAAATGCATTATCAAACAGCAAATGTATGTTATAAAAAGGAAATTGATTTTAAAGAATTTTTCCTTTTCCATTTTCTGTGGTATTTATTTGTTTGTTTGTGAAAGGAAGTGTCGTCTCAGTGCAATTTTAATGAAATTTTTTTTTTTTTTTTTTTGTTCGTTTCAATACACAGCAAAAGTTTCTGTATTATTTGTTAAGAAGCGTGATTGTTTTGGAAAATTTTGTGCACATTTTTATTATTTTTATTTAGGTGTGTTAGTTAAGTAAACATTTCTAAAAATTAACACAGAAACTATTTGTAGTTGACGCCATACAATGGTGGGAATTTATTTAAGACTTAAATAAATAATGTTTATTGAAAGGGGAAGGTAGATATGGAAACATGAATCCTATAATATATATTTCGACAAAAGAGTTATTGAAATTAAACATTTTATAGTAATGAATGTATACGGAGTTATTTGATGCCAAACAAATTGAAAATATCATCTCTTTAAGACGCATATTCAACTCCTAAAATAGAGATCAGTAGTTACGTTAAAACCTTTAATTGATTTATTAACATTACTAATCCTATCTGGTGTAACAATCATTAACTTTCAATGCGTTTCAGACACAACAATTACGTCTGGGATTTTTTTCGATTTATAAGACACAGAGTGCTCTTTTCGGTTTGTTTTAGTGTTGGTAAAATAATACAACACCCACCTCCCCCTTTATTATACTACATTAAAATGATATAACAAACAATAAAACAAAATGACGTCAAAATGAATGCAATTTAAATTTATATCAACAAAATTTTAAGAATGTTTTTTAAAAAAAGAAATAAAAGTAAGTCTCATACAATGTTTGCATTTTCAAAAGTTTTTTTAACTCTGTTTACTAAATCATTCAATATTTAAAAGCCCCAGCTTAATTTAAAAGAGACAACCAGTAAAAATATAAACTAAACAAACAAAAATACAATTCATGCTCGTATGACGCCTTTTTGTATAATAAAACCAAACCTGAAAGGCAAAGACGTAATTGGAGGTGAGAAGAGATATGATATTGTTAGAATGAAAGAATGAAAAAAAAATCCAATTTACAATATCTAAACTTTGTACTCTGTTAGCTAACCAGTCAGTAGCCAATTATTTATTAAATCAAAGGTCACTTTAGTCTGTCTCTCTCTACCTACTACTTACTTATATTTTTCGATTAATATTCAAAAATGAATTAGATTCTTTTATTTTTTTAATGAATTTATAAGTAATTTTAAGAAAACATAAAATTTAATTTGTATATTTGACGTATGTATCTGTATTTTTGTATTATATGAGAGTATCTGTGTTTACCAAAGTAGTTGTTTAAACAAAAAGACGTCAATATTTTGTAAACATAAAGCGTGTTGTTGATTTTTTAAGCAAAAAAAAATAAAAATAATTCTTATATTTTTTTATTTTTATTTTGAAAACTTGTTATTTTGGGGGAATTCCCTTACAAGATACATGATACAGTGATTAAAAACAGCAAGATTTTTTTTATATTCATTTTTTAGCTCATGCATATAACAAACATACAACTGGATTGTTGTGTACTACTCCAGTGAACTACTATAGCATTTTGCAGGTTTTCAATTAAAAACAAAAAAAAAAAAAAAAATCACAAACAACTGGATTAAAAAACAAACAAAAATTGGAAAAAATCTGTTTTAGTAGGTAAACAACATCAATAATAAACACCGGCTAAAACTGATGGATGTTAGTTATTTTATATACAAAATTCAGATATTACTAATACGCATTCATTTAGTTGGCATAAATTAAGTACAGTTTATTACTACTATTTGTAAAACATTTGTACTTTTAGCTTAAATGTCCATTTGTAAATTATTATTATTTTGGAAAATAATTCAATAAAAAATTGTTCGCCTTATTTATCTTATACTAAAGATTGTAAACATAAACAGGTGGAGTAATAAAAATTTAAAGCTATGAACACGAATCTAATTTTCTATTGAGACTTGTTTTTTAATGGGCGTGTCTAATATTTTCTCCTTATATGATGAGGATTGATGAACAAATGATTTTATTCACCATCCGAATGTTTCACTTATTCACAGTTTTGATTATAATAAGTATTTAAAATTTTATAAAACTTTTCGGATCTACTTAGTACTAAAATATATTCTATTTTTTTTTAATTAGTTTGTTGTTGAACCTTTGTAGAGTTTTATAATTTTGTAAATTTATTAGGGCTCAAGTTTATTGAATAATTGTAGAAATTGTATTATTCTAAAAGGTAAAGATAAAAAATATTCTAGTAACTTTTTAATGCTCAAGAATTCAATTTTTCAAAAATAAAAAAAAATAAAAAAAATCTTCGAGAAAATTTCAATTAAATTACACTGGTCGACAAAAAAATCCTCCCCCAAAGACGAATAGTTGGACTTGATGCATTTTGAAGTGCTAAACACGAATCCGCTTTCATAAAAAAATCTCGACCTGATGGGAAAAAACTGAAAGCAGATTCGAGTTGAGCATGCGAAATTCCATCTAGTCCACATATTTTTTTTTGAAGGAGTAGAAAAAAAATTTTTTTGTCGACCAGTGTTATTAATCAGATTTTGAAGATGATTTCAAATATTTTTATAATTAAATAAAATACTGAAAATCAAAGTATTTTAACAACTTAAATTCAAATTTTACATAGAAAAATCTAAAATAAAATTTTAATTACAAATAATACATATTCAATTATTATTTTCATTGAAATTCAACCTATGGAAAAAATTTTAAATTCAATTATTTAAATAAACACAATAACAGTAAGATACAATACGAAAAATAATTGAAATCCATTAAACTGTTTTATTTTTTTAAGTAAAAAATATTAGAAGATTTTTATTTTGATCAATTGAATAATTGATACAATTAAAAAAGTAATTGAATAGTTTTTATCATTTTTGTGCACTGAAAATAAAATTATTTATCGCCTTTTAATTATTTTTTTATTGAGTTAATCCACAGAAAATATGTGGTCAATTAAACTATTTATCATATATAAATATTATTCCTGATACTTTTTTAATTGCATCAATTATTCAAGTGCTTAAAATTCAAATTTTCTCGGCTTTTGATAACTTTTTTTATTGCATCAATTAAGAAATTAATCAAATATAAAATAAAAAAATAAGTGATGATTTGAATAATTAAATTTACAATTTTTTTAATAGGTTCTATTTCAATTAATAATTTAGTTGAATATCTCAATTGAAATATAATTTTAGATTTTTCTGCCTTGTATTTTCATTTAATATATTACAAAAAAAGTAGATTTTAAGCAAATTATTCAATTTTATAAATTTTTAAAAGCATTTTTAATTTTAGATTAATAATTATATTGATGTTTTTTCTTTTTGTATTCAGTTTCAATATTTTTTCTTTTATTTTTTAATATTTTTTTTTTTATTTTAATATTTTTATTTTTTCTAAAGTTTTATTTTTTAAATTATTTTTTATTATTATTATTTTTTTAATAATTTTTTTTTTTTAATTCTTTTTAATTTAATAATTAACAAAACATTTTTTTTTGGAGTTGTCTTTATTATAAAATCTCGAAATTTCCAACACGTCCAACCTTTAAACTCTTATTTTACGCATTTGTTTTAAATCAAAACAATCTTGAAAAAATTCCATTATAATAAAAATTTAAAGCTGTTGGCTTAAAAGTAACCACAATAGAATTAATTAATATTTACCGACTGTTTTTTTTTTTATTATTAAAGCTTTAAGTTCAGACTAAAATTACAAAATAACCATAAATATTTATATAATTGTATTAAAGCTAAATTTAGCAAAATATTCGTATTAAACTGAAATAAAAAAGGTTAACGAAATGAATCATGCAAAATAATAAAATGCATATAAGAAATTTTAAAAAATAATAAATAAAATAATTAATTGGTCAAGACGAATTGAAAAAATGAAGTACGTTTTAATTAAAAAGAATTTTTAAAATTATAACAGACATTTTTTTTATAAATATTATAGCTCCTAAGTTATTTCTTTATAGCAAGTGCTTTAGAGTAATGTCATGATAGTAGTTAGTTTTACGAGTGTTATATAGTTATTGGTTTTGAAAGCTTTAATTTTAGTAATTTTAGTACTTCCTTCATTAAACCAATTTGAAGCTATTTGGCATTTTATCTATTACATTTATAAGATTTTTAATTGAGTATTACATTTCCAAGAAAAAAATATAATTTCATCGTAATTATTAACTTTTTATTGAGAATTTATTAATAAAAACTATTGTTACATAAAATTCTTTTGTCTGGAGTAAAACATATTTGACTCATTCCAATATATTTTTTTTTTTTAATTCACGAGAATGTAGCGTGCTTTTGTAACTCGATTATAGCCACTGCTAGAATACTTATTTTTAATTACCTTATTTTTATTTTTAGTTTTTTTTTTTTTTTTTTTTTTTGTTTTTTCATTTATTATATATTACTTTTAATTGCTACTAAATCGTAGTTGTTTGGAAGTTTTTATTTTTTGTAAGTAACTTTTTGAAATAAAAACACATTTGATGATTGTTTTTGTTGGCAACTTTAAGAATGTTTTGTATAAAGGGATGTTATATGTATGAATAAATATTAAGCAGACATAAAAACAACAACCTTAATGGTTGAGTTCATTGTATGTTTTTTTTTTTTTTTTTTCTGGACGATATTTTTGTGGTTTTTAACTAAATCGTAATAAAATATAACAACAATAAGAATTTTCCATCCAAATATGATTAATTACATTTTAATCGGACATTTATAATACAACAACTATGACTGACTGACTTATTTTGTATGAGTTTGTAATTATTATAACAAGTAGTTTTGTGAGGTTTTTAAACTTTTTTTTTTTTTTTTGAACTTTGTTTTTTATAAATTATTTATTTAAGAATTATTAATATAATTTTTTTTTATGTAAAGTGTAATTTATGTTGTATTTTTATTATTTTGTTTTAAATTTTACATGTATAAAATATAAAAAAGCGTGCCATACTCGTGATTTAAATTAATATTTCGTTATAGTTGTCATAACAGAGCGTGTTAAATATTTTTTAAAAACAAAACGCCCTTTAATGCGATAAAATTTTGTTATATATACAAACATGCTAGAGATAAATAAATAATAAAAAATAAAAAATTAAACAAATTTATATGTCATAATTTAATTACTTGTCATTATCACTTTATTCAAAGTTATAAAAAGTCTAAAATATTTCTTAAATATTGACACATAAAGCAACTAACTAATATTTTTTTTATTAATCAAACACAAACAAGAAAATAAAAATCACAAACATTTAAATAATATCAATAAAAGTTAGAAAATTTTCCCTTTTATAATAAAAGATATATATTTAATAATTAAAATTTTGCTTTTTTGTAATTTGTTTGTATTTGATAACCCTCATTTAAGTGTCAATATTTATTCTAACAAAATTCATTTCCATTGTTGTGTGTGCATTAACAGTAACTGAGTGCACTAAAGTATAAAAATTATTTAGACAACAATAATTTTTCTAACACTTTAAATTTACACTTAAAAGTCTCGTTATGTGAACGTGTGCCTAAAATAAATCTGTTATTTTCTTTTCTTTTATTTTTTTCAGTTTGTTTAATATTGTTATTGGTTTTTGTTTTTCCAAATATTGATTTGTATATGTATATGCAGCTGAATGAATGTGTGTTTAAATGATAAAAAAAAAAAACATTTGTCTAACGTATCATTTAAGTATGATCGATGGCTTGACAAATGTTATTGTCATCTGTGTCATAAATATTTACATTAGTTATAATAATATGCCTTCATGTCAACACCATCGTCAGCCTTTCTCCTACTCTCTCTGTCGCCTCTCTTCTTTTGATTACAATAATAAGCAGGGAAACCGAAAATTAATTAAAAACGAGAAAAAAAGATATAGTCGGTTAAGCCCGACCATATAATACCCTACACCATTGTGTACAACAAAATTCGGGGAGGGGTCTTTTATTAGACTTGGGGTCAATTGTGGACTAATACTCATAATAAGTGTATACGAATACAGAATATTACATTGATACTAACATTTATATGAATTTATTCACTTTTGGGTGATTGCCGAAAAGGGCTTTATATGGGAGCTATGGTCAATTATGGGCCGATCTTCCCGAAATTTGGTATACTTATATTTGTCAAATTTCTTTAAAATATTGCTATATTTAAGGGATTTATAATCGTTAAAGCCCTTTTCCGGGAGGACATTTGTATGGAGGCTAGGTGAAATAATGAACCGATCATAACCAATTTCAATAGCATCGAAACCTGTGTGCCAAATTTCTTAAATTTATGTTAAAAATTGCGAGCTGTAGTTTGATTACAAGGTTTACATGGACGGACAGACGGACATCGTTAAATCGACTCAGAAAGTGATTTTAAGCCGTTTGGTATAAATTAAGGTTGGTCTTAGACCAATATTTTAGGGTATTACAAACATCAGCACAAACGCATAATACCCTCCCCACCTATGGTGGTGTAGGGTATAAACATATTACAATTTTAAGTGCATATTGTTTAATTTTAAAAGCAAATTTTTTGTTTTTAGGAGCATTTATATCACCCTGTAACAATTTAAGAAAAATTTTCCACACATGAACAAATCGTTATATGTATGTATGTATGTATGTATGTATGTATGTATGTATGTATGTATGTATGTATGTATGTATGTATGTATGTATGTATGTATGTATGTATGTATGTATGTATGTATGTATGTATGTATGTATGTATGTATGTATGTATGTATGTATGTATGTATGTATGTATGTATGTATGTATGTATGTATGTATGTATGTATGTATGTATGTATGTATGTATGTATGTATGTATGTATGTATGTATGTATGTATGTATGTATGTATGTATGTATGTATGTATGTATGTATGTATGTATGTATGTATGTATGTATGTATGTATGTATGTATGTATGTATGTATGTATGTATGTATGTATGTATGTATGTATGTATGTATGTATGTATGTATGAAACTAGAGACCATACATTTTTAAACTGCATACTCAATTTTTCTCCAGGACAATAGATTTCATATCAAAAGTCGAAGGATATACAACAAAAAAAAAAAAAAAATAAAAAATTAAAATATTTTCAATATGGGTGTCAAATTAAAGCTACATGCTGCAGCAGAAAATGTTAAGATTATTTCATGTGTAAAAATTGCTGTGCAGGGTGTATTAATAGAACATTATCTCTTTTTGGTTATCCTGATAACAAATAAATATTAGAGTTGTAATTGTTGAATTGTATAGTAGACAAAGTCATTTTAATAAACATCATTATGATCAATATCATAGCTTATCGTCATTATCAATATCTTTATTATCAACGGTACAAGGTCTTGTATTTGTAGTATTTAATAGGGTTGTCAATTATTGATTTTTTTTTTTTTTTGCTATAAACCAATAAATAGCTTTATTGGCCAAGTTATCGCAAAAATAGTTGGATATGAAAAATATAGGAATTTCTTTAAATTTATTTTAAAATATTTACATATTTCATATTAGGGAAATAAATGTTAATTAAGATAGGGGTACAAATTTGTCATTTATGTAATGTAATGTAAAAAATAAAGACATCTCATTACCAAGTAACTACTGAGGTAAATGGTAGCTATTACTAAAATGTTTTTGAAGGGTACATGTTTTCATTTTATAAATCTAGAATAGCGAGACCAATTTCATTTTTTTTTATGTTTATTTAATATGTATAACGTCCAAGTACCTAAAATATTTCCATTCATTTGAAAACCCTATCATATGTACTTTGTCCGTCTGTCATACAAATTAATTCACAGATTCAGTCATTTCGTCTGTCATTTGTACACTTAGTAAGTAAGTCAGTTGTTTATTTTATATGTTTGTTGATTTTAGGAAAATGGGAACAACTGTTAAATGTAAACAATTTCAATGGTAGTGTGAAATAAAATATTTTTATTTGTGTTTATAACGAAACTCAAACACACACACGTACCCACATCTATACATATTTATTAATATGTGAATGATGTGTGTAAATTTTCCCAAATCCTTCTCTAAATGACGTGAAAATCTTTGTAAATGTTTCCAACGTTTTATAGAGCCTAAAATGGAAAAAAATATTAATGTTTATATTATATATATATATATATATATTTATTTAATTTTCTCATTGTGGTTTTAATCAATTTTATCCCAACTAAGTTGTGATAATGGATTTTTATGTTTCTATAACAATTTATTTGATTTTCTGATCAAAACCAACTATCAAGTACTTAGTTACAATTATTGTTATTTGCTTTTTTTTTCCTGTAATATAAATTTATTATTAAAATGTGTATTTATTATTGATAAAGTAAGTAATTATTTAAAACTAAAACACAAAAAAAGGTTATTTAAAATCGTGTTAATAAAGTGCTGATGAAGGTTAAAACAAAAGGTTTGTTAATTATAGAGTTGGGGTTATTAAATGTCAAAGTCAATAAAGTCACTAACAATAAAACTAAATTTATAAAGAAAAAAGCACTGATTATACAGGTTAAAAAATAATACTACAAAAGTATCTTAAAAAAAAAAACCAACAAAAAAACTTCTTTAAAATTTAAGCTTAAATTGGAAAGAATATTTTTTAAATATTTATTTAAAAATATTTTCCCTAATGCTTTCACCTTGTATAAATTAATTTGCCTCGTACTAGTTTGTATATGACACTAAAGATAAGAAATACAAATCCTCAGAGTGTTTAATACAAAAATTATGAATATTCTTACAGTTTATGATAATTTTATATTAAATCAATAATTTGTTTCATTTTATCATTATTATTCAAACAATTATTTGTTGACATGATGATATTACTTGAAAGAAAATGATTTTGACATTTAAACGTTAAAAGTGTCATATTAAAAGAACTTAAACATTTATAATGAGTTTTAATGTCTGTTATACATACAAGTGAAATATTAAGGACTTTCACAGTTTACAATAAATAAAGATTTCTTTTTTAAAGCTATAAGCTGTAAATATTTATTTAAAGTTTTTTAAAAAATATTAAATATAAAAGAACTATAAGTGTTTAAAATAAAGTAATGGAATTGACAAGATTTTTCTCTAATGATTTCTTAGAGCTAAACAAACAAAAATAAAATGACAGTATTTTTTTTTTCTTTAAAAAAACATTAAAATTTTAACAAAACTAAATATTTGCTACAACTTAAAACATTTGTAAACATGTTAAACCCTTGTCTTTATAATGGCTACCAAGTAAATGGAAAACTTATGTATAACTGTGTGTATTTTAAGTGTTTATGTTTCATTTCCCAGAAAGAAGAATATTTATGTAATACATACTGCAAAATATGTTGTAGTATGTAACCCTCAAAAAGAAACTTCCGCGCTTCTTAGTTTTTCTATCTTTTAACTCTCTTCATATAATTTTTCTTGGTAGCTGGGGAAACAGTTAAGACAAGACAAGATAAGCACATCATAACAAGTGTTGAGAGACATGTAATAGCAGATAACTATGGGTCAGGTTTGTGGGAATTTTTTTAAACTTTCCCGTTATTTTCCATTATCTTTTTAAGTATTTAACTAATGATTCATACACAAAGTACTTCTACTGCTTGTGTAGATGTAGTAAATTACATACGTAATTTAATGTAGTCGTACATACTTGTATTTATTGTACATAAATAAATATAATGATAAATGATTTTTAAACTAGAAAATATGTAAGTTTTTGCTAGAATTCATAGAAACAAAAAACAAAATTTCCCTATTTTGAAATGAGATATTTATTATGAGATGGCGGAAAAAAGAATTGTATAAATGAGTTAGTATTATTGATAATTAACTATTGTTTTCAAAAGAAAAGAAAGACTTAAATAAATACTTGGGGGCAACAATTGTTAGTTTCGTTACAGACACTAAATGGAAATTTTTCTTTAGAAAAAAAAAAAAAAAAAAATGAGTTTAGAGTTAATAAAACAAAGAAAACGAGAAAAAATTTATAGTCGGTCAAGCTCGACCATATGATACCCTATACCATTGTGTATAGCAAAATTCGGGAAGTGGTCTTTAATTAAACTTGGGCCAATTGTAGACCGATATTCATATTAAGTGTAAAATAAAACATACGAATACAGAATATTATGTCGATACTAACATTTGTATGAATTTATTCACTTTTTGATGATTCCCTTAAGAGGCCCTTATATGGGATCTATGGTAAGTTATGGACCGATCTCCGTAAAATTCGCCACTATCATTTATATTTATATAAAATATTAACTTGATACTAACATTTTAATGGGATTTATGCCCGTTAAAGTGATTTTTTAAAATGGGATTTATATGGTAGCTATGGTAAATTATGGACCGATCTTCCTGAAATTCGACACACAGATTTAAACTTATATGGAACTTTAAGGGATTTATGATCGTTAAGCCCATTTCCGGGAGGACATTTGTATGGGGGCTAGATGAAATAATAGACCGATCATAATAGGCTTTTTCCCTGGACTGTAAGAAACCCGTGTGCCAAATTTCATTAATTTTTGTTAAAAATTACGACCTGTAGTTTGATTATAAGGTTTACATGGACGAACAGATGGACGGACATCGTTAGATTGACTCAAAAAGTGATTCTAAGCCGATTGGTATAAACTAAGGTGGGTCTTAGACCAATATTTTTGGGTGTTACAAACATCAGCACTAACGCATAATACCCTCCCCACCTATGGTGGTGTAGGGTATAATTACTATATTACAACTAAATTCTATATTTTTTCAGCGTAGATCATTAATCAAGTTTAAATTGGGTGGAGTAGATGTGGGAGTTTACATGATTTTTGTAAACTAATTTCTAAATTTTAAACAAGAAAAAGTATATAATTTGTATTCGAATAAAAATTGTTCTTAAATTATTTTATATTTTTATTAAAATTGTAATATAAAAAACAATAATTTCAGTTAACTAAAAACATTATGAATTTGTCTATGAAAAACTTGTGCTGTTCTTGAAAAACTTTATCACTTAGTGCAGATTGACAGGCTTTTATTAAAATACTATAAATATTTATGTTTATTAGTCCTACTTTTATTTGTTTGTTTGCAATTTTTTTTTTTTTTTTTTTTTTTTTTTGCTTTTATGAATAAACTAATTGTTTTTATTTTTTCTTGTATTTATTTTCAGATAAAAAAAGAATATTTTTAATATTGAAAACAACATAAAAACGAAGCCGAAAGTAACAAAATGCATGTATGTCTAGACATGATAAACTAATGCTAAACAACAGTACAAAATGAAATAAATACAAAAAATAATACAAAATAAACTTAATGACGATGATGGTGATAATAACCATGATGATGATAATGACGTTGGAAACTACTTGTACATCATACGCATCATAAACCACACTACACAATACAATCCACTAAATTAAATTGTGTTTAACTTGCCAAACGATCATATAAAAAAAGCGGAACCAAAATTGACACAACAGCAAACAAATAACAACTAAAATACAAAATCTATTTAAAAAAAATCATTGATAAATTTAAACTAAAATAAAAGATATTTAAATATAAATTGTTGATACATTCGAATATCACACATCTCTGAAGAGTACAAAACAAAAAAACACGAGAGAAAAAAACAAATAATTTATTTTGAGAGAAAATTTTTAAACGAGAGTAAGAGGGAGTACAAATTTGTGATTTACATTGAATTATATCATCTTAATCGAATTTAATGGCTTTATAAAGCTGTTTTTTTATAATTTTTTTTTTGCCTGTTCATCGACATCTTCTTGTTCTGCTGCTGCCGCTTTTATTTTTTGTTGTTTGTCATTAAGAACGATCGTGGGAATTTGTGGCAAAAAAAAAAAAAAAAAAAGAGTCTTGATCATTTAATATGTTATGTTTGTTTAAGACCTCAATGCTCTCTTTTAGCTCATGATCAGAATTATAATAAAAAAAACCGCAAAATCGTAAAAGAAAAACAACAAACCAAAACAAAATCTCAGTCTGCCATACCATAACTAAAGGCCGTTAAATGGGAGGAGAGCTTTTTAGTAGTTTTGAAAGCATACATACAACAAATACATACTCTCAAACATAAACACACTCACAGATACTATTCGTTAAAATAGTTGTTGTTATTCGCGTGTTTTGTGAATTGGCTTTATATACCAGTCGTGTACTCAAAAAGCCATTTGCAAATGCTCAACGATCAGTTGTGCTTGAAACGCTTAAGAGTTCAGAACGTATTTTCACTTACATATAAAACAATTGGCGCGTTGTAAATGCTTTTAAACCAAATTAATACCTTACACACCAACAACAAACAAAAATTACATACAACAAAAAACAACGTATTAAATTTAAAAACAAAGTGCAACATTATAAATCCGAAATAAGAAAATAATTTTATTTAATATTTTCTTAAATCGATTTACTAAATTAAATAATAATTAATAACAAAATTTACACTAAAAAAAGAGATATTGTGTATATTTAAACAAAACAAAAAATATATAATAAAATATTGAAATTTATTGAAAAAAAAAAATCCAAAAAATCAAGTTAAAAACCAGAATACGCGTTCCGTATTTTAAAAACAAAAAACCAAAAAAAGAAACAAAAAATTTAAGCGTTTAAATGTGAAACATGACAATGATATAAAACAAATGTGTTAAAAAAAATAAATATTTTGTTAACAAATATAAAAAATAAATAAATAATTAAACTCACAATACAATGCAAAAAAAAGTGTTTAATTAAAGTATTTTAAAAGAAAACAAAAACAAAAAATCATCAAGAAACAAGAAGTGAAAACAGTAATTAAGACGTACTGTGTCCAATTCTCCAAAAAAAGAAAAAAGAATTTCATAAATACACACAACAACAACAACACCAGCAACAGTAAAACAACTCTATAAAATTAAACAGAAAAAAATCTGTAAAACAAACTTTACAACTCAAATACAAATAGAGAAAATTTAAACCAAAACCACAACAAACTGAAGAAAAAAAAAAAAAAAACGATAAAAGAAAAAAAAATCTCATAAAAACGCGTCTAACCCAATAAACCAAAACAAAAGAATAAAAAAAACTTTAGTAAAAAGAAAAAAATTATATCAAGAAATTGTTAAGAAGAAAAAACTGTAAATCCCTTAAAAGTTGGAATAAAACTAAAAGAAAACAAAAACATTTTTAAATGTTTTAATAAAATTTGTTTGTGTGTTTTTCAATGAGTTTTAAAGTGAAGAAAAACCATAATACACGTTCTATTTTAATATACAACAATAACTACTAGTATTATGCTAATTAATAATGGCAATAGACTTTTTAATATTTGCCGTACTTTTGCTATCGTTTATAATAAATTTCTTGGCTTTGGCTGCTTTTTGGGTGACACCAGGTCTGCGAACAACAGCAAATCGTTTTACTATTAATCTGCTCATCATCAATTTGGTTGGTTGTCTTATTTTAGCTCCCACTTTATTTCTAAGTGGCAGCATTGTTGGCGTTGGAGACAGCGAAAGCGGTACAAACGATAGCAGTCGTTTTACAACCGGTTCCAGTCAGTCTGGTTTGAGTTTTTTAACAACCAACACAAACGATGACAGCATTGAGTTTTATTCAAAGGCTGGCAATCACCAAATGACTATTAGACACAATGGTAAATTGGTGGAACAAGAGGGCATCATTCTGAGACGTAATGTATCGCGTGATGGTGAGAATGGTCCTCGTACCATTGAGACCTTTTACAAGTTTAATGATACCTACTTTCGGAAGCTGACCATCGATAAGGATAGTGAAACTTTGGTCATTACAGAAATTGAAGAGGAAGGTAGAATCAATTTGCCAGAAGTTGTTGAACAAGAGGAATCCGATGAAATTAAACGTTTGGCCTTACCTTTGTTTACCATGAGATCCTGGGCCATAGATATGGCAGCTGCTTTGGGAGCCATGGGTGTGCTGCTGGTGGTGGGTGATACCTGGTGTGCTGTAACAGATCCCTTGCGTTATCACAGCCGTATATCAGGAGTTAAATCGTGGGTTCTAATTGCCGTAACCTGGTCTATGGGCATATTATTTGGTGCTTTATCGGCCTTCAGAGAAATTGATTTTGAGTCGGAGACCATTATAAGCAAACAAAAACGTTATGCCGAAACCTCCACCACCTTCTTTACCCTCAACTCGGTGAACAACATCTTTAGTATGGTGTTTTCCTGTCTCTATTTCCTGCTCATCATATTGCTGCCTTTTGGCTTTGTGTGCGGCATGTATTGGCGTATTTTTAGTGAGGCTCGTGAAAATGGTCTAAGAATGCGTCAAAATGGTTCATCCCCTTTGTTACAAAGTGCTTTGAATCTAACGCATGGCCCTTCGACGGCCAATCAACAGTATTCGAATAGTTTATGTGTACATAGAAATTCGGTTTCATCGACCTCCTCCCAGTGTGGAGGTTTACAGATGCAAATCGATAATAATCAAAAACGAGGCTCTCCCGCCTGCTTGAGACGGGATTCGGCGGCGAAAGTACTTTTGCCGCCCATTTCGGATGATGGTTTATCCGATGAGGCTGATAATTGCAGTAACAATGAACAGCTTATTGTGATACCTGCTCCCGAAACTGCTGGTGCAGAACAACAACAGCAGCAACAAGCACAAAATATCATACTCACTCTGCAAACTGCTAGTGGTGAGATAAAACGTAACTATTCCACCCGCCAATTAGAGCTCTTGGCTACATCCTCACAAGATCTGTGTGATAATAACAGACTTCAAGGTATACGTCAAGTTCATTCTTCGCCAAATCTACAACGAAGTGTTACTCTGCCTCAACCCCTTAATGAGAACACATGCTCTCCTCATCTCTTAGGAGGACATCTGCCACAAAATCTACCCAGTATTCATTTAAATAGACATTCTTTTCAACAAAATCCCAACAACACCAGAACCACTCATCAAAATCATCAACATCTACATCATCATCAATCTCTACAAATACCCACCATACATGCCTCACCCAAGGCCTTGAGCTACATGTCTTCTCTGCGTCATAGACTATCGAATGCCTCATCTCTCTTCAAATATAGGGATGAGTCTAGGGCTGCACGTATTAGCATTTTGGTGGTAATAATGTTCCTGGTTTCCTACTTGCCTTTTGGCTTCTTAGTATTACTACAAAGTCGTGTTCCTGCGGCCAATTTCGAGGAATCAAGTCAACTAGCCATCTTCATGATTCTATTGGCTAATCTCAGCTCTCCCTTTATCTTTGCCTATCGCAACAAAAGAGTAAGGAGGGGAGTAAAAAGACTGGTGGGTCTAGATGCACTTTGTCGGGATTCGCAACTACAAAGACAAAGCAGTTCCAGCTGTCGCATGAGCGGTTCCAGATGTGGTAATGCTCAGTTGAAAAGAAATAGCAGTAGAGTTTCTACTTACTCTACCACATCTGCCAGATATCTAACACCTCAAAGTTCGGTGGCCAGTAATGGCACCAACTCAGTACCTGCCTGTTTTATGAACAACAATAATAACAATTGTCCCGCAGTACCCCTGAGGCCAAATAGCAGTTGCAGTACCATCATTAACTTTTCCCTCAATAAGAATCAACAAAATTTGGAAAAGACTTTAATAGAGGCCGACGAACTAAAAACTCAACATGCAGTCAATAAAAAACCACGTCCGGTTTTACAAAGAGGCATTACAATAATTGAACAAGTGCCGCTTAATGGCAGCGACAACAGCGGTGTTGGCGGTGGTAATGGCGGCGACTGCGTCGTTCACAACAGCATCACTAGTAGCAGTAGCTGTAGCAACAACACTCCAAAGTTACCAGTAAAACATAAATTGTATAAATTATTATTTAAAAGTTCCAAGAATCTTAGTTGTGCCGCAGCACAATCATGTGCGCAGGGCACTTTAGAAGCTGAACCAACGGAAGTTTAAATTTAAGTTTTTTTTTATGTTATTTCGAAAATAATAATTATATTAAGTCAGTGTAAGTTTCATATATATTAAGATTTCTCAAATATTTATAAATATAAATATTTAAATGCATAGTTTTTATTTATTTAAGTATTAAAAGGTCACACTTTTTATTTTAAACTAACTAAAAAACCAAACTAAAATCAAACCAACCAACAAACAAAAAACAATTAGTAAGAAATGTTAAAGTACAAGACAGTTTTAAAAACTGAATAAAGAATTTTACAAAGAACACAGTTGATAAGCGCAGGAAAGTCAAGGTTTTCATTTTATTCTATTTCTAAATGAAGAAATAAATAAATAAAAAAAATAATAATAATAATTAGAATAAAAAACAATTGATATAATTGAATTCAAAGTGATATGAATCTCAAATGAAACTGAAAAAAAAAAAAACGAAAGAAAAAAATTATATTTAATAATGACATGATTAATTTCAAAAGTCCAAGAGGATTTATAAAATGATAAGATTGAAAAAAGTCAGTTAGTTATTTTATTTTAATTATTATTTATATTATATTTGTATATATAGTTTTATTATTTATATAAATTTGTGTAAATATTTAATCGAAATTAGTATTTGAGGTTAATTAATGCTAAGCAAACGAGTGTTATATAATTTAGAAATGAGAACAAAGACATTTTTTTATAAAATTATTAATCAGCTAATAAAATAAATCAGCTTTATTCTAATATATTTAAGGTAGAAATTTTAAATTCTTTGTTAAAGGAAAATGTTTTATAAATTGAGAAAAAGAAAAGGTTTAAACATTTTTGATTTTTGCTATTTAAATTGAATTATTAAAAATTCAATTAAACTGGCTTTAAATGTTTTGTTATATAAAACACATATTGACAAACAAGCGGATATAACTTTATTTAATTGTTTGCATTTTTGTTTTTTGTTCAATAATGTTTAAACCTATTGAAGAATTTGCTTAAATTTGCCATGACACACATACATAATTTAGAATTATTTTATATTATTTTTTCATAATTCATTTTGAATTTTTCTAGAATAGGGCTGATTTATTTCTTTTGGCTGTTTATTTAAAAATAAATGGAAATTTTTTAAAAAATATTTCAACATAAAAATTGAAACCAAATAAAAAAATACATTCATTATTAAATGATTTATAGTCATCATATAAAAAATTTTTGTTTTTTAATTTACAACTCAAGTACCTAAAAAAACCGAAAATAAAAAAGTTTCAAGGGATTTATTTTTTCTTGAAAACAATTTTAAACAAAAACGAATTATTTATTTAAATTATAAACAACAAAAGATGAAGAATTTTTAAAAAGTAATAATGAAAAATTAATAAACATATGTTAAGCACTTGTTGTAATACATAATTAATAAATACACATACACATTCACACACTCTCACAATTGAAGGGATTTGAGAGGCCAAAAAAGAGATTAACTACATTTGGTAAATTACAAATATAATTCCATTTTTTTTTTTAAGTTTAATGAAAATATTATAAAATTTTAAAGATTTCTAAAGAAAACAAAAAATGTAGTTAAACAATTTTGGTCTTGCAAACATTTTTTCTATAGCAATGTCTATAAGTAGACCTCAAGCAGTTTTTGTGTTTAAATTTTTTGTTACACAAATCTACACGATTCATATAGATATGTTTACATACATATACACATATAATGTTTAAAGCAACAAAAAAAAATATATATTTTATAAAATTTTTATTTTTAAACGAACATGTACAAGTTGTTAACAGTGTCAGCTAAAACTTTGGGTAAAATTGTTTCAAATTTAATAAATAATTTATTTATGAAATATAATTTCCATTTTTAAAAAGTTAGATTTTTGATCCTATGAGACATACCTACATATATTTGTTGATTTTAATTTAATAAATATTTGCTTAAGTTTTTTTTTATTGTACTTTAAAAAAAGTTAAAGAATTTTAAAGCATTTCTCTTTCTATTATAATTTTTAATTAAAATCTGTTTAAGTAAACATTTTGTTTGACTTTGTTTGTGTAAGATTGTGTATGTGTTTATGTGTTAAATTTTTAATTACTTCAAATATTTAATTTAAAATGTTTCTAATAAATTACAATTTATACACATTTTTATTGAACAATTAATAATTCTATTCAACAGACCAATAACATAAATATTTTTAAATAATTTTTTTACATTAAATATAGTTTTAAAAATATTCAACTAAATTCATAAATTTTTTATACTTCTAAATTTCTAAACTAAAACTTTATGTAATTTTAAATGGTCTGTCTGTGTATTTTTTGTAATTAAACATTCACAAAATAACCCAAAGCTTTAATTATTAACATAAACATTCTCAATTTACTAAAAAGTCTTTTAAAGACAACTTTTATATAATTTTTTTGTTATTTTTTAATATTTTTTTTTTTTAAACAAAAGAAATTTAGTTACTTGAGTCACTTTTACTTTATATAAAATAAAACTTAAATGATTTTGTAACTAGAAACGTGTGCTAAAAAGTATTCGTTTTTTTTTTTTAATTTCTAATTTTATAACTATAATTTTCTATTATTATTATTTTTATTAAAATTTTGCTTTTAATTTTTTAACTTTATTTCCAAAAGCCAAATGAGTATAATTTATTATTAACAAATTACGTTTTCATATTGAAAACTTTAACATAGAATATAAAGATAAAGAGAAATAAATCTAACAAAACAAAATTAAAAAAATATTAATACAATTTATTTAAAATTACTTGTAATTAAAGTCAATTTACTAAATTCATTGATTGCGTGCTAAAAGAATTGAAAAATTGAAACAAAAAAACAACAACATTCACAAAAACACAAAACATACATAAAATAAAACAAAAATCTAATTATTTAATTATTTTAAACAGAGAGAAAAAAGCAAAATAATAAGAGAAATACCTCATTAGTTTTAATTAACCCGAAAAATATCTAAAAATCAACAATAAATGTGTAAAAAAAAATATATAATTTATTTTTACAACAAACAAAAACCAGTATTTCATTATACATTTAAAACAAAACTTATAAATTTTAAACTAAACAAAAATAAAAATAAAAAGTATTGAAAATTCTTAAGTTTAAAATTGAAATGTAATTTTGATTTAAATAATGAAACAAAAAACCAAATACATAAAAAAACATAAAAACAAAAAATAATATTTTAAACCACTAAAAGCTTTATAATTATTTAAGTTCTTTTTTATTAAAAAAAAATAAAACTTTAAGTTTACTTTGTTTAAAAAACAATAAATTTTAAAAATTTAAGAAATCAAAATACAAGCTGAACAAGACAAATGTTAAATAATTTTTTTAAAAATAAAAAGTAAATAAATTAGTATAAATTGAAATATGTAGTTGTTTGTAAGTAAATGCTTTAAATGAAAGGAAATTCCAAAATACTTATTCATAAAAATATTCCACCATCTTTGTCTAAAACTCGAATTTATTATATTTTAAAAATATTCATTAACACAAAAAAAAAAAAAAAAAATCAACATTTTCAATAACATTCTATGAGAAACTAACTAAAATAAACTATAATTAAATTAAACTAATTAATTAATTAAAAAATAATATTAAACAAATAGTAATATTATTAGTTACAAAACAAAAAAATACACTTGTAAACCTACCAAAAATATGTGATGTTGCTGAAAACAAATAAAAATTCATTATTTTTCTATAAAAAAAAAAAAAAATTATACTTTTTTGTTTTATTAATTAAAAACTAATAAAAACACAACAATTATTACTAATAGTATGTTTTATTTTATTAAATAAAACTTTATAGTTAATAGTTTATTCCCCAAGGAATTTATATTAAAAAAAAAAACGTTTAGTAAATTTTAGTCATGAAACTTTAAAAATTCAATAAAAAAAATTAACAAAAATCTTATCTAAATAAATAATTAGAACAACAATTAAATGTGGCTTAAAAAGAAATAAAAAATACTATAATAAAATCTAAAATGAATTAAAAATTAAATAAATGTTTTAATGAAACAATAAGAAAATATGGATTTTGTAAGTATTTATGAGAGTAAATATTTCTGGTGGGGACTAAATTTGAAAATTATTAGCTGAATTATGCTACTTTTTTATA
Organism: Protophormia terraenovae; assembly: GCA_951394005.1. Classification (NCBI taxonomy): domain Eukaryota; kingdom Metazoa; phylum Arthropoda; class Insecta; order Diptera; family Calliphoridae; genus Protophormia; species Protophormia terraenovae. The sequence goes on from OX596073.1 coordinate 2,978,139, forward strand.
TAGAGAAACAGAGGTCCAAGTCGATAGAAAATAGTTGGCGGCGGATGAGCAAAAAATTATGGTCGACTGTTAGAAGGCTGAATCCAATGCCTCTGAGGAAAAGAAAAAACAAAAAAAAAAAAAAAAAAAAATAATAATAATAATACTAAGAAATAGTTCAAAGGTTAAAATGACCGTTATTTCGGTCGTAATTAATTCCATGACTGCTATATACAATTTTTTCTAAATAATAAGTCATATTTCCTAAATTAAAATGGTTGATTTTTTTCTCACAAAAAACTATAACTTTTAAAGTTCTAATCACTACTTATGAACTCGTGGAACTTTTTTTATAACTCTTCCATTAGAGATTTGATAGTTGCTTCAGTCACTTTTGCCCATGTCCTTTTAAAATCTTCGATATTTTGGGACACCTTCAATTCTCTTTTCACAAGAGCCCAATATCTCTCCACTGGTCTTAGCTCCAAATAATTTGGAGAATTGACCTCTGTTGGTACAAAAACTATGTTATTGTACCAAGTACTTATAACTGAAACAAAAGCTAATAAATATTAAAACCAAAATATCGACTAAGTTGATTCAGTCAGCTAGATATATAAGCCGGAATAAGCCGAAGGTTTCAGCGGCGGCTCTTGTTCGAAATAAGTAGTCGTTGGCGGCGCAAAGCTGGCTTGGAGCCGATCGACTTAGATCTTTGTAGAGGAATAATTCTATTTTTTAATTAAAATAAATTGTTATTCTAAAATTTTACACTTGTCATTTGCTCAATTAATTATGAAGTTAGACTGTAAGGATGACGCTTGTACCAGTTTGGGATAGGTTTATTTAATATCGTTTTTGATGCTATAGTGTTTTCCCTATGCCGTCAAAAATACTAAAATATCCACTAATCGTATGCTAAAACTTCCTAAACATTATTTATAATATTTTTTATACGCTGTGTTTTCGATATATGCATCAGTATCTAAAAATCTTTTTATATCCCTCTTCTTATCCAATATACCAAATTTACATAATTTATATGTGGTCATGATGTTCATCAATTATTTTATAAATGAAAATCACTTTAGTGGAAGTAAACATTATCATATTTCCCTACATGACTCATTCAACTAACTACCATCTTTACGAATAAACTATATGATTAGTTAGTTACCTACTGTACTCTAATAAATGTGCTTAGTAACTTAGTACTTTAACTGTTTCTTTTAGATAAAAATAGTGCTAATAAACATCTACATAGTATATTTCAAATGATAATCCTGGTACTTATATTTAACTACTTATTATGCAAACATAATTCATATTTAAATTTGAACATAATTATGTTTAATTTCACCGCAAAAAGTGACAGGGTGCTTTCATTTTTATCTCCCTTTAATTTGTTTTATAGACATTTATTAAATTGCTTTTAACTAAGTCAAGTTTATATATACGTATATATGTGACACAAATTTTGTCGTTATTTTTAGAGGCGAAAAATATATGAATATTTTTTATCTGTTTTAATTTCGTTTTTGAAGATTTAGCTTGATATTTATTAAGTTAATATCTATATTAAAAGTAATATATTTTTTTTTGTGTAAAATCAACTAGAAATTGTATTAACAAGAAAAAAAATGTAATTCCTTTTTGAATATGTTGGATCCTTGTAAATAAAATCGATATCCATCTGTCCTTTAAAATCATCTTTCTAAAGACTTCAAATATTTGTGAACTTAAATTCCTGGTATGGCAATATTTTGATATTTTTTTTTTTTCTTTGTTCAAAATTGGTTTATATATGTTTCATTTATGAAGGAGCCGAATAGGAACAAAAGTTATATTTAACGAACTATAATCTTTCGCAGATTTGAAAGAAGTTTAATATTTTTTTGAGGAATAAAACAAAAAAAAAAAAAAAAGATTGTCTTCCTATAATCATCATAATTTATCAGATTTTTTTATTTTTTTATTTTAAATCTGATGGCGTCAAATTTGTTTTTATTTTATTTTTTTTGCTCTATTCTGAAAAAAAAAAAAAAAATGTGTACTGTAAATGGTTCACATATTGCCCGGAAACAATATATTCCCTTAAATTTAAAACATATGCTACATATTTTATCCCCTCATTAAATAGAGAGTTAAATTTAAATTTCTAAAAAAAAAACAAAAATTTCATCAAAATTCAAAAATTCACTAAAAAGTAAAAATTTCCGTAAAAATTCAATTTTTTACCGAAAATCCGAAAGTTCACTAAAAACTCAAAATTTTACTAAATTTAAGATCACAAAAAATCAGAAATTTAGCCGAAAAATTATAAGTTTTACCAAAATGTTTTCTTATAAACGCTTTAACAGATAGCACAATTTTAGAATTGGTCCCACACATTTTTGGTACTACTGTAATCATAAAAAAGATATAAATTTAAGAGGATGAATAAAATCATTCTTCAGAAAAGAAGACGTTTTATGAAACGTTTCAGGTTATGACCACTCTACAGTTAGCTGGAAAAAAATCTTTAATTTCAAAACTTGTCATTCAATTTAAATTAAATTTAATTTTTTGTAGATGATTGTTATATTTTTTTTTACGATTTGGCACTATTTTTTATTTTTATGCCCTTCACCACAGGTGTAAAGGGTAAATATAAATTTGTTATTCCATTTGTAATTTGTAATATTCTGGATACTTATTAAAGTCGATAGAACGATGTCCGTCTGTCTGTTGAAATCAGTTTTTATTAGACATATATATTTTATACATCTTGTAGGAAGTATTCCTTAGAAAAATGCTAATAAATCGGTTAATAAATAGCCGAAATATCGCCGAAAACCTGAAGATACCTTCAAAAATCTTTTTTTTTCAGTTTTTTTTTTAAGCTCTTATACAAACAAGCTAGCGACTTCGTTCTTGCAGAAAAATCAGAATCTTCTTTCAATGCTTCTAAATTAATTTTTATGAAAATACTTACCATATTTTTCATTAAAGTATCATTGCCAGATCAAATTGTTTACTAAAAGAAAAAAATTCGAAGTATTTATGAAGAATTTTCCAAAGTTATCGTCACTTTAATATCTTCCCATTAAGTGTATCTATTATTTTGAGCAGATGTGTATATAAGCTATGGGTTTGGTTCTTGTATAGATCGGTCATAAATATATTTATAAAATTTCGGTATTTTGGAATCAAAGAAATCGGTAAACAAACGTTATTAGCAAATCATTGTTTTAAATTTATTTAAAGACAACTTTGCATATTGTTGTTATTTTTAGGGGCACTGAAAAACAACAATAACAATATGCTATATCAAATTTGTTTTTTTTCAAATTTTTGAAGCCCTTGTATATGCTAGAGACCAAGGCCAAGACCTTATTTTTTCACAGGAAATTCGTTTTTTTTTTTTTGCTGAAGGAATTAGTATCTGAGATATCGGCCAAAACGCATTTTTAGATTTTTTAAAGCTCCTATATAAGCTACAGACGTTGTTATATTGAACGGTCACAAATATTCATAAAGAACCGAGTTAATGGCCGGTATTAACTCAGATATCGGCCAAAACTCGGTTTTGGATTTTTTGAAGCCTCAATATAAGCTACCGTCTTTTTTCTTACATCTGCCACAAATATTTTTTCGACTTTAATTAATTGGTCTATATATTTTCGAAACACCCTTTTTATACCCACCATCAAAAAGATGGGGGGTATATTGATTTTGTCATTCCGTGTGTAACATGTCGAAGGAATCATTTAAGACCCCACAAAGTATATATTTTCTGGGTGCTGGTTAGATTCTGAGTCTATCTAGCTATGTCCGTCCGTCTGTTGAAAGCAGGATATATTTGTCTTATATGGGCTAAAAACTAGAAACACAGGGTGTCCGTTTCATACTTTATCTCTTAAACAAAGGCATGTACGACAAGGGGTCGATATAAACTCGGAAACCAAAAATGGGAGTGGTCCGCACACTTTACCGCCCACCTCCCATTTTAGGTGAAATTGTGTTCAAATAGTTCAAGGACCAATGTAAACTCTGAAACAAAAAATGGTCGTGGTCCGCCCACTTTACCACCCACTTCCCATATAACGTAAAATTTGGAAAAGTTGATGGTGGGTATATAGATTCGTTCGAGCCGAATATAACATTCGCGCTTGTTATATCTAATTTTATTTAAATTAATGTTGTTTTCATTTGGTGTTGTTGTTTCATTAATTTTAAAATATATTAATTTTTATATAACATTCCAACATATGTGAAGGGTATATAGATTAGGCACAACCGAATATAGCATAAGAACTGTCTTTTTTTTGGTTTTGATTAATTTTTTTTTTTTTTTTTTGTGAGCTTTGGGAATTTTTTTGTATTTTCACTTTTGACGAAGTTTTGAGCTTTTGCGAATTTTTATTATTATTATTATTTTTTTTAATTCAATCATTTTTTAAAATATGACATAAGCGCTGATTATAAAAATAGCAATAACAAGAAGAATTATACGAAGTTTATGCTCCTATAGCTTATATAGGAGCTTCGAAAAGTTAAAAAAAATTAAACAGAAAAGTACCGCCATTTTTGAACTGATTTTAGACCTTCTCAACAGAAAAATTCGTAGACCTTAATAAATTCATATAAGGACCCAAAATAAAACATACAAGAAAATTGTTAAAATATTAACCCTCCAGTGCACATGGGTCTGGCAAACCACTTCTTTTGGACAAAACTATTTACATACATACGTATGTTATTGGCAGTGAATATTGTAATTCTATAAATTTCTAAAAGTATTTTTTTTTCTAACCCTTTTGTGACCGATAAGGTATAAAAGAATTCTTTAGTATTCTTTTTTTTTATAATTTATTTCAACTTCGAAACATATTGGATAAGAATTATATTTTTTTATTTCCAATTTCGAGTGAACTTTTAGCAAAATTTTAAAAAGATTATAATTTGTTAAACAATTTTTAATTTGAATTGATAAGTTTTCCAAAATTTCGATTTTTTATTGCCTAATGAAGTTCGTATAGAAATAAAAAAATATAAATCTTCAAGTATAAAAAAAAAACGAGTATTTTTATTATTATAGAATTTCTTATATTTCACTCATGCCTTCAGACCTACGTGCAGCGTTCGAGGATGCCTTTTTTATTTATATGTTTTAGAGGAAATTTTTAAAATTTTATATGATTTTTAAATTTTTACTACACCTTAGATCCTATCCAAAAATATTACTCTTAGCATACTTTTAATTGGATTTAAATCCAGAAATTAGTTTAACAAAAATTTACTGCGGCCGTTGGAGGGTTAAATAAATTTACTGAGGTTTAAATTACTATTCAAATTTTCTATGTTCTATGTAACCTTTAAGCCTGTACTGAAAAATATTTAATCACACAGTTTTTATGAAAAAAAAGAAACAAATAAATAAATTCTCATGCAGTTAAATTTTCAGTTTTTAAATAAAACATAAAATACATATGGGCAATTCTCATTTTACGTTTACCTTTATAAAACTGACCTTCAACCTCAAATATTTTTTAACCTTTGATTTTTTTTAAATAACTTTTAATGCAATTATGTTAACAACACTTGGTGGTGTAACAGAACAAAAATTCAACACCTGAAAGTCAAAAAAAAAAAAAAAAAAAAAATAAAAATAAAAAGTGTTTGAAACTAACAAGTTTATTTTCTTTCTTTTGATTGCTGTAATCTCGGATTTCAGCATTAGTGTCCAATTCTTCTAATGTAGGCTTTAAACATTTGTAGAAAAAGACCAGCATGGATTTAATTAGCATGCCATTACCCGGTGGCAAATTTTGCAGTTTTTTCACTAGAGATTTTACGCCGTTTCGGGTATTGCAAAATGCGAAAAGGAGCCTAATAGCTCTTGAAATAATGCATCAATGACATATATCTCGTTAATGTGCCCTTAACAGAAATGCTGTAGGAGGTACCCAAACTTGGAGAGGAAAAATGTGAATTGCTCCAAGAGGTGCCTTTTTCGCGAGACACACTCGCAACGTTATTTTAGTGAAGCTAGAGTATCGAGTGATCAAAGAAGGTTTCATAATAATTAAATCGCTAATATATCCACGGATACTTAACATATCGCTATATTTTTAATTTGTATTTAAGATACATCATTGCAGAGTACATAAATGCAATAATTTTTGATTTATGACTAAAAATAGAATTTTGGCAATTTTTTTATAATTTTTAACTTAACTCCATAACATTGACGCCGTTCGGTAAAAGTCATTCACGCGAACAGATCTGTGTTCCACTAGAGCATTAAAACATTGTCGAAATTTTTTTGAACCTCAAAAGTAAACGAGTTTGAAGAATTTCTCATATTCATTTTATAAATTTAAATCTATTAACTATACATAAATAGTTTTTCTGTCAAATATTTGTCAAGAAATACATACAAATTATTTTCAAATGATTACAAAATTTTTTTTTAAATGTCAGGGCTAAATTACACGTTTTTTAGATTGTTCTTTCATTTAATTTTTCAAATAAATTAAAGCTTAAACTTAAGCAAAATTAGTAGCTAAGCACATTCATACATACATTTAATTGGTGTTTTGTTGTACCACTAAAATTTGTAATTAAAGCATTTTTTCATTAATCTTACAAAATCTATTAAATTACAGTAAATTTAGTGTTCTATACATTTAACGTTTCTGTTTTATTTTTATTATTTTATACTAATCGTATTTTTTTTTTAAATTCACTGTCGCCCGGTGTAAATAAATTTAATACTAATTTCAACTAACTGTCGAAATAAAAATTATTTTTTTTTTCTTGTTTTGTATTTTTGAAATTCAAAGTCTGAATTAAAATTATCAATTTTAGTATGACTATTGGAAATTTTATTTTTGCATAAATTTGCAAAAATTATAAATACATGAAATTTTATTAGCAATAATTAAAAATACAATATTTAATCTAAGTCTAAAAAACAATATATACCTACTATATAACCAAAACAAAGGTAATGCCCAAAATAATTATGTAGACTTTTAGGTAAAGGAAATATAAAGTCTGTCCGTATGTCTGTCTGTGTGTTTATTTGCCCGTTTTTAAACCAGTTTAACCAAACAAATTAAAAATAACTAAATATTTGCTATTCAATCACGCCATATTGTTACTTTTCTATGTTCAGGTCTTTTTTTGTTTTTAACTTAAAATGGAAAAAGTCAATTTGGTTTAAAAACTTTTTTTAAAAAAAGAGTTATAATTATTATTAAAGTGTTTAAAGAAATCTTAAAGAGACAAGTAACTTGCCAAAGTTATGGTAAAGTAGGGGAAAATAAAAAACCAACCAACACAATTGTTTTTAAAAAGTACCCTACAATAATAGAAATGTAATATTTTAATTAGATTAATGGGAAGATATTTTGAATAAAGTGTTTTTGTGAAGGTGAGAAAAGAGTCTAAAACGAATACATAAAGTTGTATATTAGGATGTTTCAAAAAAAAAGTTTTTGATATTTCAAATTAATCAATTTTATAAATATATATAGGAAGTGTATATATAATTCGTTTTAATGGACCTAATTTGTATATAATTTTTTTGTTTTGGTATGATGTGTTTAACGTTTTTTTTTTTTTTTTATTTAAAATATTTGTCTTTTAAATGCAACACACACATTTGCTATTTTTGGTTGAAACAACATGCCAAATAAAGTTGAATATTTCCGTGGTTAAGTAGCTTTAGTGATTTGTATACAGATTTATAATTTTTTTTCTATTTCGAAATTAGTTTTGGTGAGTTGTTACTAACAAAAATGACACATACTTTTGATATCTACGAAAAGAAATCTTACTTCTTTTCTATACTGATTTCATTCTTATTTTATTTCTGTTTGTCTTAAGAACAAATAAAAAAAAAGCAAAGAAATGAAAAGAGATTTATTTTTTAACAGCAGCAACAAAAAGTAATAAATGAAAAATAAAAAAACGCTTTATCATACTGTGGGGGTTGAAATGCTTAAAACCCAAAATTTATTTATTTTATTTTTGAACTAAAAAATAAATATATGTGAACAAAAACGTGTCACCAACATAGAGATACATAAGTGAAATTAAATCACTATCAAGTGGCTTACAAATTAACAAATATTTTTTTTATTATAATAGATAAAAATAGATCATGGTAGACAATCAAAAGTTAGTTATTAATATTAATAAAATTACTAAATCAAATAAACTTCTTAAAAGTGTTGTATACTAAAAATAACGCCAAAAAACAAAGATGTATTTAATTAGGTGTTGTCTTTCTTTCTATTTAGGTATCTACGAGAATGTCACCTATCTATCTGTATCTTGTATAAACTGTAGAAAATCTTGTTATTCTCACGCTGCTTAACTGGTATATTTTTTTATCAGCATAATTTTTTATTTTTTTTTTATTTTTTATTTTCAAACTTGTCATTTATTTGTATTCATTGTGCGTTCACATCAAAATTGTTTTGGTATATGAGACGAGTAAAAAAGAAAAAACACTTGTTTATTTCTTGTATATATGAGTACACATACCCATACTTGTAGACTCTTTAATGTATGAATGTCTGTCTGTCCGTCTGTCTTGTCGTTCTGTTTCTAGCATTTTTAAGTGTACTTTATAATGCAGACCTTTAAAAAGTAAATTCACATAGCAATGAAATGTTCATCATTTCAAATAAGCGCCAACTGTAGATTATTAAGGTATGTGTCTCTGTGTGTGAATATCATTATAGTTGCAACAATAGTCAATGGAACTTTGCTATTTTTTGGCATATGAAATGTTAAATATAATTTAGCTATTAGTCTGATTTATATAATTTATCAAGCTCTATATGTTTTCACCTATATTTTTCCTTTAAGATAAAAATTTGTAAATCTATAGCATATTATTTATTATCCATATTTTATAAATTATATATTAGACTTCTTTATATTATTTAGTTAAAAGTTACTATTCGTGCCTGTGGGATGATAAATATTTTTTAAGTTTTTTATTATATGATGAAGTTTAAACTTTGTAGACTAATGTATGTAAAAATCGCAAAATAGTAACTAGTACAATTATCTTAAAATATTGAGCAAATATACTACAATTAAAAACAATTTTTAATGTAAAAGTACAAAAGACGCTATTTTCGCATTTTAAACTTTTCGCGATAAATATTTTATATTATTTTAGATAAATAATTTTGTGTAGATTTAGTCATAGGTTTTAAAATAATATAACCTGGGCATAAATTCTACAAAGTATTTTGGATTAAAAATTAATTTTTATGTCAGACGTACGGACGGACGTAATTTTAACAACATGAAAGTTCATAATTAAAAAATTTAAATCATAATCAATTCTCATTTTGATTATTTGATCGGTTTCTTAAGTATTAATAAAAATGTTCGGATATAAAATAACAAAAATACATCTGTTGATGTAGAGTGACAATTTTCTAGGTGTAATTTTTTTTACGCCAAAATAGACAATCGTTTACGTTTGACAAATTAGTTAAGGAATTATTTGTTTATATAAATAAAAGCCTATGTATTTAACTGAAGTTGTATTAAACTTAATGTCACGAACAAAAGTTTAAACAAGTGAGAATATTTTATGTTATATATATCTGTATACCCCACATCCCTAAATTTTTAAAACTTTACTTTTTGTTTTCGAGTTTACATTGACTCTCGAAATATTTGTACCAAATTTCTTTAATTCACCTTATATGGGAAGTTGGCGGTGAAGCGGGTGTAACCAATTTTTGGACTATGAGTTTACATTGATTATCAAACTATTTGTACAATTCGTTGGTGTTCATACTTTTTTGTAAGAGATAACTACCTAAAAGTATGAACTGGATTTACAAAAGACGCCCTATGTTTCTAGTATTTGGCCTATAACTATAATGAACCGATTTTGCTCACTACCAAATGAACCCTATATAGGGCAAAGTTTTGTCTCCCTAGGTGGTCCACCACGAACCCTATCCTTCTTTAAATAGATGGATAGACAGACAGAAGAATGGACGTTATTAGATCGACTCAGAATCTTACAAGGGCCCAGAATATATATGTATACCTTATAGAGTCTTAGCGAATATTTCGATATGTTATACGCAAAATGACAAACACAATATAACACAACCCCCCCCCCCCCCACTCTTTTTGATGGAGCGTATTAATAAAAGGGATACAAATTTCGAAAAGTACAAAGAAATAGTATTGATGTCTTACAACATGGCTTTAAATTTTAAAAATACAAAATGTATTGCATTGCTTAACTCACCATAGACTTATTTTTGATTTGTTTCTTATATTTTTTTTTTTTTTCATTTAATAAATATTATAAAAATTCATGTTTTTATTAATTTTTAAGGTATATTTTGAATTATTTTTTAGACGCATATCTTGAAAAAATAAAAGCTTATAAATCCGCCCTTAATAATAATTTTTCATAAAAAATATTTTAATCTTTAATTAAAAAAATATTGATTATCATTAAGAAAATTTCGGAGAGACTGAAGTACATAATATAAAGCACTATATAATTTACTATGGCTTATTAAAAAATCAAATAATAATCTTATTATGTACATCCGCATGTCTCTGAGAAATCAAGCTTCAACCTGAAATTATTTTCCTTTTCAGTAAAGAAGTTTTAAGTCAAGGACCACACCCGAATTCATGTAAATTTCTACAATGTGTTTTATAATATAAAATTATGGTTTTATAATATACAATAAACATTAAACATAAATTTCAGTTAAAGATAATTCTAAAAATTTAAGTGCAAAATTGTATTAATTTAAAAACAAAAAATTGTTTTAAAAAATTACAGATTTATAATCTGAAAATAATACAATTTGTTTAATAAGAAGTATTTAAAGCAAAGGAATGTTTGATTTTGATTTTTAATATTTTTTTTTTTTTTTTTTTTTTTTGGAGGAGAATTTTTATTTAAAATTAATTTATACAAGTTTGAAAACATCTTAAGAACTAAGATCTTAAAAATGAATTACATTTTGCATATAACTTATATCGGAGAAGCCTTTTAAAATCGTTTGAAGTAAACGGTGGTCCAACCATAATGCACGATGTTAATTGTGAGTCACATATTAACGTCAAGTTTTTTGCCCAACGTAATTTGAAATTTTATTCCTTCAGTGTTTAACAAATTCAACCATGGAGAGGTACACAATTGAGCAACGCGCTAAGATTGTTGAAGCCTTTAACGAAAATGGGCGTTCAAATCAAAATGCATTTCGCACACTTCGTGATTTTTTTGTCAGCATAATCGATCAAATTGTGCGCAAATTTTAGCAAACCGGGTCTGTAGGAAATGTGGAAACACCTGTGCATGCTCGCCCAGTTCGTTATGCGGAAAACATTGATGTTGTTCGCGATAGTGTGGCAAAAGAGCAGTCAACCTCGACTCGTCGTCGTGCCCAATACTTGAACATCATAACGGACTTCTTGTGACCAGAAATTGAGGATATGAACCTGGACGATATGTGGTTCCAACAGGATGGTGCCACTTGCCACACAGCCAACGAAACAAAAGCTCTTTTGCGCGTGAAATTTAATGGCCATAAACATCGTAGACAAAATGTATGTGTTTACAAAAAAAAAAAAAAAAAAAAAAAAAGAGCACAGCATTATTGTAGGATTGTCACTACAATAATGCGTATTTAAAATCTAAAAGCGGGAAAAATAATAAACAATTTTTTCGTTTTTAGTTTTTAGTTCTTTAATTAAACATTTTAATGCACTTGGGTATTAAGATTCGACATTTATATATCTAATCTATGAAAACAAAATTTGCATCAAAATTATAGGCATTAAAATGTAATTTTTACTTAAATTGTTAACAAAAGGTAACACACAAATGGCACCACCCTAATATGTGTACCAAACACACAACCATACTTATGTATAAATATTTGTATATGTGCTGCGTTTTTCAAGAGCATGATGCATCAACATACATCCATGATCATGTCAAGTCGTCATCATTGTCATTATAAACACCATCATCATCATCATTATCTGCATTCGCAAGTGATACAAATAATCTTAAAGATTTTATAAAGAAAAATTTTGAACTTTACAAGAATTTAAAAAAGGTGATGATGGAAATATTCTTCCTAATGACGTTTATTATATTCTTGCTACTTTTAGTATCTACATAGTGTGTGCATACATATTTAATAGTATGTAATAACTATATATAATTTATGGTATTATTTTATTATAATTTTATTTTAATACTTTTTTATAGTCACATTGGAATATTCCATGACATACTTGGCAGGCAAAGTACTTGTACTTGTTTAATAATTTTGTTTTTCTTTTTTTTTTATTAATTTTAAATTTGTTCTTGTCTTTTCTACACCTTCTTCTACTTCTTATACTTAATACCATTAATGAAAATTCATTTGTTTAATTTGTTGTTCTTATTTTTTTTTTTTCTTTTTTGTTTTTGGTCATATTAGCGTATGATCATTATTGTGTTAGTGTGGGAATGAATGAGATAATAATATTACTCATACGCCATGTACATATAACCTCGAAATATTTTTTGAAATTTGTGATCATTATGATTAAATAAATAATGTTCCTGGTGGTTTTGCAATTAGTAAAGCTTGCAAAGGATGGATGACCTTTTTGTCAGTATATATAAAGGATTTTCGGCAGGATATTATATAACATGTACATATAATATTTAATTTATATATAAGAAGCATCTTATACCCTATACCACCAAAGATGGATGGGTTATTATGTGTTTGTGCTGATGTTTACAAATCGACTCAGAATCAATGAGTTCATTTAACGATGTCCGTCCGTCTTGCTGGCTGGTCGGCTGACTGGCTGTTATGTTATGTGCAAATAATTTGATGAAATTTGGCGCATACATATGTTTATTTTGGCTTAACGACGAACTCTATTGAAATTGGTCATGATCGGTCCATTATTTCACCTCGCCCCCATACAAAGGTCCTCCCGGAATAGAGTCTTAACAATTATAGATGCCTTGCAAATAGGAATATTTAAATGAATTTTAGCACAAATAAGTTTTATATAAGCACAAATCTGCTTGACATATTTCATGTAAATAAATCCATAATTGACCATAGCTCACATATAAAACCCCTCCCGAAAATCACTTTAACGTGCATTAAACCGACACAAATGTTAAAATTATGTTAATATTTAACATAAATAACATTTATATAAGTAAAAACAAAATTATGTGGATCGGAATGGTATAGGGTATTATATGTTAGATCTTCCCCGACTATACTTTTCTCGTTTTAACATTCATTAGTCATCAGTTTTAGCTTCAAAAACATAATGATCCTCCATCCAATTTAAAGTGATTTAAATTCACTTTTTAACAAATATTCCCTAAAATCATAATATGTGTACAAAAATATTCAGTTTATTTTTTTTTTTATTTATTTATTTTTTTTTTTTTTTTTTTTGTTTATTTCAGTTAACGAGTTTGTTGTTCGTTTTTTTTTTTTTTTGGGGTTTTTATAAATTAGAATCACGTTCCTTAAGTAAACGAAATTTTACTGGTGACTTAACAAATGAAATATTAAACATTTTTTTTTTATATATATAAATTAAATTATCTTGAGTTTTTGGACAAACAATTTCAATTGATAAAGTTATTTTTTTGCAAGCTTGACAACAATAAAAATTAGAGTGAAATTATTTATTTCGAAAACAATTTTTTTTAAGACAAATATACTACGACTTTTAGTGAGCTAAATTGACCTAGATCAGGTTTTAATGGAACTGATTTTGACAACAAAAATATTTTGATTATTCAAACTGTTAAACAGGGAAGGAGACAAAATAATATTTCTCCCCCTTTTATTTAGACAACTTAATAACTTGAACAGAAAACTATAATGACATTAAATTAAAAATATTTTCTTATTATTCGAAATTATATATTTTAGGTCAGTAGTCAAAGTCAAACATCATGTTATTGATTATAAGCCAAAAAATATAATATTTTCCACAATATTTTATATGCCCCAAATCATTGCGTACATACTTTATTTGTATCATAATGCAAATTTAATAAAAAAAAAAAAAAAAACATTAAAAATATTTCGCCATAAAAACTTTATTTCAACGAAATTATTAGTTTTTTTTTTTTTTTATAAAATAATATAAAATTTGCATAAATAAATTCTGTGTTAACTATATTCCCCAGACAATATTAATAAATTTTTTTTTGTCAGACTTTCAAAAGAAATTACTTTTGTATTTTATATTCGCGGTTAATTAATATTGTCACCGAAAACATTTGCATTGGTAATTGGTTTTATATATTTATAATTCATTATTCTTCTTTTTTTTAAATTTTAATTCACAGTAGATATCTATTTGTTGAAATGATTTCTCTTTTTTCTTTCTGGCGAATTATAATGTAGAATTTGTTGGCAAACATACAAAAAGTTCTTGTTGCTTTTTTTATTTTTGGGTATTTAGGGAAAATGTTTCACAAAAGAGGAGAATCCCAGTGGTCTTTAACAAATGAAGGAAAAATTGTTAGAATTTTTAATATTTTGTTTCTAATTTTAATAATGATTTATAATGACAACTCAACTCAAATCCATTCAAAGTGATGGAATATCTAACATTTGTTTTTTCTCTTATTTACTAGTTCTTTGACCAGAGAATTAGTCAACAATATTTATGAACTGTTTTGTGTTGTTTTTTTTTTTTTTTTTTTTTTGTTTGTTTCAAAAGCAAAAACAAATTTAAACAAGCAAATTTGAAAGAAAAGTAAATGTACAAAAATACAATAAATAAAAACTAAAACAACAAATTTTAAATAAACAAAAAAACTTTATGAGTTTGACCAGATAATAATGCAATGTAGATAAATATGAAATATCTAAGTCTGTAAAATAGCAAAAAAATAAAAAATCAAAAGAAAATTACTCACCCAATGTTTACACCTGTAACAGATTACAACTGTAAGACTTTGAAAGAATTTCACAAATAACATATTTAAAAAAATCATAAAATAATATTAAAGGATGAATTCATTCTTATAGATAATAAGGTTGAATTAAACTTCTTCATAATTTTCATTGCTAGTGTAACCCTTATTTAATAGATATACTCTAACACGCCACGTAATTTAAAAAATATTTATAAAATAATTAAAGAAATAAAAATAAACCTTAAATAGTATTTCCCTTAATAACCGTGTAGCCATTTACCATTGATTGAGTTTCCTATTTTGGAAATAGAGCAAAAAATAAAAATAATAAAATAAAAAATTATGCCAATATTACTTTGATCTAAATAATTTTGTTTTTATTACAAAATAAAATTTTCTCATTTTTTATTTCCTCAAAATCATCTACATAAATATTAAAATACATCAACATCATTTGGTTTTGGTGCTGTGGGTTTGTGGCACACGAATTTCTTTTTGCCTGTAAATCAGAATTTTAAATTTATGTAGTACATGCACAAATACACACACACAAACATTCATAGACAGGTATAGATTTATTCAAATACATACACAAATCGCAGTACGTTGTATTTCTGAGTATTTTAAAATGTTTTTTTCTTTTTTTTTTAATATTTTGGACATGGGCCAAAAAATAAATATAATTTAATAATATTTACCAACACATAGATTTTAATTGTTGCTTTTTAATAAAAAAAAAAAAAAAAAAAAAACACACAACATCTTCCACAAATTAATAATTTATTTATTTAATTTATGTGACAATATTTTGTAATAAATAGTTTTAAATTATTTATTTCAATGATAATGACCAAAATACATAGTTGTTGTTTAGTGGATAAAACATAAAAATAAAAGTAAAAATAAAAATAAATGAAATAAAAAAAATATTTTGTATCTGGAATATATTATTATTAAGCCCCAAGAGCTTTAAAAATGCTATAAATCTAATGAATAGCCAAACATGCTACCATTTGAAATTAAAACTAATTAAAAAATATAAGTATGTAAATTTGTATACATATGTATGTATTTAAGACTGGCCAATTTTGGTTTTATTATTAGACACACTCTAGTTTTATGGTCAATAACAAATAATTTTGTATTTTTAAATCGATAGCACATAAACATATTTAAGTTTAAAAATTGTCATATAAAGTTAAAAATGTAATGACCAGAAAAGTCAAAAATCCATAATGGTATTTTTAAAGATATTTTTTTTAAGAAGAAAAAGTTTTAGGTTCATCATCTTTAGATTCATTTAAAATCATGAATCTTCAAGTTTCAAGTTTTATTTCGAAATGGGAGAAATTAATATATTCTTCTTTTAAGAGAAAATAATAATAACATTTAAGGCAAAACGATTATTTGTAGGAAATGTAATATCCCAGGAAAATCTTATCAGTTCTACTATTATTTCCAGATACACGAAAATAGCCTGTACTCGTTCTACTTTAGCGTTACGTCCAATAATTTTTATTTGAAATTATCACCTTCAAAACTAGTTCTATAGAAGTGTTCTATAGAAACGTTAGGGAACGGTTTCAGTACCAATTTTTTTTTTCTAATGAGCCACTTTTTAGATATATATTTTTGTTAAAATCTTTTTGTTTTTTTTTTTTTCGATTTTTTTATTTTTAAGTTTTTTTAAGCAGTTCAAGGAAGTTATTTGGGAACCAGTAATTTATTCAGATAAGTAATGTTGAAGTCATACAGAATTAGTTCTTAAAAACGTTCCTTAAAACCAATTTAGAATCATAATAAGAATCTACTCAATGAGTTCCAGAATTGATTGAGAAACCACTACCCAGCAAAAACTTAGCTTCTTTTTTTAAAAGCAACAGCTTCCTGTTTGCATTACAATGTAGCCTTATTCGCCACTCGCAGCATTACCAAATAGTACTTCAATAACTAGTATTTAGTAAATATGAAAGTAGTTTGATTTTTACGTGGCTCAGTTGTCTGGAGCGCCTAACTAAAAAATTCAAAAGAGTTCAACTTCCACTTAAGGCAAATGTTTTTATAAATTGTGTTTATTTATTTCCCTATATGAAAATCACTTTTTAGAACATAAAAATATAAGTCGATTGTGGTATAGCGAGAAAGACGGCATACTAACAAATACAACCAGTATGTTGATGAGTGGGTTCAAATCTCAACCGAGCCAAATGTTATTTCTTGTGCGTAAAAAAAATCAGCATCCAAAACAACTCTTTTGGAACCCAAATAAAAACTTATGAAATTTTGGACATCGTGAACAAAATTCATCAGTTATAGCACTAAAAGTGGAAGCTGTTTTTCATAATGATTTCGCTTACAAATCACGTTATTTAGTAGGCAAAGTTTTTGCTAGGTAGTTCTAAGGATGTTATTATCAGAGGTTCTGATTACATCAGTTCTAGAACTAATGATTATGGAACGTGTTCTAAAATTTTTCCTGGTATGCACGAAAAAAATAACTTTGATTTTGTGTATTCAAGTTTTAAATTCAAGTTTTTTTTTTTTATACGCTTTTAATAAAATACTAAATACTTTATGGAAGACCTTTATTGTGTTTTCGATTACTTTTTTATTACTTTTATTTTTAGGAAGCTTGAAGTATTCTTTAGATATTTTTACTATGGCCCAATACCTTTCAAATGGGCTGAATACAGTGGGTGTCATAAATAAGTAAACAATGTAGTATCTTGAACTCAAGTTGTAGATCGAATATATCAAAAGTAACATATAAATATATAATATATTGTTAGCAAAATAAACAGCAAAAGATTCAATTCAACACATTACTACTTAGGGAATATGGTTCTTTTTTAAGAATTGAAAAAAATCAATGCTAATATTGATTTTGATACATTAGTGCCAAACGTGTTGGCATAGTGATTACATATATTCTGCATATCCCTGGACAAAATTAAGAGGTTATAGTAATAATTAAGTCCATCAGATTGGTCAACTATGTGGACTCTATTTTTTTTTTTTTTTTACTAAATTTCATGCTATTTTTATTGGTGACACAGCTGGACTTTGAGTAGGTCACTCTGAAATGTTAATTACTTCCTCAGCTATATATTTTGAATCTAATACGCCCTAACTTATAGGTGAATTTTCCTACTATAGTATAAAATCCACAAAAATTAAACAATAACTTTTTGTAACTATTACAACTTTGAGCAGATTAAAGTAAATCTGGAAATTTATTTTACGTTTGTGTACCACTTTTTTTTATAAATAGAAATGTATTTAAAAACCATTAAGCCCTTTCCGCCGGACTTAAGTATTGGTTTTCTATATTTAAAGCTTAAAGTCTTAATTATTTTAGAGCTTCATGCGAATCATAGGTTATTCAATCAAGAGACTTATTTTCTAAATTTTTTATATTGTTGGACATAATCTATGCAGATATGCAAATTTTGGAGATTTATTATACTTATGTATAAAATTTTCCGTACAGCTAGACCATAGTTTTCGAACTTCCGAAATAAGTTTTGATAAAAATTTTGGAGCAGAAAGCATAGGATTTTAAAGCTAAATTGTTATATATTCTTTTTTTAATGATTCTTAGGTGTTTACGAGAGTAATTGCGGTCAACGCGTTCATTGTGTTTGATGCATTTAACAACCTTGAGAATAAAGTGGCCGTTTTATTAAATATTTCTTTTCAATTTTCTCTAGAAAGAAACTTAAAATGGTAATATTTGAAAAATTGACTTCAAAAACATGTAAATTTTTAAAAATAGACCTTTACATTTGCCGATTTTTAAAGCACAAGTTACATAATTATTAAAAAAAAAAAAACTTTTTGAATCCACTGTGTAGCGCTTAGAGCCCAAACACAAGCTACCTGGTTTTTTTTTTTTTTTTTTTTTTTTTTTATATGAAGATTTGTCAACTAACTACAACATAGCGGAATCCGCTGAAAATTAAAATCTATTTTATTTTACAACCGTTTGTCAAAAACTCTCACTCTCCCTTTCTGTTGGTGTTGCCGTTGTTGCAAAATTAATCACATAGGTATACATTAAATTTATATAAAAAAGAAAGAGATTTTTGTTTATATTTTTTATGTATGGAGTTTAAGAGAGGAAGAAAAACACTTTTTATACATGTAGTTTTGTTGTTGCCATATACAACAAATATAAAGAAACAAAAACAAAATGTATGTGATAACCGCTTCCCAACGCCGTCTTCAATTAATTTGCATTTCCTTACGTAGAGCTGAAAACAACATCCGCCACTGCTTGCGGATGAAAAACTTTCCTTTTAAATGTAAAGGGATTTTCTCTTCAAATTCTTATATTTTTTTCTGCATAAATCCAGTCTAAAATCTCCTTTTTCTCTGGCTACGTGGTTTCTTTTCCGTGACCAAGAACTCTTTATATTTTTTTATGGTCCAGAAATCAGTATTTTGTGAGACACCAGCATTCCTAACAATTTTTTATATGTGTGGTCATCATGGCTTTTCGAGATAAATTTGAATAATATGTTTTTGTCTCTTTTGTTCAATTATCATTAAAAAAAAAAAAAACTTTGTATTCTATTACAACAAAATTTAGCACAAAGTTGCTAAGGATAATAACATATATAAGCAAGTTAACTCTGTACTATTTTTTTTTTTTTTTGACGCCGTGCTTTGATGAATAAAATTTTTATAAAAAGTTTTCCTGCTGAAATATTTTTATCATAATGCACCTGGACCTCTACTGTACCGTAACTAATGAGAAAAAAATTTTAAACTTTTTATATATACATATATTTTTTTTTTTTTTTTTGGGTAAAATGTACTACACTGTTAGAGCACTGAAGATACATACTTCGCATCGTTCGAGCAGAATCCAAAAAAAAAAAACTGTTTCTAAGGAAGCTCTTATGGTTACTAAGGTAAAAAGCAAACAAGATTTTAAACAGATTTTAAAATAATATTTTTCGCACTTGTTTTTGAAAGAAGAATGTAATTTAATACATTAATTAAAATAAAGATTTCCATTTACTTAAGAATAAAATGTTTATTATTTTTCCTATAGTAATTATAATTTCATCACGGATATAACTATTATAAGCTATTCACGATTAGAATGTTACTTTGGCCATAAAGTGTGTCATGACAACTGGTTGGATCTCCAGGTGGTTTCTTATGTGGTAGGGTATAAATTTTATCCAAATACTTAAACAACTGTGATAAAAAGAGAGCAATAATAGTAATTAAATTTGTTTATATTCATATAAAAAATATAAAATAAATAGCTTTCATATATGTATGAATATGTAGTAAGTATAAATATTATGAACATATAAATACAGTAGAATCTCTTTTTAACCAGCAATCTTTATCCATTTTTAAATATTTAAAAGACAAATATTGGAAAATAGAAAACAAGTAAATGAATTTAAAACTTTTCTAGTTTTTAATTTTTTTTATTCGTATTCTATATTGTTTTTATTATAGAGATTAATTCAATTTTCTTTTCTTAATCAGCAAAATAGACAAATAAGCTCAAAAATTATTTTAAAATTCATTTTAGAACTGTAGTAAATATTTTAATAAAATTGCATCAGCTAAATGTATTGAACTTTGTACAATATTTAAACTAAAATAAAAATTACCTCTTGCTAATTGCTCATTATAGCCAGTCTCAACTGTATATTTTGTAGCTGTCAAATTATAATCCTATATAAACGTATATTGTTATCTTTTTTTTTTTTTTTAAATACAAACAAAAAATTTTAAAAAAGGCAACAACAATTGCAAATTATGAGTTGTATTATTACTAAATAATATGTATTTCACTGGCTGTACTCGCATGCAATAAAAGTAATTTGCTTATAAATTATTAATTTATGAATAAAATTTTCCTTTCGATTTTTTTTTTTTTTTTTTGTAGTTAATTAATTAATCAACCAACCTGTGGTTTTAAATGCAAATAAATATTCTAATAAATGTTTAACAAAATGTTTGTTGGTTTAAAAATGTAAATGGTATTGGGTTTTTATTTTTTAATTGAAATATTAAATACAATGGGATGTTGTTTTTAATAAAGAAGTGGAAATATTCTGAGCCTATCTATACTCCCTACAATATTATGCATAAATTTCATATAATAAAAAATGCATAAAAAAATAAGCACATTTTTTGTGCAGCGGTGAAATATTGACTTTGTAAACAAAAGTAGGATGAATGTGAGCTGTTTTAAAAAAAACTTAGCTTTTTTCTATACGTCCCTTTAATAAGGCGGTCACACTAGTAAAAATATATATTTTTCTATATAATTAATAGAAAAACACATTTTCTGTAATCCCTTTTACTTTCGCAGTATACATATATACGATGTTAATAACAATAAATAAATAAATATACCATTAGAAAAGTACTTTGTTGCTTTCATAAGGTTCCTTCTAATTTTTACAAAATGGCATTTTTTTTTTTTTATTTATTATTTTATTAGCGATATCAAGATGAGATCATTGATTTAGTCTTATATTTCGGATATACACTGAAAAAAGTATTTTCAATGAATGAAGTACATTAAATGAAATTCATTAATTTTTTCCAAGAATTTATTAATTCTATGTACGAATTTATTGTTTCAATGAAAACATTCATTAAAATTCAATGAAAAAATTAACGCTATTATAAACATTACATTGAAACCATTCATTAATTTATTTCTTAATACAATAACTAAATCAGTTATTTGATTTAATGTATTAATTCATTGAATTAATTTATTCAATGTACTATTACATTGATTTAATTAAGAAGAATCATTACACAATGAACAAAAGCATTAAACCAATGAAATATTTCATTAAATTATATCAAAATAAATGCTTTCTAACGGGAAATAAAGTAAAACAAAAACAAATATAACTCAGTTTTCTTTTATCTCTTAACAAGAAATGACGCGTTTTAAACAAAAGAAAAAAATAAAAAAAATCTGTGTTGTGTTAAAAACGAAAATAATTAAAAAGTAAATTAGTTATAAATCGAATTAATAAAATGCATAAATATAATTCATTCGCAAAGGAGAAGTCGAGCAGCATTATTGAATATACCAAATTAAATGAATTACCCAAAAGCAGGAATTTGAGACTTGCCTTCCTAAAACGTAATTTTAATAATGTTTATGATTTTAAACAGTTTTTAAATGTTACATTTCATTTATATTTATGTAGATAAAACCACTAAGATGCAGAAGAATGTGTTATTAGCCTCAAATACCAGGGTTTCAAAAAATATTGTGATTTCAAAACCAAAAGGATTCTACTCGTAAGTATACATAAATATATGAAATAGAAATATTTTACAGACTGATTAAGATTTGAATGCTACATCTGATGATCGTCAAAATAAGGGAATTTCTATAGATAAAAAAGATTTAAAGGTAACTATTTCAAATATTTTAAGCAATTGAACGAATTTAAAAAATTTTATTTATAAACTTTTTTTGTTCAGGATAATGCTGTTGTTATATTAATGTGGCATCTAAATGGATATTCCATACCAACATTGAGCAATATAGAAGACAACAGGAATTACTATATTATTATAAATGACAAAGCAAACACGATCACATCTGTAACATGCATTTTGTTTACTTACATTTTTTAGTGAAATGTAATAATTTTATATTTATATTTTATTTTTTCTTATATTAACTCAATATAATATAATTTAATTATTTAATTTAAAATAAAATAAAAACCAAAAATACAGAACAAGCCTATTATTATAATACATTTTTAATGTATAGGTTCATTGGGACAAAATATGAGTTCATTGAAATCAATGTACAGTTCACTGGAATTATTTATTTTATTTAATGAATGTGTTCATTAATTCAATGTAAGAATAAATTTAATCAAAAACAAAAAAAAAAAAAAGCGGCAAAACGGAAATAGAAGCCAAAACGTTAAAGAAAAAAGTCGTCAAAACGAAAAAAAAAAAAAAACATTAAAACGAAAAAAAAAAAAATCGCCAAAACTAAAAAACGGAAACCAACCGCCAAAAAAGAGAAAAAAAAAAACGATTAAATGAAAAATAGTCGAAATTGAAGAAACAAACATGAAAAATCGACTCAAAAGTTTTTTTTTTTTTTCTTGTATACACAAATATTGTGTATAAAAAAAGTTTAATTTACACTAAACTTTTTTATTTCAATGCAATAGAAGTAGCGATAGTGTTGCCAGTTTAGCACTTTCAGTGCTAGATTTAAAATTTGAAAATTTTAAAATGCATTGAAAATTTAAAAATATGCTCAATACTTTTTAGCATTTTTTTCTCAGTATTTTTTAATTCAATTCTTTTTGATTATTTGAAAAATTTATTCATACATTTTACGGTATTAGTTGTTAATTTTAAAACATACCCAGCAAAAACTTTGGTTGCCATGTAATGAGTTAAGAAGCTAGTATAATGCCTCTCCACTACTTACACATTAGCTGAATAACTTATTATTTTAACACGGTGATTACTGAAGTCATGATTAGTAATAACAATAGGAACTAGTTATATTTAAGGTTATAATTGGGTAATTTAATGTCAGGATATAAAATATTTTTTTGTTGTTGTAAAATTATTTTTTAAATTTTAATTTAAAAAACTTAACAATAACCAAAAATGTAACTAAAATAAATGTAATAAAAATAAACTATTTTAGATTTAGATAGACTTCTATGCAGACATTATGTTGTCATTACAAAGTAACTACATGCGTAACTACATGCCATTACCAAATTTTTGCTGGGTATCCCAATAAAAAAGAAAATTCTGAAGAAAAATAATTATAAGTTGTAATCTGAACTACATTTTACAAGAGACAAGGGCAACGAAAATGTGCTTTTTTCATTGCTGATGTAGAATAATTGAGCATAATTTTTTGGACGTTTTAGCACTTTATAAATTGCATATTCTGACAACACTGGGTAGCGGATCAGCCCAGGTAAAACCTAATATATAGATTATTCTATATCAAACTAGACAGAAAATGTCATTTTCGGATTTTAATTATTCGATTTAAATGAAATTTACTACAGACATTGGATATTGGAAGTGTTTCCTATATCATAAGAGTAATTCAATTTAAAACCGACACAAAAAATTACAAATTTGGTCCTTTCTCTGCGAATTCAATGATATTTGGTACAATCATTATACTTTACAAATTACAAATATCTTTAGAAGTATTTATGTATCAAAATTACCTTTAATATAACGTATAACATGATTTTTTTCTCAACATGAAAATGTTCTATCTCGCGATTTATAGTGAGCGGGAAATATCTCAAAAAATGGTATTTTTAAAATTTTCAAACAAATATATGTTAATGGTGAAAATGTTTTCTATAACAGTGGTATTCAGGGGGCATTCAGGGACTCGAAATATTTTATGGATTATTACAAAAAATGTCATAATAAATACGAAATATTTATTTAAATTTGTATTGTTTTGTTTATAATAAAACAGAAAAATCGCCGACTACTTCAAAAAATAATTAGAATTTAATAAAATTTAGCAAGAATGTTGACATTGATGCTGATAACGCAAATACAGAGTTTTAGCTTGATTTCCGCTATGTTTCGCGATTTATTGTATTTTAAATATAAGACAAATTGTCCTATACGAATAAATACAAATACCTTCCAACATATTTAACTTACAACGTTCATTGAGGCGTATAGTGATTTTGAATGGTCTATAATTCGGGCATTAAATCTCAAAAAATGGTGAAGCCATTCTATATGTTCTCTGTAAGTATCGTGCTGGGACTCTCAATGCCTTCTGGCATCATTTTCCTCAGAATTTTTGATATAATAAAATAAAGGTCGTATCTTTGTTTTTAATATGAAAAGAGATTTAATATGAAACTGGAGATATACGAGTACCATGTATAGCTTAGAAGTAATAAGCAATTTAACAAGCACACATTTTTTAAACGTCGTAATTTTGGACCAAAAGGGTCGTGAGTCTTAAAGTTTATGATTTGAGAAATACTTTCAATAGTCAATGTTTCCGTAATTTAAAGACCTTAAAATTATATATATTTCTAAACCTTTTTGTATTTTAATATAATGTTCTAAACATGTCCATTTAAAATAATTTGGTATAGTTCTTTTGTTTTAATAAACCTTCTTTAAATTTTTTAGCATTAAAATATTTTGATTTCAAAAGTTAATCTAAAAATTGTTAAACCTTTAATCACTTATTCCCAACTCTGATTAAATTCATTTAATTAAATACACATTATTTTATAAATAAGACAACAAACTTAGAACAACTCACTTTATTTTAACTTAAATATAATTATTTTTATTAACTTTTATTAGAGGGGTATGAAAGCGCTATGACTCGCTGTTATTTTTAACAAAATACAAAAAAACCAACGACCATAAAAAATGATTTTATAAAAAAAAGTTAAATAAAACAAGTACAAGTACATTGTATGAATAACTGAATGAATGTTTTTATAAAATAAAATATTAAAATACTTTTTTTCATATTAATTTAAACAACCATTTGCATTAAAAAACACACTGTTTAAAACGTGATTTACGATAATGATTGTTAGCCAAGAAGATGATGATGATGATGCTGATGATGATAATGGGCGGAGTAATATAACAATAGATAAAATAGAATCTTATGTGCACTACTAAAGATTTTTTTATAGAACAATTTCGAAAAGTTTTAGAGTTTTATTTGAGTCAAGTGTTATTAGCACTATTCGGTGTAAGTGTTATCTAATATCGTGATGGTAGAAGATATATTTAACCTATAATTTTATAGAAAAATACAAGATGTAGGTAAACAATCTGAAAGATAAAGTTCATTTCTTAACCATTTTTTTTTCGCATGTTGTGAAATACAAAGATTATCAGCCAACAACCAAAAAATACTGGATACATTGAGATATTTTCATTTATTAAATCAGTATCTATTACTTTTCTGGTTTTCTGTCGTGGTTCAAACACAACAATTTTTCTTGCCGAAATTCTGAGTTTATGGGAGAGAAAGGAGAAGGGAATACTACATTTTTACATTCTCTTTAGATCTCTCGTCTACGAAGTCAGAATTTGCGACAAGAAAAATGGCTGTGTGTGAACCTCGACTTATGGTGGTTTTCACTAACTTTTTTATTATTTTCTTCTTTTGAGAATTTATTCAAACGTTGAGAAGAATTTTTGGAAATTCTAGTAATGACTTAATAAAATTTCCTTAAAGGGTTATTTTGTTTTGAATTTTATATTAGTTTTTAAATATGTGGTTTAGTTCTAATTCCAAAATGTTATTATTTTTTTTAATTCTATATAATTTAGCACCGTTATTTTGATTACAATGTAGTCAAAGGTGACATTCTGCAAATGAAGGAAACATTTTTTAGATTTTTTCAATATCATCATGCAAATCGAATTAAATGTAGAGAAAGAGATGAAGGAAGTAAGAAGATTTATTTGATAATTTCTACAACTTTTTCTTATTTCGTGTCTAAATAAATACATGAGCATTATTATGCAATTATCACAATAATGTTACTTTTGTGACTTTAATTATATGTTGATGTTTTTGTTTCAGCTAGGTGTGTTGTTGTTGTTGTTGCTGTAATTTAATATTTTGCTTATTGTCTTTTGTTGTCAAGCTTTTAAAATAATAGTTTAGTTGTTTTCTTTCTCATTACACGAGTACCTACTAGTAAATATTTTCATTAAATTTTTATTGTTTTTTTTTTTTTTTTAAATTTAAAATCAAATAAATAACAACAATACGCAATATGGAATTTTTTTCTTAATAAAATCTAAAAAAACCTTCATCATAAAAATATTAAAAGATCAATAAAAAAATTCTGACTTTTATGAAAATTATTAATAATAATTTCCTTTTACAGAAAAATATCTACTTATAGCCCAGCAATAGTTTTTTATGGATTTGTGTTTATGTACAATGAAATATAATATTTTCCTAATAACATATCTCAAACAACTATCATTTATTCTAGGAATAAACTAGTTAATTAAATTTAATTTGTTTGTTTGTTTATTTCATTTATTTTGTTAAAGTACTCGTAGTAATTATTTTTATAAAAATAAAATTCAAATGTTTTTAATTTTGTTTACGACAATTTAAAAACAATAATCAAAAATATTTTGCTGGGTTATTATCTACTTAATATTGTTTTTCTTGTTTAATGGAGCCGGCTCATAATATTTTTTGTCTGTTGGAGAAGAGATGACAGCCAGGCAACAAAAATTGGAAGGAGTATTTTTAAGGTTGCTTTTACTTACTCCTCTACAAAATGAAATTGGTCGTTAAAAATTATAAAATTTACGATTTCATTTTGTTTAATATTCTTTCTGATGCCTAAACGCTACAAACAAAACGAGATGAATAAATAAAATAAAATTAAAAAAAAAAAAAATGTTACAAGGTGATTGATATTTGTCATCGTTGTTGTTGCAGCTACTGTTCTGGTGTGCTGAAGAAGTTTGTTAAACCCGGAATATGAGTGTTAAATCATGAGGAAAATTATTTAAAAGCCAATTAAATGTAAAGTAAAATTATAATGTAAAGTATATTTAAAAAGTAGTAAATATTTTATTATCTATAGGGTGTAACAAATGTGGCAAAAAAAATTAAGGTTTACAAAGAAAGATTTAAGGCTCCATTACTCTAGCGTAAATGTAAGTGTGACGAATCAGTTTTGCTTATGAGAGTTATGAGTGTATGTAAGTACTTACAAATATAAATCTTACGTAGTAACCAAATCAAATTAGGTCGCTCTATGTTTTTACGTGACAGCTGTAAGAGCAGTGTTTACAACTTTTTGTTTCAATTCAGTTAGACAATTTGTTTTGCAGTTTTCTTCACAAAAATATTAAAATAATTTAAATAAAGCGTAAAGTAGTTGAAGCAATAACATAAAATAATTCTTTTTATATAAAAGAGCAATATTTGTTTTGTATACATATCGCTAAGATAAAAATCAATAAATCTGTCGATTTTTAGACCTGATGAGATTTACTGGAAATATTTTTAATTGGCAGCACTGATGTTGATGTATACAAAACAAAAACAAAACACTTGTTAAATTCACGTTTTTTAAAACATCCACTTACGTTGCGTTTACATTTACGGCAGAGTAATGGAGCCTTTGATCGAATCTGGTTTCCATGAGATCTTTGATAATTAGAATTCTTTTTGTGTAAAAGTATATTGAATATAATAGAGTAATTCACATCCTGCGGAAGTGTAAATAAACGTAATTTTACAAGAGTTGACATGAATACAAAATGCAATAAAATGCAACTTTTAAAGTTTTGTTACCACAATTGAAGAACCCTTTATAATTTTTAGCATTACTTTTAAGTAAATATTTTAGTATTTAAATTTCTTATGT
Source organism: Protophormia terraenovae (assembly GCA_951394005.1). Classification (NCBI taxonomy): domain Eukaryota; kingdom Metazoa; phylum Arthropoda; class Insecta; order Diptera; family Calliphoridae; genus Protophormia; species Protophormia terraenovae. The sequence goes on from OX596073.1 coordinate 3,006,507, forward strand.
ATAAATTAAATTAGTAAAACAGCTTCTGCCGCTTAAGTAGATGAGTTTAATTTTTAACAAATAAAAAAAATTATAATTTTTACTTTTGTATAAAAAAAGGCTTTTTTGGTTGAAACCCGTTTTTTCTTTCTCTTCATTCACTAAAAGATTTTCTTGAAAAAATTTATGATTGAAAAAAAAAATTGCAAAACTTTTCAATTTCAATTTCTGCTAGGGAACTAAAGATGAATTTTTATATTTTAATTTCTTTTCTGTACGAAAAATGTATGAAAAATGCCTATTTTTATTCAAAAATATAGTAGGATAAAGAGGGAGCATTTGCCAAAGGGACACAAATGACTTAACCTATTATTTTAAAACGAAGTAAAAATGTGTGTGACACTAAATGATTTTCATAATCGATGATCTTTCATCTATATAATTTTAATATTTTCAATTTACATTACTTCGGAGATAGACGTGATTGTCTTTTTCAATACTCTCCTAAATATTTCGCTGTTGGTATTTTCTGTGATAACTTTCATAGTTTTGGGAATTGATCAAAAGTTTTTTTTTTCCATGTTATAAACTTGACAGTAATGAACTAGAATTGATAATAGGTTTTTTAATAAATTCCCTAAAAGTGTGAACAAAATTATCAGTTCTGCCCAAGAAGGTCCTGGAGAGCATTCTTCAAACTGCTCGTAGGCCGATCTAACTTATCCCCAAGGAACGCTACGTGGCGCTTACTAGCTGTAGATCTTTCACTGTACATATAGACTCTCTAGTGTTAACAGGATTCAAACAAAAATCATTTAGTGATTGTTTCAAAAAATTCATCATATAAATTTGTATTTTTTTTAATTGCTGCATTAAAATAAAGTAAAAAAAACATCATATATAGGAAAGCGATTCTGTCCCCATCACTTGGCTGAGATAGTTTCGCCTTTAGAAATTCATAAAAAAATAACGTAACAGGAAGATAATCAGTATAAAAAGGGTCAACAGGTTTTTACTGCTAAAGAAAGTTTACTGATATCGTTTATGGTTTTGAAAATACAGCATTTTAAAGAAAAAAGTGCCGAATGCTCCCCTTTCTACCCTACTAATCACAGTTTTTTCTCAGTTTTTTTTTTTTAATTAAAAATTTTTTTACATATTTTAAGACAAGGCTTTTTAAGTAACTAATAAGAAATTTTAAACTTATTTAATTTTTATTGACTACGAGTGCCAATAAAGTACCAATTTTTAAAATCTTTAACGTTCGAAAGTTAAAAAAACTACCATAGTATTTCTATTATTATTTTTTAGTATAAAATAATGCGACTAATATAATTGAGAATTTTCATTTTTTTTAATTTCAGGTTTCTAACATTAGAATAACGAAAAATAAATATTAGAATTACGAATAAGTATATTAGAATAAAGAAAAAGTACCACAAAATCCCTTTTAAGGATTCTGATTCACTTTGGACCTTACATCTTCAATTTTATGTTTCTAAGGATGAATATTACAGAAATTCAAGAAAGTACTATTAGAAGAATGAAAAAAGATACCACAAAGTCCCTTTTAAATTTCCCGCTCTTACCCTCTTTATGGTACTTTTTTTCACCCATGGAAGTATATTCCAATGAATTTCTAAATTGTAGTGGTATCCCATATTAAAATACTTATATGAATAATTCAATAAATGTTTTATGAAAAAAGTACAAAAAATAGGTACGATTTTTACCCCTTAAATGTTCGAATTTCTAAAAAGTACCAAATTTGTATTTGTCATTTTTTGATAAATTATAAATACGATGTTAATTTTATCTGTATGTTTATTAGTTTCAAAGATACATATGGTGCCAAAAAAGTACCAAAATACAGTTTTTACCCGTTTTCTCCCTAAAAAGACCAACTTTCAAAAAAGTACCAGACACCTGTCCGATTATTTTTTAAATGAATAACGATAACTATTCAACTTTTTTTGTATCTTTATTAGTTTGGGAGATATAAGGTTACCGATTTTACCCTTTTTTACCCCCTTAACATTCTAATTTCCAAAAACCCCGTCTTAGTGAATCTATTTGGAGGAACACCTACCTACGTTCCAAATTTCGATGGAGGGATGATGAATCAGTCAGTCAGTCACGTTACTCTTTTATATATAGATTAAAAAAAATGTCACGCGAGTTTTTTTTTATTTTATTGATGATATTTAACCGATTTGACACTAAACTGCTTCCCGTCCGTCCAAAAATGAATAAATGGTGCACAACTTAGGTCATTCTCTGCAACTCTTCATACATTTCAATTCGATCTGTCCAGTCGTTTAGGAGATACAAGTTTATTACCAAAAAGGTTGCGTTTGGACCCACATAATACACATTTTTTTCCAGAACAGGTTCAATTATATCACCTTTTAACTCTATTTCTCGAAATAAACACCCAGTAAAAGAGGAATTGAAAAAGAGCTAAAAAAGTCATGAATTCAATATTGTGTTGTCATTGGAAGGAAGTACTTAGTGTTGAAAAAGAGCTGCAGAACTTCTTTTTTTAACACATGTTTGTCATTCGTAGGATGTTCTTCTTTTATATTGCTTGTTCATTACTTTTGAAGTACTTCTCTTAAAACTATGTTTATACAATTTTTTAACAAAAATTCTGTTTTAGCCTTATTAAAAATTTGTAAAATTTTAATTTTCTCAGAAATTATTAACCTTTTTTCCCGGTAAAAATTCATTTATTGTCATTCATTTATTTGGTATTAATTATTAAAAACCTCCAAAAAAGTTTAAAATATGTGCATTGTTCTACTTTTGAACTGGTGAAAATGTTCTTTTTTGGAAGTTCTTGATCGTTTTCTTTTTTTCTGTGCAGTTATATAGAAAATTTATAAGTTTTTAGCAAATTTAACAAAATACTAAAACAATCATAATTTAATATTAATTATGATTTAGTTTTACCTACAAACATCATTTTTAAATTAGTTCAATAGTTTCAAAGATTAAAAAATAAATGTTGAAAAACAATTCTTACAAGATTTAAAAATCGTTCTTTTTCAATCAATTTTAAAAAGTCGAATACGATCGAAGATGCTTGTTTTGTCTTTTTAAAACAAAGCTGGAAGATATATCCTTCAATGACGGTTTATCTCAAAAACTAAAGTCAATTACCAAAAAAAAAAAAAAATATGGCATACAACTTTATGATCGTGTGTATCAAAATTTTCTGAGAACTCTTGTGACTGATACTGACACTATTGCTGTGTTATTTCATCTTGAAAAAAATTTATTAATTATTTTCCTGATTAAAAATTATAAATTTTTTCAATCATCTTAAATATCATTGAATTGAATTTTCATATGAAATCAATTTTCATTTGATTTGGATTGAATTTTCATTTAAATTTCTGCCGCCATACACATACATGAAAATCGTAAAAGCATTTTTTTTTTTTAATCTAATGCAAAAACTGTCTGTCCTTCAGCGTTTAGTGAACTTAATATGTTTATTTAAAATTCAAATAAAACTATGCTGTCATGAATTTGTCAAAAACAATTAGGAAATTTTTTAAAATCAAGCATGATTGTATTAAGACAAATTATAAATACAAAACATTATGATTTATGATTTTTTAGAAGATAATCTAAATTAAAAATAACAAAATTTAAATTAAGGTTAATGATCGATTAAACATGTGTAGGTGAATTAAACAATTTCCCAAAAAAACAATTCTATATATTTTTTTTGTTGGTGAAATGATTAAATCATAAAACAAGGTCTTTTCTAAACAGTTAAACATATTTATTTACGAAAATTTTGGGAAATTTTATTATAAATTATTAATATGTGCAAAATCATGTTCTTTAATACAAATAACAAGATAAATTGAATTAATTAAGATATCTAATGAAAGAAATTAAATTTATATTTCAAAAAAATAGATTATCTGTCCTCTCATATTTGTAGTTTTTTGTTACTTTAAAGTGAAAATGTCAAACACCTTTTGAAAAGCACACATGTCTAGGTCATATTTCCATCAATATAAGTAATTTAATGTCTGAAGTGGAAAAAATTATCTTTTGTGTCAATAGCGATATATTTAGCTTTTAAACAATAAGAACAAGGGAAATATATACATATTTTAAGAATCATTTTTTTATTTAAGACATTTTTTGCAAAAAAAAAAAAAAACTAAAACTAATGAAAAAAAAAAATGATTTTTAGTGGGGGCGTTGAGCTATTACAAATAAAGTATTAAAAAAAAAATACAAAATAATTAAAACATTTTCAAAAATAAATTTTCAAAATGACAATTTTGACAAGAGGAACTAAGTACCTATTTACATCAAACAACTTTATACAATCATTTTTATTGTCATCACCCACCATCGTCATTTATTTTTATATTTAAAAATTACATTTAAAAACATTTTATTCTTCATAAATTTTGACACTTATTTATCATTTTCACATTTTGCTAAATGAGAAATGTCAAGATTTCTTTGAAACATCTTTAAGTTGTAAAAACGTTACTAATAAAATCACGAATAATGCAAAATGTTTCCTTTTAATTTGTTAAGATCACGAATATGAAAAGAAATGAATGCAAAAATTATTATTTATTTAATATTCATACAAGTTTATATATTCGTATTTATGAATCCATAAATACAAAATTTTCCCATAGAAAAGATTTGTTTTTATTACTATTTTTATTACGATTTCTAATTTTTGAAAATCTTAGAAATTACATTTATGAAGTAGATAGATAAACAGACAGATAGACAACACTAAAACTAAGTATAAGTATATTTCCGTAAAACATTCATTGAACATTATTATAATGTTGTTAATTTGTATATTTTTTATTTAGTTTTTAAATTTTTGTATTCTTTTCATTTGCATTTGCAACGATACTACTAGTCTATTCTTAATTCTATTTATATTATTGTGTGTAGAAAATAAAATTTTTTTGTTAAATAAATAGTAAATAAACATTTTTTTTGTAGCATTTTTTTATTTAATTCCAAAGCGAAAAAAATGCTGACGTAAAAACGCAACTCTTTACGAAACAAATTCATTCATAGATTGGTTTTCACTTGTATAAAACAAAATGAAATATAATTAAAAAATTAAAAAGAAACGAGAGAAACAACACGCAAATTCATCAAAGAATAGTCATTATTAAAATTAAGTTGAATAATATAAATACAAAAACATATACATAATTCAGTGGTATACTTAAAAAATTGAGTATCTCATAAAAATTAAAAATTTCTGGAGGCCAAAAATGTGATTTATTTTAATCGATTATATGAACCGATTGGATGATTTAAGCTAAAATTTTATATTGAAAGATCGAATTTTCTTATTGTGAACCCGTGTTATTAATTTTAAATAGGAAAATTCTCAAAATCATGTTTGATATATCGATGTATTATACATAGCCTTAAGTCATCTTGTGACGGATATCGGAAAATCGTATCCTTAACGATCCAGAATATTTGCATTTGTGAATTCTAGACGAAATTGTAAGATGCACAAAAGGAATACTGTAATAAAACTGAGTTGTGAGGTTATACAAGATACACATAGAGAAAAACAATTAATAATAAAAACAGAATTAAAATACTGGATTGAATTAACCAAAGTTTTACTAGAACTGAACTAGAACTGAACTAGAACTGAACTAGAACTGAACTAGAACTGAACTAGAACTGAACTAGAACTGAACTAGAACTGAACTAGAACTGAACTAGAACTGAACTAGAACTGAACTAGAACTGAACTAGAACTGAACTAGAACTGAACTAGAACTGAACTAGAACTGAACTAGAACTGAATTAGAACTGAACTAGAACTGAACTAGAACTGAATTGGAACTGAATTAGAACTGAACACTGAAAATATCCATTAGACAAATTAGGATTTTTATTCTTAAATAAGTGTGTGTGACAATACTTATTCCATTTTTCCTCATTTACTGTAATATTTTGTCGTTGTTCCATTTTTCCTCATTTACTTTAATATTTTGTCGCTTTTTTAGAAAAAAATTTTAACATATTTGAAATTTCCTTTATTTTGGCAATAAATAAAATTCTCTCCCTTTTTCCCGTTGCCTTAAATTTTCATTTAAAATTCCTTCAAATAGGGAAAATTCCCACAATCTGAAAACACTGGTTTATAATAAAAATTGGAATAATAAATAAAACTACAAAATACTTATTTTATAATAGATTTCGATAAAACTTCCTCTGAGAATAACATTCCTGTATTTAACACTTTTTTTGTAAAGAATTCCATCTCTTTTTTTGTTCAAAGTTTTAAAAATAATCACTTTTCTAGTCTTACACCCACAAATGTAAAGCAATATACTATAATTAAAATTAACTAAAAGTTCTTGTTATTTCTAAATTTATTTCGCATTAAAAAATAATAGTTTTAGTTTATTATATTTTTTTTTTAACCAGACTCTTGAGTTAAATATTTGCTAAACCTTTTGGAAAAATATTTACTTTTCTCTGACACACATTTGTCATAAATAATTATGTTTTACCTCAAAATATTGTTATAGGTTTAAAGTGAAAAAATATTGTGTTGCCTTCATTTAACCTGTTTAACACAGTAATGTCTTCACTTAGTGTTTTTTTATTTTTTTCTGAAAATCAGTAAAACAGACATTTGTAAATCATAATCCCCTAGACTGGCATAAAAACATAGATAAAGTCAATCAACATACTACTCTACAGTATTTATATTTGAACGAAAAACAATTTGGATAGATTTTTATCTTAAATCAACACGTGAATGACGCCATAGCAATACTTAAATATAAAGTTTTATCAAAAAAAAAGTTTGAGTTTTTTGAAAAAAAAAAAGAAAAAAATCAATTAAATTTTTTTTATATTATTAGTTTAATGAAAGTTTGAATTTTTTCATTTCTAACCACCAACATTTTTGGCTGAGTGTATAAGAATGTAATTTAGCCCGAAATGAATTGTTTTGCTTAATTTCAGTTAAGTAGCTGTCATTTAAATTTAGAGAATATACACATATATACGTACTTCTATTAGCTTTAAGTAAAACATACTTATAGGAATATTATTAAATTTGTTATTAGTATATGCATACGAGTTTGTTGTTTAGTACTAAACGAAAAATAAAAATTGGTAAATATTTGCCTGCTTCTTTGAAATTAGATTGGTTTGTGTACAATTTCGCATACACCAAACAAAGAAAAATAAAGAGGAAATTTGTCATTGAGTTTTATTTTTATCTTCTAATTGTTTTTTAAAAATGTACATTAGAGTGTCCCGAGAATAGCGTTTTTCGAGATTTCGATGTAAGAACACCCCTCAAACGATGCGTAAAAATTAGCTGAATATGGGAAAAAAATATTTAAAAAAATTTTAAAATTGGTCTTCAGTTGCCTACCAGTGATTTTAAAATCATGGGTCCCATACATTTTGGTAAAAAAAAGTTTATATTTTTTAATCGAAATGGGTATTAAAAAATTCGTAATTTTATGCTGGTTATGGAAAAAATATTTTAAAAATTTTTCCAATGGGATTTTCGTTCGCTGGAAGACTTTTTAAGGTATTTTGATGAACAATTTTTTTTTTAAAAATCTGGAAAATTACATATTGTCAACAGTTCTTACTACAATGCTATTTTTTAAAATTTTAGCCTTAAAAGGAACAGAATTATAAAATTCCTATCTATTTTTTTTTTTTTAAGGAAAATATCGAAATTTTTTTTTTTTGCATGATGTACTAAAATGACGGTTTATGGACCAAAATTTTTGCGAACATTTTTTAAAATATTTTTTCTATAATTGGCTTAAAATTACGAATTTTTTGATACCCAGACTAAACTCAATACTATTTTTTGGACGAAATGTTCTAGTCCCGTGACATTCAATCGCTGGTAGGAAACTGATGATTAATTTAAAAAATTTGTTTAATATTTTTTCCATATTCAGCTAATTTTTACGCATCGTTTGAGGGGTGTTCCTACAAAATTTTTGTATTTTTAACCAAAATACAAACCCACATAAACATGTATGTGTATACGAAAATATTACAAAATAGTTCCCTAAGGCGTCTTATGTTCATGTTTTTTTTAAGGACCCAAAATTACTTTCATATGTAACATTTTTAATTTTTAGTCTTTAAAGGCTGACTTTGATGTTACAGTAACATTGTGTAATTTTGAAAAAAATTCCATAATATGAACAAAATATAAGTAATGTTTGTTTTGTTATTTAATTGTTGAAACAATTTAAGTCTGCGAAATAATTTCATTTCCCTAACGAAAAAACTCTCACAATTGTTTTCGTGCACTCTCTTCACTTGAATAACAAATTATAATTTTGTATGTAGTAAGATCATTTTATTTTCTTCAATTCAAAAAAAAAAAAAAAACGAGAGAAAAAGGTACAGTCGGTCAAGACCGACTATGGCCAATTGTAGACCAACACTTTAAATAAATGTAAAATAGTATATACAAATATAAAATAATACGTTGATACTAACATCTAGATTATTTTATGCACTATAGGGCGATTCCCGGAAGTGGGTTTATATGGGAGCTATGGTGATTCTGAATCAATTGGTATACTTTAAGCTGGGTGTTAGATAACTTTTTCTATGCGTTACAAACATCAGCACAAACGCATAATACCCATCTATGGTGGTGTAGGGTATAAAAAAGCTTTGTTTGTCTCGTAAGCCAGAATCTTACATTGCTACTAATTGGTAACTATTTAAAATTTCGGGTTAAAAAACTCATTATCGTTGTAAGAATAAATTCGTGGGTCCTGCTTATACATATTCTAGCAATTCATTAGTTGAATAAGAAGTCCCTTGTTAGTATTGAAATAATGAGCGAAAAATAAAATAATAAACAAAAAATAAAATTTTATCTCAACATACTTAGATTGGAACATAGGTAAACATTTTTGTCCTTTTTAATTTTTTTTTTTTTTTTTGCCTTTTATATTATCTTGAAAGTTTTTTCTACTTTAATGTAGGGCATTTTTTATTTGTTCATATTTAACTTGGGTTGTTTTTTTTTTTTTTTTTATAATAACATCTTTAAATCGTGTTAGTTATAACAAAATGATTTAATATACTTAATTGTTGGTCTCAATGAAAATGGGCGTATAACATTATATAATTTTCCTAGGAAAATGTTAACAAGTCTTGTACAATGAATCACAATATTGAGTAAATACTTATAATAAGAAAAAAATTAATATAAATTAGGGTGTATTTACACTATTATATTTTGTATTAATACCAGAGTTTCATTTTCTATAATAAATATCAAAAAAAAAAAAATAAAAATAAAATAATAATGTATTAGGGAAAGTATTATAAAATGTGATATTTTTTATTTTCTTTATTAAAATATTTTTTAAAAAATTAAACGACGAAAAATTTAACTGAATTGAATACAAATACAACTATAAATAAAAAAATTTGCTTTAAGATTTCAAGATTTCAACATACAAATTATTGAAGGTTAGGGTTTATCAAATCGACTTTAGAATAATCGAACAATCGACTTTTTATTGTAAAAAGTTGAAATCGACTTTTTGATTTGAAAATTGTCGATAAATCGGCTTTCTTGATGCCGAAAGTCGAAAAGTCGAAAATGTGTGGTAGGAAAATGTTTAAAAAATTATTCCATTTAAAAGGAATAGTTTCTTAGTAGCTTTTATTTATATATTTATATATCATCAAACCGTTCGTATAGTAAATACATATTTTTGTGTGCAACTAGCACTTTGATTGGATAGATTTGTATGTTAATTAATCAATATATTTGATTGCGTTGTATTCATTTTTATTTTTAAAGTTTTTATAAGACAAATAACAAAAAATAGTCAATTCAAAAAAAAAAGTTGAAAATAGTCGGAAAAAGTCGAAAATAGTCGTAAAGTGGATATTCCAAAATTAAAAAAAGTTGAAAAATCGAAAAGTAGACTTTTTTTCAAACTATAAAACCCTATTGAAGGTATTTACACCATAATACATTTGATAATATTTTTGGTATTATTACAAAGTATTATAGTGTAAAACCCCTTTAGTTTTTAATAAATAAAGGGTGGTTTCAAAATTCAATAACTCAGAAAATAATAAATATATTTTCATAATTCTTTTACAACCTAACTATGTGTATAAGATATTATACTGTCGGACTCGTAGTTACTTAGTTATAATAAAACAAGCCAGAATGTTATATTCGGCTTAGCCGAATTTATATACAAATCAACTTTTTAAAATTTTTCGTTATATGGGAGGTGAGCGGTAAAGTGGGCGGACCACGCCCATTTTTGGGTTCCAGGTTTATATCGTTATTTTTATCGTACATGTTTTTGTTTAAGAGGTATCAGCAGAAAAGTATTAAATGAAGCTACAACGGACACCCTGTGTTTCTAGTTTTTAGAACATAACTTTAATGTTTATTAACCGTTTTGTCCATTTTCAATACCAAACAAACCTTATATAAGATAAATATTTAAGCCAAATTTTGTACCCCTAGATGAGCTCTATCCTGCTTTCAACAGACAGACAGACGGACATATCTATATCGACTCAGAATCTAACCAGGACCCAGAAAATATATACTTTATGATTTTTTCGACATGTTACACACGGAATGTCAAAATCAGTATACCCCCATCTTTTTGATGTTGGGTATAAAAGTAGTTTTGTACACTTTTCGGTAAAAATTCTTGTTTAATTTAAGATGGAGCCAATTAAAAATTCTTACGCGTTCATTTGGGAGAAAAAATTACATATATATTTTAGATTTGTAATACATTTGAACTGAATTTTCAAATATCAATTTGTCCCGTAATGTTTCTTTTTAAAAATGAATTAAAGTTTTAAGTGCAAAAAAAACTGCAATATTTTCACTATTTTAATTTATCCTATAGTTCATTCCAGTCTAAAGTTCATCTATATTTAAAATTTCGTTAGCCCTTTTAGTGCGTGGGTCAAAATGTACAATTTTTTCAGTTTTTATAGTTCTTGGCTGTAGTAGTAATAATCCATAATTAGTTTCCAGAAAGAAACTTTATTTGGATTTTTTAAGGTAAAATCGAAAAACACAAAAACGGTCCTACACCGAAGAAAAATTTTTAAACTTATATTTTGTTGACGCTAAATATTAATACGAACTCTTTTCTGAAAATTTTATCGACTTTTATGAAAAACGTAAAATTTCATTTTTATTAACATTTAGTTTTTAGAAAAAATAAACTAAGTATTTTTGACCCAAAAAAAAAAAAATGAATTTGTAGATACAATTTTTTTAAACGCAATATTTTTGTAGTTAAATCTAAAGAAAACCCAATAAATTTTTTTGTAAGTTATTAAGAAGGTTTGAAATAATAGTAATGAGTAAAATTAAATCTAAAAATCTTCTCAGGTTTTGATAAATGGCCAACAAATTTTATGATGCCATATAGCGATTTAAGCGTGATTGCGTCACAAACAAACAAAAAAGTAAACAGACACTTGTTTTTGTAATATTAATATGGATTGTAAAACCTGATGCACAGAAATTTTTCGGAGCATGATGGCCCCAAGTGTTTGTGTTATTTAAAGAAATTCGAGGATCAAAATATATTTGAACATACTTTTCTTTAATTACTTATAAAGCTAGTATCCATTCGGTTGGTTATTTGCTGGTATGTTAAGGATAATTTCTAAATTATGCTATTTAGGGATACTTATCACCCTCGAATTCTACTAATAAATATAACAAAACTAACAAAAATTGTATGATAGCAAAAACTGTTAAGTACTTAATTTATTTGGCTATGTCTGGTGATCAGTTATTGTAATATATGGGTTATACGTTCCAAAATTTTAATTGGTGTAGTTTTGATACTAAATTTCGTAATTTCTTTTTTACCCTATTTAGGAGGTCACAATAGTTTTACTCGTGAATGATTTGTCCAAATTAGATTTAAAAAAAATCCAATAATGTCGACTAAAGTTATCTCAAGTCATCTTAATATTACATTTTTTATCCGCCCAATAGTTTTAGAGTTATTCAGAAATTAACTGCGGAATATATTTCAAATTCAAATAAAATTTTTAAAGAAAATTTCCAGTGGCAGTTTTCTTATTTGATATAAGAGTCAAATACCTAAAAATGTGTTAAAAAATCAAATTATTTCAAACTAACGTTATTATTATTATTTTTGACATAGAGCTACAGAGAAAATAGTCCTTATCTGGGAAAATAGTCCTCATATTATACATTAAAGGAAAAATAGTTTGCATCAATATTTTTAGTCATGTATACGATTTTTTTAAAAATATTTATCGAATGATTTTTTATTCTAAACTGGAATATTTTGTTCCTTCGAATAAATTAAAAAAAAAATTCTTCGATTAATCAAATAATTTTTATTGCAATGACAACCCTAATTATGCCATTTTAACAACTATATCTTTAAAAAAAAAAATTGTCCTCTCAAATTCCCAGTTAAAGTCTGTCACAACAACAACAAACATCAATTGATTTATAATTATAACATCAAACACAAAATAGAAATTGCATTTGCAATTTGCAACATAAACAACAAATTCTTACATTAACATTTTCCAATTTGCCAATATTCTAAAATTTAATAATTTGTTAACGAAATAAAAGCAACAATAACGACAACAAAAATGCACAATGTTGAAAGAACGAAAAACTAAATAAATAAATAAAAATTGCATTAAAATTTCATCACTAAATCCCAGTGGCCATAAATATCAATGTGCACTGGTGGCAGTTGGCACGTGTTTTTGTAGCTGCTCTTACTCTTGGTCTTCTTCTTGGTCCAATGCAGCAAATAGCAACAATAAAGAGGCAAAAAGTCAAACAATAATTGTGGCGATGGTGGTAAAAACTATAATAGCAACAACTACTACAAAGAAAAAGACCATCAGCATATTTTTAAATTCCCACGCGGCTTACAAATATAAGCAAATGTTACACATACAACATAGACACACTCAGCTTTATACATACGTTTAAAGCAAATGCATCTGTAGCGGTACTCCAACCCCTTGAGAAAGTGTGAGTAAATAAAGGATTTTTTTTTATGATAGAAAAAATATGACCATTTCTTTGTTGTAAATTAGACTGGTCCAATTATATTGCAATTGTTGTAATTCCAATAAGAGCTTCATTAATTTATTTTGACAACAAATCCAAATTTTTTTTAATAAATATAGGATCATCCTTATCGGATTTGATTATTCCGATTTTAATAAAATTCAGTATAGTCATTCGTTAGTGGAGGTATTTTTCAATTCATCAAATTTTAGACTTTTAAAAATCGAGAAAAAGCTTTAAAAAATTCAATAGCCATATGAAGAGGAAAAACATAGTTGTGCTATTATTACATTATGGTTACAGAAACAGAATAATTGAGTTCGTTTTAACATTATTGCGTTCATGGTAATAATCTTATGTTTAAGGTTTTTTCTGTGATTACAATTTAATATTTTGATATTAATACCAAAAACAAAAAATGAAAGCCGTGCATTATTATTATTATTTTTTTAGCTATAAAATGTTGCAAATAAACTTTTCACAAATAGACATATTATGGTTGAAAAGTTCATAACTTATTTGCCATTAAACATATTTTATATTTATATTTTCTACAAATATTGAGTACTTGTTTTCTGCCAAATTTTACGTTAATAAAAAAACAATTTCATTATAATACTTTTAATTAATTAAATAGATATCCTTGAACTATGATATGATAAAATCAAATCATAATGTGATAAAAACGTTTCATAAATAATAAACCTGGACCATAATATATAAGAATTAAAAATGCAATGTTAAAAAAATCGTATCATAATAAAATAAAGTGGGACCATGTTATATTTATCATGATATATTATTCAATCGTAACATGTTTACTACAACCATATTTTTTCTGCGAGTAATATCTGTTGAAAATAATTTTTGAATTAAATAATATAAATAATTTAAATAAACTAAATAGTCTAATAAAATATTGAAACCTGATGGCACCTCTTAAATTTGTTCATACTTTTTGTTTACGCCAGGTTAGTTGCCTAACTGCATTTCCATGCTGCAAGTTCTAAGAACTATTAATTTTTTGTAATTAAATTTGCAATTACAATCCAAAGCACATCTATGTATATATTACGTTTATACGCATGATTATTGCAAATAAAAATAACTTGTAAATAAATAACTCAAAGAAATATATTTTCTTATTTTTCGTGCCGGATGGGAATAATACAACTATTATCATCGAAAATTCTAAATGAAAGTGGTAATGCGGAACGCATTATTTTCAATTAGTTTCACTAATACTACGTGAGTTACTAACTTACAATTAAAATATAAACTCGCCTTTTATACGACAAAATTTTAACATCGCAATATTTTAATTTCGATTAAGAATTCCGTATAAACACTTTATTATATTATATATTTTAATTTTATTTTTTTGAACCAGTTTATTGTGCAATATTAAATACATGTGCTTGTGTTCTGTAAATGCCACTGAACTGCCTGAAACAAAACTATTTCATGTTAAAGAACAAGAACTGAAAAAAAACTAAAAAATAACATTTATTTTAGAAAAAAAAAAAAAGGATCACAGGAAAAATGAGCACATAAGTTTGGAAAATGTTGGTATGTGCATATCTTTGTATATATTTTTTTAAACTCTTAAATGTTATTTTATTTTTTTAACATTCTTTTTTTGTTTGGTCCTGCAAATAACCAAATCAACCAAACCAACGAAAAACCCCACCTGCTTCACTTGCCATTGCATTCCCCCATGTTGTGTATTGGCAACCAATGTGTCCTTGACATCTGAGAGTTGTACAATACATTTTTTTTTATTATTTTACTGTAGTTGTATTTGCAGTGAATGAAGAAAGAACAAATATATCGAGTGCAATGTTGTATGTAGTATGAAACTTATATTAATACAAATCCACATCCATACATATACATAATTTCACCCAATAATCTTACATTCTGAGAGTAAGCAGAATTACAGTAAAAATATTGTTATTTTTTCTACAAAAGTTTTCATTCTTTTTTGTAGTTTCTTTTTCAGCTGCAAGTGGAATTGTATTATTCCCATTTTTTTTATTTTTTCACTATATAGACGTGTTATAAACTTTACAGTCTCAACACAGAGTCTCTTTGGAACAACAATTTTTACACATACACACAAACATGCATGCTTTCATTCATATGAGAATGTTTGTTGTTCTACCTTAACATTTGTTTGTTTGTATTTCATTCATTACATTTGTTGTTGCTGGTTTGATTGGGTATGTAAAGTTTATTACTGTATTTGTGGCCATATTGTATTTTGTTTGTATATGAAACCGGATATCGATTATTTGTGCATAGACCACAAAAACTTTCTTTCACACACAATAAAGTTGGTTGAAAGAGATATTTTTTTACCGAATTCGGTTATATTTTTTGGTTTTCTTGTTTCCTATTTTTTTGTTCCGAAAAATGTTTCATGTTACATTTAGTTACCGGTATGTACGGTTTACTATTATTGCATTATACTTACAAATACACACAAATATATATTTGTTAACAGTGGAACAAATAATGTAATAAACACAAGTTTATTTTAAGTATACTGAAAGGATTCAAATTATTTCTAATAGAAATTAAAAAGAAAATATATTCAAATGAATTGTGCAACATATATACAGGTCCGAAAGTTCCCAGCAAAAACTTTGGTTGCCATGTAATGAGTTAAGAAGCTAATATAATGGCTATCCACTACTTACACATTAGCTGAATAACTCATTATTTTAACACAGTGGTGACACTAGAGGCAACTACTTACCCTATACATTACTTAGATGTCATTACAATAACTAATTACTTCCAAGCTGTTAAACAGCGCATTGATTTTAAAGAATTGCTGAAGTCATGATTTGTAATAACAATAGGAACTAGTTACATTTTAGGTTATAAATAAGTAATGAAATGTCAGGATATAAACTATTTTTTGTTGTTGTAAAAATATTTTTTAAATTTTAATTAAAAAAACAACAACAACAACCAAAAATGTAATTAAAATAAATGTAATAAAAATAAACTAATTTAGATTACAAATCAATTCATATGCAAATTTTGCCTTTAATTTATGTATCCCTTCTTCAAATATATGAATTGGTAACTGCATTATAAAAATCAATAATAATTAATATTTTCAAAAATCTGATCATAAATAATTATTTACATTCAGGTTATAAATTATTAGTTACTAAATAACTTCTATGTAATGCAGACGTATGTTGTTGTCATTACAAAGTAACTACATCCGTAACTACATGTCATTACCAAGTTTTTGCTGGGTTATTTAGGGATTTACATATGAAAATTGATTTTTGTATATTTCACTAAAATTCTTAAAAATTAATAAACAAATTTCTTATATTTCTTCGTAGTTTGAACAGAAACCTTATAACACTGGTCGACAAAAAAAATTTGTTCGTGCTCCTTAAAAAAAAAACATAATAATAATAAATATGTTGACTAGATGGAATTCCGCATGCTAAACTCGAATCTGCTTTCAGTTTTTTCCCATCAGGTCGAGATTTTTTTTATGGGCGTGTCTAATATTGCGTCCTAAATAAGCCGATTACTCGAAAGTGATAGGCACGATTTATATAAATGATACACCAAAATATGAACGCTTTAAGTCGTTCTACTAACAATTTTTTATCCGCTTAACAGCTTAGGAGATATTTCGAAATAAATGTCCGAAAAAAAAATGTTTTCATGCTAAATTCAAGATTTTTTTTTTTTACTAAAAATTCTTTTTAAAAGTGAAAACATCAAAAATGGTTCAGTTTATCATTTTTATCTCAAAGCTGATAAAACTACGAGTAAATAAAGCCACGTATCATAAAAATTGATGCATAAATTATGATTGCATTCACAGTTAAGTTAGGATACCAATGCATACCTACAGTTAAGTGGAGATACACTATTGGTCTTAAATAAAAAAAAATAGGTAGATTAGATGGAATTTAACGTGCTCAATAAGAATCAGCTTTTACTTTTTTTCTATCACGTATTAATTTTTTATTGATATGACTACTATGACCCCTCCTTTAGGCAGTCACATGTCCCATTAAAATAATTATTAGCGAGAAAAATATTTTTTTTTTTTTTTTTTTTTTGAAAAATGGTGAAAATTTTGATCTATAAATCTGAAATTCTTGAGCGAATAAAAAATATTGTTGACATACATTGAAGACAGTTTTCGCATCTTTTGGTGTATCATTTATCAAAATCATGTAAACGGTTCTTGAGTTATAGTCTAAATTTGACAAACCATTCTAGAATTTTATAGTGTGACCGCTGAATAAGGTGATGATATCAATCATACCCACCAAAAATTCACTCGTGATACAAAAAAAGTAAATGCAGATTCTTGTTTAACTCGTCAAAATCCACCTAGTCCACCTAGATATGTATGTTTCAAGAAAAAATAAAAAAATAATTTTTTTGCCCACCACTGTATTTCTACTCAATTGTATGTAATATGGGTATTTTTACTTAACTGTTAATAAAATCAAGATTTTTGCATCAATTTTGAAGATACATGTCTTATTATATTCGCAGCATTACCAGCTTTAAAATAAAGATAATAAACTGAAACATTTTTGATGTTTTCATTTATTAAAAGAAATTTTAGTAAAAAAAGAAATCTTGAATTTAGCATGAACAAATTTTTTTTCGGACACTTATTTCGAAATATCTCCTAAATCTCTCTAAAATTTAGCATGAAAAGTTTTTTTTTTTTTACTTATTTCAAAATAACTTCGAAACTATTGAGCACAAAAAAAAAAATTAAGTTTGGGTGATTTGAAGACATTTTTAGTACGCATCTTTTGGTTAATCGTACGCACCGTTCTTGAGTTATGAGGAAATAATCCAGACCTGATATAATAAATTTGATAAAATATGTATATTAATATATAAACATAAATTATTAAAAATTCTTTAATATGAAAACAATTTTTTGTTAATTCAATAATATTTATACAACTTGACTGACAATTTATCAAATTAATTACCTTTTTTCGTCAATTTAACTAATTTACGAAATGAACTAAAATTTCTGTTGAATTGTCTAATGATTTTGTTAGTTGATATTTTACCAACTTTTCTTCAATTCTAAAACCCTTTTACTCATTTTTGGTTCAGTGTAAGTGGGAACTATATTAATGATTGTGACAAACATATTTTATGTTTACCGAAAAATAATTTGGTTACAGTAACAAATATTTTTATACAAACGTTTAAACATGATTGATATTTTTGCAGTAACAATGAACAACTATATTTTTATTTCTGGATATATAATTTTTTTATTTGTTTCTAACAATATTAGTCACATTGTATTTATTTAAAAAACATTTTTTACTTTTGAAAGTATGTACTACCATTTGTAATATTAGTGGTTCTTGCGGTAAATTCTTGCTTGCATTTTTTTATATTTTTATTTAAATTTATTTTATTTTTTATTTCATATTTCTTTTGGTATTTTTTCCTTTAGAAATATTTTCCGCTTGTTTTGTTTTTGATACATAAAACTAAAACTTGTATTCCCTTTTTAATACCCTTCACCACAGGTGTAAAGGGTATATACAAGTTTTTCAATACGTTTGTTCTTTCTATAATTTTTACCTAAAACCCGTCCGTCCGTATGGCCTTCCATGTGTTGCTTTTTATAGCGTCCCCGATAATCGCTGAAATAAAAAAGTAAAAAAAAAAACTAGCAAAAATAGCCAAAAACCAACACGATGAAGGGTAATGAAGATTCGGTACAGTTGTTACTTGTTTATAATATAATTTAGAACGAGTTATATTTACTTATACGAGTATCTTTAAGTTTAAATAGAACGTTGTAAGTTGTTATGAACAACTCAGAGAGGGTGCACATTTTCTAAAGCTGGTAAAATGCTTAATATAATTTATAGTTAAAAAATATAAATAAATAAAAAAAAAAAAAAACGTAAACAAAATGTTTTTTATAGTTGTACTTAGAATTAAATTGTAATATAGTATATTAAGTTTTAATTTATGTCAAAGGTTATTCTATAAATAAATCAACTAAACAAATTGTGCAATATTTTCTAACAAAATTTCCCATTTAATTAAATCTTTTAAAGTTTTCGTTTCTCAAATTAAGTCTAGCCTTAGAGTCAACTAAAAATTTTTATTTTTTTCTTTAAGATTTATACCAACTGCTGCAACCAAACATTGGTATTCAGTTTATTTTAAATTATACCTTTAAGTTTTATAGAAAAAAAGTGTGATGTGCTCTCATTTTCATTTTAACCCTAGAGTATAGATGGTTGTTAGTTGTACAATGGTATTATTTTCTTAGGCTATAAATTTTCATATTTTCTTTATTGATATTTTAGGTCAATCAATCATGTTCTTTAATATAAAAAACTTTTTTTTCATTTCCAGGAAACCAAAAATATCAAATTTCAAAAGTAATTTTTCTCTCTTTGCATAAATTAAGATAAACACAATTTTAAAGCAAAATAAAAAGTTTCTTTTAATTTGTTTCTTTTGCTTTTTTAAAAACAACTTTTATATTTACCTACACTTAAGGCAAAGTATTTACTAGCTGCTTATTTAAAGTATGAATTAATTTTAAGGTAACATTTATTGTTTTCTATTGCTCTAAAAAAAAGAAAACAAAATTATATTAAATAATATTTTTATTAAGTTTTTTTACTAAGTATATTGAAATTTGTATAAGGAAATTTTAAAGTTTAGTAAAGGGTTAATATTGTTGTTTTTCTATTCTGTTGTTTATTTCTTGTTTTTATACCCTACACCACCATAGGTGGGGAGGGTATTATGCGTTTGTGCTGATGTTTGTAACACCCAAAAATATTGGTCTAAGACCCACCTTAATTTATACCAATCGGCTTAGAATCACTTTCTGAGTCGATTTAAAGATGTCCGTCCGTCCGTCCGTCCGTCTGTCCGTCTGACCGTCTGTCCGTCCATGTAAACCTTGTAATCAAACTACAGGTCGCAATTTTGCACCAAAATTTATGAAATTTGGTACACAGCATTTTTTTGGTCCAGGGACGAAGCCTATTGAAATTGGTTATGATCGGTCCATTATTTCACCTAGCCCCCATACAAATGTCCTCCCGGAAAAGGGTTTAACGATCATAAATCCCTTAAATATAGCAATATTTTAATATTATTTGGCACATGTAAGTTTCATATAAGTTTAAATAAGTGTGACGAGTTTTAAAAAGATCGGTCCATAATTACTCATAGCTCCCATATAAACCCCTTTCCAAAAAATCAATTTAACGGCCATAAATTCTACTAAAATGTTAGTATCAAGTTAATATTCGACACAAATAAGTTTTATATAAACATAAATGATAGTACCAAATTTTATAAATATCCGTCCATAATTTACCATAGCTCCCATATAAGGCCCCCTTTCGGGAATCACCCAAAAGTGAATAAATTCATATAAATGTCAGCATCAACGTAATATTCTGTATTTGTATGTCTTATTTTACACTTATAAGTATCGGTCCACATTTGGGTCCATGTCTAATAAAAGACCCCTCCCCGAAATATACTGTATGGTGTAGGGTATCATATAGTCGGGCCTGACCGACTATATCTTTTTCTCTCGTTTTTTTTTTCACATTTCTGGCATTTAATGTTTTAAATAAAATTTGCATACTCTCACATGCATCTCGTAAAGTTTGACACTTAAGTATAGTGTTGTTTTGTTATTTTTTGTTGCTGTTAAATATTCGTGTCGTTTACACTGTCTATTTTCTTTCAGTTTACTGTTTGTTTTAATATGTTTAAGTAATCCCTGCTGTTTCATACTGGTAACTATTTTGTCACTATTATATTTTAAAGTATAATATTAAGCTGCTAATAAATGATATGTAATTAAAATATTTAATTTTATAACAAAAAAAAAAAAAAATCATATAATTATTTTACTACTAATGATGCACATTTAACTATTGTTATAGCTATCGAATGGTATTTCAGACGGTGACTACCGATTTCGGTTACACAATATGAACTGCAGGGATGGATGTTTACGAATAGAAACGTACGGAAAAATGCTGGCGTATCTTAATATGTTGTTGCTTTTTTTTGACTTTGTTGCTGCTGTATTTTAATGCAAATATTCAGTCCTTATTATGCACCCATACATATGCATATTCTCCCACAAATTGAGAGGAAAAGTAAAACTCACACATACACACACCCACATGTGTCAAATGCTAGTAGCCGCATTTAAATTTAATTTTTCATAACATGCACTTACTACTTGACTTCAGGCAAATAGGCTTGTGAGGTTAAATCTTTGTGGAGAATATTAAATTTTGTAAATGAATTTTTAGCATACCAAATAAAGAAAATGTTGGAATTCCAGGAAAATTAGGTGAAAAAAATAGCTTAACCTTGGAATGGAGAGAAGCGTCTTAGTATCTTATAGATAGTGTTAAAAGTCATCGATAATCATGTGTTATTTGCGTTTAAAGGTGTCAAAATTTGTATACATAAGGAGTGCGTTCGAAAAAATCTTAACATATATAATATTCAATAACTTGGAAACGGTTGATCTTAGAGTTTTCATTCTTTTTTTTTTTTTTATTTAATTGATAATTTATTGCAGATCACAGAAAAATATAACTTTTATAGTTCTAACCACTACTTATGAACTTGTGGACCATTTCTGGTAACTCTTCCGTTAGAGATTTGATAGTTGCTTCAGTCACATTTTTGGTGCAGTGTGCACATCTTCTTTTAAAATCTTCGGTATTTTGGGACACCTTTTTTGTACTCTTCAATTCATTTTTCACAAGAGCTCAATATCTCCAAACTGGTCTAAGCTATGGACAATTTGGAAAATTGACCTCTCTTGGTACTAAAACTATGTTATTGATTTGGTACCACTCCAGAGCTTTCTTACCGTAGTGACATGATACCAAATCAGGAAAAAAATGTGTGGACACGTTGTGCTCTCTTATCAAAGGAAGAATTTTTTTATTATTTTTTTTTTTTGCAAGTATTCCTTGATGTATATTTTGGTACTTATAGATCTGAATGTATCAAATGACTTTCCTGTTTTGCCGCAATTGCAAAAAGCTTGTTATACCAGGAATTTTGTAAGAAATTTTTCTGCTTTTGGGTCCTAAACTTATCTTTAACTTTGCCTAGAGCATTAACAATATAAAAGTTTTGACAAAGAATCTGCAAAAATTCTGCCAGCACATACGTTTCATCGGCAATTATACAACTTGAGTATTTTTGTATGAAATTTGATTTTAATTTCCGTGTCCTATTTTGGCTTCGAAATTTTTTGCAGTATTCCTGTTTGGAACTTTTTGCACTTTATATGTTATCAACTCTGCATTACCTTTAAATTTTTGCGACAAAAAGTCAAAGCAATAAGCTAACTGGGCTGCTTTTCTACCAGTTGTGTTTAGAGTTCCTTTCAATATGCTTTCAACTTTCTGGCCTTGCCAATATTATATGCACCTTTTTTTCTTTCCAAACCAGGTTTCCTATCAATGGTCAAATTCTACTGATACAGTTTGATGGCAGAAATTTAATTCCGTGGCCAATTATTTGTAAGATCTATTTGGATTTTTTTGAACTTTTTTAATAATTTGTAGTACGTACACCTTTTTCGTCACTCATTTTTATCAAAATCACGACAAATCAACATTGTTGTTATTAAAAATAATAACTGAAGTATTTTTCAATGATAACTAGATCAAAAAAATGTTTAATATTGCTTCCAAAAAAAGTTATGAGGCAAATCGTGTGTTAAGATTTTTTCGATCGCACTCCTTATGAGGAATTTCAAGATTTTTTAAAATTTAAGCTAAAAATATTTTCAAAATGTTTTTTCTCTGACACTAATACCGATTTGTGGTTTTATTAACGACTATTTATGCATACAAAATATTTTCGCGTTAATCATTTTATCAATGGGCGCAAAAGTTGTGGAGGTTTGAATTTTAAACTTTATCAAAATCAAATACACTGAAAATAAAAATGTTTAATTTAATTTTTTGCACAATTTCGTAAATAGCAAAGACATATTTACGAAATTGTGGAATCCTTCTTATTTGATGATAAATTTAACATCGAAAATTGATTTTATTATTTTAAAATATGAACTATAATACGAAATATGTAGAGTTGATTTTTAAGGTTGAACATGTTTTTTGGTCCATACAATTATAAGTCCTTAAAATATTTTGACGCCATCTAAATTTTAGTATTAAGCTAATAAAATACATTAATTTTACATCAATATTAATATCATTTATAATTTGCGATAGTTGTCAGCAAGCGAAATGAGTTTGGAGATGAATGCCGCTGTATTATTATTATTATTTTTTTTTTTTTTTTTTCATAATATCAATTTTAATCATTAAGATGATTCTTTAATTTTAATCTTAATATGGTGAAAATATTCGAAATAGCATAAAATTTTGCATTTCAAAATTTTTTAACTCGGACTCATTTATTAATAAATCCTGTTTATGAGATATTTTGGACAATTTCTATAAAAGCGGAATATGTCAGTAGCGAAAAACATACATTTTACTAATATTTACGCAAATTATATGAAAGTTTGTGATGGTTTCCTGACATCAACTATCTTAAAATTAAGTTTTTTAAATTTAATTTTACTTAATGGCGCAAATTTTCTATCAAAAAACTGCAAAATTAAAAAAATATATATATAAATATTTAGATTAGTTTTCTATCACCGCATAACTTTTCACGAGATAATAATCCCGTTTTATAAGTTTTGTCTCTCAACTGGTCAGTAGTTTGAATCTAAGAGATGTAAAATGTCAGTGCAAAACTAAAATTAAACAAAAAATCCTCAAAAGTTTTAACTTAGTTTTTTATGTTTATATGTTCCGTGAGATGCGAATGACCTAAAATTTAGGATTTCGTAGTTATTTTGTAAGATGTACTAAAATCCATCAATACTTACACCACTTTTAAAACAAACTGGAAATACAAGACACAAAGTAGGTTTCAATGAGTTTCGACATTTTTTGAAATTCCTCATAACTCTCTTACTATGCATCATACGTGTTTTGATACTATTACAAGTCTTATAGAATATAAAATTTCCAACAAGTTTGCTGAATTACGTTTTTATGTATCATCATCAGTTTTGGAGTTATAGCCCATTTTATGTTCGGTTTTCTCTGATACACCAAGAGGAAAATCAACCACATACGATACACAGAAAAAAATATTTCAAATTATTTTTTTATAAAATTATTAATTAACTTTATATTGGAATTTAATTATATTATTTATTAATATTTAATAATTTTCTAATTGGTTTACAATTCTTTTTTAAATAAATTGACTATTAAAAAAAAAAATAATAAAAAAAAAAAATTAAAAATTTGTCTATAAAAATATAGAAGTCAAATAAATTTCCAACAATTTTCAGCTCATTATATCTATTTTAAAAAAAAATCAGTAATAATAAAATCAATTATTCTGGTCATTAATATTATAATTTTTATGATTGGAGCAAAATCAATTATATTCAGTGTAAACATACACCGTATGTGTTCAAATTTAGCACTGCGAGTTAAAATTTAAACGAAAATCTATAACTAAATGGCGTCAAGTTGATACCATTTCGGTATCAAATTAATAAATTATATTATGTTTTTTATTAAATTTATTAATGAGCGGTATCAAAAAGTCGAGAACTATCCCTACAAGTTTTTATTAAAATAAAAACTAACTAAAAACCAATTAATCGAACTTTTCCGATTTGGTTTAGTAAAATATCAATAAATTCGAATTAAAATTGCATTCAAGTTATCGCAGAATCTGTGTTATATGATTTAGCATATATAATATTCGTCTTTTGCTAAAGTGGCATTTCAAATTTTAATTAAAAAAATCCTTTATTGTTTTGGATTTATACTTATACTTTCTACTTTTTTTGCTTAGGCAAACAGTCTGGCATTTGTTCAATCAACCATAAATTAGAAAAACATTTTTTGAAAATGTTCATCAATAATTGCCTTAGGCTTACACAATTTTTTAACTTATCTTACTGAACCTACAAATATGATACCAATTGGAAATTTTTATTTTATAGGATCTAAAGATTTTATTTATCTCCTTCATACGACTTACTAGCTGCTTGCTTCTATATTTATTGAACAGAAGTTACCTTAGTGTATCTACACACTATGATGAGTGGAATCAGTGTTGCCAAAACGGCGGTTTTCCCGCTAGATCTGGCGATATTTTGTTGTACATAGCGGGTACTTTTCGTAAAAAACCGCTAAGTGGATTTTCTGACTGTAACATTTTTCTAGCTGGCGGTTTCTAGCGACTTTTTTTTATTGGTTTGAAACAGAAATAAGAAAATTTAAAGGTATTATTTTACTTCTTATTTATTAAAAATAAGTAGTTACCCGGAAATTTTTTATAAAATCAACTGTTTTTCTATAAAAAAAAGTCAATGAAGTTATTTTTTTTTTTTGTCAAAATGTTAAATCACCACAACATTATAGTACCCAGCAAAAACTTCGCCTACTAAACAACGTGATTTGTAAGCGAAATCAGTATAAAAAACAGCTTCCACTTTTAGAGCTATAAGTGATGAATTATGTTCGCGATGTCCAAAATTTCATAAGTTTTTATTTGGGTTCCAAAAGAGTTGTTTAGGATGCTGATTTTTTTTACGCACAAGAAAAAATATTTTGGCTCAGTTGAGATTTGAACCCACTCATTAACATACTGGTTGTGTTTGTTAGTCTGTCAGCTACACCACAATCGACTTATATTTTTATGTGCTAAAAAGTGGTTTTCATATAGGGAAATAAATAAACACAATTTATAAAAAAAAAAAAAACATTTTCCTTAAGTGGGAGTTGAACTCTCTTTCAATTTAAATACACGTTTTTTTAGTTAGGCGCTAGACAGCTGAGCCACGTCAAAATCAAATTACTTTCATATTTACTAAATACTAGTTATTGAAGTACTATTTGGTAATGCTGTGAGTGGCGAATAAGGCTACATTGTAATGCATACAGGAAGTTGTTGCTTTTAAAAATAGAAGCAAAGTTTTTGCTGGGGTATGGAAATATGCCTAGAGGAAAGAGAACCGGTTCAAAACTAGACACGTAACAGGTTCTCAGGGCTAGTGACCGGTTCAAGTTCTGGAACTTAATATGGGTGGCTAATTAGCCCCTTAGGACAGGTCATAGGATAGGTCACAGGACTGGTCCAAGAGAACATGTTAAGACTCGATTAATATAATAAAGTATCTGATTGCATTTCGGCAACCCGAAATGCAATCAGATACTCAAAATTAAGATTGTGAAGGATTAGATATCAAGTTTTTACATGATTAAAGAGAAGAAATATTTTAACGGTAAAATTCAGCGATTTTATTTTTAGTGTAGGCGGTTTCTAGCGGTTTTTCAAACACAATCTGGTGCGACATGGCATCAAAGTTTTGGCAACACTGAGTGGAATGTGCTCTTTATTTGCTCATCTCTAAATAACAATGTGACGAAATGTCAGAAATATAGCATAAAAATATTATTGTATAGAACCACTTTTAATAAGTCATTTAAACTAAATTTCCAATTGGCCAGAAATCTGTATGAGTGTTTTTTGTATCTCTAAGGATGTTTGTTCATTTTTAAGTTCCTGTCTGAAAACAATCTTTGCCTTTTTGTATGTGCGAGAGTGTGCATTTGTTTCTCTATGGTGTTTCTGAGTAAATGGATAGTTATAATATTTTATAAGAAACTATTTTCAATTCACACATTTCCTGCTGTGTAACAATTTCAATTGCATTCATGGAAAACTTTTTCATTGTTTAGTAAAGGAATTAATAAAGAGAAACACACATGAATTTGTGTGTGTGTGTGTGTGTATGTATGTGAGAGAGTGTGAAAGAGTGAATGTTTCTTCTAAGAATTTAAGATAAGAAATTGAAAACTTTAACAATACAGTAGTTGCTTTTGTTTACAGTGTTTCAAGATGATGATGATGACGACGATAACGTGTTATAAGAAGCCAAGTAAATTTTCATTGTTTGCAATAGCAATGAAAATTAAAAGAAAATTAAATATAAAAATTGAAGGTGTTGCTCTGTGTGTGTATATGTTTATGGGTTCATTTATTTGAAATATGTTTTTGTATTCGTATTCATTGGTTTGAAACTTGTTTCTATACAAAACTATTTACAGAAATGAAATAAATAGTAAAGTAAACATTTCCAGGAATCGATGGAATTGACATTAAATATTTATACAATAACCAATGTATACCAATACAATCCACATGAAATATCAATAAAATATCTTGTGAATATTTTTTTTCTGTTTCGTAGTTTTGCTGTTGTCATCTTGGGTTGTAAATGATATCCTAAGACTTGTGACAGTATAAATTCTTTGAGTAGGTGTTCACTGGTTGATAGTTGATGGTTTAGTTCCTGGCTTATTGCTCAACTAGTGTTGTGGTATTATGTGGTGTGGTTGACTGACTTCCTTTAGTTCTTAGCAATGATTATTTAAAATTGTTCATTGCTCGCTTATGTTGGGTTATCGTAATGTAATACCGTTAACCTTGTCCTCGTATTTATTAGTGTGTGGTAGTAGTAGTAAATAAATGTGTAGTAAAAGTAAAATTGTTGCTGTTCTTATTTCATTTGCTATTTAATGTTTCTATTGCTGCTATTGCTGTTTCTACTGATGTAAAAATGAATTTATTTTCATTTGAATAAAGTTGTCGTCATTTTAGTTAGTTCGTTCGTTTGTATGTTTTTGATATTATTTATAGAGGTGTTTGTGTTTACAGCGAAGGCGAGTTGAATCTTCTTGGACTGCTTTCTTTTTTAAAACTGAATTTAATTTAAATAAAACCTTTTGCTCAGGGGATAACTATGTCATTGCTTTTGCTGCTACAATGTTTTGCCATAGCTCTACAGTTTCGCATTTTAAATCATTAAATGCTGCTTTGGTTGTTAAAATGATTTTTAACTTAATTTTTAATGTAAATAGGATTTGTTTGTTTGTTGTTACAGCTAAACGGGATCATCTGTTCAAAGCTCTTTTTCTCTTCGTTATGATGCTTGGAAAACCTTTAAATAGATATTTATCTTGCAAAGTGAAGGTGGCCTGACCACTAATTTTATTAGGAGACATTTCATGACAATATCACGTTTTAATTATATTTGATTATTTTGTTGTTCATTCGTTTTATTTATTTAGTTATTTTAAGATGTTTCTTTTGTTTCATAGAAATGAAATAATACCATTAATCAAACGTCCAGTTTATTTGCCACAATTTATACTTTAATTACTTTTGTATAAAATTCAATCAAAAAACACCTGCACTTAAAAAAACACTCACACACAAAATTTAATCCATTAAAATAATTTCTAACAGGTCATTGAAATTAAAAGTATTGATTTTTCCAATAAGCTCTGAATAACATTTCTAAGATTAATTGATCTCTTGGCTAAATGGTAAATAAAGATTTTCTTGGTATTTTTATTCAACCGTTAACATTGAATTTGAAATATTTGGTATTAAAGATATTTGTGGCCAATGATATTTATGTATAGAGTAGTATTTGCTACATTAAAGTTTTGTTAAATTTGTGATGAATTGTCTAAAATCAATTTTATATATAATTTTATTACTGAAACTAAGAAACACATTTTGACTAAAATAATTCCAAGAATCATATTGTATCTTTTTTTTCTTTAAGTGACAACTGTAAAATATTCTAGGAAAACATTTATTTAATAATTTTTTATGGACATAAAACTTTATTAGATATTATTTATCATTGCCAAAACCCTAATTAAATTTTTAAACAAAATTTTTTGATTTTTATTGTTAATTTTATATTTTTTTCTAGTATAAACGAAGAGATAATTTTTGTACTTTTCGGTAGCAGTTGTTTTTTTTTATACCCACCATCAAAAAGATGGGTGGTATATTGATTTTGTCATTCCGTGTATAACATGTCGAAGGAATCATTTAAAACCCCACAAAGTATATATTTTCTGTCCGTCCGTCTGTCCGTCTGTTGACGAAATTTGTCTTATATAAGGTTTGTTTGGGATTGAAAACATTATTTTGTTTTTACTTATATACAATTTACTTGTGTTAAATACTAACATAAACTAACATTTGTATGGGATTTATCCACATTTAAGTGATTTTCGGGAGAGGTGTTTATATGGGAGCTATAGTCAGTTTTGGACCGATCTTCATGAAATTCGGCAAACGAATTTGTGATTATTTGTGCTAAATTTCATTAAATATTCCTATTTTTAAGGCGTGGTGTTGGGTATAATAATAAAAAGTCTGTCACGACAACTCCCATATATTTCATTTTGATTTGCCATCGGCCCCACTGTGGGACATTTCATGTATACAATTGTAAAGCTTGATTCTCATACTTCTAGTTTAAAGGTTACATTTCTACACGAAACAAAAAATTATTTTTGAGCGTAAATAAAAATTTGGCGGATGATTTGAACTTGTTTAAAACTTGTTTATAATGTCCTATCGTACGCTATGTCATTTCGTGAATTATTTTTCTCTGTAACAGCGTGTTATTATTATTTTTTATAGTTATTATTATAAAATGTTTAAGATTTAAATTTTATAGTTTCTTTTAAAACCCTAAAGTTCATTGCAGTATACATTATTGTTGTACTTGTATTACAATCTCATTAATGCAACAAAAAAATTTTCTTAGAAATCAATATAAATAAATGGATGATACTTCTTTGATATTATAAGTGCTTAATTTTACTTAATTAATGATAAAACCCCACTATAATTATGAATATGAATTTTAGCCTATAAATTATTGAACATTATGTAAATGCTTTGGATAAAACTCAACATATTATAAAGAAATAAATACATACATATATCATAATAATTAAAACACTTAGAAAACAACTAATAACTTCTTAATTTTACCTAGAGAAATTAATAAAAGCACCCAAATATATTCATACATCTTTACATCTCCTGGTAACGTATGAGTGATGTTTAATTATTTCAAGTGACACACACCAGACATTATTATTAATATCTAATTCAAAATTTTATATTAAACCTTTTTAATATAAAACTTATAGACAATCATGAATGCTAATAAAAAAAACAGTTGCTAACGACAATTAAAATAAAAAAATAATAATAAAAACATCAAATCAAATTATTAATTTGTTTACGAGTATTAAATTTTTCTTGTATTATTGTTGTTATTAATCATAAGTGTCTGTTTGATTGGTTTATTTAAAATGTTTTTTTTTTTTTTTTTAATTGTTATTGGTTTTGTTTTATCAGTTAATTGTATTATGTATCAAACAAATAAATAAATTAAACTTAATGGCCAATTTATACTCAAACCATATTTGTACAAACAATAGTTGAGAAAACAATTAATTAATCATCGAAACTGCCATAATTGTAGATGACATATCAACAAAATTTTTAAAAGTTTATGATATAAAATTTAATAGAAAAAAAAAAATATAAGAAAATAAAAATCCAAATAATAAGTGTAATATAGTAAATTGTAGCACGCGTGTAGGTAGGCCAAATAATAAAAGTTTATTATTATTTATTTTTATTTTTTTTATTTTATATTTTGTTTTAAAAATCATATATCTGAAAAGTTTATTAACCCAATGTGGTAAATTAGTGCAAGCAATTGCTACAATCATTTGAGTTCATTAATTACTACATAATAGATAATTTTATGTTAAGGAGAAATACCTATTTCATATGAAATATTTTATATTGGCAATAAAATTAAATTTAACTAAATATTTATATTGAAATAGTTCAGCTGGCAAATAAATGTGAAGATTTTTAAAAAATGTATAATTAAGAGTCTTTAGTATCTAAGCCGTGATTAATTCTATTAACAAGGGGGATATTATGATAAAAAAAAAAACGTGACACACCGCTCTTAATAAATTTCTTCCGAATTTCTTGTTTAAATGAATATTATTAAAATAAAACTGAGAGTGCCACCAATTGTAAAAGTTTAGGCATCTTCCGATAGGCTTATATATTTTGGAACACCTTGATATATAAACATTTTCATATAATTTACAATGATTTAAAAAAATCGTAAGAAAATATTTTCAACACACATGTTAGCAATAGCAAAAACTACTAAAATAGTAGTATTAAAAACAAACAATAGAAATTAATTATAAGAACACAAAAAAAAAAATATAAAAAAAATACGTTTTTATTCTTGTTTTACAAAGCAATTAAAGTTTCTAAAACTCTTATACTTACACGAAACGAATAAATCATTTTTAAAATAAAAATACTCATATTGAATTTATATTTACTTACATACTTAAATATGTACATATGTAGTCATGTATATTATTATTATTCTTTTTTTTATTTATTTTTATATACCGTGTTAAGATACATGTTTTTTTGTTTTGTTTATTTATATAGAATTTAAAATTAAAATAAAATTAAACAAAACTTTCTCATTTTTTTCTATAACAGAATCAATCAATAGGAATATATAAATAATTCTGAGAAATATGTAACAGATATAATGCTGCCATGTGCAACTTGAATATTAAATGACACCAACTAAGTTTTGATCATGATTTTTAGAATGCTATTCACTAACATTTAAAATATATATTAATTTTAAATTAATCCTACCAATCAGTCAGACGGACGGACGGACATTGTTTAATCAATACAAAAATTGATAAATTGCCGAGTGATATATCATGATGTGAGGATCTGAAAGTATATTTTGCTTATTGCAAACATCGACACAAACACCAAATTAATTTCATAATTCCTTTTTTATATATTTCTGTGTAATTTGTAAATGAGTATTTTCACTAATTTGTGAATAAAATCAAAATGTATGTATCGATTTGAATGAAATATATATTGTTTTATTTGAAAGGAATTTATCTTTATGATCAAATGAAAAAAAAAAAAAAAAAAAAAATAATATTTTCCATTTTCAAATTTTTATGATTTTTTGCAAAAAAAAAAAAAAAAAATCGAAACTATTTTTTTTTTTACAAAATAGACTTAATATTAATTATGTGCGTATTAAAAAATAATGTGAGTACAGCTCGAAGGTAATATGATTTTTATTTCGCCTAGCCCCCATAAAATGTACTCCCGGAAAAGGTGTTTAACGATCATAAATCCCTTAATTATAGCAATATTTTAATGAAATTTGGTACATATAAGTTTAAATCTGTTCACCAAATTTCATGAAGATCAGTCATTATTGACCATAGCTCCCATATAAACCGCTCTTCAGAAAATCACTTTAACAAGCACAAATCCCATAAAATGTTAGTATCAAGTTATTATTCCACACAAATAAGTTTTATATAAATATAAATGATTGTGACAATTTTTAAGAAGATCGGTCCATAACTTACCATAGCCTCCATATAAGGCCCTCTTCAATCACCCAAAAGTGAATAAATTCCTATAAATGTTAGTATCGACGCAATACTCTGTCACATATGTTCTTATTTACACTTAATACAAGTATCGGCCCACAATTGGCTACAGGTCTAAAAGAAAGAAGACCGAATTTTGTTGCACACAATGGTATAGGGTATCATATGGACGGGCTTGACCAACTATATCTTTCTTTCTCTTTTTTTTTTTTATTGAACTAAATCAGACAATTCGTTTTTAGGATATGCTTCAATATATGCTACAACCTCGTTAATTTTACAAATAGTGATTTTTTTGCGAGATCTATAGTCAATTCAAAGAAAGTAATTTAAAGGCTTAATACTTCAAAATAACAAGTATCCAAAATGTCTAAGATGTCCCCTGCCGCAGAAAAAATGTTCATTTTGTCTAACTGTGGGATTTTAAAAATGACAAATTTAATTAAAATTAAACTTAAAATGTTTAAGTTGGTTCCATTAAGCACACATCACATACGACTTTTTATAAATATTTAGCATTATAGTGACAACTAAGTTAATTATAAAAAAAATCGTGTTTATTACATCTCAAAAATACAATACACTTTAACACTACATGTGAAGACTGTCAGCTTGTTATTACGTTCAACACAATAGTATGTAACACATTTATATAAACACTGTGCAACACTAACACTATCTTAAAAATTTAAATAAATTTGCCATATATTTATCAACCGCATAGAAACTTACTTACTTGGCATATCTATGAAACTGTATCATGAATTTGCAGGATATGGTTAAACTTATGCAGGATATAAAGTTTCTGTAAATTAAATTTCTCATATATTTTTATTTTAATCATGACTAAAGCTAGAAAATGTTATTACAAAAAAACTTATATACATAAATAATGTATGTAAAAACAGTGAAATCTTTAAAAAAACATAAACAAGATTTAAAAAAATAACTTAAGATTCATATGGTAAAGATTAAAGAAATCACTGTTGCAAATACTATATATATTATTTTAGTTATTCTTTTTCCTATTATTGTTAATTCTTGTGCATTGTAATTAAAAACATAGTTTTTTAATTCTCTCATATGTATTACGTGTGCCTGTATGTTTGTATATTTATGGCAGTTTCATTTAAAATTTCTGCTTATTTTTATAGAAAGTAAAATGTTTATAATTTTTTCTCTTCTCTTTTCCAGGAAAATTTTAGCACAAACATTACAAATGATTGGTTGGTTTAATGGTGTTGATGTGGGTAAGTCATGCTAGAAAATTTCTAATTACAATTCAAGGCTGTTTGTTATAGCTGTCACTATAATACGAATATTTTTTAATTTACACGTATTTAAGGCAAGATATAAGTGCATTATAAACCAGAATACCAAAAATAAACTAAGTTCGTATATAAATTTTATCATTAAAAAAATAATTTTTGAAAAAACAAACAAAAAAAAAAAAAGTAATCAAACGGTTGAACACTTGCAGAATTTATGAAGCGTTAAATTCTAAACTACAGGAAATCATGAAGAATAATTACTCTTTAGCATCTTGAAATTAAAAGGCTCATAAACCTCTTTGCAAACAAATACTATTATATACACACACGGCTATATAAAAAAACTTTGTTGTTTTATTCTGACAGCTTACGTTGTTAGCTAAAAAAAGTTTTCGCGAAAATCCTTTAACAACTTTTTGGAAACTAAAAACATCTGCAATGTACATATTTATATTGTGACATAAATACTTACGAAAAATATATGCTAAGAAATATACTTTGTATATAACTACAAGAGAATTTTTAATTGAGTTTGTTAGAATAGAAAATGAGTAGAAGAAATTAAAAAAAGTATTAAAAAGATTAATTATTATAATTTCATTTGACAAAATTTTGAGAAATACTTATGACTAAATAGCAAAAAAAATTAAGAAAATAATTTTATTGGAATAATATTGTTTATGATTTGTACACTAAGAAAAATTTTATAATTTTTTTTAATAATTCTTCAAAAAAAAAAAAAATTAATTAATTAAACATAATTATTTTAATTAAGAATTATGAAAATTCACCTTCTTGGTGAAGTTTTTTAATATTAAGTCAAAATTTCTTCAAGTGTACATAAAAAATTAATGGAAGTGAAGATGAAGAAAAGCCGTTTTTCTTTGTAAATCAATTAAGGTCATTTAATTCTCAGTATATGTGTGTCGGTGTAAAAAGCTTTTTTCAAATTTGGATTATTTTACTTTCGAAATATAATAAGCAGAGCAACCAAAAATATTAACTAAAATTTTATGCACATAAAAAATTATCTTTAAATTAGAAAATATGTCCTTAAAATTAAAAAATATACTCTTAAAAAATTACACAGGGAAACACTGAATTTGGATACGGGATTCCTCAGTCAATTCGAAAACACGGTATTAATAACAAACAGCCGTATTCAAAAAAAACTTAACACAGCTTTACTAACCATTGTTAAGCAAAATTCCTTAAAGTTGTATTCAAAAACGATGATTCGCTTAGTATACCTTTGATAAACCATTATTAACTTTAAATATTTTAAATTATGTTCTATCCTACTTTTAGACTATTTTAAAATTATTTCTGTTACATTTTTCAAGAAAAAATAATACATTTTTGGATTCATAACTAAATTTCACATATTTTTAAATTTTTCCGAAATTCAAAAATGTGCGAATATAGCAATTTTAAAACGTATTAAATGAATTTTGGATCGGATAATATTTTTTTGTAATTATTTTTAATATATTTATTTTAAACTATATTTTTAAAATATTTTGTATTAAAACCATAAACAGAAATAGGAAAAAGTATATTCTGGGTGCTTTTGGATTAATGTTCAATGTTCACCACAATCGCATATATTCGACATTTTCATTGTTTGCTGTTTCCACGTATTTCCAAATTGTACATTAATATGTACACGTCTTAGATTAAATTGTATTTAATTTAGAATATCAACTCCGAGTTAAAAATAATGCATTTTAACATAAAAAATGATAAAAATAGTTAAATATTAACAAAATCTCAACAAGAAATAATGTAAACAAAACAAAATATGAAATAGTGATGTTGAATTTATCACAGAATATTCGTTATTCGAATACTTATAATTACCATCCAACAAAAATTAAATAAAAATATTTCATTTATGCACAAGTGTATCTACATAAAGCAAATAATTATTTTTTTCCAAAATAATAAAACTTATTTATAATCAAAAACTTACTAGAACATAAAAATAATAATGGAATAAAACAGTTAATTTATTCTAACTACAAACAACACTGCCAATAAGAATGAGAGAGAAACTGAAATAAAAAACTGTTTATTAGTTAATGTACACTGTAAACAGTTTTTTCAATACGAATTTCTTAATAAATACTTTAAGAACTTAATAAATACTTTAAGAACTAAATTAGCTAGTATGTTCATTAAACATAAATTAAAAGCTTTTTGTAAATACGGCTGTAAGCCTCTAAACCATTTTTTTTATTTTAATTAACTCTAGTTCTCGCGCTTAATCGCTATTTGTAAATTTAATATCTCGAAAACGACTTGTCTGATTTTATTCAAAAAAATATCCAAAAATTTTAATTAAAATTGTCTTCAAGTTATACTTACATTATTTATTAACACGCTTCGTAAATGTCAAAAATTAACATGTTTTTTAGTTATAAAGATAAATTTTTATAAATAAAGCAAAATAAATTTCATTCAAATCAATCCATAAATTTTAATATTATTCACAAATTAATGAAGATTTTACAAATAACTAACAAATAACATAAAAATATTAAGAAAAAAATATTTTTTGAATAAAATCAAAATTTATGTATTGATTTGAACGAAATATGTTTTGTTTTATTGGCAACAAATTTCTTTTATGATAAGAGAATTAAAATTTGCATTTTTGACATTAAAGAATTTTTATAATTTTTTGAAAAAAAAAAAAATAAAAAATAGTTTGGAAATTTTATATTAATTTTTTTTTAATGTACGAATATCTCCCTAACTGTTGAGCGTATTAAAAAATTATGTGAGAATAACTGGAATAACTTCAGTTCAAATTTTTTTATATCTTATTGAACCAAATCAGACAAGTCATTTTCGAGATATGCTTCAATATTTAAGGAGGATAAATTTACAAATAGCTATTAGTTGCGAAAACTAGAGTCATTTCAAAAATAGTAGTTTAGGGGTTTAGCACTTATTAATACCATGTATACGAATTGACTGAAATATCACGTGCCGCAGAAAAAAAAATCATTTTGTAAACCTGTGTTATTAGGGAATCGTATTTTAAAAACTTACATAATAGTTAAAATAACATTTCAATAATAGAAAATAATGTAAAAAATTATACTAGATGCAAAATACGCAAAATTTTATTATTAATTGAAAAACATACAAAAATATGCTCTTAAGTATAAATTATGTATTAATCAGATAATGATTGCCTATGAAAATAAGAAAAAATATGCAGCTAAGGGAAAATATTTAAATTTATGCTGTTTTGACCAATATGTTGCAACAAATCCATGCCAATATTCTTAAAATTAATTAAAACGATAAATAATAAATAAGTTTGATTCATTTAAAGACTCACACAAAAATTTGATGATGAATATTTTTGGTTGCCCTGATAATAAGTATTCTCAATAGAAATTTTCATTAACCCTTACTAGACCTACAAAAATAAACTACAATTGACATACTTATAAGTAATCATATATGTTAAACAAATATCCATAAATAGTATAATAATCAACAACTTTATTAAGTACAATGATAAAATTATACCTTTATTAAGTTCATTAAACGATAGTAATAGATATATATATGCAGATAAATTACATATAAAAATAACTTAACCTAAAAGAGAAATATTAAACGGAAATTTCCGCTTAATATGTTTTAGGAATAAATACCAGGGTTAAAAACAAAATCAACTCATTCATATAAAAAAATATATAATAAAAGACATTTCTGTTCATTCATTCATTCTTTTTTATTTTATTAAATTTCATCATCAATTTTTTTTTTATTTTTTGGTGTGGTGCGAATTTTGTATCTTTCGGATACATGGATACATATACACACGCACAAATAATTTTATATACTATAGAATGGTTTGTTATCTTAATGAATAGATTATTGTCGTTTCATACTAAAAAATAATAATAATAATAATGATGTTGATGATGTTTAACATTGTTGTTATTGTAGCTGATGTTGATGTTGACAATGTTTAATGGTGACATTTATGAACAAACAAGAGGCGACCGTTTTCAAATAAAATGTAAATAAACTATTAAAAATAATAAAATAAAGTGTCCAGTAAATTCGAAAATTTTGCAATTTTATTTAAAATTAACGCACACACATATACTCATACATATATAAAACTCATAACGAAGAACATTCAAATACAAAAATTTATCACATGCAATTGTAGTGACTGACACAAGACATTGACGCCGGTTGTTTTTATTTCTAATAAAGACAGGCAGGCAAGGCAGGCTCTTTGAAAGAAAAAAAACATAATTTAAAATTCGCTCCAGTGTTAAAATAATTTTTAAAAAATAATTATTATAAATATATTAATAAATATGTATATATAGATTTGGCAATTATGCAGAAACACGTGTGCAATATTTATTTAGTATTTCGATGACTAAAATATAGTCTAATAAGTGTGATAGAAATTAAAGACTAAAAATAATATTTAAAATTTTTAATATACATTTCAGCAGCATATTTGATCAATCATTCTTGTCCAAAAGAAAGAAATCAATATTATTTTATTTATTATAACACTCAACCATTATGAAATACATCTGCTTGTGCATTTGACAGCCATTGACATCAGATATGCTAGTGTCAATGCCTTTTATAAGAATTCTTATTTAAAAAAATATTGAAACAAAAGCGGAACTTGAATCTGCCTTTTCTTTGGTTGCCATAAGAGTTCAAATGCATTCAAACGTATACTGCAAATGCTAAGTGTTGCAAAATGCGTGAAATTGATTGATGGCATTTCAATTAAATGAGAAAATATGTTTGCAGTCTTCACATACACGCACACTTACATACACCCACAAATGACATCTTGCTAAGATTTTGCAACTGTAAAAACAATAAGAATTCATCAACTTCATATACACAAATGTTTGTGATATGACAACAAGTAGTAATGACCTTACTAGGGTCTAGCCCATGATGAATTTGAAAAGTTAAAGTAAATTGTTTGTACTCAAAAAAAAAAAAAAAAATTGAGAAAGTTTTAAGTATGTAGAACATTTGCTATTTCTAATTTATATAAGGAAGTTGAATTTATATTAAACTTTATTTAATATTTTCAAGGTTAATTATTGAGACGAAAATTTCAAAAGTTCATCGCAGGTGAGATTGCAACGTTAGAACTTTAGTTTTGTTTATTTAAAATACAAAATAAATTTATAAAAAAGAAAATACTTACTATTCTTTTTTAATATTTGCAAGAAACATTATTGATTAAGACCACAATAAGACTGCACATTTGTTTAAAGGTTTTCAGAATTTTATCATTTATTTTGTTAAAACAAGAATCACATGAAATAATTGTTAATAGACGTTTGGTATATACAATAAAAGGACCAATATCTCTAAAAAATATCTTACCAATAGTATATTTTTTAGTTTTAATGAGATATAAACTGTGACCATAATGGCATGTCTTTGAGACAATCTAGGTTCTGCAAGAGTTGTCTACCGAGGAATCTCAGTCTACGCTCTGGACATTTTTACTCTTCTTTATCTAAACTATTTCTACAATAGCTATTCCCTGGCTAATCCATATGTTCCGATATACACCCAATCATACAGTGCCCTGTGATGATTCCTATAAGAAGCTTTATCGATATCCTATCAAGAGATAGTTATGCCCTTGTCCTGTCTCGTGACTGGAGTGGCCAGAGAATCCTTGATACCCTGCAAGTGATGATGAGGACCACCCGCATTCCATTTAATTTACAGCCAATTCATCAAAAGTATTGGAGCAGCAACAAACGGAGTGCGAATGTTCTCGCAAGCAATTGCTCCGGCCTAGGACGATTATTTACTACACATAAGAGGCATCGAAATGTCTAAATCACAGAAGAGATATCAATATCCAGTGAACACTGACATTATATATTACTTAAACACGGAATTTGCTGCCCACTCTTCTCTAAATGGGGTTCTACTGATGAAAGTTCTATCAGAATTCATTCTTGGTGTCAAATACACGGTTCCCTGTATATGAGCTGGTCTGCCTATATTATCCAATATAGTTCCATGACCAACTCGGTTATGCTTAGTTCGCCTGACTCTTTGAGTTGTAAAGTGGACTTAGAGGAGATTTTTTAATAAAAATATCAAGGGGAAGTATATCAAGCATAGTCTGTAGACTAGCCTGGGGAATAGAACTCATCGCACCAGTGATTGATAGACAATACAATCTCTGCACTTTGTTAAGAATAGAGATGTAATGATCATAACCAATTTTAATGCGGTTTCTTTTTTGTTCCAATAGAAAATCATTTTCCAACATCTGTCTATAATATTGCGACCTGCAGTTTCTTTACAAGGTTTACATGGACAGACAGACGGACGGATGGACGGACGGATATATATAAATATACTGAAAAGAGATTATGATTCGAACCATATACCTTTAAGTGCAGGTCTCAATAAAGTTTGTTTTTGGTGCAATAAAAAATCCTATACCAAATTATCTCAGAAAATGATTCTGAGTCGAATGATATACTTTAAGGTTGTGGTTTGTTACATTTTTGTCTATGCATTACAAACATCAGCACTAACTCATAATACCTCAACCACCAATGGTGGTATACCCTACACAACATTTTCATTTTCAGTTTTGATCTAAATAATTTTCAATAGCTTTAAAATACAATTACGTTCATTTTATACTAGCTATAACACTGCTACTGACATTAACATTGAAAAAAAATTACAAGGATGCCACATATACTTACAAAAATAAATATTCACATTTCTCACTACACAATACAATAGACCGTATTAGCCAGAAGTAGCAATAGTAAATATAACTAACCAACAGGCGTATAATTAACAGTAGAATCTGCTAGATAAACAATTGATTGATTGTTTGTTTGAATTATAAATGTGGTGCATTAAAACTATAACGAGGGCCACATGGAAAGTCATCACAAAAAAGTATGTAAAGGAAATTTTATTTCTAAAAAAAATACCAATTCTATATTTCTATTAAATATTAGTTCCCAATTAAAGAAATTAAATTGTGAGAATAATGCAAATCAAATTATATTTTGAAAACCTTTTATGTTAACCTCGTATGTTTAAAGTAATATTGGAATGTTTGTATTATTGTTTGAGTATTTCTGAAGCCAAGTATTATTGTAAAATATTCAACACTTCAATTATAAAAGTCCTATAGACATAACAATACCATAAAAATATCCCAAGAAACCATAAATACACTGAAAAAAAATAATAAATAATAATATTTTTTTATATATTTAACTTAAGAAATTCTTAAAAATGATTAATAAAAAAAATATATTTATGCACATTTCATTGATATAAATTTCAATGAATTGCAATATTTTAACCAAAATAGATACTTAAGCGGAAGTTTTGCAAAATGGCAAAAGACCCTGAAAAACAAAAAGAAGCAGAGATGCAAATTTAATATCAAAAGTGGTTTGCAGTTAACTTTCTTCTTCTACAGCCAATAAAAAGAATTTTATAACAAAAACAAATTCATCAGTATTCAAATTTAGAATAATTTATTCTATAAAAAAAAGAAGCACTTAATGGTTTCATTGGAATTGAAATTTATTTTGTTGATGTTTGTCTATACTCACTAACAATTCACTATAATCGCAGTGTATTGTATCAATATATATAGCAACCAGTAGTACGAGTACTCGTATAATTTTCAATTGAACACAAAAACAAATTTTTATTTTTTATTTTCTTAGTTGCTTTATTATAGTGCGTTAGTGTGTTTATGTGTGTGTATTTGAATTCTTTATTTACCCAGACTTGTCACAATTAATGCATTAACTTGACTTACAACAGCCAACGTTTTGTTTGTATTTCTTTATATTTTACTCTACGCTAATGCTACTACAGCTGCTGTTGCTGCTGCTTTTAGCTACTCTCTTACACATGCTTTTGTCAATAGATGGTTTTAGTGAATAGATCCAATTGTTAAGACTCCAGAAGCTAGGTCAGGCACGTCAATGTTATTGATTGTTGTCAACAACATCATCATAATCATCATCGTCAACGTTATCATTGTTGCTGTCGCACTCATCGATGTGTGACAACAAATTGTTTCATCGTTATGCCTTCTCTTGTGTGTATTTTTGTTCGTAATGCGTTTATTACATTTTGTTTTGTAGTTAACTTTTCGTGGTTGTTAATTTTTTTTTTTTTTTTTTTTTTTTTTCTTTCTTATTTTTTGGTCTAATCAAAGAATCATTTTATGGGGTTTTAATTGCTTATGACCATCATGGCAAACAAGTTTCAGTTTTTTTTTTTAATTTTTCTTGCTGTAAACAAAGCAGCTTTTTGTAATTGTTTTTGTAGTAGTTGATGCGGTATATTAAGTTGTTCAGTTTGTTTGTTCCTCTCTTAGCAATAAACCTTGTCTGTGCGAAATATTTAAATTTTCGTGCCTCTAATTTATAAATATTTAGTACTTTTTGTTTATAATTTGGTACATACTTGATTTAAATCTCGTCATTAAGTATATTATCTGTTAAACATAAACTCGCCTTCATTATAATATATAGACTAAATATTAAATACTTATGTATTAAAAAATATTGAATGTCATAGTTTTGCTCCTGACCTAAAAAAATGTGGCATGAAAACGGGTTATAATTTTAAGACTTAAAGTTAAGTGTGTATTTTTTAGCTTGTCGTGTAACATATTTAAACTCTGATTAAGACCACCCAATGCATTTTTAAAACCAAAGTTATAAATATTTAAATATTAGCATTGATATGATAAAAATTTGTCACGTGAGATTAATTCAGTTGATTTTAGAATTAAGATCACTATTTCACATCAGAATATTTTGAGGGTCATGATAACACATTATTCTGGATTTATTATAGGAATTTCTAACAAGACTCTTTACTTGCTAAAAAACTACAAAATTACTCTCCCGCTATTAATTTCTTAATGTTTTATTCATTTTATTACAAAAAATCTTGTTAATATTCCATAATAAGTAATATAAATTATAATAGTCATTAATTTGAAAGATTATCAGCTAAAAAGACAGTAATATTTATAAATATTATAGAATATATTAACAAGTTCAATAAATAGAATTGCACAATTAATTAAAAAATAATTAGTTGTAAAATTAACAAACTGTAAATATTCTTTAAAGCTAAGTAACTGTTTTTGATAAACTACGGCTTTAATTTGACTAACTTTAGAGATAAAATAGTTTTTTTAATTAATTATTCTCCATCAAAAGGTACTGCTTTCCTAGAAGTTTTTTTGTAAGGGACATTTTAATACAAAAATAATTAAAAAAACACGTTGAAACATACATACATAA
Organism: Protophormia terraenovae; assembly: GCA_951394005.1. Lineage (NCBI taxonomy): Eukaryota > Metazoa > Arthropoda > Insecta > Diptera > Calliphoridae > Protophormia > Protophormia terraenovae. The sequence goes on from OX596073.1 coordinate 3,049,711, forward strand.
GTGCACAGCAGTTTCAAAGTTTTTTTTTTTTTAATAATTTTGTGTAACTTTTAAACCCTTAAATATATCACAATGAAATTTCACATAGTTATTGATGAAGTATTTTCCAAATGTTTTGGAGCAGCACAAGTTTCTAGCTGGTCTGTGGGAAGGAGGAGAACCTCCGAAAGTGGTCAACTCTTTTTATTATTTCTTATATAATATCCAAGGTGACCCATTTCAAAGGTCCTCCCCCTGCCCCGAGACCAGCTAGAAACTTGTGATCCTCCAAAACAATTGGAAAACACCTCAGCAATAACTATATAAAATTTTATTGAAATATATTTAACGGTTCAAAAGTTACAGAAAATTATTTAAAAAAAAAACATGTTTAAACTGCTGTGCACTTATCTAGCAGACATTTATTATAGAAATTAAGCAAAATGTGCACATTTCGCTGAATGGTTGTCAAGTTTCAGTTAGTTTTAAAACGATTGTGTAAAGTCTTTATGCAAGTATTTGGTATCAATAGAGAGGTTGTTACTTGAAAAATAATAATATATTAATAGAACTAATTTTGTTTATTAAATTGATCAAAAAACGAAAAATTTGAGTGTTTAGTGTTATTTTGTAAAAAAAAAAAAAAAAAATTTAATATTTGACCTTAAATAAAATCTATATTAATTAAGCTTTCTTTATGAAATTTTAGTATAATAAAACAACAATATAAATAGATTCTATTTTTTTTTTTTTTATTCCGAAATGACCAAAATTCCAGTTCGAGGAAAGCTTTCTTAAAAAATTGACTTTTTTTTAGTAAAATAGTCACCCTGTCGTTATAAGAGGCGTGGCTAATTAAATATTTTTTGTGTGTTTGTTAGGGAACGTATGTAGGTAAGTAATCAAGCTATTTTTTTTTTTTTTTTTTAATTTCAGCTTTGACATTTTTGAGCTCCACAAAAACTAAAAAAATAAAAATTTAAATTATCGAAATTCTGATAGGGCTAGCGGGGAGACTGTTACCCTAACTGCCGGATTTGTTTTACATGCATTTATATTAAGCATTATTTTAGGAACATAAAAAAAATTATGGTCCAGAGGAAAATAATGGACTTTATAGTGAAAAAATTTTACAACCTTTTTGATAAAAATTAACAAAAATCTAATTTTTTTTTTAATTTTCTATTTCAAGATAATATAACTTTTTATCTAAACCACATAGGTATTTCTTGTATGAAAATTATTTAGAATTTCGTATAGAATCCAGAGAAATTTTAGAACACAAATTAAGCCCGCCAAGTTAAGAAAAAAAAGCTAAATGTTGAAAAATGGGTCAAAATTTGACTTCGGTTAAAAAATATATCTTAAAGTAAAAAAGATATCCCACACTTGAAAGCATGTTTTTTGTAGAGAATTATAAGAATTATAAGTCATAAATGAAATTTTGTCGATTTAAAAAAAAAAAAAATCATACCCAAGGTGACCAACTTTGGAAGTACACCCCGCCGTCCCCCATCCAAATACATCCAACAGTTCTAAAGTTACAAAATTATTTCCAAAAAAAATCGTTTTGGGACCACTGTGCAACGTCAAACAAGATTCTGTAAACTGTCAGCTAAGATTAGTGATTATAGTGGTTGCGTCATTTTGGTCAAATATTTTACTAGTCTGAACATACCTTATGAAAACCTTTTGAAAATGTTACCTTTTACTATTTATTTCCAAGTATGTATCAGCATGCAAAAATCATTCTGACATGAGAAAAAATCGTTATATGCCTAAAACTAGAGACCACGACAAAACTGTTTAACCAGTTTAGCCTCAGGTTACACAGACAAATTTCCACACGAAAGGATTTTAAATTTTCGAAAGATACGACATTTTTAAAAATATTATAAAATATTTACGAAGATTATATTAACCCAATATGGCTAACAAATGGAAGCTACGAATCTCTGCAATATAATAATATTTTCTATTTAAATGTTCCGCTACAAATATCTACAAAAATATTATATAAAGGATTTTTTTCTCCACATTTTTTTCTGCAATATTTAAAAATAAACTTTTATTATATTGCAGGAATTCACAGCTGTCATTTGACATTCATATTGGGTATAATTTTGGTAAATATTTCATTTATATATATATATATATATATATATATATATATATATATATATATATATATATATATATATATATATTTTTTTTTTTAATTTGCTTTTTTTAAAAAAACTTTTCCTTTTGAGAAAAAATATGACGTCCTTGAGAAAAACTGAGTACGCAGTTTTATTATGAATGAGCTCTAGTTTGATACAAAAATCGATTTTTTCATATGTGAAAATTTTTTAGGGAAATTGTCACACAGTGTTATAAACATGTATTTTATGTATGTATTAGTAGAAACATTAAACACTAATACATTCTGAAATTCTTAAGCGATATGAATGTTATAATTTTTTGTTGAAATCGAATGTATGTCGAAAGATTTTTCTCAGTTTTAGCTTTTTTTTATCATTTTAGCGTTTTTTTAGTTTTGAAAAATCTTTTCCGTTTAGACGATTTTCTATTTCGGCGTTTTTCCGTTTTGTAAATTTTTTTCGTTTTAGTGTTTTTTCCATTTTGCAGACTTTTTGTTTTGGCGTTCTTTTCTATTTGGGGTTTTTTCCATTTTGATGAGTTTTTTATTCTACTTTGCCGTTTTAGCGTTTTTTTTCCGTTTTGCTAGTTTTTTCTAATTTGGTATTTTTTTTTTTTTTTTTATTTTTATTTTGACGCTTATATCACACAAAATGCTATCCGCAAGTATTTTCATATACAAGTACAAAAAAAAAAAAAAATCGTAAAATTTTTAAAATTTATTAAGTAAATTCACATAATAAATGTTTTTTAAGTCGACCTATACGGCATTTCTGTTACTTGTTTCAATAAAACCATTAAACAAAGTGTGTGAATTATTAAATAATTATTCTTAGTAATCAGAGAGGTAGATGATACTATTTTCTATTGTAATAAATAGGATATTTTAAGAATAAATTCTGATCTTTATTTTGAAACATGTTTTATAATTTCAAATGTTTTTAATGCTAACATAAATTCAAAAAAAATCTGCTATCAAACATAAAGTATCCTTCCCCAAAACTACGTCCTATTTTTAAAACAATGTTCTTTTTGATCGATTAAATGTTTCATTGCCCTGCTTATACTTGGTATTTTCTTGTTAGCTTTTATATCAAATTATATTCATATATACATAGCATAAAATAAATAATTATTTATTTATATGTAGTTAAGTATGTTAACATTCCATTAACAAAATAATAACTACGCCATAAAATTACAATTAAATCACATTAAAATGTAATTTAATTTATTTAACGAATGTTTTCATAAAACTTGAAAATTTTCCAAAATTTTATTAAATAAATATAGCTTAAGTCTTATGTAAGTTATATTAATTAAAAACTAATACTCATATTATATTTTCCTAAAAAAAATTTATTTATAGATAAAACAAAAAAAAAAAACATTTATTCAATTACGACAAGTCTTATATAAGTTATACATATTAAAATTTAATACTCTTATTATGTTTTCCTAAAAAAAATTATATCCAATAAAAGTTGTTTCAGCAATATATAGTTAACCCTGCATTACTAATGTACGTAAATTGTACGTATACCAACGTTTTTTAAAACCTTATACCTCAGATGTCAGAAAATATTATGCGACCAAATTTCAGAGAACTTTTAATCAGATGGTTTTTTATATATAAATGCAAAAATAAATTATTTACAGTCTTTCATATCCTTAGAATAGTGGTGAATAAAAAAGTAGTCAAAATAAAGTTAGTATTCTAGGGTTAATAACATATAACTATCTTTTTTCTTATATAAATAGCAGAAGGAGGTAAGAACGCACGTTGGTGTAAAATGTATCAAAAATAGCGATTAATTGAATTTTGAATTGAAATTTTTGTAATAATGTTGGGTACTGAATAAAAATAGACAAAATTAAAAAAATCAATTAAAATCTTTAAGTTAGGTTGCGTTGTTTTCTTATAAGGAGCTGTCAAGGTTAAATATTTGTTTACATTTTTAAAAAAGAGTACAAAAATAAAATGTTCATCAATTTTCGGTATACTTTTTTTAAGTAAAAAGTTTTATAAAATAAAAATTTAAAAAAGAACCGTCAACTTAAGGTATTTAATAGTACCCAGCAAAAACTTTGGTTGCCATGTAATGAGTTAAGAAGCTAATATAATGGCTCTCCACTACTTACACATTAGCTGAATAACTCATTATTTTAACACGGTGATGACATTTGAGGCAACTACTTACCCTATACATTACTTAGATGTCATTACAATAACTAATTACTTCCAAGCTGTTAAACATCGCATTGATTTTAAAGCATTACTGAAGTCATGATAAGTAATAACAATAGGAACTAGTTATATTTTAGGTTATAAATAAGTAATGAAATGTCAGGATATAAAATATTTTTTTGTAGTTGTAAAAAGATTTTTTAAATTTTAATTTAAAAAACTTTACAACAACCAAAAATGTTATTAAAATAAATGTAATAAAAATAAACTATTTTAAATTACAAATTGATTCATACGCAAATTTTCCCATTCATTTATGTATCCCTTCTTCAAATATATGAATTGGTAACTGCAAATTGGTAACATCAATAAAAATTAATATTTTTAAAAATCTGATCAAAAATAATTATTTACATTCGGGTTATTAAACAACTTTTATGTAATGCAGACAGTATGTTGTTGTCATTACAAAGTAACTACATCCGTAACTACATGTCATTACCAAGTTTTTGCTGGGTACTTTCCTTTAACAATTTGTAAATTATATTTTGTCGTAATATTTTTGTTATTATTTTTTTTTTTTTTAATTGTCCTAAAATACATTAATCTTCAATTTTCATGGAATGCAACTTAAAATTTTACAGGTTGTTTGTTCTAAAAATTGTCTGAAAAATAGTACAAATTGTCCACTTTAATATTATAAAATAAGAAAAAATATCGTGCGCATATGTAGTCCGATTTGGGAAATTTATTTTTTTTTTTTTTTCGAAAAAACTGCAGTAGATTTCATACAAAAAACAGATTAAGTGAAGACACTTTTCTTTGCTTTATCAAACATTGAACAGTGAGGCAGAATCGAAATAAATATGTAACTTCTAATCTAATTTTTGTTCCTTACCCGATTTCCAAGATTTTTATATCACCTTAAAGTCCTTGATAAATCCTTTAGAAAACATGCTTGCATGTATTATTTCTCTTATACATTCTTCAAGATATATTTATTTAAAAAAATATTATTATTTCAAAATATATATATTAAAAACGGACATTAGAATTCTCTAAAATAATCTTAAAATTCCAAAAATATATTATTTTTTTACTTCTTGATTTCTTGAAAGTATTGATAGCACCTTTCCCAGAATTAAGTGCTATTTTCGACCCATTTAACTCAAATGTATAGACAGGCGGACGGACATTGCCATTCTGCCAAAAAATATTTTAGAGTTCTTAAGCTACATTTTTTTACTAACTAATAAATAGAAAAATTAAACTCGATCATTAAAGTGTCGATATCACCTTTCCCTTAATTATATATCATTTTCGACCCATTTAACTCTAATGTATAGACAGACGGACGGATATTATTTAAATTTCTTTACCTAATAATTAATAAAAAAAAAAATAAAACGTAATCATTGAAATATTCATATTCAATGTAAATATACATTTTTTCGTTATGATGATATTTCGTGTAAATTGAAACATAAAGGATAAAATAATTACTATTTTAAAAAGTGCCCTAAACATAGAATTCAGGCAATATTTTTTTTAATTTTTAAAGAAATGCCTAAAAATTATTTCCGTACATACTATATTTAACTATGCAGTTATATACTTTTTATAAATATGTAGTTATTGTAGTACTCAGAATCTGTGAGTTGCTAAGTAAATTTCAATGTTTATGTCAATTTGTTTAGTTTGGAAAATTTCTATCAAGCTTACGATTCTTTAAAAATATGTGACAGTTGCATTTCTAATTTTACATAAAATTTTGCATACAAATACTTTTAGCAATACTCAGAAGAAACAGCAAATACGTAAAATAGACATTTCAAAATAATTTCATCATTTGTTGATTTGTCTACGATGCATATACGGAATACAAACTTAAAAAGAAAGTAAAATTATTTTAAAACTCCATATAAAATTTTAGGCAAAATTAAATTAAAAATTCAAACAAAAAGAGTAAAAATAAAAAATACAGTTCACATACACGTTCAAGCTCAAGGCAAAAATGCATTGAACGCACGTTCTGAGACCATAAAAAAATTCATATAAATTAAAATAAAAAATCTTATAAACAATTTGTTTATAAGATTAACAATATTATTTTAAATCTTATATTTGTTATTTCTTTAGTTGTTTTTGTTTTTAAACAAAAATATGAGTAACGACAATAAAAAAATGGTATAAATATTCGTACGACTATGAACTAAAGTTAATAAATTCCATATAAAAAAAAGTATGTAAATAAATTTATTTCTTTTCCAGTGTTAAGCGTTCTAGACGCAGTTTTATTTGCAATTGTCTTATTTGTTTAGTATTTAACTTTTAACAATATTAATAACAAAAAACCAAATTCGCAAATGAAAATCAAAATATTTAAACAAAAGATCATGCAATGATGTAGAAGACAAGAAAACAAGCTATTAATAGCTTTTAAAGGTATAAAAACAAACGCCAAAGATTAAAATAAATTAAAAAAAAAAAAAAAAAAAAAAAAAAAAATAAAAAATTGCAACTAATTTTAAATGTGGTGGAAATAAACTGAAATTAAAAATGCAAATTTATGCAAATACAGTAAAAGCTATAGGAAATTGACAACAAAACAACTTAAATGTATTAGTTGATTATACAATTTCTAGGAAATGATTGAAATTTTTCCACAATAAAGAAAGTTAAATCTTTTTGCTAATAAAAATCATTAGAAATTCTAAGAAAAATTTCTTCATTATTATTGTTATTTTTTTCATGGAATTATTTCAGGCAATATTGATTGTTTTTTTTTTTTGGTCCCTGTAAAATAGTGTTGTTAACTTTAGATACCCCCTTTATACAATTATTTAGGAATCCCTGAAAAAAAAAAATATGACATTAGTCATTGGTCATTTTAACTATTCACATTTTGCTCTACTTTAATAAACTATTTTGCATTGTCATTCATAATTTTATATATTTGTCATAAATCAAAGCAATTTTATCAATTGTTACTAAATAAAAGTTCCTAAAATAATTTCTTAATTCCTGACTAGATAATAAAATACATATTTACGTAAATATTTTATTAAATAGACATAACGCCATTGAACTGGAAACCATCAAAAATAAAACATACAATAAGCAATTTTTATTAATAGAAATTACTTAAACTGCTACATTTTCAACAATTCAAAATATTTATGATAGTAAAATTATTAACATGTCATTTTGGCTAATTATCAATTAATCCACTCTTAGTAAGTATTGTATATTTTTATTTCTTAAAAAGGCACTTATCAAAATCAAGTTAAAATTTTCTATTCTACATTTAATTATCATAAATTAAAATAAAATGACCATTAATGAATTGTATATTTGTAGTCAGTCAGCAGCATAAATGTACAAAAAGAAACAAAACTTTTAAGCGGCTCTTGTATTCGTATTAAATTTTTAAAGCTTAAAGCCGACAAAATAGAAGCTTTTATGTAATTTGTTTAAAACAGATAATAAATACATATTAAAAAACGAGAGAAAAAGATATAGTCGGTCAAACCCGACCATATGATACCCTACACCATTGTTTACATTATAATTCGGGAAGGGGTCTTTTATTAGACTTGGAGCCAAAAATGTGCACCGATACTCATAAGTGTAAAAAAACATACGAATACAGAATATTACGTCGTTGCTAACATTTATATGAATTTATTCACTTTTGGTGTGATTCCCGAAAGAGGGCCTTATATGGGAGCTATGGTAAATTATGGACCGATCTTTGTAAAATTTGACACTTATGTTTATATAAAACTTATTTGTGTCGAATATTAACTTGATTTATGCCCGCTAAAGTGATTTTCTGAAAAGGACCGATTTTTCTAAAAATTGTCACACTTATTTAGACTTATATGAAACTTATGTATTTGTGCTAAATTTCATTAAAATATTTCTATATTTAAGGGATTTATGATCTTTAAACCCTTTTCCCGAAGGACATTTTTATAAAGGCTAGGTGAAATAATGGACCGATCAAAATTGCGACCTGTAGTTTGATTACAAGGTTTACATGGACCGACAGAAAGTAATTCTAAGCCGATTGGTATAAATTAAGGTGGATCTTAGACCAATATTTTTGGGTGTTACAAACATCAGCACAAACGCATAATACCCTCCCCACCTATGGTGATGTAGGGTATAAATATATAAAATATGCAATTATGGTACAACTATAAATTTCAACAATTTACAGTGATGGTACCGTTGTGCATATTAGGCTTTTGTATAAATTTATTATTTTTATTTATAAATCAGTTTTTTTATTCTATTTATAAATATCGAAAATGTCCATTTGCTAAATGTTTTACTGTTTTATTTGAATTCATTGTCAAAGCGTTAGTTATTCATGTTTCAAGTTAAATAATTTGAATTAAAGATGAATTTCAGTTTTTTTTTTTATTTCTTTTCGTTTTTGTATTAAATAACAAAATAGTAAATGCGAAAATTCGTTTTTAACTGTTAATCAATATAGCTGAGGTCAAAAGCCATTTTTTGCCAACATCTAAACAATAATATATTCTGCACTATGGCAAAGATTTGAATAAAAATAGCATTTAAAATAACATTTATTTATTTTATTGAATTTTAAAATAAAATATTTTTAACTCCTAAAAAACTATCCCATAGTGATTTTCTTTTGCCAATGTTATTATCATTATTATTGTTTTTTATAAATAGGATTGCGCACGAAAAAATGCGTGCAAGCTTTAAGGCTTATAATTTTTAGTATACGTGAAAAAAATTAGTGCCATTAACTTGTTTACATTTGTTATTACTCTCAATAACTGTGTGCTAAAAAAAAATTAAAATTTAACGAAATTCATACAAACGCGTAATTAAAATTTAGAACCAAATTACATGTTGACCATAGGAAATAATTTCTAGGAGTACAGATGTGTTAGAAAACGTAGTTTTTTGAGTCATAAATAATGCAAATAGTTTATGATTACCGTAAGGAATACTGATACCTGAAGAAAAAGTTGATTTATAGACTACACTCTAAAAAATGCATGTAAACTAGCTACTATAAAGTGGGTAACTTTTCATGTGAAATTACATAAAAAGTTTATATTTAAATATAAAATATTTAAAAAACGTAATCACACCGATTTGTCTGCAAAAGTACATACAAAATATAGTATATTGAATCTTTCAAAATGTTGGCAAACATGTTTACAATAAATTAAACACAAAATGAGTAACATTTCTTACTTGAAATAAGTAATAAAAAAATGTCAAAATTTTATTTATAAAAATAAGAAAATTAAAAATTTTTCAATAATATTTATTATTTAAAATTCGAGCTGAAAAGGCGAAAAATAGTTTATAAAATAATAACTTTTAATACTAGACAAAAAGTATAGCACAAAGTGCGCAAAAAGAGTCAATAATTGCAAGTCATACAAGAATTAATAAGTTTCAGTCCCAAAAAAAGGCTCCAGCTAAACATCAAGACTTTTTTCTGATAAATTTACCTATGTCACAGGCCCTATTAAAGCATCGTAAATTTGTGGTTGAAATATCGTGTAAAAGAAATCAAAATTGTCAAACAAATTTTCGGTCTGGCTGCCATTTGAACGTGTGGGGAAAAAAGCACTTTATTCATAACAAATTACACTTTTAACAGAGAAATTTACGAAAATAAAAGGTCTCGGAAAAGATTATTTTTCTGTCATTGGAAAGCACAGCAAATTCTGACTTGATCTCGCATTTCATCATTACAACAAAAAAGTAGCTGAGTGTTATCAAACAAAGGTAGTGCGTGTACTACATAGTGAGAGGAATTTACTAAACTGTTCAAAACTCAGTTCATTTGAAATGTATTGAGATATAGTAGAAAAATATTTAAAGAACAGTTAAAGCTAAATAGAGACTCATACCGTCAAAAAATGAACCGAAAACACAATAAAGCTTATATTTAGGATATTACAGAAAATATGAAATATTTTAGTAAAACAAATAAAAAATTATTTTTTTCTTTTAAACATAAAATTAAAATATAACAGTACAGACTAAACAAAATTTCAAAAAGATTAACCCACTAGTTTAAATTTTATAAACTTAATTATATGCACTAATTTTTTCGTGTGCAGTTCTTATTTCACTTTAAATAATTTGTTTTTAATATCTTATTGTTGTTGCCATGTCCATATGTTATTATTATCATAAATCACAAGTCATCATATCAAAAAGTTTTGATTGACATCTTTTAAAAATTTCATTCATCTGCTGCTATATATTTATTATTCGTTTAAGGGTTTAAATTAATTTAAATTCTTTATTAATTGACTGTACGATTTTTTTCTTTTATTTTCGATTTATTTCTATTGTCATTTTTCTATGGATTTCAGTGAGTAACTTTTTGCATACTTTTGACTGCTGTCAGTAGCTAGAGGGTATTATTATTTTTTTTTTATTTAATAACATTTTGTTTTCATTTGCTGTTTGTTTTCATATGCTTCTGCTACTGATGCTTTTGTTGAGTTTTCAATTGATTTATTATGGGTTTATAAAAGTAAAACAAAAACAATTTTTCTTTCATGAATTGGCAAAAAAAAATTGTTTTTCAACGCATCTTTTTTTTTTTTTCAATGTTTCCATTTTCTTAATTAGCATTTAGTTTTTGAATCGGTGTGCTTTTTATCGCAACTTTTAAATTAAATAATTGTTGTGCACACACACATAAATTAGTTTTAATAAAATTGTTTATTTTTATTGTAATATAATGTGTGAGTACTGGTCGTGTGTAGGCCATTAAATATGGTCTATGAATATTTGTATGTTTATTTATTTATTAGCCACATTGGCATTTTCCTTAAATTATTTGCCAAAGTTTTATTTATTTATTAATTAATTTAAAGAACACCTTAACTTTCCTACGAACTACATACATATTTACACACATATTCATATAATCATTTATTTAGAAAGGTGATAGTGCAAAACTATTTATGTATACTACCTTATCTTTTGTATCTTAACGAATGATCACAATAGTTGAATGAATTCTTAGCTGCTGTGGAAAATAACAATAATAATTTCATCATCATCGTATACATTTGCCATTTTCTATAAATAAACAAAATTGGAAACGTAATCTAAATTACAGTATTGCGTGGATATCCAAATATATTACCCCGCATTAGTCATATATAGAGTCCAGAGTGACAAAATATTAATATTTGTGTCTTGTTTGGTGGTTGATTTGTTTTAATTGCCGATACTTTTGATGTGTGTCTTTTTTAATATTTTGTCATAATTTGCAATAAAGTTTATTTATTTAATGAGTTATAAACATTTTAGGAAAATGTTTGTTTTAAATTACTAAGCTTAATTTTTAATTTAGTTTTTAGATTATTGAAGTCAGCTTTATAAAGAAAATTGAGATTAATTGTAAAGTTCTTCATCAAATATATATTGTAAACAGTTGGTTGAACTTTTAAATTATATGCTAGAATAGATGATTAAGCTGATTGAATCTAGAGAAAAAAAAAAAATATATATATATCCTACACAGAAAAAAGTAAAAATTACGAAATTTGTAATATTAATTAATTTTTAATTGATTTTGCTCCAATCATCAAAATGATAATATTAATAACTAGAATATTTAATATTATTATTACTTCTTTTTTTTTAAATAGATGCAATGAGCTGGAAATTTTTGAAAACTTAAATTTATTTTATTTCTGTATTATAGACAAATATTTAATTTTTCTTTATATTTTATTAACAGCTGTCAATTTATTATATTTCAGACTTTTACATTCCATTTTTTTAAAGAATATTTTTGAAATCATTCACAACATCAAGACAAAGATTATGTTAATTATGTTAAATTTGATTTAACTATCTTGACTATATACTTACAACTTAATGAATATTGAAATATTAATATAAAGAAACTGTACAATATGTTTTATTAAGTTTTTCAAATATTAATTGCAATAATCTAATACTACACAGAAAAAAGTCACCAATTAACAAATATATATGAAAATAATTCATTCAATTATAAACTTGTTTAAATTTGCACCTCTCACCAAAATGATTATATCAATTAATAAAAACTATAAAAAATACAAAACAGAAAAAAATTCTCAATTAATAAATTAATTAAATCAATCAAGTAGATGATTGAATGAATTAAAAATGTGTATGGAAAAAAATTATACCATTTTTTTTTTTTTTTTTAATTTTTTTTATTAAATTTTGATGAAAAATTAAACAACTGAGTTAATTGTAAAAAAACTGGTAATAATTTTTTCTGTGTAGATTTCTTAAAATTTTTCTTAGACTAAACGGATACACTATGTAAACTCTTATTTTCGCAAAAATTTAAATGTTATATCCTTTTGTACTGACTTAAATATTTATATATCATTTCCAGGTTTCATATAAAAAGTTAAAGTTTTTGGCGGAAGACGATTTTCAAGTTTTTTTTTTTTTTTTTTGGAAATCAAGCACGTTTTTCAGGTGTGTCAAATAAGATCACAATTCGAATCTTGCAACCCTAGTTGAAATATACTTTTTTAAAAAGGTAACAACATAGCTCATATAATTTAAAAAGATTTCGCTAAAGTCAGAGAATTTAAAGGAAATATTAATGAACAAAAAAGTAAAACTGTTTTAGGAAAAACATTTTCCATAATTCGTTTTTTAATAAAATGCGTCGAATTTTTATTTTTTAAATACTTCAGTATATTTGTAAATTAAAACTATTGTTATTTTTAGAATATATTATTTCAAATATATATTAGTGCTCAAATTTACAGATATTTTTTATTTAAAACCTAAAAATAAATTAAATTTTATGAAGGATTTAAAAAAAAATTATATATTTTTTTAGGGTTTATGTGATTTTGTACAGTTATTTAACAGGTTAAAAAATAAAACAGAGTTACAAAATGAGAAAAAATTTGTGCGGCACGGGGTTTCTCAGTCAATTCGGTATTAAATACTAAGTCTCTAACCCACTTTTTTGAATTCACTCTAGTTCTCGCGATAAATCGCAATTTGTAAAATTAAGGAGGTTGCAACATAAACGACTTGTCTGATTTTGTTCAAAAAAATATCAACAATTTCTGATTAAAATTATCTTCAAATCGTTCTTATATTACTTTTTAATACGGTAAACACTTATGGAGATATTAAGCCCATTTTTTGAGAAAAAATTAAATTTTATACAAAATTTCAAGAAACATTTTTTTTTTTAAATTATAAATAGTCGAAAGTTTCAAAAACTAAAATGTTTATTCTTTAATCATAAAGATAGAATTGTTGCAAATAAAACAAGACATATTTCATTAAAATCAATGCCTTAGTTTTCATTTTATTGACAAATTAGTGAAAATACTCATTAACAAGATACATAGAAAAATTTAAAAAAATCACAAAATTATTTTTTTGATTTTTCTATGTAGCTTGTAAATGAGTATTTTTAATAATTTGTGAATAAAATCAAAACTAAGGCATTGATTTTATCGAAATATGTCTTGTTTTATTTGCAACAAATTCATCTCTATGAATAAATGCTTTAACATTTATTACAATAATTAAAACTAAAAAAATTTTGGACCGGAAATCGGACAAATTTAGACAAATTAATAAGTCCCAGAAGAGAAAAAAAGTGCAGAAACTAAAATAATATTAGAAAATGATAGGGCTTGTATACATGGAAGGTAGAGGTGTTCTTGTTCCCATTTAAATAAAAATTGGAAGACTCACAAATAATCTATATTTAACTGCAATCACAAATTTCCGAGCAGTAAATACATTTTTCAATCTTCGATTTAAAAATAAATTAGCAAACTTATAAGCAAGCTATTTTAAATGGCTGCCACAAATTTTGGTAAAGTTCAGACCAGTGTTTTAAAAAAAATTTAGTTTTTTTAACTTCAGGTTATATGGGAGGTAGGTGTGTCCTTGCTCCGATTAAAAAACAAATTAGCAGACGTATAAATAATCCGGTTTTAATAGCTGGTGAAGTTCTGGTCAGTACTTTAGATAAATTTAAGTTTTTTTAAATTTAGATTATATAGAAGTTCTTGCATCGACTTTTTCAAATCTATGTATTTATTCATTTTAAGGCTAAAGTAATATACGTACCAAGTTACAATTTTCTATGACAACTCCTAATATTTTTATCGCATCGTTGTATGGGAACAGAGTACAATGGGGCAGCGTTACCGTTTTTTAAAAAAGTGTCCAAAAAGAGGGATTTCAAAATAAAAAGTCGCCAAGAAAGGGGATTTAATAAAAAGGGGCCAACAGCTTCAAAATCTAAAAAAGTCCTTAAAATCTGTTTATTTGATAACAACAAAAACAAAAAAATGTATTTTAAGAAAAACTACTAAATTAAATTCTATAAATATCAAAATAATTTAATAATTTTTGTAATTGATGAATATTTTTCGAATTTTTTATGAATTAACCATTTTTGAATTTTTTTATTCAGGCTCAAGTTCATTAATGTAATAATTTTTGTAGAATACAGAAAAATATTTTATTAGACACTAGTAGGATGGAATGCATTTTCCGATCTTCATCAACATCCATTGTGCCTTTAGTGCTAATCGTAAAGATCTTTCTTTTAATTAACACTTTTGAAGAATTAGAATACGTAACTTCATCACTTTACATATTCCAAATTCTTAAGTATTAAATTGAAATAACTTTACAAAAGCTTTTTCTTGTATTTTATTATATTCTACATTTTTACATGTTGTTTTATCTGTATTATACAAAAATTATTACATTAATAAACTTGAGCCTGAATAAATAAAATTCAAAAATGATTAAAATAATTTATTTATAATTTTTTAACACACATTTTTATTATTGAAAAAATAAAGGTTTATTTACAAAAATAGGTAACATATAATTCTCCTTTTCTTAATTAAACTTCTGTACTTTTGTACGACTCGACAGTCGGACTCCAGTCTTTCAAACCAATTAGGGCGTTCGGCCAAGACAGTAGAAATATAACTTAGAATATAAGTATTTATTGAATCTTGCTTTTTAATTTTCCCGATCATATCCAAAAGATATAATGTTTGGGCACCAATCCAAGATATGTACAATATAAAACAAACAGATTAAAATTTTAGTGGAGACATAGATCTCTTTTATATACAATCAATTGTGACATCGTAGAAAGAACACCTTTTAAAAGTTCTATGTTTATAATAGACGAAGTTCTTCAAACTAAGATAATATAAGAAGCCAACTTTTAATATAAAACAACTAAATTTAGGTGGCAAACAATATCGAATACACCGTTATCGGTTTAATCGCTATAATTTATGTCAAAAAACTGCCAGCTAAGTTGCACAAAGAAAGGAAGCTAACAAATCTAACTTAAACATTTGGCGTATGATGATTTAAATATCTGTTCATAAACTTTTAACCGTATTTAATTTTGTATGACTTTCAAACAAAAATTAGTTATTTATCTTGCCTTGTTATAAACAGTCCTTTGTAAGCCCATCTACGATATACGAAATTTAATTTTGAATGAATTCATCAAGGATTTTTTTTTTTTTTGGATTCTTAGTTAGGCTATTTAAGTATTTTGGCCATTTATAGGGTTTATTTGGTAATAAAAGCATACATAATTGATTCGGTTGGTTCCCATAATCTTTCCTAATAAATGAACCATTTATATTAGCAAATTTAAGAATTTACTAATTTATTTTTAAAGAATAATATATAAAAAATTTTAGAAATAGTTCTGAATATTCTTTTAGAAAAAATCGTCAAATTAGGGGTAAAAATCGTCAAATCGTCAACAGGCCATTTTTAAACCCAAAAATCGTCAAAATGACGATAAATCGTCAAATCTGGCAACAGTGCACATCCATTTAGTCGCCATTTAAAAAAGGAGCCAAAAAAGTGGCCAGGTGGTTGAAAAAGGGGCAATTGGCGACTAAAATCACCAAACGGTAACGCTGCAATGAAAAAGACTTTCCTTCATATATGTATGTAACTGCATAATGATTTCTTTAATTTATGGTTTATTGAACCTATTAGAGGTATTATAGTTAATAATTGTTTTAAACATCTGTTTTTTTTTTTTTATTTAACAAATATATTTATGATAAAAAAATATCATAACATAAAATATTAATACAATATATTTATGCGCTATAAATATTGTCACAAAATCATATTACCCCAACCACCTCAAGTTATTCATACTATATAAAATATTTTCTTTTACAAATTTGTAACAAAAATTTTACCTTAAACGAAAACTTATTTTTCTTAATTTGATATCTAAAAGACTTGCTCTTTTTAACTATACCCAACACTCATACTAAAACTTGACATGTTTTATTAAAGTTTACCCCAGCTTGTTTTGCTTTAATTTTATAATTCATCTATTTGTGAAAAATATAAAAATTATACTATAAATTTCTAAAATTACGCATAGCGTGTGTGGTTACGTTAAGTGCGTCAATAATTATAAATTCTATATTAATATGTACTTAATCTATTTTTAGCAATACTGAGATTAATGTTCTTATTTATGATGGTACAAAAGACATAGTTTATAGTCTTTCTAAGAGATAAGACATTTTTATTAAAAAATATATTTGATTTCGTCAATTCTTTTAAATAGAAAGTTGCGGGAAATTTATACTTGGTTACAAAAATATTTTTTTAGCATTTTTACTATCAAAAAAATTGTTTAATTTAGCCACTAATTTATGAGTAATGACCTCTTGTTTATGTATATATTTTTAAAGATACTTAAAAATAAATATGTACCTACTAAAATAAATAATTATCTGTTTTAATTTTTTCTTGATATTGCTACTTATTTTTATTTGTCTAAATGACTGTTCAAGAGGTTTTTTTTTTATAAATATTTTATCTGATGATATTTAGTTTTTTCTAAGTGGTAAATTTTTAATTACCTTAAAACACTTGAACAGAGTCGAAGGGATTTTATAAATGTTTGCATATAAAATTATTGGGTTTACAGAAATGGCTGTTAGTTTTAGGATTGTTTAAAACTATTTTATTCTACATATTACGGTTGGTGTGTTTTTCTTAGTTAAAAAATATACATATTTTTTATTTTTTAATATTTTTTTTTTTTAATATGTTTAAAGAATTATGGTGGGAGTTTTTTTCTATTTTAGTAAATTTGCTTGTTATACATATTTCTTAATAAGTTGAATAACACTTAACAAAACAATAAATTAGCAAAAAAAAAAAAAATGAAATTACAAACACTTATAGCAAGATCATAATCACCCTTGATAGTTTGTTGCGGCATTAATTGAATGTTTGCTTATATGGAAAATTGCCTAAACGTTAAACAGCCAAAAACAATTTGTCAATTGTATAAATTTTATATTTTAAAATCAATCAAGCATTTAATAATGCTTAGCAAAAAAAAAAAAACACATACATACGTCATCTAGCCACCCAGTGTGACAGGGGATATAAAAGAATGTATTGATGATATATTTCAAAAGATACTACTTTAAACGCGACACCTTTTAACTTATGTATATGTAATAAAAACAAAAAAATTTTCTATAAAGTGAAATAATGAATAAAAATTAGGGTATCTAAACCAAAAATTTAGAAAATTAACGGCCTGTTTCACGATGTCGAACGAAAAATTCGTTTCATCAATTTATATAAAAAACAACAAATAAATTTCAAATTTTACAATAGTTTCCCATACATTTTCTCGAACGAAAAATTCGTTTCGACAATTTATATGGAAAGCAACTAATAAAGTTCAAATTTTGTTTTTATTTTCCATATAATAGGCCGTAATTATTTCATAAAAACTCAGTTACAAAAAAACAAATATCGAATATCAAAAATAAATTTCTCGTATAAATTTGTGTATATCTTACAATTTAAAGAATTAATTTATTGCATGCTCTGATCTGCAAATTATTTACTCAACCATCCAGCCAATTGCTAAAAACAATATCCGCCTTCAATTATTTTTAATATTATTTTAATACAAAGCAAATTAGTACAAACTTATACATATCTACATAATACTATTACATAGATAATGTATACATTGTAGATACATACACACATACAATATGTAAGCATGTATATCTATGAGTACTGTGATTTTAATTCCCATCATATTATTTGCCACTTCAATTGAATTCAAGTGTAAGTAAGAGTGTATTCAATATTTACAATACGATTCATGCTCACATACATATATACCAACATATACCTTATTTAGACAAACTTATAACGTCAGCCAAATAACTTACTAACTAAATAAATGAATGAACGACTGACTGACGGATTGTCCACTCATTCGTGCATTATTAATTCAATTACTCATGCCTTTGGATGGGTTTTTGTTTTGTCATAAAGTCAACTGAAAATGAAATCAGTTGGTAAAATCCGTTTAAGTCAAAGACTGTTATCAATACTACCCCCTTCTCTAACATTTTTAGCTCCCATTTTCACACACACACCCACCCACCCACTCATTTATTCAACATAATTATATGCTAAGCACGTTAAATTATAGGATCTTCTTTGGGTGCAAAATAAAAGACAAAAGCAAAATGAGGTTTAAGAAATATGAATGTCATTATTAAGTAAGTGTTTACGTATGTATGTATGTATGTATGTATGTACTTACAATGAAATTTAAGAAATTGCCTTAAGGTAACAAAAGACGATGAGTAATTTGTCTTTAATAAATCAATCGCATTGTAAATAAGTACACGCACATGTCTCATCATGTAGAAACAGGCTACAAATAATGGCTTAATATAATCCAATAAATGCAATATATTTAAATGTAATGGAAATATTATTTTATACATAAATATGTATGTACTTATGTTTTTTTTTATGTATGTACATATATAATAATTTCATTTTGTATGAATCTTTAATTAAAACGAAACATGAAATATATTTTCCCTTTCACTTGATATGTGTTTTAATTCACTTAATCACTTTCATATATTTTCTTAATTCATTTATTTATTTATTTTATATCCTCTTTTTGTGATAGATATGTGAGCAAGAAATTTGTATCGAATGACAAAAGTATGCTGAATTTATCAACCCAACAAACCAAATGATATTGTAATGATATCATTACGATATCATTTCGGTGATATAGAAACCCGAGAATGATATCATTTATAATTCTAAAATGATATAGGTTGCTTTCTAATAGGTACACTCGAAAACGATATCATAATTTTTGAAAATAACGATATTAGTAATGATATCGTTAAATTTAAGCAGCGCGATAATTTAGCAATATATTGCAGAATATATACATACATATCTGCTAAGATTGGGTCAATATATAATCGAAATGTTTTATCAAAAATTAATAAAATAACCATAATAAACTAAAGTTCTTCCTTCTCCAAATCATTTTATATGTAACGAAACTTTTGTAATTGCCCTTTAAATCGGGCTGATATTGTTTTCTTATCCTCTTTTATTTTTTGCGATTCCACTAAATTTAGCTGCAAAAATATAATTTCCATATTATGCATAACATACATAAAATATTCTTCTAATAAAAATATTTTCAATTTAATTCTATTTTCCTGAAAATGTTTAAAGTTTATTTCTAAGGGAAAAATAATTTCGATATTTTATCATATAATTTTAAAATTATGATATCATTAATGATACTGCATCGTTTCTTGGTTTGTTGGGAAGTTTCTTGTAACAATAATGAAATAGGTATGAAAATTAATACAAAATTATTTGTTAAAGAAATTATTTTTGAAAAATTGTAATTTTTTCATGAAATTGTAATTTTTGGATTAAAATTAATATTTTTGAAAAGCAATACTTAAAAAAAATACTTATATAAATGTGATTTATTTTTAAAAGTAATCATATTCATTAAACAAAATTTAAATTTTGTCGTAGAGAGAGTAATTTTTGTTTGCTGAGCGATTTAAAAGAGTTTGACTTCTGGTTGTTTTCTATGGTTTTTATTTCTAATGCTTAAAAGGGCAGAATCAAAAATTTTTTAAAATAAATCTGTAACTTCTAATCGGTTCGTTCGACTTACATATAATTTCAGCTTTTGATAAGGTTACGTCAGATAGACAAGAGATTTTATTTAAAAATTACAAATGTCCATAGTTTTTCTAACTTTTTTTAATTAAAGTAAAATAAATATTTGGTTTTGTAGGAACTAAAATTATTGTATATAAATTCCCCAAAAAAAAGCAAAAAATCTCAAACATTTTTTTATACCCACCATCAAAAATATTGGGATTATATTTAGTTTGTCAATCCGTGTATAACAAGTCGAAAAATCATTTAAGATCTAGCTATTGCCGTCTGTCGGTCCGTCTTACTGTTAAAAGCAGGATAGGGCTCGGAGGGGTGCATATAAGGTGATAAAATTTGGCTCTTATATTTCCCTTATTTAAGGTTTGTTTGGTATTGAAAATAGGCAACAATTGAAAAACAAAAAAGTTATGGGCCAAATACTTGAAAAACAGAGTGTCCGTTGTAACTTCAATTCATACTTTTCAGATATCTCTAGAAAATAAAATTCTGTGAAACTGAGATAGTTGTAATTTAAAATGTAAAGCACTCAAGAGTTATTGAGAGTTTAAAGAAGATAAAGAAATTTTTCAATTTGGATAAGATTTGAAGCTTTATAGTGACGCAAGCGGCAATCAGCTGATCATGTTTTCTCACCGCTTGTCACAACATTGGCAGATTAAATTTATGACAGTGTTCTCAAATTTTCCATTATCACTTTTTTGTAAACAATTGATTGATTTTTAAACTGGTAATAACGCTGCCGCTCGTTGCCGCGTGACGCGTACATTGACCTTCCACTATTAGAGTTACACTACTTTGAGCTCCAATAGCTCCGTACTATTTTTGGTACTATTTTTTTCCAAAAAATACAAATTTTTTATATTTTTTAACAAATATTTTGGAAAGTTAATTTTAACAGGATGGACAGGAAGACAAACATTTTTATTTTAAACATAATAACTATAAGGACTTAAAATATAAATGTAAGATAGGAAAGTAGTTGTAAATTGGGCAATTGTATACATTACAAACAATATAAAGAGTATAAAGATGGTTTAGACAAGATACTAAATAGTTCTCTGTTCAGCATAACAATTTTTAATGCGTTATAATTCAATATTTTACGGTAATAATATAATACCAAATTTCACCAGTTTCGAAGGATCATAGACAAGTTTAAACTTTGTTCTCATTTACCAGGGATGATAAATTAAATACAATTATAATTTTTTCAGTACAATTCGTTCTTCAAAAGTACAGCAGTACACCAGTGATTAATTTAGTACAATTATAAAAATTTGCTCTTTTAATAACTTGAAATAAAAGTTTCTCAGTAAAATTTAGATTTATTTAAAAAAATATTTTATAATAAATAAGTAAAAGTTGCTTTAATTTTATGCATAACAGTCGAAGATCATTTTTGAAGAGACTTTGGATATGCGTTTATTAAGTTCAACTTAAAAATACATAGACGTATGTATGTTGTGCTTTCCATAGCTCAACATGAAATGTTTTACTTTTTATATGAGGTTTTTTTTACTTTATTTAAGGAATTTTCAAAACTTGAGTTTAAAATCGAATCTCATACAATTCTGAATAGTGAAAAGTTTCGCTTTATATTAAGTCTTTTTTAAAAACTCAGAGTATAGTCAAACGTAACATTTTTACAATTTTTGAAAATATTTTGAAAATTCCTTGTTTGAAAAATAGCTTGAGAACTAATGGGAAATTTCCCATATATATTTTTTTGATCTAAAAATATTGTTAAGTTTTTAGAAGAAGTTATTACATTTTAGTACAATTAAGGTCCAAAAAGTACATTTTTTAATTTAATTTAATACAATACCCAAAGTCGAATTTGTCATCCCTATCACATACTATTTTCCGCAGTTGTAAGGAGTGAGATCGAAAAAATCTTAACACACATTTTGCCTCATAACTTTTTTCGAACTCAATATTCAAAATTGTTTTTGATCTAGTTATCATGGAAAAATACTTCAGTTATTATTTTTAATAACAACCATGTTAATTTGTCCTTATTTTCATCAAAATAAGTGACGAAAAAGATTTACGTCCTACAAGTTATAAAAAAATTTCAAAAAATCCAAATAGGTCTTACAAATAATTGGCCACAGAATTAAACGTCGTCCGTAAAACCGTTTCTAATGTTATTAAATAGTATCAGGAGAATTTGACTATTGATGTGAAACCTAGTTCGGTAAGAAAAAAGGACCACATGATATTGGGAAGTCCAGAAAATTGAAGGCATATTGAAAGGAACTCCAAACACATCTGGTAGAAAATCAGCTCAGTTTTCTCAGTGCTTCGACTATTTGGTGCGAAAATTTAAAGCTAATGGGAAAGTTGATAACATATAAAATTCAAAAATTCCAAACTGGAATTCTGCAAAAAAAATTACAAGCCAAAAATAGGACTCGGAATTTAAATACAATTTAAATACAAATTTCATACAAAAATACTCAAGCTGTATAATTGACGAAGAAACGTAGGTGCTGGCAGAATCTTCGCAGCTTGTGTCTCAAAAATTTTTATTGCTAATGCTCGAAGCAATGTTGGAGATAAGTTTAAGACCCAAAAGCAGCAAAAATTTCTTACAAAATTCATGGTATGACAAGCTTTTTGCAGTTGCGGCAAAACAGGAAAGTTATTTAAACATTCGGATCTATAAATACCAAAATATGCATAAAGGAATATTTGCAAAAAAGGCTTCTTCTTTTCTTAAGAAAGCACAACGTGTCCACATATTTTTGGACCTATTTGGTATCATGTCACTACGGTAAGAAAGCTCTGGAGTGGTACCAAATCAATAACATAGTTTTAGTACCAAGAGAGGTCAATTTTCAAAATTGTCCATAACTTAGACCAGTTTGGAGATATTATGCTCTTGTGAAAAGTGAATTCAAGAGCACAAAAAAGGTGTCCCAAAAATACCGAATATTTTAACAGAAGATGTGCACACTGTTCCAAAAAAGTGACTGAAGCAACTATCAAATCTCCAAAGAAAGGGTTTTCAAAAATGGTCCACATTTTTGAAATTTGATAAAAATTATATATTTCTGTGATCTGTGCTAACTTATCAAATGATTAAAAGAAATAATGAAAACTCTAAGATCAACCGTTTCCAAGTTATTGAATATTATGTATGTTAAGAATTTTTCGATCTCACTCCTTAATAGCATAACAGAGGTAAACATTTGGTATCTAGTACCAAAACATTTATGCCTAATCTATAAAGGAATTAAAAATGTTTTCTAAATATTGCAAGTATTACAAATAACCAAATATATAAGCATTCCATTGGTATAGAGTATTAATACTGGCTATATTGTTTTTTCTTTAAATGCTTTAATTTAAAATTATAAAACAAAATTTATTTGCAAATTAACTACAAGCATTTTTTTTTTTTTTTTTTTTTTTTTTTTGAAACCTTCTAATCAAAATATTTATATGAAATAAATGACCATTGTAAAAATAATAGTAACATTAACTTGAAGTTCAATTTAAATGTATATTTAAATATTTTTTTTTTTTTTTTGTCTCTTTAGTGAATACGTGCATTGCTTTATAAAATACCATTTAAATATTCAATGATACCACTTTGCCATAAAAAGGGTTATTATTACTTTTTTTCAATTTTGTTTTCTTTTAGGCGTTTTTATTTGAACCAAAAAAGAAAAAACTACTAACAAATACAAATAAAAATGCAAACAATTGAAATTTTATTACAAGAAATTTTTATTAAAACTAATCTAACACAAAAAGTATAGTGTTAATATTGTTCGAGGTTAAAGGTCAATATGCATATTTTATAAGTATGTTTATTTAGGAGAAGATAATTCTAGACTCTTAGGGGAATTCTAACAGTACTAAATATTTTATTTTAATAAACTACTTAAAATTGTAATAAAATTCAAAATTGTTTTAGTCTTTATTAAACTTGAATGTTTTTAACTTGTGTATTTATGTATACAAACTCCCATAATATTATTAGCTAGTAGGTATTTAAAAAATATATATATATATATATAAATTAATAAAATATATCTCTCATTTACTGCTCTACTCGTTACCAATTTATTAGCTGTTAAGCGGGGTGAGTGAGACTAAATTAAAATGTGCAGTCATCGCATCAATATACATATTTGTTGTTGCTATTGATTATTGTCTTTACAGTGATTTCTCTATAACCACCACTACTTTAGCAGACTGATTAAGTGGTTTTGACCATTTGCAGTCAATATTAACGTTCATACTCGTAACATATTTATGTATGTGTATTTACGTAAAAGCTTTATTAAATTTTGCTTTTTTGTAAATATATTTTTCAAAAGTTGAAGTCATAGTGTTTTTCCGAAACTGGGTAAAGGGCAAAGCTGCTGCTGCTACTGCTGTAGCAGCTACTTGAATGGATACGACCACTATCATCTGAATATCAAGCCAAGTAACCAACAATCGTCCGTCAGTTAGTTGACCAAACTGTATGATATGTTGAACGAATGCGGAATGCATTTAAAACTGGTTAACTGATTAATAAAACATACAATAAATATTAAATAAACATTGGACCGACTGACAGACAGACAAAGAAATACAGACAGTTTATGGATGAATAGATGGGGCTAAACCAAAAGAAGAGACTAAAGTATCAACATTTATTTAAATGTCTAAAGATAGCATATGCATAAATAAACGCGGAAAAGATTTAATCAAAAACGACAGCAAAAAATACCCTACGAATAAAAGTTGACTTTTTTTGAAAGTTTTGTATGTAGGTGTATCAAGAAATTTAAATTACTATGTAATATCAGATACTGCAATTAATAAAAATTACTTCACTGGAATATGTAATTTATACAAGTATGCCAAAATAATTTTTGTAACAATTAAACAATTTACTATTGAACTTTTATAAAGTGTTGAAGTAAAAAAAAACATTATTAAAAATATTTTTTAATTTAAGAAATATTTTAAAACTATTAAAATATTTACTTTTGTTAACATTTTTGAAAAAATAATAAATAAATAAATATTTTTTTGATATTAAATAATCTTTAAGTTGTGGTAATATTATATTATAATTTCAATTTAGTTGATACAAAACTTTAATATCTTTCAAACATAATATTTTATAACAGACATATGAGAGAATTTAGTAAAAATTTTTAAAGCATATCTTAGGGCTGTCATTATTTTGTTAATCCCAGCAAAAAATGCATTTTTAGAGTTGGAAATTAAATAAAATTTTAGATTATTATTAAAGTTCACCCAAAATATAAATAAAAAATAATTTATATGAATAGCACAACTTTTCTCGCAATAGATATGTTTGTAAAAATGTTTCTACGTGAAAAATATGATCCATAAAATTTTTATGTTGAAAAATATATAATCAGGTATGTCACACAGACACAATTAATTTAATTTCATTAAATCGCAAATAAAAATTTGTTTAAAGAAATTTAAACATTTTGTTTATTAACAATAAGTAGATAAAAACGCTGTATTTCAGAAGAGAACAAAATAATGTTAAATTTAATTTAAAATACATATATTGTAATTAATTCTTCATGAATTGGTTGTTCTTTTGCTAATCAATCGGCTGTAATGAAGAAAAAAATCGGATTTGTAGGTATTAGAGCTAAAGTATTAAAAAATTTGCACTTTCGAATCATTTCTGTGACATGCCTATGTAGGTGTTCCGCAAAATACTTTGATAATTTTCTTTGATTTTTTTATTTACAATTATTTTTTGTTATTTAAATTTTAATCAAATATTTTCATTCTGATATTTCGATTGAAATAGAAAACATTAAACATATTATTTTTATTTAAAAAAATCAAAGCGTTTTACTTAATAAATTATCATCTAAACCTAAATATTTTTGAATAACTTTCAGAAAAATAAAAATAGCTCAGATCACCGAAATGAAGATATCATTTATAAGAGGATTAAAAATCAATGATTTTAATACGGATAAAGTAATTGTATTAAATTGGAGTATTAGGAGGATTTATTCTTAGTCCGAAATAAATCCTTAAAAAACTTATAATTTCTCAGAGATGAGAAATTATAAGTTATGTTGTGCGGGTTTTGGGATCAGTAGAAAAAAAAGATAAATAAAAAAACCAAAAGGGATTAGTTTAATGTTATGTGTTTATTAAAAGCAAGAGATGCTTACCCTTTTAAGTTTTGATTGTAAGTGATTTACATGTTTCTTTTTAATTGCCGCTAAGGCTTTTTTAGAACATAATTATTTGTTTCATTTCATTTGTTTCACAATGTTAACTAGTTTAACATAATTGTTATACATAAAGTTAACAATTCAAATAATTAATACACGTAAAGAAAATTCATATTACAAATGTGTATTATAATAATTAGGATAATTAACAATTCGAATTCATAATAAATTAAATTATATAAATAATAATAATAATAATAATAATAATAATAATAATAACAATAACAATAAATAATTCATTTTAATTCATAATAAATAAAATTAAGCAGCGTTGTGCTAATTTAGACATGGCGCCCCTCTTGCACGAGTGCAACTTATGATGAAGAGGTTGAAGAAGACGCACATAAAACGACCGCTAGCGAACGGATGGCTTCAGATAGAATCCTCTGATCCGGTTGATTTGTTTGTGGTCGTTTGGGCTTCTTTTTGTGGGCGGTGCGGTTCGGTCGATGCTGGTTATTTCTGGTGTTGTTGTTGGTGGTAGAATGAGTGGTGGCACGGTTGTTGATGGAGGGTCTGCTGGTTCTTCTGCGAGTAATGGCACTGCTGTTTGTAGTTCTGCTGCGCTGAGTGGTGGCGTGGCTGGTGCGGCGACGAATTGTTGTTGATCTTTCGCCCAAACGTTCGTGTACATTGCTCCGCCTGGTAGTACGTGATTTTCTGCTGGGATGCAGCAGAGTATGGTGGAGCAACCCGCAGTACATACAACTGTCAGGGCTATCGCACTCATATACGGTGTGGGTCCGAGCGAAACAGTTGATGCAATATCGATGTCTGCGAGCCACTTGGTTTCGCTCTGTGGACCCCATTGCCAAAAACCGTCTGCAAAACCTTAGGGAATGATACCGGTAACACAACTGGCATTGGTGTATGGCTGGATCCCGGGATGCTTGGTTTCTGGAGCTGAAATTAGAAGTTTGTGAGTAGTGGTGAAACAATAATGTGGGATAGTGGCATTATTTGTGTTAGATTTTTAAATGATGAGGGATTAGAGTTTAGTAAATACATTTTAGAGATTGTTTAAGAGATTAGTGAGATAAAAGTTAGAGATTGAATTAAATTGAGAAAGAATTGGGAAATTGGATAGGTGAGTATTATTTTGACTCCGTGAGAGTCGTTTGTAGTATTTTATACGTTATTATAGGGTAGATAACATAATTTTGTAATTGGTCGAGTAATGACGCCAGTGGCTGTTCGGACATCTACTACTCGAACATTATGATCAGACCCATTGTAAACCTGTTCTATCCTGCCTAAACGCCATTCGTTGGGCGGTAAAAGATCGTCTATTACTACCACAAAATCATCTACTTCTAAATTAGGTGTGGAGAATTTCCATTTGTATCTTTTGTGGAGGGATTTTAAGTATTCCTCCTTCCATTTAATCGCAAATTGATGATGAATAGCTTTAAGTTTGACCCAACGATTTATTAATGATAAATTGTCACCAGCTGGTTCAGGAAGAGCCATCATCGGACTGCCCCGGAGAAAATGTCCGGGGGTTAACGCTGTTAAATCGGTTGGATCTTCGGAGAGAGCTGAAATTGGACGGGAATTTAATACTCCTTCAATGCGCGCTAATACTGTTGCGAATTCTTCAAAATTAAACCGGTGTGCACCAGCAATTCGTTTTAAGTGATATTTAAAGCTCTTTACGGCTGCCTCCCAGAGGCCGCCCATATGTGGAGCTTGTGGGGGAAGAAAGGACCATTCAAACCTATGGGTAAGGTATTTTTGAGCAATATCTGCGGAAACTGAGTTTAAGAAATTTCTGAACTCTTTTCCAATTGCTCGGCTCGCGCCAACGAAGTTTCGACCGTTGTCGGAAACAATTTTGTGTGGGAGACCACGACGTCCGACGAATCGGGAGAAAGTTGCTTGGAAAGCAGCGGTCGAAAGACTTGAGCAAGGTTCTAAGTGAACCGCTTTTGTGGCGAAACATACGAATACGCAGGCATATCCTTTTATAATGGGAGAATTACGGAGAGTTGAGCTTTTTAGCTCAAAGGGCCCTGCGAAATCGATGCCGGTGGTGTGAAATGGGGCAGAGAGTATACAGCGATCTGAAGGTAAGGCTGCCATTATTTGAGAGCAGGATTGTTTTTTGTGGATAATGCAGGTTTTACAGTACCTTATGACCTTTTTTACACGGAGTTTAAGACGTGTGATATAAAATTCGGTTTGTATCATACGGCACATAAGACTACATTCGCCGTGAGCTAGGAATTCATGTAGGTGAGTTAAATAGAGATTACAAAACAAAGAGTCTCGGGGTAGAATGATGGGAAATCTTTCATTGTATGGTAGTAACGAGTTGGCTAATCTGCCATTCACTCGTAATACTCCGTTAGAATCCAGGAATGGATTTAGCGTAAATAAAGAGCTATCTTTGGAGATCGGTTGGGACTCAGATAGAGAATCGTATTCAGTTCTATAAAATTGTTGTTGTGATAGAATGAGTAATCGAGTTTTTACAGAGTTAATTTCTTCGTGAGAAAGTTGGATATTAGTATGTTGCATGGAAAAATTGGGATTAGCAAATGTGGGCTTAAAATTGCGTATGAAACGGAAGACATACGCTAGAACTCGTAATGCTCTTGGATAAGATGAGAATCTTTTGAGAATATCTGTTGAGATTACGGTTGATTGCAAGCTACTGATGGGAACAGTTAAGATTTGAGATTGAATTGGTGGATTTGGAATAATCTCAGTTGATTTAGGGGTATTTAATGGATTATTCTGTGGCCATTCTGACGGAGGATTGGTAAGCCAGGGAGGGCCATGCCACCAAAGGTTGTTGTTTATTAAATCTTGGGTTTTACAACCTCTTGAGCCCAGATCGGCTGGATTATAATGTGTGGGCACATGACGCCATTTAGCACTGGGAAGAAGTTGATTTATTTGGCCTATTCGATTGGAAACAAAAATTTCTTTCCAGGTGGCTGGAGGCTTAGCTAACCATCCTAAGACGATTGAGGAATCGCACCAAAGAATTGTCTCATACTTTTCTAACTTAAGGGATGAAACAGTATGATGGATTAGTTTTGCGAGCATTAATGCTCCTGACAATTCTAAGCGCGGCAAAGTAATTGACGCTAGGGGAGCGACTTTGGTTTTAGAAACCAATAAATTGGTGAAAACCACAGATGAAGATGTTTGTATTCTTATATAGACTGCCGCACAATAAGCTATTTTTGAGGCATCACAGAACCCATGTATTTGTACAGTATCATCGGGAGTGAACTGAATCCAACGAGGAATTTGGATTTCTTTGACTTTGGGTAAATCAGTTATGATTTCATTCCAGATTCGGAGAGAATCTGTACTAACATTATCATCCCAATCAATACGTTCTAACCAAAGCTGTTGAATTAGAATCTTGCCCTTGATTATTATGGGAGATATCCATCCAGCTGGATCAAATAACTTTGCTACAGATGAAGCAATTTTACGTTTTGTTATTTGGCCGGTTTGGGGTATACATTCAAATGAATACGTGAATGAATCTGTTAGAGCGTTCCAGCGAATGCCGAGAGTTTTCGCTGAGCTTGAGTCGTGAAATTTGAGAAATTCGGAATCGTAAAGATCCTCTTTGGGAAAAGACTCTAATAATCGGGAGTTATTAGATGTGATCTTTTTTAATATAAACCCTGCTGATTCGAGAGTTTGTATCAGCTCATTTTGGGCTTCAAGTGCCTTTTCAATAGAGTGACTTCCGGTAAGAATGTCATCTACGTAAGTTTCATTCTTTAATATGGAAGCGGCTTTTGGAAACTGATCTTGAGAATCTGATGCCAATTGAATTAAAGTTCTAATGGCTAGAAAAGGTGCACAATTAATGCCGAAGGTGACCGTCTTCATTTGATAATCTTTGACAGCCTCCCGGGGGGACTTTTGGAAAAGAATTCTTTGGAATGGGCGATCTATGGGATCAATTAGAATTTGGCGGTACATTTTTTGGATGTCTCCGCTGAAAACATACTTATAAAATCGCCAATTTAAAATGGTTGTCATTAAGTCAGCTTGAAGTGTGGGACCAGTATATAGAACATCGTTTAGTGAGAAGCCTGATTTAGTTCTGCGAGAAGCGTTAAAGACTACCCTAACCTTTGTAGTTTTGCTTTCGGGACGAATAACAGCATGGTGTGGAAGATAAAAGGAATCGCATTTATTTTCAGAAAAATATTCTTTTGATGTAGTTACCTCCATGTGATCGAGCGTTATATATTCGGTTAGGACATCATTATATTGCGAGTGTAATAACGGATCTTTCGCTAAAGTTTGCTCCATCCGAACATATTGGCTGAGAGCCATAAATCTTGATGGGCCTAAAAATCTATCTTTTGGAAAATCGAGTCTAAATGGTAATCGTACCATGTATCGACCATTTGGTAAACGCTTTGTGGTTTGTTTATAGAATTGTTCACAATATTCATCCTCTGAAGATATCGGACGAGAAACTGGAATTTCTTCTTGTTCCCAAAATTTCCTGAGGAAATTGTCTAGACTAGAATCTTCAGGAGGCTTCACACTTGTTGTGAACGAAAATATTGGCTGTGTTTGAACGGGGCCACTGAGCACCCAGCCGAAAATAGTTTTGTAGGCTGAAGCTGAACCACAAATGTCTCTTTTAATGCCTTCGAGATTAATATATCTCTCACTATCATTGCCCAGAATTAGATCGATAGGAGCTGAGACGTTAAAATGAGGGTCTGCTAAATCGAGGTTTGAAAGGTCAGAGGAGTTTAATACCTTAAATGATGTTGAAGGGATTTTATTTGTGACTTTTGGCAAAACAATTGCCGTAATTTGAAACCGGAAGTTCTTAATTTTCGAGACTAAAACCAAATCGCATTCTCTTTCGGCAATTTGACTTTGACCCCCGATCCCAATGATTTCAAAGTGAGATTTTCTGGATGGTATGTTCAAAAGGTTTCGAATTTTGTCGGATATAAATGTTCTTTCCGACCCGGGGTCAATCAGAGCGCGAATTGTAAATAACTCGCCTCTACATTCGATTTGAACTAATGCGGTGCGTAGTAATACGTTTGTACTATTTGCCGAATAATTGGCATGAATTTGTGCAGATTTGGATGCTTGAGAAGTGGAAGGTCTCTGTTCTGTTTCACTTAACTCAAGAGATCGAGTATTTTGATTTTTATGAACAGATCGATTATCTTGATTTCCTTGACCATTTTTATTTTGCAAGTTCCGGTCATTGTTGCGGAAATTGTTGAACGAGCGCATATGAAGCAAAGTGTGGTGTTTTTTACCACAATTTAGACAGGTATTTTTGCTTGAGCAATTTTTCTTTGAATGGGATTGTGATAAACAATTATTGCAGTATTGATTCTTAAATATGAAATCAACTCTTTCTTGAATAGAAAGTTTGCGGAATTCGGGACATGTTCTTAAATTGTGATCTTCTTCGCAAATTTTACATTTGTAATTTAATTTTTCTTGAGATGCGTACATCTGAATTTGTGATTTAGAATTTGGTTCATTTAGAAAAGTAGATTTTGTTACTTTTATAGTAGAAATTCTTTCTACTACTTCGCATCTTTTTAATAAGAAATCGCTTAGTCGGGACCATGGTGGCAACTCTCGACTTGCGTTTAGAGACTGCTCCCAGTGAGCTAATGTTTCATGTGGCAATTTCGAATAAACTAAATTGACTAACATTGGATCCCAACCTTCAACTGACACACCTAATGTCTGAAGCATCGACAAGCAATCAGTTACGGCGCTATGAATTCTTTGTAAAGACTCGCTGTCTTCTGTTTTCGCAACCGGAATATTAAAAAGATTTCTGATTTGGTTGTCTACTAATACTCTAACGTTTTCGTAACGCAATTTTAGAGCTTCCCAGGCTAATGTGAAGTTACTATCTGCCAAAGGGAATCTTTTTACAATTGCTCCTGCAGTGTCAGTTGTTTTATTTCTAAGGTGGTAAAGCTTTTCAGCGAGTGTTAGCCTTGGGTGGTTAATGTAGACTGCGGTGAACATATCACGAAATGCTGGCCAGTCTTCATAACCACCTGAAAATATTTGTGTGTCGCAAGGGGGAAGCTTTAGACCAGTACTAAAATTGCTACTTGGAATGCTAGAAGTATTTGGATCAATACTAACTCGGGACTCTATGCTATCTCTTGTTGATCTTATGCATTCCACAAGTTTAGACATAGTCAAATAATAAATTTCGACACATGAGTCGTATTGCTCCTGAGCAGTGGTTTTAATTTCTTCACTCAGTTCTGAAAGCATTGTTTCTTCATATGATTTCTCAACTTTTTCCCAACGAGAATCAATATCTTTAATTCTTATATTTACATATGCTTCAGATTGAGTTGAGAAATTTTGACCATCACATTTTTTGCAAAAAGCGATTAAGTTGTTTGCATCAAATGCAAATTTATTAGGAAGCGATGCCATTTTCTATTCGAATAAATTGAAAAACTACTGGAAATCAAAGTTTTCGTAATTTGGGAAATATATCTTAATAAGTTAGGAGAACTGAATATGTTTGTTTTCACAGGCTATAAAAAATAATTGGAGAGATGAGGTTTTTTGTATTTCGATTTTTGAGAAAAAATCGTATTAAAACTAGAGAAAAATTTAAATTTATTAACTCTTTTAGTATTCCAACTGGAAAATATAAATCTTTGGTAATTCGGATTTTTAGGGGAAATTCGAATTAAAAACAAGAGAAATTTTAAATAGATCAATTCTCTTGATATTCGAAAATATAAAATTTGAATTTTGAAAAACTCGCAAAAAAATTTAATTTGGAGAAAAAATCGAATTAAAAACAAGAGAAAATTGCAAATTGATTCTCTTGATATTCGAAAAGCAAAATAGAAATAAATCCTTTGTAATTTGGATTTTAAAAAATATCGAATTAAAAAACAAGAGAGAATTGTAAATTAATTCTCTTGATATTCGAATAGCAAAATAGAAATCCTTTGTAATTTGGATTTTAAAAAATATCGAATTAAAAACAAGAGAAAATTGTAAATTGATTCTCTTGATATTCGATTTGAAAAATAGAAATAAATCCTTTGTAATTTGGATTTTTAAAAAATATCGAATTAAAAACAAGATCAATTTCTAAATGTAGTTTTTCTCTTGATATTCGATTTGAAAAAAATAGAAATCCTTTGTAATTGGATTTTGAGAAAAAATCGAATTAAAAACAAGAGAAAATTGAAATTGATTAATTATCTTGATATTCGATAAAATGATGTAATTCGATTGCTGTCTACTGATCAACTGAAAACCCGAATTAGAATATTTGGAAACTTGAATAATAGATTGTGTAAGTGGACTGTAATTTGAAATTTATCTGAGATATTTAAATTTTAATTTAAATTTTTTTTTTTTTTTTTTTTTTAAGCCCGGAAACTTTATTTGCCGATCGTGAATATTACAAGAAATTGTATTTAAATTTTATTAAAATTATCAAAAAGTTGCAAGAAATTGCTATAGAGAGAGAAAGAGATCTGTAACGCTCAAATATTTATGTTGTGTATATAATAAATAAATTTAAAATTTTATATAAATATTGTTAAAGTTTTGTTTAAAAAGTTTTTGATCGAAACAAAAAATTTTTCCCAATATTGTAAGAAATTGCAAATTTAGTTTTTTAATTTTCCAAAATAAAATCAGTTAAAATTAATTTATTAAATTACTAATACTGGAAATATTAGCTTTTGGTTCTTATTAGTTGTCAATTGTGGAAAAAATTTTTTGTTGATTACTAATAATGTAAAATTAGTAATATTTGTTTTTTATTTTATGTTTGTAGTAAAAAATTTCTTTTTGTTTAAATAATTTTTAATTTTATCGTTGAAATATGCCAATGAAATTTTTTGTTAATTAAATGATTTGCCAATTAGATTGTGGTTTTAGCAAGAAATTGCTAAATAATTTCTTCGTCGATTATTAAATGCCAAAAAAAAAAAAAATTTATTGCCAAAGGATTTTTTGTCGTTGATAACCACTGTATATAATTAGTAAAATATTTGTATATTTATCTTTGTTTTATTTATTATAAAACAAAAATTTTATCAGAAGAAACCTCGTTCTTCTTTAACGCTAGAATTTTTTTTTTTTTGTACGATTTTGTTTAGCGATCACTGTTTTACAGCAAGAGTTTGCTTATATATGTATTTTTTAATTATTGCCAAAAATAAAATTTTTCCAAAAAAATTATTTTATGATTTTTTTTTCTTAAGTGACCACTGTAGCATAAATAATCATAAATTGCCAAGTATAAATCACACTAATTTTTAAATTGTAAAATAACAACACAAAAAATTCCAAAAAGTTTTAAATTATTGCGTGCAATTAATTTTGTTGATAAATGGTTTTTTTTATGTTCTCTTTATAAACTGCATGTATCGACAAAGAGATCAATAATGTATAGCGCAAGAATAATAAATGCACAAAACCATATAACTCACCACTTAAAACTTTTAAGAGAATAAATATAATTGTTTTATTTTAAAATTTTTTATTACTTTTTTTTTAAGTGTAGCTCTTCTATGCGTTCGATGTTCGTAAAATGTTGCTTTTTATTGATTTTTTATTAGTAGCATTGATTTTCTTTACTAATAATTAGATTGTAAAATATTCATTTAACTTTTTAAATTTTACCAATATTTTTTCTAATTCGTCCCACTGTGCTGTTTGTTCCGTTGTTTTTCTTTTCTTCTTTCACAATATTCTTAAGAGTACACATGTAAGAGCATCACTAATAAATTAATTTGTATGTATGTATGCATGTATGTATGCTTTGTTTATTCTCTTTGATGATTTATTGTTGTTGTTGATCGTTGACTAAATGGTGGTGGTTTTTTATTTTATGCACTTAAGTAATTTTTTTAAGGAAAAGAGATTTTATAAAATTTGAGAAATTAACAGTTCCTTATTGGAATTTTTTGCACTTTTAAAATTTTTTAATTTGTATTATTAATTTTTTAGGAAATTTGGCAACTGGGATTTATTTTGTGTGTTTTGTTTTTTATTGTTTGGCAATTTATGTACATATATGTTTTATTTATGCACTTTGTGTTTATGTTTGTCACTTTGTTAGTTACTTTATAAAATTTTAATTTGTTTTAAAATACTTTTTAAAAGAAAATTTAATATTTATTAATTTTTTTATTTCTTTTCCAATTTTAAAGTTGTAGTTAAAATTTTAGTAATTTTATTTTTTATATTCTTTGAATTATTTTAATTTTTATGTTATTGTAAAAAAGACAATTTTTTTTTATTTTTTAATTTTGAGTTCAAAAATTTTTTCTTGTTCACTTGAAATTTGGCAAATTTCTTTTTTATGTTAGCTTGCGGTACTCAACACGGTATTTTCCCAATTTGTCTGGAATTTTCTTTAACTTTTCCAATTGAAATTTGGCAATATTTTGGAATTTTCCCGTTTATTTTTCTTTCTAAATTATTTTATTTTTACGAAATTTGGCAATTTTATATTGATTTTTTAAAATATTTTTTAATAAATTATTTTCACTCTGGCAATATGTTTGGCACTTTTTCACAAAATTTCACTTTTTAGGAATAAAAGTTTTTATAATAAAATTTCGTTTTTACTTACTTTGGCATTGTTAACTTCTTTAGGTACCTGCTAAATTTTACCGACGGCAAATTGAATGTTGCTTTCTTCCTTCTTTGTAGAAAAAAAATCCTTTATTGTAGTAGGCGACCAGTTCACTGTTGTCGAAGGACCATGTATTAAATTGGAGTATTAGGAGGATTTATTCTTAGTCCGAAATAAATCCTTAAAAAACTTATAATTTCTCAGAGATGAGAAATTATAAGTTATGTTGTGCGGGTTTTGGGATCAGTAGAAAAAAAAGATAAATAAAAAAACCAAAAGGGATTAGTTTAATGTTATGTGTTTATTAAAAGCAAGAGATGCTTACCCTTTTAAGTTTTGATTGTAAGTGATTTACATGTTTCTTTTTAATTGCCGCTAAGGCTTTTTTAGAACATAATTATTTGTTTCATTTCATTTGTTTCACAATGTTAACTAGTTTAACATAATTGTTATACATAAAGTTAACAATTCAAATAATTAATACACGTAAAGAAAATTCATATTACAAATGTGTATTATAATAATTAGGATAATTAACAATTCGAATTCATAATAAATTAAATTATATAAATAATAATAATAATAATAATAATAACAATAACAATAAATAATTCATTTTAATTCATAATAAATAAAATTAAGCAGCGTTGTGCTAATTTAGATCACTTACAAACAAAACACCAAATGGTAAGCATCTCTTGCTTTTAATAAACAAACACACTTAACACATAAAACTAATTCCTTTGGTTTTTTTTTATTTCATTTCTTTCCTTTTCTACTTTTCCCAAAACCCGCACAACATAACTTATAATTTCTCATCTCTGAGAAATTATAAGTTTTTTAAGGATTTATTTCGGACTAAGAATAAATCCTCCTAATACTCCAATTTAATACATGGTCCTTCTCCAACAGTGTACTGGTCGCCTACTACAATAAAGGATTTTTTTTCTACAAAGAAGGAAGAAAGCAACATTCAATTTGCCGTCGGTAAAATTTAGCAGGTACCTAAAGAAGTTAACAATGCCAAAGTAAGTAAAAACGAAATTTTATTATAAAAACTTTTATTCCTAAAAAGTGAAATTTTGTGAAAAAGTGCCAAACATATTGCCAAAGTGAAAATAATTTATTAAAAAATATTTTAAAAAATTGCCAAATTTCGTAAAAAATAATTTAGAAAGAAAGATAAACGGGAAAATTCCAAAATATTGCCAAATTTCAATTGGAAAAGTTAAAGAAAATTCCAGACAAATTGGAAAAATACCGTGTTGAGTACCGCAAGCTAAAATAAAAAAGAAATTTGCCAAATTTCAAGTGAACAAAAAAAAAATTTTTTGAACTCAAAATTAAAAAAAATAAAAAAAATTGTCTTTTTTACAATAAGATAAAAATTAAAATAATTCAAAGAATATAAAAAATAAAATTATTAAAATTTTAACTACAACTTTAAAATTGGAAAAGAAATTAAAATATTAAAAAATTAATAAATAATAAATTTTCTTTTAAAAAGTATTTTAAAACAAATTAAAACTTTTTATAAAGTAACTAACAAAGTGACAAACATAAACACAAAGTGCATAAATAAAACAGATACATAAATTGCCAAACAATAAAAAACATAAAACACAAAATAAATCCCAGTTGTCAAATTTCCCAAAAAATTAATAATACAAATTAAAAAATTTTGAAAGTGCAAAAAATTCCAATAAGGAACTGTTAATTTCTCAAATTTTATAAAATCTCTTTTCCTTAAAAAAATTACTTAAGTGCATAAAATAAAAAACCACCACCATTTAGTCAACGATCAACAACAACAATAAATCATCAAAGAGAATAAACAAAGCATACATACATACAAATTAATTTATTAGTGATGCTCTTACATGTGTACTCTTAAGAATATTGTGAAAGAAGGAAAGAAAAACAACGGAACAAACAGCACAGTGGGACGAATTAGCAAAAATATTGGTAAAATTTAAAAAGTTAAATGAATATTTTACAATCTAATTATAAGTAAAGAAAATCAATGCTACTAATAAAAAATCAATAAAAAGCAACATTTTACGAACATCAAACGCATAGAAGAGCTACACTTAAAAAAAAGTAATAAAAAAATTTGAAAATAAAACAATTATATTTATTCTCTTAAAAGTATTAAGTGGTGATTTATATGGTTTTGTGCATTTATTATTCTTGCGCTATGCATTATTGATCTCTTTGTTGATACCTGCAGTTTATAAAGAGAACATAAAAAAAACCATTTATCAACAAAATTAATTGCACGCAATAATTTAAAACTTTTTGGAATTTTTTGTGTTGTTATTTTACAATTTAAAAATTAGTGTGATTTATACTTGGCAATTTATGATTATTTATGCTACAGTGGTCACTTAAGAAAAAAAAATCATAAAATAATTTTTTTGGAAAAATTTTATTTTTGGCAATAATTAAAAAATACATATATAAGCAAACTCTTGCTGTAAAACAGTGATCGCTAAACAAAATCGTACAAAAAAAAAAAATTCTAGCGTTAAAGAAGAACGAGGTTTCTTCTGATAAAATTTTTGTTTTATAATAAATAAAACAAAGATAAATATACAAATATTTTACTAATTATATACAGTGGTTATCAACGACAAAAAATCCTTTGGCAATAAAATTTTTTTTTTTGGCATTTAATAATCGAC
Source organism: Protophormia terraenovae (assembly GCA_951394005.1). NCBI lineage: Eukaryota > Metazoa > Arthropoda > Insecta > Diptera > Calliphoridae > Protophormia > Protophormia terraenovae. The sequence continues at coordinate 3,088,654 of OX596073.1, forward strand.
GAAGAAATTATTTAGCAATTTCTTGCTAAAACCACAATCTAATTGGCAAATCATTTAATTAACAAAAAATTTCATTGGCATATTTCAACGGTAAAATTAAAAATTATTTAAACAAAAAGAAATTTTTTACTACAAACATAAAATAAAAAACAAATATTACTAATTTTACATTATTAGTAATCAACAAAAAATTTTTTCCACAATTGACAACTAATAAGAACCAAAAGCTAATATTTCCAGTATTAGTAATTAAATAAATTAATTTTAACTGATTTTATTTTGGAAAATTAAAAAACTAAATTTGCAATTTCTTACAATATTGGGAAAAATTTTTTGTTTCGATCAAAAACTTTTTAAACAAAACTTTAACAATATTTATATAAAATTTTAAATTTATTTATTATATACACAACATAAATATTTGAGCGTTACAGATCTCTTTCTCTCTCTATAGCAATTTCTTGCAACTTTTTGATAATTTTAATAAAATTTAAATACAATTTCTTGTAATATTCACGATCGGCAAATAAATTTTCCGGGTTTAAAAAAAAAAAAAAAATTTAAATTAAAATTTAAATATCTCAGATAAATTTCAAATTACAGTCCACTTACACAATCTATTATTCAAGTTTCCAAAATATTCTAATTCGGGTTTTCAGTTGATCAGTAGACAGCAATCGAATTACATCATTTTATCGAATATCAAGATAATTAATCAATTTCAATTTTCTCTTGTTTTTAATTCGATTCTTTCTCAAAATCCAATTACAAAGGATTTCTATTTTTTTCAAATCGAATATCAAGAGAAAAACTACATTTAGAAATTGATCTTGTTTTTAATTCGATATTTTTTAAAAATCCAAATTACAAAGGATTTATTTCTATTTTTCAAATCGAATATCAAGAGAATCAATTTACAATTTTCTCTTGTTTTTAATTCGATATTTTTTAAAATCCAAATTACAAAGGATTTCTATTTTGCTATTCGAATATCAAGAGAATTAATTTACAATTCTCTCTTGTTTTTTAATTAGATATTTTTTAAAATCCAAATTACAAAGGATTTATTTCTATTTTGCTTTTCGAATATCAAGAGAATCAATTTGCAATTTTCTCTTGTTTTTAATTCGATTTTTTCTCCAAATTAAATTTTTTTGCGAGTTTTTCAAAATTCAAATTTTATATTTTCGAATATCAAGAGAATTGATCTATTTAAAATTTCTCTTGTTTTTAATTCGAATTTCCCCTAAAAATCCGAATTACCAAAGATTTATATTTTCCAGTTGGAATACTAAAAGAGTTAATAAATTTAAATTTTTCTCTAGTTTTAATACGATTTTTTCTCAAAAATCGAAATACAAAAAACCTCATCTCTCCAATTATTTTTTATAGCCTGTGAAAACAAACATATTCAGTTCTCCTAACTTATTAAGATATATTTCCCAAATTACGAAAACTTTGATTTCCAGTAGTTTTTCAATTTATTCGAATAGAAAATGGCATCGCTTCCTAATAAATTTGCATTTGATGCAAACAACTTAATCGCTTTTTGCAAAAAATGTGATGGTCAAAATTTCTCAACTCAATCTGAAGCATATGTAAATATAAGAATTAAAGATATTGATTCTCGTTGGGAAAAAGTTGAGAAATCATATGAAGAAACAATGCTTTCAGAACTGAGTGAAGAAATTAAAACCACTGCTCAGGAGCAATACGACTCATGTGTCGAAATTTATTATTTGACTATGTCTAAACTTGTGGAATGCATAAGATCAACAAGAGATAGCATAGAGTCCCGAGTTAGTATTGATCCAAATACTTCTAGCATTCCAAGTAGCAATTTTAGTACTGGTCTAAAGCTTCCCCCTTGCGACACACAAATATTTTCAGGTGGTTATGAAGACTGGCCAGCATTTCGTGATATGTTCACCGCAGTCTACATTAACCACCCAAGGCTAACACTCGCTGAAAAGCTTTACCACCTTAGAAATAAAACAACTGACACTGCAGGAGCAATTGTAAAAAGATTCCCTTTGGCAGATAGTAACTTCACATTAGCCTGGGAAGCTCTAAAATTGCGTTACGAAAACGTTAGAGTATTAGTAGACAACCAAATCAGAAATCTTTTTAATATTCCGGTTGCGAAAACAGAAGACAGCGAGTCTTTACAAAGAATTCATAGCGCCGTAACTGATTGCTTGTCGATGCTTCAGACATTAGGTGTGTCAGTTGAAGGTTGGGATCCAATGTTAGTCAATTTAGTTTATTCGAAATTGCCACATGAAACATTAGCTCACTGGGAGCAGTCTCTAAACGCAAGTCGAGAGTTGCCACCATGGTCCCGACTAAGCGATTTCTTATTAAAAAGATGCGAAGTAGTAGAAAGAATTTCTACTATAAAAGTAACAAAATCTACTTTTCTAAATGAACCAAATTCTAAATCACAAATTCAGATGTACGCATCTCAAGAAAAATTAAATTACAAATGTAAAATTTGCGAAGAAGATCACAATTTAAGAACATGTCCCGAATTCCGCAAACTTTCTATTCAAGAAAGAGTTGATTTCATATTTAAGAATCAATACTGCAATAATTGTTTATCACAATCCCATTCAAAGAAAAATTGCTCAAGCAAAAATACCTGTCTAAATTGTGGTAAAAAACACCACACTTTGCTTCATATGCGCTCGTTCAACAATTTCCGCAACAATGACCGGAACTTGCAAAATAAAAATGGTCAAGGAAATCAAGATAATCGATCTGTTCATAAAAATCAAAATACTCGATCTCTTGAGTTAAGTGAAACAGAACAGAGACCTTCCACTTCTCAAGCATCCAAATCTGCACAAATTCATGCCAATTATTCGGCAAATAGTACAAACGTATTACTACGCACCGCATTAGTTCAAATCGAATGTAGAGGCGAGTTATTTACAATTCGCGCTCTGATTGACCCCGGGTCGGAAAGAACATTTATATCCGACAAAATTCGAAACCTTTTGAACATACCATCCAGAAAATCTCACTTTGAAATCATTGGGATCGGGGGTCAAAGTCAAATTGCCGAAAGAGAATGCGATTTGGTTTTAGTCTCGAAAATTAAGAACTTCCGGTTTCAAATTACGGCAATTGTTTTGCCAAAAGTCACAAATAAAATCCCTTCAACATCATTTAAGGTATTAAACTCCTCTGACCTTTCAAACCTCGATTTAGCAGACCCTCATTTTAACGTCTCAGCTCCTATCGATCTAATTCTGGGCAATGATAGTGAGAGATATATTAATCTCGAAGGCATTAAAAGAGACATTTGTGGTTCAGCTTCAGCCTACAAAACTATTTTCGGCTGGGTGCTCAGTGGCCCCGTTCAAACACAGCCAATATTTTCGTTCACAACAAGTGTGAAGCCTCCTGAAGATTCTAGTCTAGACAATTTCCTCAGGAAATTTTGGGAACAAGAAGAAATTCCAGTTTCTCGTCCGATATCTTCAGAGGATGAATATTGTGAACAATTCTATAAACAAACCACAAAGCGTTTACCAAATGGTCGATACATGGTACGATTACCATTTAGACTCGATTTTCCAAAAGATAGATTTTTAGGCCCATCAAGATTTATGGCTCTCAGCCAATATGTTCGGATGGAGCAAACTTTAGCGAAAGATCCGTTATTACACTCGCAATATAATGATGTCCTAACCGAATATATAACGCTCGATCACATGGAGGTAACTACATCAAAAGAATATTTTTCTGAAAATAAATGCGATTCCTTTTATCTTCCACACCATGCTGTTATTCGTCCCGAAAGCAAAACTACAAAGGTTAGGGTAGTCTTTAACGCTTCTCGCAGAACTAAATCAGGCTTCTCACTAAACGATGTTCTATATACTGGTCCCACACTTCAAGCTGACTTAATGACAACCATTTTAAATTGGCGATTTTATAAGTATGTTTTCAGCGGAGACATCCAAAAAATGTACCGCCAAATTCTAATTGATCCCATAGATCGCCCATTCCAAAGAATTCTTTTCCAAAAGTCCCCCCGGGAGGCTGTCAAAGATTATCAAATGAAGACGGTCACCTTCGGCATTAATTGTGCACCTTTTCTAGCCATTAGAACTTTAATTCAATTGGCATCAGATTCTCAAGATCAGTTTCCAAAAGCCGCTTCCATATTAAAGAATGAAACTTACGTAGATGACATTCTTACCGGAAGTCACTCTATTGAAAAGGCACTTGAAGCCCAAAATGAGCTGATACAAACTCTCGAATCAGCAGGGTTTATATTAAAAAAGATCACATCTAATAACTCCCGATTATTAGAGTCTTTTCCCAAAGAGGATCTTTACGATTCCGAATTTCTCAAATTTCACGACTCAAGCTCAGCGAAAACTCTCGGCATTCGCTGGAACGCTCTAACAGATTCATTCACGTATTCATTTGAATGTATACCCCAAACCGGCCAAATAACAAAACGTAAAATTGCTTCATCTGTAGCAAAGTTATTTGATCCAGCTGGATGGATATCTCCCATAATAATCAAGGGCAAGATTCTAATTCAACAGCTTTGGTTAGAACGTATTGATTGGGATGATAATGTTAGTACAGATTCTCTCCGAATCTGGAATGAAATCATAACTGATTTACCCAAAGTCAAAGAAATCCAAATTCCTCGTTGGATTCAGTTCACTCCCGATGATACTGTACAAATACATGGGTTCTGTGATGCCTCAAAAATAGCTTATTGTGCGGCAGTCTATATAAGAATACAAACATCTTCATCTGTGGTTTTCACCAATTTATTGGTTTCTAAAACCAAAGTCGCTCCCCTAGCGTCAATTACTTTGCCGCGCTTAGAATTGTCAGGAGCATTAATGCTCGCAAAACTAATCCATCATACTGTTTCATCCCTTAAGTTAGAAAAGTATGAGACAATTCTTTGGTGCGATTCCTCAATCGTCTTAGGATGGTTAGCTAAGCCTCCAGCCACCTGGAAAGAAATTTTTGTTTCCAATCGAATAGGCCAAATAAATCAACTTCTTCCCAGTGCTAAATGGCGTCATGTGCCCACACATTATAATCCAGCCGATCTGGGCTCAAGAGGTTGTAAAACCCAAGATTTAATAAACAACAACCTTTGGTGGCATGGCCCTCCCTGGCTTACCAATCCTCCGTCAGAATGGCCACAGAATAATCCATTAAATACCCCTAAATCAACTGAGATTATTCCAAATCCACCAATTCAATCTCAAATCTTAACTGTTCCCATCAGTAGCTTGCAATCAACCGTAATCTCAACAGATATTCTCAAAAGATTCTCATCTTATCCAAGAGCATTACGAGTTCTAGCGTATGTCTTCCGTTTCATACGCAATTTTAAGCCCACATTTGCTAATCCCAATTTTTCCATGCAACATACTAATATCCAACTTTCTCACGAAGAAATTAACTCTGTAAAAACTCGATTACTCATTCTATCACAACAACAATTTTATAGAACTGAATACGATTCTCTATCTGAGTCCCAACCGATCTCCAAAGATAGCTCTTTATTTACGCTAAATCCATTCCTGGATTCTAACGGAGTATTACGAGTGAATGGCAGATTAGCCAACTCGTTACTACCATACAATGAAAGATTTCCCATCATTCTACCCCGAGACTCTTTGTTTTGTAATCTCTATTTAACTCACCTACATGAATTCCTAGCTCACGGCGAATGTAGTCTTATGTGCCGTATGATACAAACCGAATTTTATATCACACGTCTTAAACTCCGTGTAAAAAAGGTCATAAGGTACTGTAAAACCTGCATTATCCACAAAAAACAATCCTGCTCTCAAATAATGGCAGCCTTACCTTCAGATCGCTGTATACTCTCTGCCCCATTTCACACCACCGGCATCGATTTCGCAGGGCCCTTTGAGCTAAAAAGCTCAACTCTCCGTAATTCTCCCATTATAAAAGGATATGCCTGCGTATTCGTATGTTTCGCCACAAAAGCGGTTCACTTAGAACCTTGCTCAAGTCTTTCGACCGCTGCTTTCCAAGCAACTTTCTCCCGATTCGTCGGACGTCGTGGTCTCCCACACAAAATTGTTTCCGACAACGGTCGAAACTTCGTTGGCGCGAGCCGAGCAATTGGAAAAGAGTTCAGAAATTTCTTAAACTCAGTTTCCGCAGATATTGCTCAAAAATACCTTACCCATAGGTTTGAATGGTCCTTTCTTCCCCCACAAGCTCCACATATGGGCGGCCTCTGGGAGGCAGCCGTAAAGAGCTTTAAATATCACTTAAAACGAATTGCTGGTGCACACCGGTTTAATTTTGAAGAATTCGCAACAGTATTAGCGCGCATTGAAGGAGTATTAAATTCCCGTCCAATTTCAGCTCTCTCCGAAGATCCAACCGATTTAACAGCGTTAACCCCCGGACATTTTCTCCGGGGCAGTCCGATGATGGCTCTTCCTGAACCAGCTGGTGACAATTTATCATTAATAAATCGTTGGGTCAAACTTAAAGCTATTCATCATCAATTTGCGATTAAATGGAAGGAGGAATACTTAAAATCCCTCCACAAAAGATACAAATGGAAATTCTCCACACCTAATTTAGAAGTAGATGATTTTGTGGTAGTAATAGACGATCTTTTACCGCCCAACGAATGGCGTTTAGGCAGGATAGAACAGGTTTACAATGGGTCTGATCATAATGTTCGAGTAGTAGATGTCCGAACAGCCACTGGCGTCATTACTCGACCAATTACAAAATTATGTTATCTACCCTATAATAACGTATAAAATACTACAAACGACTCTCACGGAGTCAAAATAATACTCACCTATCCAATTTCCCAATTCTTTCTCAATTTAATTCAATCTCTAACTTTTATCTCACTAATCTCTTAAACAATCTCTAAAATGTATTTACTAAACTCTAATCCCTCATCATTTAAAAATCTAACACAAATAATGCCACTATCCCACATTATTGTTTCACCACTACTCACAAACTTCTAATTTCAGCTCCAGAAACCAAGCATCCCGGGATCCAGCCATACACCAATGCCAGTTGTGTTACCGGTATCATTCCCTAAGGTTTTGCAGACGGTTTTTGGCAATGGGGTCCACAGAGCGAAACCAAGTGGCTCGCAGACATCGATATTGCATCAACTGTTTCGCTCGGACCCACACCGTATATGAGTGCGATAGCCCTGACAGTTGTATGTACTGCGGGTTGCTCCACCATACTCTGCTGCATCCCAGCAGAAAATCACGTACTACCAGGCGGAGCAATGTACACGAACGTTTGGGCGAAAGATCAACAACAATTCGTCGCCGCACCAGCCACGCCACCACTCAGCGCAGCAGAACTACAAACAGCAGTGCCATTACTCGCAGAAGAACCAGCAGACCCTCCATCAACAACCGTGCCACCACTCATTCTACCACCAACAACAACACCAGAAATAACCAGCATCGACCGAACCGCACCGCCCACAAAAAGAAGCCCAAACGACCACAAACAAATCAACCGGATCAGAGGATTCTATCTGAAGCCATCCGTTCGCTAGCGGTCGTTTTATGTGCGTCTTCTTCAACCTCTTCATCATAAGTTGCACTCGTGCAAGAGGGGCGCCATGTCTAAATTAGCACAACGCTGCTTAATTTTATTTATTATGAATTAAAATGAATTATTTATTGTTATTGTTATTATTATTATTATTATTATTATTATTATTATTTATATAATTTAATTTATTATGAATTCGAATTGTTAATTATCCTAATTATTATAATACACATTTGTAATATGAATTTTCTTTACGTGTATTAATTATTTGAATTGTTAACTTTATGTATAACAATTATGTTAAACTAGTTAACATTGTGAAACAAATGAAATGAAACAAATAATTATGTTCTAAAAAAGCCTTAGCGGCAATTAAAAAGAAACATGTAAATCACTTACAAACAAAACACCAAATGGTAAGCATCTCTTGCTTTTAATAAACAAACACACTTAACACATAAAACTAATTCCTTTGGTTTTTTTATTTGTTTCACAATGTTAACTAGTTTAACATAATTGTTATACATAAAGTTAACAATTCAAATAATTAATACACGTAAAGAAAATTCATATTACAAATGTGTATTATAATAATTAGGATAATTAACAATTCGAATTCATAATAAATTAAATTATATAAATAATAATAATAATAATAATAATAATAACAATAACAATAAATAATTCATTTTAATTCATAATAAATAAAATTAAGCAGCGTTGTGCTAATTTAGACATTAAGACTATCATTTGATAAACGTGTCTTTTATGATTCCCAGTTATATAATTTTACGGCATTCATTTAAATTAATTGAACATAATTTATTACCTTAATCAAAAGTAATTAAAAATACTTTTAAAATGGTGAAAATGGGGAGATTAATCGTCACTTTTTTAGAATTAATTTTAAATATCTTCCAAAAAATTGCAAAATATAAAGTTACTTCCACTTTTGAATCAGTGAAAAATCTAATTTCCAGTAAAAAGTCAAATTTTTAGGGGCAAGTTGGATTACACTATAAGACAAATTTTGGGACATCAAATTTTGCCTCAATGATTCCAATGCGAAATGAAAGTATACCATCAGATTAGTTAAATCTCCTAAGGGTTTTGTAAAGTTAGTTCGAATTTCGATTTTACGGAGTCCTAAACTACGGATATTTTGGAGCACTTTCTTCATTATGTGTGTAAATAAAAAATATAAAATTCAGTAAATTTCAATATATTTATGGGTTCTAATTGTTTAATATAGTACAAGGCTTCTTCTAGATATTATGTAAAGATTTATTGGATATAACAATAATCAAAAATTATAAATAATTCTTATTTTGGAAGTTCAAATTAAATTTCGCATATGTATCATGTATTTTGTGGAGAAAACTATGGGCTAAAATATTAGTAATTTTGCTATTTTCTTGATGATACTTAGAAAATTCACATAAAATTTGACACTTTCATTATAAAATTTAATCTGTATGATTGCCACGTCTCTTTTTCGCCCACTGTTATTACACTGTGATATTTTTTTACCACTGTAATCAAAATATTTATGAAATTTTTAATTTACTTACTACGGAGTATAGTAATCCTTTCATAAAAAGGTGGTCGTGGCATCCATTCAGTACTTCCATCAAGGATATATGTATGTGCCATGTTTTATTTTAATCGGTTCACTAGTTATGACAAAAATGGACGTAAAAAGGAAGTGGCATCTAGCAAAAATCTAGTAAATATAATATTGCTAGTAGTATATAAAACAACAACAATACATAATAACATTTGAATTGAATAATCTAAATGATTGTTATATCTAATTATATTGAAAAAGTGGTTCCGAAAAATTCGAAAATCAAGAGGCCATAGAACCGAAACTCGAATTAACTTTGAAAAAGCCTTTGGTAGTTACTACTGGTACGCTTTCATTTTGCGTTGGAATTATTGAGGTAATTTTTTCTTGTTGCACTGTGTTATTAGCAATTAAATCTAATTTTTTGTGAATAATCGAATTTAAAGTGAAAGTCAAATTTTTAGTGAAAATTCAATTTTTAATGAAAAATCAGTTTTTAGTGAAAATTTGAATTTTTAGTAAAATTTTTGATTTTTAATAAAAATTTTAATTTTCAATAAAAATTTGAATTTTAACCGAAAATTTAGATTTCTGGTGAAAATCGATTTTTTAGTGAAAATTTGTGTTCTTAGTGGATTTTTGGTGAACAATTTTGTAAAGAAAAAATGAAGTAAAAAATTATTTTAATTTTTAGTGAAAAAAATTTTTAATAAAGAATTATTTTTATTTTTTGTAAGAATTCAACAACATTTTTAAACAAAATAAATTTTATCAGAATACATAAACACAGGTTTCACAATGTCATATGGTTATTTTATATTTAAATATAAATTTTTTAATAGTGTTAAACGTGTTATTTTAGATAACATATAACAAGACATTAATTCAAATAATATATTGTCACCTAAAACGCTAAAGTCCGTAACCAGCTTTTTAACTTTTTACACCAGAAACAAAAAACATTATGAAAATGCAAAATTTTTTTTCCTTAAAATTAAGCAATTAAGTAAAAGTTGTTAATTGTTCACATAAAGCATACAAAGGTAAAGCATAAAACACTTCGAAACATATTTTTCTTAAATGGAACAAATTTTGCAAATGTTTCGTTTATGAAGTTGATGTTATGGCCTTTTGGCTTTTGTGATTATTGATGTAATTTTTAAGATATGAATATGAAATTTTTTTGTGAAGATGTAGTTTGGGACAGTGCATTATATATAATACAGTAAAAAAACAACATCAGATTTCTCAGTGGTTACGACCTTTTGCATTTTAGGTAACGATATGTAGGTACTTTCTTTATTATTTCATTTGCCCAATTCACAATCTTAGTTTTATCGTTGTATGTCGTACAAATTTTGAATTTTTTTGCTTTCAAAACATTTTTTTAAAAAATATTTACGACATACAATGGTACAATGATACGTCAGAGGTTGTGAATTGGATAATTATTTTAATAATGAATAAAGTGTTAAATGAATATTAGTTGCAAATAATTTTTGGCTCAAAACTCAATATATTTAGAATATTTTTCCAACTTCAAATTAAATTAGCAATATTTGCTAATTTAATTTTTTAAATATCATATTTTAAACATTACAAATACTTTTTTCCAAAATTTTACAATTCCTGTTATATCTTTCATAAATAAGATTGATTTTTTTCTATTTTTTTAATAAATGAATGCTTTATTTGCCTTTAACAACATCTATAACAATAGTTACATTTTTATTTAGTTAATTATTAATAGTTATTTATAGATGGGATTTATTTAACATCGATATGGTAGTTTACACTAACACATATAGTACATTTTTATTATCTTCTGATTTTAATTATGTATTTGGTTTTATTCTCCTTTCTTTCTATATATATATTTTTTTTAAACAAATATAAAGCATTTCGCAAAAAATGGTGCCTCTTCTTTGTTTTTCTTCTAACATTTATTTGTAAGCATTCTAAATTCATTTTCTTAATATAAAATGTATATGAGGTACAAGGTTTTGGTTTTTTTATATATTTGGAAAAAAAAGACATTTCAAATTTTTGTTGATTTTTTTTTTTTAATTTTTTTTATTTGTTTTTTTTTTTGTTAATGATTTTTTTTAATTTACTTTGTGCTTAACAATTAAAATATAAATAAATTATATAATGTAATGATGTTATTTAGTTGTCTTCTAAAATATGCTTATTTATGATGTTGTTGTTGTTGGTTTTGCTAATAACGTGTTTTTTTTCTTAATGTCTTCATCATAATAATTACTGTTCTAAATTTGTAATATAATTTCTCTTTGTTTGTCCTTAATAAATAAATTGCAATAAACAATTAACGATTCTCAAACATTTGAATAAATTAATAAGCATGGTTGGCAACGAACAAAGTAGCATCGGCACCAGCACCTACAACACTACCAGGAACATATTTGCCAACAGCAGCTTCACCGTTACCCTAGAAAATAAAAAAAAAGAAATTTTGTTAAAAACATTTTTCTAATTCAAAAAATAAAAATTTAAAAAGATAAATTTCACAATTTTTATAAAATTTAAATATAAAAAGAACTATTTAATATAAACAAATAATTATTGTGGAATTTACCTTTGATTTTCAATATTTCATACAGAAATTATTAGTTACAATTTAAATTAAAATTTATACTTAAAACTACTGTATTTATACAATATTTTACAACAATTTGTTTATATTTTCTGGAAAATATTAAATTTTATTATGGCCAATTAAAATTTTTTTATTACTTAGATATATTCATAAAACAAATACATAATAAATCTATTATAACAAAAATTTTATATCAAAAAATATATAAAGTTAAATATATATATGTATAAAAAAAAAAAAAAACTAAAAATTATTTAAGACATGATAAAATATATGTATATATAAAAAAAAAAAAAAATTGGTGTTTTGTTTAAATTGCACTGGTTCTTGGTAGGATTTTATGTTTCACTAGTTTTTTTTTTTAACAAACCAATTTAGTCATATTTTTCTAATAACATAAATTTTATTATTAAAGTTCCAATTGTTTTGCTTCGCTTGGCACTTCATATTTATCCTCTTCTATTATTAATTTTATCCATTAAGTCTTATGCATTGTGTTTAAATAAAAAATCGCGCCAATGCGTTTCTTTTAAATAAAATTAAGCAAACTTGTTTGTTTAATATTTGTGGGAGGCAACAAACAAACTGGCATTAGCAGCATAGGAAGGAATAGAGCCAGCTACGTATTTGCCTTGGCATGCAAGTGCATTAGCCTGCATAAGGTTTTAAGAAATAATAATAGAGTTGGTGAGTAAAAAAAGAATAAAAGAAAATTTGTGATAAAAAAATAAAAGTAATAGAAAAACAAAAGCCAATTAAAATGTAGAAAATAATAATGCAAGCAAATTTAGATAAACAAAAAAACTCAAGCCAATTGTTGATGAATATTATGAAAAATGTATTAAACTAATAAAGTAATTTATAACTTTAAAAAGTGCAAATAATTAAAAAATGTAATAAAATTATAAATATGATAATGATTTAATTTAAAAAATTAAATAAATGAAAATTTAAAAAAAGGTCAAGTCTTTTAAACAACTTACTACTAGTTGGAAATATTATTTCAGGATTGTGATTATGAGCATATGATGTGTAAGGAATTTTAAGAGATATTTTGGATTGCATGAAATTTGTTAGTTGATGGAATAGTTTTAGTATGCATGATCTTTAATAAATAAATCAGCACGAGCAGCATAACCTGATACGGAACCAGGAACATATACACCACAACTTGAGTCACCATTAGCCTAATACATAATAATTAAAATAAAAAAGCTATTTTGACATTTCCTTAACTGAAAAAAGGTTGCAGAAAAGAAAATGCCACATATTTTAAAACTTTTATAAAATTTCTTTCTGTTGGAAAATGGAATTACTATAGTTTTACAAAAGTATATGAAAATAATTCTTAAAATTATTTTCTTTAACACAACTAAAAATTTTATTAGTCCAGTTTCCAACAGAATAAGAAAACTTCTACATGTCACTTAATTTAGCTTTATAACCTAAAGTTTTAAATATTAATTTTAAATGATTTCAATGAGTTATTTTTGTAAAAAAAAAAATAAAAATGTTTTCGAGACAAATACTTAAAAAAATGGTTGAAAAACTAATTGCATTTAGTGTTATATTTTAAATGTATTTTAATAAGAATAAAATAAAATGGATCAGACATAAACCTAACATAAATGTACATATAAAGTGTTAATTATGAAACTATATAATACAGCGTCAAAAAATATGTAAATTTTACTATCAATATCGCTGAAAGTAATTAAACTAATGTTTTAATTAAATTTAATTATTGTCAATGATTTGAAAAGCCAGAAAAAATATTTTTTGAGACTTTAATAAATAAATATTTAATAACAATATTGTTTAGACCCCATTAAACTTAAATGCCAAAAGAACGAACATAGCAATAACCCTTTAAAACCCCACATTTCTTTTTTAAATTGTAAACTTGTTAACTTACCTTAGCACGCTTAAGCAATTCGTTTTGACCAGCAGCAACATTTTCCTTCTTGCCACCCCAAGCACGGAGTACGGAAGCTTGCAAAGCACGGCCATAGGAGAAGGTCAAAGCCCATGGCTTCAACAAAGGAACTTGGTTAATAGCGTTCAAGTGAACGGAGGCTTCTTCTTCAGATTGACCACCAGACAAGAAGGTGATACCTAAACACACACAAATAAATATAAGTAAAAAATATTTTTTTATTTAAATTAAAAACTTACCGGGAACGGCAGCTGGTACAGTTCTGCGCAAAGCGGTAACGGTAGCCAAAGCAACTTCTTGGGGTGTGTTCTTCTTGGGGCAAGATTGACCAGCGGTGACCATGTTGGGTTTCAACAAAGTACCTTCCAAGAAGACGTGGTGGTCGTTCAAGGCCTTGTAGACGGCAGCCAAAACGGTTTCAGTGACCTTTTGGGCACGGTCCAAATCGTGATCACCATCGGGCAAAACTTCGGGTTCAACAATGGGGACAATACCTTGAGATTGGCAAATGGAGGCATAACGGGCCAAAACATTGGCATTCTCCAAGATGGCTTGGTAAGATGGAGTGTTTTTGCCAATCTTCAAGACGCAACGCCACTTGGCGAAATCGCAACCGTCCTTCTTGTATTGAGCGCAACGAGCAGCCAAATCATCCAAACCTTGGGTGGTGCATTCATCTTCAGAGCCCATCAATGGGACAACACCCTTATCGACCTTAATGCCGGGAATGATACCGCGCTTCTTCAACAATTCAACGAAGGGAGTACCGTCATCAGCCTTTTGGTACAAGGTTTCGTGGAACAAGATAACACCAGAAATGTTTTCGGCTACTTTAGGGTCAGCGGTGAACAAGAGTTGACGGTAGGCGCGACGGTTATCTTCAGTGTTTTCAACACCAATGTCCTTCAAACGCTTGCCCATGGTGGAGACGGACTCATCAGCAGCGAGAATACCCTTGCCGGGGGCAACGATGGCCTGGGCAATGCGGGTAAGTTCCTTTTGCAATTCGGCGGATGGGTAGCTGAAGTAGGTAGTCATTTTGAATGAGATTCGCTTAACTGTAATGGAAAAAAAGTAAGAAAAAAAATTAGTATTGATAGAATTTTTTATATTTTCAATGTTAATAAAATAATCTTGTCTTTATAACTTTTTATTAATTTTTTGAAATATATTTTTTTTTTAAATTTTAAGCATTTATTATTTGTGTATGTATAATGTCTTTTGGAATATGCTAGTATACACAAATTCCAAATACTTAATTTCCAAAATTGTTTAAAAATTTCCAAGGGTTTTAAAAATATTACTAATGTAAATATTTTAAATTTTATTGTTAATTAAAATTTTATTATAAATATTTAATTTGGATGAAAGAAGTTCGACTGATTTAAACATTTAAAAACAAAAACATCATTTAATCTTTTCCAATGTCTAGAACACTAATTGTATGAATGTTTAGCAACAATGTTGACAGCAATACGAAAATTTTTACAAGGTCCAAAGTATTATGATTTTTAATTTTTTTACAAAGTCCAAAGTATTATGTTTTAAGAAAACAAGAAAAATAACTTTAATTAATGATAATTGCAATTATATTCAAAATATTATTTTGTTTTAATTTTTGTCAACAAATTATATTTTTAATCTTATCAGTTTATAATGATTAAAATAATAGATTTAAAAACATTCGATGTTTCACCTTAGAAGTATTATTTGTGTTCAAATTCTAATAAGATCAATAAGTATTTTATTATATATTTTATATAAATGACTTTAATTACACAAAAATGTTTCAATATGGTTTCCCAGTTCTTTTCCTTTTTAATTATATTTTTCAATTTATTTTCAGATACCTTTAAATGCTTTGTTGAAGTATTTTTTTTTCCTGAGTACTGAACCTTTCGGTTTAAAGTAACTTTATAAACTGATGTAACTGCTAAATGGACAACCCAAATAATTCCTTGTTTTTATAGAAAATAAAAATGAGACGTAGGGGTAAGTAGCTAAAAAACAGTTACGTATTTTGTAGGTGGTGGGTTGTTTAGCAGGTTTATAGATACATTAAGGAAGTAAAGTAAACTTTTACTTTCACTATGTATTTTTTTTTCTAATATATACAAAAAACCGGCACATGCGCTACAAGTATTTACGTATCTTTCTGTACATATATTGTGTGTATTCATTAATTGAAAGCTGTTATACTCTTTTTTATTCATATTTACACTTGTGATTCATTAGTACTTTTAAATAGCAGAGATGAGAATTAAAAATCTACATTAAAAACAACTACAAACAACAGAAAAAAATAAAACTACGTAAAAACAAAAATTGTTTCGTATATGACATTGACAAAGGTCAAATGTATAGACAAATGTTGCAGATACATTTGCTTACTACTTATCACGCAACATTTTAATGTTTCAGTTACGACATTCTGGAAATGTCTTATTAGAAATTTGGGGAAATGGAAATAGAAGTCTATTGCTCACGCGTGTTCTTAATGCACAAGCGTATTTATATTGGCAGACAATTTAAAATATTCTGTCTTGGATATTATAAAGATATAAATAAAAAACTCATACAAAAGTATCTCAATGTGTTTATGGAAAATCCTCAACTCTAAAAATTATTTGACTTCCTTGACATTGAAAATATCAACTGACTACAATACAGAAACATCAAATTATGAATGTATAATATATAAAGATAGATATAAATTTCACACATACTATAGATGTGGTTTTGGAAATTTACTTTAAACACACACACATACACAAACTCTAGTAATATACAATATATATTTATTGAATTTATTAGATAAATATACTGCTCGGTTTTGCTTTTACAGACGTTAAGGCTTTTAAGAAAGTAAATAAAAGTAAAAATGTAATAATATTGCACTTTTCCTATACTTTAATAAAACCACAAAACACTTTTTAGATATAAAGGAAGATTTAGATTTTTAAATAATATTCACTCACACACACCTTGCTTGTTGAACGGCCCAATGAAAACTGTTTTTTAAATTAAATTCATCTACACTTTTTTCGTCGTACTTTTAATTTTTTTTTTAGAGAAATCAAAAAAAAAAAAAAACACAAAAAACCAGCTACTATCAGTAAACAAGTATTTGGTGATATCAACAACAACTACATTATATATACATATATATTTTTTTTAAATAGGAATACAAACAAATAATGTAGTATTGATAAAAATAAAACACAAAAAATATAAATTATTATATAAAATAGATGTGTGTGAATACATACAATTATATTTTTTGTTAAATTCCACGTTTTTATAATTCTTTGCGTGGTATCTAGAATAAATATGAAAACGAGCCCCCCAAAAACACACACAATTTATCTACATACATATGTATACATAAGGTATATAGATAAAAAAATATGTATACAAATACTTTGTTTCGAAAAAGGTGTGTTTCTAGGTATAAAACCAGTTTTTGAAATTTAAATTTATTCCCTAGCTCAAACTTTAAATAATACTCCGCTTGACATAATTCATATAAACGAAAACATTTTTTATTAGAATCACTTTCAATATTTAAAATAATTTTGAAATTGACGCAAATCATTATGAAATACTGTTTATAATTTCATTATAATTTTTAAAAATCCCTTATTTTGTTTGAACTCTTCTTAAAACGGAACTAATGACAGCATATTCCTAAACAATTATGTCTGTAGAGATAATTATTTAATATTTAAAATTCTAATTACTTTATTCCAATTAAATAGTATTATATTTTTGTGCAATAATTAGTTTATAAATTATATTATAAAAACAATTTCGCTATATAAGTGACCATGGCTGTAGATAAAGATTTTTTATGTTTTTTTTTTTTTATACATTATTTTTAGATCTGTTTATTTTAAATATTCTAGACTTGATTATAAAAACAAAATTGTTTATGTTTTTTAATTTCGAACTCGTGTATGTTTTTAATAAAAAACAAACAAGAAATACAATTTCGTTAATAAAAATTAAAACTCTTGACAACAATGTTAATAATACAGAGATGAACAAATTAATAGCAAAAAAATAAAATAAAAATATTATGCATTTTGTTATTTTAGTAAAAATAAGGAGTTTTTATATATATTGACTAAAACCTGTAAATCTGACTAATATGTATTGGAACAGTATATAATACTACCAGTTATAACTACAAATAAACTTTTAAAATCGATCCACTAAATCATATTTAACTAAAATCAAAATTGTTTAAACAACTACGCAAAAAAAATATGGTCTTGTCAAAAATTTTAATTTTTTTTTATATTTTTATTTAAAAATATAGCAATTTATCAGCTTTCAATTATTTTTTCTAATCGTTTTAATTGGGCTTTCAGAAATTTAAAATAAAATACACAATTAATAGGTTGAATTTCAATAAATAATATAATTGAATATGAATTTTTCGTAGCCGAAATTGAATTTTAGATTTTTTTATGTAAAATTTTAATTTATTTTGTTAGAATACTTCGATTTTAAATCATATTTTTTTTTTTTTTTTTTCAATTATAAAAATATTTGAAATCATTTTAAAGTTCTGATTAATAATTCAATTGAAAATTTTTTTAAAACTATTTTTTTCTGTGTAGTAAACAGAATATAAATGATGTACTTTATTTTAATATAAACAAAATCTATTTATTATTGAAACTAAATCAATTATTTCTCTTTTTTTTAATCAATTACATACTGGTGCGACAAATCAAAATTTATTAAAATATAAAAAAATCAATTGATTTTATTTTATGCTGCAATGTTTAATAAACGTTTTATCAAAAATACCCTTAATTGCTAGTTAAAAAATAATATACCCTAATATTTTATACATTTCTGTTGTTTAATTCCAATTAAGGGAATTGAACATACACTTCATATAACCTTATAAGCAAGCACCCGAAAACTTTTTATTTTTTCAATCAATATAAATATCTATAATGTTCAAAATGTTTTTTCATTTCTTGAAAAAAATATGTGAGGGATTTTTATTTTTTAAAATATGAAAAAAAATAAATAGTATCTTTAAAAATAAATATCAGTTTGAAAAAATTTTCAAATGATTGTTTTTTTATTCATACTTTTCTTTTGTTTCAAAAATAATTTTTTTATTCAATGAAATTATTGTTCAGAATTTTTTGAAAAATGTTGAAAATAATTTTCAACTTTTATAATAAACATCACAAAAGATATTTATATTTTTTATTTCGATTATGATGAAAAAAAAAAAAAAATAAAAAATAAACTATTGATAAAAATAAAAAAATATGATGAATTTTTATTATTTTTTGAACATTAGATTGTTTTTTGATTGAAATAAAAACAAAGTGTTTTTTTTAGTATTAAAATCCGGTATCTTTTTTTGCTGGAATCTGGGGGTTATTGTATATTCCGAATCGAAAGAAAATTCCAATGTATAGAGTATATAAATTTGAAAAATTTTCCTTTTGAATTTAGTTACAAAATTACCCTCCTGAATTTTTTTTTTTTACTTAAATAAAAAAAAAAAAAAAAAAAATACCTATGACCTGATTTTGTAAACTGAAAAGAAAATTCTTTTCGACAATTTGTATTGAAAACAACAATTAAATTTTAATTTTGTTTTCAATAAAAAAAAAAATTTAAACGAATTTTCGTTTTACAAAATGAGGACCTTAAATTATTATTCAAAAATTAAAAAAAAAAAAAAAAAATATTTTTAATCAATGATTGTCACTGGATTCAAGGCTGAAAATAATACATAATCTTAATTTATAATACCGATTTATTTTTTGTTTGTGTATTTATAAGTAAATGATTTCCCTATTTCACTACCTTTGAATGAAGTGAATCTTGAATTAAATTGTAATAACTATTACCTATATATAGATAAATGAATTAGATTTTATCACAAGTGCTCCTAATTAAATTTAGTAACGATACAATGAAAACAAAAAACTCAAGATCACATCTTACACTCGTCAGGGCTTTCGCAATTAAGATTGTCATTGACCTGTACGACTGTTGACGAAATCCCTTAATTATAGAACCCATCTGTAGTGCTCGTGTTTTCAATGAATAAAAAAAAATAGTTTATTTCTTTTAAAATTTCAGTGATGCTTTCACTTTTATTTCGCATGATAGATACCATCGGATATATACAAATAGAAATAAACAAAACAAAATAAAAGAGAACTTTTAAATAAAAGAGAGAAAGAAATTGTCAACGTAAGAGAAAAAACTATAAATTATAGACATTTGTAGGCGTAACAAAAAAATTGCAACAATGATGCATAAAAAATGTAACCCAAAAAATAATTCTTTTTAAACTGAGTTAAGGAGAGTTTTTAAAAAACGATTGGGAAACAATGACTATTGAAGTGTCATTGTAAAAGTCATTTTTAACTCGTTCATTAAAGGAAAATAATTCGTTAAGAACAAAAACTTAACAAATAACTTCATTTCGTCAGTTTTTGTGTGTTTTAATATTGCTTTTTTAAATTGCAATGGACAATTACAATTAAATATCTAATCGCCTTTACTAATTCTATTAAACTATACCCCTCCCATAGATTAGAATAGATTTCTATTGTAAAAAATTTTCACAATTGCACCTTGGCTGTGATTACGAAATACATTGTTTTTTTTTTTCTTTACATTTTCGGTGGGTGCACTTTTTCAGTTCTTTTATATTAACCAAGAATTTCACTTATTCTCACTTTTTGTTACACTTTTGAAAACAACAAAAAAAAACTATTAAACTCACCTGCAAAATATGAAAAATTTAATATTCACAAAATAGATTTTTTGTTAAGTTTCCCGGAGTTTTGCTGCTGCTTCTCTTCTGGAGGGCGAACAAAATACGACTTGTATTCCAAATAAAATGTGAGCGAGTATAAAAAACAATTGATAATAAGCAAACGTCAAAAAGGTTGTTTGAAGGTCGTTTTAGCTAAACAAAAACAACGAGTAACAATGTCAAAATGACAACATTCCCAAAACAGGGTTGT
Organism: Protophormia terraenovae; assembly: GCA_951394005.1. NCBI lineage: Eukaryota > Metazoa > Arthropoda > Insecta > Diptera > Calliphoridae > Protophormia > Protophormia terraenovae. The sequence continues at coordinate 3,109,365 of OX596073.1, forward strand.
TTAACACATATGTTCCATAAACAAAAATATAAAAGAATAAATTCATTTGTTAAAAATTATAAAAACAATATAGCTGATTAATGCATATGTAAATAAGGGAATAATTACAATAAAAGTAGTATTTTGAAGTTATTGAATTAAAGAAATATTTGCTAGAATTTTATTAATTAATTTCGCTTAGACCATCCTGGAAATTCTCAAGACAGGAAGATTTCATTAAGATATGGTACTTTTTAAAAGGGGTTGGTTGACTTATAGGATGTATAATTACTTTAATTTGTATAATTAAGTACAAGTAATTTGATATATTATACATATAAAGGTCAGTAAAAACAATACAATTTAAAGGTGACCTTTCTAAAGTGTTTTTATGTACTCACATTATGAAATATAAAATACCTACGTCATTGCTGTTTTGGAAAAAAAAGTATTAACCCATTGCATCATTTACAATGTTATTAAATAATGATTCATTCAAGTGCGTGCCGTTATCATGTGTACATAGCGCTTGAATGAAATGCTTACCCAACATACATAAATTTAAACGTTCGCAAAATATTTTTTTTCATTACATATTTCATTAAAATTATTTTTAAAACTTAATTTTTCAAGTTTTAAAAATAATTTTAATTCAATTTAATGTGATATTTTATTTACTTCAATTTATTGTGACATCAAATATACGATTTACAAATACAAAAAAAATAATTTCACTATTTTAAATTAATTACTAATTATTTGTTTGCTTTTAAGTGTTTCTTAAAATTTGTAGATATATTATTAGAAACCTTTTCAAAAAGTTATCAAATTAACAATTTCATAAAGTGTGGTCTACATTTTTTTTTATAAAATTTTGTTTTCTTTTTTCAGAAATGTACCACATTGTACGGCTATAATCCATAAACGGAATTTAGGAATACTCACAGATTGTAGTACATCATAAGGAGTCAAAAACTGTAATAAAAAAAAAAAATAATAATAATAATAAAATAAAATAAATAAATATTTAATATCACTTTTTATTATTTTTAGCTTTTTTAATCAATATGTACAGCAGTTAAATGATATAAATAAACTTTTCACTTCTAATCTTAATTTATTAAAATTTCGTTACAATGGATCTTGTAAGAATCGATTATTTATTAAATTAAAAAGTCTGTCTTTAGTTAATTTTTAATAATGTAAGTATGTGTATTTATTTTGTTAAATAAATTTAGAAATGAGTGATTCCATGTCAAAACGGACAGCAATCGGATTTGATATCTCCGATTTCAATGAAATTCACTACAAGCATTGACCATTGGAAGTGTTTTTGAAAACATGAAATTTGAGAGCCATGTTTCTTTCCGGTCCGGAAATATGACGGTTTAAAAAACGAAAAAGTTTTAAAAACTTTACAAATGAATACTTATTTAACTTCTAATAACTTCTTAAATACATGTATATGGCAGATCTCTAGTTTTTGCTTCATATTAAAGAAAAAGATATTGCCTTCATAAATATATATACAATTTTTTTTTTTTTACATCAAAAGTTCAAAGGCCAAAGTTGGACATACAAAAATTCAAACTATTATATCCCAAAAACCGGTATTTTTAAAAATCTTAAAAAATTATATATTGTTGACATAACTTTTCTCCATATGGATATAAAATTTCAAGTTGGAGCCTTATTTAGTTTAGGAGTTATGGACAAAAATAAAATCCAATTATTAATAACTCCTAAGCTATAGAAAATAAATACATTACCTTAAAAATTATATATAGTGAGTTATTTCAGTTCGAAAGTTCAAAGGTCAAAATATGACTTACAAAAAATAAACCATTATATCTCCGAAAATGATATTTTTAAAATGCTAAAAAAAAATACATCATATTAATAAAACTCTTCTTTATGCTTGTGCAAAATTTCATGTCGGACACTCCTTTCGTTTAGATGTTATGTAACAAAATACAAACTGAAGTCAAATTTTGTATGTAAATTTTTCTATTAAATGGAATAAGAATAAGAATTATACAATGTATAATTTAGAAGTAATGAGCAATAAAGTGTGATTACTTTTGGAAAAAATTTAACCCCTTTTTCATTTTTGAAACGTCATATTTTTAGGCCAGGAAGAGTCTTTACTCAGAAAGTTTGTGATTTGAGCAACATTTTCAATATGTAATATCTGTAGCGAATTTTATTGAAATCGGAGATATCAAATCCGAAAATGTCTGTTTTTTGTCCGTTTTGATATGGAATCGCTCAAATATTAAATACAAATAGAAATTTATTCAAAAGAAAAAATATTTAAAATGTATATTAAAATAATAAATAAATAATAAATTTGTATAGTTAATAGTGTATAGAAAAAATTCCCAAGGATGCTGATCTATATCTTCGAAAGTAGGTAAAAGTGTTTGAAACGGATTATCGATTCACATTCTCATCGTGACTCACACACTGTTTTTCACAGATTAATATCTACAATTTGACTAACATATTAATAAATTCATCAGTTTCTGAAATATTACCCTTTAAAGAAAAATAAAAAATGAAGAAACAACATTATTAAATTATACTTTAAATCCTAATTTAAAATATGGTATGGATTTCAGGCTAATAACTTCAGTAGTTTCTGAGATATTAAACATTACTGTAGAACTAGACATTTGAAATTGGCTGCATAAAAGTGTATAAAATAAACTATCGATTTATTTCCATATAAAAGTGATATACATACTTTTAATTTTATTCGAATGCAAATGGTTCAATGCTTGATTTCTAATAGTGGGCGTGGCAGTTAGAAGCATAAATATCGTTGACCTTAAAGAACAAATCTGTATCTACAATTTGAAACGAGTTACAGTTTAATAGATTCAATACTTATCGAGATATTCGACTTTAAAGAAAATTCAAAACAAAAATACACTTGCTTTCAACTTATGTTCTCCTGGTATTTCAAGAATATTTTTGAAAAATTTCTTAACGTTTTTTTCGTGACTTTTTAAAGAAAATTTTAAATCGCAATAACTTTGCTTTCTGTGGAGTTAAGGCCCAACTACATACAATACTTTTGCTTCAACTGCGACTGACAGCTAAGTTAAATACACGCATTTATATTGTGCGGAACCAAAGCAGTACGCCAAACTTCTGCGTGAAGTACTTCAAAGATGAAAAATGTTCAACTTTGAAGTGCCGAAGTACGTAAATATATTTTGAAGGTTGTTTTATTCTTATTTTATATTTTTTTATTGAGTCGGAAATTTTAATGTGCAATTCATTATTTCAACTGAGAACATAATTTAATTTTTACATCTTTATATTTTATTATATAAAATTTTAATAACAAAATAATGCAACGACTGGGTTAATATAATTTGTGCGTTGCGTAGCTGTCAGTCGCAGTTGAAGCGAAAGTATTCTATGTAGTTGAGCCTTTAGTCTTTGAAACTTGGTATAATAATAGTGTTTGAAATGTACTATCGATTTATTCCCATATAAAAGTGATACGCATACTACTTTTCTACAAAATGGCCTGAACCACATTTTGGAATTGTGGGCTTGGTAGTGGGAAGCATAAATATCATTGCCTAAAAATACAAATCTGTCTATAATTTCAGATGAGTTTCAGGTTAATAGCTTCAATATTTTTCAAAGTATAGGACTTTAAAGAAAATTTAAAAAAAAATCCACCCGCTTCCAACTTATTTGTTCTCCTGTGGTGCAATACACTTACTTATTTTGACTATAATCGAATCGTTTATTTGCGGTCCACACGAGCCTTTTTCTTGTTCGCACATTGAACGAAATGTTGTGCGCACATGCAAGTTGTTCATGTTTTGTTCTTGTTCGCACACCGTTGTTCTCACAATTGTTCGAGCAACCATGTCTGCCATCAAACGTCATTTTGTATGCGGAAGAAGAGGCGCTGCATGTAAAAGTATTGAAGTGACACTGACGGCAAACAAAAAATTATGATTTGTTCGACAAATGTTCTGCCCATTGAAAACAAAAGGAAAAAAATTGTGTGTGTTGCTCTGCCGACGTTTTGTTCTTGTGCGAACAAGAAAAAGGCTAGTCTGGATATAGCGTAAAGCATTTTATATAAAGGCGCCCATAGACACATACTGCAGAGAGATACTGCCGATGAACCCTCCTGTACATGTGAGATTGAGGAATTTGCTACACATTCTTCAATCAAATTTGTATTTTTGTGAAAAAAATTGATTAAAACAAAAAAAATTTTAAATAGTTTTCTTTTTAAAATAAATTGACAACAGAAAATTTAATAAATATTAAGAAAAATAATCGAATTCATTCTAAAAAACTGTCTGCAGTATGAGTTAATTTTAAAATCAAAACGATTTTGATTTTTCATACTGCATTGTCGGTGTGACGCACACATTCAAAACTCTCTCAATTTTACTAACACATACTTATTGCAGGAGCTTATGCAGTATGTGTCTATGGGGCGCTTAATAGCCTCGATTTTATTCACCCACCCTTTTTTTTATTTTTTTTCTTCCTTGTTGTATAGCTTTTTTTTTTTTTTGTTCTCTCATTTCTTTTCTTCTCTCTCGCCCACTCCATTTTCCCTTCCTTCTGAAATTTATTTTATAAAATTGTATTTCTTAAATGGGTATTCGTTCATCTTAAGCTCCGGGTAAAAAAGAATACGCGAATTATAATAATTGATTTTTTATTTGTATCGAAAGACAGGTGAGTATATTGTACTAAAAAAGGAAAGCTTTCTTAACACAAAAAAGCTCTTTTTAAATTATGTTACTCTTACTATAATTTTTTATAGATGTTAACAAATTAAGGCTTGATTGATAAACTAACATATATTATTATTTTTTCTGTAATTTTTAGTAATTGTATAAGTCGAAGTTCACACAAAGCAATTTTTCTTGCCGCAATTCTGAGTTCGTAGGTGAGAGAGGTAAAGATAATCTAAATGTTTAGTATTCCCTTCTCCTCTTTCTCCTATAAACTCAGAATTGCGGCATGTTAAATTGCTGTGCGTGAACCCAGACTAATATCAATCATGTAATAAAGCAATTTTTAAAATTTATAAATACCTGTTGGTGTTGATGTGTGAGGTATATATATGGTACAATTTTTAACACTCTATAATAAATAATCACAAATAAGTAAAAATATTCTCATATGTATAAATAACATAATAAATAGCTTTTAGGTAATATAAGAGGCGAATTAATATTAGCTTAATGTTAGTTTCTTTATTCAACAAAACAAAAACCACATTCTTAGTCTAACATCAACCTGGTACAAAAGGGGATAAATACTAATCAATCAATAATTAACTCTACGGTGATAAATCTTGAAAACGTTAACAGACTGGATCATATTAAATTCCTAAAACTTCGTCTGCGTCATACCAATGCTATACACGGACCATTATTTAATAATAACTTCACGCCTTTTTGCAATTGCAACATTCCATACCCAACAAAACCCTCCCACTTCCTAAAAGAATGTCCTCAAACTCGGAATGCCAGAATGACTGTATTTCAAAACATTGATCCTATAGACCTACTATCCAACCCCTTAACAGAAAACATTATTTTAATAAATAAATTCCTAAAACTTTCTAAACTTTATAACGTAATCTAAATACAAAACTATGTTAATTCAAAAATTGTATATATATAAATATATCATGTAAATATGTACATATTTAAATTGTAATTTATTATTATTAATTATTGGTATTGAGCTGAAGGCCAAAGTTGCCATTGCCCATTAAAAATTGGATTAATAATTTTAATTATAAGTCTAATAAATAAATAAATAATGTTAGCTCTACAAAAAGCTTTTTAAAGTCGATATTGCTACAGTATTTTGATATTTATACATAGGTTTAACATAACATCTAAAATGTGTGCTTTTGTGTGCTTTTAAATATATTTTTTAAAGCTTTAAGGCAGAAGAGCTTAATTTTTTGGTTTGTGATAACGAAAAACTGAATATAACTAGAAAGTTATTTGAATAGCACAATTTTTATTTAGCAAAGAAACACACTTTTCCCTTCAAATGGCTTCAAATTTTCCACTGTGTGCTTTTTAAATGCGTTTTGAAGCAATTTGAACCCCAGACCGTTAAATGAATTTGGTTTGAACCACCCTTTGCGTGTAAAAATCGGCATGTTTTGCTGTCATCAAACAGTTTTTGTTTGATGCAAATTATAACGAAAATTGCGAGAAAATTTAAAGCATACCTTAAGGTGTCTACATGAAATGAGCCAAATAAAAAAACTCATTTAGTGACATTATTGTAGAAGATAATTGTGTGATAATTTTTATAATTGTTACTTTTTGTCTATAGAAAAATTATTTGAAAAATACTATCGTATGAAAAAAAAATTTAAGGTGTTTAAAAAATATATTAAATTAATTTCTCTAGCAATTTTTAGTGTAGAAAAAGTTTAAAGTGCTAAAAATAAAAAAATGAAAAAAAAAACACGACATCATTATTAAGTTTTTTAGAATGAGAGGAAGGAACTCCTTTCAACATACTAAATTTTTCAAAAAGTTAATATTTTTTTGTGTTGCATGAAATTGAAAAATTTTTTATCAAAAAATGTAGATTTGTTTTCCCAAATATTGTTATTTTTCTCATGCGGCAAAAAAAAAAAAAAAAAAAAAAAAAAAAAAAAAAACGCCATAAAACTAAATAAACGATATTTTGTAAAATATTAAAAAAAATAAAAAATATATATATACCTATATACTTATTGAACATTTTTCACTAATTAAATATTTCAATACAAAACCGACTGTACTATTTGTTTTTTCTTCCGGCAGTCTGTACTTGTCCATCCGTTCATCTGATTTTTTCCGTCTATTTGGCTGGTTTTATTGTCTGTCTTTCGGATTTCATGAGTAAAAACATCTAATTATCAAATTTTCAGTGAAAATATCAGATTTTTTTTTGAAATAATCGGATTTTTACTGAAAATCTAAATTTGTGTGAAAATGTTTGTAATTGACATTTTATTTTAAGTGCATTTGTTAGTTGTAATAAGTATGTCCTTCCGTCCGTCTGTTTAATGTTTGATAAAGCAAAGAAAATGTCAGCACTTAAGCTGTTTTTTGTATGAAATCTACTATAGTTTTTTCGAAAAAAAAAAAAAATTAATTTCCCAAATCGGGCTATATTTGTGCACGATTTTTTTTCATAATATTATAGTGGACAATATGTACTATTTTTTAGAAAATTTTCAGAACAAACATCGTGTAACATTTTAAGTTGCATTCCATGAAAATTGAAAATTAGTGTATTTTAGGACAATTTTCAAAAAATAACAAAAATATTAAGGCAAAATAAAGTTTACAAATACTTAAAGAAAAGTACACATTTTTACTTTTAAAGACTTTTTATTTAAAATAAATACACTGAAAGTTGATGAAAATTTAATTTTTTACCCTTTTTCAAAAATGTTAAAAAAAAGTTTAACTTTGACAGCTCCTAATAAGAAAACAACATAACCTAGCTTAAAGATTTTAATTGATATTGGTATATAAATTTGTTTATTTTTATTTGCTACCCAACTTTATTACAAAAATATATTTAAAAATTTAATTAATCGCCACTTTTGACACATTTTACCCCAACGTGCGCTATCGGACTAAAAGCTATTTTAATGCATATGGTTTAGCATCGACTCAGGTCTGATGTGTCCATTACTTCTTAAGATATTTGAAGCTAGTGGGTTAGGGTGTATTTCCAACCTTTTGAAGTATACTCCTGCATGTTATTTTATTACTTTTTTTTACCAAAGGAACGTTTAGATCCTTATGTATGATTTTATTACTTACATATCAGTGGGCTGCGATTATAATTCGCAATATTTTGTTTTGGCGTCCCTGTATTTTCTCAATATTCGATGCTAAGGCCGTACCCCATAACTGGATCCCATAATTCCACAGATAATAAATCTCTTTGATGGTTTTTATTTACATTTATAATTAATTAGATGATGAGACTAAACCTGAAAATTCAAATAACACAACATTTCTTTATTAAATTCATTCCTTTTTCGAAATTTATTTTATGCTACATTGTTTCCTTCAACTGAAACACTATTTTGTAAGACTCTTTAAAAATAAAACAAAAACTGTTCCAGCAAAATAGGATTTTCAAAAATGACAAATCAATTCATTAAAACTGAAATGTGTTTCCCAGTTTTTTTTTTCATCCTTTTCTTTATTTTCATTTTTAAAAGAAACTACAAACAAATACTTAATAGTTAGTAAGTAATAATGATTTTTTTTTTAAATCAACCAGATACATTTCAAATGTTGGTCAGTAGTGGTATGTACTATATGCAGTAAACATACATACAACATTGTTCCTGATACACATTTACACATACCTACATAAACATGCATAAAAATGTGTGCGTTCAAAGTTCAGCTGTCAATCGTGATTAAAGACCTTAAAAGAAAAATTTAACACAATTTTTGTTAAGGCCGACACTCTGAGCGTAAATATTTCGAAACAATAAACGAACAATCAGCTGATTTTGAATTTCTCTTAGCAAACCAACAGGAAAAAACAAAAAATTAAAAGCTTTTAAGGCACAAATTTCCCAGTATTTGAAAGTAATAGAGAGTGAGTGAGAGAAAAAAGGTATTTGAGTAAATGAGCATAATAGAAACAAGCGCAGGACTCTACAATTTAATGAAATTAATGAAAAATTTATTTAAATGCAGTTTGAATTATTTAATATTCTGATTTTGTTTTAAATGAAAAATTAATACAAATTTTGGTTACTTTTTATGAAGTGGCAAGAAAATAGAGCTTTATTTTTATAAAATATTAAAATATTATTATATAAAATTATACAACTTATTAAAAGTAATGTTTATTTTTAATTATATATATACTTTTGTTAAATTGTTTTGTATTTGTCTTTTAAGGCTTTATAAACCAGCCTTTTTTTAAGGGTTTTCTTATTTAGTGTCTGTTTATTTTAATAGCATCATGTTTAAAATTGAAATAAAAACATGATGAAAAGTTTAAAAAAACCTAAATACTTTCGTTGAATTTGGCCCATATTACTAAGTGGTGTTGCCTGTTGTTCTTCTTGTTGTTGCTGTAGGTTTATATATACAAAAACATATATAAAAACTTTTTTTATGCTTCTTCTCCTTTACTGTATGAGTGTATGTGTGTGTGTGTGCGTATTATTATTGTTGTGATGAGGCAGAAACGAGTTGAGTCGGTACCAGACGATTTCACTTGAGTTTAGTTTCATTTCAAACACAGAACGGTTAAGTTGGATACGTTAAAAAAGCTCCGCCGCCGGAAAACATAAAATAATACAAAACAAAAATCAAACACTAAGAATAAAATTGTACACTTCCTTCTCAAGTACAATAATAATAATAACTGTAACAACAGAAACAACATCAAGTGGAAAAAGAAAGAAAATAAAAAACATAAAATCCAAACGAAATAAAATGAAATCACGTAATGTCCCAACATAAATTTCTATACATGTAGTAAAACGAGTGTATGAGTATATACATACATATGTATATATTGATATCGATATATGTATATAGATGTAGTAGAATGTTACTATTACTCGCACAATAATACGACAACAACACAGTACTAACAAAATATGTAACAAAATACCAGATCAATGTTATAAATTTCCAATGTTTATGTTTCGAAAAAATAACAAAACCAATACAATTACGAAAAAAGTGAACGTGCCTCTCTATGTGTGTGTGTCTGTTTATGTGTGTATGTTGAAGAGTTTAATTTAAAGTCTTAAAGAAAAATTTAAAGGAAAAAGGAAAAATACATATATACCTAATAATACTGTATTAAAATTTCTATCTTTTTGTTGGTTTTTTTTTAATGAATAATCAAATTATTATATGAAATAAATGTTTTTGCATGTGCGGAAAATAAACAATAATTAAAAGTGTTATACGACCACCACTTTTTATATAGCAGCAAAGATGTTTGCCTTAATTAAAAGCTCCTTAAAGTATGCCACATTATTTGAAGGGCTTTAGAGGTTTTGTTCTGTTATTCCAATTTGCAGCTGCATTATACTTTTTATTATTCTAATTATAATTAGATAAGTAAAACATAATTAAAGAAAATATCATTTAATTATGAAGTTCAACTAGTGTAATATTAAATTTATTAAATATTTTTGTATGTACATAAATTTAATTTAATTTTTAACAGTGCTGAAACGTTTAAGGTGAAATATTAGAACTTGTTGACTCTATTTTAACGAAACTTCTTAAAAGTTGATGAAAGTTAAGCATAAATAAAACTAAATGTTTTGTTATAAACTTTTGTGATTCAATTGTTTGAAAAAATTCTTTAATATTTGATTTTATTATTAAAAGAAAATCATTACTTACTTTTAGCAGTAATCGAATATACATACATATGTAAATAAAATTAGTTTTTAGTACTTACTATACAAAATGATTTGGTTAATAAAAAATGTGAGCACTTTTTTTAAATATAATATTAAATATATGCTATATGGTTATCTTCATATTTATCCTTGGCAGCAGCACATTAAATCAATTAAAGAGATTAATAACTAAATCCGAGTTAATTTTTAATTAAATATTACAGTTTTATTTTAGGTATGAATTAGTTTGCTATTTAACATTAATTTCGTTATCAATCATTTTCTTATTAATTATTTGTATTGCTCTCATTTAAATTACATTCTTTGTTTGGAAACAGTTTTATAAAATAAAATAAAAACTTTTATACAAGATATGGATTTTTAAAAAAATTATATGGAATTACTACATTTGATAGTATTTGTCTTTTATAAGGCAATTTTGACTCCATTCCATGATTTGTTAACACAAGTTTTCAAATGTTTTATAACACTCTGCTACAAAATTACACTTTTTATTTTTACTCAAAAACTATCTGTGTTGTAGATTTTCTTGAGGATATCACATAAATACTTAAAAAAATGCCAAAACACTTTAAATTTTGAGATATTAAAAAAAAAAACAACAATAATAAAAACACATTTTTAGTTTAAAAGATATAAAGATTTAAAGTTTCGTTGTATAAACCTGTATAAATGTATCTGTTAATTATAAACTGATTAGAATAAGATGTATATCATTTGAAAGTGCTTTCTAATATTTATTAAATTATATTCGGAACAAATCAATTTATTAATCCGTTAAATGGCAATATCCAATATTTTGTTCATAAAAGTACTGTTATCCCGGAAAGGCTTATAAAATGGTTGTTTGCAATATATAAATTACACATAATAAAAGTATTTCTGAAATACGCTTTTTCCTTTATTTACAAAATAATAACTGTCAAATAGTTAATAAAACAAATTGAGGGAGCGAAGTGAAACTACCTCCTTATTTTTATATCATGTTTTTAACTATATTAAAATATTTTAAATATACACAGGCCGAAAAAAGTACTGAAACAATATATAAATTATTAAAAAATCGGTCACTACATTCAAACTTCTTAAGTTAGAAATGTGAGAGTTAGGTATTAGATACATCCATATGTAAGTTTATTAATGACCATTAAACTTCTGCAGTAGTGGAAATCAATTGTAAAAAAAATTGGAAAATTTTAATTAATTTTAATATTTTAAGGAAAAAAGTATTGGCACAGGAAAGTAAAAATGCATTCATATTTTGAAGTTGGTTTGGTCTATGGCTCAAATTTTTAATCATATACTACAGGTATAATATTTTCTATAATTTTGAGAATCCCTAAGATATCACGAAAGATGCCTTCGAAGTATTTTAAAATTTTCAAAATGGAAAGAATTTAGCGGAAAGACAGGGTTTTAAAAAAAAAAAAAACTCGTTAAAAACTAACAGCATCATTTCATTGATGTAGAGCAAAATTAGCAAAAAAAACTTTTTTAGTAAAAGTTCAGATCTTAAAAAAACATTTGGTAATAATATAATCCCAATATCTAAACGGAACTCTCTGAAAATAGCTGGGTATAGATCAGAAGTTTTTAATAAATAAATTCCCATACGAAAAACTATGAAATGTATGAAAAGCAATGTTCGTAAAATACACCCAGTATATTTTTAAAGAGATTTGTACCTATATTAGAATACAACTTTCTAAATAAAGGTTGTATTTGGTTAATTCTTCATTACATCATTGAAATGATGAATGATATTGAGTTTTTTTTGGAAACTCTTTTTTCGGCGAAATCGTGTACAATTTGGAAATATTTAAATACTTCTAACGGTATAGTGACTTCATTTATCAACTGTATTAATTTCTGACCGTAATATTTTTGGGATAAATTTAATGAAATTAAGATAAAAATACTCAAAATCATAGAAAATATTAAAGTTGTAGTATATGACTTAAATTTTGACTCATAGACGAAACCAGTCGTAAAATATGAATGCATTTTTAGTTTCCTGAGCCAATACTTTTTTCCTTAAAATATTAGGAAATAATTAAAATTTTGCAATTTTTTTTTTTTTTGCAAATGATTTGCACTACTGCAGAAGTTTAATGGTCATTAATAAACTTACATATGCATGTATCAAATACCTAACTCTCACATTTCTAACTTAAGAAGTTTGAATGCAGTGACCGATTTTATAATAATATATATACTGTGCCAATACTTTTTTCGGGCTTTGTAAGTATACGAAATAACAAATGAAACTTATTCAAAAATTTTAATTTCATTTTGTTTTTTTTTTTTTCAAATTTTAAGTTATTAAACATTAAAATGTTTTGATTTTTATGGAGGAAAAAAATTTTGCAAATGTAGCCCCCTAAAATTAAAGACGGATATGTTTTAAAGTAATCCCCAAAATATTTCGGTTTATGTATTTAACGTGAGCTGGACTATTTTTAAAATACCTCCAAAAATGATTAACAATGTTCATTATTTTTATTTTTTGCAAAAAAAAAAAAAAAGAAATACAACAATGACGTTTAATACATAATGAGTATTAAACGTCATTGTTTAATACTCAATAAAATTTTACGTTATATGGGAGGGGGCGGTAAAGTGGGCAGGAAAGTGAGCGGACCACGCCAATTTTTTGGTTTCCGAGTTTATATCGATCCCCAAACTATACATACAAAATTTCGTTGTCGTACATGCTTTTGTTGAAGAAATATCAGCAGAAAAGTATGAAACAGGGTGTCCACCCTGTGTTTCTAGTTTTTAGCCCATAACTTTTTATTAACCGATTTTGCCCATTTTCAATCCCAAACAAACCTTATATAAGACAAATATTTGTGCCAAATTTCGTCCCCCTACGTTGCCCCGTTCGAGCCCTATCCTGCTTTCAACAGACGGACAGACGGACGGACATAGCTAGATCGACTCAGAATCTAACCAGGACCCAGAAAATATATACTTTGTGGGGTAGAATATTCCTTCGATGATTCCCTCGACAATATCAATATACCCCCCATCTTTTTGATGATGGGTATAAGAATTGAAAATTAGTTTACATAATCGCGAAATTAAAGGTTAAGTAAAATGTTCTATGATATTATTTTAAATACCTGCTATTTTATTATAGTTCGATTATTTTGGAAATTTTCCATCGTAATTGGTATCATTGGAAAGGTCTCATTCAATACTATTGATATATTTTTCATTTAATCCTTCCATGTGCACAAATTTTGTTTTCAAAAGGTCAATAGTATCAGGATCGACCATTCCAATGATACACTAAAACCTAATATATGTTGGAAAGTATCCGAATTATATAAAATTATATGTCTGAATGAAGAAAATATGGCAAAAAACATTAGTTAAATCTTAATATCCTGCGAATTAGAAGAGACTTAACAATTATTTAAATGCTAATTTCAAGACTTAGTATGTCTGTATTAATTATTATTTAACGAAAATTTTGATAATGATATTGAAAGAAATACGTATTTTTAGAGATGTTTTGAAAATGGTCTATCTCACGTAATTTTAAACATTTAGATGTAATATTTTGGGAATCAAATAAGAAAAAATGAATCTTCTAGAGAGGTACTTTTTTCGTGAGGCTATTTTATTAAACATGTCCTAAAATTTATAAAAAAAAACATAAATTTTAGGACAAAGTATTTTATTTGGAGCATACTTTTTTGGGCAAAAATTAAATTTATAATTTCGGAATTATTCGTAAATTAATGTTGAAAAAAAAAAAAAAAAAAAAAAAATGGCAAAATTTTGCTTCATAAAATATCGTAATATATCTACGATTTAAATAAGCCAAATATATATAATTAAAATTGATAAACAAATAATTATTTTATTCACAATTAAGTGAAGACTTCTATAGTAAAGAAATCTTCACAGTGAACTATGCCGCATACCTAATAATAAATTTTTACCAACCTAATATTAAGTATATGTATAAATTTACATATAGTATAAACATTTTTACTTAGCTTTATAATGACTCTCCAATTTGGCATGAAAATGGATTTTTTCACAACTGATTTCCGAATAACTCCAAAACTATTAAGCTGATAAATTAAATAATGTTAAGATAACGAATTTTATTTTAGTTGTCAGCTTTTGGATTTTTATTGATGTAAAAGTCATATTCCTGTTTAAAGGAGAGAAAAAAAATGTGTTTTTTATGTCGACCAGTGTTATACTTATTATTTCTTATTATTCTTGTTTAACATATTTATTGTTAGCTTTTTATTTAATTAGTCGGCATTCACAGACAGCAATTTTTCTTGTCAATGTTTTTCTTATTTTCTTTTGAAATTAATTTTACGTCTACACACAAAATTTTATTTTCTCTCCTACGAACTCAGAATTTCGGCAAAAAAAAAAAAAAAAAATTGCTGAGTATGAACGCCAATTTATAAACAAAAACTACCTTTAGTTATTTTTTATTCAAAAGTAATGATTTTAAGGAGAAGTGAAAATTTGTGTTTTTTTTTTTAATACAAAATAAAGGGATTTTTTTTTTACTTAATTTTATATGGCATCATTGAGGATTTTTGATGGTTTATTGAACATTTTAAAGACTGATTTATGATATCCTTAAGAAGTCCTATTGAATAGCTATAGTATGTAATTTTTCGAATATTTTTTTCACTGTAGCAGAGTGTAATTATTACAGTAAGATATTACTAAATTATAAAAAATTATATTTTATTACTCATATGTGATCAAATTTCATTTACCTTATTCGCTTACAATATGTCTAAACAGAGTATCTAGAACGTTTGAAAAACTCCAGTAAAAATAAAACATGATTATGCATACATTATAAGATTTTCTTTACTTAAATTTATAAAATTTTTTGATATAACAGATGATAATACAAAAATTTTTGATTGAATTTACAACAGACTAGAAAATGCATTTCATTCTATTTGTGGCTAAAAATTGCTTTTTCAAAGTATTTTTAAACAAAAATGATTATAAAAAACTCTATATTTTGTATAATATTTAAATAAAACTTTTTTTTATGAAATTGAATAACCCCTTCTTTTAGTAATTTTTCAAGAAATACCGTTTGTATAAAAAAAAGTCATTGTAAAAATTTACTTATTTTTTAATAAGTTAAACCCAAACAATTTAATAATATACTCCAATGATAAAGCATTATATTTCTTATAAAAATATAATAAGTTTTTTTTCTTAACACTTTACCATGATTTATTAAATTTTAATTTAAGCTAAATAAAATAAATATTTATAACCTAAAGAATATACATAAAAAAATAAGTTCTAAAAATTATGTCGTGCTCGTGCAACCTAAACAAAATATAATCTTCCTAAATAAAATAAAAGCTATAATTAAGTGATTAAAAAAAAGAAAAACAAAATAAAAAATTATCAGAGCTTTAAACAAAAAATAATTAAATAAATGTGGTTATAAAAAGAAATCCCAAAAAGATGTTAGAAACCCATTGTAGTTTTGGTAAGTAAATTACTGCTAAATATAAATAAACAAAAACAATTTTACTCTTACACTATATTACAAAAACTCATACTTAAGATAAAAAAACACTCGACACAAAATGAAAACATTTAGTCAAAGTCAGGATAATAAATAAATAAAATAATGTTGTTGGTAAACAAACAAACGAATAAACAAACAGTGGCTATTGGCAGGGTATAGCAGCATAAGCATCATCTTCATCATTGCTACTAGAGTAGCTTTTAATAATAACTAATACTCATTGTACAAATTAGGCCCTTAAAACATTTAGATTGTTTGTCGTTGTATTTGGTCTCTTAACTAGCTTCACCTACTTTATTTTCTAATTAAACATACCAAAACCGAAGTCAGGCATTTAGGCTGCCAAACAGTAGGAGCAGCAGTCAGCCAGCTAGACAGGCTAACTGTAACACTGTTTATGAATGAATAAGTGAATAAATGAATGAATGACTGAGTCAGTTATTTCTATTAACAAAGTTTATTATTATTTTTTTTTTGTTTTGTTATTTACTTTACTGAGAATAACAACTCATTAAGTTAATGAGTGTCATCACATAACATTACAATACAACACATTAAAGCATCGCATCTCATTACCTACAAACCATCGCATCATCAGCATTATTATAAATAGAATGTTTACTGTGCAAACATTATAAATAATTTATATTTTGAAACAAAATTGTTTTAACAAACTAATTAAATTATGCCCTTTTTATGTCATTTTCCACGTATGTTTCTTCTGAATTATGTATTTATGTATGTAAGTTTGTATGTACATATGTCATATATGTATGTAATGTTATTTAAACACTAAAAAAGAAGTATGTATTAAAATATTTTCAAAACACTTTTTAACATTTAAATGACTTTTCTTTGGCTTGTTACTGCAAGCATTCATCATAAATTCTCAACATATTTAGATTTTTGGTTAAGTTTGTTAAAAGTGTTAATTATTGGGGAATGTCACAGTCATATGTGGAATAATAGTAAACATTTTTTTATTATAGATTTTTTTTTTTTTTAAAGTAAAAAAAAGTATTTATATTGATTTGTTATAAACCTCTGTATCAATAACTTATCTTTTTTTGCATACAGGACGTATACTTGATATTTTGTTTAATAATATTAATTATACGATACATATTACGTGAATTTAATACCAAGGTTGGTATTATTCAAAAAAGTAACGGTAATGGTATTTTGAACTATTTCGGTAAGGGCATTTGTTTAATACATAATAAGTTTTTTTTTTTTTGTTTTAATTTAAAAAGACATTATAAACTATTAAACACCATAGTCGTAATAAAATACTCCATAGTCTACTGGAGAAATCGAATTTGAACTCTTAGATATTGAGGCAATCTTTGAGCACCGTCACACAATGAACTGTTTAGTGGAGAAAAGCCCATACATTTATTTTAAATTTTAATAATAAAATTTACATCAAATGACTGCCAAAACTTTCAGCATTCAAGATATTTCTCGTTTTTATACCCTGCACCACCTTAGGTGGTTGGGGTATTATGCGTTTGTGCTGATATTTGTAACACACAGAAAAAATATTCTAATACCCATCTTAAAGTATACCAACAGACTCAGAATCATTTTCTTAGTCGATTTAACGATGACCGTCCGTCCGTATGGATGGTTGTCTGCCCATATATACCTTGTGCACAAAGTACAGGTTAGAATTTTGAAGATAATTTGATAAAATTTAGTACATACATATGTTTATTTTGGCGTAGAGACGAATGCTATTGAAATTGGTCCCGATCGGTTCATTATTTCACCTCGCCCCATACAAATACTCCCCGGAATAGGGTTTTAATGCCAACAAATGCCTTATTTATATCACATAGAATATTTCAAATTACTAACATTGCATTACTAACATCAGCACAAACGCATAATACCCCAACCACCTATGGTGGTATAGGGTATAAAAAGGGTAAGGTGGAAAATTTATGGACCGATTTGATTGATTTAAAAAAAACGAAGTTCTAAAAAAATATTTATGATAGATTTATACAATTACTCCATAGCTCCATAGCTTAAATAGTAGCTTCAAATGTTGGGGCCTACTTAATTTACTTTTTAAACACAATAATTAAAAAAAATACCGAATTTTCAGTGAAAAAAACTTACATAGGTCCTTCAAAAATTTTAAAAAGCCATACATGCCTTAGTTTATTGTTGTTATTGTTATTTTTTAGTAACCATGAAAACAACAATTATAAAGCGTGAATTAGTTGGTTGTTTTTGTGACGTTTCCTCCCGCAAAGTAAACAGCTGATCGTTTATATTGCATGTATTGTAATGCTAACAATTATAAAAACTTGACGTTGATGTGATGAGATATCTGATTCTGTTGAAAACAGAATTTTCTTGCGTTGTTCCGTGACAGCTGTTAGCAGAGTTGCCAAACAATAACTTTTTCTTACAAATAAACCAATGCTTAACGAAATAAAAAGGAAAAATCCCTAAACAAACAAAGAAATAAATGAACAAAATAATTAGATGCTCAAACAATTAAGTAGATAAATATTTGGCATGTTTAATTTTAAACAGAGTTGCATTTTTAGACTTTTTCTAGTAAATAATTTATGGTAACTCTGTGTTTTTGCTAACAAATGTCGCAAACATATGTCACGTTATTAATTTTGGATAACTGCACAAAATTCTTCCCGTAAATAAACGGAACATCAACATCACATAAACAACCTATTAACCCGGCCTTAAGAGTAGCGCGCATTAAATAAATAAGAAAAAGATTTGGCAATAACTCGGTTGTTTATAAACCGATTTGATTGACTCAAAAAAATTCAAGAAACTTAAAAAAAAAAAACAAATTTGTGACCGACTTATATAAGAACCAAGTTCGTAGCTAATATAGGATCGGACGTCGGACAAAAACACGACGATATCTCGGTTATTAATGGACCCTAATAAGTTTATTTCTTAAAAAATTTCCAATTTTGTTCTATAATATATATATATCGCATATCTATGTTTTTGGAAGGCTTCATAAAAGCCATTTAAACCATTTTTAAATCGAGAGAGAAAAAAAAAAAAAAAAAAACAAACAGCCATATTTCCGCCATTTATGAACCAATCTTGCTGAATTTTAATAGCAAAATTCTCGAAAAGATTTCCAATCGTTTGATACATATATTATGTATGGCAATTATGGGTGGGCTTCATAAATGCCATTTCAACCGACACACCCTCGGATGAACATGGTTCTATCGTCATCATTTTTAACAAGGATCCAGAAAATATAAACTTTTTTGTTCTCCAATGAAAATTGTGGAAATTACATTAAAAACTAAAGAACATGTTAGGCAATTGAAATGTTACAATGATTAAACAAATAATTTAATCAACATATTCGAAATTTCTGACATTTCAACTTAAGGATTTAAATAAATTCATAAAATTTTGTATACATCTTAAAATAAAAAAAAAAAAAATAAAATAAAAAAATTAAATTTATTCATTTCAATCACTTTTTATACCCACCATCAAAAGATGGGGGTATATTGATTTTGTCATTCCATGTGTAACATGTCGAAGAAATTATCTAAGACCCCACAAAGTATATATTTTCTGGGTCCTGGTTCGATTCTGAGTCGATCTAGCTATGTCCGTCTGTCTGTCCGTCTGTTGAAAGCAGGATAGGTCTTGAACGGGACAATTTATTCATTTCAATCATTTTTTATACCCACCATCAAAAGATGGGGGGTATATTGATTTTGTCATTCCGTGTGTAATATGTCGAAGAAATCATCTAAGACCCTACAAAGTATATATTTTCTGGGTCCTGGTTCGATTCTGAGTCGATCTAGCTATGTCCGTCCGTCTGTCTGTCTGTCCGTCTGTTGAAAGCAAGATTTGTCTTATATAAGGTTTGTTTGGGATTGAAAATGGGCTAGATCGGTTAATAAACAAAAAAGTTTTGGGCTAAAAACTAAAAACACAGGGTGCCAGTTTTATACTTTTCTGCTGATATTTCTTCAACAAAAGTATGTACGACAACAAAATTTTGTACGTATAGTCCGGGGATCGATGTAAACATGGAAATCAAAAATGGGCGTGGGCCGCCCACTTTACCGCCCACCTCCGATATAACGTAAAATTTTAAAAAGTTGATGGTGGGTATATAGATTCGGCCGGGCCGAATATAACATTCGCGCTTCTTTATTATTCTTTTATTTTATTTTCAATAACTATAACCACTATAGAAAGAAATTAAGATTAAAATGTTTTCTCATTTTGTCACCATACTATCCTTCTGAAGTTTGAGCGATATATTATTTTATTGTACTACGATATTTTCTTCAACAAATCCTATTTCTTTGTTTACCTTTATCTTAATTTAATTTTAAACGAATTGATATATTTCTCAATCATATGATACGTAAATTGAAATTAAAAAAAAGAACACATTAAATGTTAGGGTCATTGCGCATATTTCATGAAAATTTATAAAAAAAATTTCGTTTATAGAGAAGGACTATATAATGAAGGAATTTGAATTTGACATCTGCTGTCTTACTAAAATTAATGTTTAAAAACATTTTTTTAACTTTATAAAATTTAAAGTAATTGAAAAATTATGTTCATAGTTCGTTAAATGTTCATTATCCTTTAAATAAATTAAAAAATTATCTTCAGATTTATATGACGGATAATATTATTTTATATATATACATATTTTCTTAATTTATTAAATATCTAAAAACTTAATTCAAAAAGTTTTAAAATTCAACAGTAGAAATCAAAAAAAAAGTCAAACTTATAATTGTAATTAATTAACTAAATAAAATTTTATATAAACACATTGAAAACAAAAAAATATAAAATATTAAATTATGTATTTTGTATGTATATCTATGTAAGCCCGTGATTACCCTAAATAATTGCTTGACATACGCATGTAAAACCTTTGAAATTTAACAGAATAAGGAAACATGAATACATTCTATACATTTCTTTGTATATATGTTTGTATGTATGTACCAGTGAGCAACAACATAAATATTGAGTAAATTCAAGGTTATTACACTATTGTTTTGCATATTACACACATCTGAATTTACAAACATACATAAATACATATACATACATATATATTTACCCTCACTAGCTCATATTTAAGCGCACAGGAAATTCAATTTGTACATTTGTTCTCCTTGTTGGTGGTTGTTGTTGATGTTGGGGTTTTTATTGTAACACTCTAAATAATAAAACAACAACTTTAACAACAGCAAATTTTGTCATTTAAATATTTAAAACACTTGACAATTTAATTTATTTCAATTTTGGTGTTTTTTTGTTTTTGCTTCAAAAATTTTATATTTCTGTTGTTTTTACAAATGATTGTAGTCATTGTAATAATGAAATTTTGTTGCCGTACTTGTTGTTGGTTTTTTTATTTTTTATTTTTATTGTACAACAAAGTACAATATATATATATATATTTTTTTAATTAAAAACTAGAAAAAGTTGTAGCAAAGGGCGAGACATGTTAATTATTTGTATTTTATGTTATTTTTTTTGTTTCTTTTACTTTTCATTTTCATTTAATTTATATATTTTAAACTTTTACTGTTGTTGCTACATTTTCAATTCCCTTTAAATATTTAAGTTGTTAGAGTAATTAAGTTTTTCTCTTTTTTTCTTGTTGTTCTTGTTTTCATTTTAAATTAAAATAATTCATTGTGAAACTAAGCCAACAAAAGCTTAACTTTTATTTAAAGTTACTACTTTTGAATGTTAAATTACATTAACTAAAAATAACTAGTGTATTACTAATTGTATATTATTAAAAACTTTTGAATCTATTGAAAAGCAATAATAAGTTTTTCAACATTAAAGTTTTCTGATGTTAAACACAAAAGTCCAGACATGATCCTTTAATCTTTTGTTTTTATTAATTACAAATAAGAAATGTCTATATTGCGTAATTATGTTAAAAAGAAATGTTAACAACTACTAAAACATCATGGCCCCTAGAAAACTTATATTAAATTGAATTTGCAATGTTTTATATCAAAATTATGATAATTTTTATGTTGGAATGATTTAAGTTTTATTTTTTGTTATAAACTTCAAAGTAAACTTTGGTAATAGAAATTCAATAAATTGCTTTTGTATTCTATAATTATTTGAAAATAATGGCAAATATTGAGTTCATATTTTAAGTTATTTTTAGTACAAAGAAAAAGGAATTCTTTAATTTGCCAATATTATCACACATACAAAACACACACTTGCATACATAAAGAACATGTGTAGTTTCAAATATACTTACTTAATTTATTTATAATTTGTGTTTGTTTTACTTATTTGTTGTTTTAGATTGTATTTGTTGTTGTAGATATACATTTATGTGTTCTATAGAAATTCTTGCCTCAAAGTGCTAAACATTAGTAACCTTGGTTGCAAGTTGTGTATGTATGTTTATATATTTTAAATATGTATGTGTATTGTACTAATACGTTTGGTTTAAGTATACTCTTACTACCAGAAATATGATAAAAGAAAACTACTTACAACATTTTGTTGTATGTAGTTATTTTTAGAAATCACTACATATAAACACCTGTATTAAAAGTAAATTAGAATACATTTTAATGTACTATATAAGAGAAACTAAGTACATAGACATTCGGTGATAATGATAATAATACACCAGATAATACTTTGTAAATATATATTTTTTATAATAATGATTCTATTGCTTGCTGTTCGTATAAGATTTTATATTTCTAACATACATATTTATAAAATAATATTTTTATAAATTATTTGTTTATTTGTATAATTCCGATTTCATATTAAATTATTTGTTTATATTTTAATTTAGTTAGCTTAAACCAAGTTTGCTACTCTCATCAGAAATATTCAAAGAATTTTTAATAAAAAAAAATAAAAAAATCTTTACAATAACAAATAGGACATTATGGGCAATTATCAAAAATTTTTAATTTTAGCCCTTTAAAAAAATAGAAGAAATTATTTCGTATTATTCATTTCATGTGAGAGGCGCGAAAGTTAGGGCGTTTTAAAATTGAACATATAAAAATTTTTACAAACTAGAAATTTATGTACAATTCTGGTCAAAATTACACGTAATATCAAAACCTACTGAGTTATTCAAATAAATTTTATGGTATTTTCAATGTTTGATGGTATTAGTGCAGCATATAACACAAGTAAATATTTTTTGGTCCATAAAATGTTTATCTCTCAAAATTTTTTGATGCGCCTCCGAATTTTCATTAAGCATAACAAACACTTTTCTATTTATGTCAATTATTTAAAAATTTAAAAAACCAAAAAATTTTATCATTCAAACTTTACTACCCTGTACTTAGTTGTTGAAAGTCTGCACAACAACAAAGATGGTGCAGAATTTATGTACAAAGTCCGATTAGTTTACTTATGATAGAGTAAGATGAAAAAGTATCAACGCGCGAACAAAAATTGTAGAAGAATGGTAAAAACTTAAGTAGTTTTTATCAGTTTTTCTATATTCTTGAACTTTGAACAACAATCGTGGTTATAAAAAGAAACCTATTGAGCTAAAATTTTGCACTCTATTAGTTTCAAGTCTTGTGAATTCAGATCTGTAACCAATTTGTTTAAAATATCATTACCACAAAACTTATTAAGGATTTAATTCAGTTTCAACCAGGTTAAAAATTTTTGATAATCGCCCATATATATGCTGTTTAATTTTATAAAAATGTTTATAAAAATGAATCTGTGTTTGTTTGTTGATTTGTTTGGGATTTAGAGAAAGCTAAGCCGCTGGATGGATATTCTTTAAATTTTTACAGTATCATTCAGTAATAAAATTCCGAAAGTAAATTAGGCTACTTTATTTTTCAATAGCAGTAGGTGGAATGGTAAAATCCACAGATAGTTTTTCCTATTAGACGATTGAATACATTTGGTAAATCATTTCAGGTTCGAGTCTCAAGGATTTGGAATTCCTTGCCACTTGAACTAAGAAAATTTTCTTATTCGTGAACACTCAAGATCATGGAATTTTGTAGAAGCACAATTTTTAATTTTTTAATATATTTGATTATATGATGCTCCAGCTTTCATTATGGTTAAATTAGATATTGATTGATCTCATTTTAATACAAATTGTTACCATTATTTATTATTAATGTTAGTTAATAATTATTTATTTTTGTTATTTACATTTACTTTATTTTATTTTTTACTTTTTATTCAAATTGTTATTATTTTTAGTAGCTTTGATTAGCCATATAAGGCCCCAATGGGCTCGGTTATGTAAATGATGAATTAATAAAAAAAAAAAAAATATATATATATATTTTTTATCACATATTTCCGGTAATATTACAGATAAAGTCCTGAGATTTTGTGAAAATGATTTTATTGACAATTTACATAATTGAGATGAGGGGGAGTGAAAACTCCCATACAAAGAATATACAAATTATTGGATAACTTGAATATTGTTACAGCAATAGTTTTAAAATTTCTCGGAAATATCTTTTTCATTAACCATCAAAATTAAAATGAAAATGGAATGAATAAAAGCAGGGGAGAGGAACGAAAATATTAAATATCCTACATATATTTTAGGACTATTGCAGAAAATTTTTTGTAAAAGTAACTTTCTCAACAACCTTCATAAGTTCAAATGCAAATGAATTTTGTAGGAACTGGTCAAATGGTACCCCCATACAAAGCAAAGATACTTAGTGGCATATCTAAAGAACTATTATAGTGAGAGCCCATTTTGTGGAAACTACTTACTTATCATATTGCATCGATGATATGAAAATAGGACTTTTAAACTTCTGAAGATAACAATTTGACAATTTTTATATTTGATGTGTGCTGATGATCTTCAGAGAAACAAAATGATAATGTTGGATTCTAATAAGTTTTATGGTTCCATAACTGACCACAACTCACATTTATACTAAAATCAGTAGAAAAATAGAGTTTTTATACCCTACACCACCATAGGTGGAGAGGGTATAATGCGTTTGTGCTGATGTTTGTAACACCCAAAAATATTGGTCTAAGACCCACCTTAATTTATACCAATCGGCTCAGAATCACTTTCTGAGTCGATTTAACGATGTCCGTCCGTCCGTCTGTCCGTCTGACCGTCTGTCCGTCAATGTAAACTTTGTAATCAAACTACAGGTCCAAAATTAATGAAATTTGGTACACACGTTTCTTCTAGTCCAGGGACGAAGCCTATTGAAATTGGTTATGATCGGTCCATTATTTCACCTAGCCCCCATACAAGTGTCCTCCCGGAAAAGGGTTTAACGATCATAAATCTCTTAAATATAGCAATATTTTAATGAAATTTGGAACATATAAGTTTTATATAAGTCTAAATAAGTATGTTGATTTTTAAAAAGATCGGTCCATAATTAACCATAGCTCCCATATAAACCCCTTTTCAAAAAATCCCTTTAAGGGGCATAAATCCCATTAAAATGTTAGTATCAAGTAAATATTCGACACAAATAAGTTTTATATAAACATAAATGATAGTGCCAAATTTTAAAAAGATCGGTCCATAATTTACCATAGCTCCCATATAAGGCCCTCTTTCGGGAATCACCCCAAAAGTGAATAAATTCATATACATGTCAGCATCAACGTAATATTCTGTATTCGTATGTTTTATTTTACACTTATGAGTATCGGTCCACATTTGACTCCAAGTCAAGACCCCTCCCCGAATTATAATGTACACAATGGTGTAGGGTATCATATGGTCGGGCTTGACCGACTATATCTTTTTCTCTCGTTTTTTGCTTGTACATGACCGTAACGGTAAACTAATAAGTGACTGTTTTGGCATTTGAATTGATTAATATCAACTTACATAACAACAAATTTTGAGCCAAATAACGTAATAAATTGTCACTACCAAAGACAAAAACCTAAACATAATAAGAAAATAAAAACTAAATAGCATTTCAGACGGACAGTGACAAAAATTTATATGTCGGATAGACTGAAAGGGAGTAGTAGCTCCCATATAAAGTAAATATTAGTTATTTAGTTATTTATATACCTAATATTTTTATAATTTTAAATAAGTTCATTTAAAGAATTTTTCTGTTACTATAAACTTATTGAGTACTTATTTTTAAATATAATCCTTTTTAAGCTCAAAGCTGTTTTAATACTGAATTAAAGTTCACAGTCATAGCAAAACATCAAACGAAATTATTATTCTCACACAATATACAATTTTAAGCTTTAATATTATTTGCTAGTTAAATATTCTCCTGTATATATTCACTAAAACATTTCCATTTGAATATATTTCCCTCTTGTTATTATAAATTCAATTTAAATATTTGATGAAAATTTTGAAAATTTCTAAAATGTTTTAATTAAAATTTTGTTCATAATTTTACAATGTATTTATTTTATATTGTATATACATATATATACTTATGAATGTATAAGTATATAAAACTAAAAATCAAATAATAATTATTAATATTTTGAATAACAAGAAAATCTCTAGACAGTCATAAGAATCAACTCTTATATTTCTTCTTGTTGAAAAATATTTGAAGCTAAATAATAATAACTCATTCATTTAAAATACATACATACATACATACATACGTATGTATGTATAGATGTATAATATAAATTCACTCGCAAGTTTATCAATAATATTTGTATGTATAAATGAATATATACATACTTATATAAAAACGTATGTAGTATTTATATTAAATATTTGCTTGAATATATTCGCAGTAGTATTTATTTATATTTATTTATGTATTTGTTTGTTTATTTATTTATTTATTTGTGTACGAGTATAATTTTAAAGACTAAACTGTTTGTTCCTTTTATTTGTTTACTTATTTCAATTTGTTGCTGTTATTGTATTTAATGATAACAATTATAAGTATTTCTCTAACATTTATTATGATTAATACAAATTTTACGCTTAATTTGCTATGTTGAAACTTTAATGAGAAGGATTAGAATAATGTTTGTTTTAAATCAATTTCAAATAAAGTGATAAAAGATAAACATTAATATTTAAAGAAGATGATTGTATATAATAATGAAGTTAAGTATTTGTATTTAATTTAAACTTTGAAAAGCTGTGTTATGAAGGAAAATTTCACAAAATTGTAATAGCCAAAAACTCCTCTTAAAAATTCCTAATACACTTATTCGAATTTTTCTTTAACAATTTCTATAAATTTTTCTTTCTTGCCCCAAAAAGTATGCACTAAATTAATAAAAAATTTCTTAAAATAAAAAAAAAAAACAAAAAAAAATAAAAAAAAATAATTTTGAAGCAGAAGGTTATGTATCTCTGCTAAATAATCTTATCAAATTTAAAATAATATTTCTAAAATTAATTTTACCTTAAACCACCGAAGGTGGTTGGGGTATTATTCGTTTGTGCTGATGTGTGTGACGCACCGAAAGAATTATACAATACCCACCTTAAAGTATACAATCGACTCAGAATCACTTTTTAAATCGTTTTAACGATGTCCATCCGTCTGGCTGTACGGCTTGTTTGGCACATGCGATTTTATGATGCTATCTTATTCAAATTGGCTGTGATTGTTCCACTATTTCATCTTACCCCCATACAAATGTCCTTCCAAAATAGGGATTTAATATAAGAATATTTTAATAAAATGCGACACGAATAAGTATTATATAAATTTATGAGCCAAATTTTTATACAGATCGGTCCATAATTAATCATAGCTCCCATATAAAGCCTTGTTCTGAAAGTCAAAAAATCCTAAATTAAAGTTGGTATGAAATTAATATTTTACACAAATATGTTTTATATATGTAGAAATTACAGTACCAAATTGTATGAGGATCGGTCCATAATATACCATGGCACTCATTTAAGTCCCACTTCCGGTAATCACCTTAAAAATGCATTAATAACATAATATAACGCAAGTGGCCACGGATCTCATTAAGACCTCTCCCCGAATTTTAATGTTTATTCACATTGGTATAGGGTATCAAGTCGTAGGGCTTGACCTTACTTGTTGATACCCTACTTGTTTTTATACTCCAATATAGGTATAAGGAATTTCAAATAATTTTGAAATTGTTTGAAACCTACTTTGAGTGTCTTGTATTGCCAAAGTTTGTTTTAATATTAGGAAAAGTGTTGATGGCTTTTTGTAAATCTTACAAAATAACTAAGAAATCCTAAATTTTTAATCATTCGCAAAAAATTTCACGGAAATACAGGCATTTAAAAAATAAAAAAAAACTAAGTTGAAACATTTGAGAATTTTTTGATTTATTTTAGATTTGCACTGACAATTTATATCTTTTTGATTTAAACCATTAACCAGTCGAAAGTCAAGACCTAGAAAATTAATTTGCTGTATAACAAGTATCCGTTTTACTATCCGTTATACGGTGATAAAAAATGAAACCAAAAATTTACGATTTTTAAAATTTTATATATATATATTTTTTTTAAGAAAAAGCTGTGCCATTCAGTGAATTTAAACTTTGAGGGTAGAATTTTAAATATGAAGTAATTACCTACAGTTTAATGTATTTCTCGTTGATGTCAGGAAACCAGTCATGGATGGCCGTAAATAATTGTAAAAGAGTATTTTCCACCACTAACAAATTCTGCCGGATTATTAATAAATGACACGCCCGTATTAAAATGGGGTTAAAAAATGTTGAAATGCTAAAATTTTATGCAATTTGGAAGATTTTCAACAAATTTCAAAATTTTGTTCCGAATTGCTTCAGTACACAGAAAAAATTATTACCGTCTTTTTTACAATTAACTCAGTTGTTTAATTTTGTATAAAAATTTAATAAATATGTTCAAGAAAAAATAAAATAAAAAATAAATTTTGATATGATTTTTTTCCTATACACATTTTTAATTCATTCAATCATCTACTTGATTGATTTAATTAATTTATTAATTGGGAATTTTTTTCTGTTTTGTATTTTTTATAGTTTTTAGTAATTGATACAATCATTTTGGTGAGAGGTGCAAATTTAAACAAGTTTATAATTGAATTGAATTAACAAATATATTTGAATATTTGTTAATTGGTGACTTTTATCTGTGTATAAGATATGACTTGAGACCATCGAAAAATTCCTTTAAAGATTAATTTTAATGGATAAAATTATTATTATGAAAAAAAAAAAAAAAAATTAAAGAAACGTTATCCAAATTTATTTCGCTTGTTGACAACTATCGCGAAGTATAAATGATATTAATAATGATGTCAAATTAATATATTTTATTAGATTAATACTAAAATTTTGATGGCATCAAACCATTTTAAGGACTTATAATTGTATGGACTAAAAAACATGTTCTTAATCTCAAAAATCAAACCCACAAATCTTGAAATAATATATATTCCAAACTAAAACCGATATTCACTTAATTTTTTCAGGAAACGATCCCAAGATATTTACTTTATTACTTATAACTTTGCAAAATTTTAAACCAATATTGTTTTTTGTTGCTTTTTACGAAATTGTGAAAAAAACTAAATTTAAAAATTTTATTTTCAGTGTATTTCGATAAATATAGAAGATACTTTAAAAATGACATGTGCTGATGGTATCTTAAAAGTTCTATAAAATCGCGTTGTTTTGATTTTGATAAAGTCAAACGTCTATTTTTAAGATTTTTTTTTTCTTTAAAGTTTTAAATTCAAACCTCCACAACTTTTGAGTGCACTGATAAAAATGATTAACGCAAACAAATTTTGTATGCATAAATAGTCGTTAATAAAACCACAAATCGACGTTAGTGTTTGAAGAAAAAAATTCTTAAAATATTTTTACTTTAAATTTTTGAAATTCCTCATATAGCAAATATTTGCCCTTAATAACCATAAAGTTAATATTTACTGAAAAATTAATATTTAAATTCCAAAAAATTTAAACTTAAAAGCAAATATTGGTTTTTACTGCGAAGAAAACAGATTTTCATTTTTTGCTGTTTTACTATTCTTGGAAACATTTTTCACAATTATATTTTATTCGCGAGTATTTCCTTGAATTGTAACTTTTCAAACTGTCGATACAATACATCATTCACATTCATTTCATTAATTGTTCTTTTCTTCTTATTTTATTGATTTTATTGCAATTGTTTGCTGCTGCTGATGTTATTTGTTTTTACAGAATAAATGTTTTTTTTTTTTTTTTCATATTTTTTTTTTTTTTTTCAGTTTAAAATTGTAAAGAAATTGATTACTATGACATTGACATGTTGTGTATGTGTGCATTTCCGTTGTTAATCTCAGAGTAATACCATTGAGACTCTAAGAATAACAATGGAAATATGAATAGAAATGAAAAAAGAAAAATATCACAATTTTATGTTATAACATCTCTTATATTATTTTAACTAGAACTATTCGAAATTCTTAAAAAAGATAAACAATTAAGTTAAGCTTTAAAAAAATATGAAAAATACAGTGGGTTTCTTTTTTCGTTACTAAAAAATGAATGTTGTTCTGTTTATAATTTAAATTTCTTTCAAAAACATACATACAACTTAAATTTTAAATTCTTTATAAATTTAATTTGATATAAAATGTTCTTATTTAGTTGAAAGCAACACTACTGTTTCCCATGCGAATGTATATGTATGTGTAACTAATACAATTTGTATTTTTTTTTTTGTTATTTCTTGTTGTTTTTGTTTTATTTCATTCACTTAGTGGTTTCATTTTGTCTGTATTTGTAAAGTTTTGTTTTGTTCTATTTTTTTATTTAAAAAATAACTTTAAAGAAGATTCCTTTTAAAAAATTATGGAATTGACGGGTATGACGTGATTGACCTAATTTTTTTTTAGTGAATGTTAGTATATTTTCCATTTAGTTTTCATTTTTTTTCTTTTAAATTTTCAGCTGCT
The DNA here is from genome assembly GCA_951394005.1 of Protophormia terraenovae. Classification (NCBI taxonomy): domain Eukaryota; kingdom Metazoa; phylum Arthropoda; class Insecta; order Diptera; family Calliphoridae; genus Protophormia; species Protophormia terraenovae. The sequence goes on from OX596073.1 coordinate 3,140,266, forward strand.
GTTATAGTTGTTGTTTTCTATATATTTCACTTAGAAAATATTTTTTTTTTTTTTAACATTCTCATACAGATTGCCAGAAAAATTAGTTCTTTTTCTTTTATATATAATGAATATGGAAAAGTGTGTGTGCGTATCTTGTTACACACATACATACAAATATATACACTTAAAGACTGTTATACGCAAATTATACATTGAATGGAATATAAGAGAATAGTTTACTAAAGAAAATAAAAATATAAAGAAACTGAAACTTTAAAATATGAAATAGAAATAAGAAAAAACTAAAGCATTCATTTGTTTATGTATGTGTGTGTAGTTTAGCTTAATGGAATATAATTAATACACCCATGAAAAATGTTAGAACAAGAGAAAAATAACATTAAAATTTAATATTGTGAATTTTTTGTTCATAACTGAATTTCAAAGGTTCATTAGAACTTTTTAAGTTTGAGTGCAGTGTTTATTTGGTGGATTAAAATTCAACTTAATTATTAATAAATAATAAATATTTCTGGGGCAAAAATAAAAGTACGGCGGAAACGAAAATTTTTGGGAATTAATCTGTAACTTCTAATCAGCTAGTTGGGTTTACATAAAATTTTACATATGCATGTGTAGCAGAAGTATGAGGTCGATTAAGAATTTGGACCCCACATTGCTCTTAGGAGCGGAGCTTAAAGATGGGTGCTTTTGACATACAAAACGTTTAAGCGTTTGTCAATTTTTTTTCTTATCCGATTTCAAATATTTTTACATCTTCTTAAAGCCCTCGATAAAGCCTATAAAATATGCTTATAGTTTTTAAGATATTGATTTCAACCATTTACTATATAATGAAGAATTATGTCAGCTAGCCAATCACTCCTATTATGTTAGTCGTTGTCGTCGTCAATTTGTACTTAAGTCGACATCGATATCACCTCGACGCTAAATCGGTATTTTCTAATAATACTGCGCGACGTCGACTTGTCATCGATAATTTAAAAGAAATAAGTATCATACAAAAATATTTTGTTACAATTGTTTAATTTTATTTTGAAATTTATACTATTGGTAGATATTTTACTGCTGTAAAATATCTACCAATGGCATAGCCACTCTAAAGAATAGTCTTGACACAAAAATTGGACATTTTTAATTTGCCGGGAAACAAAAAAGCGAAACTTTGTACTATGAGTTTGTGGTACTTATAATAAAGCAAGATATACGGTGGTCCAACCATAACGCACGATGTTAATTGTGAGTAACACCTTAATGTCAATTTTTCTGGCTAACTTAATCGGACATTTCTTTGTTTCAGTATTTGACAAATTCAAAAATGGACCATTTCAAGCGTCGTTAATATGCCGAATGGTTGGTGGAACAGACAGAAGTGAATGGTGACTTTACAAAGAAAATCATCTTCAGTGGCGAGGCACACTTTTACCTCAGTGGATTCGTTAACAAGTAGAATTGCCGCATTTGGGCAAATGAGAATCCACGAGTGATTGTTGAAAAGCTAATGACTGTTTGGTGCGGGTTATGGGCAGGCGGCGTCATTGGGCCGTACTTCTCGAAAAGATCGGCAAAGCAGTTACCGTGAATGGTGTTCGCTATCGCTAGATGATAACGGACTTTTTGTGGCCAGAAATTGAGGATATAGACCTGGACGATATGTGGTTCCAACAAGATAGTGCCACTTTCCACATAGCCAACGAAACAATGACTCTTTTGCAACATCATGCGTTTTGGTTGGACTACCCTTTTCATTAAAGAAATACGTTTTTTCTTGTTTTGCACAAAATTTACTCTGCTACTACCTCCTGTCAACTTTTTGCAGCCACTACCAGTTCCATTCTCTACTTTATTATAAATTAGTTAATTTTTTACCCGTGATCCAACTCGACGTCTCGACGTCGACGCGTCGATTTAAAATCACCTTAGAAAATTATATCTCTTTGTCAATATTGAGATCTCTAGTCAATATTGACATCACAAATACCACTTTTGTTTTGTCGACGTGACTTGCTGCCGACAACGACATACACAATAGGGGTGAATGTAATTTAGCTGAAAATTTTCTCTTATAAAGTCTACATTTTTTCAATATGCCAGAGATTGCTATTGAAAACTCTTGAAAATATATTATAAGGACTGCGCACGAAAAAATCCGTGTATACTCTTAGGCTTATAACTTTTGATGTAGCAAAAAAATAATAATTCCGTTAACAGGTTAACATTTATCGTTATGATCAGCAGCGATGTGCTAGGTTTCATGGTCATGGTGAAACTAGTTTTTCTTAAACTGAATTGACAAAAAAAAAAAAAAAAAAAAAAATTAATACTTATTTAATATTTTTAATAAAAACCCACATCGATCATATAAAACAATTGCTAGGAAGGGTTGGGGGTTAATGATTACATTTTCAATTAAATTACTTTACAAGAAATTGTAATTGAATATTTTCAATTACAAATACATGTAATTGTAATTTATATTTTTTCAATTACAATTACAGTAATTTTAATTGAAAATTCCCAATTAATTACACTCTTAAATCCTATAAAATTAAATTTTATCGAAATGCTATTAAAACATTCAACATACGATTTTTATTTCCGGTAATTTTGTATATTTTTAATGCCACACAATCATTATTTGTTTCAAAAACTTATACATTTCGAAGTTAATTAGTAATTGAAATTTTCAATTACAATTACTTGTTATTTCTTTTTTGCCATCAGCAAACGTAGAAATTGTCAGTTTATCGCATGTTGGCAAGTCTGATGTGTAGATTAAATACAGAATAGTCTCCAGAACACTACCCTATGGGACACCTGCTTTTACCTCCAATTCTGCTATCACAAAATTATCATACTTTACTCCAAATGATCCGCCACATAGATATGACTCAAATAATTTATGGGTACAAGGTGGCAAATAACATTTTATTTTTTATATTAAACCTTGATGCCATAATTTGTCGAAAGCTTGCAAAGATTGAAGTATGTCATTCAGGGCTGCCAGATACTTTTTTTGTAAACCCCAAATTTTTAAAAAAAATTTCCCCAAAAAACCCCAAAACGAAAAAACACGATTTTTAATTTAAAACAATTCAATTTTATTGTTTTTAAAAAATATTTGTATTTTGTATTAAAAGGGACCATTTTTTAGGAGTATTTATACATAAGTACATTCATATGTACTTCAAAAATACATAATATCATCAGATCAGATCGTTAGCTAAAATTCTAGTAAATTAGATGAAAAATCATTATCAAAATATTCGTACCATTTAGTAAAAGAAAGTTTTTTCCATTGAGTCTCATAAACATCAATTGGAATATTTTGGTCTATAAATTTAATCAACACATTTTGTATCACACAGAATTTTGGCTGCGCTATTGCGTTAATATATTTCTCTTTATCAAAATTCTTATAAAGTTTAAACATTTTCAACAGAAATCAATTTTTTAAAATACTGCAAACAGCTCTGCTTTAAAGATGTAATGTCCTTACTTACCAATGCGCATTTTAGCAGCTCGTTCTCAAATTCTGAGCCAAAATCAATTGCATTGATTGTCGTTCTAAATCTTTTTTATTTCATATAAAACACAAAGAATTATTTTTTGAAAAATTTGCTAACTTTTAGGAGGCGGGAGCTTCTTCAATTGGTTAAAGCAAACCTTTAAAAAAATTTAAAAAGTGCAAATATATGAATGATATCATAAAATTAATCAGGTATTTATCGATGCCAGATTAAAATAATTGCTAAAATTACACAGAATTTTTTCAATTCTATTAACTTATCAAAAGATTCAATTATATCAAAGTTTCCCCGAAAAATTCCCCACTATAATTTTAATATCCCCAACAAATTCGCCAAACACCAAATCAAAATTCTCAAATTTGGGGTAAAAAACCCAAATCTGGCAGCCCTGATATCATTAATCTCGTGATTTTTTCACTGTGAGATAGTGCTATATTACATCTCAAGTTTTTTTTTTTTTTTAATTTTACTAATTGTTAACTCTGAGTGCTTTATTTATGGCTTTTTAACAAACGCAAATTAACAGAGCGCAAACTTTTAAAGAAGAAGAAAAATATATATTTTTTTCTTAAACAAAGTGACGATGACAATTTTTGTGGCAAGAATAAAGCAGAATTCTTAGCAATGTCCTTTCCAAGAAACAATTTACAATTTTTAGTTAGCATAAACTTTGTTAAAATATAAAAAAATAAGACATTCATTAATAGTAGTAAGCAAGAATTGAGCACATTCATTTATATATATATTTATATATTTTTTCTGAAAGGTCTTTACATTTTAAAACATTCATACAAATCTATTCAACAAAACTAACAACAAATGTTAAGAAAATTCATTACAAAACAAAAAAAAAAAAAAAAAAAATATAAAAGAGTTTGTAAAATTTGGTAATATTTTTTTTTAGGAATTTTTGGAAATTTTTTCTTTTATTAATAAAATTTACTTAGATACACTTAAAAATCTACTTAAAGGAAATTTCAGTTTTAAATTTGAAGTACTTAATTTAGAGAAAAACTATTTTAAAAGAAAAATAAAAATTAATTTTAAATAAAATAAAATTACATTTTCAAATTCCATACTCATACAGTGGCCAACAAAATTAGGTCATAGAGAGTGGTGGGAGTAGTAATTAAAATTCTGTTATCTTATAGCTATGAGTTTATATAGGTTAATAGATAAATTTATTTCTTTCAAATTAAATGTTATAAATAAAGTAAAGTTTTCAACAAGTCATAAAATTTATCTTTACTATTACAAAATATTTTCCCAATAACCCTCATTTTATTGTCCCTAAATGTACACAAAACACAAATATAAACAACAAAAACAAACAGTAGCAGTTCGACTAGTTAGTTAATAAAAAAAAAAGTTTTAAATTTATTTGTATTTGTTTTTGTTTTTGTTCACTTTCAGATCTCAAAGTAATTACGACGCCACTTTAAAAAGGCAATGAAATCGCGGAAGCTTCCCAAAGGCTTCGTGCTTTGTGGCTTAAATTGCTTAACTTTTGTTTACTTTCCATTGGTTTTACCGATAGTGATATGTTCGGCCAACGATTTCGACTATCGTCTGCAGCGAGTGAAAAATGTATTAAAGGAAGTGCCATTAATAGACGGGTAAGTTTAAAAAACAACTGAAACAAAAACCAAAATAGCAGCAGCTGGAGCAGAAGTAAGAGTAGAAGCAACAAAAATAAATATAAAATAAAAAATAACAACAAAACGTGTGAAAAACAAAACCCCACAAGCTTTATTTAACAAAAACAAAAATCTGAAATGTTAAAAACAGAGGGAGAGCAGAGCAAAGAGAAAACCAAATAACAAAATAAAGCGCACAAAAAGAAATTAAAAACCACTTAATTAAACTACCAAAATACAGTTAATGTTGGTTGGTTTTTTGTTTCATTTTGTATTTTTTTTTATTTATAATTTCTCACTGTTTTAACACTAAAAAAAATAATAAACTTTTCAGACTTAATTAACTATTAAACAAGGAAACTTAATTTTTTTATTTTTAAATTTTTTCTTTTAATCAGACACAACGATTTACCCTGGAACATACGAAAATTCCTAAAGAATCAATTGAAAGATTTTCATTTTGGTGGAGATTTAAGACAAATACAACCATGGGCGAACAGTGCCTGGAGTCACACAGACTTGAGGCGTCTCAAAGAGGGAATGGTATCAGCACAGGTATTTATTTAATAATATAATATTATATTATTTAAACATATTATTTAAGTAGTTGTTAATTTGCTTTATTAAAATTTTATTATGTAATAAACGTTTTTTTTTTTTTTTTTTTTTTATATATTTAAATTTCCGCAAAGAGTGTTGAGGCATAAAATTATTACATTTGTTTTTCATATGAAATATTAGGAAAAAGTTTTAAGGTCATTTTTAAACTTTTATTATTAATAAAAAGTTTTCTAAAGTCTATAAATATATAAAGTTATTTGTTTTGAAATTCAAATATTGTAGGCAATAATAAACAACAAAAGTTTTACATTATTAATAATAATTTCTATATATTTCTACATATTAGAAATACATTAACAATTTAGTTAGAAAAGTTTTTCCTATCAGGAAGTCAATTGAATTATTTTAAGGATAAATCAATATATATTTGGATGACCGTAAAATAGTTGATATTTCTGTTTCCGCTCTAATGAAAACTAAATACATTTTAATATGCAGTTTATACAAAAAAAAAAAAAAAAAACAATTATAGATCCCCTCACTTATTTCTTCGAAAATAGGTAAAATGGTAAAAATTTTATGATTATGTACCTTTTTCGTATACAGTGTTGTCAGATGAGGGGATTTGAACTTCTTTTTTAGGACAGGTTTTCATGGGGAAGGATTTGGCGATTTTCAAAAAATATGTAGATTTTTAAAATTAATTAGAGGTAATCTTAACTAACCAGGAACACGGAAGCAATATTAATTTTTTTTTTTTTTTTTTATAGTTATCTCTGAAAAATATGTCAGTTATTATTTTTAACAACAATTAAGTACATATGTCGATACATTGATAAGAAACATGGTTCGGGAAGAAAACAAGGTCCACATGTGATCTGTAATATAATACCAATTACATAAGAATCATAACTCAAATTTAAACTGTTTCCAAGTTATTAAATTTTATATAGTTTAAGATTTTTTTGATTTCACTCCTTATCTAATCTATTTGTTAATTTACATTAAATATACGTAAAAGGAATAACGAAAATCTAGTTAAACTTTTAAATATTACATAAAGTATTGAATTATGTGACATGATTATGCTTGTCCAAGCATGTCACATAACTCAACATTATAATTTTCTACACAAACAAACAATTCTAAAAATATAATTGCTTATGATGTCTATAAATTGTCGATTAAACTCCTAAAAAGTTTCATGTCTTCAAGAGATGAAAACATTACTTGTCATTTGCATATTAAAAGTTTTTTTTTTTCTTATTTCAATTTTAATACTCATTGAAAATCAATATCAAAGTAATTTTATGCTCAAAGTAAAATTTATATTTTGAAATATTTAAATTGTGAATTTATAAATTGAAAATGAAGTCCTTATTGCCATGATTAAAGAAAAACATTTTACTTAAATTTTGTTCATCTCATTTTCTTTTTACTTTACAGTTTTGGTCAGCATATGCCCCCTGTTCGTCGCAACATCTGGATGCTGTACAGTTAACGTTAGAACAAATAGATCTAATACGACGTTTAGTCAATCTATATCCGCATCATATGTCTCTTGTAACAACTGCCTCAGGTAAGAAATGAAATAAGTATAAAGAAGAATACAAGAAATTATATATAAAAAAAGATAAATATAAAAGTAATTGCAAATAAGACTTTAATGATTTTAAATAAGCTTAAGTGATTGTCATCGTTATCAATTTGAAATGTTTGAATTTAATTTTATTACTAAATTTATTACAATACCTGTGTATATATAACAAATTACTTGTGATAATATTGGTTAATTAATTCATTTAATTTATTTAAATATTTATTTAATTTTAAAGTTTCTCTTTAATATATAACTTATTTATTATATAGGTACTTAAAAAGTTTAATTTCACCTTGTTTGTTTGTATCATGTAAACAATTTAATATTAAATTAATATAAAGTGTACGATAAATTTTGCCGTCTTATACAAATATTTTAAATTATCCTTATTTTTAAGATGACTGACAAATTAAGCGGACATTAAGTGTTTAAAAAATAACATGACATATTACGTCAATATTTTTAAAATAAATATTAAGATAAAAATGTCACATAAAAACCCTATCTGTCGTCTTTTTATTTGCATATACACGTATGTATATTAACGCACATTTTTGTATGTAAATTTACATTTATTTACATGTACATTAGATTACCCATAAAATGTATGGATTTTACAAAAGTTTTGATTTTGCTTGCTCCACCGGCAGTTTCTGGTAGATGGGCCTATAAAAATAATATGTGTGCAAAAACTGGGTCGATCGGTCGTAAACCGGCCAGTCGACTTTGACCTTTTTCCTAAAACAAGGCTTAAAAGTAACTAATATCTTTATTGTACTATAACTCTTTAATTTAACATTTTCCGATAAAATACTATATAAGCTTTTCGATTCAGAACAAAATTCAGAAATTTTTTAAATATAATTTTTTAGTCTACTATGACCTGTTGTGATGTTATAAGCAATCAAAGTAAACATTTTTTCATGAACTTTTTTTAAAAAAGCCATGGTTTTAATATAGGCCTAGCCTGCTAGAAACAGTTTTTATTACTTTGTAGAGCAGGATTTGTAGTTTTTATAAATCGATCAGTTTTATCACATTTGCTTAATATATTAGGGTAGATGGACCAAAATCTGAATTTGGGGTATATATTTTTTACTTATTATACAAATATTAGTACTAAATGTTGGGTGTAGCATGAAATTTTGAATCATTTCAGAGATTATTTTTAAATAGTTATCGAATTAAATTGCTACTCGAAATTTAAGTGTTGCCGATTAACAAAAATTGTAAAAGTTGACATGTTAATATTTTTACATATAAACAACTTTTTTATCTCTTTTACCTTAAAAATCGGTGATATATATTAAAAATAGATAACATTTCTCACAATAGCTTGGAAATAAATAAAAATATATTTTCAAAAGAACTAGTAAATTAACTTATATGAATTAAATTCATAGAATAACGGAATTTAGTTTTGTTTCGATTCCATGTGATGTATCTTTTGTCTGTTGCTGTTTCGTTTTCTTTCAGAAAGGAATAATTATGCAATTTATTTTATAATTTACCCTTTTTGAGAGTACATGACATCATAAAAGTTAATTAAAAGTAAACCTTTTTATTTCCGTAATGCATTGTCTTGAACAGTTAAATTATAATTTTTGATCTCAGTTTCAATGTATTTATCAAGAAGTACATACATGGTATTTAAATATTTACTTAAATACAAGGTTTTATAAACTAATTACTTCCATTCCACATTTAGAAATTCTATTCTACATTTAGAAATTCCTCATCATTACTTGCTGTTTTAATTTAAATTTTTTACGAATAATAATGAACATTTTTATTAATATTACACATAATTACTTACCTTTTTTGCGAGCTGTTGTTAAAAAAGTTTTATGTTTTTAATATATTTCTCCGATTTTTAAGGTAAAAGAGATAAAAAAGTTGTTTATATGTAAAAATATTAACATGTCAACTTTTACAATTTTTGGTTAATCGGCAAAACCTAAATTTCGAGTAGCAGTTTAATTCGATAACTATTTAAAAATAATCTATGATATGATTCAAAATTTCATGCTACACCCTACATTTAGTACTAATATTTGTATAATAAGTAAAAAATATATACCCCAAATTCAGATTTTGGTCCATCTACTCTAATATATTAAGCAAATGTGATAAAACTTATCGATTTATAAAAACTACAAATCCTGCTCTACAAAGTAATAAAAACCGTTTCTGGCAGGCTAGGCCCATATTAAAACCAGGGCTTTTTTAAAAAAAGTTCATGAAAAAATTTTTACTTTGATTGCTTATAACATCACAACAAATCATAGTAGGCTAAAAAATTATATGTCAAAAATTTGTGCATTTTATTCTGTATCGAAAAGCTTATATAGTATTTTATCGGAAAATGTTAAATTAAAGAGTTATAGTACAATAAAGATATTAGTTACTTTTAAGCCTTGTTTTAGGACAAAGGTCAAAGTCGACTGGCCGGTTTACGACCGATCGACCCAATTTTTACACACATATTATTTTTATAGCCCCATCTACCAGAAACTGCCGGTGGAGCAAGTAAAATCAAAAATTTTGTATTCATGGGTAATCTAATGTACATTTACTTCAAACATATTGATTTTTTTCCTGCTCTACATATACATACATATATACAAAATTGAATACTTATCTTCAATACATATGTATTTGTATTTACATCTGATAATTGTTGTCTTTTTAAAACAACGACAACAAGAAACACTTATAATTCATTAACCATGGCAAATAGTTACGAGTTAATATGTTTGTAATTAAATGTATTTATTATGCACTCTGAGAAATTATTTGAACCGGATGTGACAATGTTATAAACAACAATGATAGCTTTGATGATGATGATAATGATGATTGTACAATTGTTAAATTTTTTATAACAATTAAAACATTTTTAAATCATTGAAAAGTCGTTTGATTAAAAATACAAGATGATACAGGAAAATGTTGTTTTTCAGACAAACGTGTGCCAACATACAAACATATACACACATTAACACATGTGAGTAAATGTGTTAAATACAAAAAAATAAATAATACACTGAGAGAATAAATAAATAAATAAATCGCTGACAAATTTGTTTGTGTTTAATGTAAAACGTATTGTACAGAAATGAATAATGGCTATATATGTACATATGGGAAGGTACATTTATACATACATATTTACATCACCCTTGCAGATTTAATATTTGTTTATAAATGGAAAGTTTACTGGCCATTATAAACATAATAGTTCATTAACAGCTGTCTTTATTTTAGGATAAACCCATTGTTTCCGGAAGTTTAGCTTGAAAGTATACTTCAGATTACTACACTAAGGGAAAAAATTCGATTCAAAATCAACAACGGTTGTGCTCACATTGGTAATTTATGGTAACAGCTTTTTAATACCTTTCGTTAACAAATTTAATAAAAAACATATGTAATTTAACAATTTGATACCGAAATGGTTTCAACTTGGTGCCAATTAGGTATCGATTTTCAATAAGAATTGAACACGCAGTGTTTAATTTAAACACATACGGTGTAGAATCACTATTGACACAGAATGGTATCGTTTTCAACACGTATGTGATTGATATTTCTCTGGGTGTAAGGACTGTTTAGTAACTAGTTGACAATTGTAACAAAATAATACAATTTATATATAATAAAAAATTGTTAATGAGTAGAGTGTAATAAAGAAAAGAGTGACATTGTCAAAATCTGAATTGTAGAAAATTTATAGCAAGTTTTTCACAAATATACATCTGAGTTTGTATATGTATATGTACCTATATGCCCAAATTGTAGTTTCATCTGCACCAGTTGTTGAAGCTAAATAGTAAAAGTATATTCTCATGTATATATGCACATAAATACTTTTATAAAACTATATAAAATATAGAGCAAAAACATTGTTGGCATGTTAACCAACCTTATTGACACCTGACATGATTGATATGCATTCTGTGTCAGTGAATTCAGTAACAATTAACATTTGTTGTCACAATAAATACCAATATAGCAAATTTATGCATATTGTTTATTTTTTCTTGTATTTATTTATATTTTATTTATTAAGCCTTTTTTTAATTTAGCTCTTGTATATATTTGTCTGAGTATAAATTTGTTATTTTTATAGATTAAATATGTTCGTTTTCGTATATGAGAAAATCACAGAAAATTTTAATATTAAAATTTCAAAAATTGTGAAATATGTATCTGCTAATTATCGTGAGATGTTTTTCGTAATAAAACAGTTGTCGAATTTACTATCATAACAGAAGTAATCATCTCTTTTATTTTTTTTTTTTGGGATTAGCTCATATTTATTTTATGTATATGTACACATAAATATATTTATATTGTTACCTTTTATTGTTTTCATCGTACAGGCTTAATATTGACCACATTTGCTTCTTTTTTTTTTATTTGGTTCACAAAACGCATTTTTCAATATCGTTTTAATTTATTTTAACATTTCAAAAAATGACCAAAACATTGGCATATCAATTTTATTGAAATCAGTTAAATGTCTGTAAAGAGTTACTAAAGAATTAATTCATAAAAATTTTTTTTTAGTTCCTTTTTGAAAAAATTTATTGTAAGTTTTCTCATCTTGGAAAAATACCAAAACATTAAATTATATCAAAACGTATACAAAATTTGTTTTTTACTTGAAAATATGTATATTCCCAGCAAAAACTTTGCTCTCCATGTAATGAGATAAGAAGCTAATATAATGGCTCTTCACTACTTTCACATTATATGAATAACCCATTATTTTAACACGGCGATGTCATTAGAGGCAACTACTTACTCTATATTATTACAGGTAGACATTTTAGAAAGTCATTACTTTGATGTCGTTACAAGAACTAATTACTTTGTAGCTATTCAATCACTCATTAATTTCAAAGTATTACAGAAGTCATTATTAGCAAAATGAATAGTAACTAGTTACATTATCGGTTACAAATAAGTACTGAAATATAGAAAATAAAAAACTGATATATTTTTTTAAATTTATTTATTTAAAAATACGTGGAAATCAGTATTTGACATACTATTTTATACCATAGACTTGGAGTTAAATCTTGAAACGCATTCTTGTGGGCCGTGCAGAAGTTGAATAAAATACCGGACCTCACTCATTTTCATCTTTTATACACTTTTAAAATATATAATTTTTATAATATAAATTAAAAGATAAAAAGTAAAAAATCTGATCTTAAGTAATTGATTATATATCAAGTTAAAAGTAAGTAGTTACTAATTTACCTTCATGTAATGCAGAAAGTATGTTGTTATCATTGAAAAGTGACTACATACCATTACCAAGTTTTGCTGGGTTTAAATAGACTTTTTAAATTTTTATTTTTATAAAAAAATTAGTTTATTTAGTTAAATATGACATCAAATAAATTAGAAAGACCATTTGGTTAAATATGGCTTACTGGTCTACAAATAATGATTTTATTCACATTTAATGCCAATTTCAAAAATTAAATTTTCAATTTCATAAATTTGAGACTGATTATTTTCTAAATGCTTATAGGTATCAACATAATTTTTGCATATGTTATAAAGTAGTTAATGAAGAATTTATAGGCTGTCACAATTGATTGTAAAACATATTAAACCATCTAATTAAAGTCACAGAAGTAAAGAAATCTACAACTAATTTTTTTATAGGCTCATAAAGCTGAACTTATTATCCAAAATTTACAATTGTTGACATCTGTTTTTTCCTTGTCTTGCATAAAAGAATTTGGAAATGCAAAAATATTTAAAATCGGTTCATATTTGCAAAATTTACGAGGTCCAAAATGTTTTTCTCTTTCGAGGTGGTAAATTTTTGCCTACTGTAGTGACGTCCATTCTCCTGCTACACACTCCAGCAAACAATATTCCAAAAGCCTAACTCCTCTTCTATCGATGTTCCAAGTTCGGTTTAGCGGTTTAAAAGATACCGATTTATTTCCATTTATTTGGCAATTGGGCCCATTGTGCAGTGTGGTCTATACTTATTAAAATGGATTAATATTACTCATACTATATTATCTATATTCTGATAGGTTTATATATTGAATATGATCTACGAATTACTATTTTAACTAAAATCCAAAAAAAAAAAACTAAGCTGCTTATTTCTCTGAATTCATAATATATATTCAGACAAGCTTTCATTTAATTATAAAATAAATTAAGAGTAATAAAGAGAGTATGGGAAACAATAAGGTGTAGGTTGTTCGTGATGTAGTATGTGTTTAATTCCATATAAATTACTCCAATAGTAATAAAAATCGTTTCAGACGTTTAGACGTGGTTAACGCATAAATATAGACCTAATTTGTACAATATACTTACGCAGAGAAAAAACATGTGCAATTTAATTGTAGTTACTTCAATAATATTATATAATATTATAAATAAAATTTTATTATATAATGGTTACCCCAATTAAATATTTTAATATGGTAATATGGACTCAGATATATTAAATTTTTTCCATAAAAAAGTATGAAAAACACAAAAATATTATTATTTTTATAACTATAAAATGTTACAAATAAACATAATATATTTATTAACTTTTTATGCGTACACATATTATGGTTGAAAAATTCGTATTATACAACCCTTTTATATTAAAAAGTGTTATTCATGATAATATGATAAAACCTAATAAGAATTTGATAAAATTAAAACATAATATGAAAAACATTAGATCATAATATGATAAAACCTAATCATAAGATGATAAAATTTGTATATGTAAATAAATTATGATTATCATCATATTTTAACCATACACATTTTTGCTGCATACACATAATCCAGTTATAATATGTTTCTGTTAGATAATAGTCAGAACACTCATATGGTACATTATGTCCCTAAAAAATGTTCGAGTTTTTCCTTGAAATAAATATAAAAACATTGTTGTTATGGAAAATATTTTTTTTTTTTTTTATTTATTTTTGAGAGAATTTTCGAAATTATTTTTTGGCCAAACTTGGTTTTTTATTATGAATTATTTAATATACGAGACAAAATATTAATAACTGAAAACAATTTAGAATTATTATTTTTTGTATTTTATTTAATCAAATTAAATTGTGGCCTTTATTATAAAATAAATTAAAATGGCTTATAATTTCTTTTGATTTTATGTTTATTTTTGTTCTTGAAATTATTTATTATGTGTAGGGGCCAAATTTTTCTCATTGCAGTTTGAAAGTAACATTTCATCTATAGATATTCCATATTTATTTTTGATTGGGGGATGTAATTCCTTCTGCTTAATAAATAAGTGATTATTTAAAATAAACTTTAAATTTCGATAAAGGAACTAATGAAAGTTTTTACATATTTTATAACGTTACGACATATATTATAAAAAAAATAAATTTTTAAAATGAAATAAATAGAGTATTGAAAACTATTTTATAAACACATAATTATTTCATTCTTTCTCCTTTAATTTACTGGCTTTTTTTGTTCCCTTAGGAATCGAGAAAACTCACAAAAGTGGCAAAATAGCCAGTTTAATTGGAGTAGAAGGCGGTCATGCAATTGGCACAAGTTTAAGTGTACTTCGAATGTTTTATCAACTTGGTGCTCGCTATTTGACTTTAACACACACCTGCAATACACCTTGGTAAGTTAACAAAAAATTTATAAAAACACACTTAATAACTAACTACACATACATAATATGTATGTATGCATGTAATACAGAAACAAAAGTAAAAACTCCCGGTATCTGTCTGTGTAAAATGCCAAATAACTAGTGAATGACTAGTGTTTTTTAGTTTTTTTTTTTTTGCAGTAAATACAGTCATCGTTTATCTACTATATGTAGCCACGATTACACCTCTATATATATACATATGTATGTATACGATATCTTATTTCTTTTTCTTTTTTTCGAGGAGAATATTGTACCAAAACTTGATAAAACAAAATACATCTACCCATGAAATGGAAAAGCAAATATCCAAAAGAATCAGCACAATTTGAAATAAAGAAAAAAAAAATCTAGGACTTTTAAGTGTCATTTGGGATTATTGTCAAAAAGTAAAGCGAGTACAAGGAAACTGTTACTTGTAGCGATATTAAATTGTATTTGGAATATTTTTCTCCAAAAAAAGAGGTGGATTAAAGGAGTTTTTATTGCATTCTTTAGCATTTTGAGATTTTTTTTATAACTTAAGGAATATATTTATGTCAATGTTTTCTTAACATAAACATTTTTATTATATTTGTTTTCCTTCGTTTTAGGGCGGATTGTTGCAAAGTTGACGAACCTGGCAAATATCCCCATATTGGTGGTTTATCAAAATTTGGAAAGGTAAGGAAATAATATGTACTTAAGAAAAAATAAAACAATTTTTTTTTGTATTCATAAAAATAAAAAGTAAATATTATTTTTGCGAATGAAATGTAAATATTTTCTATATATTTCTCCGTTGCTTTAATTGTATTAAAGAATTAATAAATTAAACAAACATTTCTTTAATTTTCTAGAATGAAAAATTTAACTTAATTCCATAGTTAAAAAATCAAACAAAATCCCCCTTTTTTAAAGTAAAAAATATTTCAATTGAATGTAGTTTATTGGATGTGCATTCAATTAAATAAATTCTAGTTTAACTTCTGTTTCTATTTGCTTGTATCACGAAAATGTTTCCATTTTTTTGTTTTTTGACAAAATAGAAGGAATCTATTAATAACTTTGAAGGTATACATATCTATACTGTGTATAGATATGTATTAATAGAAGGAATCTATTAATAACTTTGAAGGTATACATATCTATACTGTGTATGCATATAATCACAATTTTTCTTTTCTTCACCATTTTTTGCTTGAGTTATAATTGTAATTTTTACTAACAAGCCAAACTAAGTAATACAATATTATGCACTTTTTTTTATATTTTATATATTATTTCTTCATATTTTATACATTACAAGGTACAAATACATATTTCTGCTGCATTTACTTGGTAGAAAAAATTCGTTAGCTTTAGAGAAAAATGAAATTTGCATTAAGTTTTGCATTTAAATAGAAAATTTTAGTAATTTTTCTTTTTTATAATTTTATGCTGCAGCAATTTTATTTAATAGAAACTTGTGCTGTTAGTTTTAGTATCGTTGAAATTTTATTAAAATGAGATTTTAGTCAATTTATATTTTTTTCCTGTTTCGTTTACTTGTTTCATTAAAATAAATTTCTCTACTTTCTTAAGTTTTAAAGAAGAAAAATGGGGTATTTTATATATAAGTGAATGAATATGAAATATTTTCTTACTATATTTATAAATAAATAAACAATTATTATGCTTATTATAATAATGTTCATTGTATGTATTTGTGTGCGGATGTGTACTTATACACATTTAGTTGAGTAAATATGACTGTAAAACTGTATATAGTATGTATGTGTATTTAATATATATGTGTTTAGGTATGTGTGTACAATTTATTGACAAACGAGTTTATTAATAATTTCTTTCATTCATTTCATTTGAAATTCTTAAATATCTTGTCTTTATTAGAATATTTTCTGTACAAAGTACTTTAAAGGTATTAATTCTCTAATAATTTTCAATATTCAGCGAACAGATGACACTGAATTTTTTTATTCAAATCTCTTTACCAAAAATTAAAAAAAAAAAATATATATATATATATTTTGGAAAAGAGGGTGCATAAAATGGGTGTGGTATTCGATAAAAATCAGGTGTTTCTTTTAATAATGTATACTGTCTCTGTATCAGAAGGTGTAATATCGTCACAAATATGATCCAATATTTTTGTTAAAAATTAGGTGTAATGAGAGGATGGGAAGCAATAAGGTCACGATTTTGCGTATAGTTTTCGTGATATATTCTGTGCTTAATTTCATATAAATTACTCCAATAGTAATACAAATTGTTTCAGATGTTTACACGTGGTTAACGCATAAATAAAGACCTAATTTGTACAATATACTCACGAAGAGAAAAAACATGTTTAAGGCATAATAAAGAAAAAAAAAAAAAAAACGTTCTCAGCAACAGTCGGACACAAATTATAGTTTCTATAATAATATTATGTTCATGATAATAATACTTATGTTTAAATCTTTACATAATAAATGGTTACCACAATTAAATATTTTAATATGATTGACTCAAATATATTAAAATTTTACCATTTTAAGTATGAAAACCATGCAAAATATTATTTAAAACTATAAAATATGAAAATATGAAAATTAAACATAATTAAACATTTATTAATTTTTTATGCGTACACATATTATGGTTAAAAATTCGAATTCCACAACTATTTTTTATTATGTACCTATGTATATTATACATTGTATATTGGAGTTACCAAATTTTATTTATGATAATATGATAAAATCAAATTAGAATTTTTAAAATGAGAACATAATATAAAAAAATGAGAACATAATATGATAAAACCAAATCATAAGATGATAAAATTTGTAAATAAAGTTGTATCATTCTATGATTAACATCATATTCATAACTATAAAAATTTTTGCTGCATACACATAATCTAATCATAATGTGTTTCTCTTAGATAATTGTCAGAACACTCATATAGTAGATGAAATAAATATAAAAACTTGAAATTTTTTTTACTTGTTATGGAAAATCAAACATTTTTTTTTTATTTTTGAGAGAAATTTCGAAATTATTTTTTGGAAAAACTTGATTTTTTTGCACGACAGACTGATATACATACATATATGGAACCAGCAAAAAAAAAAAAAAATAACATCCAAAGAAGTCAATAAGATCCTGAACTTGTGATCCAAAAGTAATGCAAATTCGGATCATTACCAATGAATTTAACATAGACTTGTTAACTTTTTTGACGATTCACTTAGTAGGAAGTCATGTTCCCGATGTCATGAAAAATGTATTTTTATGGTGTTGTTTTAAATCAGTGCAAGGAATGTAATTTAAATTGCTTCTATGGAGTTATTTGCTACGAATAGAAAAAAATGTCGTTTTTGAAGTAATTTTTATTAAAAATAGACCTAATGTTTTTTTATGGTCAACAAGGTTAATATTTACGATAACAGAAATCGTTGATCAATGTTTTGCAACAGTAAACTTCATTTGAATCGCTTTTTAATAGCATCTGTGGATGCTGTTTAAATAACTTTTTAAGAAGGAGAAAACATATACTATTTGATACTTTGAAAGTAATGAAAAAGTACTTCCTCAAAAATTACTTCCATTTATTTTAGCTGCAGACCTAATTTTAGTATCTCAGTTGGGCTCAAGATCAAATTGGGAAAACTTGGGTTTAAGAACTAGATGTGAATATAAAAGACAAGCGAAAACTATTTTCCGAATAATTTTTAACTAGGCTTAGAACTTTTAAAAACTTAGGTGGGGTCTTAAGTAGTATATTTGATATCTAAGTATTCATCTCATTCATGTTTAATTCTAGTCCCGTCAATTTTAACCTTAATATCGCGGTGTAGAATTAATTCTTTTCATTTGCTGATATTTTTACAACATATAGTACATGGTTTTGTTGTTGTTGCTGAGTCTTGGTAGCTTGTAGCAAACAGGAATTTCCGGTGAAAATTTATTTGCTTGTGCTACAGTCTGCAGCAACAACGACAAACATAAGCAACAAAATAAAATAAAAAAAAAAAAATTATAATTCAACTTATTTATATGAATACGAGTACATAATTTTTTTTTTTTACTCTGTCTACTACATTTCACTAAGAAACGTTTCGGTTTTTATTATTTCATTTTTTTTTTTTACATTTATACAAGTTGACAATATTTTTTTCATAAAATTCTTAAAATATGTTTGCTATTTTTTTTTTCTTTTATTCTTTTCATAATGCCGCTGGTGCTGTTGCTACCATTACTAACTACTACTACTGATTTGTGTTGAATGTTTGGAACTTTGACTATTAATATTGTTGTTGCTGTCTCCGTTTTACTGTTGAAAATTGAAAAGCTGGTCGTACAAGAAATGAATCGTTTGGGCATGATTGTTGACTTGTCACATGTTTCAGTGCCCACAATGTTGGATGCTTTGGGTTCTTCAAAAGCACCCGTAATATTTTCACATTCTTCCGCACATGCAATATGCAACAGTTCGCGCAATGTACCCGACCATGTATTACAAAGAATTGTAAGTTCTTAGAATTTGAATAGATTCAACAAAAAATACTTTGTTGATTTAATTTTATTTTTATTATATTTATATTCTCTTCTATCTCTGTTTTTATGCGCATACATTTTTATTTCTTCGTATTCTTTTTTTTTCTTTCTCTTTTTAATTTCATATTTGAATAATTCCAAGGCTATAAATGGTGGCTTAGTGATGGTTGCATTTTATCCGCATTTTGTTAGTTGTTCTGGACAAGCAACGCTACATGACGTCGTTGGTATGTAAATTATTTTATTATAAAATGCAACTTATAATTTAATACATGTTTCAACAGATATTTAACTATGTAGTTAAAATTGAAGAATAATAAAATATAATAATTTTTAAGAATTATACAATTTCAAGAGAAGAGAGAAAATAGAGAAATATTTTTAAAGTTATTATTAAGAAATTAATAATAACAATAATAATAATAACAGAAAATGTTCATAATGTTTAATTTTAAATTTAAATGAAATAAGGTACAAGTCAGAGTTAACACTCAGCAGTTTTTTGCTGTTATTCTGAATTCGTTCTCACCTGTAAAGTTAGAATTGCAGCAGGAAAAATTGCCGAGTGTGAACCACGTATAAATCCTCCAAATGTACATTTATTTGGAACGTTTTTTGATGCTTTAAGTTCTTTATACTTATTTGCAAATTATTTATTTAATCAATTAATAAATGAATAAAGATTTAATCAAATAAATTAATCTTTGCTTTGAATTAAATTACGATTAAATGTCTAGAGAATTTTTGAAAATAAAAAATCGGTTTAAAAAAATACTCAAATATATGAAATAGAAGACCAACTCTCTCTCTCTTTCAAAAAATCTAACTCACCTGTGGAAAAAAAACTAACTCTTTGTATGTATTAGTAGAATTTTCTACAGAATGAATGTATACGTGTGAAGAGAGTAATTTTATTTTGTTGAGCGAATTAAAAGTGTTGGTCTTCTAGTTGAATTTTCTATGTATTTTAACACCATAATACAACTTTTTCTTTCGTGAAATATTTGTATATTTTATTTTTCATCATAAATTATAAAAAAGTTTATTTATTTACTATATTTCCTTCTCTTTTTCTTTTCTAACCATGTTTTCCATTTACATTGATATTATTAAAGCTCATATAAATCACATACGAGAAGTAGCAGGCGTGGATCATGTTGGCATAGGGGCCGGTTACGATGGTGTAAATCTGTAAGTTTTTATTTTTCTCTGCTATACAAATGTTGCATGTTTTTTTTGTACCTTTTTGTAATGTAAAATGTAAATTTTTGTTGGATTATTATTTTTTCTCAATATTAAATTTTATTTATGGAAATTTTTTTAGTTCAAATTGTGGCTGCTTTTTTATATTGTTTTTTTTTTTTTTTATTTATTTAGTTGTTACCAGACTTTTTAATATTTTCAATTTAAATACAATATTTTAAGTTGAGATATTCAGATTTTCTTTGGAAATTTATTTGTTGTAGTTTTTTTATTTATTTTTTTTTGCTGTACATAAATAATATTGTAGTCATGGTTTCTTAGTCCAGTGTTTTGTTGTTGTTATTATTTTCATATTTGTGGTAGAAAGTGTGTGTAAAATATAATTTTTTTGCTTTATATCTTCATTGAATTTTGTTATTGTAGTGTACCCAAAGGACTAGAGGATGTTTCCAAGTACCCTCATCTTTTTGCTGCATTACTAGAGTCTGATAAATGGTCTGAAGAGGATATTGCTAAGCTGGCAGGCAAAAATTTAATACGAGTATTTAAAGAAGTTGAAGCGGTAAGTTACAAAAACAAATTAAAATTCCAGATATTTTTTATTTCACTTTAAACGGTTTTCATATAGATAAATTCTTGTGAAAAAAAAGTGAATGACTTTAAGAAGGGTTAACAATCCTAAGACATTTTTATGTTGGCCATAAAAATTGTTCAGATAACAAAGTAAAAAAAAAACACGTTAAGAAAGAAAACAAACATTTATATCTTTGTTAACATTCTTAAGGCTTAAAAACTATTTTACTGTTTTCACTAATACCTCTTCAATGTCTACTACTACTTAAGAAATATAACTTCTTTTGCATGACAACATACACACGTACAGTCAGTCATATGTATGGGCTAGTTTTTTTCTTCCTATAAATGAGCTTCATTCATATCCATCTTTACAAACTAACAACTGACTGATAAATTGTTAAATTAAAAACCATAATAGTTCCAAAGCCAAGTTAGTAGAAAATAAACATACAAACTACTTATGTATGTATAAGATTATATTTATGTAATGCATGTGTATGAGTGTATGTTGGAGTAAAACGACAATGCTTGTTAAGGTAACAAATGGTTGCTATGAAGAATAGACTTTTGCTCTACTTGCCTTTTTTAAAAAGAGAAGCAGTTAAAGGATTCTTTATTTTTACATACACATCTATTCATACTTATATTTTTGTCTATATGTAGGTGTATGTACATTAACATCCATATTTATCTAGTAGCCATGAATAAGTAGCTTTTATTTTACCTACTTTTATATAACATTTAATAACATTACTAAGATGCAGTTCTTTTAAGGAATATTTTCATAGTTTTCAAATTCTTACCATTACCAGACATATTGAGATCATTTTTTTTGTTGCACAATGTGTTATTGTTTAATGATGTTTCCTTTCCTGGTAACAATTTTTTCTTTATTGTCTTTTTTGTTTTATACTGAATAAAGAAATTCTGTAAACGAGAATAATTGTAAAACTTTTTACTTTCACTGGAAAAACAATATAATGTTTGCTGTAAATCTTTTTGAGGACATATGCATAATAATATTCAAAGTTTTCAAAAGAAGAGGTATTAGATATTCCGAAAAAAAATTCCTTGGATGTAGTCTCTAAACTAAAGATTTAGGAACTCACTAAATTTTAGGTCAATTTAAAAATTATAGAAAAACTGAATCAGCCTAACTATAAGAGCAGAAAAATCGATTTTAAAACCAAAAGTCTATTAGTATTTTAAATTTCTTACCAAAGCTTTTTCAAACTAAATTTTAAAGTTTCATTTTAAATTTTAATCTTTAAGGTTATTATTGTACTGAAAGTTCATATAGGTATAATTTGTTTTTATATTATTTTGAAATTTATATTTATTGGAAAATATTTCAATTTTAATAAGTTTTTAAAGCTGTTTTTAAATATTTCTAATGGTACGAAAAAACTAAGCTTCTATTTTAGAATAATGATGATTTTAACAAAAATAGAATACTAAATATATTTTGTGATTAGGCTGAGTATCTTTAAATATATATTTTTTGATATTTCCATGTAGTAAGACCCCTCAAATGAGTATTGGTGTCAAAAACACGGACAAATAATTACAAACTTTTGAAAATTCATCTTCAATTTCTTACCAGCAATTGAAAATCTCAAATTGATTACATTTTGGCCAAAAAAAGTTTTTTTTTTCGTTGTTATGGGAAAAATATTTTAAAATTTTACCCATGGGATTTTGTACTTTAACTTTTTAGGGAATTTTGTGAAAAAATTTTTTGAAAATAATTTCGAGGGAATTTTCAGAATTTTTTTTGGACAACACATTCAAGACCTGTAATCGCTGGTAGGTAACTGCAGATAAATTATTATTTTTTAATATTTTTTCATAATTAGTTCATTAATGCGCGTTGTTTGAGAGTTCTTCCTACAAAATTGTTTTCTATCACGTAAAACTTGAAGTTATTAAACATTTTCTAAAATTTTTCGATAAATTTAAGATGTATTTTAAAAAAAAGGTTTTTTTAATTGGTGCATACTTTCAGGGGCAAAAAAAAAATTTTACAAGGAAAAAAAAAAAAAATTAATTTTAATAAAATATTCAAAATTTATCAAAAAATTATTTTATGGTTAAAAAGGATAAAACTAGAGACCATCCATGACAAAACTGTGTAATCAGTTTTGCTCCAGGATATCAAATTTCCCTTTGAACAGATTTAAAATTTTCGAAAAATGCACAATTTTTAAGAATATTATAAATAACGAGCGTATAAGCCTGCCAAGGCCAGGAAGATTATAATAATAAAAATATGAGCAAACAAATCCGAAACCCTTTATAAAAATATATGAACAACATTTGGACGCTTTCCCTTTCCTTAACAAAGTTAAAGATTTGAAGCTGTTAAAATCTGATGGCATTATACTGATTAAAGTTTTAAATTAGTAAACTTTGTGAGACAAAAAAAAAAAAAAAGACATTTGCTCTCTCTGACTGAAATGTAAAATTAGTTTTGAGAGCAAACAATGATAGCAAATCAAAATTCCTGAAAACCAAAACAGAGCTTCAAAAAAAAAAAAAAAAAAAAAAAAAAACGTATCTCCGTTCCCTGATAGAAAAATCTGACTCTGTTAGGATTTGTGAACAGATTTATAAGTAAGCCGATTTTTATTAATTTTTTTTTTACCAAATCTGGGAGCTTCAGAAACCGAAAAAATTAATAGAAAAAGACACATAAATCCGATTATCTCCGCACCCTGATCAAAATCTGGCTCCTTTAGGACTTGTAGTACAAAAGGCTCTATAAGTAAGCCGAATTTTCTACCATTTCTGGGAGCTTCAAAAAGCTGTGGAAAGAGAAAAAATGCTTAGTAAATGACACATAAATCCGCTTATTTCCGATCCCTGACAGAATTTCAACCACGTCTGGGAGCTTCAGAAAGCTCTGGAAAGAGAATAAAGCTTAGCATATACAGATTATATTATTTAAGAAGATTATATTAACCAAATATGGGTGTCAAAAGAAAGCTACGAATCCTTAAAATATTATTTAAATGTTCCGGTACAAAAATTTAAGAAAATATCTCTGAAAACTTAATATTGTAATATTATATTTTTTACTTAATTACACACTTTTTATAAATGATTTTATTTTGACATTTTGTTCTGAAACATTTAAATAAAAACTTTTGTTATATTGTAGGGCTTCATAGCTTTCATTTGAAATCCATATTTGGAAGGGTTGGGCGTTTAATCATTACATTAGGTAATCTATTACAAGCGCAATTACAATTAACCAGTAATTTGTAATTGTAATTGAAAAGTTCTAATTACAATTACAAGTAATTGTAATTGAAAATTCCAATTACTAATTAACCGGAAACAAAAATCCTATGTTGAATTTTTTTATACCTTTTCGATAAAATTTAATTTTAAAGGATTTAAAATGTAATTAATTACAATTATTTCCAATTACACTGTAATTGTAATTGAAAATGTTCAATTAAAATTACTGTAATTATAATTGAAAAAAAAAAAAATATCAATTACAATTACTTGTATTTGTAATTGAAAATATTCAATTACGATTACATGTAAAGTAATTTAATTGAAAATGTAATTATTAACCCCCAACCCTGATATTTTTTTATAATTGAGCTATGCATTGATAAGTATATAAATTTTTTCATGTATGAAAACTTTTTTGAGAAATTATCACACAGTGTTATCAGCTCCCTGTTTATAAGCTAATTGCAGAAAGAAATATATTAACTTACTTATCATGCTGGATAGGAAAAATACAACTACCATCGTCGAAAGTTCTATGAACGTAAAAAACAGTTGCTACGCTATGCGTATAAACGTAGTAAATGTTCCTCATTAAGCTTTTAAATGTATTCATATTAAATAAGTTTGAACTGTTCTAAATTATTTTTTTAAAAAGTTTCTTAGAGTTTCCCTAAAAAATATTATTATGCCATTTCTTATTCTATTCGTATAAGATTTTAGGTCAACATTATTAGCCATAAAGCTTTAGCATATAATTTTGAGAAAAATATATATAAAATGGACCCTACTACGAGTATTAAATTAAATCAATTTGAATTGTAAATTATTTCAAATTAAAATTCGTCAAACTTATTAAAAAATAAAGACTTAAGTGAAAATGTCCTTGAATTGGAATTCATTCCTTTGGAGATCAGCCTAATAACAACAAAAAATATGGTTAGAACTAAAAACGAACAAGCAAATGTTTATTCTTTCAACAGAAATTCTTTAAGGAAATTCTTAAAAGTTGTTGAGTATACAACAAAAATGTTTGTCTCTCTTTAAGTTTTTATTTTTTGTGTCTTAAAGGAGGAATTTATGTCTGTCGGTTGGTCGGTCGGTCGGTTGGTTTGTCCATTTTAATGTTGGGCTATTTTCTATGTCTTTTATTTAGTTTTGTATTATTACAATATTACATTGTTATTATTTGTTACTTGCCTCTTTTCATATTTTGAAGAAGGTGGTTTTACTCATTCTTTGTCTGTGTTAAAAAGAAAAATTCTTCATAATTTTGTTATTGTTGTTTTTGTTGGGTGTTATTTTTCCCTTCCTGTTGTCAAGTGAACAACAAAGTAATGGGTTTCTGTTGCTCATGTTGTTGCTGTTGTTTGAAGATTTCTTGTTTTTTTATGTAACATAAATGTGTCTACTTTGTTTTGGTTTTAAAAGCATTTAAAAAGGCATCTCACATTATTACATAGGGTTTTATTCTATTTTCTCATGACATATTTAAGATTTTATTAGATTGAGTAGCAAAAGAAGAAAATACAAAAAAAGCTTAATGGATTAAATGGAAATTCTTTTTAAAAATAAAAAATAATGATAATATTTAGACCCAGTTTTGTAACATAGAAAAAATAAAATAATAAAAATATTTGTAAGAATATTATTTTAAATTAATTTAATTGAAAAAGCTCTTAATGATTATTGGCAGTAAAAGGTCAAAGAATACGAGTATTGAATACAAAATAAGAAATCAAAAGTATTTGAAATATATATATATATATATATATATATATATATATATATATATATATATATATATATATATATATATATATATATATATATATATATATATATATATATATATATATATATATATATATATATATATATATATATATATAAATGAAA
Organism: Protophormia terraenovae; assembly: GCA_951394005.1. Classification (NCBI taxonomy): domain Eukaryota; kingdom Metazoa; phylum Arthropoda; class Insecta; order Diptera; family Calliphoridae; genus Protophormia; species Protophormia terraenovae. Next base: position 3,166,726 of record OX596073.1, read on the forward strand.
AAGCCAGACGTTATATTTTTAAAGGTTTTAATAATTTTAATGTAAATGTTTTTTTAAGTAATTAAAGTTTAATGCTTTAGAAAAATTTATTTAATTTCAACATAACATTTATTAATAAAAGAAAATATATGGCATAATTTTGACACAGTTATCTAAATTTGCATATTTTTAAGAAAAAACTACATTTTAGCACATGCTACACCAAATGTTATAAAAAACACTAGCAATATTAAAGTTGCAAATAGTTATATAAAATGACAATATCACCATCATAATTTTAACACTTTTTTTTTGTTATTTTTGCTGAAAAGCGGGGAATCGTATTATATAAAAATAAAATTATTGTAATGGCTTATTATGAAAAAAGTGCCAACGATTAAGAAGAAAACTGGAGAAAATGTTCAATGGTCTCTTTTTTTTGTCTTTGATGTTTGAACATTGAGAGTAAATATGCAAATTATATTATAGAAGCAGACATATATACAGAGAGAAACATAAAGAAAAACTTTATGTTTAACCGCAGCTAGACATGAAACAAAAATATTAAAAAAGAAAAAAGGCAAAAAAAGAAAAGCAATGACAATTTATATTTTTTCATGCTGCATAAATCTATTTAACTAGACACTGTGGGTTAAGGAAAAAAAATTGCAATGAAACTGAAAATACAATAGAATCTTTATGTACATAAAAATTCGGGTAAGGCTTAATGCGGGGTCTGTATAGACCCTGTTAATTATTAATTATATATTTTAAATTACATAAAACCTGTTTGTGTCAAATATTAACTTGATACTAATATTTGTATGGAATTTATGCACGTTAAAGTGATCTATGTAATAGTGGTTATGAGAGCTATGGTCAAGTATGGACCAATCTTCATGAAATTATCTATATAGATTTTTACGTGTCAAATATCAATTAAATTTTTTTATATTTAAGGCATTTATGATCGTCAAACTCCTATTCAGGGGAACATTTGTATGGGGGCTATATAAAATAATGGACCTATCATAACCAATTACGATATGCTTTACACCTGGACCAAAAAAGACATGTGTGCCAGATTACATTAAATTATTTTAAAAACTGCGACCTATAGTTTGATTACAAGGTTTACATGGACGGACAGACAGACGGACATCGTCAAATCGACTCAGAAAGTATTTCTAAGCCAAATTGTATATATATATAAAATCAAATATCCGCACAAACGCGTAATACCCTCCTCACCTATATACATATTCGATTTTGTTTGGAATAATTTACTTAAACTTTCCATACATTTGTCAAGTTTGCCCCAAAAAGTAGGTACCATTTACTTTGTCCTAAATACATGAAAAATTATTTTTTATTTACTTTTTGAGTTTTTAAGCGATTTTGATGAGTCTTATCTTTTTTATTCTAATCAAAACAGCATAATCTTAACACTTTTTATACAAAGAAAAAAGTAAATCTATTTTAAGTCGAAATTTTGAAATTGACAAGGAAAGTAAATCTAAAAAGGTTGAATATATATTTGAAATATATTTACAAGATTTTAAATACATAGTTAAAAAGCCACCTTCTTGGGCTTTATAAGTTAATTTTAAGATCTTAAATTAATTGAAAATTCAGTAACTTACGAAATCTTTAGTATTGTAATTACCCTCAAACACTTTTTCTTTAATAATTCAAAATTTAAATGTTTCGAAATTTTTAAAAAATAATCATGTGATGTTCTGAAGAACTTTTACAGCCCACATTTTGTCGTTTTATGGAAAAAAATAAAAACATTATTTAAAACTCTATTTGGATTAATTAACTTTAACCAGATAAACTAACAGAGAAGTAAGAAGTTGTTAGTAAGAAATATTTTCTCTCATGTACGTTGCTGCTTATTACAGTCAATATTGTTAAATACTTAAATATCATTCTATTATATATTCTCTATTATTTCACTGAGTCTGTAATTGACACTCGAAGAAATTATTGAAAACTTTATTAATTTTCATTTTTAAAATTTAAATTTATTTTCTCTCTACAAAATCGTGTGTGTGGCATTAAAAAGTTTTCGAAATATTTCTAAAAAGTGTCATGTAAATTTCTTAAGCCTTATTTGTTTATGTTTACATTTATAATTTTTATTTATAATTATTTAATTTTTGATTTCAAACTTTTAAACTTCTTAATGTTTATATTTGTTATGCTCAATTACAAATTAAGTTTTCACTTTTTTTTATAAGTAAAGCAGGGGTAAAATAAAATTAATTAAATGTTTTAATTCTTTTCTCAAACAGCAACACCACTCCCTCAAAACAATGTGCAATCAAAAAGATGTTTTTAATTGTAAATAGATTCGTTATTTTTTTATGGTTCGTGGTAATTTATTTTACATAAAGAAACAAAAAGTAAAAGAAACAAAAAATGTAATGGCATCATTTGAAATGCTAAAAAAGTTTGAAATTAATAACAGACGCCTAATGATTATTGTAACGAGTGTATGCCAAGCAGAAAATGACAGAGAAATTGCAAAAGATTAAGAAGCGATATGAAGTAAAATATTTCACAATTGTAAGGGGTTAAAAAGTAGAGAATTAAGAAAAGTATTTTAATTTCATATTACCCCTTTTAGAAATTAGCAGAAATAAAAAAATATTATATGTGTGATTGTAGTGGTGTAGAGAATGAGAGTAGGTTATAAAGTCAGTAGAGCAGTGAACATTAATTAGTTTTTACCACTTGCTTTAGTAATAAAGGCAATAAATTGCTTTATATTCTCGGTTGCTTTTTTATTTTTTGTTGAAGGCAAACTTGGTAATAATCAACAGAAAACATGTGCAGCATCCCTGCCCTTTTTGCCAAAAAATTTATAAATTAAAAATAAAATAAAAGTACTAACGAAAAAAAAAAAAAAAAACAGCCATGAAATTATACATTTTTTACGTTGCCTTTTACACATTAATGTAAACTTACCAGCTCCGTGTCTATATTTATAAGTGTGTGTTTGTGTGTGTGATTATAATGGCACAAATAAACGGATCTTTAGTTTTTGTATACACGGTCGGTCTATGGCAACAGTCAATACGTGTGTGCCTCAGTATTTGAACTAAATGACGTAGTAAAGGAAGAACATAAAAACTGAAAAAAAACCTACTAATTCATAAACTCGTAATTAAAAATGTAAATACATGAAAAGCACCAACAAAAAATTGCATATATCACTATTATATGTAAATGAAAGAAGACACTACAGTACCTGGACCAAAAATTCGGAATAATGAAAAATGTAAATTTTATTAAATTCTTTCTCTACATTACTGGTACATTGAAGTTTTGTTGATAAATAAAACTAAATTCAAAATGGCATAATATTAAATCCACATACTGTTTTTGGCACTTAACTCTTCATATATAACGGAATAACATTTAAATTTTTATACTCTTTACTGTTGTGTTCTGTTTTAATCTAAAAGGGCAGTTCCACTTTACTTTTACATCCTTTGCATGTATTTATGTGTATCTTTGAGGAGTACCTACATAAGTACGTGTATATTTCTGTAGAAGTTGTGAGTATGAGAGAGTTGCAAAAAAAAAAAAAAAAAAAAAAAAAACAAGAGGAACACGGTTGGCTCTTCATTATTAAAATCTACTGCAGTATGATGACTCTTTCTGTCCTCGTAAAGTTTTTGCCTTGAGTTTATTTATTTTTTGCTTGTTTTTGGAATATGAATTTCATTTATTTTTTCAGTTGTTTGTTGAGCAGAAAAAAAAAAGAAAAAGCAACGAAAATTTATTTAAGTGTAAATTTTAAAACATGTTATGAAATTTTTATGAATTTTATTATTTTAAACCATCGTGATGAATTAAAATGGAAATGGAAGGAAATTCATTTTTTTTATTGTGTGTTGATGCATAGAGATATAATTTATTTTTTTTTATTATTCATTTTCATATTTTATTTTATGTAGTTTTATGGATAACAAATATAAAATGATATAAAATATTATTACCCTTTGATGTAGATATTTTGGGTAAAAAAATTAGGTCTGATTAGAGAGAATAGGGTAAATTTTATAAAGAGATAAAAAATGGAATAAATGAGGGTAACGTGTTGCCATTATAAAAGTAGATGTGATACTTGTTTGTTTTATTAAAAATTTTTAAGTAAATTATTAGCGATACCAATAGGAAATTTAATCTCATATTGGCTTCAATTGCATAGGAATAATAAATATCAATAGTCATTCTCAAAATAAATAAAAAATATTAGTTTTTAAAACAATAAATAATTTGCAATAATTTGCTGCTAGTATTAAACTTGCATACAAGTTACCTAATCGACTACATTAGGGTACCACTAGTCACTTTATTAGCTACGTAACTAGTCACTTTAACATGGGCTTGTCCTAGGAGGGAGTCTATTGCCACCTCAACGACTTCATATTGTCACTTTTTTGCACACACAATCACTTCCACGACTACCGAAGGGTCAATAAAATGACAAATATGCACCTCCACGACTACAAGGTGGCCCATTTGTCATACACAATCAATTCAACGGTTACAAAGTGTAACTTTTGTGCGCACACAATCACTTTACTGGTTACAATGAGTCAGTTAAAAATGTTTGTTTCTTCTTTTAGTCTTCTTCCCGCTTACCATAAGTCAGTAAAGTGGCAATTGCCTATACGCTCATTGTTGACCGATGGAGAGCGGCAGGTAACTATATATCTTACTGCCTAAAAGCGAATTAATTGCCACCAAATAACTGATGGTTAATTATAAAAAAGAAATAGTAATTAAAATATGTATTATACGAAGTTAAAACATTAAATTTTATGCTGGTCCCAAATCGAAAATAACTTTGTATCTTGTGAACCGTTGGAGATATCTGCATAAAAATCCACTTGGTCAAAGCTAAGGTCTTTTCGAGTTGACAGGTCCATGGCGAGTCAGGAGGGGTATAATTTAAAAATGCACCAAAAATTCATTTATTACTTGAATGTAAAAATAGTTTACATATACCTGCTTCCATGTGTATGTTATCTCTTTTTGTTTAAGAGATATTTAGGTCGAAACAAAGTTCACCCTCGCTTTTGGCCTCGGTTTTTTTTTTAAGTTTTTTAAACTTTTAAATAATCACTAGATTTCCTACAAAGTTTTAATTAATAACGAATCATATAAATATATCTATCCGATAGAAAGTTATATTAATTTAAAGTTTAAACTTAAATAAAAATCACATTGTTGGGGTTATTTTCCAAAAAGGTGGTAATATTCTTTCACTTCTAAAATATTTTGTTTGTTCAAGACTATAGAATTTTTGTAATGGTTTTAAAAGAACCCTTAAATGTAAAGCAAAGTAGGAGATGATTTGGGTAAATGTTTCCGCCCAAACCCTGTAAATGTTTTTTTTTTTATTTTTTGTAAAATTCTAAAATGTTAAAGCCGGGATCAACAAAAAAATATATTGGCTATATACTCCCATATGTTGGTTAAACACACAAAAAATATTTTCAGAGCCACACTTTTTACAACGGCTGGGTTATTATTTTAATAAAAAAAAAGTATACTTTTGAAACAAGTTTTCCCTGGACTGGTGTTTCAGATATTTTAGTACGAAAAAGTGGAATTTTTTTAATTCCCTGATTTTAAAACAAGTTTATCTATATTTCATTGGAATACCTCAACTTTTTTACATTTTATATGTGTTCAAATATTATTTCTCAAAAATATGCTTAAAATCCAAATTTTATGTTTTTCGGGTCATGGTCTGGAGAAATTTCAATCGTTTTGGCACCTCTGTATGTTATTTATATGCTATAAATATAATAACACACTGAACTCATTATATAAATGAAACTAAAGACTATTTATTCAAAATCAAACATAAATACTATTTATGCGAATTACTTCTCAAAACTTCTACAAAGTTTCGAAGGATATATGATTTTTATATAAAATATACAAAATATTTGCAAGAATTATATTAACCCAATACGATATAATATTTTTATTTAAATGCTGCAGCATGAAAAGTTAAGAAAATAACCTCTAAAAAATTTTACCTTTTTTATTTTTTTCATATGAACCATCCAAAAAGTTGTGGGTATATTAGGTTTACTTTTCCGTATGTAACATGCAAAAAAAATTTTCTAAGGTCCCATAAAGTATATATATTCTGGGTCCTCATAAGATTCTGAATCGATCTAACAATGTCTGTCCGTCTGTGTGTCTGTGGAAAGAAGAATAGGGCTCGGGGCGGTCAATCTATGAAAACGAAAATTTGCTGAAATATTTATCTTATACAAGGTTCAGTTGGTAATCAAAATGAGCAAAATCGGTTTATAAACATAAAAGTCATGGTTACTAGAAACACAGGGTGTCCATTTTAAATTCAGTTAATAATTTTCCGCCGATATTTCTTACAAAAAAGCATGTACGCCAACGAAATTTTATAAAAATTGTTCAGAGGGCAATATAAACTCGTAAAAAATGTGCGTGATCCACCAAATTTAAGTAGAACAAAAAGTTGCAGATGTTGGTTATAAAGAATCGGCCAAGCGGAATATAAAATTCTCACTTGTTAAATATGTATATGTATACCAATCTTTAAAAGCAATAAAAAAATATGAAATAAAATAAAATAGAGACCACAAATATTACTCAGTTTTTCTCCAGGATGTAAATTTTCAAAATGTCTCTAGTTTCAAAGGATACAAAAGATACTTCTAACAAAATTATAAAGTATTAAACTGATTATGTCAACCCAATGTTCATGTCAAATTAAGTTACAAATCGCTGTATAATACAATTATTTATTTAAAAGTTGTTCCATAAAAATTAAAAAAAAAAAAAAAACATTTTTTTAAAATTTTTATTTATCATTAGTTTCAGAACTGGTGTAATCAGAACCATTTCAGATTCTTTAATAACATCCTCAGAACTAGTGGTATCACAACCAATTCTGACACTAATGGGGTATAAATTTATTGTGATTATAAATTCGTTTTTAGGAATATTTTAGAGAACTAGTGCTTAAGAACTAACTCTGTATGACTTCTACATCACTTCTGAGAACATATTACTGGTTCTCGAATGACTTCCTATAACTGTTTAAGAAACTTGTATAAAAAATTTCAATAATTAAAAAAAAGTATTTACAAAATCAAATTGATGTTAAAAGTGGCCTTTAGGTATGAAATAGCCATTAAAATTAAAAAAAATGGTTCTCTAAACCTTCTTAGAACTAGATCTGAATGTAACAATTTCGAACAAAAATTATTGATTAAATAACCAGTTCTAGAGCCGTGCCATAGAAGGGGTCGTAACTCCAAAGTAGAACAAGTACAGGCTATTTGCATGTGTTCTGGAACTAGTTGTAGAACTAATACATTTTTCATGGGATTTAATATTTATTTTTTAATAAATACTTTATGTAAAGAATATTTTGTTAACGATTTGTGATGCAAAATTTAAACAAAAAGTTTTATTAAATGGCAGGAGTTCTTAACTTTCATTTGACACCCATATTGGTTTGATATAATTTTCGTAAATATTTTAATTTTTTTTTTCTAAAATTTGAAGTCATGGAGAAAAATTGAATACGTAGTATAATTTAAAATGTGTGGTCTTTAGTTTCATGCATTATTTTTTAAAATTATTGCACTGTGCAGTGTTGCCAGGACTTGAAAAAAAAAGAAGCTAAATTGGACTTAAAAAAGGTCAGAAAAGGCTAAATGCCCCAAAAAATAAAGCCAGAAAAAAGCTAACATATTTTTTTATTTAAAAAAGCATTAATTTTTTTTTTCTCATTAGATTTTGGTATTTGTTAAATATATTTTAGTGAATTTGTAAATATAAAGTAATTAGTTTATATGGGTAATAAAGTTTGTCAAAAAATAATTGTAATATTTTTGTAGAATGAAGCGACGCAGGCGAAAATTTTCATTAATTATAAATAATTTCAATATTTTTGTAAGAATTAATATACACAAATGCTTAAATTGATGATTTGTATGTAAAATTTTAGCCTTTTTAAGGCTATGTTAAAAATAAAAAAGGGTAACAAAAAAGCTAGAAGCTAAAACGAAAATTTTGAGGCTAAAATCAAAATAAAAAGGCTAGATCTAGCCTTAAAAAGGCTAAACTGGCAACACTGGCACTGTGTAATAAATATATTACTCATACGCTCTGTATATAATATTTATATACTACTATATTTAAAAATGTTTTTAATTTTTAAGTAAACATTTTAAGTTTAAATAAATAGTACTGCTATTTCCAAATGATAAATTTTGTATTCATAATATTTAACATTTTATATTTCTTTACATGAAAACTATTTACATAAAATCTTTTTATGCATACAATTTTAATGCAACCGGTGTTTAAAGTGTCTATTAGTTTTTACAGATTTTTTTTTTTTTTATTATAATTTACTAAAAAAATAACAAAATGCTTAAAAACTGTTTTAGTTTAAATAAGCATTTCAAAGTATGTGCTAAACATTGTAAATACTTGTATAAAAATGTATGAATACATTCCCACTACTACTCAATTCTTTAGTTTTTTTTTTTGCTCTTTTGTCAAAAAAAAAAAAAAAAAACACTTAAGAGCATCATCATCGTCATCATCACTATTGTTATCATCTTAGACCACTTATATATGTGTTGTCTTCTAGTCTACGGGTCTTTACATAATAAAACCCATACAAAAGAAGAAGAGGAAAAGAAAAAATAAAATTGCTGAATAAAAATGCACTAAAGCAAGGCGGCAAACGAATGTATGTTCATAGTAAAAACTTACCACACACAATTTTTTATATTTTTTTTCAGGAAAACAATGTATAGAAAAATCCTAGTTGAAATGTTCATAATTTTCATAAGGCCAATGATGCCACATACAGGAATTTATTATTATGCATAAAAGATTTCAGAAGCTACAGGAGAAATACTTTTTTGTATTCTATTTTTTAAGGGAAATATGGAAAACATTTTGCCATGACCTTTTTGAAAAGTATATATAAAAGATTTGATTAAACAATATTATATAAATATGTGTTAACATATTAATATAAATAGAAATAAGAATATTAAAATGTCAAAATATTTATTGTTCTGGCAACGCTCACCTCTGCAGTAATATTAATATGCACGTGGGACACTGTAAAGAATACAAAACTGGCATAACAAACAAAATCCCTACAAATGCGCAAACTTACATTCACTTACATTATTCTTTTCCTTCAATTCATTTTTTTTTCTTTCTTTTCACATAAAAAAGAGTTTTACTATTTTCAGCCTTGGAAATCATATAAACACTACTGTTGAAAATTATAGCACTTTATAGTTTTTAATATCTGTCTACCTATAATATTTATAAAGGAGTAAAAGGAAGGATAACTTAAAGTATCAGCAATTGTTGGTCGTAATCTTTTATATTGCTAAATAAAAGTTTATGCTGTACTTAAAGTTTATCGCACGTACTGTAGCAGGCCAACGCAATGCAATAAAATCATTTATGACCAACTCTTAATTCGTAGTTTATGTATGCATATGAATTTGTTGCTGTTAGTGTATGTATGTGTGTGTGTGTGCATTAAAGAAAGAGTTTAAATTAAAACAAACAACAGCTGTAGACATACAAAAGAAGAAAAGTGGAAAAACTGTTAAAGAAATAAACAGAAGAATAAGAAAAGAAAACAAGTAGGAGTGCTGCATTCGGCAAGGACGAAAATTCTATAGACACTAGCTATATAAGGGTTAGTGAAATAAGTATATATGATTCGTTCCAAGGATCAAATTTTTATTATGTTAAAAGCGTAATGAAAAACTCAAGATACCCTGTAACTTCTTGGATATATTGTATAAAAAAAAAAATACTTATCTTATTTTTGTTTAATTTACATTCTTGTTCTCAATTCATACTTTACCCATTAATATTCATACAGTATGCAGTAGAATACTTGTAGTGTACTTGCAGAGTGACGTATAGTTACTTTTTTTTTTGTAAATGTATTTAATATGTGTAAGAACTCTACTCCATTTTCTTTTACTTCCATTTAAGTATTTTTTTGAATTTTCTTGATGGTTTATTTTATTTTTTTATTGTTTCAAGTATTAAACAATAAACATCTTTTCGAAAATGGCTCAAAAGAATTCCAAGAAAAAATAATACGTTTTATTTTTTTTGTTAGTTGTTTATATTTCGTTAGTAAATATATACTTAAGGATATGTATGTATATAAAAAGAAATCATATAAGGCGTAAATACACATGTGACTATAATATGTATTATAGCCTGTTCTATAAAGTTTCCTTTTTTAATGGGAAAGTTACTGCGAATTAAAGTGCTGGCATCTATTTTATATTTAAGAAAAGTAGTTTCCTCTCAACCATCAATCGTCTGCAATATTGATATCATGAAAGTGTCTTTCCAATGTAGCCAATCAATTGCGTTAGTAATCCACAATAACAATCTTGGCAATAAATTATCAATGCTATAGCGGATTTTCCTGAGCATTTCAATAAATATTTATTTGTGCTTTGTTGGTTGTGGGTTTATAGAACATGGCATATTAACTTTTAAGTTAATTCTCAAAAGGTTAAAGTGTTTTTTTATTTATTGACAAATACTGGTATGAATCAGTTGGGTATTAAAATATTTGTAGGTATTTTTTTTGGTGCCAAATGTGATTCATGGGTACTGATATAAACGTGAATGACTGAAGCAAAATTTTGTTATATGCCAAATTTATTAGTTAAGAATGATTTCTAAATAATAAAAGACTGTATAATGAATAAATAATAAGATAAAAAAATATTTCTCTTATTTTTTCGCAGAAAAAATGTTAAAAAACATTTTTATTTTTTCTACATTGCACTATGGTTTCAATGACCACTTTTCTTGGCCAAAATTATCAAAATGAAAAAAAAAAAAAAACAGCTTGTCTTGTTTGAAATATGATTTGGGTGAAACTAAAAACAATTTAATGTATTTATTTTGTATTTCAAAAATTTAAATAATTTTTACACTTTTTATGTGTCAGAAGTAATGTCATTACAAAGGAAATTTTAGCATATTTCACTTATAACTCAACACAAAGGCGTGAATTTGCTTTAGCAGCATTAATTTTGATACATAACTATTAGGGTGATCGATTATTCGACTTTTTGGAGAAACCGGTTTTCGAATAGTTCGAATAGTTGGTATTTTGAAAAAACCGGTTGCACTTTTATAAATTCAGAAAAAACCGGTTAACCGGTTTTTTTTGCAGAAGTTAATATTTCTACCAAAAGACTACATTTCTTAAAGAAAAATCAATAAATATTATGATGTTCAAGTTAAAATATATTACATATAATTATTTATGGAAATAACTATTAATCCAATAAGAACGAGAAAGAAATAGTCGGTCAAGTCTGACAATACCCTACTCAATTATGTGCACCAAATTCGGGGAAGTGTCTTCTTTTCTAAACCTGTGGAATTGTGGGCCAATATTATGTTCAATAATGGACCGATCTTCATGAAATTCGGAATACGGATTTTAACTTATATGGAACTTATATGTGTAAAAAAATTCTTACTACATTTAAGGGATTTATGATCGCTAAACCCCTTTTCCGGGAGGATATTTGCATGGCGCTAGTTTAAATAATGGAACGATCATAACCAATTTCAACACGCTTCGTTCTTAGACTATAAGAAATCTGTGTGCCAAATTTCAAATTTAATACATGTTCAAAATTGTGACCTGTATTTTTATTAATTAATTATTTTTTTATGAACAGACAGACGGACGGACGAACATCATCAAATCGACTTAAAGACGATTGGTACAAATTAACCAATATTTTTGGGTGCTACAAAGCATATGAACGATATAAAAATTTTAAGAAAATAATCATTAAAACAAACAAAACAGAAACCATGGGTTAATATGATAAGAGCCAGAATCAATTTTACTGAAACTTTTTTGAAACAAAATCTTTAAAAAAATGAAGTAAATATTGAATAAAAAAAAGACTAAAACATTCAAATTAATTGTAAAAATATTACAGTTGTTACAATTGAAGTAATTATTACTAATTTATTTATTTAATATTACAATAATTAATTTAATTTTAACCTTAAAATATATTTTTAAAACATTACAAATAATACTTTAAAAAATATTCATAAATTTCGATTCAAATATCAGTATTTAGTACATGTTTTTTGAAATAAAAAGCTATTTTTAAAACCGGTTTTTTGTGTTTAAAAAAACCGGTCTATTCGACATTCGAAAAATGAACATTTTGAAAAAACCGACAGCACATTGACAGAAAAAACCGGTTTAAAAACCGGTTGGAAAACCGTATCGATCACCCTAATAACTATATTTTAGTAATATCTGCTATTTTATTTTTTAATCTTGGCATTTTTATTCATTGGTTAGACCTTGTAAATGATAAGAATTTCCAACGCTAACTTATACGGAAAAAATGGATTTTCTCGAAAATCGCAAAACGAGACAATATGGAAAATATAGTCCAGATATATGTTTATTTATTTCCGTTGAGTTTTTCTTTACCAATTTTCACCAAAAACTTGCAAGTCTAATGAAATATAAAATTTCTTACGAATCCAATTTCATTTTGGGTGTTGTAAAACAAACTGAAATTCTCTAAGATGACAACAAGTTTTAACTGATTTCATATTCAATTATAAAAGTACTTATCCTATGATCTATTTTCCATAACAAACTTATTTAAAAAATTGTTGTACTCTATAATTATAAAGTATTGAAAACCGTTGAAAAAAGGCACCTCTTTTATACATATTTTAAATTTGCTTAAGAAACTGGACTTTGACCTGTTGGCGTTTTGAAGTGTTTGCTACAAAACTACTATAATTAAAACACAAATAGAAAATGTTACTAAAATTAATTTTGGCCAAGAAAAGTGGTCGGCGAAACCATAATGCATTGTTGCCAAATTGGATATTTAAATTTTCATTTGAGAATAGATTTTAATGTAGAGATAACTGAGAATTCTCGCAAAATACACATGACTCTATCATACATGGGGTATTAGACTGGTCGAAAAATATATAGGATTTGCCTCCATTAATTTTTTTTAGGGTTTGTGGAGTTCATATATTTAATATTTTTTTAATTTGACCAGTCTAATGAGGTTTTATGGGTTTATGCTGATGTTGTACTAAAGTTTGAGAATTACAATCATTCCATAATTGACAGTAAACCTACTTCCAGGAATCACCTTAGGTTTTTGTAAAATATTTTTATAACTTTCGAAAATATCGATAATTGGAATATTTCTAGAAGTAAAGAGTTATAAAATGTTTGATATTTTAATTTAAATTTAACGATAGATTTTATTTCCATAGAAAGTTTTTCATAAAATTAACTTTAAGAAACTATTATTGATAAATTTATATGAAAATTTTTGATTTTATAGAATTTTAAAAATTGTATAACATAAAAAAATTTACGAACAAATTTATTTAATAGAAAATTTTTTATAAATTTTATTTTTATAGAAAATTTTCGAATATCGATAAATTTTATTTCTATACAAAGTTTTCAAATTTCGATAAAATTTATTTTAAAAAATTTTTGAATTTCGATAAATTTTATTTTTATAAAAAATTTTCGAATTTCTATAGAAAATTTTCGAAGTTTGATAAATTTTATTTTTATAGTAAATCTTCGAAGTTCGATAAATTTTATTTTTGTAGAATTTCGATAAATTTTATTTTTATACTGAATTATAGATAAATTATTTTTTATTAAACTTTCGATTTAATTAAATTAAATTTTTATAAAAAATTTTCGATTCTCGATAAATTTTATTTTTATAGAATTTTTTCGATCAGTTATTGATTTTCGATAAATTTTATATCCATAGAAATTATTTTATATTTTATTGTTATAGAAACATTTCTAACACTAATATTATTACACTAAATTTTAGCTGAGTGCTATTCCCTTTTTACGCCCATTGTTAACTTTATTTAACTTGACTTTATGTCTAAACTACTGAATCGATAAAAATAAAACTTGCCAATAAAAAAAAAAAGCTTTGATTTGTAATAAGGTAATTTAAAATTTTATAAATTTTACAGTATAATAACAGTGGGCAGAAAAGAGGTGTGGTACCAATACAGATTAAGTTTTGTATGTAAATTATCTTATAGTGGAAGGCCAATGTACGTGGCAAGCTTCGACGAGCGGCAATCAGCTGATCATGTTTTCTCTTATAAAAAAAGTTGAAACAAATTCAACTCTGACGCGCGGCTTTGTGTCATAGCATGTCAGATTAACTTTATGACAATTTTTTTAAATTTTCCTATTTTTACTTTTTGTAGACAATTGATTGATTTTTAAGCTGGTAATAACGCTGCCGCTCGTTGCCGCGTACATTGGCCTTCCACTATTAGTATCGTTAAAAAAGTAGCAAAAGTGACTTTTACTGAAAGTGGGCTAAAAACTGGCCGTGGCATCCAATTTATATTTTGGCGTATAGTTTTCTCCAAAAAAATAATAATAAAAATACTTGATATATGTGCCAAGTTTAATTCGAAAATTCCAAAAAAAACAAAAAAAAAAAAAAAAAGAATTATTTACAAAAAGTGGGCGTGGCTTTTCGATTGATATTATATCCTATATTTCCTTTCGGTGAAATATATACGTTCTAAATATCAGTTAAATCGATTGAATAATGCGAATACTCATATATTATAAACAATATTATTATGAATAGTAGGCATAAAAAGGGAGGAGAATTTAATAAAAATATTAAATAATATCTAAGAGAAGCTTTGTAGTCTATTAAATAATAAAACCCCATAAATATATTGAAACTTACAGATTTAAATATTTTTATATCCGAAGTTTAAGAGTCCATTAAATCGAAATTCGAACTAACTTTGCAAAACCCTTTGAAGATTTAACTAATCTGATGGTATATATTCCTTTCAAATAGAAGTTTGTCTTTAGGTTTTTATTATTGCATTAAAATTGGAGATTTATAATTAAAAGTTGGTACTAAAAAGAAAAAAATATATAATTTTTTTGAAATATCATAAAAAACTTTTGACAATATTGCTTTCCTTCTTTAAATTAAAAAAAATTTGTTAAAAAGTACTATTAAAATTTAAATATAGTACTATATTCCTGTTCAAGTAATTAAGCATGATCTAAAATATATGAACATTACTAAATGTATGTAAGTGAAACTTGCAAATATAAGGTCCTATAGAGACATTATACCTTAAGCTATGTATGACACAGTATTTCATTCTCAAGCACTAAAATATCCCAAAGAAAAACAAAATTTAAATTAAAAACTACTAACCCTATCATTGTTGTGGAATATAAAATGTTTTATATGATGGGTAAAAATGTAAAACGCTGTGAAGAAAATTTCCTAAAAAAAATATGTATTTAAATATAAAAATAAGTATTTAAATATAAGCTTAATATTTTACATTTAACTTGAAATATTTATCTAAGTATTTATTAAAAAAAATCCTAAACTAAACTAAGATTTGTGCAATTTTAAAGACAATTTTCTTAGTTTAACTGAAATACTTAAAGTCTTTTCTCCTTTAAACCACCATATCTAAACGTATTTTAAAACTAACAAAACTTTTTCAAACTTTTACTTTTGCTGCGTTATCAAGGTAAAGGGCTTTTGACTTTTTTTTCATATTCAAGAAGAGAGTAAATAACATACAAACTATAGTTTGTATGACAAAGAAAAAAAATCTGAATTTTTGCTTTGATTTTTTTAGCCCAGATTCTAGTAAGTTTTGAACTTTTTTTTTAACGAGAAGAAGAAAACAAACGAAAATATAACTGAAAACCTTTGAGTTCATTGCTTTTGCTTGGATTTGAATAAAAATCGATTGTGTTTTTTCTGTAAACAAAGTTGTTGTTGCATTTTTTTGTTACAAAAGTTAACTCTAGTTAAGAGATACAAAAGTTTTCAGATTTTTTTTTGTTTTTTTTTTTTCTGAAGTGCGTTTAAGACAAGTTTAACAAAATAAAAATTGTTAAATGGATTTTTTTTTTCATAAAAAGGAAAGGAAAAAGAAAAAAAGAATTGCAATTGAAAGAAAACTAAATAAAATATAACAACTCTAAAACCAAAAAAAGTTAAAACTAGAAATATGTGTTATTTAAGTTTTCAACAAAATAATAAATATTTGTGTTCTTAGAACTTTATATTTTATTTTACAAAAAAATAATTTTGTTAAAAAAAAAAGTTTTTTAATTTAAACTTTTACTTATTACTAAATGTTTTTTTCTATGAAATGTTTATTACAGATACGAGATCAAATGGAATTATTAAAAATACCACCTGTTGATCAGTCAATTCCACCAGAAGATATTATGGGCAGA
This sequence comes from Protophormia terraenovae, assembly GCA_951394005.1. Taxonomy (NCBI): domain Eukaryota; kingdom Metazoa; phylum Arthropoda; class Insecta; order Diptera; family Calliphoridae; genus Protophormia; species Protophormia terraenovae. The sequence continues at coordinate 3,183,116 of OX596073.1, forward strand.
TCATATTGTCGTTATCAAGGACCAAGAACGTGATTACATACTTTTATAATATTATTAAAAAAACAACTACAACATCATAATTATCATTACCAACATAATTATCATTATCATCTTGAACAACATCATCATCATTATTGTCATAAATACTTGTCTTTTATATTGAATATTAAGGCCATTGTAATACTTTCATATCTTTGTATTTATATTAAACAAAAAACCAAACCACAAAATTGTTAATATTTATTTATATTAAAAAAAAAAAAAAAAAATTGAAAATATAAAAATAAAAAACAAATAACTAAAAGTAAATTTAATTTTGTATATTGTATATAAAAAGTATTAAATTTAATATAATTATAAATAATATTAAATAAACTGAATTAAAAATAAACTATAAAAATGTTCATAATTAAGCCAGTTGTATACTTAAAAAATAATATATAAACAGAAATGACAAAAAAAAAAAAAAAAAAAAAAAAACAACTTTTGTAATAATTGATTTTACAGAAATCAAATTATTTACATTTTTAATTTTTTTTTCTTTAAATTCCAATTAAATAATGAAAATATTTTTCCTCTATTATTTACAAAAAGTCCTACAGGAAACAAATAAACAAATGAAAATTATTTTACATTAATTTAGCTTGAAAAACTTTTGATATTGACAAAATTTTACTGCTGAAAGTTAGTACGAGTGTGAGTATTTTTGTTCATATTTAAATTTCCACTGAGGGCAAATACAAATGTACACTATAAGATAATTGATCAAAGTAAGGATTAATTAAAAAGAAGAATTATGTTTAGCTAGTATCATTGATTCATAGCTTGAAGTATCCATTGCTTTCAAAAATAATTCGTACATATTCTGAGAAAAACATTATTCATGCAGTTTGTCAGCAGTACTCATTACAGGTCTATATATAAAGAACCAAAATTGTTTACTATTTTATAGACTTAGAAAAAATATTATACATTTTTGAGACATATACATTTTTAAAATTTCGTGGATTCCGATATATATATATATATATATATATATTTATGAACTTGAACCGATGTTTATTTTACACAATATAAAAATATTGTAAATCAAATTTTTATTAAATATGGTTTATTAGATGTGTGTTGATAAACATAATCTTTATTCAAACATTTCATAGTGTTCTAATAAAATATAAATTCAATTATATTGAAAACAAAATTATTTAATAAAAAAACAAAAAAAAATTACTTTAAACTAATTAAAACAACAATTCAAAAGTGTAATGTGAAACATATGTGTTACGTTTACATTACAAAGTACAACAAAACAAATACAAACAAAACAACCTACAAACAAACATAAACTTTTTGTTTAACAGTTATATGTATGTGTGTGTGTGTATGTGTATACGAGGAAAAGCTACACATGTTGCATAAAAGATCACCACTATAAATTCATATCGATAAACACTCATGTAAGTATTTATTACAATAAACACATACAAACATATACATATACTCAAAAAACTTAGAGACATATACAAAATATACTAACTAAAAATTTATAAAATACTTCTTAGTTAGTTAGTAAGTATGTAAATGTTATATTAGGGTGGCTTCAAGACAAATTAAAAAAAAAAAAAATGTTTTTGCATGCTCTCATTCATGTTTACCACATTGAAAGAAATATTAAAAAATATCTTAGAATTTCGATTTTTTTTTCTATTTATTTGATATTATATTACAAATTACAGAAAAATATAACTTTTATAGTCCTAACCGCTACTTATGAACTCGTGAATCTTTTTTTTGGTAGCCCTTAAAATACAGATTTTATAGTTCTTTCAGTCACTTTTTGGGATCAGTTTGTCCATCTCATTTTAAAATCTTCTTTCGTACTCTTCAATTCTCTTTTCACAAGAGCCCAATATCTCTTCATTGGTCTTAGTTTAAGATAACTTTGGTACAAAAACTACTCTGGTAACACTCCATATCTTTCTTACCGCAGGGACATGATGAAAAATAGGGCCAAAAATATGGGCACATTGTGCTCTTTTATGAAAGGAAGAAGCCTTTTTTGCAAACATTTTTTGATGTATATTTCGTTATTTATACAGCCCACTGAAACAAATGACTTGCTTCTTTTGCTGCAACTGCATAAAGCTTGCCATACTAGGAATTTTTAGGAAATTTTGTCTGCTTTTGGGTCCTAAACTTATCTTTAATATAATTTTTATTAGCAACATAAAAATGTTGACCCGGAAGCTGCGAAAAATCTGCTAGTACTTACGTTTCGTCGTCCATTATACAACATGTTTATTTTTGTATGAAATCTTTATTTTAAGTTTCATGTCCCATTTTTTCTTCTAATTTTTTTTCAGCATTTCTATCTGGAACTTTTTACCTACATTGGCTTTAACTTTTCGCACCAAATAGTCATAGCACTGAGTTAACCGGGCTGTCTTTCTAGCAGATGAGTTTGGAGTTATTTTCAACATGCTTTCAATTTTCCTGGCCTTCCCAATTTCATGAGGAGCTTTTTTTCTTCTCGAACTAGATTTCCTATAAATTTTCAAATTCTCCTGATACTGTTTAATAACATTGGAAACAGTTTGACGGCAGACCTTTAATTCGTTGGCCAATTTTTTGTAGGACCAATTTACATTTCTTAGAAATTTTTTGAAAATTTTAGTACGTACTTTTTTTTTCATCATTCATTTTGATCAAACTTACAACAAATCAACATGGTTGTCATTAAAAATTATAACTGACATATTTTTAAAAGATAACTAGATAAAAAAAAGAATTTAATATTGCTTCCGAAAAAAGTTAAGAAACAAAGCTTGTGTTATGATCTTTTTTCGATTTCACTCTTTAGTAATGACAAAATAAAAATAAATCTCGTCCAATATTTTATAAATATATTAAGAGTGAGAGAGCAGAGATAATAGAATTCATTCCGCTCACATTCTTTTACAGAAAAAATTAGATTTTTTCCTCTTAATTCAAGTAAAAAATTTCAAAAATCATTTACTTAATTTAAGTACCATTTGTTCTTAATACTAAAAAAGTTATATTTAAATTAAGTATTTAATTTTTCAATCCTGTTTTAAATATAATTTGGTATGAATATAAAATTTGAAAAACTTAAATACGATAAACTAAAATTAACTTGATTTTAGAACGAAGATTTTCTTTCTGTGCATAAAGCTTTTTTTTTCGTGTGTAAAGGGCAATATACTATATACTTATGTATTTGTAATTGTGTTTGCAAAAGTTTATTATGGTATGTATTAAAATAAAGTAAACATCAGTAAAATAAATCTAACATCAACAAAAAAAAAAAAAATAAAAAAAATCTCACCAAATTCGTTATAATTAGGGCAACCGAAAATATGCTAAAAAAAAGTGTTTTCTTTTTAAACAAAATGCAGTACAAAAATGTTACATTATTATATTCAGGAAATTACAAAATATATGTGACAGTAAAAAAAAAGAACAACAAACAAAGGCAAATTAACATTATTATCTGCAAAGGAAGGAAATTTTAAGTCCTGGAAAAAATACGATTTGGCATATTTTTGGTTGCCCTGATTATAATGTGAAGTCTACCTTAAAAGCTCCGCATAGTTTCTGCTACAAGTAACAAGCATCACCAACAGTATTACAACAAAGCATACAAGAACACTCTGACAGATAGGCTTACAAGCTTATATACACAAATACATTAGTTTACTTGTTTGTGTGTTTATATTTGTATACCCACACATACATATATATACATTTTAACAACGTCAGAAAGAGTAAACACTTTACTCAAGAACTGTATTAACACAAAGAGGTAAAGCAGTAAAGCTGCAAAAGTATCTACAAGTATCTGTCTATATACGAGTACACATAAGTTTTTCCCTTTTTGTAATGACTGAGATCAGTTAAGTTGGAACACCGAGTTTAATTAAGTTTTTACTGAGAACACTGAGTTTTAAATTAATTTAAACCAGATTTATAAGAAGAGAAACATTAATATATATTTTGACTTAATTTCTTCTCAATCATATTTTCAAAATTTCCCTTTGCATTAGCAAAATAAATTATTTTTTTTAGATTTAAAAAATAATTCAAAAATGGATATGAAATATAAAAGATATTTTAAAATTATAAAGTTTTGACTTGTTCCACTTAGACATTAAACTCCTTTGAATATAAAGTTAGACTCTAAAAATTGTTTTTTTTTTTTAATGACCTACCATCACACAGCGTGCGATTCAAAAAATTAAATGACAATAATTATGGAACTTCGGAACGGCTGCTTCGATTTCCATTAAATTTAACATGGCAATAGTAGAGGTGTAGGCGAGTTTAAGTTTTGAGCTTGGGCCATATAGACCCACAGGGTCCCAAATTTGGATACCTCGGGTATGCAGTTTTTTAAAAACGACCCTGATTCCTTATATCTGAGCCGATTTCAAAGATTTTTATATAGTGGGATACAGCTAGTCAAGATCTATCTCTTTTCTCTTTTAGTTTAAGAGATATTAGGCTTCAAAGATTAAAATTTTGAATCTTTTAGTCTGCCTTGGTGAAGTTTTTTTTCGCTACAGCGGGTCCAATATGTATTTTTTTATCTGCCTGACGGATCTAAATTTAGCACTATATGAATTTAGTACTATGCTGAAAAAATTAAAACCTTGAGCTTTATTAAAATATTTCTTGTTACGGCGTTATCATGATCGGCATTAGCAATCATATAAAAATCAGTTAAAATTGGCCAAAGCAAATTTTTTGATGCTTTATTTCAAGCGTTGTTCTCGTTTTTAGATTTGTCGACGAAAAACCCTCAATTCCCAAAACACTTTAAAAAATTTCCAAAAATGGGATTTTTTTACTTTTTCTGCTATATCCTTCCAACCGATATCGGGAAGCAAAAATGTCTGCTACAAAAAAAAATTAAAAACACTTTGGATTATATAAGGAGTATAACATTTTTTTGATTCCAGCTTTGCGATTTGAGAAATAAAGGTGAAAATTCGAAATTTGTTGGAAAAATAGGTCAAATTTGGTTCTCGCAAAAATCGATTTTAAAAAGTTTTTTTTCCTTTAAAGTATTTTGTGTTTAATTATCTTTTAGAAAAATATAAATGTTATATATGTTCACAGAAAAAAGTAAAAATGGACTTCAATTACGAAATTGCTAATATTAATTAATTTTTAATTGATTTTGCTCAATCATAAAAATGATAATATTAATAACTAGAGTAATTGATATCATTATTACTTCAATTACGAAATTGCTAATATTAATTAATTTTTAATTGATTTTGCTCAATCATAAAAATGATAATATTAATAACTAGAGTAATTGATATCATTATTATTTCTTTTCTTTAAATAGATGTAATGAGCTGAAATTTTTTGGAAATTTTCTTAAATTTATTTTATTTCTGTATTTTTATATACAAATTTTAAATTTTTCTTTATATTTTATTAATAGTTGTCAATATATTTCAAAACAAAATTGTAAACCAATTAGAAAATTAATTATATTAATAAATCATATAATTAAATTTCAATATAAAGTTAGTTAATAATTTTATTAAAAAATTATTTGAAGTATTTTTTTTTCTGTGTTACTTAAGAAAATTTTTATATAACAGAAAAATAATGTAACCACAAAAAGCACGAAAAAGTCAACTTTTTTTTGGAAGTTTATTCCATTATTATTTCCATTTAATTTTTTGAAGTGCACACTATGCATCACTTAATGACCATTAAAACAGTATTTTGTTGTACATAAGAAAATAATCATACCACTGTGCATGTTGTAGACAAATTAATACATAAATAAACCATCATTGCTACAAGAAGTTTAGTTGTTTCCTTTTTTTAAGAAAAACTTATTCCTGCATACATGCATGCAAAAACATTCATATTGTGCAAGTGTATGTGTGTGTATGTATGAAAGTGTGAGTTTGTTGGTAAGTGAAAAATTTCATTTGTAATTGAAATGAAAGTTTTTGGTTTCCTTAATAGATTTGTTAAAACAAAACTTGATGGATTGAGTAGAAAATCTAGAAAATGTGTACGTGAGCTGATTAATGAGTGACTAAAATAAATTGAAAGGACAGTAATAAAGAATTTAGAGTTGTTATAAACATTTTGTGAGATAAAGTTTTAATGTAAACTTAAAATTTTATTGTTATTCTATAAGAAAGTTTCTTTTAAACTTTAAGAGACAATTTAAACTGAAAAATTTTATTTTGTTTGAAATAAAAGTTTCTAATAAAAAACATAAGAAAAATAAATTTAAAATTTATTCGAATATTTATGATATAAAAGAAAGGGATTAGGAACTGTAACATAATTGTTAAAAGAATTCCCAAGAAATTTTTTTATTTAGATTCACATATTTAAAAAAACTAGATAACACTGGTCGGCAAAAAAAATCTTCAATAAAGACAAATAGTTGAACTTGATGGATTTTGATGTGCTAAACACGAATCAGCTTTTAGTTTTGTTCCATCAGGTCTAGATTAATTTTTAAGTATACTTCACCATCATAACAAGAACGATCTGTACAATTGACATAAATGATACACCAAAAGATGCTAATTAAAAATATCTTCAAGACACCCCAACTTTATTTTTTATGTTCTCAACAGTTTTGGAGTTATTTCGAAATTAGTGTCCAAAAAAAAAAAAAAAAAAACAACTACTCGTTGGAAAGAAAAAATTAAAGCAGATTCGTGTTTAGCATGTTGATTTTTGACATAATGTTCCCAAAATATAAAAAATTATGGAAATTAAATAATTAAGTATTTGAAAATTCTTTTGTCAATAATAGCTTCACAAATTTTAAAGATGTTCAAAGTAATCGAATGAAATTTTATTTTAAGGAATACGAGATAATACTACTTACCTGTATTTCATATTAAAGATGTGTGGAATATTTTCTGAAATAAACATAGTAAATTAAACCTGAAAAATATTTAATATATAAAATAATAAATATAAATGATTAAAAGTAAAATGAATTTAAGTAAAATCTACATTAAAAACTAGTAACAGCCCTGTATTAGGTTGTCCTTCATTTCATATTAATTTCACCTTAGTTTTATCATTTATTTTATATAATGGAAAAGTTTTAGAACATGTTCTAAAATCATTATTTCTAGAATTAATGTAATAAGAACCACTTGAGATTTTTTAATAACATCGTTAGAATTAGTGGTGGCGCCACCAATTTATTGTTATTCTAAATTGGCTTTAAGGAATGTTTTTGAAAACTAGCACTCAAAAACTAATTATATATGACTTTTATATCACTTCTCCCGACAAATTATTGGTTGCTATATTTATACCCTACACCACCATAGGTGGGGAGGGTATTATGCGTTTGTGCTGATGTTTGTAACACCCAAAAATATTGGTCTAAGACCCATCTTAATTTATACCAATCGGCTTAGAATCACTTTCTGAGTCGATTTAACGATATCCGTCCGTCCTTCCGTCTGTCCGTCCATGTAAACCTTGTAATCAAACTACAGGTCGCAATTTTGAACAAAAATATATGAAATTTGGCACACAGATTTCTTATATTCCAGGGACGAAGCCTATTGAAATTGGTGATGATCGGTCCATTATTTCACCTAGCCCCCATACAAACGTCCTCCCGGAAAAGGGCTTTAACGATTATAAATCCCTTAAATATAGCAATATTTTAAAGAAATTTGACAAATATAAGTTTCATATAAGTCTAAATAAGTGTGTCGGTTCATATTAAACCATAGCTCCCATATAAACCCCTTTTCAGAAAATAACTTGAACGGGCATAATTCCCATTAAAATGATAGTATCAATCATTTATGTTCATATAAAAAAATTTAATATAAACATAAATGATAGTGCCAAATTTTACAAAGATCGGTCCATAATTTACCATAGCTCCCATATAAGACCCTTTTTCGGGAATCTCCCAAAAGTGATTAAATTTATATAAATGTCAGCATCGACGTAATATTCTGTGTTCGCATGTTTTATTTTACACTTATGAGTATCGGTCCACATTTGACTTCAAGTCTAGTAAAAGACCCCTCCCCGAATTATAATCTACACAATGGAGTAGGGTATCGGGCTTGCTCGACTATATATTCTTCTCTCGTATTATTTTTTTAGATGAACCAGCACTCAGGGGATGTCCCCTACTTATGCAGTGCATTGTGTTGGTATTAGGAAAATAGGTTATGGGAGGGAGGATAGAGGGAGTAGTGTTTGTGGACATTAGACTTGAATTTCCCTAAGTTGCAAGTGGCAAGAAACACCTCTGCAGGGAGTCTTTTAAATTGATTAAAGAACTAGTTCTAGAACTTTTCCATAGAATGGGTACTGGCTCGGTAACCCTTTTGCAGAACTAGTTCTGGAGGTGATAAGTTCAAATAAAAATCAATAGTCATAACTCCAAAATAGAACAAGTGGACGATATTTCCATGTGTTCTGCAACTACCCAGCAGTTTATTTAGTGGCAATTAACCCGCTTTTAACAGTAAAATTCATTGGAGTATAGTCACCTGAAGTGGTGTTATGTATCCAGCAATGAACAATTTATACACAATACACTATTGACACTAAATGGTGTTTTTTTTTGTCATCAATGAATAAAAATATAAATAATTTCTAAATGAAATTGAAAACTTTTGACGATGTTTTTGAAAACTTTGAACAGAAAAGTAACGATATCTTCTGCATTTAATTTTTTACGATTTCGATTTCAATTAATTTTAAAAGAATTATAAATAATTAGTTGTGTATTGAATCTCTCGGAAGACTTCATAAACGGCATAAAGACCACCACACGGACACACGGAGGAACGGTTAGACGGACAGACGGATGGACATCGTAATTTCGATTCCACTACTTATAAAGATCCTGATAATACAAATTTCAACTGTGATAAAGGGTATAAAAATTATGATTCTTTTTATTACTAAAAAGTTTTCTACTTGAAAAGTTGTAAAACAAAAAGTACTAGTCTAATTGAAGCCACCTTCTTCGCATACAAAAAGTATGTTTGTGATTTTAAAAGTTGTCTATAAGGTACTTTAGTGTTGTTCAATTGAAATTAATTCTCAAATTTCGACCTAAATGGCACATTTATTACACATTTAGAAACACAAATAATTTACTTAATGTTAGAGTTTTTGTGTGGATGTTATTTCAAAAGAAATAAAAAAACTATTTAATAAATTACTGTCATAAATATTTAAGTCGTTAAACAAAAAAAATTTAAATTATTTAAATTTATTAAAGGTTCAATTTTAAAGAGCTAATTAACTGGCATTGTTAATAAATTTTTGAAATTAATTATAGTCTAAAGTTGATTAGGAAATTCTTGTATATCTCTTGCCCACATTTGTTGCCTCTAATACTCAAATTTGTCCACCTTTTACATTAGAAACTTTTTTTAGAATATAAATTTAGTTTAATAACTAGTTGAAAAACCGACCTCTATAACTAAAGATGAAATTATGTGTAAAAATTGTAATTTGAAATAATTGTACATAATCGTACAAAAAGGTAAAAAATCTAAAATATGTATAGTAGTTTTTCTTTTTTCGTTTATTACAAAATATTTAAACTATATTTATAAATATAAGAAGAAAAAAAAAAAAAAAAACTAGTTTTATAAGTTAAATTTTGTATGTAAAATATAAAATTTGTTTATAAAAAAACAGGCGCACAAAATTTCAGAAAAAAGAAATAAACTAATATAAGAAACACAAATAAAAATTGCACAAGTTTAGCAACGAGTCAAAATAGTAAAAATTATTAAGAAAAAAATATAAAAAAACTACCACAAATAAAGAAAATAAAATAGTAAAGCAATAGGTTGAAAAAAAAAAAAAAGAAATGAACTTTTTTACAAAATTTGTTTGGATTTTTTTTTTTATTGATTTTGTTAGTTAAGGCAAACAAAATTTACTTATTAAGAAACTTGCAAACAAATTTAAAAAATTTTATTAGTTTATGAGTGATAGAAAAATAATAAAATAGATTTTTGTGATTACAACCCTTTTTAAAGTTCAATAGAAAATGTTTAAATTCAGTTAGAAAAATTAAATTTTGTATTGTTGTTCTTTTTAACTTTATTAAATTAATTTCATTATTATTAAGAAACAGAAAATTTAAATTGAATTTTAAAATCATTTCTTTTTCCGAAGAGTTAAATTTCTTTTGAATTTATTTTTCAAATAAATTTAAAATACTTGAAGTCATATCGCATGTAATATTTAAAATATAAAAAAGAGTAACTAAATGAATAACAGAACCAATAAAACTTACTAATCTTTATAACAAAAAAATTAAGAAAAATTTAATTTTAATAATTATTATTGATAATAAATTGAATTATTGATTTGTAGATAGTCAATGAAAAAATACAAAGAAGTAAAAATAATAATAATAATAATTTAATTGTAAAAAAATGTATTTGTTTATTATTTTTTTTTCTAATATACTCATTTTGATAATAGTTAATTAATTGTATTTTAACAATATTTGTATTGAAATATTTTTGCAAGGTATCCCTTAAAGCATATATGAATAAATCTATCAAATTGGAATTAATAATATGGAAAATCAAAGAGTTTTAATTAAAATATTTACAGGCAAAAGTATATAAATAATGTATTTATTAAATAAAAATAATTAAAGGGAAATAAAGTGCAAGATTCTTCTCATGTAATTCTTTAATTCATTCAATTATCTACGTGATTGTTTTAATAATTTTTTTTATTGGAACAATTATTCTGTTTTTAATTTTTTTACAATTATTAGTAATTGATATAATAATTTTGGTGAAAGGTATAAATTTAAATAATTTTTAATTGAATGAATCATTTTGGTGATTGATGATTTTTCTCTGTGTATTTTGGAAGCTAAAAACCCTTTAATAGTTAAAATTCTTTAACATAATTTAAAAATGTATTTATAGTGGATGTTTTTCGCGTGAATTGCAGAAATTACTGTGGAACTGGTATTACAAGAAAAGAAAATTAACTTGATAAACATGTGAATTTTATTTTCTTTTTTTAATTTATATCGATCACCGACCCTTGGGATACCTTAATCACAATAACAATACAAAAACATCAATTAATTAGTTAAATTGTTCAATATTTGTTTGTTAACACGTTTTAGTGTTTTTTTACAATAAAAAATACAAAAATTAATAATAAAAATAACAATATTAAAATATAATTAAAAAAAAAAAAAAATTGTTCACAAATCTATAAGGATTAATTACTATCACTACAAAACAACTAACTAAATGAAATACAAAAATTATAATAAAATTACATGTAAAAGTAATAATTAAATTACAAAAAAAAAAAAAAAATATATAATAAAAATGCAGAGCATTACTAAACTGATTAAATTTAAAATAAATTTAAATTGAATAAACCCCTTAAAATAATATTTAATTTATTTATTTATTTGTAACATAGTACATGATTTGAATTTGCAGAATGTAATAATAAATATATACATAAATACAGAAAAACTAAATTTAACAATTAACATATTTATAAATTATAAAAAAAAAAAAAAATAACTAAATAAATATTAAACAAATTAACTCCCGCCAAATGAAAAACATAAACAAAATATTTCCGATATGTAAATAAAAAAAAAAAATTTTAGATATTCATTTTCCTTTGTTTTTTCTCTTAATTTTTTATTTAATTGTATTAAACTCATGTGAATATAGAGATTTTTTTGTATTGTATTTAAAAAGTGTGATGATAAAAGTTAATACAAAAAATATAAAAAATAAAAATAAAATTTAATTATATTATTCATAAATAAATTTGCATTACAGTTTGTAATATTTTTTCTTATTAAAAAAAAAACTTTGTTTAAAAATAAAGATTTAAATACAAATATATTTAATTTATAACAATAACAAAAAGATGTGAATATTGAAAATAAAATTTGGTTAAATTAAAAAAAGGTAAATAATGTTATATAGATATATAAATTATGATAACTAAAATAATTAAAGGAATGAATATGGAGTGACTTGAAGAGAAATGTAATTAAACAAACCTATAAAATGTAGGATTAAAAATATTTATAAAAAATTCATAAAATAAAAGAAAGACGAAAATATATTAAATATATTAACAGTATTTAATTTGAATTACATTTAAAAACAATTAAAAGGTAAGTGGTTAGTTGGATTTTGTGTAGAGATGTCAATTAACTATATTGCGTATAAGTAATATTAATTACATTTGTGCCCTAGTGCGTATAATTAATGTATACATATTGGTAAGGAAGAATTTATAAAATACAAAAATATTTGATGATTTTTCCTAATTCTGTAATACATATAAAAGGCGTAAAAGCCGAAAGAGTATTTCTTTAAATAATAAATTAAGAAAATAAAACTTTAAAGGTAAAATGTCGTACTGTGCTTTTTTTTTCGACTAAAAGTTATATAAATAGAAAAACATCGAAATTCTTGTCTAAGAATCTAGTTCAACGGTTCTCAAATGGGGGTCCGCGACCCGTACAGGCATTCGTGGGGGTCGTGAAAAAGTTCTGAAAAATTTTCTTGAACACACAATTTTTTTATGTAAATATTATTTAGAAGTTTAAATAAAAATTCCAATGAAAGCATGAATCTATTTAAAAATGGAAAGACATTTTTATACAAAAATTAAGTACAGAAGTCATGTTATTTTTTTTTAATGAGTTCTTTTAGGAACCAACCGGCTGCAAGAAAACCGATGCAGAAACCCGAGCTTCGATTGAAAAAATTCAGTTTTATAAAGAAAACAATGATCATATAAAGTGATGCTGTCGAATGACATAATATAAAGAAAACTACGATGTGGAAGGGAAAAATGTTTATTTAAAAAGATAAATAGTTCACTTTAACTTGATGAAACTATTAATTTTTCAAAATTTTTATTTTTTTTTTATTTTTTGCAGGTTTATTATGCCAAACATTTTTTATAAAGTCGTTACAATGCCCTTTCGAAATTTAACCATGGAATAACATCCTGTGTAATAAGATTATTAAAATTTGCTCTAATGGTGTGACTTTTCAATGCTAAGTACACAAAACATTTATTTCGCAGAGACAGTTGTTGGATATAAAAATTAATTTTGCTTAAACGACTTTATATATTATATTGATAAAATAATAGATTCATTTCAAAAAGTGTTAAAATGTAACTCATGGTTTAAATTTTATGCTCAATCTGCAAATTTAAAAGCATTTTAGTTGAAATATAGCAATGTTTATCCGCTTATTGGCTCCGAAGTTTTAATAATATTAGAACAATTTACATCAACATACATTTTTATGTGGGACTCTCATATTCGCTCTTTTGTCCATCAAACCTAAAGTATCGAACTTTTGTGTTCCCAGAGAATGATATTAGATATGTATTATACGAAAAAGTCTCTTAGTATTAAAGAAATCATTACGTAGAAACAATGTCGCAATTATTAATATTATTTTATATTTACGTAATATTTTATCTGATTTTTTATCTAGTCAAATTTGTAGTGTAGGTCGCGCTTCCATTACAATATCAAAAGGGGGTCGCGAAGGAAGATCTTGTGAGAACCCCTGATCTAATTTAATGGACTTTAATAAGAAAACTAAACACTAAAATTTTGTTAAATTCATAAATGTTATTAATATTTATTTAGGCCATGTTCTGGTAATCTGAAATATATTGGAAATCGACTAATTTAATGGAAATGATTAAGATCTGTTTCGTTTTATTTTTTATATGTTTTTTTTTTTTTTTTTACCGAAGTCAAGAGATTAAAGGCGAATTTTTAACAATATTCAGATTTTTTAACCAACATTTCTTCAGACTATGATCCGAAAAACGGAAAATTAAGATTTGAAGCGCTTTTTTTTTTAAGAATAATGTTAATATTTAAATCTAAATAAAATTTAAATTAACTAAGATATCTAAGATATCGGGAAAAACATCTTTCAAAAATTTACTTTTTTCATTGAAAGAAAATATTTTTTGGAGGTTTACCTTCCACATGGAAGTATTTATTAGAAGGAAGTTTATGTTGATTCCAGCTTTGCAATTTGAGAATTTAACAAAAAAATGTAGATTTTTTTTTAAAATTGGCATAATTTGGATAAGGAGATCTTTGCGCAAAGTATTTGCGTTAAAATTTCTTTTGAAAACAATAAAAAAATAATAGAGCCCAGAATGAAAGAAAAATTTTATAAGTAAATAAATATTGCCATATTTTTGAAAAATATTTTTTTTGAAAACACAAAAATTATAATTTTTTTAAAGTTCCAGATTCATATTAATATAACTTTTTATATATTTGCATGATCCTTGCAGCCATAGTATTTAGAATTTTGTAGAAAATTTAGTGAATATTAAAAAAGAATTATAGGGACAATATCAAACCCGCCAAGTTAAAAAATCTATAAAAATACGAGGCTAAAAATGAGACAAAAATTTATTTCGACCTGAAACTAAAAGAGATAACCTACACATATCATAGGTTATCACAAATCATACAAGAATTTTTTAAAACAATTACATACCCGAGATGGCCATAACCTTACTTCCCTGGCCTCATAGGAATTTTTATTGAGATATCTTCAATAGTTCTTAAGTTACAGAATTAATTACAAAAAAGCGTTTTGGAACCACTGTGTGCTTCGTATTTTGGTGAAAGTTTATGGAGGCAATTTGTCGTGAGTGGTTTAGACAATATAAAACTAGCGATTTCTCTGCATGAAGAAGAATTATTAGGAGTAGAACCGACAACACCTTTCAAAAGTATAAAAGCATGAAAATAAGGTAACATATGAGCTAAAGCCAAGAGATAATGAAACGATCACTGGAAATCTGTACCGAACAAAATTTCTTCAATAAAATTTTCCATCATGATAGTGCTTGACCTTATGTTGCGCAAACAATTTAAAACTAAAGTTCTGGGTAATTTTGCCCCACTCCACGTTGAGGAAAAATGTGTCAAAAGACACAAGCATGTTTTCTTGTACGGAGTTGTCAAAGTTAACGATTTTTTAGGTTTTGGAAAAAGAGTAAACAATTAAATTTTTATCAACTTTCCGTGTATGTAAAACATTTCAAATGAAAGCATTAATCATAGAAAACAACTAGAACTTTAACTCTTTTCATTCGCTCAGGAACAAAAAATTACTCTCTTCACACGTACATACGAAGAGTTAGGTTTTTTTTTGACAGTTGAGTTAGGTTTTTTGTGAGCAAGTTGGAGTTCTAGTTGTTTTCTATGGCATTAACTTCAGGTATTTAAGACTACACATTTTTAAATATTTTTAAATAATATTTTGCATGTATTTTTTTTTTTTAATTTTCATAAAATACACTAATTTTGAACTGACATGGAAATTAATTTTTTTTGTCGAAAAATTTCCAGTAACCCATACAAGAAAACAGTTTTTCCTTTGCTTTACTAAACAGAATTAAAAATTTTTGGCAACAAACCTGTTGCTGGTTGTATTTACGTAAAACTTCACGTAGACGTAGCAGGGAAGGTAACATTTTAAGTCCGAAAATAAACAATTTTGAATTTGAAATATTGCAAAATTAAAAAACAGCCAGACGGAAGGACAGACATCAGAATTCTCAAAAAAAAAAAAATTTTAAAATTCCAAAAATATATGTTTTTACTTTTCGATTAATATAAAAACCAAATGCAAATATTAAAATATTGCTATCACCATTCTCTGAAGCGCCATTTGCGATCCATTTAACACTAATGTATAAACAGGCGCATATTCTATAAAAAAAAAAATTATAAAAATGCATTGTTTTACCTAATAATAAATAAAAAATAAAACGTTGTCATTATAATATTGATATTCCCAGAATTAGGCGACATTTTTGATCTCTTTTACCCCAATGTATGGACGTACATTGCCACTCCAAAAAAAAAAAAAAAAAAAAATATTATTTGCAATAGTTAAATACTGGTATTTTATCGGACATTACCATTTTGTCAAAAAAATCTTTTAGTTCTAAAAATAAATTTCTTTACTTATTAAGAAATACAAAAATTAAACGTCATCATTAGTATCAATATCACCTTTCCCTGAATTAAGCATAGTTTTTGATTTATTTAACCCCAATGTGTAGACCAAGGGACGGACATTACCATTATGCAAAAAAAAAAAAAAAAAATTCTTTAAAATTCTAAAAATGCATTTTTTAACTAAAAAATATAAATAAAAATTATGTTGTTGGAATTGTCTACAGTTCAAAACAAGGTACAAAAAATAGGCTTAATTCGTTTTCGACCAAAAAAAAAAAAAAAAAAAAAAATGAGAACTCGTTTTGGGATTAATTCCATAAATTTCCAGATATATAGAAAACTGTCATAGCTATCGATGGAAAATACTTTGAATAAAATACATTGCACCTTTATCTGAAATATAACATGTATTTTTCAATATAAAATGTAACAATATGAACATTTTAAGTCAAGTTAAGAAAAATACACTGTTGATTTTTTTATAGCTTTCCTAAAATATTTGAAAATTAGATTTAATGTGTTTCCGCAAAAATAAATGTTTAGAAGTTCGTAAAGGCATTTCGGCGCTTAAATAATTATTAAATAAGTCGTTCTGTTTAATAGTCTTGTACTCAAACTCTGCAATGTCATATTAAAATAATAAATAATACTATGTACTATTTATTATCCTTTATTAAAACATATTTACTATAAAAACAAATACTTCCCTCTAAAAGGATCTGTTAATAGCAAAATCTTGTTAGCAAATTGGTTTAACGCAACATTTCATTACAATATTTTTCGTTCGCACAGCAAGAATTTAATATACAACATGTTTAATCAATAAACATTATTATTTAAATTGGTTCAAACTAAAGTGAGCTGCTGAGCTAAACAACATTGCACTTAACTCTACTCAACTATGAAAAGCCTTAGCACAGAATAACCACTAAAAATGTATCGACATTTTAACTAAATCGTTTACAAATCATAAAATAGCATTTTAGAGAAATATTTGGCGCAAAAAAAGAAAAAAAAAAAAAAAAATATGTGAAATATTGCTACAACCATAAAAACCACAAAATGTTAAAATGGGGAAAAAAAGTAACAGAAACTCGAAAAATTTTCAAACCACCAAAATGATTTCCTGTTAAAAAGGGATTAAATTTGCCACCCACATTATAATTGAAATTAATGTATTAAAAAAAAAAAAAATAATAAAAATTAAGGAATGGGTATGTTGATGGTATTAAAATATGTGTGGTTGTGTAAGAAAGAGTGTTGTGTGTGTGTGTATGTTGATGATGCTGAAACTGGTGTTGGTATTAGTGAGTATTTAAGGTATGACATGTTTGTATGAGCTTTTGAAATTGTTCCTTTTTTTTGTTACACACCATTTAAAATGTCAGAACGTTAAAAGCCGTAATGAATAATTTGTAGTTAAAAATGTATATACAAACACACACATTCATATAAAATATATAATACAATACATGTTAAGTTTTATACAAAATGGTAACCACACATATGTATCTACTTAAGTATTGACAGTATGTGAGTGAGTGGTGTTTCCAAATAGGGGAAAAAATAAGATAAAAGATTAAAAATATGAATGGGAAATAGACTTTTATAAAAACCTTCAGCGGTTGTTAACAATCAATTCACAATGGGTTGGAAGTGCTGAAAAATTATTAAGAAAAGTATCAATATTAAAAATTGTGAAATGAGAGGTAAAATATAGAAATCAATTTTAATATGAAAATAAAGAAGTTAATTAAAATTGCATTGAAATAAAATAAAAGCTTTGAAATAAAATTCTAAAACAGACTAAGAAACACGGATTTATTTTTATATAGATATCAATTTACACAATCTTTCAGTACTTCTACAAAGGTCAGATAAAAACTTGGTAGCCTTTTTATTTAGAAAAAAAAAAAAAAATGAAATACCAAAAGTTAAGAAATCCGTAAAATTGAACTATGATTCCTATCTCCTGTGGAAACAGTTACAATATTGGTGTTCTCTCAGCATTACATTACAATAAATTTTCTAAATATTTTAGTTATCAGTTTCTTACATCTTACTTTAACATTCGAAGGTTCAAAAACTAACTATTGTTATATTTTAGTAGAGAAGAATGTGACGAATAATACATCTTTAATTTCGTTTTTGAAAGTAAATTATTTTTTTTGCAAAAAATTCTAAGAGTAATATAATAACGAAAAGTACCACAAAGTATCCTCTTATGGGTTTTCATTCACTTAGGACTATAACTTTAAATTCATGATTTTAGATTAAATATTATAGAAAATTCAAGAAGTACCATTAGAAGAACAAAAGAGTTCAAAAAAGCCACCCCCACCCCCTTGAAATTTTACCCACATAGACCTTATATCTTAATTTTATCCTTTTTTTTGTAATATTATTGAAAATTCTAAAAGCACAATTATAAGAACGAAAAAGTACCACAAAATCCCCTCTTAAGGATTTTCATTCACTTAGGACCTTATATCTTTAATTTCATGTTTCCAGGTCCAATATTTTAGAAAACTCTAAAAGCAACATTTTCTGGATTCTCATTCACTTAGGTCCACTTTTCAATTTCATATTTGTAGGTTCAATATTATTGAAAATTCAAAAAGTACCATTGGAAGAACGAAAAAGTATCACAAAGTTTCCCTCTTCAATGCTTACCCACATAGGACCATGTATCTTTAATTTCATGTTTCTAGTTTCAATTTTGTAGAAAAAAATTTGCAGAACGAAAAAGCACCAAAATGTCCCTTAATTGAATTCTTACCCACATAGGACCATTTATCTCAAATTTCATGTTTCTAGTTTCAATTTTGTAGAAAATTCAAAAAGTACCATTAGAAGATCAAAAAAGTACCACAAATTCCCCTCATGTGAATTCTCACTCATATACTTAAGTTCATGTTTTTAGGTTTAATATAATAAAAAATGCATCATTTCTTTTCAATAAAATTTAATTTCCCGATATTATCCCCTTTTTGGTACTTTTTATTCCCCCCCTGAATATAACAAAGATTGTATTCCAATGAATTTCTAAAATGTACTGGGATGTAATGTTAAAATATTCATATGTATGTGTCAGTAAAAAGAAAAAAATATTTTGTTAAAAAAGTACCGAAATCAGGTACGATATTTACCCCTTAAACGTTCGAATTTCCAAAAAACACCAAACTTGTATTCCCCAATTTTTGATAAGGTACTAATTTGATGCATATTTTATTTCTATACTTACTGAATTTGAAGATAGATAGGGTTCCAAAAAAGTACCAAATTAAAGATTTTATCCATTTTCTCCCTAAAAGAGCCAAATTTCAAAAAAGCACCAGACACATATCCGATTATTTTTTAAATGAATAACGATATCTATTCAACTTTTTTTTTGTATCTCTATTAGTTTAGAATATATAAGGTTACCGATTTTACCATTTTTTACCCCCTAAACATTCGAATTTTAATAATACCGTCTTAGTGGATCTATTCGATAGGAGAACAATATACAGTCTATATTTCATCTTTCTAGCTTTAACCGTTTGGGCTGTGCGATGATGAATCACCAGGTAAGTCAGTCAATCACTCAGACATTACTCTTTTATATTTATAGATAATCAGTATAGAATGAAAATATATACGAATTTTTTACTTTATTTTTTTAAATTTATTTAAGACATTTATGAGTGTTAAAACGCTATTCCTGGGTGACGTTTGTATTGCGGCTAGGTAAAATAGTAGAACGATCATAATCAATTTTTCGTCTTTTTAAAAATCACACGTGGCAAATGCCGCCAAATTGTGTTTAAAATTTCTGTACTTCGTGTGCAAACAACTAGACAGACGGATGGACAGACATTATTAGATCGACCTATAAATAATAAGTCGATTGGTATACTGGCAAAAACTCATAAAAATTTAACCCATTTTCTATACTAAATAATTCTTGTATAATAGAAATATTCGAATCAAATTTTATCCCCCTAGGTGATCCGCACCGAGCACTATCCTGCTTTCAACAGACGGACAGATATAGCTAGATCTTACGAGGATCCAGAAGAAGTTGGACGAATATATCGAGATGTTTTACACGGAATGACAAACCAAATATATAACCGCAATTTTTTTGATGGTCGGTATAAAAATAGTATTAAACAATTTTTACACTGGCTACCCATTGTGCCAAAAATAGTAGAGTAGAGTACTTTTTAATAATATTGTTGTCGTTATTGCAGCTACGGAGGATTTTGAGTTACGCTATTATTGTTGTAATATATGTATTTAAAGCATACTTGTCACGCTGATGAGCATCGCTTTTGACGTCTACGTTGACAGTTGGGTTATGTAGTGATTAAGCACTTAATTGGATCCATTTTATAAGTAAATATGTTGATATAAAATACAAAACTTTACTAGTGTGTTGGTGTTTTTCCCACACACATCTATATACTCACACACATTCAAAATAAAACTCATGCATACTCATACACAAGCTATTTGTTTATATGTATGTGAGTTTATCGAAAGCAGGTCTATGTATAAGTAAGTGAATGTTTGTGTGTCAAGTGTAGATAAAGCCTTTATAAACTTAAACATACATATAAACTTACATTTCTTTTCATTTATAAATTGTTTGATTTCAATGCTTTTGCTAGCGAGTATGTAGAGGGTGCCCTAAAAAAACTGCTTTCAATCTGACGAATATAAAAAAAAAACAATTTTGTCACTCTCTTTTTTTGGTTAAATAATGAGTATAGAAAAACGTTTCTTGTTCTTATTTTTTATTTTATTTTTATTATTTTTCGCTTCTAAGCAGCTTAATAATACATGTGAGCATATTAAAAGCAACAACAACAGCACCAATGATGAAAAAATAAAAATTAAAAAAAAGTAACCCAAGTTATTGTTTAAAAGGCTTTAGCATTGTTTATGTTTATGGTGTTTCGCCAACATTATTCGCATAAAAATACTCAAACAACACAAATTTCAAACACTCTCATATTCATACATTCATACATATAAAAAACTACATATGCATACATACACCGTTAAACTATAAGTGTTTGTACATATGTATGTGTGTGCTTTTATATAGTCTCCCCATTACGACTGGAGCCTATGAGCCGCATAAAGTGTTTGTGTATTAATTGTTTTTATGAGGTAGGGTTGTTTATTTATGAGTATGATACTGATATTTTTTTTTTAATGATTTTAGTTTAAATTTAGTTTTTCTTTTCCCATCCACTTCCTTAACTGTGAATGTGTGTTATTGAAAACGAGTAAAGGGAAATAGAGAGAGAGATATAGAAAAAAGTAATTCATTGTGCTTAAGGGGTAAATTGACTATTTTTATTATAATTTTTCTTTTAGAGTATGTGGTGTTGATGTTGATGATGATGATGTTGTTGCTGTTACCATCATGAGATCGATAAAACAAGATAAAATTATAGAGAATATTATTTCTTTTATTTTGTCTTCTTCTTCTCTACTTATATTTATAATACTTATTAGTGTAATTATATTTATGCTTTCATGAACACTTATGATAAGACATTTTTATTTTTTAGTTTTTACTATTCTTTGGTTAATTAAGTTTTCTGTGTAGAAGGCAATTGATAAGAAAAATAGGTAAATTTTGTTAGTGTGAAGCAAACGTGATGTTTTTTGCACTTTTATTTACTTTTAAACTTAAGTATTATTTTTCCTTTCCTTTTTCTGTGCATAAATAATGTCATTAAGTATTACTCATACGTGTTTTAAATAAATAAGTATTTATAAGCAATAAAGCGTTAAATAAAAGATAATTAAATATTTCTCATACTCATAGGTGTACCAGTATATCATGCTTTACTACTTCTTTAAAAAATTTCTTAAAGTTAGTTGTGGAATTTTTTATTGGAAAGATTTTTAATATTTGAAAACTTCTTAATTCGTTTTTTTATATATATATTTGTTAATTAAAATAACATTTACCATTTAGTAATACAATTATGAAAATACTTATGTTTATTTAAAAATTATGTTTATTTTAAATATTTTAAATTAAACTTTATATTAACAAGTTATTTACTTAGTTGTATTAGAAAAAATAATAATACACAATTTTTGCTCAAAGTAGTTTTGTAATAAGCATAATGGTTATATATTGTTATACGGTTTCTCTTTATTACTTAATATTATTTTGTATTTTTTATTAAAAAATTTATAATTTTTTACCAGTTGTTTGTCTACTGAAACGAACACAAAAGGTAAAATTTTTTAAGAAATTATCAGAAGTTTAAAAGAGTTTAATAATGAAACTAACTATAATTTGCAAAACTGTTAACTATTTTACATTGCAGTCTTTATAAAACTATCAGTCACCTTTTTTGGACAGTTTGCACATCTCCTTTTAAAATCCTCGATATTTTGGACAGAAGATACTGAAAGCGGTTTCGTAATGCACAAAAATGACAGCAGTCTATGTGTTACCATATTTACCTGATCTTATTAACTTTGAACTTAATTAATGATTTAGAAAGCTTTAAGAGTATTAAGAGGGTTTGTCAAATCATCAATTTATAAATATAGATTTAGGACATTTTTCGGTCTAAAAAAAAAAATGTTTTGAAATCGAAAAAGTGCTAAAAATGCATCAAATTAAAGGTAAGGAAAATTACTTTGTGGTAATATACGAAAAATTAATTGACTTGGAAGTTTGGTGGTCAACGTTGGACGTATAAAAATCAAACCATTATATCTTAAAAAATAAAGACATTTTTTAAATTCTTAAAGAGTTATATAATTTCAAAATAACTCTTCTCACTACTTGTGCCAAATTTCATGAGTAGGGTAGAAGAGGGCTATTTTTTACTTTATTTTATAAAGTGCTTTCTTCTTATTACTTCAAACGATGTTGGTAATGTTTCTTTTATCTTAAAGACTTAGATATGTGGGTTTTAATTAAAGTTCTTATATCTTTCCTCTTTATAAATTTTTTTGGTAACTGCTGGAGTCATCAGAAATAAATTAAAAAAAGTAATAAATAAATAAAATAGTACAGAAGTAAAATTTATGCATTGGAATATAATTAAACGATTCTTTTGCCTAAAAAACTTTTCCAGTTTTTTTTTTTTTATTGGTCTCAAAAAATAGAAAATATGTATATTTTTAAATAATATTTGCTTCTCGAGAGCACATTTAGTGAATTATGGTGAATATATTTTTGGACAATACTTTATTATGGATTATATTGTGTGTAATTTTTTAAGTCATGGAAATAAGTATAACCATATACGGACACCACTACGTGATAAAAAAAAAAAAAAACAAAAAAGAAAGAAGACTCGTATCTCCCAGTTTTGCCCAAAGTCATGCACTTTTTTTATGGGCCCCCAAATATTTGGGGCCTCGCTGTCATTTTTGGAAAAAATGTGATAATTTTCTCAGGCTCATATCTGGCAAACCGTTCGGAATTTTGATTTACTCTCTGAGGCAAAGTTGTAGCTCTTGTCATAAAGAACAGAGATTGAACAGAATCCGATTTTTTTTATCTTTTTTTCCTCTGTTCAGGTCCATAGGTAGCAAACCGTTCAAAATACAAGGAAACAATCAACTACAAAAATGTACCTAAAATTTCAATAAACAACTTTCTAGAACATATGAACTTCCAAGGAATGATTCTTAACACCGTATAGGTAGCGCTAAATTTTTTAATTTCATTTGTTTTTTATTTAATTTAATTCCTTTAAATATAGACAATATTCCAATACAACAAGAAAGTTTAATGTAATAATAATAAAATATAACCTAATGCTAGAAAAGAGAGTGCAACAATGTAAAATGTTAGTATAGCATATAATTTGAAATAAATAAGGAAAACCTCGTTACAAAAAAAGGAAAAATAAACTAAAATACAAACACAAGAATGACTCTATAGTTAGAGTAGAAAAAGAAAACAAGCGAGAAAGTATTAGTATGAATGCGTGTAAAAGTGTGCACTTTAGTTTGTTACTAAAGATTTAAAGAAAATGATATACAAACACATACTTATAATTCAAAATGTAACGTTTATGTCTTGATTTTTATGTTTGCATGAGTTGAATGATACAATCATTAATTGCTAAAACTGGATTACGATGAAGAACAAGAAAATGCACCCAGGAAGGAAAGATGAGGAATAAAATAAAAATAAGGTACCAGTATAAGCAGTTTGTATCACAGATACTGGCTTTACATGTTTGTGTAAGTTTGGAAAATTGATAAGAAGTGTTGTGTGTGTGTGTGTGTGAGAAAAAATAAGTGTTTTGGCAGATGCCGTATGAGGAGTATGAGAGCTTGTTACTTTTATATGAGATTATTTTATGCTTTTCATCATGTTATAAGTGCTCATTGGAGAATTTTCTATTCAATGTTGTTGCTGTTGTTCTTATTGTATCTTTATATTTGTTCATATTTTTTCTCCATAATAATTCTCCGATGTTATACGTTTATGATAGAATAGATGATGTTAGTTATACTGATGAAAAGTAAGTGTAATGAATTTTTCACACATACTCATCTACCAAACAACACCAACAACTAGTTATAAGTAAAATGGCAGTAAAGCTTACACTAACACTTAACCACAATACCAACTGTTGTAAAAAATAAATTCAAAACATTTTATAAAGTTACTTGGTATTTATTTATTCATTCATTCATTTTTAACTATATGGATCATTGTATTCATATTGTCTTACTCTTGTCTTGTGGGTGGTAAGAGCCTTTTTGCTATTGTTTTTATTTAAAATATTTAAAAATTCAAACCAATACATCATACGATAACAATATATATTTTTTACTTCAATATGTTTTTAGTTAACAAACATAAGGTGTACTAAAGAAACAATTGAAACTAGTAAATTTATAATGAAAAAAAGAGTTTTTGTTATAAATCATAAAAATGTATTTTATTGTTTTATTTCTCCCTTAACAATTATAAAAAAATACATAGAAAACCAGAATATTTTAAATAAACTACTATTTATTTAGATACATAGTTATTAGGGTTATAACTACATGTTGACCTCACCAAAAAATGCTAAAAAAAAATATAGAAATTTGTTAAGGATTCAATGTGATGGGTTCATTATATATATATATTTTTTTAAAATATTTAAAATGTTATATCTCTAATGTTTATGTATGTATTATGTACCATACCTAAATAAATGTATTTTTATTAA
This sequence comes from Protophormia terraenovae, assembly GCA_951394005.1. Taxonomy (NCBI): domain Eukaryota; kingdom Metazoa; phylum Arthropoda; class Insecta; order Diptera; family Calliphoridae; genus Protophormia; species Protophormia terraenovae. The sequence continues at coordinate 3,208,379 of OX596073.1, forward strand.
ATTTTCTATTACAATATTTTTTTTTTTCTGTTTATATGTTCATGATTGAAAATTGTAATAAACTAAATTATACATCAACCCACATACAAGCACACAACTCCTACAATAAACTTGCACTCTATGTTGCATAGAAAAAATAAAAACATGTATGTATGTATGTTTGTATGTATTTATTCTTATAAGTTCATGAAATTAATTAAAATGTTGTTTTCTATATGTTTTTCTTACGAATTTTTCATTTAGATTTGTTCTTTTTCTTTTTTATTTAGACCAAAATGTTTACAATGAAGCTCAAGGCAGCATTATTATAATGCTATTATAAACTCATACACACATTCACACTTCCGAATAAAAATAGTGTCTAGCAAAAAATTTAAAATTTTACTTTAAATTAATAATTATTTAAATAGAATTGCTTCTATCTTCTAGCTTCTATGAAATGTATACAATTCTTGTAATTATTATTTACTACAAGAGTTTAATTGGAACAAAAATTAAAATTGTGTACTCGAAGCAGATTCTTTTGTTGGATTTAATTTACCAGGATTTAGTGGGAAATTGGGTTTTTTATTTAAAAATTTTTCGGATATTTTATGTGAGAAATTCCAGATATTTTTCTTGGATTAAAATTACATCTAGCTTTTTACCTAATCAGATAAATATATATATATTAATGTTATATGGAGAAAAATAAATTACAGTACAACAAAATTTAAATGATTTGTATACATTAGGTCACAGAGTAATAAATAGGGTTTGCAAGTCATTTATAATCGTAGTCCAAATCGCGATTAATCGTGTCATTTGATCGTAATCGAAATCATAGTATTTTAAGTATTTGTATTTAGTCAAGTATGTATTATAATTTACGCCTCGACAATTAAAATAAATCGATCACTATATTGTAAAATTTGTAAATAAGTTAATTTTGGATAATAATAATTTTTTTATAATCATATATTTATATTGCAATTCTGAATAAATCTACATAAATAAATCTGTTTTACTGGCAAAAATAATTCTTTTATATCTATCTTTTAATAAAATGCAGTTAATCGGGATTATTGGAATATTATGTTTTTGTACAGATATTTGTAACACCATTTATATACCCACCATCAAGATTTTCAAATTTGACATTATTTGAGGGGGTGGATTGCGCTCATTTTTGTTTCTGAGTTTACAGTGGTCCTTGAATTTTTTCGTTGATGTTGACCTTAAACGGCAGGTTAGAGTCTTTGTTTAAGAGATTCCACTGATATCTCTTAAACAAAATAAAGCTACAACGGACATACTGTGTTTCTAGTATTTGGCTCATAACTTTTTATTAACTGATTTAGCCCATTTTCAATACCAACGGACAGATGGACGGACATATCTAGATCGACTCAGAATCTAAACAGGACCCAGAAAATATATACTTTATAGAGTCTTAAATGATTTTTTCGACATGTTACACACGGAATGCAACTCATTAGCTACAAACGCAAAGACATCTCGATACTTATAGCATTGTTTAAAGGTCACTGGACGATCGGAAAACATGCAAGCAGACTTGGTCTCTCTTACAATGAATACTGTCGCAGTTGTGGCAGTCGCGAAAAGGAGGAGACAGTGCATCATCTTCTATGCGAATGCCCAGCCTTAAACGCAATCAGACATAAATTTCTGGGAAGGCACCAATTAGACAACCTCTGTGAGATATCCGACACTACACTCAGTGACATTATTAAATATCTCAATGCTGCTGGCGGGATCTAATTAATTTATGTTCTCATTTTTCTTCTATACATTTCTATCTCATTACAGACTCAATCCAACTCATTCACCTGGCGAGTAGTGTGGTCTTATCAAAACGGAATCTAACGAGTCTAATTGATTGCCCGTAAGCTGTACTGGCTACCACGTAAACCGGGTTTTTAATTATAATATTTGTTCCCCATTATCCATTGTCAGGCTTGACCGACAATAGTCTTTTTCTTATTATGTACTGACTAGTTTTCGAGATATACCAATATATGGAAAAATTAATGAGATTGAACCACATAGTGCAACATATCTCGTGAAAGATTTGTGCGCTTGGGATCAATAAAATTAAAAAAATAGTTAAATCGTAAAAAATCGACCATAAGCAGAAAAAAAATATATAGTTGAACATTGTTACACAGAAAGAATTATTACGGTATTTTTTTCAATTAACATAGTTGTTTCATTTTGCATCGAAATTTAATAAATTTATTCAAGCAAAAATGAAATAAAAATAAAATTCAACTATACTTTTATATCCTGTATACATTTTTAATTCATCCAATCAACTACTTGATAAATTTAATTAATTTATTAATTGGGAATTTTTTTCTGTTTTGTATTTTTTACAGTTTTTAGTAATTGATATAATCATTTTGGTAAGAGGTGTAAATTTAAACAAGTTTATAATTGAATGAATTATTTACATATATATTTGTTAATTGGTGACTTTTTTTTCTGTGTACAGCAAAAATATCATGTTTAAAAGTTGTTTTTATTATAAAATTAAATTATTTTTATTGTAACCAAAAAATATGTTTATGGCAACCACTAATATACATAGTTTCTTTCTACATAATTCTGGAATAAGGTAAAAGGTATTCATATAACAAGGAAATTTATTACAAGCTTATTTTATGTTTAGCACAAAAATTAAATGGTTGCTTTTATAGTATAAATTATTTCAGTGATCATATAAAAAGAACTGTTATGAATTATATGTTTGACGTAACAATATTAAATTTTTTTTTCTAATTGTACAAAAAATGCACTCTGCGTGGTCATATAGTTTAATTTGCTGCAATTTAAATAAGTCACAATTTATTAAAATTAATAAATGAATAAAGTTGACATATATGCACTTTGTTCATAATTTAAAAAATATACATAAAACCAATTACACTGGACATTAATGATAGGTGAACTAGATGGAATTAAAGTGATTTCAGATTTCAGTTATCCTATATCAAAAAGTCAGATGTACTGACTTTTTTGATATAGGATAACTTGAGAATGGTTAGTCCAACTTATATCTGATAAAAATAGATGACGAGTAACGTTTCGGAATAATTCTGAAATTAGTGGCGAATCAAATCAAATTTTCATGCAAAATTGAAACAATTTTGCTACTTAAAATTTATTTATGATAAATATTTTTAATATTTATCATAAAGTTAGGTGTAGAAATTATAATTAAAATAAGCCATAATAAAAGTTGATGGAATAATGATTTTATTCACAGTGTTATTTATAAAATATTTCGGTGGAGGAGAATTAAATATTTTTGGAGATAAATGTGTAACTTCTAATTTGCTGGTTGGAGTAGCATTGGACTGTACTCGTAACTTTAGAAGATGGATCCCCAAAGACTCCTCCTGAACGCGGTTATGGGTACCTCTTATGTAGAAAATTTTTAGCCGTTTGTCGTTTGTTTCCCATGTAATTTGAGGATTTTTATCTCTTATAATGTTGGAGTTATTTACATTTTAAATTTTTACCCTCTGAATTTTCAATATTTCTTTCTTTTAATTATTTTTTTTTTCTAAATTAGTTAAAAAACTATACGAGATGAATAGCACATGCTATGTTTTTTCTTTAGTGATTTTTTCACTGAACCAAAGTATTACTTTTAATGTAACAAAATCCCTCTTTTTCAAATTTTGTAAATAAATGAAATTAGTTTTTATATTTTTCAAAGATTTTCTGTGTAATCAGAAAATATGACCCCATATGCTTTTTTATACTTATATTCGTTAATAAAACATGAATACTTGATAAATATAAAATATAATTTTACATAATATATTGTTTTTTTTTTTTTCTTTTAATCCAAACAAAACACATAGCAAAAGTAGTATTTATTACATTCATTTTAAAACTTAAAATATGTTCATGTATTAACAAAAAAAGTTTTATTTATTTTCTACAGATTTCTTTATTAAACTCAAGACAAATGTATGTTTGTTTGTATTTTATAAAGAAAATTACAAATCAAGCTAAATAAACTTAAGATTGACATGTTGAAAGAAAACTAGATTTCAATTTTTGTAATCTTTGTTGGTTTTTCTCATTATCCTAGTAAAACACATTTCTTTTATTTTATATGAGTGTACGTGCGTATGTATGAGTGTGTGTGTGTGTGGGATAGTATATAAGATTTTGTATACATTGTACAATGTAAAATATTGTAGTAAATTTAATTTTATCAAAGCTTTAACTTGTTTACACTTTTTATTACATCACCCTAATAAATAACTGGTGTACTTCATTTCACTTCACCCCACACCACAATGCCACCTTAATGACTGAAATACAAAATGAACCTGTACGTAGTGGAGTCATGACAAAAGACATGAAATGGAAAAACGACCCAAAGAACGAAAACAAACTTCTTGTTTTTAGTTGCTACCGTTGTTGTTTTTCTTCTTCTGCTTCTTTTGTACGTTTGGTGTTCCATTTATGTTTCCTGAGTCTATATGTTTGTACCACCGCACTTATCCATAGTATATACATTGGTAGAGGAGACACATAAAAATAGATGACAATGACTGACGACGAAGAACGTGCTTTAAATATTGTCTATAAGAAACATTAGAATTTCCTCTTTTTGTAAATGTACAACGAATACAACCTACTTTGCAATAAATATCTAATATATATATAAGTCACTGTGTCATTAGGTGGTTCCATGCTTGTACTCGTAAGTAAAATTGCTTCTTTAGAAACTCCAAAAGCATTTCATTCTGTACCTTCTTCATTAATGGGATTTCGTAAGCAATCTAAAGGTGTATTCGTATGGGTATTTTGTATTTATGTGGTGCCACTATGGAAAGCAATTTTCAAAAGATTACCCAATAAACTTTTAGTTGAAGAAAATCAAATTTTCCAAACTAACTTAACAGGTTTTTAGTATAAAGTACATTTGTTTATAGGAAATAGTTTTGTGACCCTTTTTAATGTTATTATGACTCAAATGTTTTACTGGGTATTTTATGATTGTTGAGGGTGGCGGCAGTACAAGTATTTTGTTTTTTTGTTTTTTTGCTTCTTTTGCTTTTAAACAGAATAGTAGAACTGAATTGTTATTATTCGAGTAACTAGTGTGTATAGTGTAGTGATTTTATGCATTTTATTATCAGCCTTAGTCACGTTTCAATTTACGGCCCATTGGCGGTTACAATTTGCAATCACGTTGTTGCCCGACATTCATACAACACAAATGAAAATAACAACACCAACAATAGCAACATGTCAACCAAACTACCACCCACAAGATACACAACAGACATAAAGACACAGATGTAACAACAACACAAATATACATAAACATAGTCATAGATATTTACATTCAACATTGATAGAATTATTGTTAGGATTTTTCCATACTGCACATATACAACAATTCCTAACTTCTTTTTTTTTTTTTTTTGAGGCAAATATTCTTTTATTCACCCACACTATTTTTGAGATAGATAAAAAAAACTAAGGCCAACACAACGACAATTACAGTTTTGCCAATCACCAGAAAAGATATAAGACAGTGGTTTATGAAAATAAGTTCTGTTAAAATTGTAATTTTCGCTACTATTGACTTAACAAAATATGAAGTTCCAAGTTAAAAATTATTATAATTCCATATTTGTTTAATGTTTTGAAAAATATTTCTGCTTTATTGTAGTTTATAAATATTGCAGATTTGAAATATCATGACAGTTGTTGTGGTACTTTAATGTTTGAACTGATTTTTTGAAGTATCAAGTACTTAAATGAATTCTTTATAATAGCACCTAAATTTAAAAACACTCTTTAATAATAAATGAAATGAAAAATTAAATTTTTTAAAACTTCTAAAGCACTGTACGAGGAACACTATAATTTTATATAATGATATTGGTTGTTCATAGTAACGAACTGTTGGAGTGGAGTTGTTATACATTGTAGTGGTATTAGTGAAAGTACCCTGCAGCTCGGAAGCTTAGGTTAGTAAATAAATAAATAAATAAATGGTAATAAGTCTGGATATTTTAAAACGCTGAAGCGATTTTATTAAAACATAAGCCATCGATAGAAGAGAAGTTAGGTTTACAGAGTATTGTTGCAGCAGAAGCATGCATGGCGCTACAGTGGCCCAAAATTTAACACATTGAGAGTGAAAAACTTATCGGAGCTTGTAACTTTTACAAATATGAAGCGATTTTAAATATTTTAACATTTCTGAATTCTTCTATGTAAGACAAAGATGTGCGTAAACTGCTAAATTACACTGGTCGACAAACATTTTTTTTCGTGCTCCTTCAAAACAAAAAAAAAAAATATGGACTAAATGGAGTTCCGTATGTTAAACTGGAATCTGCTTTCAGTTTTTTTCCATCAGGTCGAAATTTTTTTTTATGGGCGTGTCTAAGATTGCGTCTTAAATAAGCCGATTACTCTAGTATATTTCACTATAACTCGATAACGGTGTGTACGATTTATATAAATGTTACACCAAAATATGTCTACTGTCAATAGTTTAGGAGATATTTCGAAATGAGTGTTCGAAAAAAACTTTTTCATGATAAATTGAAGATTTTTTATACTAAAATTTCTTTTTAAAAGTGAAAACATCAAAAATGTTTCAGTTTATCATCTATTTCTACACTACAAAAATAAACTACAAAAAATAAAGCCACGTATCAGCAAAATTTATGCACAAATCTTGAGTTCACTCACAGTTAAGTTAAAATACGCATGCATACCTACAGTTAATTGGAGATACACTAGTGGGCAAACAAATTTCTTCTTCGTCTTAAATAATAAAAAAAAAATACGTGAGTTAGATGGAATTTAACGTGCTAAAAAGAATCAGCTTTAATTTTTTTTTTTTAATAATTTTTTTTTGTGGGCGTAGTCAGCGTTACCATTGAGAATTTTTAAAAAGTGTTAAAAAAAGGGGATTTCAAAATAAAAAGTAGCCAAAAAAGGGGATTTTTTGAAAAAAAGGGTCCAACTGATTTGAAACCCCAAAAAAATCCTCAAAATTTGTTTATTTGATAACAACAGCAACAAAAAATGTTATATTTTAAGAAAAAATACTAAATCTAATTTTGTTATAACTTATTTATAATTATTTTACAACAATTTTTATTGTTGCAAAAGTAAAGACTTATTCACAAAAATAGTTGACATACAATTATCTTTTTATTAAATACACTTCTGTATTTTCGTACGATGTCTTCACTCGTGCTCCAGTCTTTCAAATCCATCTCGAACTGAACGTATGGATTCACAAGTATTGACTTAAGTCTGTTGGATAAATGATCTTATTATAATTTAGTGAAAAGTCACGTTCCCCGAGGAATTGCTATGAGCAATGTAAACAAAATATAAATTATGATATAAGTATTCATCGTATCTGTTTTTTAGTTTCTCAATCCAGTCCAAAATATTCGCACATGATGATTTAAAGAGCTGTTCATAAACTTTATTATTATTTTTAGTTCCTAACAGTTTCAGTTCATTTATAAATACTCAGCGGTTTTTTATATCACTATACTGTGGAACAATCTCAAAATAATAAAATTTATTTGTTTAAATTGAAATATAATAGGTCTAGATATTTCAAACAACAAAGATTGCTATCATTTAGCACATAGTTTGAAAAAGTCGCCATTTAGTCGCCATTTACAAAAGGGGCCAAAAAAGTGGCCAGGTGGTTAAGAAAGGGGCAATTGGCGACTAAAGTCGCCAAACGGTAACACTGGGCATAATATTTCTGCAGTTATTGGTAATGAGTAGCAAAAAAATTAAAAAAAAATTTAAAAAATCTTGAACATTTTGATCCATAACTCTGAAATTCTTTAAAGAATAAAAAATATTGTTTACACAGAAGAAGACAATTTTCGTGTGAATCTTTTGGTGTATCATATATCAAAATCGTGTAAACAGTTCTTGAGTTATAGTCAAAATTGTACAAACCATTCTCGAGTTTTATAGTGTGACCTCTAATAAATTTGATCTAGTCCACCAAAATAATAACTCAATTGTATGTATACATGGGTATTTTTACTTAACTGTGAATAAAATAAAGATTTGTGCATCAATTTTGAAGATATATGCCTTATTTTGTTCGCAGCATTACTAGCTTTAAGATAAAGATGATAAACTGAAACATTTCTGTTTTGAAAACAGTGTTTTCATTTATTACAAGAAATTTTTTTAAAGTAATGAAAAAATCTAAAATTTATCATGAACAATTTTTTTTACACTTATTTAGAAATAACTTCGAAACTATTGAGTACATAAAAGATGAAGTAAATTGAAGATATTTTTAGTCCGCATCTTTTGGTGTAGCACTTATGTCAATCGTACTCACCGCTGTAGAGTTGTGAGGAAATAAACTAGAGTAAACTAGAATGAGAAATAGATGAGTAGATCAATGTATAGCAGATGTTAGTTTTCATTTCTAAAAGAATTAAAGCAATTTGATAAAATTTTTAGCATCATTTTTCTATAAAATGTTTAAATATATAAACGGAGTTGATTATTTATGGGGCCTTCTTAAATTCACCTTTGACATCGTTCCAATTACTTTCTAATAGCCAAAATTTTTGGCTGCGCAGTGGTTCCAAAACGTTTTTTTGGAAATAATTTCATATGGTCAGAGGTCAAGTGATTCTGAGTTGATTTGGAGGGGTACAGATTCCTAGCGGGTTAGGGGGGTAGTGGGTGACCCTCCAAAGTAAGTTATCTCGGATATATCTTTTTTAAGAAATCACCAAAAATTAATTTACGATATGACAGAAAAGAAAAAAATTTTTACAATCTTTAGCAAAATTTTTCTGTTAAAAAAAAAATATCGAATTAAAACGTAGTATGAGTATGTATTAAGTAGTCAAAAGTAGTAGTAATTTACAACACAAACGATAATTTATTTGCTAGTTGTATAATTACGATTGTTTCAGTTAAAGGGAATATTTTTCCCCAAACTTCAGGGCAGCTGTATTATACACATACATATGTACATAGAGTATATGTAATAGACAATAAATGTGATTGTCTGTCTGCTTCGTTACATAAAACTGAGTGTACGAGTACGTTTAATTTTTTTTTTTTTTTTCATAGAGTACTGATTAAATGTGCAATATTGTGTATGTGTGTGTGTATTTTGTTTTAAGTTCTAAATTTATTGCAATGTTTTCTTTTTTTAGGATTTTTTTTTTGCTAAATCGTAAAAATTGTTCTCTGTTCTATTTTTTATACACACATACATATATTTCTTGTGCCATAACAAACTTATACAAAAGGCAACAGCAATGTCTGCTTCCGTTTCCTTTTAAGCAGAGAAAAAAAAAAAACAGTTGTAGTTGTAGCTAGCACAACAACATACAATAGAGAAAATTGTATAAGAACCGGACAGAGGATGAGACAAATAAAAAAGCCATACTGTCCCGTCGTCATTGTCCATTCATTTAACTATATATTTTATATAACCAAGAATGTATGTAAGTAAGTATATTTGCTGTTAGTTCATATTACGAGCAGTAAGTACCGTATGGATGCTAAAGCGGGTTATACACCTCTTCACATTCATTCAGTTGGTTGCTGACTTTGATTTCCTTATTGCCACATTTTGTTTAGTATTTGTAGTTGTTGTTATATTGAGTTGAGTTTATGTTATTATCCTGGCTTCATACAATACTATATTTCTATCACCACTACTACTACAGCTACAACTGGTAATAACAATGTTGTTACACCTGTAGAATATTTTTTTTTGTTTGTTTTACTTTTATGTTTTTCTTTTTCCTACTTTATATTTCCTGACTACAATATTTGGTGTCGTACATTTTTGTGGCCTTAAGCCTCTAACACGTTCTCATATTGCCAGATGTTTTCCCAGATGTTAAGTAAGCACAAGGTGGTCGTGGTGATCGAAGTAGGAGGGATTGTTGGTAATCGTAATGTGCTGTTATTTCTTTTGTTTTTGTTGCTCTGCCAGTCTATATTCATTCTTCTGTTTTGTTTTTTTGTGTATTTTGATGAATCGTAAATTTCAAGTTTTTATTACATAATTTCTGTCATTACGACATTGTCTAACTTCCTATTTCCGAGGCTATTCTTTGTTTTTTGGAACGTGTATATGTGTTTTTGTAAATGTGTGTTTTTGTAAACCAGTATGTGCCTTTGATTTTTTTTGATTCTTTTCTTTTGTTAATATTCATACATCTTTTTATAATGGTCGTTGTGGTAGTTGTTGGCTTGAGATTTTTTATGTCTTTTTTTTATTATTATTTTTTTTTTTCATTTTTATTTTGTCCAAAGTAAAAGGTTTTAACAATTTTCATACTCAATTTACTCCTTAGCTGAGATGTTTCCTGAAAACACGTAGAATATTATACTGGTTTTATATCAGAACCTTACTGTATGCTTGGCGTAGTTAAAGGTAAGAGTTATGTTAATTTCTAATGAACCTTTCAAATTTTAATATATTTTTATTCTTAAGAAAAGGTAGCAAGTACTTTCTTAACAATAATTTTAATATCACATGCCACCCCCATTTAACTGTATGAATACATACATATATATTTTTTGAAGTTCATGCAACAGTGGGTGATTCTTTCATTCATATAGCAAAAAAAAAAAAAGAATAAAAAAGAACACATCATTAGTTCAAAATTTATTGAAGAATCAATGACTTTATCACATGGAAAGTGATCAAATATTTTGAATTGTATTTTATCCATTCTTCATTAGAGAAATAATAAATATAAGCTTGGCACTTTTTCATGGATGAATAATAGAGGACAGACTTTCATGTTTTTTTTTTGTTGTTTTAAAATAAGCCCCTAAAATATGTTTTGAAAAATTTATCACAGAAAAAAATATTTCAAATAATTTTTTAATAAAATTATTAACTAATTTTATATTGAAATTTAATTATATGATTTATTAATATAATTAATTTTCTAATTGGTTTTCAGTTTTGTTTTTTAATAAATTGACAGCTGTTAGTAAAATATACAGAAAAATTAAAGATTTGTCTATAAAAATACATAAATAAAATAAATTTAAGTAAATTTCCAAAAATGTTCTGCTCATGACATCTATTTAAGGAAAGGAAGTAATAATAATAATATCAATTATTGTAGTTATTAATATTATAATTTTGATGATTGGAGCAAAATCAATTAAAAATTAATTAATATTACAAATTTCGTAATTGAAGTCTATTTTTACTTTTTTCTGTGATATATAATTATATATATTATTTTATTTAAATCAATTTCATATTTTCAAACTGATTTGGAAACTAAAAGGACATGGCATATTTTTGCATATTAATGGAATATTAATTTGCGTTTAGTAAAAATTGTTTTTTTTTTTATTATCTCATAATTTTCTATTCCGATTCCTTTAAATATTTTTATCTTTATAATTTCCTGTAATAGCTTTTGATGTTTTAAAGTGCAAACATATTTTTTTCATCAGTTGCTAATAAAAATAAATTTATTTTCAGCATGAATGGTATATAAATTTAAATTTAGCTAGAAAATATAATATTCTAGGTGCATATATATATTTTTTTTTTTTTTAATTTTAAGGGCATATTTTCTGATTTTGAAAAACATTTTATGCGAATAAACAATTTTTGGATCATATTTTTAGTTCCCCTGGTAGTAACTTATACAACCCATTTTAAATAAATTTTTCTTTTATTTTACAAACACAGAAAAAAATATTTCAAATAATTTTTTAATAAAATTATTAATTAACTTTATATTGGAATTTAATTATATGATTTATTAATATGATTAATTTTCTAATTGGTTTTCAGTTCTGTTTTTTAATAAATTGATAGCTGTTAATAAAATATAAAGAAAAATTAAATATTTGTATATAAAAGTACAGAAATAAAATAAATTTAAGTAAATTTTCAAAAATGTTCAGCTCATTGCATTTATTTAAGGAAAAGAAGTAATAATAATATCAATTATTCTAGTTATTAATATTATCATTTTGATGATTGGAGCAAAATCAATTAAAAATTAATTAATATTACAAATTTCGTAATTGAAGTACGTTTTTACTTTTTTCTGTAAAAATTTAGACTCACATTGGCTCAGAATTGCTTTTCATCGGCCCAAATTCTGTAACTTTAGAATCTATAGAGATATTTTAGATTTTTTTTTTCTTGATGGAGAATTTTTTGTTTTTTCTCCAGTTTAAATTTCGTTAAAATCCGTTCAACAGTTGTTGAGAAATTTAAGGCTAAATGTGAACTTTTAATTTTTTTATAGCATTTGATATGAAAATTCGGATTTTTATTTTTTGAAACAATTTTACTTTATTATTTACTATTTTGTTTGTTATTTAAATAACATTAAGAACAAAAATTTTTATTTTTTATAATAACTAAAAGTTGTTTAATGCTTATTTTATTTTTTACTTAAATAAAGGATTTTGTGAATTATTGTAGACATTATTGGATATTTGGTTGTATATATTCGTGCAGTTTCTTTCGCACAGTAACCAAATTTTCTAGCATCAATTTGTTCATTGCACACAAGTACTTCGATAAATGTTTTAAATCTTGAAATAAGATTTATATCAACACCTGTTATTTTAGACGCTTTTTCGGGATCTGAAAATAATCTTCTTTCTGTGCTCCCATCATTCGTATTGCCTGATTCTTGTTTTGATTGATCTCTAATCAACCTATATTTGAGAAATTCGTCCTGAATATGTTTCCTTTTTAAACTTCTTAACTCCTTATTGGTGTCGTTGTTTCTTATTGATCTCTTTGCGTCAGTCAAAGCCTGTCGTACTTTTCCATCTATCATTGTTAGCATTAATTGTTAGCTTACTTCAATTGTCTGGCCGCAAATCTCCAGTTCGAATGGCTGTAGTGTTGCAATTTTGGCTCTAATATCAGTGACTTCCCTTTTTAATGGCATCATGAGTTTCCTTTTTAAATTAAAATTTAATTGGTCTGCTGTATTTCGTAAAAGATGGTGTTTGATTTTTCCAAATATCCTTTGTTTGCATCCTACTGGTCAAAGGCTCCGAGACTTCCAAATTCTTTATCAATCGCAATGGTACAATTGACACCATGTGTCTGAAGTATTTATACATACATACTCCTTGTATTGTTTTTGTCCAGAAGAACCATTATATCCCCATTTGCAAAAGAGAGTTAACTTGATAGTAGCAAGCATTGATCTGTATGATTAAGTAGGTTTTGAAGTTGTCCTCTGCCAAAATCGGTGTGATTGTAATAGTGTACCTTGATAAACAGTCCTTCTTAATTGGAGTTATGTGATGATATGATGGATGAAGATGAGCCTTTTTCAGTCGCATGCAATCTGAGCTGAGTATATTACTGTTTTGTTAACTTTAAATCGAAAAATAATGTTAATTCCTTTTCATTTGAAAACTGTCTTTCATCGCTTGGCGTTAGAATACTTTTAAGAATCCGTTTTGTTCTCACTGAACAAAAACTTTTTGAATGTTATCATCTTTTGTAAGTTGTTTCTGGGATCGTAATTGATCCGGTTTCTTCATTGATATCCTTAAGTTTCCGCCGATTATATTTATCTCTACAGTTCTCGAGTGATTTTGGTCGTCTTCTAAGATTGTTTTGGTTTGTTATTTCAAAAGATACCTGGACAGTAAGTTCGCCATTTAAGAAGTTTTTAAGAAGTTTTCTTTGTTTGTTCCATCCAACTTTTTTGTAGCGCTTTGTTAAGTTTAAAATACGCCAAAAAAAAAAAAAAAAAAAAAAAAATTGTAATAATAGTTATATAATATTCTTAGGGCTTGGTGTATTAATATGTATATAAGAACCGTTTTTGAGCATAATTAAAAATTTAATTTTTTTAAAGCTGATTCCTTAAGACTGATTCCTTAAGACATTATATTCCATATTAATTTTACTAACTTCCCAATCGTACCACTTTAACTCTCTCATTGTAAACATAATTCTCATTCTTCTTTAATGTGCACTCTCATAAAAGAACAAGGGAATCAACGAACCGGCCATTAATTAGAAATTGTTAATGATTATAACGTCATTTAAAACACACTTTTATTTTATAAATTTTATGAACTTTATAGAAACTAAACCCACACTAAAAACATACTCATACCACATCAAATCTATTTCTCTGCAATTTACCACTAAGTAGGAGTAGAGTAGAGAGTTAACTAAGAATAGAAATTGTTGCTCATTAAAAGTTTTTCCTTCATTTAATACAAAATATTGAAGTATATATTTTGAACAGCAACAGAACACTGTAATGTAATTTTTGTTGTGATTTCTTTTATAATGGCAATTCCTTATAGTTACAGTTATTGAAATTAAGATGAAGTTGACAATGGCGATAAAGAAAACTAACATACATATGATTACATTTAAGTCAAACCATAATGTCTTGTAGGGAAGGTATTTTTTGAAATGCTCTAGTTAAATTTTGTTGTTTTAAAAGTAAAACTTAAATAACAATAACAACAAGTACCAGTATCAGTAAAGTAAAGTAAAGTATAGATTAGTAACCATGAAATTATATGGGAAATATTTTAAATAAAATGCGTATGATATTAATACCGATTTATGTATTTGTAGGAGTAATATTGAGTGCGTAAGAGTACATAATAATATAGGTAGGTGTATGTATGAATTTAGATCATGTTTATAAAATTGTGTATGAACGTTTTGTTATTATTATTATTATGATTATTATGATAATAACCATAGATGATGGTGTAGGCTTAACTTATTTTAATGGTTCAACCCAATATTTGTAGTCTTAGTTGTTCTCAGTTTATTTATGCATATTTGTCGATATATTTATACATTTAATGTGTGAATGTATGCGTAATACTAGAGTGCGTGTTTGTTAAAACATATTAAATTGTTTGCATGTGTATATTTTTGTGTTATAATACCAACAACATTATCTTTTAATTGAATCGTCAGATGTGTTCAGTTTTGGTTTTTGTGTACATTATACCAAAAGCTATTATTTCAACAACACACAACAACAATAGAAACTTTTGATAAAATATTTAAAATATGTTTTCTTGTGTGCCCAAGGATCTATGTATATGTGTGTGTTTTCTCTATGCGTGTGTAATATAGAAGGTATTGACTTTTTGTTTAACTAAATAATGCAAAAACCTTTTGTTTTACCTTAGTTTATCCATTATTAGTTGCTTAATGAAGTTTGTGTTTAAAAATTATATGTGTGTGGAGTATAACGTTATAATTTTAATTTAAAGCAAAACTTTATTAACATTTTTTATTAAAGAGCTGTGGAAATCTTATCTTGTTTTATTATAAGATAAAATTTAATTTATAATTTATGTAAAATATTAAGAAACTAATTGCAAAAATTTTTGAATTTATCTGCTAATATCTGCTAAAATATTAAATGATTTTAATTAGATTTTGAATTGAAAATATCTGCCAAAATATTAATAGATTTTAGTTAGAAAATAAGATGTAATTAACAATTATTATTATTTCAATTAAAAGTTTATTTTGCAAAGGACTTCCGTCCAATTAGTCTCTCATCTTTTCAGCTGAAAACCCTGGAAAGACTCATTGATTTACATATAAGCAACGTATAGAGGGTACAACTCGCCTCTCAAGAAGTCAACATGCCTACATTAAAGGTCGCTCCAAGGAGACGGCTCTTCCCGAAGTCGTAAGGGTCATCGAGCGATCCATTGAATTTAAATAATACACAATGGCTGCTTTTCTGGACATAGAAGGCGCTTTTAACCATGTCTCGACTATGGCGATACAGAGAGCTCTGAACGAACTAGTAGTTGATTACCAACTAACTTGTCATTGTGAATTTAGGCAACAGTGTAAGACCAAACAAGTTATGCGGTGTGATTTCTCCGCTGTTGTGGCTTATTGGACGACAAGGGAGTGAAAGTCGTGGCTAATGCGACGATGTGGCGATACTAGTATCAGTACTGTATATGAACGTGATAAGCGATATCATGTCAACTGCTTTGAATATATTCAGCAACTGGGCCAAACAATGTGGACTATGAGTGAATCCGGGCAAGATAGAGCTGGTACTTTTCACCACAAAGACCAAGATCCCGAGCTTCAGACTACCACGGTTAGTAAACTGTGAACTTACCTTGTCTGACAATGCAAAGTACTTGGGCATTATTTTGGACTCCAAGCTCTCATGGAAGCTAAACATTCAACATAGAGTTAGTAAGGCTACGGTAGCATACTACACCTGTAGAAAGATGTTTAGTGTAAAATGGGGTTTGAGTCCAAAATTGACAAAATGGCTATACACTTCAATTGTACGGTATATGGATCTCTTGTTTGGTGGACCGCTACTAGTAAGAGATACGTGGTGGATCAACTTTACAGGATACAAAGATCCGCTTCCATTGGTATTGCAGGTGCATTACGAACTAATCCCTCAGAAGCTCTGAACATTATATTGCACCTTACACCCATAGACCTACAAATTATTGAATCATCAGTCAATAGTGCGATAAGATTATCTGCAATGGAGAGCTGGAGATTAAGAACATATGGGCACGCGAGGATGCTAAGTTTAGGAGACAGTACATTATCTTCTATGCGAATACCCAGCCTTGAACGCAATCAGACATACATTTCTGGGAAGGTACCAATTAGACAACCTCTGTGAGATATCAGACACTATACTCAGTGACATTATCAAATATCTCAATTCTACTGGCTGGATTTCATTTATGTTCTCATTTTTCTTCCATACACTTCTATCTCATTATAGACTCAATCCAACTCATTCAACTGGCGAGTAGTGTGGTCTCATCTAAACGGAATCTAACGAGTCCAATTGATTGCTCGTAAGCTAGCGGGCTACCACGTAAACTAACCATTCAAAAGTTTCTTTATGTTAAGGTTACGGTTTCAGAAATTGTTTACAGAAAAAATAAATAAAAAAAAGCCATTAAAAACAAATAATCTATATAACCACCATCTGCAACTTTTTAAAATTTCACCTAATATTGGAGGTGGGCGGTATAGTAGGTAGATCACGCCCATTTTTGGTTTCCGAGTTTAAATCGATCCTCGAAATATCTGTACACCCTGTGTTTCTAGTATTTAGCCCTTACTTTTTTTGCTTATTATATGACTTTGCCCATATTCAATACCAAACAAACCTTATATAAGACAAATATTTGAGACGAATTTGGTCCCCCTAGGTGGTCCTCTCCGAGCTATATCCGGCTTTAAACAGACAGTACATAGCTAGATCGACTCAGAATCTTACCAGAATCCTGAAAATATGTACTTTATGGTTTCTTAAATGGTTTCTTACATATGGAATGACAAACTCAATATAGCGTACGCTATAGGCTTCATGAGAATGTCATGAATAAATTTTAAAAGTTTCCAATTCACTTTCAAAATTTTTAATTATGCTCAAAATACTGCTTTTGGGTAGGTTCTTGCATAAATGTATGCCTTAAGCATTACAATTTTTCCATTAGTTTTTAATAGTGTTTATAAACCGGTTAACCGGTTAACCGAAAAACCGGTTTTTTCTTCAAATTTCGGTTATTTGCGAACCGGTTAATTTGAAATATTCAATTTCGGTTAACCGGTTTACCCGGTTTTTATGTGTCGGTTAACCGGTTTCAAAAATTTGCTAAAAATATCACTAAATTTCGTCCTTTAGTTGCTTTTTTCTGAATTTAAAATATAAGAAAATATTTTGAAACTACTAAAAATTATTGCTGTTTGAGTTAACAAGTAGTCAGGTGATAGATATATTTATTTGTTGGAAGCTAAATATATTTTAAAACTGTATGTATAATAAATATATAGATAATTAAGCATTCCATTTACAAAAACGTTAATTTCATGCGAATGAAATTTTCCAAAAGAAAAAAATAACCTACTAATGTATAGCTTTAGTGAAAGATAAGATTTTGTATAATATAATGGGAAAAAAGACTTCAAAAGTAGATCTAAATAAGTGCAGAAAATTACTTTTAAATGATTAATAATCTTCTAAAAATTAAAAACAAATCCCTTTTTAGCAGAAAAAATATTAATTATTTTTCCAATTTTATGCAGATATTTTTATCACATTTTTTTATAAAAACTTTTCCTTAAGAGAAAAACTTTAAAAGCGGAGAATATAAATCATAATATAAAGTACATTATCCTAGGTCTAAAGCTTCCTTTTTGTAAAATTTTATTTTTAAGCTAGAAAAAAAAAAAATCTTAAAAAATACTTTATAGGATAAAAGATGTCAAAAAAGTTGTTTTTAAAAATATTTTTATAAATTTGCGATGTAAATCAATCGCGATTTATAAATAACACTGCAGTGCACTACTTATTATTTGGTACATGGTTAAACCAATAAGTTGAAAAACACTTTTTTTAACCAAAAATATTTTGATTATGCTTCAAATTAGAGCAATTATTAAAATGTCGGTTAACCGGTTTAACCGGTTTTTTAGTAGACGGTTAACCGAAAAACCGGTTTTTTAATTTCACCCAATTTTCGGTTAACCGTTAAACCGGTTTTTTGAAAAGTCGGTTTTTTATAAACACTAGTTTTTAAGTTTAGCTGCAGTTAAGTTCATTTTTTTAATGGTACAAAAACTGTAAAACTTATTTGATTTTATCTGGAATAACTTACTTCAACATTCCATAAAAAAATTAAATTTTTGCCCCAAAAAGTATGCACTAAATAAAACATAAAAATTAAATTTATAAATTTAGGAGAGTTAAGAGATTTTTATTTTAGAAATTACCCTCGAAGCAGCAGTTTTTTAGAATATCTAAAACTATGCTACCAAACTTTTGAAAATTCGTATGTTTGTCCTCAATTTGTAGCTCAATTTGTAATTAGTCAAAAACTATAAAATACATAATATTCCGTTGTAATTGGTGTATAACTTATTTGTTTTTAATAAATTAAATTGCTATTTACAAATTTATTTCAATGACTTGGTAAACTTTAAATTGTATTTATTAATTTATAAATATGAATTGCAAACTTGATATGAAGTAAATTTTAATATGTATTTAATATTTACAAGTTAATTTGTTTGTGCTGACGTGTAAGCCAATATATAAAATAAATTTTATATACCTACTTAGACAAACTATAATAGCCAACATAAATTTCTAGATAGACACATATACATATTAGATAAATAATAGATACACATTTTATTAAGAAACAGAGAACAATAGATATTTATGTACACATATAAGACCTTATAAGACCTTATATGCATATACATTAACACTTTAAACTGTAACAAAAAAGGTAAATGTTTATTAGCAACCTTTGGGAATATAAAATAATGACCTATGACCTAAAATAAAACAAGTAACTAATATGGCAAATCAAGCTAAAAGCAATAGAATAATAATCTTAATTATAATGATAATGATGAAGCTGATATACCTTTGATTATGAATATTCAAGTAAATTTCTATGCCGATGATTTTAATAAGGAAATTTTCATTTAAATTCATTTCTCCTATGACTAAAATCATACTACTACATAGAACACCATATAAACGACCTTAACAATTAAATATAGAATTTTCAAAATATTGATATAATGTATAATGATGTATAAAGTGGCTAAGGTAATGAAAGTCAAAACGAAATTTCTCTTCGTATTATTACAAATAAAAGAAACATTCTAAAATTTATGAAAATTTATATAATTTATGACTCCCAATGTAGTCATAAAGTGTGAATATTCAGCTAAAATATAGACATTTTCACACATTTATATACAACACACATACACACTAAGGCATACAAATATAAATACACAAAAGTATACAAATAAGTAAGAAAAATACTTATGTATGTTTGTATTTCATAATATTATTTGTACTTGAATTTGCATATTCAATACGAAATTTACTCATAAATAAAAATAAAACCAATTAAATGTATGAAAATTATAATAAAGCAAGTGATAAAGAAATAATAAAAGACATTGTAAATTTATGTCTTTATAATGGACCATTAAGAGAGAGAACGTTAGATATTTGATAAGTAGATGGATACTAAAATGTTAAGAAACATTTTAAGTAGTTTCTTTATGTTTCTAATTTCTTAAAAGCCATCAATAATTTAAGTTGAATATTGTCGTAATCTGTCTTTCGTTTTACTAGTATTGAGTCGTATTTTATGATACTGTCACACAAGTGACAAATCTAAACTACAATTGTCAACGTTAGTTAATAAACATTAATTAGATATATGACTATACACTTCTACACACACACACAAACATACGTACATACATACATACATACATACATACATACATACATACATACATACATACATAAATGCATGCATACATACATACATAAACACATATATATATATACACGCAGTCACTTGATCGCATATTTCCAAGCAAACGCGAAATTTGACAAAGTAAAAGATAAAGCAATGAAAGTGATCTGTGATCACTTATTCTTCTGACCAAAAATAGATTTTTATATGAAATATTAAAAAAAAAAAACATTTTAAAAGTAAACCATAGGTGCTCGAGCTCAAACGGTGTGAACACCTATTTTTCTCACCAAAAATTTACTTTATACGAAATATTAAAATTGCGTTTTATAAGGAAACCAGAGGTTCCGGAGCATAGAGGATGAAAATCTATGATTATTTATTTTTCCTACCAAAAATTGATCTTTTATGTGAAAAAATTAAAAATATGTGATCACTTATTTTTCTCAGCAACATTTTTTTGTTATATGAAAAATTAATAATTATGCGTTAGAGACAAAATTTTGAAAATATGTATGAGATCGCATATTCTTCTCGCTAAAATCGACTTTTTATTTGAAAAACTAAAATTGGATTTTATAAAGAAACTAGTATCGTTAGCACAAAAAAAAATCTGTGATAAATATTATTTTCTTATCAATTAAACTTCCTAAACATTTATGAAATATGAGCAGTACCCCTGCTACTTTGTTAGTGCAAATTTTTTTTAATAAAAACCATACTTATTATAAACGCAAATTGTGTTTTATTAAGTTATAATTTTATAACTATAAATTTTTGAATAATATTTCTAATAGCTTAAACACAGTGCCTTTCGCTACCCCACTGTATTAAAATAAAATAAAATCATCGAAATAAATTTCAAAAATAAACAGACTAATAAACATAGATTTATTTTTATACAGATAGCATTTAACGCGATCTTGCAGTACTCCTACATAGACCAGCTAAAAAAAAAAAAAAAAATACCCAAAGTTAAAGGAACCGTAAAATTAAACTATGATAATATTGGTGTTCTGTCGGCATTAAGAACAATAAACTTTTCAAATATTTTAACATTCGAACTTCGAAGGTTCCAAAACTACTAAATTATTTCTATTATTATATTTTAGTAGAGAGAATGTGACTAATAGAGCTTGTGGGTTATCAGAACCATATATCTTTAATTTAATGTTTGAAAGTAATTATTATTATAAAAAATTCAAATTCACTTAGGATCATATATCTTTAATTTCATAAATCTTTAAAAATAGAAGAATAAAAAAGTACCAAAAAGTCCCCTCTCTTGAATTCCTATCCACATAGGACCATATATCTTTAATTTCATGATTTATGTTAAATATAAACATTTCTAAAAGTACCATTACAAGAACGAAAATGTACCATAAAGTCCCTTCTTATGAATTTTCGTTCACCTAGGACCTTATATCTTTTATTTCATATTTCCAGGTTCAATATTTTAGAAAATTTAAAAGCACCATTAAAGGAACAAAAAAGTACCACAAATCATCTTTTCTGGACTCTCTTTTACTTAGGACCAAATGTTTTTAATTTTAATATTTACAGGTTTAATATTAGCTATGTTTTGTTGCTAACGTTCATAGGTAATTTCATACAAATTTTAAATTTATATAAGTTAGAAGTTAACGTATAAAATTCTACACGTTAACTTTAACGTCGATAAAAGTGCTACCAATTTATAAACAGAAATACAATTATGAATATTTGAATGTCAATGAATGAAAAAATTTTAAAATAAAATTGAAAAGAAATAAAAATAGTTTAAATAATTAGTTTTATAACGAAAATTTGTTAAATTTCTTTGTTCAAATCTTGTTTGTATTTTAAGTTATACCAAGTCGGATGGATAACGTTTTTTTGCTAACTATCAATGTTAGCATTCAATGTTAGCAACAAAACGCAGCTATTATAGATAATTCAAAAAGTACCATTGGAAGAACGAAAATGAAGCACAAAGTTTTACCCACATAATATTGTATAAATTTTAAAAAGGACCATAAGAAGAATAAAAAAGTAGCACACAGTTACCTCTCGTGAATTCTCACTTAGGACTACATGTACTTAAGTTCATGTTTCTGGGATTAATGTAATAAAAAATGCATTATTTAATTTGTATAAAATTTAATTTTCCGATTTTTTACCCTTTTTGGTACTTTTTATTACCTCTGGATGTAACAAAGATTATATTCCAATGAATTTGTAAATTTACTGGGAACTTATGATAAAATATTCATATGTATGTGTCAGTAAAAAGAAAAAATATTTTGTGAAAAAAGTATCAAAAACAGATAAAATTTTTACCTCTAAAACGTTCGAATTTCCAAAAAGTATCAAACTTGTAATCGCCAATTTTCGATAAGATACTAATTTGATGCACATTTTATTTTTATGCTTACTGGATTAAAAGATAGATAGGGTGCCAAAAAGTACCAAAATACAGTTTACTCCCTAAAATAGTAAAATTTTCAAAAAGTACAGGCAGCTCTCCGATTATTTTTTAAATTAAGTAATTACGAAAACTATTCAACTTTTTTGTGTCTCTATTAGTTTAGGAGTTATAAGGTTACCCGTGTTTACCCTTTTTTACCACCTATAAATTCGAATTTCCAAAAATCCCGTCTTAGCGGATCTATTTGATAGGAGTCCAATCTACAGTAAATATTTCATGTTTCTACCTTCAAATGTTTGGGCTGTACGATGATGAATCTGTAATTCAAGCAAAAATAAAAGAAATAGTAAAAAAAAAAAAAAAATCGAGCAAAACGTTTTTCTCATTTAAATTTTTAATTCATTCGATCTGCTCATCATCATCATGATTAATTTAATATATCTTTTAATTGGAAACATTTTTCTGTTTTTAATTTTTACAGTTATTAGTAATTGATTATTAGCAATTTTTAATTGAATGAATTATTTGGTAAGAGGTGCAATTTTAAACAATGTTTCATTGAATGTCTTTTTTTTTTTTTTTTGGTGACTTATGTGAAGCATTCATGGTATAATTGTTTCACTAAATGTTTGCTGGGTTGTTTGAGTGTGTGTGTGTATGTTGGAGAAATTGTATTTGTATTGCTCTGAATGTCACTAAATAATAATATTGTGCTATGGACATGAAAAGACCAGAATATAGAGTTATATTAGTATGGATTTAATTATAAGAAATCAAAAAAAGTTTTTAGTATTTGAAATTAAAATTGCAGTATATAAATTTAAAAACAAAAACTGGTTTGTATTAACAGTTTAAACTAAAATTGTCTCCCCATTAGTTTCAACTCAGCCAAGTGATGAACTAATATATATTTCGAGGGCCAGTCTAATAAACATACGTATGTAATGATGAATATTTTTGATAAGTGTAAAACGAAGTATTTTACATTATATACTATGAATATTGTATGTATATGAGAATAGATTAACGGACTCATATTCAATATTTAAAAGACCATTGAAAATTATCTTTAGAATTTACAGATTTTGTTAAATTACTAATTTTTATTACATTAAAATTCTAAAAATTGATCAAAGTCTAGTTCTTAGAAAAATTCAATTGATTCTGTGACCTATGCCATAAAAGTAGAGTTTTTCACGGGAAATCCCGGGACGAGAATTCCCGGGAATCCCGCCAAATTTTCACTCCCGTAATCCCGGGAAATCAAGCGGGAATTCCCGGGATTTCTTGTGTATGCAAAATGTTTATATTCAACAACTAATATATGGATATTTTAGTATATAATGTGTTTTTACATTTGTTTTTATTTATTTAATTTGATTTGTTACAAGTTTAAATTTTTTTAAGGAAATTTTTAAATTTGTTTGATATTTTTCGTATAACAGTCTGAAAACAAAATATCGTTTTCTTTTTTGCTGAATAATTAAAAATAATACTTTATATAATAATACTTTAAAAATAATACTTTTAAAATTCGATATTTAAGAAGTATATTTATTAAACGATTTGAAGATGCAATTTGCACGCATGTGAAAGTTGTAAGAGGAATCTTTTTAAAATGTCTGGAAACCTCAAACAACAACTTACATTTTTAATGCCCCAACGAAAACGTGAGACTAAAAGTATTCAAACTGTAAAATTTCCTGAGGTTTTCTTAACAACAAGGTTAATTCCGTATAAATATTTAGAGATTTTTCCAAATAGGGTAAATGAAAACCAAGGTATTGATTCGACTTTCGTATGAGTTGTTATATAATAAAAAGTATTCATTCAATATTCAATATTTCAAAAAGAATTAGTTTATAATTTTATGATTAATTAGTTTATTTTAATATTTTTTATCTTTTATTTAACTGAATATTAAAATTTTTAATTATTTATTTTCGGCGGGAATTACCGGGATCCCGGGAAATTTAAAAATCAATCCCGATTTCCCGGGAGCGGAAAAAGTCCGGGAAAAGAAAAACTCTACATAAAAGGTCATTTAATTTTTATTTATTTATTTATTTATTTATTTATTTATTTATTTATTTATTTATTTATTTATTTATTTATTTATTTATTTATTTATTTATTTATTTATTTATTTATTTATTTATTTATTTATTTATTTATTTATTTATTTATTTATTTATTTATTTATTTATTTATTTATTTATTTATTTATTTATTTATTTATTTATTTATTTATTTATTTATTTATTTATTTATTTATTTATTTATTTATTTATTTATTTATTTATTTATTTATTTATTTATTTATTTATTTATTTATTTATTTATTTATTTATTTATTTATTTATTTATTTATTTATTTATTTATTTATTTATTTATTTATTTATTTATTTATTTATTTATTTATTTATTTATTTATTTATTTATTTATTTATTTATTTATTTATTTATTTATTTATTTATTTATTTATTTATTTATTTATTTATTTATTTATTTATTTATTTATTTATTTATTTATTTATTTATTTATTTATTTATTTATTTATTTATTTATTTATTTATTTATTTATTTATTTATTTATTTATTTATTTATTTATTTATTTATTTATTTATTTATTTATTTATTTATTTATTTATTTATTTATTTATTTATTTATTTATTTATTTATTTATTTATTTATTTATTTATTTATTTATTTATTTATTTATTTGTTTATTTATTTATTTATTTGTTTATTTATTTATTTATTTATTTATTTATTTATTTATTTATTTATTTATTTATTTATTTATTTATTTATTTATTTATTTATTTATTTATTTATTTATTTATTTATTTATTTATTTATTTATTTATTTATTTATTTATTTATTTATTTATTTATTTATTTATTTATTTATTTATTTATTTATTTATTTATTTATTTATTTATTTATTTATTTATTTATTTCTTTATTTATTTATTTTTGTAAAATGAAATAAAATTATGTGGTGCTTAATATTCAATCTTGAATATTTTTATTGCCAATCATAGACTACGTATGTGCGCTCCTAATGCTTAATAAAAATAAATTATAATCATTATCAAATTACTTATAACAACTATTTTGGAAATTAGCTCACTTATCAATTAAACTACTTATTTACTAATACAAAACAAATCTACATACAACATATGCAATAAAATCATACAGCCGAGGGAAGACAAAGGTTTGTATATTTTTAACATGATTTGTTACGGCGACAAACAATAGTCCAAATATGTCAGTATTATATGACAAATGAATTGGTTGCATCTTGGTTATTGTCGATTTACAAACAGCTAGTTGTTGTCGTTGTTGTTGCTGCTATTACTGTTATTACTGAGTATGTTTTTTTTTTTTTTTTGTTGTTCTTATTTTTGCTGCTATAGTTTAACAAATGTTAGCATTGATAGAAATGCTGCTGCATTTGACATTGTTACAACAAAAACCCAAATTAAAACAACAACGTCGAATACACAATATAACATTTACAATATTTGACCACTTTACAGTCATAACTAAAAGTAATAATCAGACAAATATAACACTATCTACCAAATAAGCAATAAACAAAAATACACTAACAAGCGAACTGTTACATAAAATGTCATACGAGTATGTATGAAAATGTGTATGAAAATATGAAAAGGATGGAAAGATCTAAACATTTACAATCACTTTTACTAATACATACATATATATACATTTTTGAAAGACTATTGCTGATAGTTTCAAATTCATTTTTGCAATGACAAGAAAATATTTCAACATAAATTTATATTATTCCAAAATCCTCTTTTATATTTATGTAGTCTGTATTTAAGAACAACATTTACTTCTCTGGTTCTTCTATGTTTACACACAACAACGGATATATACATTATTACATACATACATGTAAATACAATTCGGTTTTTTCTAGTTGCCAATTGTCGTATGATGTCAATTTTAATTAGATCAGAGCATTGTGAATTGTAAGTAAGTTTGCAAAATCCATACAGTTGTAAAACTGTAAGATCAAAATTATACACAAATCCTTACACATCTATACATACGTGTAAACTTACATACATACATACATACATACATACATTCATACCTTAATGAGTAGTGTATGCATATTAGAATATACCTATGTACATATATACAGTTTATAAAATCCAGGTAGAAATGTATATTTGATAAATTTTACATGATTTTCAAAAAGTCCAGTTGAATATGTTGGTCATAAATACATATATAGGCATACATGTATACCAATATACACTTGGAAATAGTACAAATGTACAAACACATAGTACGTTCAAACAAAAATATTTTGTTAAAAAAACATGGTTTAGATTTAAAATTACAGGGTGCTATATGTTATTGAATATTTTTTAATTAATTGTCATTTGTTTCATGCTTTAAGCTTACTTTTGTTTGTAAAATTTTGGGCCTATTAATCTCTTAAGCTGATCAAAAAGTATCTATAACATATTTTCATAAAAGTTCAATGAATATACCCTGTATGTGATATGATTGTTTTAGTAATTAATTAAGAGCATACGAATGTAACATAATTTTCAAAAATCCTGTAGTTTTAAATTATCAGTTGTAAAATTTTTATTAAAAATATCTCTTGTTTTTATAACTCACTAGTTATCTTTTTATCGACCAGTAATATTATTACTATAACTATCATCTCAGGTTTATTTTAAAGATAATTATATTACTTAAACTAAGTATATAAGTATAATTCCTTTTATGCTTCGATTTTGAAAAGGTATTTTTTTGACATTGATGTGCGGAAGATAAATTGTATTAAAATCCGTTCAGTATTTTTTGTGCTTTAGGTTCAGTATTTTAGACCTTAAAAGTTCCTATTAATACATATACAAAATCTCAAACAAAAGAGCGACTCAAATTATAAGATTTCCTCTATTTTTTTCTCATGCATATCATACAACTCTTTCAAAGGAATTGGTATTTCTTTATAAAAACAATCTAGGCAATGAATTTAATTATATAGAAACAGTGAATGAGAGTTTTTGCAGTTTTAATTGAGGGAGTTATAAGAGAGGTGTGTTAAACAATATCAGAAGAAAGTTTAGTACTTTGAACTGATTTTTTTTTTTGCATAAGTTTTATGCATAATGAGAAAGTAAACAATTTGAATTGGTTTTTGCATTTACTAAAAGCACATTTTTATGTAAAGCTAATTATCTTATTTGCGTTATGAGGTAAGATTATTTATTTGTTTTTTTTTAATTTTCGAAATTTAAAATCAGGTTGGAAAACTGTTTTGAATTTCAACCTAAAAGTTAGGAGATTATTATTATTATTTTTTATTGAAAATAACAGTAATTTTATGATATTATTAAGTAATATAAAAGTTATTTTCTAAAACACCGACAAAACGGAGAAAAAATTGGCAAAACGAAAAAATAACTTCAAAATAAATAAAAAACAAATCTAAAATCTGCAGGGTATTTACTAAAATATTTCTTTGTTCATGTTTGCATATGGCCATATGGTCATATATTTGTGTGCGTGCCTATGTTTGTATTTGTAAATTCGAATTATATGTCAATATTTGTTAGTTACTTTTCCTTTTGTCTTTTGGCAACAATTTATCACTACATTGCCCTATAGTTAAAATTCTTTACATTCTTTTCTTTATACTCTTTTTTTTTTTGTTTTTGTTTATTTTTGTTCTGAGTCTTATGTTGAGCTTTATTATTATTTTTCATTATTAAATATTGATCATTATTGATTTATTAATGAAAGAATGAATGCAAAAAGACATTTAGTGATTTATTAACTTAAGGTTTAAAGGAAGAACATTTGACAATACGGAGATTGTTAAGGAAATTGGGTTATACATTAATTTGTTGTAAAGACAAGTAAGTATTTAGTTAAAATCTTATATTTCTTGTTAAATACAATTGTTTAGAGAGTTTTATTTTACAAATTTGAAATCAATTAGGATAAATCTTTAAATAATGCGGAAAGTGTTATGAAGAAGCAAAAGATTTCCTTAAGTTTGGAAATGGAATAAATTATACTATGTATAATGCTTTAATACAAATATTAAAATTTTTAATTTATTTCTTTTAAAAACGTACTAAAATTTAAATAATTTAATATAAAAAATATTTTTAAAGACACATGTTATTTAATAGTGATTTATTACAACATCATTAATCATATTGAAATTTTAAATATGCAATAAAAATATATTAATAACATTCTTTTCTCCTTCTATCCTGTGAAAAAGAATATGATTTTTATTATAAAAAAAAAAAAAGATTTCATACTCATAATAATATTTCCTAAATATTTAAAAAATTTGATAATGATATAACACTGTAGATTTATTTAATTCATAGAAACTTATAAAATACTTCTAAATTGAATATATTTATAATATAAAATTTCTATTGTATTTTTATATTCATAGCAATTGGTATTTATTTTTTATGTAATTCATATTTAAAAAAGAAATGTTAGGGTGGTCTCGTTTTCATCATTGAAACTCTATAGTATCAAATATCAAAAAAAAAAAAAAAAAAAAAAATGATAATAATATATAAATAAAACTTCATTCATTTAAAAAAAAAGATTAGTTAGAAAATGGTCCTGATAACAAAAACTCCATTTGTGTAAATGAAATTTAATAGATCTAGGTTATTTTTCATATTTATAGTATTAAAAATATGACTGGAATATAATTGAATTTCCCATAACAGATAATTCAGTTACCAAAACCATTAAATATTTTCAAATTTATTTTATAAAATAAACAAGACCACCAAATATTTTTGATTGCAATATATAATTTTGTATAACAATTCGGTCATAAGAGGAAAATAAAACAATTCGGTATTCACAAATAAAAAAAAAAGGTATTTTTTTGACATTGTAAAACAAATTATAAACATTATAGAAATAAATTGCAGAATAAAATTATAAAAAGGAAATTTAAAAAAAAAAAAAAAAAAAGAGAAAAGAGGTCTTTAAAATAAAAATCAGGAAGATCCAACAAATATCTTATTCCTTAGTGTGGTTATGCCTGGAATAACCTGGAGTAAACTCAAAGCGCACAGCTTATGTATACTTTGTTTGCAATAATGGTAAGAAGCCCAAATATAAGTTATTGGCAAACATTTCTGAAACATCACTTATAATATCATTTACAGACATTCTTAAGTGTAATTATTGGATCTGTGCTCTATGAGTTGAGATACACGACTATAAAGTTGTTGTTTGACGACAGCAAAATAAGGACAATTATGGAAGAATGGGTCCGAGAACCCACTCTGAACGAAAATTAGTGTATTAAAATCATGTTATAATGAAATTAAAAAAAGATTCGGCTGTGCCGAATCTTTGATACCCTTCACTACATAACATATTACCATATTACCATCTTACCGACAAATAATAAAATTTTCGCCTTAACGCATGCTTTCATATTTTCGCATTTATAAATCTAATTTTTTTTCCAAACTACGAACATTTGAATACGAAAAAAAAAAAAAACAGTCATAGCAAGCATTGCTTTAAAAATATAAACAACAACAACAATTGAATATTTATATATTTTTGTATGTATGTATGTGCACGCAGAGAAAAAACATGGTTACTGCATGATCACCACAACTATTCAATTTATATATAGACGTTTTTCGTTGATTTAAATATACTGTGTTCATGATAGAAGCTTTTATGATTCTGTTTAATCATTTAATGATTACCCACAATCAAAATTTTAATATGGTTCACTGAATTATAATATGTATTTAAATATGTTTATATGAAATCATATATATTAAAAATCCAATTATTTAGTCAATTCTACAACTAATAAGTTAATTCTACAACCATTAAGTTAATTTTACAAATTTAGTTAATTCTACAACCATTTTGCCAATATTTTTATTTGATTTAAAGTCATATTTTGTTTTGCACAACTGTTGAATGTTTGTATTTGAAAATGTTTATGTTTTCCTCAAATATAAAATACTTGTTTTGGACTATAATTTGATTTCACACAACTATTGTATTTTTATCGTTAATTATATAGCTGTGTATTTTATAGCTGAGTATTTTGGAAAAGTGTTCAATTTCTTTCTCTTTTAAGGATAATATTTTTAATAAATGTTAAAAATTGTGAAACAAAACCACAAAATAATAAAAAAAAAAAAAATAAAAAAATATGTTTTGTTCTGAATATTGCAAATTTTTGGCAGAAAAAAAAAATTAATTTAAAATTATAATTAACGATTTTATTCTGGACTTCAACTATTTGATTACCAAAAAAAAAAAAAAAAAAAAATTAAAAAAACAATATGTGAAAAAAATTCAAAAAGTACGTTTTGTTCTGCGGCTTCTATATATGTATTTCTATAAATAATACATAGTGCAATATGAAAGTGGAAATAAAATGCAATAAATGTTTACATTATAGTATAATAAAAAAATTATTTCGTAAGATCATTTCAAATTTGTTTATATTCATATCTCGCTAAACTATAAAATTGTATTTGTATGCATTAATTATAATTAATAACTAATAATTTAATAATTAATATATTAATAAATTTTTATACCTGAAAATTACTTTTTAATAAATGATGTAAAAAAAATTTCAGATAAATGTGCTTTATTTTAAATATATTCAGTATTGCAAACTCGGGGATTATATATATGATAAAATGGGATTATATATATGATAAAAGGGGATTATATATATGATAAAATTGGTTTATATACATGATAAAATGGAATTATTAAATGATAAAATTGGTTTATATACATGATAAAATGGGATTATTAAATGATTATATTCGTTTATATATATGGTAAAATGGGAATATTAAATGATAAAATTGGTTTATATATATATATATATATATATATATATATTTTGCTCATTTTTATTAGCGATTTTTTAAGGAATATTTCCTATAATTTGATGTATAAAACATATATAACCGATTACTGGGGCTTTCTAAAAACTGATTTCAACAGACAGACGGACAGACGGACATCTTTGACTCTCCTATCAATAAAGATTCAGAATATATTTACTTTTTGAGGTCTTAGATGAAAATTGTAGAAATTACAAACGGAATAGTGTTTATAAACCGGTTAATCGGTTAACCGAAAAACCGGTTTTTTCTTAAAATTTCGGTTATTTGCGAACCGGTTAATTTGAAATTTCAATTTCGATTAACCGGTTTATTCGGTTTTTTTATGTCGGTTAACCGGTTTTAAAAATTTGCTAAAAATATCACTAAATTTCCTCCTTTTGTTACTTTTATCTGAATTTAAAATATAAGAAAATATTTTCAAACTACTAAAAATGCTTGGTGTTTGAGTTAACAAGTAGTCAGTTGATATATTTACTTTTTGGAACTGTATGTATAATAAAATCAGATAGATAATTAAACATTTCATTTAATTTCATGCGAATGAAATTTTCCAAAAGATGAAAATAACATTACACCTACTAATGTACACCCAGAGAAATATCAATCACATACGTGTTGAAAACGATACCATTCTGTGTCAATAATGAATCTACACCGTATGTGTTTAAATTAAACACTGCATTTTCAATTCTTTTTGAAAATCGATACCTAATTGGCACCAAGTTAAAACCATTTCGGTATCAAATTTTTAAATTACATATGTTTTGTATTAAATTTGTTAAGCGAAAGCTATTAATAAACTGTTACCGTAAATTACCAATGTGACCACAACCGTTGTTGATTTTGAATCAAATTTTTTCCCTTAGTGTACAGCTCAAGAGAAATATAAGATTTTTATATAGGAAGAAATAAAAACTTCAAAAGTAGAACTAAATAAGTGCAGAAAATGTACTTTTAAATGATTAATAATTCTTCTAAAAATTGAAAACAAATCTCTTTTTAGCAGAAAAAATTTTAATTATTTTACCAATTTTATACAGATATTTTAAACATTTCTTTAAGAGAAAAACTTCAAAAGCGGTGAATATAAATCATAATATAAATTACATTACCCTAGGTCTGAAGCTTCCTTTTTGTTGAGATGCTTTAAAATTTCGATAATTTAATTTTATCTTTATATTAGAAAAATTGGAAAAAAAAACTAATATTAAAAATACTTTATAGAATAATGTTAGATCATTATAAAGCTTCAAAAGCTGTGCTAAAAGATGCCAAAAAAATTGTTTTTACGAATTGTATTAAAACTAGTCTAAAGGCTGAAAAAAAGTATTACATATAAACTTTCGATGTAAATCAGTCGCTATTTATAAAGAACACTGCAGTGCACTGTTTATTATTTGGTGCATGGTTAAACCAATAAGTTGAAAAACACTTTTTTTAACCAAAAATATTTTTATTAAGCTTCAAATTAGAGCAATTATTAAAATGTCGGTTAACCGGTTTAACCGGTTTTAAGTAGACGGTTAACCGAAAAACCGGTTTTTTAATTTTACCCAATTTTCGGTTAACCGTCAAACCGGTTTTATGAAAAGTCGGTTTTTTATAAACACTAAAACGGAATGACAAACTTATATATACCCTTTACACCTGTGGTGAAGGGTGTAAAAATATACGTCGTATTTTTCACATAAATTCTTTGTAATGTATTAAATAAAAAAAATTTAAAAATATTTGAATTCACAATAATGAGATTTTATTTATTTCACATACGATTATGTGTACTGAATTAATTCCATATCTACAACTGAATTTCCTGATAGTTCCTGGAACCGACTGAATTCGTTTGGCAAAAAATTCGGTTGCCTTAACGAATCCGTTTTCTCTGTGTACAAATGTAGTATGAAAAAAAAATTCATTTGACTGATTTTAGGTGCTACCCAAATGTTCATATATTCAATATTCTTATTATTTTATAATAACGCTACAAGAAATTGGATAAAAATTTATGTATGAAAAAAAAAAAAAAAAAATTGTAAATCTATCAATCATTTTATTAAATATCTAAACCCTAGTAAGTATGTAGAGAATGCAAACAAAAAATAAAAAGAAAGACAAGAAGTATCTTTATATATGTAGTATCAAATAAAATTCAAATAATGTTTAAACCATTAAACTTTAGAAAAATTGAAGTTGGGTATTAAGGAAAAAAATATGTGACGCAAATAACAGTAAATACAAGAAATTTAACAATATTAAAAAAAAAACATATATAAAAAAAAATTTACATGTATTCACAGTGGTCATAAATAGGTAAAAAATTCTAATTAAAAATGTTTCTGCCAAGATATTTGACTTTAGGCGATATTATTTACCACACAAAAAAAAAAAAAAAAAAAATACTTTTTTTAGATTTGCAAATGCTTAAAAAATTAAACGCTAAAGCTAGCAAAATAATTTTCGGTTCACAAGAAGATCGTTCTCTTTCTTAAACACCATTTAGAAATATTTATATAAAAAAAAACCTTAATATGATTTTTGTGACCTTAAAAATGTGATTCTAAAAATTTGATTATTTTCATAAAATATGCTCTTCTGTCTATATTTTTGAGTGAGTGGCAACCAGTTTAGTGTCCAATCAATCTATGCAGATGTAGTTATTAATACTAATTTTTAGATTTAACAAATTTGAAATTTCATTAAATTTTTTAAAATTTTTGACGTAGGGTGCAAATCTGGATTAAATAAAAATGTCTTTATTATCCATTCCAGAACCGTTGTCTTTTGAAATGTGTTAAAAAAGATTTTCTTATCTCATAAATTTTGATAAAAAAGCAGAGTTACGAAAAATTCGGATTACAAACTAAATTTTATATTCTTCTTCAGCTTTAGAAATTGTTTTCGAAAATTAAAAAATTAAAGTTAACATTTTTATATCAAATTTGTTTTTTTACTTGTATTTAAAATTTGAGTTACAAAAATAATCCAAAAATAAATAAGTTTGTGGTTATAAGGATGATCGCCATTTTACATTTGCGAATTGTTCGGACGTACATATAAGTAATTGTTTGTTAAATATCGAGATATAAATTTAAACAGAATTTTATAATAATTATAAAGTTATTGTCATTAAAATAGTACCAAACAAATTTGACGCTTTTAATAAATTAATAAACAAATGTATAAATAGTACATACTCTAATTAGTAAATTGGATTTTTATAAATAAATAGCAATTAAAAAATTTAGCAACCTATATATATATATTGCTGTTGTTTCATTTTTAACAATAGCAAAAAATTTTATACATTACTCATAATCACATAATTGCATACAAATATGCATGCCTATACAAATGTTATAAACACTTACATATCTTCCATTCAAGCTAAGTAGAACTACTTTTAATACTTTTATACACTACTTTAATTCTATTAATTCGTTTTATGTTATTTTCATTTTAATATTAAATTTTTTTTCCTCACACTTTTTAAAAATTAAAGTTGCAAACAGAAAAATAAAAGTCATTTTAAAAATTAAGGCTTAATTCCTTGAATAAGAATTTTATTCCGAACGAAAATAAAAAATGAACGTTCTTCCTAGTCTGGAAAAAAGAGAAAGAATCAGAGAACTTTTTGTATATAACAGTATTTTTTCATACTCATTTTAACGTCATTTTCACGGCTAGACGAAATTTAAAAAAATTAAACTTCCACATTATGAAAATTGTTTGAGAAAAAATCTAATTCATACAAATATCTTTTTAACTATAACACATATTAGGCCTGTTCGTTTGCGTGCTATTTTTACTAGTTTTACTATCTTTGCAAGTATTTTATTCGAAAAGCATTTCTGAACACACAAAAATAATAAAAGTAGTAAACATTTCAAGAGAAAATATTTTTCTCTTTTCATTAAAATATTCCTATTTTTAAGGCATCTATAAGTGTTAATACTCTATTCCGGAAGGACATTTCTATGGGGGCTAGGTAAAATAATGGACCGATCATGACCAATTTTAATAGTGTTAGTCGTTATGCCAAAATAAACATATGTACCGAATTTCATCAAATTATCTTCAAAATTGCGAAATGTCATTTGTGCACAAGGTTTACATGGACAATAAGCCAGCCAGCCGTCCAGACGGATGGACGGACATCGTTAAATTAACTTAGTGATTCTGAGTCAATTGGTGTATTGGGGTGTTGGGATATTTTTTCTGTGCGTTGCAAACATCAGCACCTTTGGTGGTGTAGGGTATAAAAATGTAATGTGGTGGTTTAAGGTAACAAAAGATTTTATTTGTGTTGAATTCATACATTTAATAGATTTAAAGGAGTCAAACTCTTTTCTAGAAAAATATTTGACATTTGGAAGCTAGGTGAAATAATGGACAGGTTTTTAAGAATAGTATTCGTCCCTGTATTTTACAAGTTCTATTTACCAAATTGTATTAAGATATCTTCCAAACCTACCTGTAGTTTAAATAAACGGACATTAACTCTTGATGATATTCAATATATCATACATATCCTTAGATAAAATAAATTATTTAAAAAAATATGTGAAAAATTATCTACAAAGGAACATATGCCAGTATTTTTGAGTTGTTTTCAAGTTTCTAATTAAATACAAATAAAAAAGTTTATAAAAGTTATATTTTAAATTCGTATTATTACAGCGTGACTTCAAGTTGATTTGTCTGGAAACTTAGATCCTCCTCTACAACTCTCCTATACATTTCAATTTGTGTGCTGCAGAGTTTAGAAAAACTATTATCATATCCAGCGAAAATATTTTTCGTGATTCAGATGTAGAAAATCACTTAAATGATGCTTATTCAAAAGCTGATTTTTTTTATTGTCTGCAAATAATATCCAAATTTGGTTCCCATAGTGTACTAAAACGTCTTCGTGTAGATCCAAATTTTTATAGAAAAATAAACAAATTGTTTTTCTTTGTATCAATCTCCAAATTACAACAGAGAAGTATTTAAAAAACATTTTTAATATTATTTTTTACAACATTTCTCTCAACAAGATTATCTATTAGACAAACATCTATACTTTCATAGATCAATAGTAAATTATGTAATTAAATTGAAAAGTAAAATCTTCAAAAATCCAAATATTTTTGTTCCACTGTTTGACAGAATGTTTGCGTTTTGCTTGTTTCTACTTACCGAAACATCAGCAACATAATAACAACAATATTAAAAGGACAACAAGAAGTATTATGCACTTAAAAAGGATGTAAGTTGATTTTTCATACAAACTTAACAACAACAAAAACCACATTGACAAAATATAATAAAACGAAATCTATAAAATGCCAATATTTGTCTTTAAACTTTTTTCCTATACTATTTTAGAACATAATTTATCATTTGGCATAGAATATTTTTTGTTCTTTTTATCCTTTTTTATATATACACACACACTTACAAATAATAACAAACATTTAAACAAATTCCTCACATATGCTGGCACAAAAACCACCTCCCCACACCCTAGACTAGAATGTAAATAAAAAAAAAAGCAGGAGTTTAATGTAATAGTGTCTGTAGTGGTAGTAGTAGAGTGTAAAAACTTTTATGGTGAACAAATTGTATAAAAGTCAAAGTAAAGATTAAAGATAAAATTATTTCAAGAATAAAGAAGAAATATATGTACATTTTGTATGTTTAAAATACATTTGATCTTTGTATGTTGTACGTAAGAATAAAAGAAAAATACAATATTATTATATTTTTTTTATAAAAACGGGTATCCAATATCGATATCGTTATAGACGCAAGCATTTACATACACTTTTACCAGAACGTCATGTTGTTAAAGTAAAAAAAAGGATAACAAAAGGAATGTGCATGTGCTTGCACATTTCATTTTTCAGATTTTCCAAGTATGAATGGATGAGATGGTTTGAAAGTGAACTTTTACACAGATAGTAGTATTACATGTGAGTAAGATCATAAAGGAAATGGGTAACAAATTGCAACAAAAACATGACCATATGTACAAACCATGAAACAAATGAGAAAAAGGCAAAAGAAAAATTCTTAACTCTACAAAACAATAACAAAAGAAATTGTAATATGATATAAACAGTTTTTGTTGGTTAAAAAAAGTGCAGGGATACATTGGAAATAAATTAAGGAAAGCCATAGAAGAATTTAAGGATTTTTTTTTGAGAAGTTTAGCATTCTACGTGTTTTGGTATAAATAATATAATTTATCAACTAACCTCGTATTTATATACTAAAAATATGAAAAATATGCAATACAGACATATATACACTTGTTATATTCCTATTGTTTGTATGTTACTAAGTATCTAAGTTTGTAGACAAGAAATATGAAATATCTATAGATAAAGAATTTATATATCGTAACAAAATAATAACATTTGTTTACTGCCTCCAGAATGTTGCATGTACATATATTTGTATGTGTAATATATAGCAGACGTTTACATAAATATGCACATGAGCATGCATGTTGCAATACAATGATACTTACACCCCTTTCTTAACGTACTCTTTTTCATACTACAATTTTTCTATTTTTTTTTTTTTTTTGGATTTCAGTATCACAGCAACAAATATCATCGATATTGCATCGATTTTTTATAAAGAAAAAAAAAAAAAAAAATAATCAAATAAAAAATAGAGGAAATTGCAACACGCAATCTATTTGCTTTAAGAAAAAAAAAAAAAAAAACTCAAACTAGAAAATAAAGAAACAAATGTAAGAATTTTTCATTTCTAGTCCAACGTTTGATGTTGCATACAAAATTTTAGAAATAAAACACAAAACTACACACACGATGACTAGAAACGTGTCTTGTTGACTTTAATATGCTTAAATTTTTTATGTTTTTTTTTCTATTTGTCTTTTCGAATATGGTACATGTTTCGCCTTTGATGACTTCAAATGAAAATATATTAAAAAGGAAGAAATATATTTTTAGACATATTTAAAATTGCCATATACATAGCAGAAAAATAATAGAAATCTAACAGCTTTTGTTTTACTTATTTCCATTGGAACAAGAAAAAAAAAAAAAAAAACGAAAAAGATATAGTCGGTTAAGCCAGACCATGTGATACTCTCACCATTGTGTACATCAAAATTCGAGGAGGAGTCTTTAGTTAGTCTTGGGTCCAATTAAGGACCTATACTTATATTAATTGTAAAATAAAACATATGTGTACAGAACATTACGTCGATACTAACGTTTATATGAATTTATTAACTTTTGGGTGATTCTCGAAAGAGGACCTTACATAAGAGCTATAGTAAAATATGGACCGATTTTCGAAAAACTTATAATTATATAAAACTTATTTGAGTTGAATATTATCATGATACTAATATTTTAGTGGAACTTATGCTCGTTTCTGCAAATAAGTTTATATGTGAGCTATAGTCAATTATGGACCGATTTTCTTGAAATTTAGCACACAAATTTAGACTTGCATAGAACTTATATGTATAAAATTTTATTAAAATATTGCTTAATTTTAGGAATTTATGATCGTTAAACCCTTTTCCGGGAGGATATTTGTATGGGCCAAATTAAATAATGGTCCGATCATGATCAATTTCAATAAGCTTTGTTCCTGGACTGAAAGAAACCTGTGTGCCAAATATCATTAATTTTTGTTCAAAATTGCGACCTGTAGTTTGATTAGAACGTTTACATGCACGGACAGACGAACATTGTTAAATCGATTCAGAAAGTGATTCGAAGCCAATTGGTATAAATTATGGTGGGTCTTAATTATATAGTGTAGAATGTAAGTTTATTTTGTTAATAATATAATTAATATTTTAAAAATTGTCATAAAAAATCAATAAATAATTAAATTTAAAAATCTTTTTTAAAGTATTTAAATCAAAAATCTCTATTAAAATACTAAAATGTAATATATTTACAGAAGAATAATATTTCTTCTGTAAATATATAGCGACATGTAGTACTTTAATAAGTAATAACATTTTATATTAATATGATTTAATATTCATTTCTCGTTTGTTTTTATTCTTCATAATGATTTAATGTTTTCTTGTTTTATTTAACAATAAAGAGAGCATAATAATTTACATTAGGGTCATGACTTTTTTGAAACTTTTTAAAATATCAACATAAAAGAAAGATATAGTTGGTCAAGACCGACCATATGATATCCTACATCATTATGTATGAGCATTAAAATTTGGGAAGGCGTCTTATATCAGACCTGTGGCCAAATGTGGAACGATTCTTTTACTAAGTGTAAAATAAAATGTACGAATACAGAACAATGAGTTGATACTACTTCTATATGATTTTATGCACTTTAGGGCAATTTCCGAAAGTGGGTTTGTGTGGAAACTAATGTAAATTATGGACCGATTTTAATAAAAATTGCTACTGTTGTGTCTACACAGATTTATAATTATATAAGACTTCTCTGTGTATAATTTCATTAAAGTATTTGCAATATTAAAGGTATTTATGAGTGTTAAGCACTATTCCGGGAGGAAATTTGTATGGGGGTTAGGTAAAATAATGAACCGATCATAGCCAATATAAATAGGCTTCGTGCTTGTGCCATATTTCATCAATATATTTTTAAAATTGTTAACTGTACTTTGTTCACAAAGTTTTCATGAACAAACAGCTAGCCAGACGGAGAGGCAGACATCGTTATTTTTTTCTGTGCGTTACAAACATAAAAAACACTATAGCATAGCCTTTTAGAGAGTTAATATTAAGAAATTATGTAATATTTATTTGCGATATTCGTGAAAGTTTACGAAGTGAGTATTGTCTATAAAAGTTCGAAGTATATCATTAAAAAGCTTATAAAATACGCGTATTTGGTTGCTAAATTCATATTAATCCTTTTTTTTTAAACATTTGTATATAAAAGAGATTATGTTGATTAGGCC
The DNA here is from genome assembly GCA_951394005.1 of Protophormia terraenovae. Classification (NCBI taxonomy): domain Eukaryota; kingdom Metazoa; phylum Arthropoda; class Insecta; order Diptera; family Calliphoridae; genus Protophormia; species Protophormia terraenovae. The sequence continues at coordinate 3,249,000 of OX596073.1, forward strand.
ACCAAAGCCACCTTTTGATTTCCATCTGTTTACCACTTGCTTGGTACCACAATTTTTTTGTGTTTGTGGCACTTCTTTCCTTTTCCCTCGAATAAGAAAACATTATTTTATTTTATAATTAAACTTTGATTTAAATATACTTCTGTTCACTTCTTTATTATTCAAAAACTCCTAAAGTAATAATCATATGCAGTGCACTACGCATTTTACAAAGTTTAGTATGACGGCAGTGTTGCCATGAGTTCGCCGAACACCCTGTCTTCACCGTACATAATACGAACATTTTATGTTCACTCCAAAGTGTAGTCAGGATGTTCGGCAATCACACTGCGCCGCAGACATATGTTTTAAAAAAATATAATAAAATTCAAATATTTGATAATATTGTATTATTTTGGTCCTATTATTTAATATTTATGTGCAAAAAAAAAAAATACTTTGGACTAATTTAAGCGCCTAAAGCCTTTCTTGCGATACGGTTTTTTCATATTGTTCCTTTGGCAGAAATATAACAAAGAAAAAAGATCCAAAAAAGGACTTTTTTTTATTTTGATCCAATTTACGAAATTAAAATGTAAGAATGAAAATTTTGAGAAACTGTATCTCAGAATGAAGTAGATTTTCATTTGAGCTGGAAACGTTGATATTTTTTTAATTTGGGGTCACCCTTATATATATACATACATATATGGGCACACACACAAATTTTTAAATTCGATTAAAATTTATTTGGACCATTTTTTTTGCAAAAACTTCAGGGCTTAACATCCGTTAGCGTGAATTACTTTCACAAGGGGCTCAAAAGTTATCACGGTATAAAGTTGAAAGTTTAAAAATATTATCAAAATTATCTGATTTATATTGTAATTAAACACATTTATTAATCTTGTGCGACCAATGTTGGGGGTTTAAATTTGTGGTAAAATATTCATATATACACGTGTAAACAGATGGTGAGGACAAAGTAAACATACAAAACTTAAATAATTTGGAAATTATATATTTATTTAATTATAAAAGGCTCAAATTTGTAAAAGTATTCCCGAGGTAATAAATCTTGTGTGCGTCGTCATAAACTTGACCAAACATAAAAAACTTTATTGCATATTTCTCTTAAAATTTAATTTACTAATCCAAATTTTCAAAAACTATAACAAAAAAGTGCTCTAAATTTTCTTCTTCTTATTTGAAACATTCAGTTGTTTTGATAACAACATGTGATTTTTGCACAAACTACCATATTTTATTTATAAATGATTGCCGTTTGGCAATATTAGAAGATTTAATCTCGGACTTAAAAACACAAATGGCGGATTAGATTAATATTTAGATTAACTAATTTAACTTTTAATTTGCATTTAATCTAGAAGTGAAAAACTGACTCTAAGTAACTATTTCAATAGATTAAATGCTATAATTTGTGTAACTAATATGTTTTACATGTATAACTAAGGTTATTCGGTTAATCGAATAACTTGCCAATAATCGGTTATTAACAGATCAACTTTTAACTTCGAATAATTATTTGTCGAATAAACCGATTAATATGAACACCCGAATAATTGGATACCCTAATATTTGCTGAACTTATTTTTTAATATTTTTAGAAAATAGGATTTAAACTAAAATACTTATTTTGACGAGATTTTTTTAACATTATAAATTTGATTTCAAAGGCTAAGTTTCCGACCAAAAACATCCTATTAGTTTTTTTAATCTAAAATATGTTTAGGATGTTGTTTGTTATCCTTTTTAAGTACTACACGATATAAGTGAAATTTTTAATTATTAATTTTAATTATATTTTCGAACTAAATTATAGAAAAATAAATAGTAATTTTTTTAATACTTCAATAATCTATTCTAAGGAAGATTTTATAATAATAATATGAGATTGCAAAAACTGATTTTTGTTCCTAAAGTTCACAAACTTCATATTTTTTAGGTCGCTTTTGGTTTTAAGATAAATTAAGACAAAAGCATACTATTAGGTTAAATTTGGTAGTTTTTTCGTCGGGGCTTGGATATGCCCATGCAAATAGTATTGCTAACACAATCCCAGCAAAAAAGGAATTGAGAAAGTAATGAACTTAACACTGTGTTGTCATTAAAAGGAAGTATTTAGTGGTGAAAAAGAGCTACAGAAGTTCTTTTTTTAACTCATAGTTGTCATTGGTAGAATGTTCTTCTTTTATATTTTTTATTCATTTCCTTTAAAGTACTTCTCATAAAACTATATTTAAAAATTTTTTTATTAAAAATTATAAAAATGCTTTAAAATTTGTGAAATTTTAACTTCCTTAGAAATTATTAACTTTTTTCCCCGCTAAAAATTTATTTTATTTCTTTTGGAAGTCGTTAATAAGAACTTCCAAAAATGTGCAATATATGCTCTTTCTTGCACTTTTGAAGTGGTGAAAATATTATTTTTTGGTAGCACTAGATCATTTTTTTGATGTTATAAGACATTTTGTTAAAAAAAAGTTATTAAAATTATTACAACATTTATGCGGTTACATTGATTTTAAAATTTTTGTGTTTTTGCCCATATGTATATGACATTAAATTGAATAACTGAATGACAAATTTCCATTTACTTAGAGTTTGGTTTCACGTTAATTTAACAACAACAATAATAAATATTTTAAGCAATCAGTATTTTGTTTTTGTTTTACCCCCGATGGCGTATGAGTGATGAGAGAAATTCATTTAAAATGTAAGAATATACATTATACGCCACAGTGGTCGTGGTACAATCACAAAAATATAAATATAAAAACAATAACATTATGGATTTCTTTAATAATATTTTCTTTTCATATGAAGAGGAAAAAAAAACAATTTTATATAAGTAAATAAACATACATATACATATATATATAAATATATGCTATAGATATGTTAATTAGGGTGGTACGAAATTATTGAGGAGGTAAAGATTTTGAGGAAGTACCAATTATGTTTATATTAAAAAAGTAGATTCTTTTCTATTATTTTTAAGTTCCTAATAATAAAAATGCCTAAAAAAAATTGCCGAAAATATTTCAACATTATTAATTAATATTAAGTATATATTACAATACTACACTAATATACATACATATTTTTGGTATGATCATACATGTATGTATATATCTTTTTTGGTTTATTCGATGTGGCTTTTATTTGACTATAATGAAGCATTTTACCACAAACAAAAGTAAAATAAAACTTACATAAACTCGCATACAACGCACATTTAATAAGAAATTTGCAACAACCACAATAAAAAACAACAACAAAACAGCAACAATGAAGAATAATCATCGTCATCATTATGATTGTTATAATATGTAGCTAAAAGTAAAGGCATTGTAAGCAAATAATATAAACATCTCATTGTATAATAAAAATAATAAAGAAAGGAAAATAACAATAAGAAACAAAAATATTTTTCTTCTTTTTTTTCTTTTGCCAATACACATACAAAAATAATACTTATATATATATATATATATATATATATATATATATATATATATATATATATATATATATATATATATATATATATATATATATATATATATATATATATATATATATATATATATATATATATATATAACAAAAAAAGAAATATCAAATTTCAATGAATCAAATTCAATTTGTACGTTTTTGTTTTTCCATTACATGGTTGTATGCGTTGTAACATTCTTTTCGTTTTTTTTTTGCTACTGCTATTGTATTCTTTTTTCATTTCACTCTTTTAGTAAAACAAAAAATAAAAAATAAAAAAAAATCACATTCATTTTGTATGAACATAGAGCCAACCAATCTACTCATTCTATATAGATTTTGTGCAACATATAGATTGTTTGTTGGTTTGTATGAACATTAAACCATCAGTCTACAATTTCCAACAAACAATACAAACACACACACACATATATACATTAAAATATTTTTATATACATATGTATGTGTGAAACTATATACATAGTTTGCTGTTGTTCTTCTCGATGATGGTACTCGTTCAATGCGAGTTTCATGTTTTTATATTGAAAGTTTTGATCCCAAATAGTATAAAAAGGACCACCCATATAAACATACAAACATACACATACATACCAATATAAACACAAATTGTTAAAGTGAAGAAAATAAGTATTTGTTTAAGCAACATGAGAGATACTGTTTGTTACATTACACTACTTCAGCATACAGTCACTACTATTCACAGTAAAATATGGAGAAGAAACAAAAAGAAATTTTGCTACTAGTCGATATGTATGTATGTACGTGTTTGCATATAATGTTTTATGTATTCGTTTGTTTGTGTGTCGGTTAGTATTAAAATAATTGTTTATATGTTATGGATGAGGTTTCATTGCATGGTTGAGAGAATGAATTAGAGTATGTATTTTTAGTACTAATATTAAATATAGTAAATGGCTTTTAGATTATTGGATGAGAGAAACAAAATTTTCATTATGAATAAATGTTGAGTTAATAGTAAAGTTAAGAAATATCTCAAATTTTTGGGATTTCTGTTTCTTTATTTAGAAGTTGCGGGATAGTACACTATTCTGAGTTTTTTGTACACTTCGTTATTTCTAATAACTTGAACATTTCATTAATGTGGGGAAAAAAAAATAAAAATAAAAAAAAAAATATATAAAAATCATTAGAATCTGTTAATGAACAAAAAATTCTCCAAAAAAGGGTTAAATATTAATTTATTTCAAAGGCCTTTGATTGAAATAATATTGCCCCGCTCCTGAGCGGTTCATGGGGTCTAAATTGAAAGTAAACCTCCAGCTACTCTTGCAATTTATCTGTGCGAAATTATATATTATATATTAATTGGACCTGCTACATAGAAGTTACATATTAAATTCTAAATTATTTTACAAATCGCTTATTTGTTACAACAATGTCATAACTCCAAAAACGAAAATTTCTAGTTGACATCACTAATGCGTAGCTAATAATATGTTTTATTAACTGACAAAGTCTTAGGTACGAGTTTTTCATATTTCACGCAAGATCGCCAAACGTATTTTATCGAAATTTCATAATCTATTGTTAATTTTTTGCAATTTAATATTTTACTTGTGCGTCGGCAATTGTAAAGTCAACATCACACTGTGTACTTTTTTTTGCGGAGTGAATGATCAAAAATAAGTAAAAACATAGAAATCAATGTTTAAGTAATTAAAATTTTAATATTGATCTTAATGTAAAACATGATGAAATGTTTTTATTGTATCTCTTTTAGTTGAGAAGATATTTGGTTTGGAAATCGTTAGGAAAATTTTTAGTATTTCGATACGCATTATTTTTGAACGTTTAGACACATTTAAATTTTTACTATTTTATTTAAAAGGTATGTTCATGTTTAGTCTTTCGCAAATCCTGTTTTAAATTTCCTATAATTTCAACATATTATTTTTTGTTTTCAAAAAAACCCTTTATTTTACCTTATTTTTTATCTTTACCTATGCAACATAGTTACTAAAACCGGAAAAAAATTGTACTTACATATATGAGTTTGTAGTGTAAGTTATTTTGATTTGTTTCATATATAATTTATCAGCAAGAAAGTGCAAGACTGGATGAAGGATTTTTTTGAATAAAAAAATCATGTTTTATACTTTATAAACTTTTTTAAGGAAAAAGAAAGGAAACTTATTAAAATACCATAAAAAAGTACATAAAATAAAAAATAACCAAATTACCAATTAGTCTGTGTGTTCAAATTAAGGCTAATGTGAATATTCTGACGAAAAATGATAAGGAGAACTTTAATTGAAATAAAATATTTAACTTTATTTTCAATAAAAGTGTAAAAATGTTATGAAAATCTTATATTTTACCATAACATTTTTTCAAATAATTAAGGTACAAATTACGAAAATATTATGAATGTATATGGACGTATGGAAAACGCAACAGTGGATAATACGTATATCATTTTTACGTCATACGATAACTGTATTGTGTTTAAATTGTGTCCGTCCGGACGTCCGTCTTTGACATCTGTACGCGTTTCATTAGTATAGTCAGTGTTAGTTGGAATTTTACATATTCTACGTTAACTGTTCGGGTATATTAACATGATATAAGACAAAATGTAAAGTTTGATGTATATTTTTTTCTTTAAAAGTAAAAATATTTTTGTAAGTAAAGTCAGATAGATATCTCTATTTAAAATTGTTTAAAATTCAAAAAGTTATTAAGTCAGTAAAGTATTTGCTTATTTGGTGCATACTTTTTGAGGCTAAAATTATAATATTGGTGTAATTTTTCCAGATCAAATTGATGTTATGTCCAATTTGTTTTGTTTACATCAGCATTTTTTTAATTTAAAATTTTAATCGAAAAATTTTAGATTTTTTTTTAATGATTTTTTTTTTAATTTGTGTTTAAAAAATGTGTGTAGTGGTTAAAAAATTTAATTCTCTATAAGAGTTTAGAAATCAACAACATAATTGGGAATCTTCTTATACTGAAAATTCAAAGAACAGTTTTCTAAGTTTAATTAAACAATTTTAATATGTATTTTTTTTAATTCTTTTTACACTTAAAAATATACTTTGTCCGATTTCTCTAGCAGAGTATTATAAAAATTAAAGTATTTTTCTTTTAACCCACAACAATAATTGCAAAATAGTCTTTCCCTCAACTAATATTTAGTGCAAAATACTGAAAATATAAAGTAATTGAGAATCAAAAAGGATGGATGGTAAATGGCACTACTTGATATCAAACAATTTAGTTATGATTGTATTTGTGTTTTTGATTGTTATCACAATAAATTTTATGTGTATATAAACAATTTATTGTATTTTACTTTTGTGCTCTATATACAAACGAACAAATTCAATAACAATAGTAAGGGAGAGAACATAAAGACTGTATGAATTGTAGTTTTAAAATAAACTTGCAGTGAAAAAATAAAATAAACATAAAAAACTTTAATAAAAAGCTAACAAAATAATAAAGAAAAACTACAACTAAATAAATAAGAGAAATAAACATACTAGTTTAATACATTATAGTACATATGTAATAGTTGAAGCAACAACAATAACATAAACTAAATTGTAACCAAAGCAAATTGCAGTTCACTAAATCTCTCTCTCTAATACTTACATGCCATTAATCGAACCATCAACCATCTACAATAATATGAACAACAATAGCATACTTTTACTTGTACTCAATATAAATACCGTTACAAAAATCCAAATAAAAAAAGTTTATATAAAGAAAACAAGTGAATAAAAACGAAAACGAGTTAGCAAATACAAATACCCTACAAATCCATTTATACATGCTGCATGTAACATGCACATATACCAAATATACACACACACTAATACAAATGCACCGTTTCCCTGCAAACATTTGTAATGCACTTTAGATTTTTACAGTCGTCAAGGATTTAATACTTTTTAATATGTAATAGATTAAAAAAAAAAAAAATAAAAAATTTTAATCTATAAAATACGAGCTTTATGGTAATTTCTAAATGAAGGAAATTAATGATACATATTTAATAGTAAAAAGTATACAAATTTTAAATATATTTTAGTAATTTTAGTTAATTTTCATTAAAATGAACCAATATGGAATACAAAAAGTTTGCAGGTCCTTTTGTAAGAATATGAGTAAAAGTATATAGAGTAACATTCCACTTTAACGGTTCTATTTATTTTTTTTTTTCTTTATAGATTTAAGTTGTACCAGAGTACGAGTTACAAATAAAGAGAAAATGCCTTTTGGCTTTTTTTATTGTTGTTGTTCCAGCATACTTGTTGTTATAGTTTTTTATGCCAAGTATTCATGTGAGTGTGTGTGTATGACTCAAACCTTGTTTATAAATACTTTATTTTTTATTCTATATATTTTGTTGCTGATATTGATGTTGTTTTTGCTGTAGTTGTTGTTATTATAAATGTTGCTGTTGGTATTGTTAGGTTCATTTATATAGACGCTTAAGGACATAATTTATTTGTGGCTGTATTTTATTGTTGTTGATTTTGTTATCAATGAGGCAAAAGCTCTAGTTTGTTTATGTTTACTTATGTATGTATGTATTTATTTATTTGTGTATATGTATTATTTATTTATTGCTAAAGTATATGAATCGACATATATTTGTATATTTACAGTGAGTAACAAAACAATTTTAAATGAAAAAAAAAAAAAAAAAAAAATAATAATTAATTTAATTCAGAAAAATCTTAAGTTTTTAATATATTTATGAAGTATTTAATTAAGATTTGTGTTACCAGAGAAAACAAGAATGCCTTTTTTTTTGCTATTTTTCCGATTTTTGTGCCTTTTATTTAACAATTTTAAAGCGAAAACAGATTTTTCTGAACAATTTTGTCCAAAATAATTAGATTTTTAACATTTATTTGAACGATTTTTTTTCTATAATAAAACTATGTATACTATGTATATAAAATTGTTCACCTGTTCAGGTTAAGTTATTAGTATCACCACTTTCGATATGCTTTTATTGGAATCAGATTACGCAAAATTAAGGTATAAGTATAATTTGGAGTTTCGACGAACAAAAGTTTTTTTTTGGTATTTGGTACATAGCTTTTGCGTCTATTAATCGATTTATAATAGAAAACTAGTGAGCAGATTTAATGCAGTATTCCAAATAAACCTGATACAATTTTAATATGTACATAAATACAAATTTTCCTTGAATAAATTTTATAATGAATTTTATATTTAATTACGCCCTATTGATATCCTCTGATATTGGATGAAGTTTCTTTAAAGGTTATGGATACATCTTTAAAAAATTCCTTTATTGCAGCTCTTTTTGCTATAAACGCAATATATATCGCACTGTTTTGCCTTCTTTGATGATTACTCATATAATTTAACAAAATTTGGTAAAATTCCTAAAATAAGTATTTTGTCAACTTTGTAAATAAATGTTAAATTAAATAAGCGAGAATGTTTTATTCGGTTTGCGGAATATATACCTACTCACAATCAACTTTTTTGAATTTTCGAACTATCTGTACAAAATTTTGTTGTCGTAAATGCTTTTGTTTAAGAAATATCTGAAGAAAACTATGAACCATTTTCTATATCAAACAAACCTTATGTAATAGAAATATTTGAGCCAAATTCGTAACCCTAGGTAGTCCTCACCGAGCTATAACCTGCTTTCAACAGACATACGAACAAACGGACGGATATAGCTCAGAATCTTACCAAGACCCTTAATATATATATATATATATATATATATATATATATATATATATATATATATATATATATATATATATATATATATATATATATATATATATATATATATATACTTTATAGAGTTTAGAATGATTTTTCATGTTATGCACGGAATGACAAAAAAGAAATCAATTTCTTATCACTCACTTTATTAACATATTGGTGAAAAAAGTTGATGTGTGAATATTCCAATAGATCTTAAATCGTCAGTAACTTTGTAAATAAGCGTTCAAGCCCGATTTATGACTACTCTTATTCTTTATCAAAGTATTGACTTTTGTGTGAAAATCAAAAAAAAAAATCTTAAATTGCTAATAACTTTTAAATTAAGAGTTTAATTCAAAAATGTATCTCGATTTGTACCAGGGAAACCACAATATTTAACCCTTTTAGAGCATATTCTGACAATTTGAGGATAGTTTTTTTTTTTTACCTGATGAAATGTTTTCCAAATAATTAAAAAATAAATAAATAAATAAATAAATAAATAAATAAGTAAATAAATAAATAAATAAATAAATAAATAAATAAATAAATAAATAAATAAATAAATAAATAAATAAATAAATAAATAAATAAATAAATAAATAAATAAATAAATAAATAAATAAATAAATAAATAAATAAATAAATAAATAAATAAATAAATAAATAAATAAATAAATAAATAAATAAATAAATAAATAAATAAATAAATAAATAAATAAATAAATAAATAAATAAATAAATAAATAAATAAATAAATAAATAAATAAATAAATAAATAAATAAATAAATAAATAAATAAATAAATAAATAAATAAATAAATAAATAAATAAATAAATAAATAAATAAATAAATAAATAAATAAATAAATAAATAAATAAATAAATAAATAAATAAATAAATAAATAAATAAATAAATAAATAAATAAATAAATAAATAAATAAATAAATAAATAAATAAATAAATAAATAAATAAATAAATAAATAAATAAATAAATAAATAAATAAATAAATAAATAAATAAATAAATAAATAAATAAATAAATAAATAAATAAATAAATAAATAAATAAATAAATAAATAAATAAATAAATAAATAAATAAATAAATAAATAAATAAATAAATAAATAAATAAATAAATAAATAAATAAATAAATAAATAAATAAATAAATAAATAAATAAATAAATAAATAAATAAATAAATAAATAAATAAATAAATAAATAAATAAATAAATAAATAAATAAATAAATAAATAAATAAATAAATAAATAAATAAATAAATAAATAAATAAATAAATAAATAAATAAATAAATAAATAAATAAATAAATAAATAAATAAATAAATAAATAAATAAATAAATAAATAAATAAATAAATAAATAAATAAATAAAAATTTAAACCAATTAACAAACATTTTATCGTTGAGAAGCTTGATTTGTAGCAACAAGATTTTTTAATGAAAGCATTACTTTGATAATCTCTGAAATAATAATGTCTACAATTAGATTGGTAAAAAAAGATCAATAAAGTTTGTATGCGATACAATAAAAAACGGGGAACCAAATTTCGACACGGTTGATAAATTTCATTTTTGCCTTATTTTATACGGAGATATATTTATAAAACCCTTTGATTTAATGAAAGACATAATTTTGTTAAAAAATTGTAAAACAAATATATGTTTCTTAAGTGTATATTTTTAATGCATATTTAATGCGCATAAAACCCATTTTTTTAGAGCATATTGCGGTTTCCCTGGTAATAACTAATATTTCTAAAAAATCTAAAATAACCAAAAAAACAAAAACGAGACCATATGATAATCTATACCATTCCGATCCACATCATTTTGTTTTTACTTATATAAACCCTATTTGTGTTAAGTATTAACATTATACTTACTTTCTGTAGGATTAATGCACGTTAAAGTGATTTTCGGGAAAGGGCTTTATATGGGAACTGTAGTCAATTACCGATCTTCATGAAATTAGGCAAATGGATTTGTACTTATATAAAATTTATTTGTTCTAAATTTCACAAAAATTTTCCTATTTTTAAGGCATCTATAAGTATTAAGATTCTATTCCGGGAGGACATTTGTATGGGGGCGAGGTGAAATAATGAACTGATCATGACCAATTTCAATAGCGTTCGTCGTAAATCAAGTCAACTCAAAAAGTGATTCTTAGTCGATTGGTATACTGTATGGTGGGTATTGGGATATTTTTTTCTGTGCGTTACAAACATCAGCACAAACGCATAATATAGTGTATAAAAAATTTAAAAAATAAGTAAATTTATGAATAAGTGTGTAATTTAGAAAAGTAGCTCGATTTGTACACCTAGAGAAAAATCTACCACAAACGAGTTAATAACGATACCATTCAGTGTCAATAGTGAAAAACAAAATATATTTTAAAAAAATCGTGGGAAATTCTGTATAAAATTCATTGGAATAAAAAATATACAATTTGTCTATTAAGTATGCACAGAGAAAAAAGATTCATTGTGACTACCGAATTTTTAGCCAATTGAATTTAGTTGGTATTTCGATTGGAAATACTGTAGGTACAACTGAATTATAAAAGGCAATTTGGATACGACAAGGGTATATAACCCTAAATATAAATAAGAATATTATGCCGGCTCAATTTTTTTTTTTTTTTTTTATTTTTTATTTTCAAATGATAAGTACTTTAATATGAAAATTATGTTTGTATAATAAATTTCATATAAGGTTTTCCAGGAAAACTTACATATTAAAGCTTCGAAAAGATTGTTGCTGCTAAGAAAATCTAGGAATATAGGACAAATAAATGAACGAATTTACAAGTGAGCTTGATAACACTTACTTTTATCAAAATATATTGTAATAATTAATTTTGGAATGGTGTTGGTTGTTATTGCAGTAATTTAGTTCATCGATATCATTAATTTTTGAATATATTAACTGGAGATAACTATATATAGAAAACATTAATGAATAATATCAAAGGAATGATTATAACATGTTTATTGATTGTTTTCTTACCCTTGTTTATAAGGTATTTTACAATTAGAAACATCGTAGTAGAGTAATTTGAAAATTTCTCGATAATGGAACTGTCGATAGATACTTGGAATAAAATCTTTTCTAAATTATAATGCTTTCATAGTCAATTCTTGTTAAGTAACAGTTTTATTTTAATGATCCTGTTACAACCACGGCTTGCTGTTATTATTTCTTGATGACTTTCAAGTTCTTGGATAATTTATTTTTAAAATATCAACAATTTATAAAAGAATTTCGATTGTAAATGCCGAATTTAGGTTTTTATCTTTATTAAACGAAAAATTCCCTACATTTCATAAATGGAGTTACCAATTCGTAATACTCGGTTGCCTTGATTATTAAAAAAGCATATATTGGTTTATCTAATTAAATTTACTTTTAAAGTGATCTCAAATCTATTACATTAACTGTTAAATTGCTATAAATATTAAAAGATTGCTGGGTTCATAATTTTTTAATAATTATAATTAAATATTGGCTAGTGTTATGAAATTTACATCGTTGTAACCGTTTTCCAACAAATTTGTTTTATGTGTGTGCATAATTATGCTCCTAAATAAAAAAAAAAAATATGCAAAGATATGACACTTGAGTTCCTAAAATATGCTTAAAAAAAAGGACTTTCTATTAAAATATGACAAAATATGCTGATAAGCCACAATAAGCAGAAATATGCTGTTATGACCAAAATATGTATAAATATGCTGTAATAAATCGATGCCAAAATTTTTAAAGGTTGTCAGAAATGTATAAATAATTAACAGTTTTATTCATTTGGAACCCAAGAAAAAATATTATTTTATTATTTTAGTAAAGGACCTCTATTAGTGATCATTCATAATATTAATCACAAATCGATTTTTCAGTTAAAATATAAAATGTTAATATCTGCATAAATAGGTTTTAAGTTTAGAAAAAAAAACTAGATTTGTAACATTTTTATTGAATAAGTATATTTTGTTATTCAGTGTTGATATTTTCTAATACAGAATATTCTGTATAGTATTTGCTGTATCTATCTTATTACATATACATTTATTTATTTTTATAAAAGTCTTTATACACTGGTGTGTATTGTATTTCTACCACTGTGTGCATTTGCAGTTAGTTTGTTTTTTTTTTTTTTTTTTGTTTGGTTTTGTAAAATAATAATTTGGCAACAGAAAACTCATTATTACAAGAACAACTATAATAACTTTATAGCAACAGCAGGAATAATGGCATTACCAAAACATTTTTTATATACATATGTATGTGTATGTATGTATGTATTTATGAGTATTTAGTAGCATCACTACTGCACATTATGTGATGCTGGAAAAGAAAGTGTTGGAAAGACTTTCCTTAAAATTATATATTTTTACATATAAAGGAACATTTTGAATATAAAGTTATGAAATAAATATATTTTTTTTAAAGGAGCTAAATTTTTCATGATTTAACTTTTTTTAATGATTTAAAATGTTCTGGTTTAGGTATTTTCATAATAATTTAGTGTTATATTTTTCATGGAATTACCCATAAATGTATTTATTTGGTATTTAAACATTTTATATAAACATCAAATAATTATGTACATATGAGTTAAATAAAAATCTCATGCATATCTTCATATACATAAATATATAATGAATATATAACTATAAATGTATGTATGTATGTGTGTATATGTATGTATTTACAGAAAGGCTCAGTTAGTCTCTAAGTCTATATTTATAAACATCTAAATACACTTGAAACATTTATGGCTAAAATACTTTCGTAACAATATAATTCACCAGGCGTTTATTCTAAAACCTTCAATGAAATTTTTTTGTTGTTTTTCTCAATGCCTTATAGAAAGTGAAAAACCATAAATAAAAGAAACGCCTTAAACCAAAAAGGATGACAACAACAAAACCAACAACATTACCCAGAAACATAATACATAAGTAAATATTACAAAGGTTACTTATTTCATACTTCTTACTCACTTTTGCCACTTAATTCACAACGTCAATGGTATTTAATGTTTAATATTTCATACCATAATTTGTTTCTTGTTGTAGCACAGTACAAATACGTTGTACGAGTACATACTTCAACATAAATAAACCATGTCAAATATTTCTGTTCTATTTTTCTATGAATTTCTGTTTGATTTAAATAAAGAAAATATATATTTTTTTTATTAATTTATTTTTTTATATATTTTTTTTCTTATTCATTTTGTTATAGAAAGAAAAAATTACAAAAATTTTGTGAGTTTTCTTTAAAGGCAAACGCAAGAAAAATTCTTTATATGGCTCTTGGCAAATTTGTAAAAAAATTATTAGAAAAAGTCTTTTTAAAAATGTGAAATATTAAAACTGAAATTATTTATTTGTATTTTACAGAGAGAAATATTATTAACATTCCAAAGAAACTATATTCATCATATGGAGGAGAATAAACCAATATTTTATTTTAAAAAGGAAATTCAAATATTTAGTATATATTTATTTTTTTTTTAGAAATATTTGTTAAGGATATCATATATTAATATAATGAATATCTTATCAAAAGAAATTAAAATAAATAAAGTTTATGTATTACAAATATAATTTAAAGGACATTTAAAAAAATAACCAACGTTTCTTATTCCGTAAGCTACTTTTTCAACCTCATCGTCAACTTCAATTGTTAAGCCTCTGGCGATTTAAAAAATGACTCGCTGTTCTCTATGCATATCAAAGTACAGTAAGCATTAGGTCCAATTTTATTATTTATTCTTTTAAAATATTGTTATTTCAACTGCATAAAATTTTATTAAAATTAAAAATTGTCTAATTTATATTCACTATACATTAGCATTAAAAGTTATTATTCCTATTTTAAGAAATTTTGCATATAGAAGACTTCTAATGATTGCTCGTTTTAAGTGACTTAGGTGTACAAATATTTTTATTACAACTCACTATAATTTAATGGATTTCATTCTATCCATCCATTTTGCTTTTGGCTGGCTTTTTGATTACTAAAGAAAAAAATAAAACTACAAAACGAGCAAATAATAAATAATAAGAAAAATTAAATACAAAGAAACGAATGCGAATAAAAGAATAACTCTAATGAAATGAAATGATTGCAACTGTATACATTTCGTATTATGTTGACTTTTATACTTTAAATAAACTAACAATTCGCAATTGTATACTGGAAAACTATTGCGCAAAAAAAAAAAAAAAAAAAGAAAACATCATGCAGAGTACCACTATCAAACTACATAGTTTTGTATTTGTAGTTTCAAGAGCAACAAAATGTATGAATGATTTGTTTCTGTTCTATTCTTTTCTTGTTCTCCCCTTATTCTATTTCAATTCGTAATGCTATTCAATAAAAGTACAACGATTTAATTTTAATGCAAAGAGCTGTTGGCAATAGAACAATATGAAATTGCTACAAACAGCAGCAACAGTAGGTACCAGCAGCAATAATATGAAATAAAATAAAGAAACAACAACAATGTATTTTTATTCGTTCACATACATATACTAACCATATAAAGTAAGGGGAAACATTATTTAAAGAAAAAAAAAAACTAATACAAATGACTAACATGATAAGAAATAAATGCATTGACCTAACATTGTGATTATTCGTTTTAATAAATGAATGATGGATAAAAATCAAGAAATAATAATTTTGTTATGATAAGGGAAGTGTTTAGTTACTGTAATTAAGTTATTTGAAATTATTTAAATTAGAAATTGAAACTAAAAATTAATCACTTACATTTTACTCCATACAATTATGTAATATAATTTTCTGAAAAGAGCGAGAGAGGGAAAAAAAGAGAAAAGTATTAATAAATTTTAGTTATTTTTACACAATTTTCAAATAATATGACATAAATTCCATATTGGTAATAGTAGTAAAAAGGTGTGTTAATGAAGTAAAACTAATGGGGTAAATCTCTTTAAAATTATGTTTTCATTATAAGGAGTGCGATCGAAAAAATCTTAACATATATAAAATTCGATAATTTGGAAACGGTTGATCTTAGAGTTCTGATTGTTTTTTTTTTATTAAATTGACATTATACTGCAGATTATAGAAAAATATAACTTTTGTACTTCTGCCTACTACTTATGAACTCGTAGTCCTTTTTTGGTAACCCTTCCATTAGAGATTTGATAGTTGTTTCAGTCACTTTTTTTGGAACACTCTGCCCATCTTCTTTCAAAATCTTTGATACTTTGGAACAACATTTTTGTCCTCTTCGATTCTCTTTTCACAAGAGGCCAATATCTCTCTGCTGGTCTTAGCTCCGGACAATTTGGAAGATTGACCTCTCTTGGTACAAAAACTATGTTATTGCTTTGGTACCACTCCGGAGCTTTCTTACGTAGTGACATGATGCCAAGTTGGGCCAAAAATATGTGGACACATTGTGCTCTCTTATGAAAGGAAAAATATTTTTTTGAAAACATTCTTTGATGTATTTTTAGGTATTTATAGATCCCACTATAACAAGTGGCTTGCTTCTTTTGCCGCAACTGCATAAATCTTGCCTCATCACGAATTCTTTAGGAAATATCGTCAGCTTTATGGTCCTAAACTTATCTTCAACATTTCCTTTATTCTTGGCTTCTATCTTTTGCAGCATTCCAGTCTGAAACTTTCTATGTTCTTAACTCCACATTATCTTTAACTTTTCTCACCAAATAGTCAGAACACTGAGCTATCCGGGCTGCTTTTCTACCAGATGTGTTTGGAGTTCTTTTCAATATGCTTTCAATTGTTTTGGTCTTCCCCATATCATGTGGACCTTTTTTCTTCCCGAACCATTTTTCCTATCAATGGTCGAATTCCCCAGATACTGTTTAATAACCTTGGAAACAGTTTGACAGCAGACATTTAATCCCAATTATTTGTAGGACCAATTTGGATTTTTTTGAAATGTTTTAATAATTTATAGCAAGTACATCATTTTCGCCACACATCTTAGTCAAACTCACAACAAATCAACATGGTTGTCATCAAAAATAATAACTGACATATTTTTCAATGATAACTAGATCAAAAAACAAACAAGCGTGAATATTATATTCGGCTCGGCCGAATCTATATACCCATCATCAACTTTTTCAAATTTTACGTTATATGGAAGTTGGGCGGCAAAGTGGGCGGACCACGCCCATTTTTTATTTCCTTTATATTGGTCATTGAACTATTTGAACACAATTTGTTAGAATTTCACCTTATATGGTAGGTGGGCGGTAAAGTAAGCGGACCACGCCAAATTTCGTCTCCCTACGTTGTCCCGTTCGAGCCCTACCCTGCTTTCAACAGACAGACAGACGGACGGACAGATAGACGGACAGACGGACATAGCTAAATCGAATCAGAATCTAACCAGGACCCAGAAAATATATACTTTGTGGGGTCTTAAATGATTCCATTGACATGTTATACACAGAATGACAAAATTAATATACCCCCCATTTTTTTGATGGTGGGTATAAAAAAAATTTAAATATTGCTTCGGAAAAAAGTTATTGAGTCAAAACATGTGTTAAGAATTTTTCGATTGCTCTCCTTATATAAATAGAAAACGCAGCACCAAATTTTTAGATGAGCCCAAATTTTACCATAATTCTACTTTCGAGAATCTCTTTAAAGTCCAAAAATGATTCGTACAGACTTTATTATATACATACTGAAAAACAATAAATATAACTTTATTGTAATAATAATAGAACGAATATTTCTGTGTAATGGCTTACCAATTAGTTATGTATTAAACTCTCCCTTATTGCCTTCAAGAAAGGTTGGTTATTGTTTACCAAAAATGTTGCCAACAAAATTGCTGGTTTATTGAACTTTAAACATTTTTTCGAGCTTTCATCGATCATTAGAAAAAAGAAATGTAATTAATGGTACTAAGGTCTGCATACATTTTTTTCATGTGCACTACTTTCATCATATATATTTTTGTAATTTTATTTGTATTTGTATTTTTGTAACTACTAAATTATTACTTATTTAAATAAACGGTCATAAGTCATTTAAGTTTCTTTATTTAGTTATATCCATATTAGGTCTATAATTCACCTTGTCTTATTTTATTTTTATTCACTCTTTTATTTATATTTTATTTTTTTAATTCAAAATTATGACTTCTGGTCTGGTGATATCACTGGTCCCTACTTAATATTACAATTATACCATTCAAAAATTGATTTCATTAGACTATTGAAGAAAATTATACTCCTTATTTAACATCCTATATTCTCTTATTCTAATTGAGGTAATAAACAGTAACAAAGATTTACAAATTAAATAGTAATCATATTATAGTTTAATAATTTTAGTAACTACTATTTTATAAATCAAAAATGTACATATGTATATACATAATTGTGTTTTATCTCATTTTAAGAGAGAACAAATTCTTTTCGTTTGATGCTAGATTAAACGAAATGAATTTTTTCTTTTAAATTTTAAAATCCTATTAAAAGATTTGTCTCAAGGTCATTACAAATGACATTGAATACCTACACATTTGTAATCTTTTTCAAAGTAATAATTTTGGTATTTAAATACTTTTTGTATGCTGGCATAATATATCCAACTGTATATTCCTTATGAAAGGATTTACTGAAAAATTATTTACGTTTTATCTAAAAATTTTATTCTTACTTACACATTTGTTTTCCCTGTAACAGCAACAAAATACATATTACTTTACAATAATAACAAGAAAATGCAACAATTTGTTATAATGTTAAAAATATCATAAATAAGAACATTTATTTTCCGACATGTTAATTTTCACCTTCATATACATCCTGTCTCTAACAGGTTCACACACACACACATGTGCACAAGAACACAAACTGACATGGTATTTAAAATAAACACTCACACACATACACCGTTACATAAAATTTTTCACTTTAAATGAAGATTCTCTTATACATACATGTACATAAGTAGGAGCAAGTAGTTATAGTGGTGGTGGTTCTTGTGCTCCTGCTGCTGGTGGTGAAGTCGGTGGTACTTTTGGTTTATAGTTTGGTGGAAGTTCTGTCCATGTTTTTGGTTTCATATTAAGTGTTTTGGTTTATTGAAGAGAACCATTACGTTATGATGTTGTTGTTGCTGTTGTTTGTGTTCGTTTTTGCTAGAAAATACTTGAGTACTGCAAGCTAGTGCAAAGTTGTTTTTGTAAAAAAAGAACAATATTAATAAAAAAAAAGAATTTCTACAGAATTGAGTAAACCATATTACATACATAAGTATACTTGTAGTAACTACAACAACAACAATATTGGAGTGAGAAAAATGTTCATCATAATCATCGTCGTCATGATTGTAAGTAACCATACCACATGTTATTATATCGATGATGTTGTTATATGATGTTGTTACAGCATATGTTGCATATCGAACGAGTAATGTTTTTTATTATTATTTTTTTTTTTTTTTTAATAATACACACATACATACTTATAGATGTACATAAAAACATGTTTACACACAAATATAGGAAAATTAATGTCTATACATATGTAGTGAAAAAAAAATATAAGTAAAAACCCAGCAAACTCACAAATTGAAAATAAAATATTTAATTAAGTCGAAAGAATTGTGATTTTTCCAACATTTCGATAGATTTGGTATTATATTTGATATGAAGTAAAAAAGAATTTAAGCCCGATTACTTCAGTTGTAATTTCTCTCAAACATCGGAATTTATGTTCGCTGGGACTGCTTTTCATCATAAGTAAGTGAATACTATACATGTATGAGTACATTCACATAAGTACTTCTATTGAAAGGATTTTTGTTTTTTAATTTTATTTAAAAAATCTGTTGCTAACATAATATTATCTTAATATATCAAGTCATTCGAAACTGGTGTCATAAACATACGATAAGATATATTTTTTATTTATTTATTGCTGGAAATACAAACATATGGAAAGTAAGAGAAAGTGATTTCTTTTATCTAAATTTTAAAAAGCTTAAAGATAATGTTACAAATAGAAGCTTTTGTATTTAAATAACTTATAGGATTTTATTTTTGACTTTTATTTTATTAATCGTATTTTATTAAAAAAATTTTAATAAAAACCAGGGTTTGAAAAAAATTACTAAATTAGTTGATAAATTATTTTCTACTTCATAATTATAAATGAAATCTACATGAATTTTTTTTAATAAATATAATGATTTTAATTATATTCAAACTTAAAATATTAAAATTTTAGACCTCAGAATAAAATTTTAAAGTTTTCTTGGTACCAAAACTTAAATTTGTATAGTTTTTCCATACATTTAAAAATTCCTTTAAAGAAACATGTTTCGTATAAATTTTGTCTCTAAAAGGTATTTTATAATTTGTTTTTGAAATATAAAAATGTACAAGAAACAACATCTTTCTTACTTAAAAATTTAACCTAAAAAGATATGAATTTGACCCAGCAAAAACTTGGTAATGACATATAGTTACGGTTATAATTACTATGTAATACCAACATAATTTCTCCATTACATAGAAGTTGCGTTTGAATTAATTTTTAATCTAACGTAGCCTATTTTTATTACATTTATTTTAATTACATTTTTGGTTATTGTTGACTTTTTGAAATTAAAATTTATAAAATCTTTTTACGTTTAAAATAAAAAAAAACAAGAAATAAATGTTTTTTATATCCTTCTTATTGACACGTCAGTCTAAGGGAACTTCTGGTGACTTCCATAGGGATTTTGAATAACAAAATACACAAGTTTCATAAGACAACTTAATTTATTTAACAAATGTAGTTGATATATTAAATTCCTAAATACATAAGTAAAATAATTAGAAATTGAAAAGTAGTAAAATAAAACAAATTATGGTATAGAAACCATTAGGAACTTTATAAAATTGATACATATATTGATACATAATTTAACATTTCATCAGTTTCGTTAAATTTTGTAACAATTGACAATCAGAAAAATATGAAATATTTTGAACTAAAACTAAAAGTTGCATATAAAATCATGGAGATTTTTGCAGTGGCGTTAACAATCCTAATATTTCAGTAGTTATGTGTAACTCAAAATGTAGTTATAATTGCTTTTACTAATCATGACTAAAATAAGTTACTGAACAGCTTAAAAGTAGTTAGTTATAGTAATGACATCTAAGTAATGTATATGGTAAGTAGTTGCCTCTAATGTCATCACCGTGTTAAAATAATGAGTTATTCAGCTAATGTGTAAGTGGTGAAGAGCCATATATAAGCTTCTTAACTCATTACATTGCAACCAAAGTTTTTGGTAGGGAATTTAAAAAAAGAAATTAATAATATTTAATTTAAAATTTAGAAAAATAAAACACAACATTTACATTTTAATTAAAAATTAAATTTTAAGCTCAGAAATTAAATTTAAGTGAACTTTTAGCCGAAACTATGTATTAAATGTTTTTTTTTTTCTGGCTAAAATATTGCCTTTATTCTTAGCATTTTGTAATAGACGCTTCACCAAAATTTTTCAGAAATTCCAAAAAAAAGAAAAAAATAAAATAACGCGAAATTCGAAATTTCTCTGGAAGGAACTGGGTCAACAAATAAAATAGTAAAAGTCTTAACAACCATAACAAGCCAAAACTTTAAAATATACTCAATAGTCCAGCTAAGAATAACGTACTTATTTCACCAAAGGCTTTCCAACAATAAAAGAAAAAAAGTGAGAATGTTATATTCGACTTGGCCGAGTATACCCATTTCTTTCCGAGTTTTTATTGGTCCTTGAACTATATAATGTGGTTTTGTCGTCGGCTGAGGTAGTTCAATTATGTCCAGGGTGTCGATTTATGGGATCCACACATATTTTATTTTACATATTTTATTTAATTCACCCATTTTTTCACAAATAAGGTAGAGTAATAATAGGGTATTCACAGATAAGATTTATAACACAAATTATAACATAGATATGAAGTTCCGTTTTCAAAAACCTAAGTGGGTTGTCAATAAAACCTAAGTCTAAGAATGTGTTAGTAAAAAATTTCATTGAAAACAAAAACAATTGCAGTACGTGTGCTTTTTGAGTTTTTTTTAAGCTTCATATCTATGTATAATAGAATGTCCCGTAGACAAAAATTTTGTAGGAAGACCACTCAAACGATGCGTAAAAATTAGCTTGGCTATGAGAAAAATATTAAAAAAATGTTTAAAATTGATCTTTAGTTCCCTACTAGCGATTGAAAGTTACGGGTCTAGAACATTTTGTCCAAAAAATAGTATTGAGTTTTGTCTTGAAATGAGTATCAAAAAAATCGTAATTTTTAGCCAATTATGTATGTAAAAAATATTTTAAAAAATTTTCGCCAAAAATTTGGTTTTAAATGTTTTAAATACTTTTCCCATAACCAGCATAAAATTATGAATTTTTTGATACCCATTTCGATTAAAAATTTTTTTTTAACCAAAATGTATGGGACCCATGATTTTTCAATCGCTGATAGCAAACTGAAGACCAATTTTAAAATTTTTTTAAATAATTTTTTCGTATTAAGCTACTTTTTACGCATCGTTTGAGGGGTCTTCCTACATCGAAATCTCGAAAAGAGCTTTCCTCTGGACACTCTAAAGTATAATCTATGGTGTATAATGTAATATAACAAATTAATACCCAGCAAAAACTTAGCTTCTATTTTTAAAATCAACAGCTTCCTGTATGCATTACATTGTAGCCTTATTCGCCACTCGCAGCATTACTTAATACTACTTCAATAACTGGTATTTAGTAAATATGAAAGTAAGGTTTTTAAGTGGATCAGTTGTCTAGAGCGCCTAGCTAAAAAAAGTGTTTTTAAAATTAAAGAGAGTTCAACTCCCACTCAAGGTAAACGCATTTTTTTTATAAATTGTGTTTATTTATTTCCCTGTATGAAAACTACTTTTAGCGCACAAAAATATAAGGCGATTGTGGTGTATCGAGTAAGACTGCAGACTAACAAACACAACCAGTATGTTGATGCGTGGGTTCAAATCTCAACCGAGCCAAATGTTTTTTTTTTCTTTTTTTTTATGTGCGTAAAAAAAAACAGCATCCAAAACAGCTCTTTTGGAACCCAAAAAAAAAAAACTTATTTAATTTTGGACATCTCGAACAAAATTCATCAGTTATAGCACTAAAAGTGGAAGCTGTTTTTCATACTGTTTTCGCTTACAAATCACGTTATTTGGTAAGCGAAGTTTTTGCTGGGTAAAAACTAGTTCGGATAAAGATAATAAAACGTTATTACAGTTTCATGGTTTAAAATCATTTAATACCATAAAACTTCGTTACAACTATTTTTACATAATTTCGTTGATGTTTCAGCTTATATGGGAGGTGGGCGGTAATGTGTGTAGAACATTCCCATTTTTCGTTTCCGAGTTTATATCAATATTCAAACTATTTGCACAAAATTTCGTTTCGGATGGACATCTTTTTGATAGTAGGTATAAAATTATTATTATGAAAAGGTTTAATAGAAAAACTGCCAGTAACATTTAGAGTCAGTTAATTGATTTTACAACATTCCAATTTAATGACAGAATGTATGTGAATTGGTCCTTCCGAATAGACTATCTATAGCGTAACCGACTTTAAATTAAGTTATATTTAAGAAGTAAATCTGAGAGAATTCCCTTTCCGATTGCTTAAAAGATACAGACAATAAATTCTATATTAAGTGTTTTATTTAATGTTAGAAAAAAAATCCTCTAAGTAGATCATTTCATTTCATACATTAATTTGGCAGCAAAAAATAAGTATTACTTTAATTTTTAGTTAAATTTTATCAAATTTCTCATATTATTTTAGCAAAATTTTTTTTAGTAAATTTGTTTAATAAATATTGAATTTTCATTTTTAAAACTTTTATATATTTGGTACAAAAATTTTCTTTGCTAGGAAATTGTAGGTATTACTAGTATTAATATTATGTTTACTACATCAATATTCTGAAATTGTTTATATTTGTAAAATATTTTCAGTACAATTTAGGCTATAGTTTAATAAATTTTCATATTTAAAATTTCTTATCTTTAAAAAACTAAGACTGAACATAATTTTTGCATAGTTTTTAATAAAGAGAAAAATTCCTAATTTTTTTTTATTTTTTTATTTTTATGTTTTAAACACTGATAAGAACTAACATTTTACTGGTAAATATGTATATATTCTTTCAAATATTTTATAGTATTTTATGTCACTGTCAATAACAGTATAAGCCATTGTTTAAATATACCAACAGAAAAAAAAAAAAGAATTAAAGATTAATGAAGGTCATGAATAAATAATCCATTTCTAAACTTAAATAATTTTTAAAAGAGTATTAACCCTATTTAAGTTTTATTTCCTTAATGTTTTTTCTACAAATAGATTGTCGTAGTTGGAAGTGTTTAAACACAGACTCTCTCTTATTTATATCCTGCCATTATTTATTAGATACAAAAAAAAAAAAAAAAGGGTTAGAAAAAACAACTCATGATCTTTAAAGATGATTGATATGACAGTTATTTGAAATTCATACGAATTAAGAGAATTCTTATATAAAAAATTTATCAAATTGCCACCAGATTAAAATAAATAAAATAAATTGATGTTTGTGAAGTATTATTGTGGAAATAACATTTTAATTATATTATTTTTAGCAAAAGCTTTAAATAATGAAATTGAAAGTGTTCTCTTTTAATCAAAAGAATACTTTTCATTGTTAAGTTTCCCTTCTTAGCTTTTTTTTTAATGTAAAATTTCGTTGGGTTTTTTATATAAAGAATTGACACCATTTATAAAAATGTTTTCATTTCACTTAAATTTAATCAAATTTCATCATTGGAACACTTTTCTTTTTAGTTATGTATTTTTTTTATATATATTTTTTTTTTTTTATTTATTGTTGTCCATTATTATTTAAAATTTTTTTGTAGCATTTTTTGTTTGTTGCTTGAGAGGAAAGAAATATTTGGGTCACTCTTTTGTGTAAGCTTTTTGAAAAAGCTTTATATAATTACAGCAAACAATGTTTTAAAATACCACACAATTAATTAGACGAAACGAATGAATAAATGAGAATGACTGGTGTTTGGTTGGCTGCCTGGATGGTTGTATATGTATAAATGGATGGTTGGTCGTTGGATACTTGTTGTTTGAGTATTTGCCTGATTATGTGTAATGAGTAAAAAAGGTATATAAAATAACTTCTACTTTATTGTTAACAAAAGTATGCTTGAACACCAAACGACATTGTTAAATTTAAAGTAATTAATTCGTTTAAAATTAAAGTCGAAATAAATGAGATATATTTGTCCGTCTATAACTTGAAGTTTGGTAATTAGAATATAAATAAAAAATTTCGGAAAAATAGCTTTCTAGAAAAAAAAGCAAATAGAAAGAAGCTTCATCAAAAATAATTCTTCTTTAAGCTTGTTTTATTAAATACTTTGAAATTTAATACAAAATAAACTTTTTAACCAAAAAATCTTTAATCTTTTATTTTCATCAAAAAAATCTTTAAATTTTTGTTTATATTTTTCAAAATTTTTTTTTTTAAGTTTTTTCATCAAAAAAATCGCTTAAACTTGTTTTTACCATTTTTGTTTTAACAATTAAAAAAAAAACTCCATTAAAAACATTTTAATAAATGTTACAAAAACCCATTTTAAACTTTGGTTTGCTAAAAAGCTTATTATCTTACAAAGCTGCAGTAGTGCAACTTTTACAGTATTTTCTTCCTCGATCAAACTGCAAATGATTTCACAGTTTTAGAAACCTGCATTGATCCAGAATTTTAAAGACCACAAAAGAAAAGAAACACAAAATAAAAGCACAAGAAAAGGGAAACTAAATTGAAAAATGCCATTTTTTAATGCGGGTTTGTTGCTTGTTTGCACATGCAACAATTACATTATACTTTTATATTAAAACTGCTGTTTGTTTTGTTGCTTTTTCACATTTTTCTTTATTATAATTCTTCTCTATATTTCATTTAAAAATAAAGGGTTTTCAGTTCCTTTCAGCACAAAATTTATTTTGTATAAAATTTACGTTGCACAAAGACTTTTTTAAAGAGTAAAAGAGAAATACTTAAAGGTAAATTCATTAAAAAGAAAATTTCAAAAACGGGGCCTTCTTATGCGTGGCATATAATTGCCACAACGTGGAAAATCTTTGGGTGCTTTAACCATTTGTAGAGGGGTACCAACTTGCATAATGAGACCCATGCCAATGGCTAAATGCCATTCATAATGGCAGTGCATTAACCAGAAACCTATGGAAAATGGAAATTGAAGACAAATTAATAGTCGTTTTAAAAATGTAAATCACTTATGATGATGAGGAGGAAGGATGATGACGACGACGACGATGTTGTCGTTATAGATGACTATGATGTTGCCACAACCACCACAGCTGTGCAACAGCCACAGTTATATGACAAATGTATAAGTGTATGTATATGAATTAATATATATGTGTGTGTGTTTTTTTAAATTAAAACGTACCAGGATTCGTTGCTCTAAAGCGTATGACTGCATAACCACGACTGGGTATTGATACTGTGTCTTTAAATGGAGGACGAGCATTAAAATAATCTCTTGGCAACATGCGGTTACGTTCCATTTGTTTAGCTCGTTGTATACTCATGGGTACGCCATCCGGATGTTGTCCCAAACCAGTGACCATAAATCGATAGCCATGCAAATGAAATGGATGATGCATACGACCTACATCTGCAACATTATCATAGCAACCGAGAAAAACATTTAAAAAGAAAGACAGAGAGATGGAAAGAGTATAACACGTAAAGCGTCTGTGTAAAACATGAAAGTCATTTAGTTAATTTTAAAAAGATATTTACTTTCACTTTCGTCCACTATAATCAATTCCACAATACTATTGCGTTTAACCTGTAGACGATGTATGCAGGGACATAGACGATTGCCAGCACACTTTGCTGGCCAATTTAAATCATCACAGAACTGAGATTCATCAATGTTGTGGGGCTGGGTGAGTGGTGGATAATCGGGAAATACTAAACTGAGATTATTAATGGCGCCCACTATAGTTAAATTCGAGTTGAGATCTATGTTTGAAAGACAAAAAGAAAAATAATGAAGTAAAGTGTCATACCAGCATTTAAAAATAAAAAAAAAAAAACAACTTACTTGCAAAGTGATTATATTGATTAGGTTTGAAGATTTCCTTATTTGGTACTGGATAATTGTGAAAAGCTAGAAAGAATTTATGATCTGGTCTGGCATAACGCAAATGAGCATCCTCTTCTAAAGCTGATAGTTCGGTTATGCAGTGATCATTAACGCCACCCCAACAAGTAGCATTTGGATGATTTAAATACTTGAATATAAAAAAAAGAAATCATTGAATAGTCTTACAATCTATCACATTTATACTTACTATGCCAGGAGGATAATGTTCTTCATATTTTGGAAAAGCTGGTCTTGGTAAATCTACGCCCTTACTAAAAATGTCATTTGTTTCATATCGAATTAAAGCAAAGGATTCAGTGGGATTTATGGAACAAACACCCATGCCCCTTACACGTATCCAAAAGTCACCCTTAGTATGATTGGCTTCCAAGATAAAATCATAACGTTCACCAGAATTTGTTACTAAAGTATCAAATGGGCGTGGCAATACATTATACGAATCGGAAGCAATTATAGTTAAATTATGTTTTTCAATCTAAAAAAAAAAAAAAACATAAATATATATAATTTTCAAAGCCAAATAATGTTTTTTAGTTTCCACCAACCTGCATTTGAAAAGGACAAGCATGACTAATAGAATTAATTAAACGGAAGCGATAACGTTTGCCAGGAGTCACATAGTAGACAGTGGGTGGTACTTTGGTTTGTTGTTTGGTTTTGGGCTATAATATTAGAAATAATTGAATAGATAAATTGTCTATAAATAGAAAATGAAAAAGGACTAACATTGGTATAAACTCCTCGGCCATTGATTAACACCGAATTGGGATATATACCCATGACACTAGGCAGACCAGGAAAGTATTGCTCAGCATAAGAATGCATCCAATCAGATATTAAAATAAAATGTTCTGGCAAATCATAGTCATATAAAAATCTTAAGGGTTCCGTTTCTTGCGGTTGTCTAACAATCAAAGCACCATATTGACCATTAACCTTGTGATGACCTATATTTATTATGTAAACAGATTTAAAAAGAAATATGTATAAATGAACTTTTATTAAATTATTTTCACTTACCCGCATGTGAATGATAAAATTGGGTACCCGCCTCGGTGGCATAAAATTGATAACGGAATGTATTAGCAAATGATATGGGACATTGGGTCAAAAATGGCACTCCATCCATAAAGGGTGTCTTTAACATATGCAAACCATGCCAATGCAAAGCAGCCGCAGAACCATGAGCATGATTGTGTACATCGACTATGATTAAATCATCTTTGCATACTTGTATAGCTGGTCCTGGTATTTGGCGATTAATGCTCATTACCCCCTTTTCCACACCATCACCTACAATACACTGTGGATTGTTGCAATCCTCTTCAACACCTTTGGCACACTTGCCACACGCACTAATTGAATTGTAAAGAACAAATTTCAAATTGCTTAACTTGTTTAGACTTTATAATTTTTCTTGGTTTTTGCAATTTGCTTTAGCCAATTAAAAGTCAGAAAGACAAAAAATAGTAAAATAAAAAAGGAACTAAAAAAAAACACTTACACTCCCATGGCTTGATAGTATTCTAAAGTGAATTCAAAGTAACATACACGTTGTTGTCCTTTAACACACTTACGGTTACACAGTTCACCAGGATATTGGGAAACATTCAAGTAGAGACTAAAAGGTTCTTTAGATATTGTAACTCCAATCAAGTTGTTATAATCTTTGGTATTCCCAACAGCAGCAACTACATTAGTATTGGTAGAAGTAGTTGTAGTAGTAGCAATCACTTCATTATCCTCTTGATTCGAGAATTCATTAGTTGTGGTTGGTGATGCTAAGGTTGTCTCAATTAAATCTAAACTGTTGTTATTGTTGTCTGTAAATGTTACTGCTGCATGGAGGTAGCCTTGAGCACACAGACAACAATTTCCAATTACAATGGTAATGCCAATCAATGCAACTGCATTTCGAAATATTTCTTGATTTAGAAAATTTAACATTTTTTCTTCTATTTTTTCTATGATACTTTGCCGTATAGTGCAGTGCGTCTAATTCTTTCGTCAACGAATAGAACGTTTAAAAGCTTGATTGTCTTCTGACCGAGTAACTTATAAATGATTTGATTTTAAATTTTTGCTTAACATTTTGTTCTCTCATCTTCTATACGTTTAAAAGATACGACAAAGAAAAAAACAATGGAAATGTAAATTCTTAGAAAATTATAGAAACAAATTTGATTACAAGTCTAACAGAAAACAAATATTGTTTACAACTAAATTGGGGGCAATCAGAGCGGCTAGTTTTGTTATTTATACTTATATAAGAATTAAACTGAACTGTATGGGAAAACGAAAATGATTCATTAAACATAAATGATTTTCATTCATTATTATGTAGAAAATCGTCACTATTTTAATCAATTCAAATATGCAATTAAAATACTTAAGCAAATATACATAGAAGACCAGACAACTTTATATTTTTACATCGTAAAGATTTACGATTTTTTATATTATTTGTTATTTTTACAAGTGATTTTAAAATTTATATTTGTTTTGATACTGTTTATATATAACTACGTAAACAAGGTTAAGATTTTCACAATAAACTTAACAGCATTTTTATATCTCTATACTTAAACCAAGTCTTTAAACTACTTAGATCTTAGAAAAATACTTCCACGCGTAGCATTTCAAATTCACCTAAATGATCAACAACAAGTGCAATGAATTTTTGTGACAATATACATTTGTTTGTATTTAAGTAAAAATGAATACTTTTATTAAGTGTGACTGCAATAAACTCATATCAGAGTATGTTTTTATTTACACTCCGGTGGTATTTTTTTATTTATTTTATTTACTAAACTGTAATTTTTTCATTCATAAAAACAAACTTAAATTATTTTTCGTTGCAAAAAAGTAAACATTGCTCTTTTATCTAAAAAATAAAGTAAAAAACAAACGATGTATAAAATAAGTAATAATATTATTCATAGGATTTGTTTTCATTTAATTGATAAAAAAATAAAAATAGCATTTGGAGGATATACATATGTATGTACATAAGGGTACTCAAAAATTCCTTTTTGCGAGCTGCATTTAAACGTACCTAAATTATAAAAGGAGACATCATTTAGAATATATTAAAAAAAATAAAATTTTCAACTTCCTGCGATGTTTGGAACAGGTTGCTACACGGCGTTTTACGCCGATGATCATGGAACAAATGTTAAAATGGTTTTCTCACCAATATTATTGATTTATACATCAAACGATAGCTAAAGAAAAAAAAGTATAACCATATTTTTTAATTTAAAAAAAAAAAATTAAAAGGGATAAAGTCGTAATTTTAATAAAAATTATTCATATTAATAAATTATGCAGAAATAAAAAGTATAAATACTAATAAATTTTATAAAAAATGTCCTTTTTTTCGTCCATATAAACTTTTTTTCCTAAAACTACGAAATATGGGTATATTTTTTATTAGCTATCATTTGATATACATATATATCTTTAATTTTGTTTAGAAACATTTTTTAGCATTTACTGTTTCGATCATTGCAGGAAGTTGAAGTATGGCAAATATATTCTAGATGATGTCCCCTTTCATAATTTTAGGAACTTTTAAATGTACATCACATTTTGGTTGTTT
Organism: Protophormia terraenovae; assembly: GCA_951394005.1. NCBI lineage: Eukaryota > Metazoa > Arthropoda > Insecta > Diptera > Calliphoridae > Protophormia > Protophormia terraenovae. Next base: position 3,280,158 of record OX596073.1, read on the forward strand.
CATACCATGGTAAACTACCCTAATGTACATAAACAGTTATGTATCCGAAAACAAAATAAAACACTTAGAAAAATTACACAAAGTTTTTACCATATAAAAAGAAGTTTTATAATAAAAAAACCATGAGTTTTTTTATAAATATTAAACGTTGGGACAAAATTAAATCATTTGAGAGCTAAAGCTAAAAATAATATAACAAGGTGAAATTATGTTATGGGTCTATTCTGTGCCAAAGGTTAAACCAAAATAATCAGAACAATATTTTATTAAACTTAGCAATGTCTTTATTAAAATATTAAATCATTACTAATTATTTTTCCTCAGTGTATTTGTTTTTGTATTGCATATATTTATATTTATACATAAATATTTCAATAAATATATTGAAACCCGTTAAATAACAATAAAACAATTAATATAAAGATTAATGTCAATTGTTAACAATGGTACATTGTATGTGGCATAATATTTTAAATTGTGAAATATCAAAACACAACTAAAAAAAATAAATATATACATTTTTATTCTCTTTACAAAATTTTTAACACAATTAAAACGATGACACGTTTAAATTGTTTTTAAATATTACTTGCTGTGTCTGTATGTTTGAATGTAAAGATAATAAAAAAAAATGTGCAAAATATGTAATTCGTTAAATAAATAAAACTATGTATAAGAAAAAAATATGGAATTTAGCACGAAAGGAAAACGAATTTATTTTTGTGCTGAATATAATTAAAATATTGCTATACCTAAATCATTTATAAGTGTTACAGGAGGACATTTGTACGGGGGCTAAATTAAGTAATGGACCGACCATAGCAACTTCAATAGGTTTTATCCTCTGCTTTGAAAATATTTATTCGTGACAAATTTCATCAAGTTATCTTTAAAATTGCGAGTTGTACTTTGTTCACAAATTTAACATGGACAGCCAGCCGGACGGATGGACATACATTGTAAAATCGACTCAAAATCACTTTCAGTTGATATGTTTTATGAACAGGGTACAAAATTACAAAATTATTTCCATGTGTTATAAAAATCAACAGAAACGCATAATACCCTAACTACCTATGTTAGTGCAGGATATAATAATAGTTTTGGAATAACTAGCTATAAAATAAGAATATTATAATTACTATTAGCGCATCTTCATAAGGATTTTTATTGGGATTTTAGTTTGATTAAAAATATATGAGCACTGCTAAAACTATATAGGTACAATGTTATTATATTGCTCATAATCGATCTGAAATTATCCGTTCGCCTGTCTGTCCATTTAGACCTTGCAATAAAATTAAATTTTTTTTTTTTTTTTTTTTTGAGTTAAAAAAATAATAAATTAGTTATTCTTAAAAACCTTCCAAGTAACTGTAAAATAAAACAAGCGCGAATGTTATATTCGGCCCGGCCGAATCTATACCCACCATTAACTTTTTCAAATTTTACGTTATATGGGAGGGGGCGGTAAAGTGGGCAGTAAAGTGGGCGGACCACGCCCATTTTTTGTTTCTGAGTATACATTGGTCATTGAACTATTTGAACACAATTTCGTTGATTTTCACCATATATGGGAGGTGGGCGGTAAAGTGTCGTACATGCTTTTGTTGAAGAAATATCGGCAGAAAAGTATAAAACGGACAACCTGTGTTTCTAGTTTTTAGCCCATAACTTTTTTGTTATGTTAACCGATTTTGCCCATTTTCAATCCCAAACAAACCTTATATAAGACAAATCTTTGTGCCAAATTTCATCCCTCTACGTTGTCTCGTTCGAACCCTATCCTGCTTTCAACAGACGGACGGACATAGCTAGTTCGACTCAGAATCTAACCAGGACCCAAAAAATATATACGTTGTGGGGTCTTAGATGATTCCTTCGACATGTTACGCACGGAATGACAAAATCAATAAATCCCCTATCATTTTGATGGTGGGTATAACAAATTAAGGACCGCGTACGAAAAAAAAAAAAACTGTTCACACATTTATGCTTATAAATTTTGAAATGAGTTACACAATACAGTTTCTTGGGTCATAATATTATACAAAGAAGTCATGACTACTGGAAGGAAACTTAATAGTTAAAGACAATTTTTATCTACAGACTATAGGACACAGACAAAATAGAAGGGATTTTGAGAGGAAATCCCCTCATCTATGGATGAAAAGTGCCACAAAAAGTTAATTGCACTGAATCTTTGTCAGGAAACTTTAAAGGTACAATGTTTTAGAATAACTAGCTCTAGCTTGAAGACTTATAAAGCACAAAAAGATCCTTATAAAAATGCAAGCAAGAATTTGGAGGTAAAAAAATAGCGTGAAAGTTTTTCAGACGAATTTTTTTTCAGAATTGTGATTTCTGACATTTTCCAACTTCCCGGCCAGGAATTCAATGCTGTAAATACAAGAGTGGCAGAAAAATATTGTATACCAAAAAAATCAAAATTCTCAAGAAAGTTTCGGGTTTGGGAAGCCTTTTGCATGTGCGGGAAAGAAGCACATTATTCTTAACAAATGTTGTCCTTAACACAGAAATATATGTGAATGAGTGCCCTCGGAAAAGATTTCTTCTATTTTTTTTTTAGGAAAATATAGTGTATTTGCTTTTTTCGCTACTTCTCATTATATCAACAAAGCAACGGATTGGTATTTGTCGGAAAGAGGCTAATCCATCAAAGCTCTAGTAAAAAATAGTTTAAGGGAAGAAAGGCTCAGTAAAAAATGAGCTTTCCTTCCTCATTACATCTCGATATCCTCACTACATAAAATTTAATTTTACGGGAAAGATATCAATGAATAATATAATATTCCTATTGGTCATTTATCCGGAAAAGCGCAGGAAGTGAGAAATAATATTGTAAAAGCTTTTTCGAACATTTTGCATCTAGAGAGGACTCCAATACATTATTAGATGAATATTTTTTATTAATTAAGATACGTGTAAAAGTCATATTTCATTTCGTTTTTCATTAAAAAAAATACATACAATATGCACATTGGGGCTGTAACTTTTTCACATTTTTTGCAAATACCAAAATGGCCCTAGCATAGTCGAATAGGCCATCGAAAATTATTTAAAAAAATGGTATTACTTTTTCGCGGTTGTCAAAAAAGTTCATCCACAAAACGCGGTAAATTTGGGAAATCTATAATTCCAATGTAACAGCGAAGTAACATATGTACACAACGTGGTATTAAAGTAGTACAGAATATTTATCCATTATGCAAAACAATGTCCACGTTAAATTTGAAGTTTATGTCTTTTAATAATTAAAAACAAAATTTTTTCACTTTACAATTTTACTTCCCAGCAAAAAAAGAACTGAAAAAGCCATGATTTTAACATTGTGTTGTCATTGGAAGGAAGTTCTTAGTGGTGAAATAGAGGTGCAGAAGTTCTTTTTTTAACCCATGGTTGTCATTGGTAGGATGTTATTCTTTTATACTTCTTTTTCATTCCTTTTGAAGTACTTCCCTTAAAACTATGTGTATACAATTTTTTAATAAAAATTCTGTTTTTGCCCTATTAAATTCTAATAAAAATTTATAAAATTTTAATTTTGTTAGAAATTATTACCATTTTTCCGCTAAAAATTTCTTTATTTTCAGTCTTTTGGAAGTAATTATTAAGAACTTCCAAAAATGTTTAAAATGTGCACTTTGTTCCACTTTTGAAGTTGTGAAAATGTTCTTATTTTGGAAGAACTTCATCGTTTTTTGCTGGGTTTATTAATAAAATATTAATTTATTTTTTTTATTTAAAATATATGTGTTTTTTTTGGGAGATTTTAAAAAATCGTTTTTGTGGGTGAGGTTTTCATTCAAAAATGACCCGAAAAAATTGTTTTCGTAAATAACATAACATTCGCCATCGCGTGGTGCTAGGGCCAAAATTTGCTTATATCCTTAATGCACATAATACACATAAAAAATTTCATTGAATTATATGAAAAGTAGTTGTCCAATCACGTCTATTTTTTCATGACATCAGCTTAGTGTTACGAGTATGAAGATAGTTTGTGTCAAACTTCTTAATTACAAAAATATAGACTATTGATCATCACTCAAAATGCGAAAATCTTACACTGTGCATAACGACGAATAGTTGGACTATATGGATTTTAATGTGCTAAATACGAATCAACTTTCTTTTTTTCTTCATCAGGTCTGGATTTTTTTATGGGCGTGTTCAATATTTTGCCCATATAAGGGTCTTTATACGAGTATATTTCATATACATATATATTTTCGAAAGAGCATGTGGACAACATTTCTTTTGGTGACCAGTGTAATATTTTCAAGACTTTATTTAGAAGGCTTTTATTTTACTACTAGATTATAATTTACTTTCATATTTACACGGAATAATATAAAGCACTTGCATTTTCTAGGAACAAACTTAAAGCTTGTCATAAATTATTTTTATTAAATTATGATAAAAGTAAAATTTAATAAATATTAACTAATAATTAATATGATTACTGTCGTGATGATGTAAATTATTATCACATAATAATCATACGTATGGGTATTTATTTATAAACAATTTAAATTTTATATTTCTAAAGAATTAAAAAATATAAAATTTAGTAAATTTGTTTAACATTTCGATAAGATCTTTCATAACAGCAGCAAAACTGTAATAAATTATTATAATTTTGTGTAAACTTTTAATTAATTTTCAAAATTTTATTTTTAAAATATTATTTTAATACAGCAATTAAAATTGTTGCTATATGACCATAAAATGGATTTAATAATAAAAGTTAGAAAAAAAAAATAAAATAAAATGTAAACAAAATATGAAGAATAACAATAACAAATATGTATTTTGTTTTTATAAAATTGTGTATTTAGTTAGACATAAATATCAATGATAAACAATGATAAAAATAAAAAAAGTAAAATTTTACACTTTAAGAAAAACAATAAAATTCCATTTATACCCAGCAAAAAAAAAATGCGAGATAAAGTATTAAATATAGAACTAAACTTAAACTCGATAATCCGTTTAATTGATTGTAGATTACAATCGCTAGGTATATATAAACAATATTCAAATATGGCAAAAACATTAATATCATTTTTTTCTGAAAGTACTTTGCAGAAAACATTTAATTTTTAACAGTGTAACCAGTTGATTTGAATTTAATTATCTTTCATTGTACAGCTTGATAATTGCATTGTTTAGATATCTGTCTGTCCTTATGTTTATGAGTAAATAAATTAATGATATAAACATATTGTTAAATATATATTTTTTTTATTTAAAAATAAACAAAATATTAACAAAATAAAATTAAAAACAACACTATAAAATTATAACAACAATAAAGATACATATATCACACAAATTAACACCTTTCTTTGTTATTGTTTTGTAATATAGAAAAATTAAAATTTTTCCCACGAATATTTCATAAACAAAACAAATACAAGATAAGAAAATATACAAACAAAATAAATAATTTAAATATTAATTTAGTAACCAAGTGACAATTTTAAAATTATATGTATGACGACAGCAAATAAGTACCCTCTTGTTTTTTATCTCAAAAAAAAAAAAAACTTTAATTCCATTCAATTTATTTTATTTGTAATAATATTTCATTAAGAAAATGTTAAAATTGTAAATAATTATTAAAACATAATGTGTTTGCGTGTATAACTGCTACTTATTTGCATTAACAAACCATTGAGCAGAAATCCTTTTCGCCAACACTAACCCATTGGGTACGTTCTTCGACCTACTCATAATTTTTATAATATTCTATTAAGCTCTTTTAAAACCTATTAAAATGAGTTTGTTGGTTAAAGAAGATTTATTTGCTTGTTATACTGTAAGAAAATTTTAAAACTTCTAACAAAACCCAAGAGATGAACCCTTAAGGAGTTAAGCCATTAAGGAAAATTCCAACATTAAGATTCTTTTGGTTGGGTTAAGGGTATATTTGGTTAATGTATGCTTGTATTAGTATTAACAGGGCTATTTTGTGTGTAAGTATTTAAATAAATACATACTTTGGTGTTGTCTGTTTATATACAGATTTGGTTTCATTTTGGCCAGAGTCACGTAGCAAGTATTTTAATTAGCAATTAACACACACCCACATACAACAAACATTAAAATATTATAATATAAGTACATACATATATTTTGGCCGTTAACATAAAACCAAAAAGCTTTAGCCATAAAAAAAGCTTAAAAAAATTATTACGCCACCTCATGACCCCCCATGGCGTTGGAATTATCAATTCAGTGATTACGTGGAATGAGAATGAATGAGTGAACGAATGAATGAATGTTAAAAGAACATTCCAATGTGTGTACGTAAACAAGGATTTTGGCGGCATGAAAATATTTATTTCAAACGGCGAAAATCTGTTTAGTCTTGAGGAATACAAAAGCATTCCTATTTTAAATACATTAATCTTCATTTGAAATACTTGTACTTAAATGTTTAAAATTTTTAATTTAATAGAGAAAATGATTGAAATTTCTCTTTTTTTTAAATGCCTAATTAGCCTAACCAAATAGGCATACGAATACAGACAATGATCATTAAGGAATATGTCAAATGTGAAACGTTGCAGGAATAAATAAATAAAACAGTAAATATTCTTCTGTATGATAATTGTATTGAAATTAATGAAAAATTGCATAAATACAAAGGGAATTCACTTTAAACTGATAACTTGTAACTGTCAAAACTAAAAGCTAAAAATATTAAAGCAATAAAATTCGGAATCATATTTAATTGAAAAAAGAAAACACAATTATACCAAAAAAATTGGAAGACCCACCCTCACGTTCCGTACGAGCAGTCATAAATTGGGGCAGTACCAGGGGCTACGATCTCGTCCTAGGATGTGATGCCAATATCCATCATACTCTGGGGGGTAGCACAGATATAAACAGCCGAGGTGAGTGTCTACTACAATACTTTTTATCTACAAGTCTTAACATTTGCAATAAGGGTAACAGAACAATGTTTTTCAATAAGATCAAGGAACAGGTCATTGATATTACTTTGGTAGGTAACACTGATTTGGTTAGAATTTTTGATTGGAATGCTCCTTTTCCGACCATATGCGGATTCTTTTCACGATTGAACTTACTTTAAACAGGACAAAGCCTTTAAAGGAATCCTAGGAAAACCGACTGGGACAAGTTCAGTAACCTTGTAGACGCCATTCAACCACCGGTGACGGAAGGGTTGGCCGGTAAACAGGATCTGGACGAATGTGTGAGTCATATAACTAGGGCACTGAAAGGTGCTTACTTTGCGTCATGTAGGGAACGGCATGGTTCTAGGAAACTTCAGCATACCACGAATGCATCTAGGCTACGTAAGGTATTATCCAAGGATCCTGGCACGCCCGGATTTCTTATGAACCCGGACGGCACTTTTACGGAAAGTAGCAAGGAGACTCCGGAATTACGAATGAGCACACACTTTCCGGGTTGCAGGGACAATAAAAAAGAGGAGCTCGAATCAGGTAGCCTTACAGCGTCATCAATCTACATCAGTAGGCTTGTAACTTCCATTGTGAATGAGGAGAGGATAGCGTGGGCGGTGTCATCTTTAGAACCTTATAAATCACCGGGCCCAGAATCGCATTTTTCTGGCGTTATTACAGAGCGCCCTTTCAGTCATTATGATATGACTGATTCAGATCTTTAGGAGTAGTCTTGAACTAGGGTATATTTCTAGGATATGGAAGGAGGTTGCGGTGGTATTTATTCCTAAAGCGGGAAAAATAAACCACTGTACCGCAAAGGATTATAGACCAATTAGTCTGTCATCATTTTTGTTGAAAACTCTAGTCGATGTCTTTGTCAGGGGAATCATCTCCCCGAGTAATTTCTGCAGGACACAACATGCCTATCTGAAGGGTAGGTCAGTAGAAACGGCTCTGCATGATGTGGTCGGTACTATTGAGGATACACTAGACATGAAGGAATATTTATTGGCATCCTTTTTAGATTAGAATGCGCTTTCAACAATATGAATATATCGTCGATACTTGAGGCACTAGAGGACTTTGTCATCAGGGAAAAATTTCTCTCTGCGATAAGTGAACTCGTGGAATCAGCTTTAAACAACCTACTAACATGGGTCAGGGACATCGATCTGAGTGTTAACCCCACAAAGACCGAACTAATTTACTAATTACTAGAAAATATAAAGCTCCAGTCTTTAAGTTACCTCGTCTTGATGGTATTACACTGGAACTTTCTTTGAGTCAAGCTGTCGTGGATACGAAAAGTCAAGAGTAAATTTCAAATATCAAATTTCTGTGTATTATTAACCTTCCCCATCCAAGTGAATACCCCTTAGAAACAAATTGCATTTTGTTTCAATTGTCAAACATGTTTAATATAATTCATTTAATGGAATTAATTAATAAAAGCAATTGAAAAAGTACAATGCATACAAACATTTAAACAGTCGTATGTTAATAATATTAAATACTCAACAAAAGTCAAGTTTTTTTTTCTGTTTTAAATATTTAATTAAAATTATAAAGCATTAAAGCTAGACGAATTAAAATAAAAAAATAAATAACGTTAAAAAAAGTCAAAAGATATTTTGGCTATGAAAATTGAATTAAAAGGAAACAACTACAAAAATTAAACTGAATTAAAAAAATCTTTCTAACATGTATGTATGAGACAATGCCCTGGCTTAGTTGCGCTTTGGATTTAAATAAGCCGGACGTTCATCTACGTTTTTAGTTTTGTTATTTTCCTTTGTGTCTTTAAAATTTTATAAAAAACAAGTCCTTGTTCCATTTAAACAACCGCAAATACAGAAAAATGCTTTTTGTTTTTTAATGTCTATTTGTTTGTTAAAAAGAAAAAACTCAGTGTTGTTTGGGTATGTGTGCTGAAATTATGTGGAATGTATGTCGGTATTTGTGTCGGCCTTTCTAACCGCCGATGTTTTCTTGCACTCATATACATAATTATATGTATATGTAGAAGTATGAATGTCTGCATGTGTAGCATAATGTTTTCTCATTTGATATTCTTTATTTTATACCATTTTTTTTTTTTTATTTTCGATATTAAAGCTTATTTCTTCTTTACACATAGAAACACAAACTTACGTTAGTGGGGACACATAGCCAGTAAACACAGATATAAGTTTTGATTAAAATGTTTATCAAAATTTTAAAAAGATACATATCGAGGGTTTATATAATTTACAAATTTCTTTTTTTTTTGTGTCAGACTCTTTAGTTTTCTATTTTTTATATATGATGTTAATTTTGAAGTCAAAAGTTAATTCTAACACTATGTTTCTTCACTTTTTGTTTTTGGGCTATCTACAAATAGTATATTTTTTTTTAAGGAAAAACGGGTATCTGCAATTTTTTGTTTGATTTTCTAAGAAATGTAAAAATAAAAATTGATAAATAATGAGAATTCTCTTTGCGATTTGAACTTTTTTTAAACGTAGAATTAGAGTCTTAATATATCTTACAAAAATTTTGTTACCTCAATGCAGTTTGAAGAAAAAAAGCCATTGAAGTTAGATGCTTATAGATCATACGCGGATACACCTACTGTGAGCGTCAAAAAAAAGTAAACAGCTCATTCCCTTTAAACGAAGCCTTGAAAGATATAGATAAATAATGATATAAAAAAGTAATATGCCAAAATTATTTATTAATTAGGTAGGAATTGAACTCATAAAAACAATTTGCGAAAATAAATCGGAATAACGATATAATTGAATTTTTAAGAAAATATACTAATTTTTACGTGTCAAAAAAAGTAAACATGGGAGAAGATCTTATATTTTTTGGGAGAAGATCTTATATTTTTTTAATTACGGTTTCAGGGAAGGACCAAATTACAATCCTTAGTGTCTTTCTTGCTTTAAAACGAAGTAAAAAAGTGATTGTTTAACAATAGAAAAACAAACTTCAATTCAAACTCGATAATAAATAATATCAGATTTATATGAAAAAGGAAAAATCTTTGCTGAAATTGTAAAAATTGTTTCAAGGAATTATTGCGGAGTAATATACAAATATACCAAACATCATACAGCAGGTAATTTTCCCCGGGCAAGATGGTGAAATCATTTACAGACACAAAGAAAAAAGCTATAGTTTGCGAAGTCAAAGAAAGTCCTTATTTTAGTACTCCAAAAAAGCTGAAAAAGTAACGTAAATTTTCGCTTATTATTTTAGGACTAGTAACATTTTAGGAACACTACACAAAAAAGACTTCCATAGAAGAACACCACGTAAGAACCCTACATATCGTAAGTCAGCCAAACTAAATGTTTGAATCTCGCCCAAAAGTATAAAAATTAGTGTTTAACGCTCCAGGAAACCGTTTTACTCAATGACGAAAGTAAATTTAAATATTTGGCGCAAAAAAAAAAAAAAAACACGAAAAATATTTCAAAGATGGAATAAAGGCGTCAATGTCACATGTGAGGTTGAGATAGTTGAAAATGATCGAGATTCGGTAATGGTCTGAGGACGTCTGGAGGCTTCAGAAATCAGTAATTTCTTATTTATAGAATCGACAATGAAGATCATATAAATAGTTTTAAACATAATATGGATCCTAGCGTGCAAACATTTAGCTTATTGCATAACTGCTTATTACAAAATGACAAAGATCCCAAGCATTTTTCCAAAATTGTGAGGGAATGGTTGCTTTATCGTACTCCCAAACCTATTTATAATACTCTGAAATCCCCAGACTTTAATCCAATCTCCCGATCTGTTGGAACATATTGGCAAAAAATTAGAAAAAGTACCATTATTTGTAGTGATCATCTCTATCTGGCATTACAAAAAGAGTAACCCAAAATATCACCGAATTTTGCTAAAAAACTTGTCGACTCGTTGCCTAGGATATTAAAGGATACAAAAAAGTAAAATGGAAAATATAAAATTTTTTTGCATTTAATTTTAAAACTGTTTACTTTTTTTGACGCGTAAAAAAAGATATTTATTCACAAAAAATGCATTATTTTTTAATGTGCTGCTGTTTTATAATTTTTTTCTTATGAAATCCATATTTAGTTAGTTACCAAACATATGTGCATTTATCTTTTCTATATAGCATTTTTAATCTAAATATAAAATAAATTTATTTTTAAGAATACTTGCTGTTTACTTTTTTTTGACGCTCACAGTATTAACATTTTATGAAGCTAAGTGGGAGCACTATACCATAGATTTGAAGACAGGAAGGAGCAAAATTTAATAAAATTGGTGATTATAAGCAAAATATCTTAGATACCAAAAGCAGTTTCTTAAAAGATGATAATTAAATAAAAAGTGCAATAAACATCGTTTTTAAAGGTTTTAATCATTTTCGTCCTTTTAGTAAACATTCATGTTTTACTTTTTTAACTTCCAATAAACAAAACGGGCTATATGAACATTTTTTAACATACATTAAAAATAATTAAGACATAATGGGCTATCTACCACAACTTTTCGAATAGTGGAGTTAAAAGATTTATTTTTCAGTGTGAGGTTTAGTAGACGTAATATTAACAACTCGTAGAAGAACGTATTGCAAAATGTTGAAAAATGAGGGAAATAAACAGTTTTTATGTTCTATTGAACAATGGTACTTTGCATGAGGCCCGTTTTGAATATAAGCCCTCGATATAATATTAGTGTTTGATAATTTCAGTATTTTCAAATAGTTCTTAAATCCTTATCATTTTCAATTTTATGTTCTATTATTTGTAACGGTAAATGTTTCATTCATTTGTATATTTAAAAAAATAAAAAAATATATAAAAACCGCCACTGCAACTATTAGTTTCTTTGTCGTTTATTGTCCATATTTTCTTTCTTTTGTCGTATTGTTTTTACAGAGATTTTAAAGAATAAAAGATTAAAAAAAATTTAATTTTGACATGGACCAGATTTCTTTCTCTCGCTGAAAGTGACATTTCAGTAAATAGATTAACTTATTGAATAGAGTGGGGCCATGAGAAAGTTTATTGCTAATACGTAAAAAAATATATTTCAAGTGTTCCGGGAAAATTAATTTATTTACAGTTCTGTTATTTATCTATCTTTGGCTTCCTTAAAGCTTAAACAGTTCTAGTAGACAATGAATGGTCCATTAGCATAAGAGCCTTTAATTAAATACAGCACATATTTATATAAAAGAAGAAACGCCACCAATAACAACACAAAATCCTTCATGCTATACATTTATCCAACCTACATATAAAGCTAAACACTGTGCGTTAAAGATAAACAAACACACACACGTAGAAATGGCCTCTTTGTTTGTTGGTTATATTGCCACAAGATAAAAGCGCAACATGAACATAGTGAAAATGAGGCTGATATAAAAGAAAGCAATGAAAATGAAAATAAAATAAAGTATAAAAAAAGGATACAATTGTAAATCCTTAAAAATATGTCTTCTTGTTGCTACTAATACTTGCTACAAGCTAAAGACAACAAAAATAAGAAACAAGAAAAACAGCAAATGTATTCAAGTACAAACGCAATATAAACTTAATAAATTGTAGTTTTAAATGCTGTTTACTTATGGCTGCCACCAAGTCTGCTAAAATATTTTTCTTCACTTAATTTTTTTATTTATTTTTTTATTTTTTTGCGTTTCATTTAGCTTAAGTTTATTTTGTTTGTTTATTGTATTGTTGTTTAAGTGGAAATACGAATATCTTTGCTATTGACCATTTTCTTTGTAACAATCGCATTTATTTTGTTGTATATTTGATTGTCTATAAGTATTGTATCACATATAAATTATTAAAATTTCTTGTGTAAATATATTTTGTAAATATATTTTAGCTGATGTTTTAAGCAGCAGAACGAAACCCTAAGACAACTGAATAAAAAATAAGACGAAAGCAAATATCAATAATGACAGCAAATGCCAAAATAAACATTGAGAAAAATGCAGAAACCAAAAATAAGAAAAATATGTCGTGTTCTTATGTAAATAAAACAATGACTTCATAAATATCATCATTATTATTATTATAGATGGATAAAATAAGAGTAAAAATAAACTGTTAAGGGTACTCAAAGACCCTGATATTTGGTAGAATTTACTAATTGAAAGTGATAGTTATAGAAAGATTTTCTTCTTTTTCATGTTTGTCTATTGATTTTTTTGTTGTAATTAAATAATGATTTCATTTATGCTATTTTTAGTGTTAATATAATATAATATTTGTAAATATTTATTTAAATAGTTAAAACAATTTAATAATTTCATAAACAAAATATAATATTAAAATATTTTTGACTTTTTCTCGAGCTTTGAACTTTTGAACTAATTTTAATTATTATTATTATTATTATTAAGTATTAGTTAGAAGTTTAATTTTGACCTTAACAAAAAATAAAGTTTAAGTTTTATTTAAATGCTTTTTAAAATGAAATTGAAAAAAGATTCGGCTGTGCCGAATCTTTGATACCCTTCACCATATTACCATACTACCATCTTACTATCTTATCGACATCATATTACCATATTACCGACAAATAATAAAATTTTCGCCTTAACGTATGCTTTCATATTTTCACATATATAAATCTAAATTTTTTTCAAACTACGAAAATTTTAATATGAAAAAAAAAAAAAAACAATCATAGCAGGCTTTGCTTTTAAAAAATAAACAACAACAATTCCATATTTATTTATTTTTTTATGTGTGTATATACAAACTGACTGCATATACAAAGAACAACAACAACACTGTTATTCATTATATTACTTCTGTTGCTAACTAAACTACTTGTCTTATAGGCAAAAACGTCACTAATAGTCATTACAATGCTTAATATACATGTTTGTGTATGTATTTATGTATATTCTTAACAGATATGATTTAGTTTTAAAAAATAAACAACAACAATTCCATATCTATTTATTTTTGTACAGACTGCATATACAAAGAACAAAAACAACACTGTTATTAATTATATGACTGCTGTTTCTAACTAAACTACTTGTCTATACAAAAAACAAAAAACGTCACTAATAGTCATTACAATGCTTAATATACATGTTTGTGTGTGTATTTATATTCTTAACAGATTTGTTTTTGGGTCATAACTCTGTTGATTATGAACGAATTTGGTTTATTAAAAAAACGAAATTTTATAAAAACATTTATGACTGATCTATATAAAAATAAAAATCTGTAGCTTGAACAAGGGCTTCAAAAAATAAAAAATGCGTTTTGTCCGATATCTCAGTTATTATTGAACCGATTTATTTCATTTTTTCAGAACAAAAATTCAGAAAAAAATGACCGAGACTTCTTTGTAAAAACGAAGTCCCTAGTATATACAGGGGCTTCAGAAACTGGAAAACCGGTTCTAGAAACCGGTTTTTTTTAACATATCTCCGCATTGTATGAACCGATCTTGCTGAATTCCAATAGCAAAATTCTCGAAAGCATTTCCGATCGTTTGACATATATATTATATATGTCAGTTACCGGTGGGCTTCATAAACGCCATTTCAACCGACACACGGACGGACGGACATGGTCCTATCGTCATCATTTCTTACAAGAATCCCGAAAATGTAAACTTTTTTGCTCTCCGACGAAAATTGTGAGAATTACAAACGGAATGACAAACTTATATATACCCTTTACACCTTTGGTGAAGGGTATAATTACTTAATTTACCAAGAAAAAAATTCCTAAATATCTATATTCAATTTGTTAAACTTTTTGTATTTTTAAATTAAATTACAAAATATGTTACTTATAACAAAGTTATACACTTTCCATAAATCTCTCTTTCAAAATAATTGTTTTAAAACTCTAAAACAGGAAAAGAATTGAAGGAAACAGTGCGTATTATTTATATTTAAAAGGTTTATAATTAACAACGAGAATACGTAAAACACGTGGATGTATAAAAGCTCTCAATGGTCATGAAAAATTTAATCATTAAACATTATTCAGTTTTTTACATTAACATTTTTTGCAGTAAAATAAAAAAAATTATGTAAATTACCCAAAACCCATTCATTGAAGTTTAGAGTATTATGTTTTTTAAAAAATCTTAAAATTATAAATGCTGTTTTGCTTAAAACATAAATAATAAATTCTAAAATCATTAAGAAATTAATTATTAAATATTTTGCTTATTTTTCATAACCAGGGAAACCAAAAATATAATTTAAAGAAAATGTTTATGCACATAAAAAATGTTTTTAAAATCGAAAAACTGCATTTAAAAAATATGCTGTTTAATATATAAATTAAACAGTATATTTTCTGTGTAAATTTAAAATTAACTTCTATTCTTGCTAACAATAATTTAAAATGCATTAAAAACACTTAAATCAAATACTTTTTAATAGAAGATCTCAAAATTTCAATAATTTTATAGACGAAAATTATTAGGGAATTTGATTTGAAAAACGTGTATTTAATACCAAAGGAAATTTCATAAATGATAAAATATATATCTCTTAAGAAAAAAAAAAAAAAAATATGCAAAATTACACAGGTCAACACTAAAAAGTATCCGGAAAATCATGTTGCAGATATTGTAGGTATAGTCATTCCAATCACCAGGAACATTTCGGTTTTTTTTCCATCACGTCACATTTTCAACCCATTGAGGACCAAAAAAATATGGTTTCATGGTGAGTTTTTAGGTTATAAAATTTTCCCAGTAATAGGTTGAGCAGATAACTTTCTCATGTTGTATAGCCAAGACATGGGGCTATAAAAATTTAGTACGAGTTAAGTCTCTTGCTTATTATACATAGCGCCTAATGTCTTTAAAGTTGTAAGAACCAAGAATTTCTCAATTACATCTCATCAAACAAATAAAAAATGAGGGGTAAGGAGCAGGTGTAGAGAAGAAATTTGTATTTCATATAACACATAAAAGACCACAGATATCAAAAATGGTTAATTTTTTAAAAACACACTGAAAATGTGTATCCATCAAAAGTATGAAAACATAAAAATCCAAATTTAAATAACAGAGTTAACAAAAAATTAACTCTTTATACTAAATATAGTGTAGAAAGTTAAATAAATCATTCTCATGGCGTCACAATTTTAAAATATATAATGTTTTTATTTTAAACTTCATTGAAAAATGTATGAATATTTTTTTCTTTAATTAGGATTTAAGAATGTACTTATTTATAAATTTTTTCTCATATTAAGAAGCTGTAAAAGTCTGTCAACAAATTAGGATTCCATATGCGTTGATATAATCTCTCAGTAACAGCATTTTGGTACAAAAGCTTCCATTAAACAATAAATGCATATGTGTAGTGGATAGCATATGTGTAGGATATATTGGGATATTGCAGAAAATGAAAACGAATTATTTTCGAACCTATTTCATCAAAATTTCAAATGAAATAGCTTTCAGAGGCTTGAAGGGGTTATTTCTTGCCTTTCAAATAATTCTTCTATCTGATTTTGGGGTTATTTTATGAGGCCCACTACAAGTTTCAATCTATTTGCAATTTCAAGTAACGATTTTCCATTTTGCTCTTGTTTTGAACCATTTTTCTATCCTATTTGATACACTCATTGTTTTTCTTCCCATTTTCTGTGTCAAAATACAATTTCTTTATAACATTTTCAACCTAAATGAAACTTCTTTTTATTCTATTATGTAAAATTAATCAAAAAAGTGCAATAGAATAAAAAAATTTGAAATTAATTAACTGTATCTATTATTATGAGCAACAATTTTTGGTATTTAAGTCGAAAACGTATGTGTAAATTAATTTATATACACATACTTGCCATATTTTTCATTAAAGTATCATTGCCAGATCAAATTGTTTACTAAAAGAAAAAAACTCGAAGCATTTCTGAAAAATTTTCCAAAGTTATCGTCACTTTAATGTAATCACACTAGGTGTATCTCTTATTTTGAGCAGATGTGTATATAAAATTCAATAATTTGGAAACGGTTGATCTTAGAGTTTTTATTTTTTTACATGTAATTGATATTACATTACAGTTCACAGAAAAGTATAATTTTTATAGTTTTAACCATTACTTATAAATTCGGGAACCTTTCTTGATAACTCTTCCATGAGAGATTTGATAGTTATTTCAATCACTTTTTTGAAACAGTATGACCATCTACTACTACTGCTTTGATATTTTGGGACACCTTTTTTGTGCTTTTCAATTCTCTTTTCACATGTACCCAATATCTCTCAACTGGTCTTAGCTGTGAACAATTTGGAGAATTGACCTCTCTTGGTACAAAAACTATGTTTTTGTTTTGTTTTGGTACCACTCCAAAGCTTTCCTACCGGAGTGAAATGATGCCAAATCGGGTCAAAAATGTGTGGACACATTGTGTTCTCTTATGAAAGGAAGAAGCTTTTTTTGCAAATATTCTTTAATGTATATTTCGGTATATATATGTTTTGCGGCCCTTTTAGAGAGAAAGCGGGTAAAAACTGTATTTTGGTACTTATTCTTTTAAATCAGCCAACATATAGATCAAATTTATAGCTGTGTTTTGTTGCTAACGTTCATAGACAATTTCATACAAAATTTAAATTTATATACGTTAGGAGTTAACGTGTAGAATTATACATGTTAACTTTAACGTCGATAAAAGTGCTGCCAATTTATGAACAAAAATACAATTATGAATATTTGAATGTCAATAAATGAAAAAAAATATAAAAACAAGCGCAAATATTCGGCCCGGCCGAATCTAAATACCCACCATCAACTTTTTCAAATTTTGCGTTATAATGAAAAGGGTGGTAAAGTGGGAAGTAAAGTGGGCGGACCACGCCCATTTTTTGTTTCCGAGTTTACATTGGTCTTTGAACTATTTGAAAATAATTTTGTTGATTTTCACCTTATATGGGAGGTGGGCGGTAAAGTGGGCGGACCACGCCCATTTTTGATTTTCGAATTTACATTGATCCCCAAACTATACATACAAATTTTGTTGCAGAAATATCGACAGAAAAGTGTAAAATGGACACCCTGTGTTTCTAGTTTTAAGCTCATAACTTTTTTGTTTATTAACCGATTTTGCCCATTTTCAATCCCAAATAAACCTTATATAAGACAAACATTTGTTCCAAATTTCGTCCCCCTACGTTGCTCCGTTCGAGCCCTATCCTGCTTTCAACAGACGGACAGACGGACGGACATAGCTAGATCGACTCAGAATCTAACCAGGACCCAGAATATATATACTTTGTGGGGTCTTAGATGATTCCTTCGACATGTTACACACGGAATGACAAAATCAATATACCTCCCATCTTTTTGATGGTGGGTATAATAAAATAAAATACAATGAAAACAAATTTAAGTTATTAGTTTTTTAAATAAAGCATAAAGATTTATTTGTGCAATTCTGTTTTGGATATCAAGTTATACCAAGTCGGGGAAGTATCGTTTTTTTGCTAACTATCAACGTTAACACTCAATGGTAGCAACAAAACACAGCTTATATCGTATTTGTAACTTACCTCTTCCCCCATAAAAGGGTTGATTTTCAAAAAAAGTACCAGACACCTGTCCGATAATTTTTTAAATGAATAACAATAGCTATTCAACTTCTCTTTTGTATCTATATTAGTCTAGAAGAATATAAAGTTACCGTTTTTTTTCCAAAAATTTCCAAAAATCCCATCTTAGTGGATCTATAGGAAGGAAGACCTACCTAAGTTCCACATTTCGTCGCTCTAGCTTCAGGCTGTGGGATGATAAATATATTTTGCCTTTTTTAATAACTAGTTTTAAAGATGATAAAAATCACAAAAAAACTTATATTTCTGCTCGAAAAAATAAAAATCAGAAAATAACTGTTATGCTCTGACTTCTACTATAAAAGTCATAACTGTTACGGTCCCTGGTAACAACAAATCAACATGATTTTCATTAAAAATAATAACTGACGTACTTTTCGAAGATAAGTGCATCAAAAAAATTTAAATATTGCTTCCGAAAAAAGTTATGAGACAAAAAGTGTGATTTTTTCGAACGCTCTCCTTATGATTTTTTTCATATTTTTGGTTGCCCTGTTCATCAGTCTTTAAAACTTTTCTCTGTAATTAAATATAGCGTATTTCAATAATGTGTACAAGAAGTAGCAGGCAAGTTTAGTTGGATACTTCGAGAGTAACATTTTTAGTAATTAATATAATATTTGTATAGTCGATCGTTTAATGATTATAAAAAATAATATTATTTATATATATGTCCTTCCGTCCGTCTGTAATATAAATTATTATATATCATTTAAAATATAATAATAAAGAATCCTGTTTCATATACATACAAGACCTTTTTCAAAATAAAGAATATACCTAAAAATTATTTTTAACATATTTATCATATTTTTTGGAATAAGAGGAAATATGTTGGGGTTTGGATGTGTAGAAGTTTTTAAAATTTGGCACAATTTCGACACTGTTATATTGAAATTTACACACTAAATATTCTCACAGCATTTAATGTTGCCTCTATAAGTTATTTAAATTTCATTTTCATTTCATTTTAATCTCTAAACTTATTTAATTTAACTGTTTAATATTTCAATAAAAAAAAAAATTTCCCTCTACTGACTCTGTGAAGCTATTAAGTACAATACATTAAAATGCACAATACCTAATGTGTTTCAATATCAAGATTTGAAAAGTTTAATTTTTATAAAATTACAAAAATGGAGGGTGGAAAGTGTAAAAGAAAAAGGTAAACAGTTTTAAACTGCTATTAAATTTATTCACTCGATTCTTTGTTTGCACAGTCACTCAGTTGTATGTACTCCCCAATATAATAAGAAAAACAATAATGGAATTCATGAAATTTTTATATTTCTTTTCTAGTGTACTTTTGATAAACTTTAGTAAATATATTCACACTTTCATGACTTTGACTTCGACATTATTTGATTTGATTTTGTGTATATTGTTATAATAAAATATTATATATAAAGTAACTAATACTCTGCTCTTATATGTTTGGTTCTGTAGCAATTTTTTTACACCAGAAATTTACTAAGAAGAGCAAAAAAAAAAAAAAAAAACATTAAAAGTAAGCATAAGGAATAGAAAGTTAACCAATTTGTGACTCTTGTCTTCAAATGATGACAACTATACTGAAATTTTAGAAAACTGAAATTTTTATATAAATGTTCATTACTTTGCCACAGAAATCATTCATAAAAGAAGCAAAGAACATTTCCAAATCAATCCCTAGGTTTACATTCTTGAATTTAAACAAAAATATTAAATAAAATTTGACAATGTTGATACACATTCATGATTTTTTTTTGCTTATTATAACAAATCCATAAATTTAAAATCATATAAATATAACGTCAAGTTAAACCAATTCATATTTTATTTACACTTGACCTCTGACCTGTGGGCTTGTTTACTGCTATGCTACTATACTCTCATATTAACAACATAATGCTTTAGGCTTTTACAAGTGAGTACAATTCAACAAAATAACACCCTACAAAAAATGTATTAAAAATAAAATTATGCTGACAGTTTTATGACTATAATAATTTTTTTTCTAGTAGTCTCTGTTATTCATACAACTCATTGAAAATATGTTATAGCAACATTTTAGCTTGTTTTTGTTTTAGGTATGCAAGTGTAATTGTGTGACTATTTGTTGCATGATCTTTGTTACGTGTCCTTCACAGTCTGATTTTTGCATGTTAGAAATGTCAGTCAAGTACTTAAGTACAACAATGTATGTATGTATGTATGTATGTATGTATGTATGTATGTATGTATGTATGTATGTATGTATGTATGTATGTATGTATGTATGTATGTATGTATGTATGTATGTATGTATGTATATAGACTCTGTTTATGTACAGACAAATGTAGCAATATACATCTAAAAATTTTTTTGTTGTTGAACGTGCAATTCTGGCAATTGTAAATCATCATGTTTGTAACTGAGAAAGAAAATAAACAAAAATAAAAAAACACAAAAATCATAAAATATATACATATGAGATCTAGGGGACATTTTCTGATGTATGTATGTAAGAATGAGAATGTTGGTGTTATGTGTGTCCAAAGCCGTTAGGCTTCTTTTTATTACCATTACTTTTATTGAAAAATGGGAAAAATAATAGTAACATATACTACATACACAGGAGGAATTATTTTTGTATTAATTTAAATTATATAATAATTCATATATTCATAATGAAATCAGAACTGTTAGCAGTTTTTAATAAAGAAATGGTAAAATTTTATGGTTAACAAAAATGAAAATGCATAGTTTTTTTTTTTTTTAATTTAATTACTAATTCAAAATTAAAAGAGTACACTTGCCAGACTTGCATAACAGCAGAGAAAAGTTATATTCTATTTAAAATAATTAAGATTTTTTGTAATAGTTTTTGTGTCAAATTAAAAAAAAAAAGAATAGAAAAAAAAAAATAATAATAATATTGGTTTCGATTAACATTTTTCATAATTTTTAACTTTTTGTCAAAAAAAAAAAAAAAATAAAATATATATATATATATATATATATATATATATATATATATATATATATATATATATATATATATATATATATATATATATACGAGCTGTAAACCCGCAACTTCGTTAGCGGAAATTTTTTATAAAAACCATACTATATATTAAATTTAAAGTAAGATTCTTAACTTCCTTGGGAACATTTTTTATAATGGTGTTATGTCATCCATAAATAACAATATCTCTTTAATTTCAGGTTTCTAATCTTAGAATAACGAAAAATAAATATCAGAATTACTAAAAAGTATATTAGAATAAAAAAAAGGACCACAAAAACCATTTTAAGGTTTCTGATTCACTTAGTACCTTATATCTTCAATTTTATGTTTATAAGGATAAAAATTGCAGAACATTCAAGAAGTTCTATTAGAAAAACGAAAAGAGATACAAAAAGTCCCTTCTTATGGATTCATTTAGGACCACATATCTTTAATTTAATGTTTCTAGATTCAAAATTATATAAAATTCAAAAAGTACCATTAGAAGAACAAAATAAGTACCACAAAGGCCCCTCTTGTGAATTCTTTCTCACATAGGACCATGCATATTTAATTTCATGTTTCTACTTTAAATAATTATAAAAAGTTCAAAAAGTACCATTAGATGAACAAAAAAGTACCACAAAGTCCTCTCTTATGGATTCTCATTCACTAGCACCACATGTTCTTAATTTCATGTTTCCAGGTTCACAATTATAGAAAATTAAAAAAGTACCATAGGAAGAACAAAAAAGTACCACAAAGTCACTTTATAAGGATTCACATTCACTTAGCAACACATGTACTTAATTTCATGTTTCTAGGTTCATATTTATAGAAAATTCAAAAATTCAAAAATTAGAAGAACAAAAAATTAGAAGAACAAAAAAGTACCACAAAAACCTTTCTTATGGATTCTTATTCATTTAAGACCACATATCTTTAATTTCATGTTTCTGGGTTAAATATTATAGAAATTTCAAAAAGTACCATTAGAAGAACGAAAAAGTACCACAAAGTTCTCTCTTACGGATTCTCATTCACTTAGCAATTCATGTCCTTAATTTCATATTTCTAGGTTAAATATTATAGAAAATTCAAAAAGTACCATTAAAATAACAAAAAAGTACCAACGTCAAATTCAAAAAGTACCATTAGGATAACAAAAAGAACCACAATGTCCCCTCTTATAGATTCTCATTAACTAAGGACCACATATCCCTAATTTCATGTTTCTAGGTTCATAATTATAGAAAATTCAAAAAGTACCATTAGAAGAACGAAAAAGTATCACAAAGTCCCCCTTGTGAATTCTTTCCAACATCGGACCATGCGTATTTAATTTCATGTTTCTAGGTTAAATATTACAGAAAATGCAAAAAAGTATCAATAGAAGAAGAAAAAAGTACCACAAAGTCCATCCTTTTGAATTCTTACCCACAGACCATGTACCTTTAAGTACCACAAATTGCACTCTTGTGAATTCTTATCTACATTTTCTTAATTTCATGTTTCTATGTTTAATGTAATTGAAAATTCATTATTAATTTTGAATAAAATGTAATTTCCCGCCTTTACCCCTCTTTTTTGGTACTTTTTTTCACCCATCGAAGTATCAAAAATTGTATTCCAATAAATTTCTAAATTGTAGTGGTATCCCATATTAAAATATTCATATGAATATTTCAATAAATATAAAAAAATGTTTTATGAAAAAAGTACCAAAAATAGGTAGGATTTTTACCCCTTAAACGCTTGAATTTCTAAAAAGTACCAAATTTGTATTTCTCATTTTTTGATAAGTTATGAATAAGATATAAATTTTATCTGTATGTTGATTGGTTTCAAAGATACATATGGTGCCAAAAAAGTACCAAAATACAGTTTTTACCCGTACCAGACACCTGTCCAATTATTTTTTAAATGAATAACGTTAACTATTCAACTTTTTTTGTATCTTTATTAGTTTGGGAGATATAAAGTTACCGATTTTACGCGTTTTTACCCTTTTTTACCCCCTAAACATTCGAATTTCCAAAAATCCCGTCTTAGTGGATCTATATGGTGGGAGACCTACCTACGTTCCAAATTTCGTCTCTCTAGCTTCAGCCGTTTGGGCTGTGGGATGATGAATCAGTCAGTCAGTCAGTCACGTTACTCTTTTATATATATAGATGAGTAAACAATTTTAAAAATTAGTTTTCATTTGCGAGAAATTTAAATTTTAGTTAAATTTCCAATGATTTTATTTTAAATATTATTTTGTTAAAGTTTGAATATTTTGGAGATTTTTCATCGTAATACATATTTTAGGGCATCATTGGAAAGTCTCATTCAATACTTTTGATATATGTATTAATTTAACCCTTTAGTTGCACAAGTAATATTTTGGGATTTTCGGTCCATAATTGGTTAAAAAGTAAAATTTTAACTCAAATAAGTAGTTATTTAAGAAAATAAATGTTACCAAAAGCCTACATTTATCATAAATACTATAAATTCGTGTAAAATCGTGATTAAATTTAAAAAATTTCTTTAATTCGGTTTTAAAGGAACTTATATTTGCATAAATTAAATATTACTTCCATAAGACTTATTTGCATAAATTGCTAACTTAACTGCTATTAAAGGGTTAATTACGTGTAGTCTTCAATAGTATCAGGATAGACTATTCCAACGGTACTTTAGAAACCAATGTATGTTGAAAATTTTCCAAAATATATAAAATTATATGTTTGAATAATGAAAATATGACAAAAAACGTTAACAAAATTATAATATTCTGCGACTGTAAAGAGACAGCAGATGCCTCTATTACAATTTGTAGTAAAATTTCTTCTAACGAAAATTTTGACAATGATATTGAAAGAAATACGTATTTTTAGAGGTTTTTTGAAAATGGTCCAGCACACGTAAATTTAAACAATGAGATGTAATATTTTGAGAAACATATAAGAACATGTTAATCTTCATTTCTAGAGGGGTATATTTGCAAATTTTTTATTGTGATGCTCTTATGTATTTATAAGTTTGTTATTCCGTTAGTAATTTCCACAATTTTTGTCTGAGATAAAAAAGTTTATATTTTTTGGATCCTTATAAGAATCGAAATTGAATGTCCACCTGTATTTTTTAAATTTTTGTGTTGAAAAATTGAACTAAGTCGATATAGAATTAACCGATATATAGACCAAAGCCCTTTATTAAACTTGCTGAAGCTCTTATATAATCTATGGATTTTGTTCTTGCTATCACAAATATATATTTGAATTTTCAACTCAATTATATCGGTTCATAAATTTTCAGTTTTGTGGTATATATCTATACCACAGCGGTATAGATATATATAAGTTTGTCATTCCATTTGTAATTCCCACGTTTTTCATTTTAAAGCTAAAAAAAATTTATATTTCTAAATCCTTGTAAAATATTATGTCAATAAATTGTCGGTTGAAATGGCGTTTATGAAGCCCACTGATAACTGCCATTAATAATATATATTTAAAACGATCGGAAACCTTTTCGGGAATTTTGTTATTGAAATTCAGCAAAATAGGTTCATAAATGTCGGAGATATATCTAAAAAATCCGTCTTCGATTTTTTGGAGTCTCTATATAAGTTAGGGTTTTATTTTAACCCTTACGTTGACAACCGCATACCCAGGTATGTTTTTCATTTTTAAATTAGGATATTCTGAGTTGTGGTTGCCATATTAAATTGAAAATTTAGATGTTTGTCAACAATATTGTTAGCTATGATATTCTGAAGAAAAATGTTTTCACAGCCAAAGTTATAAGCGTTTTTGTGACGATACACCTTACGTTTACAACAAGCATACCCGGGTATGTATAGAGCAATTTATGGAAATATTTTATCGAACACAAGTAAAATATTTATTATATATAATTTTTTATAAATATATACATGAGATTATAATAATTTTAACAAAAATTGTATTTTAAGTTGCACAGTCCTTACATTGTGTAATATCTTCTGAATATTCAGCACATAATGGTTTATGGCATTTCCTACTCGCTCAGGTGCAGCAGAAATAATCTTCTACGATTTGTTAAAGTTTTTAATTGTGGATTGTTTTCCATAAGCAACCACACCCAAAATATTGTAAAAAAAGCTAAAGACTATTGGTTTGTTCTCCTTTTTTTTTAATATTCGCCAAGATATTTATCCATGTTGGTCACTCCTCCTTTGCTTCTATTGTACTCTAATATCATTCGTGGTTTCCTTTTTGGACCTTCAGTTTCAACTTTAAAATGTGATATAGAAAGCAGTATATCCGACTTGTTCCTAGTAAAGCCAAATATTAATGTTTTTACTAATCTTCCATTTAGAAAACCGAGGTGGCATAAATGTCCTCCTTTTGTTCCAAAATTCACAAATTGT
Source organism: Protophormia terraenovae (assembly GCA_951394005.1). Classification (NCBI taxonomy): domain Eukaryota; kingdom Metazoa; phylum Arthropoda; class Insecta; order Diptera; family Calliphoridae; genus Protophormia; species Protophormia terraenovae. The sequence continues at coordinate 3,306,084 of OX596073.1, forward strand.
ACTCCAGCATTAAATTAGAGGCCAAACTGTAGCTTGTGAATAAGTTATCACTTACTACGTTACATCCACTTCCACGAAACAGATTACAATATAAATCTTTGACCAAGCGCTCACCTTGGTTTCTTTTTCGTTCTCCAGAAAATGCCATCTATTCCAGTATGTGTTCATTGAGGCTTCAAGTGCATCTGCATCCATTTCTTCATCCGAATCAGTGTTATATATAGGATCAATTCTCGTAACTGTATTTCCTCTGCATCTGAATCATCTACATTTCTCACGCAATCTTCAGAGTGAGAAATTTAAAAACATCAAAATTCTATCATAAAAACACTTAAAAAAGTGTAGGAATAGTTTCCATGAGTAAAATCTACAGGTACTTTTCAAACATCAATGAATGAATTGGAAAACCAATTTGAAATTTTAATACACGAGAAACAAATAGAACCGTTTACATTCGATTGATGGGAAAGCCTGTTTTTATTTAAGTGGGAAAAACTCAAAGGTTCTTAAAAAATCCTTTTAGATATTTTTCTTATATTTTTAACTTCACTCAGTCAATATTAGGTAAAAACGGTTATAGTTTTAGCAAATGGTAATAAATAATTTTAAATTATATAATTCCTTACAGGAAAATATTATTATCAAATGCCACGTGTTTCTCTTTTTACCGTAAAAACACTTGAAAACATTAAAGTATCAAATATTGCATACAAAATATATAACATATCCAGGTATGTTGGTTGTAAGGATACGTACAAATTTTTGGTTGTAAACATAAAGGTTAAAAGATTTTCTTATACGGTTATTTTAAACTTTAATGTTTTCTAAATTAACACAATATATCTAGGATAATTCTTTTTATTTCTGAAATTTTTGTATGAGAACGACTGTGCCAATGAAAATGCCAAAAAAATTTAAAATAGTTTATTTATACCTTTTGAATGAATTAATTTAACTTAAATTTCCAAAAAGTAAGGCCAGATTGCATTAAACAAAACTTGTATTTTTATTTAATTTTCACTTTGACCTAATTTTAATAAAAGTTATTGCCCTAGAAAAATGTAGTTTTTTGCTTGTATTAAAATATATACTAAATATTAGAACAAAATTGCTAACTAGGGAGTTGAAAACCAAATTCAACGTTCGTAATAAAAAATAGCAAGCTATGTTTAAAATTTTTTAAATAGTTTAATAAAAAAACCTACGTTTAATTTAATAAACCAACTATTAAATAAATAAAAAAAAAAAACGATATATTTTAGCTTAGAAACTTTGCAATAAAGGACACACATTTACATATTTTTGTGTTCTAATAATAAAAAAAACAAAACGTTAACGAAGTCCCAACACAATTACACTCAAAACGTTAATAAGAACTTAAAGGACAATTTTGTTCAATATAATTTATTGGGCTCTGAATCAAACATCTTTACTTTATATAAAATACTGAATTAGACAGGATTTAATTATAGATAACAAATATATTTTTCCTGAAAGGACTGACCGAAAGTCAACTATATAATGGCAAGATTTTTTAATAAAAGAAATTTGATTGTTAAGTCCTTTTTAGTCCAACAAATATGAAACAATTGTACAAATATTTTTCTCTCGTGTATGAAGCTTTTTGTAAAAATGAAAAAAAAATGTGTATAAGCGTGTTTGTGTCAGGTGTTCACTTGTAAACAACTTTAAACTGTCACTGTTTTTCTATGTTGCTCGTTGTTGGTGTGTTGTTGTTGATGTCAGTGTTTTTTCTGTTTCTTGTATTTAATTTTTTTTTCTCCTTTTTTTATTTGTTAGTTTTTTTTTTTTGCACAATTGTTTGTTGTTGATGTTGTTATTATTGTATATGTATTTGAATGTTCAGGTGAAACATAAAGTAAACATAAAATACAATTTTTAGTTGCCGCAATTTATTCAACACAAACACATTTAAACATATACATGTATGTATATGAGAACATACATGCAAATAGATGTAAATAAGTTCTTTCTGTTTTCATATTTTCACCTATTTTTATATAAAGTTGTTGATTTTTTTTAGAATTTCTCTACCATCATAAGGGGAATGAATGAGGTATAAAAAATATATAAAGTTTAGGAAGGTTTTATTTTAAATTTGCCACGTTTATTTGAGGTTTCTTGCTGTTTCAAGCTCTAACTAAATTTAATTTTGTTATCTACCTATTTAGGAAGCATTTTATTCTATTTTGTTATTTTAAAACATTAATTTCTTAGAATTTCAGTCGAAAAGTTTCTTTTCAAATTTAACAAAAATTACCATTAAAATTATTAAATTTGATTTTAGTGAAATGGGTTTGTTTATTTTTTTTTTTTTCAGAGATTTTATTCAAGTTAAGTATTCTAAAATAAGAGTCTTCATATATTTAATTTTTTTCTTGGTTTCTTTTCGATACAGCAGCAAAAAATATGAAAAAGTGTAATATGGTAAGTATTACTTTATTTTTATAATTTTTTCTTTACTACTTCGTTTCATACTCAAGTCAAAATAAATATGCATAATAGAGCATCCTAAGTAAATGCAGTTTTTCTTAACTTTGTGTTGTTTGGTTTCTTTGTATATATATGAATGTATGTGCATGAGTGTTTGTGTGTTTTTGTATTTTTTTTTTTTTTTTTTTCATACTTAAGTTAAAGTGTACTTTAATGGTAAACTTGTTATTCTTCTGGCAAAAGAAGATACTACAAAGCTGCAAAGTGAAGACACTAACTAAAGATCCTTTCAGAAGCTAACTAGAATATATGAGTAGAACTATAGCACAATGGGATGATAATCGAAAGTTTAAGGTTAGAAAATTCCTGAAAGTAATTTTGGTTTTAAGAAATTGTACAAATTTCTAAGTGTTGATGATTTCCCACTGAGTGAAGTTCTTATAAGAAGAAATTTGACGTCCTGGAGAAAAACTGTGTACGCAGTTTTGCTACGTTTAGTCTATAGTTTTATGCATAAAACGATTTATTTATGTATTAAAATTACTGTTACACGGTGTTATTATAGAAAATTGATTTTAAAATCGTAAAAGATGTACATACAAAGATATTTTTAAATAATTTCAAAAATACCCTATAGTGCAGTAATTGTTGCAGTTAAGAAATACAAATAGAAAATATTTTGTATATTAGTTTGTTCATACTAATACTCTTGTACATTTTTTTCTTAGTATTTTCTTTACTGATTACACAGTGAATAGTGGTTGTTTTGACGGTTAGTTAGTCAGTCAGTCAGTTGGTAAATGTATGTATAAACTAAAGTAGTAAGTAAAATTTTTATATATTTTTTTTTTTTTTTTGGTAGCTTTATTTGGTAATTTTTGGTGGGAGGATTCATGCATAAAGTAACTCATCTCCTTAAGAACTAGTATATATATCTATATCTGTAAGGATAAGCTTTTAATATTTTTGGCGGTAGCATAATCAAAATCCATCTTTACTTCAATGTTCTACATGAAAAAGAAAACATTGTTAACAAAATAGCAACAAAGTTAGTTTTATGGTAACTTTTGTATAGATTTCAGGGTTTTTATCCACGTTTTATATCTTTATTTATATTCATTTGTAGGTTTAAACATTATAATATTACTAAAAGTATAATACTTGTACAATCATTTAGATCTGATGAAATATAAATAAAAGATAGTAGGAAAAAAAAAAACCTACAACTATAGCAGCAAATATATGATGGTCGAGTTGAGTGTTACGAGTATGTTTGTTTGTTCGCTTGTTTTGTATAGTAGTCAGTCAGCCTGCCAAATGGTAATGGAGCATTTCGATTACGTTTATTTTTGAATTTTGTTGGAGTATATTTATACTATCGTTTACAACTACAACAACAGATATATATGTAAGTAGTATTTGTTTATATGTGTTGTTTTGTAAATAAAATGAACCTCTAAATTGTTATTGCAACTACTGGCAGCAGTTTGATAGTTTAATGTTGCATTTAATATCTATGGCTAAGTAAATGGATGAATGAATGTAGTTTTTAAATATGAACAAATGTATTTTTGTTTTTTGCTGTTTCCTTAAATATTGAATGGAGTAGCTTTTTTTCTTTTTGTTATTTTTCCAATATCCTCAAAATAATTTAATAATTTTTCTTTGATAAAGATATAAAATATTCATAAAACCAAAAACGTTATTAAAGTTTTGTTTTATTCATAAAACGTTTAAAAACAATTTTAAGCTTTTGTAAGTCTAATAGTTGAAATAATGAAACTGTAATTTCAAACTAATTTTTAAATAATGTGCAAATTGTATATTCAAATATTTATTTAAAATTTGCTGTAATCATTTTACATGCACTCACATACATACAACATACAATACTCCTAAAGATTAAATATGCTTGAATATGATGATAGTATTCAAAAACATCTTTTACTTTCTAAAAACAAATTGTAAACTTTGAAATCTATTTTGTTAAAGTTTTATTAAACTTATGCTGTATTGTATTAGTAATTGTATAGGTATGTGTGTATAATTTTTATTATATAAGTGTATTTGGGATTGTATTGTAACATTTATTCTGTACAAATTTACATAAATTTGAAACTATGTTGCCACATGAATTTGTTGCACAATTTCAATAAAATGTACATTTGCAATAAGAAGAAAAAAAAAATCCACAAAAAGAGATGCACAATATGTACTTAGAAGAAGAAGAAAAAAGACACACAAATAAAATCGAAATAAAACATATATTGTCATTACATAAGTGGAGTTCCGTATGGTTAGTTAAGAGTAACAAAAAAAAAAAAAAAAACAGCTTAGAATGTTGAAAACTTTTTGTTCGAGTATAAACTAAATACACTCAAAGAAAATTGTTAAAAACCTTAACTTATTTAAAGCATCATTTAAAATGAATGAAGCTTAATTTAGAAGGCTTCAAATTATAATTTAATTTGAAAAGAATTTATAAAGTGATATAAATATATTCTTTTAAATTGTATCATATGTTTTAACACATTGTAACTTTTTGTTATCTTGAACACTAAAATATTTCTTTGAATCTATATAAAAATGTGATCGAAATCCTTAAAATTATTTTTAAAATGTTACTCATAACCCACAACAAACAAAATGCCACTATAAAATATATTACACCCACACATTTATACTTTTATGAAAAGATGCATACAAAACATAACATAAATTCCAGGAGAAAACGATGAAAAATTAAATTTTTTTAGTTTGTGTCCTCCGAATAAGTTGAATGACTTCATCTTTGCTATTTTTAAAATTTTTTGTCAAAAATATTTTTTTCATTCGTTTTAATATTTTTTAATTACAAATGTTTTCTACCCATTTCGAGACAACATTTGACAATCATTTGAGAGGACTTCCTTTTTTTTTTTTTTTGTTACAGGACTCCCCACTTTAAACATGTAAAACTCAATACGTTAATCTGTGACCACCCTAAAAATTCTGAAAAATCAATTTTTTGTGAATTTTAAATAAGAAAGTTTTAGACCAAAAGGACTTTAATCTGTGATCATCCTTAAAATTCTCAAAAATTAGCTTTTTATATGAACTTTGATAAGAAAACTAAAATTGCATTTTATTCATAAACAAGAGGGTTTTAGGCCAAATGGACATTAATCTGTGATCGCTCTAAAAATTCTCAAAAACTAAATTTTTATATGAATTTTGATAAGAAAATTTAAATTGCGTTATATTCGTAACCAGTGTTGCCAGTTTAGCCTTTTTAAGGCTAAATCTAGCTTTTTTATTTTGCTTTTAGCCTCAAAATTTTCGTTTTAGCTTCTAGCTTTTTTGTTAGCCTTTTTTATTCTTAACATAGCATTAAAAAGGCTAAAAATTTACTAATTTTATTTTTGTAGAATCATCAATTTAAGCATTTTTGTGTATTAATTCGCACAAAAATATCGAAATTATTTGTATTTAACGAAAATTTTCGCCTGCGGCGCTTCAATCTTCAAAAATATTATAATTATTTTTTAACAAACTTTATTACCCATAGAAACTATTTATGTTGTATTTAAAAATTCACTAAAATATCTTTAAGAAATACTAAAATCTAATGATAACAAAAAAGTAAATGCCTTTTTAATGAAATCAATATGTTAGCTTTTTTCTGGCTTTACTTTTTAAGGCATTTAGCCTTTTCTGACCTTTTTTAATGCCTAATTTAGCTTCTTTTTTTCTAAAGTCCTGGCAACACTGTTCGTAACTCAAAAATTAACTTTTATATGGAGTTTGATAAGAAAACTTATATTGCATTTTATTCGAAAACCAGAGGGATTTAGACCAAATGGACATTAATCTGTTATCATCCTAAAACAAACCCAAAATTAACTTTTTATATGAATTTTTATAAGAAAATTAAAATTGTGTTTTATTCGTAAACCAGAGGGTTTTAGACCAAATGAACATTAATCTTTTTCACCGTTAAAAAATCTCATAAACTAAATTTTTATATGAATTTTGATAATGAAACTAAAATCGCATTTTACTAATAACTCTAAAAAGACTCAAAAATTATTATTTTTTATTTTTTTATAAATTTTTATAAGCAAACTAAAATTTCATTTTATTCGTAAACAATAGGGTTTTAGGCGAAAAGAACGTTAATCTGCAATCAATCTTAAAAATCTCAAACTGTTTTTTGTATGCTTTAAGCTTAGTTAGTCAGAAATGCAAGATTAATCATAAATTGCATTAGATGCATTAATAATGAATTTGCTTTCATTTAAAGTGTATTTTTTTGTAGAATTTTTTTATATATTTTTATTATAGCCTTTAATTCCTTCACTTTTTTGAAATGAACCACATAGTAAACTATACAAATATGTGTGATATTCTAAGTCATATAAATTTTTTTTACAATAAATGGGTTTTTGTGTGAGAAAATTTGTATTAAAAATAAAAATATTAAAAATAGTAATAGCGACATAAAAACTTAACCTGAATCATTTAATTAATTTAAAAATTTTGTTAATAAACCTAAATCTCTTAAACTACTAATCAGATTGAATTGAAATATATGTGAGAGTTGTAAAGAAGGACTTTATCTTTCAGAAACATTAATTTGCAGTGTCCTTGTAATAATAAGAGATGAGCTACAGGGTGTCAAAATTAATTAACTCGAGTATGCTATGCTAAATATAAACCAAATCGAAAGACCTATGTTTTCTATATTTGATATTTCACGGAATTCATGATATAGAAAATATAAAAATTGAGCACCATAGTAGAAGAGTGCATGTAAATGTAATAAGTTCAATACATTGTGGCTTCTAGAAAAGAAACCAAGTTTAGTAGAAAGTGCAATATAGTTAAACAGTACAAAAGAAAAATAAAAAAAAATTGACTGTTAAAAATTTACAGTTTAAACAGCATTTTATTTAACTAAAAGAAATTTTATTTGTTTGTGTATTGAAGTTCATAGATGTATCTATGCATGTGTATGAAACGAACTATACTCATAGATCTCGCGTGTATTGTAAAAAGTAGTATTTTGTTATATTGCATTTTTTCCATAACAGGGAATATCCCAGGAATGTGTGCAATTCAATGATCCAAAGAAAACCAAAAATAAAAAGGGGGTAGAAATAAATAAAATAGACAAACAAAGTACAAAATGGCAATAGTAAAGATACCACTACCAAAAAAAAAAAAAAAAAACAAAAGGAAGAAAAAGTTATAAATGAATGCAAGAATACATTTGAATATTCGTATGTAGATGTATGTGTTTTAACTTGATGTAACTAAGTTGCAACAATTTATTTTCTAAATTTTGCACAATCAACTGAATCACAACACAAATGTATGCAATCTCATAGATACATACATAAACATACACACGCACTACATATATGCCAAAACCCATAAACATATTTATACTTTTCTTTTATCATGGACTAGAAATATAAGTATGTAGGATTTTATATATATGTACATATGTGTAGCAATTGAAGCACTAAAATATTTGCATGTATGTCTTCATATAGATTTGTTTCAAAAAACAAACCAACAACAAAGTGCTAAAATTTATACTTTACATTCTCTTTTGTCATGTTTTTAAAAGTTGCTAAAAATAAAGCAGTTTTATTGCCACTTCTCTCTATAAATTCTGAAAATGACAAAGCATTCATTTGCTGGTACTATTTTATAGATAAACACATACATATTAACACATTTGTGTGTATATAAATGTATTACACATGAGTACATTGATAAAAAGGTGGTTCCACATAGACAAACCTAAACATTTGCATTTAAATAAAATTCCATATGTCTTGTTAGTTTAAAAATGTATGTTTATACTCTACACCACCATAGGTGGGGAGGGTATTATGCGTTTGTGCTGATGTTTGTAACACCCAAAAATATTGGTCTAAGACCCAACTTAATTTATACCAATCGGCTTAGAATCATTTTCTGAGTTGATTTAACGATGTCCGTCCGTCCGTCTGTCCGTCTGACCGTCTGTCCGTCCATGTAAACCTTGTAATCAAACTACAGGTCGCAATTTTGAACCAAAATTATTGAAATTTGGTACGCAGGCTTCTTATAGTTCAGGGACGAAGCCTATTGAAATTGGTTATGATCGGTCCATTATTTCACCTAGCTCCCATACAAATGTCCTCCCGGAAAAGGGTTTAACGATCATAAATCCCTTAAATATAGCAATATTTTAATGAAATTTTGCACATATAAGTTTCATATAAGTCTTAATAAGTGTGCCGATTTTTAAAAAGTTCGGTCCATAATTAACCATAGCTCCCATATAAACCCCTTTCCGAAAATCACTTTAACGGCCATAAATCCCATTAAAATTTTAGTATCAAGCTAATATTCGACACAAATAAGTTTTATATGAACATAAATGATAGTGCCAAATTTTACAAAGATCGGTCCATAATTTACCATAGCTCCCATATAAGGCCCTCTTTCGGGAATCACCCAAAAGTGAATAAATTCATATAAATGTCAGCCTCAACGTAAAATTCTGTATTCTTATGTTTTATTTTACACTTATGAGTATCGGTCCTCATTTGACACCAAGTCTAATAAAAGACCCCTCCCCGAATTATAATGTACACAATGGTGTAGGGTATCATATGGTCGGGCTTGACCGACTATAGCTTTTGCTCTCGTTTTTGTGTGTATTTGTGAGAGTGTATGACCATGTTTAAGTGAGTGTGTTTATCTATGTTCAAATAATATCAAAACTTATGCAAACATCTTTGCTTCTACAACTGTTAAAAAAAGAGAAAAAAACTAATAGAAACTTATTGGCTGCATTAGGGTGGCAATTATTTAAACAAAAATATTTCTTTGAAATTAAATTAAGTTTACAAAATTGAATTAGAATTGAGAATACAGTCATACAGTCAAATATTTGCTTAGAATGTTAATATATTTCCTCTTGTGGCCCAAATATTTATTGGATATAAAAAGCATTTACTTTTAATATTTGCTATCGGAATTTCTATATTTTAATATTCACATATTTTTTTAATGTCTCAATAGAGAGCCTATAAGTGATATAACAAAGTTTAAGAAAACTCAAAATTATCGTTAATTATTAACTTGATTTTAAATTATTATTTTTTTTAAAGGCCCTGAATCTAAATCATTTGCAAATAAAAAAATCTTTGAAATTCTCCTTTTTGCCTTTACAACTGGACTCCATCAAATATTTAGCTATTTAATTAAAATTTTCAATACTAGAATTACAAGGAAAGCAAAAGGAAGAATCACAAATTTTTAAATGAGTGTCAATCTAATAAAGAACATACAAACAATCATTGAAATGTGCTTTCGCGTTTATTCGGCACAATTTCATTCAATTTTCTTGGGAGAATGAACTAAATTGAATTGAAATGTGCTGCAAAAAAGTCAATTCCCTAATGTTGGTTTGTTTCGTTTATACGTTCATTTCCTTCATTTGGTATAGATGAATTTACATACACATATGTATAAGCATTCTGCATGTAAGTATATATGGGAGGATCCATATAGAAGAGCTAAAAGTGTGAATTTTAATAATGAATTTTACATATTTTGGTATATAATTTCGGGAAAACATTTTAATGGGAGCAAGAAAGAATAAATATAGTCTTTGGTCCAATAGAAAGTGTTATGTTAAATATTATTGACTAATTTTTAAAATTGCAACCTGCAGTTGAGTAATTCCATATCAAAACGGACAAAAAACAGTCATTTTCGGATTTGATGTCTCCGATTTCAATTAAATTCGCTACAGTTATTACCTATTACAAGTGTTGCTCAAATTGCAAACTTTCAGACTTAAGACCCTTTCCGGTCCAAAAATATGACGTTTTAAAAATTGAAAAACTATCAAATTTTATCCAAAAGTGTACATAGTTCATTGCTCATAACTTCTAACTATACATTGTAAAATTCTAATTTGTATCTCATTTAATAGAAATAGATATTGGCTCTAAAATTACGCATATAAAATTTATTTACTTCGAAAGTTCAAAGGTCAAAATATATAATATAATATTCAAAGCTGAATATCTCAAAAACGGTATTTTAAAATTCTTAAAAAATTATATATTGATAACTTAACTCCATTCTATACTCTAGCCAAAATTCAAGTTGGAGTCTCTTTTGGTTTAGGATTGATGAAGCAAAATATAGTAAGAAGCAATTTTTTTGTATGTAAAAATTTAAAATATTTACAAAAATGAATTTATATTATTTTTTTTTATTTTTTTTTTTTTTTATTTAAAAAATATGAAATTTTATATACAAAATTTGACTTTGGTTTATATTTTGTTACATAACTTCTAAACTAAATGAGTGTCTAATATGAAATTTTGCACGGGTATAGACAAGAGTTGTGTTAACATTATATAATTTTTTAAGAATTTTAAAAAAGTCGTTTTTGGAGATATAGAAATTTAGTTTTTATAAGTTTAAATTTAAATTTACTTTTACTTTAAAAATTTACTTACATAATTAAATTTACTTTACATAATTTTGAAGACAATATCTTAAACTTTAAAATGAGAATAAAATTTAAATTTTATTGTGTATAGTTTAGAAGTTTATAAGTAATTAAATTTTATTTTGGTCCATAACTTCTAAACTAAATGAGACTCCAAATTGAAATTTTCCGTGCGTAGGAAGAAAAGTTACGTCAACATTATATATTTTTTTCAGAATTTTTAAAATACCGTTTTTTGAAATATAATGATTTGATTATTATAAGTCCAACTTTGACCTTTGAACTTTTGATTTAAAAAAAATTTATAAATATCTTTATAAAGGTAATATTTTGTTTTATTATGAAACTAAAACTAGATAACTACCGTTTATAGTTTAGAAGTTATTAGCAATTAAACAAATGCACCTTTGTAAATTTTTTAGGCTTTTCTCGTTTTTCAAACCGTCATATTTTTGGACCGGAAAGGGGCATGAGTCCAAAATTTGATGATTTGTGAAACACTTCCAATTGCCAATATCTGTAGTGAATTTCATTGACATCGGAGATGTCAAGTCCGATTGCTATCAGTTGGAATACAAAAAGTTATTCAGCATGTCAAATCCCATCTTGTCCACATATTTTTTTTAAAAACTTTTTCTGTCGATCAGTGTTATTGACACTGCTCTCAAGCTGTAGAAAATCTGTTGGCCCATAAAATTCTGTTCTTAAAATGTGTTAGTTATGTAAAAAATCTTTCCATTTGCTTTCATTTATTAGAGAGCACACACCTAAAAAGTCAAATGATATATCTTGCAACGTTAACAATCTCTACATGGATTATCCCATATATAAGTATACATATGTATATTGACTATATGTTTTTGTCATTCTTATATTCGGTCTTTAGTTTCTCTGGTTCTTTCTGTTTTCCTATCTATTTTGTTTTGTGAATGAGTTTGTCGTTTTCATATCGAAGTAAAAAATTCGTAAAAGTTTGTTCATGCATAAGTCACTCGTGTGACATTCATCTGTATCGTTTAAAATTACTACTATTATCAGTCAGTCTCTTCTAGTGCTATGAATTCGTAACAAAAACACAAAAAGATATTTAATATAAACGAACGTATGGTTGCAAAGAGGTTATTTGTAAAAAAAAAACGTATGATTTAAGGAAATTGTAGTAAATGCAGTGTAAATATATTTATTTGTACATATACATATATTTTAATTTATGTATTTGTTGTGTAATGAATTTTTTCTTTTCACTTTTGTTATTTTATAGTTTTTAAAAAATTGTGCATGTATGTTGCAATGTAGTTTACAATAACAAAAATGTATGTACACTAACAAATATACACCCACATAAAGAGAATAATAGTACATTATTTCAGTTATTCCTATTTTAATTCCATTTTTATAAGTGTTCATGAGTTTGTATGGCCTTTTCTTGCCACACAGACAGACATTTTTAAAATACACAAACATTCATAGAAATTTTAAGCATTGTACATTTGCAAATGTCACGTTGCATGTCAATCAGTTTGCAATAAGGCTCAATGTAACTCAACCAAAACACTCTTTTATTCACACATACATATATTCCAAGACTTACACAGATAAAGAATTCACAGTAATGGTTGGAGTCATTGGAGCAAAAAAATTTATTTATAGTTTTATTTAAACAAATATATATATAACGCTTACATATTTGTTAAAAAATGTCATATAAACGTGGAGTTAAATTTGTTTGGCAAATAACTAATTTAAGAAAGTAAATAAGTGAAAATTTTTTGTAAATAAATCTTACGACGTTGTCACTTCTTTTAAATTCCATAGAAATTTCGCCTTCAAACAGTTAACTATTTTTATTTTCAAAAGGTTGGCGTATAAACATAGCACATATTAATAATCTATTTTAGTTTTTTTTTTATCTAAACGTAAGTCTTCCTATTACATAAGATAACACTGTAATTATTTATGTAAGTGTAAAAATATTTTGCCGTATTTAGGGCATCAGTTGATGGCATATATTCAAATGATGTATCTACTATGAACTCCACCTCCCTATAAGTAATTTTCTGCCTTACACTCCCGATTTTCCTCTTTTCTCATCTACCATCTAGAGGAACTTTCTGTCTTGTACATGACATTATTTTATGGTGGGTGCATTGTTGCACAAAACGTTTCAGTAATAACACCAACAATTCGAAAAACATTTTATTATTTCTTCTTCTGCTTGTTGTTATTGTTTCGTTTTCATTTTAACATAATTTTTTGTTTTTATTGTTTTGTTCTGAATTCTGTTACTTTTGTTATATGTTGGCATACATGTATGTATGTTGACATCTACATCCACTTTAATACTCGTATGTTATTTGTGTGTGTATAGTTGTGTCTTTATTACTCGTATTAGGATAATTTAAGTTTAAATTTCCTTAAACGGCTATTAAGCATGTGGTTTGTTTTAAGTTGTGTATATGTATTGTATCAGATCTAACGATACACAAATAGTCAGTAGTGGTATTAGAATCTGTTTAGTCTCTATGTTGTATATTTATGTGGGAGTGTGCATGTGTGTATGAATGTATAGTTATAGATGATGCCATTATAATCGTGCCTTTTATTTGTTATTGCTGTCATTGCTGCTGCTGTTTCTGTTATTGTTATATGCCCTCATAGTGTTTTCATTGCTGAATCTGAATGATGATAGAATGATATTTTGTTGTAACTTTATCTAACTTGACACGCTTTGGCTTTTGAAATGTAGACAAAGATAATTGCATTGTCTATGTATTTAGTTATGTATATACGTACTTATGTATGCATATGTATGTTGCATATATGTCTGTAATTGCACTCTATATATCCCGGTTTGTGAGTATTCAATAAAGTCAGTATTTGCTTTAGAAACGTGAGAAGTTTGCATGACATCGATATGTTAATATAATGTTTTTTTTTTTCTCCATTTTTCTTTATTTCTTGCTGCAAAACTGCTTATTTAAGCAGTAAATGGAAAGAATAACATTTGTTTTGTTTTTTTATTATAAATCATAAAGCATGTTTAAAGCATTTGGATTGCAAAGAAAATAATCGGAATATTTTTAGTATTTTTTTAAACATTATTATTTCTAATAAATTTTTTAAAAATGTTTAATAAATCTTTGAAAAAAGAGCTTATAATATAGTGTCTTCGGTACGTTAACTTCAATAGACATAGCTTAGTACACCTAGGGAAGTATCAAACACATCCGAGTATAAAATGACATCATTGAGTGCAAATTGCCGTATGTGTTCAAATTTTACACTGCGCGGACAATTTGATAACGAATAATTGACACCGCATTAGTACTAAATGGACTTCACATAAATTTTTATACCTTACACCACCATAAGAGGTTGGGATATTATGTGTTTTTGTTGATGTTTGTAACACAGAGAAAGAAATCATCGGTTCTTCACTCCAAAGTATACCGTTCCTTTCTATGTAAACCTTGTGAACAACTTACAGGTCGCAATTTTGAACATATATATTTTTTTATTTTTCTAACTTGTTTTTTTTTTTAAAACTTTTTAATTGGATATTTATTAAAAGGCTATTTACACAGTTTTTTTTTTATTCTCTATAAATCCAATCAGAATATAATTTTTTTTTTTACTATGATTTAAAATGGAAAAAAGGTGAGACTTAAAAAAAAAATAATTTATATGCTTTTTACGATAGCAAGAAATCATTTCTGAAGGCACTAAATTGTATATTTCTCCTTCAAAAATGTCATTTGTTTTAAATGTTGTGCCTTTTTTTCCCAACATGTACAAATGTCTTGCCAAACAAAATTTTTTTTTTTGACAATTTCGATATTTTTACACTATATTGATCTGAAACATTTCTGATTACATTTGTGTTATGGTATTTATTACAAGGTTGTTGTGAAAAGTAAGGCTGTACGTACTTTTTATAACCCATTAAGCAACATTCACATTAAAAAAAAAAGTCTCAATAATTTTTTCTTATCTTTTGCCTTTCTAGCCCTCATATTGGAAACTTGTTTTACTTCATTTTTTATACCCTTGATGTAGGTTTCCCAAATAGGGGTCCGCGAGAGAGACCAAAAATGTGTATAAAATTATTGTTCATGATATACATATTTCGCGATCAGGTTATCCACCTACAAATATTTGCTGCGAAAACCTGATCAGAATTTTATAAAAATCCTTAAGAAATATTATTTTTAAAGCTCTCGATTTAAATTTAAATGCAGAAGATAAGAAATTATTACTTCATACCGATATCCGTTGGTTTTCGAAGGGAAAACTACAGAAGAAATTCTGCGAATTAAAGACAGTTGATATTTTCCTTTTATACAAATATTTGAAGAAAAGACAATAGAACTAAAAATAATTCGTATGCCAAAGCTTACTTTGAATGTATATTGGTTGAATGTTTTTGGTTAAAATATTAAAAAATTTACACGTTGTTTGAGAATGATGCAATAAAACTTTTGCTACAATTTTTAACTACATGATTATGCGAAAAAATCCAAATTTAGATCACGTTTGAATAAAAAGTTAGTAAAAACAAAGACATTTGTTCTTGGTAATTTTGTAACGCAATTTTATTTAAAATAAATAACTTATTAGTTTTTACCAGGGACCGTAAATAACAGTTATCCAGAAAATGTAAACTCAAAAGCTTCATGTAAGAGTCAACGGAGATCTATATTGTCATTTGCCAATAGATTCGTATTGCGGTGCTCTTTCAGATTTTAGGGTGATTTTAAAAAAACGATCTCAAAACTAAGGTCATAAAATAAAACTCTTTTGAGGAGTTTTATTTTTTCCGTCTAAAATAAAACTC
Source organism: Protophormia terraenovae (assembly GCA_951394005.1). Lineage (NCBI taxonomy): Eukaryota > Metazoa > Arthropoda > Insecta > Diptera > Calliphoridae > Protophormia > Protophormia terraenovae. Next base: position 3,321,881 of record OX596073.1, read on the forward strand.
ATTTTCTTGATTTCTTTTTTTTTACAGTCTCCTTTTTATTGCGTCTATGTGATACAAAGTGTGTAGTAATTTATTTGTTTAATTTAACGAGTATATACTTTTCCAAAATTTCTGTGGAAAGATTTGAACGCAGGTCACTCAATACCAATTTAAAGGCAAAAGGATATGACCAGCGAAAAGCTTTGGTTGTCAATTTACATAAAATGAGTTTTATTTTTTAACGAGAAAAATAAAACTCCTTAAATGAGTTTTATTTTACGACGAAGAAATAAAAATCTCTCTTTAACTGTTTCATCCGACCTTTTATTTTTACGTAGAAAAATAACTGTTTTAGATGGACTTTTTCTTTTTTAATTCATAAAAAAACTGTTATAAAAGAACATTTTTGTTATAACTTATAATCGTTACGATCCCTTGTTTTTACTATTTTTCATTTCTACTATACTAAAAATCAAAATGTGCTAAGGGGTCCACGATAAAACAAAAATTTCTAAAAGGGTCCGTGAAGCATGGAAAGGTGGGAATCCCTGCTCTACACAACCATACCCGGTATTTTGTGCAAATATTGTAATACAGAGAAAAATTCTTACGAAAATTCTTTCACCTAATCCTCATACAAATGTCCTCCCGGAATAGAGTCTTAACGCTCATAATATAATAATTAAGAATATTTTAATTAAATTTTATACAAAGCAGTGTTGCCAGGAGATGGGAAAAAAGAGGCTAAATTGGATTTTAAAAATGGTCAGAAAAAGCTAAATGCCCCAAAAAATTAAGTCAGAAAAAAGCTACCATTTTTTTATTTTCAAACTTATTATTATTATTTTTGTAATAAATTGATATTGCAGTAAATTTATAAATAAAACATTGAACGACTACCAACAAAATTAAACAATAAAAAATCGCCCACAAAACTCCCATTCAAATTTGAATTATATTTCATATGAAAAATTACCTAATTTTTAGTCACTTTTTATTTATAGTTCTTTTCCAAATTTTTTGGTTGATTTTTCGCTTTTATAATTATTTTTTAAAATTATATTCATAAAAAGTTTCTATGGTTAATGGATGATTCTGTAAAAATAAAATTAATAAAAACAAATAAGAAATTATTTTCTACTTTGTTGAAATACTAAAAATTTTAGACTTTTTAAGGCAATTAGAAATCAAAAAAGGCTAAGAAAAAGGCTAGAAGCTAAAACGAAAATTTTGAGGCTAAAAGCAAAATAAAAAGGCTAGATTGAGCCTTAAAAAGGCTACTGCAAAAAATAAGATATATAAGTATAAATTTGTTTGCCAAATTATCGTGAACATTGGTCCATAATTGACCATAACTCCCACATGAACCCTTTTTCCGAAAATCACTTTAATCTGCATAAATGGCATAAAAATGTCAATATGAACTTAATATTCGACACAAATAAATTTTTTTTATAAGTACAAATGACAGTGCAAAATTTCATGAAGGTCGGTCCATAATTTACCACAGCTCCCATATAAGATCTAATCTCGGGAATCTCCTAAAAGTGCATAAATAATAAATAAATTAAAAATAAGATATATAAGTATAAATCTGTGTGCCAAATTATCGTGAACATCGGTCCATAATTTACCATAACTCCCACATGAACCCTTCTTCCGAAAGTCACTTTAATCTGCATAAATGGCATAAAAATGTCAATATTAACTTACTATTCGACACAAACAAATTTTTTATAAGTAAAAATGACAGTGCAAAATTTCATGAAGGACGGTCCATAATTTACCACAGCTCCCATATAAGATCCAATCTCGGGAATCACCTAAAAGTGCATAAATACATGTGAATGTTAGTATCTATGTAATATTTTGTATTTGTATGTTTTATTTTACACTTAATACAAGTATCGGTCTACAATTTTCCCTGTTCAAACTTTGTTGAACATATTTTAATATTCTTACCACTTTTAGAAATTTATTATTTTTAAATTTTACTTTTAAACTTTTAAGTACTTTTCAAATTTTATTACATTATTGTAGTAAACATTTGTATGTATTTTGGTCCCACGCATGAGTAGCATCTATTTATAAAACAACACTTGTCTTTCACACTTGTGTGTGATAAGCAGTGTTGCCAGTTTAGCCTTTTTAAGGCTAAATCTAGCCTTTTTATTTTGCTTTTAGCCTCAAAATTTTCCTTTAAGCTTCTCTCCTTTTTTCTAGCTTTTTTTATTTTTAACATAGCCTTAAAAAAGCTAAAAATTTACTCATTTTATTTCACAGAATCATCAATTTAAGCATTTTTGTATTAATTCGCAAAAAAAAAAAAAAAAAAAAAAAATTTAAATTATTTATATTTAACGAAAATTTTCGCCTGCGGCTTCATTCTACAAAAATATTAAAAACACTTTTTAACAAATTTTGTTACCCATGGAAACTATTTAAGTTATATTTACAAATTCATTAAACTTATCTTTAAGAAATAGCAAAACCCAATGAAAACAAAAAATAAGTGCGTTTTTAAATAAAACAATATATTAGCCTTTTTCTGGCTTTACTTTTTGGGACATTTAGCCTTTTCTGACTTTTTTTAAAGTCTAATTTAGCTTCTTTTTTTCTCAAGTCCTGGCAACACTGGTGATAAGAGTTATCGTAGGGTCTATGTGTATATCAGATAATTACTTAAAATCATTTAGTTAGTTTTAATCATGGTGAAATTAGTACAAGGTGTATGTTAAAAGGCAACAACTACAACATTAAAATAATAACAGCCATTTTTTTTTTTTTTTTGGAAATAAGACTGAAACGTAAAACAAAAGAAAAAAAAAAAAAACAAAAACAAAAGCACGTGCAAATTGTAAATAATGATTGTTGAAATTGAAAAATAATAAGAATGAATTGTATATTAATGTTTTTTTTGGGACAATAAGATATGTTGCAAACTTCCTTTTTACAAGTTACGCATTTTTTCTTTATTAAAATTTCTAATTTCACCACCGAAAATATTTGCTTTTGATTGTAAACAAACCAATACACGCAAACGTAAAAAAAATTGACATTTCAATCTTACACCACAAAAAATAATCAGCTGAGTTTACAATTTTACGTTGAACTTATTTCACCATGGTTTTAAGATTTTCAATGGTTCTTCTTAAGGTTTTTTAATTATAAATAAAATCAGTGTCTTACAACTACTCAAACAGTTAAAGTCAATTAAACATAACCCATTCGAATTTTGTTGCTCACAGATAATAGTGTAGGTATCATATGGTCTTGACCGACAATATCTTTCTTATTTGTGTTTTTTTTTTTAACTTTTCTGATAAAAGATACAGAGCAATTTGAAGAATGGTTACATTAAATTTTCTCTTAAAATTCGTATTACTTTCTTCTGCGGTCCTACAGTCTGTAAATCAACTTATTCTTCAGTTATCATATCAGGGTTTCTTTCGTTGATTACGAACTCTGTATTTTTAAAGATTCAAAAAACTAAATTTTCCAACTTAACTGCATTCCTAGCAACTGGTTTATATGTATAACTGACATGAGTTTTGAATATAAATTTGAATCATGCTTTTGCTTAAATTTGTTCAATTTTCAATTTTTTTTCAAAAAAAACTTAATCACACCCTTACAACAAAATTTAGCACTTAATATAAAAAAAGGTAAACAAGTTAACGTTATTAAATTTGCTCTCTTATAATAAAAATTATAAGCTCAGATTTTTTCGTTCACAGTCCTTATATGTATATCAATGAAAACCTAAAAATGACTAAATAAAGTTCTAACATTTTCTAGAATCACTTTATGTGCAATATTCAAGTATATGTATATTTAGATATATTAAATGTGGCAAGTAGAAAAACAAAAAAAAAAAAAAAATTTATATTATATTTTCATTTTTGTTGCAACTTTAGCCGATAGTTTATAAACTTGACATGACACCCACTTGTGTGCGTAATAAGTGGTGGCAGAAAAGTAAACTTAAAAAGCAAAAGCGCAAAAAATAAAAATCTATCTCGCATCTTCATTTAAAAATGTTTTTCATATAAGTTTTACTAAAACACGCACATACAATATACACGGTTAATGTTAGTGGCATTGATGATGTTGGTATTCTATGAATGTACTTATGTACATTATATTATGGTTGATGTTCTTTCTCTGTCAGAGACGATGATGACGTTGATATTTCTAACGAAAGTTAATATGCAGTTTTGTCTCTCCTCACGTTTCCACACAAGTTTTTGGCTATGCAAATGTGTGTGTGCGTGTATGAGGAGGGAGCCTGTGTAATTTTCCTTGTATACCAATTTAAACTAAACAATTTGTTTGTATCATACGTGAGAAAAAAAAAAAAATATACATTTTTGCTGTTGATGTTTTCTTGTATTATTCTCTTTCTTAGGTATGAACAATAAAATTATTTTACCCCAACTTACAAGTTTTTACAAGTAGAAAAAAGTACAAAAGTACTCAGGCCATAACAAAAGATGTTTAATTTAAGCAATTTAAGTAAGTAGCTGTTGTAGTTGCAATTGTAGTTCATGTTAACGTAGTTGTTGTTGCTGTTGTTGAAAATATGCAAAACTTAATTTTAAGAAGGCTTATATGTGACTATTAAAGTTTTTATTGTAACAATTTAACACCAAATTAAGGTTAGTTAACTTGGGTAACTTTTAATTATATATACTTAGTGTTTTAAGTAAAATAACAATTATTACTGGTAAATTAATGGGAGGGAAATATTTAAATGTTTAACTTTAACAATTTTAATTAAAAGACATTTAGAATTTGTATGTTTTTTTTTTTACATTCTTTGAGTACTAAAAATTTTTTAAGATATAATTATACAAACATACACAGGCTAAACTATACCTTTAAAGTCTGTTTAATTCTCTGTTCTATGAATTGTTTATATTATCTAGATGTATAGACAAAAAGAATGAATGAATGAATGAAGAATTTTCTGAATGATTCCATCATTATCTAATATTAAAAATTCTAAACACATGACGCTATGGGTCTAGTAAATTCTCTCAAACTCCATAATGATTTGAAAATATAACTTTTCAACTCATCTGCTATTGGAAGTCATTTTCTATTTTGTTGTCATAAATAATAGCAAAAATAACAACAGAGTGTCACCAGTTCTTCGAAAATATAAAGACGTGATTGCCTTTATAATACGAAAAAAAAAAAAAAAGCAGCAACAACAAGCAATATCAATTATGTTAGAAACGATAGATTTTAAAATAGTTAATTCTTAATTTTTGAGATTTTAATAAAAAAGTTTTATTAGCATTTAAAATAAATCCTTTGAAAATTAGTAAAAAGTACATGTCGTTGGAAATTGCTCACAAAATGTCTTATCTTCTCAGTTAAACTAAAAAGGCTAATATTTAATTTCAAATATAGAATTTCTTATAAAAAATAACTAAATTTAAAAAAAATCATAGACATTTTTCAATGAAATTTACTAACGTATTGGAAATGATAAATGGCAAAATATACAAAAAAAAAAAAATCCAAATAAACGGATGACAAATTTAAAAAAATCACCATTTATGTATACAATATAATTGGAAGCATTGAATGAATAAATACCTTGAGGGACCCGAAAACCAGTCATATGTAATCACACAAAAAAACACTAATAATGGAGACAATGATGATGATTATGATGAGAACAAGGAGTTGGATGATGCTAGAAACCACAACAACAACATAATTCAAAACAAAACAACAATAACAAAAAGAAAAATCAAACACACGTTGAGGACATTAAGGAGACAGAAAAAATAAATGTTTTCTTGTTTTCTATGTCAAGTAGCAGCTATAGCAAACAAACAAATTACAATAACAGCAAAATCAACAAAAACAACAGAAATGTGAATCGTTGATGTTCAATCATTGTTTGTAATAATGTTTTGGATCTCCCCATAAAAAACCTGATATAGGCAGACAGATAACCTGATACATTTAACTAAAAAAGGAGTGAGGGCGTAAAAGAGACAGATAGGTTGCCATGCAAGCAACCTCAGAGACTGACAAACAGACAGACATTATTAATATTGTATCGTATGGATTTCGGCATCTTTTGTTAAGTAGTTATCAGCAAAAATATGATTGATTGTTTTCTTTTTTTTTTTTTTGTTGTATCATATAAATACTGTTTAGATACTTAATTTTTTTTTTTTGTTACTTTAACAAACGTATGAAATTCAAAACTGAACTGAGAATTATGATAATGCAAACAAATAACGTAGGCAATACATAATACTTACATAATAAATATTTGTGTACCTACACAAAAAATACCAGCAAAAAGGAATTAATTTTTACACACCCTAAAGCTCACGCATAACCGCACATACTTTAAATACATAAAATTTCTCATACTTTAAAAACTTTATCTACTTGAAAAAGTAAGAAAATATCGAAAAGTATGACAATTTAACAATCATCAACACCCTACAAAATAATCTGTATCTACTCACTTACACACACTCGTTGCCGATAAAGACCAACTTCAAGTGTTAAACATTTTCAATAGCTGTAAAATTTAAAGCATACTTTGAGGGAGTTGAAGAAATTTTGTAATTGAATTATGTGCTGCCAGATGTGTTTACTTGAAGGTGTTAGAAAATGGTAATTTGGGTGAAGTATTAAAAAAAAATTCTTCGAATTTTCTAATAAAAAGGGAGATGGTAGAAAATCTTTGAATGCATAAAAAATAAAATATTTTTATTACTTTATTAATATAAAAAAATACTTTTGCTACGTGTGTCACATTATTAGCAGAAGGTTCTTCAATATTGTTAAAAAAAAGGTGTTTTGAAATCAATATTTGAAGGGATTTTTATGAGGATTGCAGTAAAAATATTTTAACTTGAAGAAAAGGTAATACAGCTGATGCCTGAATAGCATTTCTAAATGAAAAAGAATTTTGATTCATGGAATTTTAAATGATAAAAATATCTTTTTTTTTTTAATCTGTTTTAAACAAATGAAGAATTATTTTCTATATATTTTTATATTCAAAAAAATATAACCAATTTTTTTGGACTGATAAAAAAAAAGAACATCCAAAAGGTCAAATTTTTTATAACATAGTGAACACAACTTTGTGCTCAGTGAATTTTTATAAAAATAAAAGAATAGCATCTTTTGACAAGTCTATGTTAAATTTACTGGAAATAATTAGAATTTTTACAATGTCTAGGTCACAAGTTCTTACTCTTATTAACCTTTTGGATGTTTTTTGTTGAGAAAAAAAAGCTCATATGACTACATTTATCGGGAGATTTTTCACAGTTTCTACAAGAACTTTAAACACCTACTATTCAATTTAATATGATTCGAAAAAGTAACGAAAAAAATAATCAGAATTTGTTTACAAATTAATATTTTAACTTTTTCTAATTTATAAATTTCGATCAATGCTGGTTGTAGGAGCATCCCGAGGAAAGACTTTTTCGAGATTTCAATGTAGGAATACCCCTCAAACGATGCGTAAAAATTAGCTTAATACGAAAAAGTTATTTAAAAAATTTTAAAAATTGGTCTTCAGTTCCCTACCAGCGATTGAAAATTATGGGTCCCATACATTTTGGTCAAAAAAAGTTTAGATTTTTTAATAGAAATGGGCATAAAAAAATTCGTAATTTTGTGCTGGTTATGGAAAAAATATTTTAAAAATTCTTCCCATGAGATTTGTTCCACTAGAAAACTTTTTAAGTCATTTTGATGAAAATTTTGTAGGAAAAAATTGAAAAATTATATATTATTAGCACTGCTTAGTACAGTGCTAATTTTTAATATTTTATCCATAAAGGGAAAAAAATTATATAGTTCTTATAAATTTTTAAAGAAAAATATCCAATTTTTTTTTTGTACTAAAATGACGGTTTATGTACCAAAATGTTTGCGAACAATTTTTTTAAATATTTTGTTTAAAATTGGCTAAAAATTACGAATTGTTTGATACCCATTTTAAGACAAAACTCAATACTATTTCTTGGACGAAATGTTCTGGACCCGTGATTTTCAATCGCTGGTAGGGAACTGAAGATCAGTTTTAATAATAATAATGTTATATGTTTTGCCTTAAAGTTAAATAGAGGGTTGAAGAACCTGACCTTAATTAAAAAAAAAAAACATTTTTTGCGAGAAGAATTTCTGTTTAATATTTAGTGCTTAAAATTAATAATCTACAAATTGTTAAACAATTTACTAAAAATCCAAAATGTCACTGAATATTTAAACTTTTTAAAAAAAATTAGAAATTTAAAATAAAAAAAAATTACCAAAAGCAGAAAATTTACCAAAATTAAAAAAAAGAAAAAATATTTCATCAAGAATTAGAAATTTCACTAATAATTTGAAAATTTACCAAAAATCCGAATTTCATTAAAATATTATCAATTTTTAGAATTTGTATTATTCGGGCTCAAGTTCATTGAATAATTGTAGAAGAATACATTGTAAAAGTTTATTGGACACTCGGCAGAATGGAATGCATTTTCTAGTCAGCCACGACCGTCATCAGCACTCTTCAGTGTCACACCGTGGTGTTCTTTGTAAACATCATCTATTTAACTTACAATTTTTAGGAAAATGGAATCTGTGACTTCTTTTCCTAAATGTTATTAAGTTAGACGAATGGTTTACGATAAAGCTTTTTACAATTATTTGTATTCTCCTTTTACAATTATTATTGTTTATATGCTTTAAAGCTATCAGTTAGGTAGCAAATGAAGCAATGTATAATTGTTATTGTTTAGCCACTTATTAAGTAGCAATGAACAATGTTGTTGTTGTTATTTGTTTTGTCCCTTCTGTTTGTTTCTATTTTTAGAAAGCCTAGCAGGGAAGTCAAGTATCAATTTTTCTAAACATTTGCAATTTCACAAAAAATTCGAAATTTTTCAAAAAATCAAAAAAAAAAAAAAAAAAAAAAAATCAAATTAAAAAATTTCAACAAAACTTTAGTTTTAATTAAAATAGAACACTATTGTAAAAAAATATCATATGGGCGTAGCAAAGGAGTGCAAAATTTTAAATTTGGAAGGAGGCTCAGCAGCGAAGTTATGGGGGCTCAAAATAGGGTAACTCTAACAAAAAGTATTTTTAAGCGTTTTTCAATTTTATGCTCCTTATCCAATTTCAAATATCTCTTATATTTTTCGAAATATTTGCACTAAAATTTTAATGATCTCAATTTTGCTGGTCCCAATATTTTCGACCAAATTTTTTTAACTAATTAAAGAACAAAATTATTTATCTTACAATTATTTGTCTTACAAAAAATTGTCGTCCGTAAAACCGTTTCTAATGTTATTAAACAGTATCAGGATAATTTGACTATTGATGTGAAACCTAGTTTGGTACGAAAAAAGGACCACATGATATTGGGAAGTCCAGAAAATTGAAGGCATATTGAAAGGAACTCCAAACACATCTGGTAGAAAATCAGCTCAGTTTTCTCAGTGCTTCGACTATTTGGTGCGAAAATTTAAAGCTAATGGGAAAGTTGATAACATATAAAGTTCAAAAAATTCCAAACTGGAATTCTGCAAAAAAAATTACAAGCCAAAAATAAGACTCGGAATTTAAAACCAAATTTCATACAAAAATACTCAAGCTGTATAATTGACGAAGAAACGTAGGTGCTGGCAGAATCTTCGCAGCTTGTGTCTCAAAAATTTTTATTGCTAATGCTCGAAGCAATGTTGGAGATCAGTTTAAGACCCTAAAACAGCAAAAATTTCTTACAAAATTCATGGAATGACAAGCTTTTTGCAGTTGCGGCAAAACAGGAAAGTCATTTGATACATTCGGATCTATAAATATCAAAATATGCATAAAGGAATATTTGCAAAAAAGACTTCTTCTTTTTTTATGAAAGCACAACGTGTTCACATATTTTTGGACCCATTTGGTATCATGTCACTACGGTAAGAAAGCTCTGTAGTGGTACCAAATCAATAACATGGTTTTAGTACCAAGAGAGGTAAATTTTCAAAATTGTCCATAGCTTAGACCAGTGGAGAGATATTGAGTTCTTGTGAAAAGTGAATTCAAGAGCACAAAAAAAAGGTGTTCCAAAATACCGAAGATTTTAACAGAAGATGTGCACACTATTCCAAAAAAGTGACTGAAGCAACTATCAAATCCCCAACGAAAGGGTTTTCAAAAATGGTCCACAATTTCATAATTAGTGGATAGAACCATAAAAATTATATATTTCTGTGATCTGTGCTAAATTATCAAATGATTAAAAAAATAATGAAAATTCTAAGATCAACCGTTTCCAAGTTATTGGATATTATGTGTGTTAAGAATTTTTCGTTCTCACTCCTTAAATGATTTTAAATTTGAAAATTGGGAAAATTAAGATTTTTTATGTTTTTTTTTTCTTTATTTGGTCTATAGATTTACAAATCCTTACAGACAAGCTATACAATAGCACAAAAATTTTACTTAACTATTTAAAGATTTGTACAGTGATAGTGTTTATTGAAGTTCTCACAGAATGAACGAAAGGGATCATTATAAGCATAATTTGATCTGTAGTATTTTAAGTTGATTAACTGGAAGTTTCGAAATGGTCTATAAGGAACGTTAAAATTGATTTTATTCAAGAGGTACTCAGACTCGACTTCACCACGTATTAAGCCCAATATGAACGATATACCCAGCATTAAATGGCGACCTTTTAGAGTTGGTAGTTTTATTAGAGCACGTCTATTCTCATACGGGGGTAGAACATAAGAATTCCAACCAAGGCCTCGTAAGCAAAATATTTAAAATCTTTTTTTATGGATTCAAAAGAATTCGTATAAATAATAAAAGAGGGATCCCATATAATCGACCCATATTCCAAAATTGGTCGGATTAGGAATACATATATTTGTTTAGTAACATAAGGATCAGAAAATTCTTTAGACCACCGCTTTCTACTTTTTTTTACCCTTTTTCCTCTTAATGTGATTTTCTTTGACAACATGTAACAATTTTATAATTTTCTGTAGGAAATCTTCTCAAAGATAATTCTTAAATAGAAAACAAGCCCAAGCACAGCCTCTCGAATTTGACCTATTTTATATAAAAGTTTTGAATTTAATGTCAATCAATATCATGTTTTTGTAGGCTTTACAAGATGTAAAAATTTGCAAACTTTTAAAAATGCCCCTTCCAAACTTATAAAAATACAAATACACTCCTCTGCTACGTTTGTGTGAAATTTTATGTGAATTTAACAAACCGATTAGAAGTTATAGATGTATTTCTAAAAAGTTTCAATTCTGCCCCAATGTGCAACAATGCACAGAGGGGTTTCCTTTAATACAACTTGACATAAAGTTATCAAGATCTTAAAGTACTAATTTTTAATAAATTTCAAATAACTTATTCGACTTTGAAAAAGAAAAACTTTATTTTGTTTTTATTGTCAGCGCATTTGATGCGCTGACAATTTCTGAGTCTATGCGCATTTATATGTTTTGCCCTTATTGCCCTACAGAAGTATAGATTTGTTTTTCTAATGCTCTTTTTAACAAAATTATTTTGTTTACTATTTTTTATTAAATTTTCAAATTTGTATGTATATCATTAACATTTTAGTAACATTTATATAGCTTTTTTGTATGCTACTGTGACTCTCAAATGGGGTTATTACATTAAGGCTATGATCAGTTAAATACCGATCACCATTAAATTTTTCAATAGGCTTTGGACTTTCATTAAAAGTAAAGTGATTCTCATAACCCTGCGGGAAATTTGTGGCAATTGCAGTAATGGACCGGTCCTTCAGTACCGGTTGAGTAACAATTGACATCTAACTCGACACCAAAGTTTCAGTTGAGAACCAGTTGACACCACCACACTCGCTAAATATCAGTTGAGAGTCAATTTCTAACAATCATAGCGCATTTAGCAACTCGTGCGAAATAACATTCTGTGGCTGAGTGGTTAGAGTTGAAGACTATAAAACGTAAGATACGACACGTGAGTTCGATTCGGGATGCCGCCATCGATATTAACGAAAAATATAAAATAAAAATAAATAAAAAAAAAATAATAATAATAAAAAAAGTTTAAAAAGTAGACATGTCGGTTCTCTTTCCTCTAGGGAAGTTAGCATATATGGGAGCTATGCTAAATTATGCGCCAATCTTCGTGAAATTTTGCAAACTTATATACGCTTATAAAAAACTTAGTTTTGCTTAATTTTATTTTAATCATGATTAACTTAAGCCATTTAATATCTTGAAATGATATTTCGGAGAGACGTGCCAAATTTTTTTATGATATCTTAAAAATTTTGGTCTATACAATGTCTACATTGACAGACAGCTAGACGGAAGGACGGACATCGTTATCTTGACTCATGAAGTGATATTACCCCAACCTCTTATAGTACATTAATATATAAAAATTCCCATTGCTGAAAAAAATTGCATTAAGCGCAAACTTCTTTTTCTTAATTTGATATCTTAAAGACTTCCTCTTTTCAACAATACTATACTAAAATTTGCTAGTTTATCTAATGCCAAGTTTTGTTCAGGGCGACCCCTACACAGAGAAAACAGTTTCGTTGTGGCAACCGAATTTTTTGCCAATTGAATTTGGTCGGCTAAATTCATTCCAACTACCGAATTTTTCGTTTGTCAATACCACATTATTGACTCACCGAGGCAACAAATTTGCTTGTGATAGCCGAATTGTTATCACATAAATCGGTTACAAAAAAATTATCTAGGAAAAATGTGTTTATTTTCCACAAATATACATATGAATTAAAAACTAAATATACAAAACGTTATGATTATATAAAATAATTGATAATATTTATACATTATCCCGAAAATATTTGAGTGGGTTGATAATTCCTGTTATTCTTGTTCATTGTTATTCTTTTTCTCCCCATAAGCTGGAAAATCAAAATACAATATCTTAAATCCCATATTTACTTACCTTTATTATATAACATGTTCTTAATGATTGTTGTTATTTTGCTTTAATTTTAAATTTTAATATTAAAATATTCATTACATTACATTTTATTTTTTTATTTGTAAAATATTCCAATTTATTCAAAAATGTTAGAAATAATCTACCAATTATTCGTTCACGGCTAAAAATATTTGTCGGTAGAGAACACCGAATATAGTTTTTCCATAACCGAATTTTTAAAATTTGTGTGATAGGCTATTGATTACAGTAAGTGAAAAATTAATTGTATATAAAATTTTTATAATCTCAAACGATTATTGATTACAACCACCAATATTGAGAACAAAAGTATTAATTTTCTGTGGTTTCCTCTACTAAATGAATTTTAATTATTTTTCTTTGATGCAAAATGGTTGAACAAACTAATTTAATAATTGTAGGAACTGGAATTCTGCTGTAACAATGAATTTTTAGCAACTAATATAAAAAAGCATTTGAATTAAAAAATGTTCTTTAATAACAACCGAATTTTTGTTAAATCTATTAAATTTTTATAACTCCAACCATTTTCCAACCAATTTTCTTTCTGTGTGTAAGTGCAATGTTAGTATCTTGTCTGGTACTTCCAAAAATTCTTTCATACAAGAAAAATTTTTGAAGATTTTTAGTAGCTATTCAGTATTATTATAGAAGTTATAAACGAAGTAATAAGCAAAATATTTTATATGTAAAATGGGAATTAATTAAATTAGAAAATATGGCAACCTTAAAAATTCAACCAACAGCTAAAATTTAAGTACAAAGAAAATTCTTTGCTAAACAGCTAAACGAACAACGACAATATCTAAAGCAATGACAGCAACTACAAACATAAAGTTAACATTATCAGCATTATCATCAAAACAAACAGCAGTAATACCAGCTACAACAACAATAGCAACAGCAATGACAACAACTACAAAACAACTAATCAATTTTTATGATTGTAAGCATTACTTTGCCAAAAGATGATAAAGACAAAAAAATATATAAAAATTGAAAAGTTTGTATGTTTTACAAGTGCCAAATAGATATTTACCCAATAAACTTCTAACAATGGTACACACAAACTTACCATTACATACTCACACTTTCTTCAACAGGCAATAAACATAAAAATATTGTGTATGAGTGAGTTAGTAAGTGAGTAAGTGTTTGGGTAACAGTAAATGAAAACAACAAGAGTTTTTGTAGGTGTAACTGAAAAATCAAGTGCGTGTAAATTGTAAAAATATCTTATAATAATGATAATATGGTATAAAAGATATTGTATCTTTAACTGTGTAGTATGTGTAAGTAGTAATAATCATTAAATTCAAGTACTTAACAATATCCTTGTTGTTGTTCTTCTTCGTTTTTTTTTTTATATTTAGTCTCATTATTTTTTTTTTTTTTTTTCTTTTATTTTGCTTCAAGATTAACACTTATACTTCATATTCTTTAAGAGTGTATTCAATTGCAACCGATTAGGAAATGTATATTTTTTAAAAAATTTTGTTAGGAAATTCCTCTTCTTTGCCTTCACTCCACTTTATCACTCATTTCCCCCACTACTTGACATCATAATAATTGTTAAATGAAAGTGCTTTTTTTTGTTGGTTTTTTTATAACTTTTTGGAAAATTTTAAGTAATGAAGAAGAGTTTGCTTGCATATGTTTTGTGAAACACATGTTAAAGCTGATGAGGATAATGTTGATGAGGATTTTTCAATTTAACTCATACGTGTGTGTGTATGAGTGTTTGTGTGTTTGAAGCTTGCTCTGTGATTCATTATCGTATTCGAATGATAATGACAAAAAATGTTAAATGGTGATGACGATGACATTGGTGTTGTTGTGATGAATTTTCGTTTTGTTTGTATCCACTCGAGCATGTTTATTGTAGTAATAGCAGAATGTACAACATGTTGAAACACTTGCATTTTCAATTTTATCTTGTTCGTTGTTGTGTTTATATTTTTTGTTTGTATTTTATTTCCTTCGTACATTTTATGCTTTAATACTTTTAATCCTAAGTGTTATTACATTTTATTATATATACAAGCATCTTCACACACTCACACACATATGCAAATAAATGCTTCTAGCACTGTTCACATAGCTTGATTTATAGATAAAAAAAAAAGAAACATACACATACTTATTTATACAAATATCCTTGTGCCACATACTTTGTTAGTATTGTGTTCTTATGCGTGTCTTGTTTATAAATGCAATCAAATTATAGTTTGTGAATATTCATGTATTTGAGTGTATTTAGTTAAATTAATTTATATTGTCTTGTTTTATCATTCATACATGACAATGCTTCTTGTAGATCAAATATTCAAATGATAATTCCTATTTATGTTGTATACAAAAGATGCAACAACTCAAGGATTTTGAAACATTAAAATTAATTACATTCTTAAATGAAATGAATAAAAAAGTGATGATAAGAAATATTTCTTTAATTAATTAAACATTATTTTTAAGATCAATTAATAACAAAAGACTGGTTCTCAAAAGAAAATAAGTTATTATTATTATTATTTTTTTGAGAAATTGAGAGAGATAGATTTAAAATATAAAAAGTTATAGGACATACTATATCTGCTGTTAATATTTAATGGCATTATATAAAAAACCTATTTGTCATTTAATGCTTTAATACTTTAGTATCTTAATTCTCCACATTTTCAATAAAATCTTTTTAAAAAGGAGGCTTTTATTCCCTAATAGAACAGTCAAACTGGTAACTGTTAACAAATCAATATTGTTCACATGTTTCAGTCGAGTCATTTTTCAATTGACTGTTACCTAATATGTTTAGTTAACTCGTCATATTTATTTCATTTGAAAATGTTTCTTATTTTAAAAGGAAATACTTAAATATCTTAGAACAAATCACCTTAAGAGTATGATTATTATTTATTTCTAAATATTGCATACTTTAAGGTATCGTCATAAAATCTCAACGTAAATTCTGAATTCTCTTTTTAAATTGTGGTTAATGACCACAACTGTCACGTATTATTTTTATTACAATCATTTGTTTAATATATTTTTTTTTTTTTTGTTAATGCCAACAACCAGATTTAAATTACCTTTCTAAATAATATTTATATTAAATATTTAATTTATTAACTCATAGCATTTGTTTTAAATTGCCATTATAGTAAGCATCAACAGCAACAACTACAACAATAATAACAAGAGTAAAACATAAGTGTAAGTATTTAAGTACCCCATTGAAAATGTTACTCGGTCTTGATAAAATAAAATAAAAGAAGAGGAACAAAAAGTTAAAGAAAAATAAACTAAAACAAAATAAAATGACATTGACATTTTGAATAATGACCGTTATTTATAATACAACAAATGTTTCAACAACAACAGCAACAGAAATGTACCCCCAAACGTACATTCAATGTACAATGTTTAAACACTCAAATGTTACAAAAAAATAAAATAAAAAAGCTCACAAAAACGCACACAATGAGACACCTAAAGTCCTTTTCTAAAAAGGATGTTAAATGAGTTGAGGCAACAACCGTTACAACAACCAACATCCAACATCCAACAACAGCAATATACTCATACACATAATAAAGTACAAGAAAAAGTGTAAAAATGAAAATGAAAAGAAAATTCTAGTTGATGAGAAGAAATTAAATTTGATACAAGAACAATAACAAATGACAACTACATGCAATGACACTTCAACATTACAGTAAAACACTTACAAAATACTTTTGCATACACTTGTACGAGTGAGTGGGTGCCGCTGCTCTGCTACTGTTGTATACCACTACAACAGCAGCAACAACAACTACATTAACAATTTATGCAAATAAAAAAATTATAAAAAAGATATATATTATATATTTGACATAGAAACAAAAAAAAAAAAAAAAAATCAAATAATACACCATTTTAGCTGTAATTCTAAAGAATTAAATCATGAATTAGATTAAGTTGTTTAGTTATTAAAATTTTGAATAAAAGATTTGTATGTAGGTGGCTACAATAAAACAACTTTGAAGATAAAACATGAAAAAAAAAAAACAATTAAAGTTTATATTTCCAAAAATTCTTTATGATTAAATTAAATTTCATTAAACATATTTTGATATTATTGATTAAAATGAAATTAAATAATTAGATACAATTCGATAAATAGGCAAGTAGGAGCTTCGATTTAGCGTTGTTAGTCATACCATCCATTTGTACAAAACAACTTTCCCAAGGCCCAAAATAACCAACGAACAGGAAGAAGCCTCGGTTTTACATTTCGCTTATTTTTTTTTTTTAACCACTTGATGAGGGGGACCATAAGCCACATATTTTACATTTCGCTTATTTTTTTAGTAACAACTTTGCATCAAGTAAGTACCTTGTAGCTGATTGGGATCCTGGGTAAAATCTGAAATTTAGACAATTGGTTGTAACGTGGAAATAGTACACTCAACATTACTATTTTCCAGTACATATTTCTTAAAAAATTTATTCATGAAATTACCAAAAATTTTTCTTCTATATTAAGTTTCACTATATAATTTGTGTATTTTTAACATTAGTAATTATTTTCATCTACATACTAATATATTGAATGAACGCCCTTACTGTAAATACTACATATACACACATATAGTATAATTGCCTTAGTTGTTCAGTTCATGTTGCTTGGTAGCCAACAACAATATAATTCTCATTCAGTTGATACATGAATAAGTATAATTAAACAAGGTTTGGTTACAGTCGGGGCAAATACGCCATATAAATCTGGGAAATTATTATACATAGTTGAAAAGTCGACTATATTTTGCAAAAGTAAAATTAAGTCACATTTTTCAAGACACTTGACCTCGGTTGGGTCACAGTTGACTTCGGTTGGCTGTTCCCACAAGTGACTTCGTGTTGCCTATTTTAGAAGACTATTAACCCGTAGAAGTGCATGGTAACAGTAGTTTGAGAAGTAACTAGACATTAGCTTTAAGAAACCATTGTAGGAAAATATAGGATCTTCGATCCCCAAAAATGCCACGTGAACCAGAGGCCATAAACCCGAATTTGACAGCTGAGTGAGTCGAAGCCGAAAGCCCAAAGTCGATTCGAATTCTACTACTAAGCCGAGCCTACTATAAGCCGAACAACCGAACCGTGCCTGTTATAGGCAGGGTTGTCAGATATTTTTGAACCTCTGTCGTCAAATTCTTAATAAGAAATCGCCAAATTAATTTTTTTGTTTTTTTTAAGAGAAACTAAAACATTAACTAAAACTTTTAGTGCTTCAAATTACATATAATTTTAAAATGTAAATTCACCTTCAACAAAGTCAATGACAATTGCTTTATCTAATAATAAATTAATAAAAAATAAAATTACAAATTTAGGGTCATTATAGCACTTTTAGCAGAATGATTCTAACATTATATATGTAATGAACATTTGTCCTATTAAACATATACTTAAATTGTTTTAAAGAATTAATTTATTCATGAACGTTTTCTTCTCATTGTGACCTATAAAATCTTAATATACATATTTGAAAGATGATTGAAAACGAATTATCAAACATTTATTGAAGTTATTTATAAATTAAGGATATTTATTTTGTTAGTTGGGGTTCATACACACAAATTTCTCTTGCTGTAATTCTAAGTTCGTAGACGAGAATGTAAATTTAGTATTCCCTTCTCCTCTCTCCTACGAACTCAGAATTGAAGCAAGAAAAATTCCTGTGTATGAATCCCGATATAGATCATGGGGTTCTTACAAAGAAGTATTTGAAGTATTTGAAAAAATTGTTATTAAATGTCTTGATCTAATGACGAAATACCATTAAATATTTTCACGATTTGCAAAAATTACCAGGATGATAATAAAAAACACAAACAATAATTTTCGAGTTTTTGCTCTATATGAATGTCTTTAAATACTCTGCAGCTTTAATTAGTAACTTCGAATTATTTTATAAGTACGAAGAAATAAATAAATGTTATCTCTTTAAAGAAATACTTTTAATTTTATGTTCAAACAAAAGGACTTCGCGACCATCAAACAATCATTGTACGGAGCCCTTGATAGAAAAGTAGTAAGAAAACGTAATAAATTTACTCCACAAATGTCTATTTAATAAAATTTAAAAAATATCCAAATAAATCGCCACCTTGTTAAAAATCGACAAAAAATTCGCCATGTCGCCAAACGAAAAATTCAGTCGCCAAGAGCAATTAAAAATCGCCACGTTTGGCGAAAAATCGCCACATCTGGTTATAGGTCGAATAAACGATCCATCCTAATATAAATCGAACCGAGCCTGTTATAAGCCGAATAACCGCCTGAACCTAATAAAAGACGAAGAACCGTATGTTTTGTATTTGAAACAAAATAAATACTCAATAAAGATAAAAATTATGTTAACCCCCAGAAAGTGTAAATCAAACGTCTTATTACTTAAGGTTTGTAGATCCGTATGTATTACGCCTACATCAGATCCTAATATTCTCAGTTGAAATTAAAACAATAGTTTTATATTTGAATAAGATCTAAAGCAAATTTTTTTCGCAATAATTTTCTGGATTTAATCAGAAACAATATCAATATTCTAATAATTAATTCCTTTAATATTCTTGAATAACGAAAATGAGGGGTAGTAAAAAAGAAAACATGAAACAAAAAGAATACTTGGTTAAATAAATACAAAAAACTTAAACATATTTCTTTTAATAATAAAAAGAAAGTAAATGACAATTTTAAACATTTTTTACTGAAACACAATAAAACACAAAAAAGATACAAGTGGAAATTAAAACAAACCAAACAAAAACCAAAAAAAGGATCTGAGGAAGGAGAAGATTCATAAAGTTGTTAAAATTCAAAGATGTTACCTTTTTTTAATGTATTCTTTACTAATGTGCTCAAATATATAATAGTATGTGTTTAACTAAAGGACCTTAATGGTGCCACTCAAAAAGGAAGGGCATGTAGGTGTATGCGTTCTGTTTATGTATAAGTATAATTATGATGTGTTTTGCACTCTCTAATGCTAATGAAGCAATGTCAAGGTGTTTTTTACACAATTTTTTCTCCATTTTTCTTCATATTTCTGTTCCTTTTCTTCAATATAATCTTTTTAATTTTTTCCACTGTCAAAACACAGCAAAGTGTCATTAAAATCTTTGCAAATTATGTGTTTAACTTTAGTCATCTTTTTAATAGTAGTCAACGTTTATTTTACTAACATCTTTCTTATTTTTTTTTCTGGTGTTTTTCTTGTTTAAAATTTATTTTGAAACCGGAACCAAATACATGCCACGTTTAAATGAATGAAGGTGAATTATAAATATGGATGTAGAGCAAAACGGAAATTAAACCCAGCAAAACTTTTGACACATTGTGGATAATAAATGAAATGATATTTTTTTACACTTTCAAGGAAATTTAAGTTTGGTTTGTTTAAAAGAAAAACTTAATATTTGATAGATACTTTAGCTTTAAGTGTTTGCCTTCATTAATTATGTTATTTTCTAGATATTTTTATAAACAGGTGTAAATTTTTAAAATCAAAATAGGTTGAATGTATGATAAATATCACAAATTTTAGCAAGTAATTAATGTTTACCAGGAATTTGTGGTAAAACATGTGTTTTAATTTAGATAGCAATTAGTTTTAAATTTTCTTATTAAAATTTAAAATATTTACCGAGATGAAATTAAAATCATTTATGGCAGATTTTGAGAAATTGATTATTATTATTTTGTAAAATTAGTATTCAAATAATTCTTAGAAATATCCAACATTTATAATTTACAGTTAAATAAAATTATTATTTTAAGTAACCATCTTTAAACTATGTATGATAAAATAGTTAAATTTAAATATTCTTAAACAGACATTATACATATTTTCTGGCCAGAGGATTAAAGGTTTGTTTTTCTTTGACTTTTTTCTTCTACTAGTTAACAAATGTTGGCAGCCGGAATAAATTTAGAAGAGTAAAAGAAAAAACTTAAAAAAATTGTAATTAGTTTTTATGACCTCAAGGCCAAAAAGATGGATGAAAAAAAATTATTCACCAACTAAAATATCTTAAAAAATTATATATTTCTTTATATGTAGAAGAGAAAGAGAGAGGATTTGTAGAATATTGCAAAGTCACATAGAAAAATTATACAAACCTCAACATAATTATGAAAGTAAAATAAAAGTAGAGAATGAAAATAAAATGGTTTAAAATTTATGTACATTTGAGAATTAGGGAAGGATAACTCAATGAAAAATGTTTTAAAAAATGTCAGCAGTGTTGCGGTTAAAAAAAACACATTTCTATAAAAGAACAAATTTTCTATAAAAGATAATTTATCGAACATTTTCTATTAAAGAAAATTTACCGAATATTTTCTATTAAAGAAAACTTAACGAATATTTTCTATTGAAGAAAATTTAACGAACATTTTCCATTAAAGAAAATTTATCGAAAATTTTCTATAAAAGAAAATTTGATTGAAATTTTTCTATAAAAGAATATTTGATTGACAGTTTTCTATAAAAGAAAAATTTGATTGACAAGTTTCTATAAAAAGAAAATTCGATTGAAATTTTTCTATGAAAGAAAATTTGATTGAAAATTTTCTATAAAAGAAAATTTGATAGACAATTTTCTATAAAAGAAAATTTGATTGAAAATTTTCTATAAAAGAAAATGTTCTGTAAAGAAAATTTATTGATTATTTTCTTAAAAAGAAATTTTATTGTAAAAGAAATTTTATTGAATATTTTTTTTTTTTTTAAGAAATTTTATTAAAAAGTTTTTGTAAAAGAAAATTTATTGAAATTTTTTTTTTGCAAATAAGAACGAACAAATTGCAAGTATTTTTTTTTTATTTTTTTCAATATTTAAAATTATTAATTCTTAAAAAAAATTCTTCCACCTGGGGTATTTCATTCGAAACGAACTTTCAAGATCTGAATTGATTTTTTTATATTTCTCATTATAAATTTCTCAGTCCAACTTTAGTTTTTATAAGATTACCTGTCCGTACGCCTGTCTTATCTTTTTCCTTATAATCAATTTAATACAAATTTTTATGCATTTATTTTCTGGATTACGTTAGATTTTCTAAGGCTTTAGAATTGTTTATTTTATCCATGATAGTCAGTATACCTTCCTTAACTCCTTCTTGTAAAATATTTAACATTCATGTGACTTTTTCACTTTATATTTTATTTTTTCATATTTTTATGTTGGCGCTATTTTTTTTTTCATTAATTTTTTTTTACTACTCTTTAATGTTGTTGTACACTAATAAACACGTTTGTTTTCTTAGTTCACTTTTATGTTGTTTTTGTAGTGAGAATTTTGTGTTGTATAAGTGTTTTTTATTCTGTCTGGGACAAAAAATGTGGAAAAAAATCTCATTAAGATCTCTAGAGTTGTAGAACGTTAAAGTTCATAAATGTGATAAAGTAAATCTAAAGATGGTTGTAAATACAGTATGAATGTCATAAAGTTTTGTGTTAAATGTCAACTCTACTGAACATTACGTACAACAAGTACTTAATGCTGCTACAGCGTTGTTTTTTTTTTATTGTTGTAGTTGCGCTTTCTTCATAAATATTATCCCAGAAGATGATAAGAATTAATAAAACAACAACAACAACAAAAAATCATAATATGAGTTCTTCAGACATTAAGTTAAGTAATATAATGTAAATGAAATTTATACACACACTTATATAAATTCATACATACATGAATATATGTATGTACTTTCAGTTGTGGGTATGTTGTTTCCTTATTATCTAAATTCTTTGAACATAAACTGCAAAAAAAGAAAATCAACTAAATATTATTTACGCCGGGTAAGCTTTTCTAATTACAGTTATGACTTTAATTTACTTTGCCATTATTATCTATTTACATATGTACATATTTATGTATAAAAAAAATCCTTATTGTCCTTTAATTTGTAAACTATATTATGATTAAAGGAATATATCATTATATTTTATTTATTAAATTTGATTTTAAAAGTTGGGTTTACTAAAATTAGGTGAGAGATGTTTTAAGTTCTTGTCTGAGGTAATTTCAAACTTCAAAGAGTTTTTTTATGCACAAGTTTTATCATTTGCTTTAAATAACTTTAAGTAATTAAAGTTTTTCTTTAATTAAAAAAAAAAAAACAAAAAACAAAGAAATTATATTTACAAGTTTTTAAAAAATATTACTCGGATTATATTTTTTAATGCATAATAAATAATAGTTTAAAAAATGCATACGAAATTATTATAATTTAAATAAATTGCATTTATTGGAAATGAAAAAATATCATTCAAATTTATTTTAATAAACTTACTAAATAACAAACTAATAAAGATAAGTTATTATTTTTATTATGCCTATAAATCATATATATTAGTTTATTAGCAAAAATATTTTTAAACTAAATATTAGTTTTCATAAAAAAACTTTTTTTGAGATTAATTTTATATAAGTTTTTTATAATAACTAACAAACACACATGCACCCTTAGTTATTATATCATAAGTTTTATGAAATATTTTAAATAACACTTTTTTAATTTTCTTTTTATGCATTTAAGGATTGTTATTAAAAAATCTTTTACATTTATTATTAAAAAAATAAAGACAGAGGGAATCCTTTATATTTGAACCATAATTAAAATATTTTATACGTTCATTCGTTACTTTTAACCTTCTCTATCTCCCGTTTTAAGTTTTTTTTTTTTTTTTTTGAGTTGTTTTGGTAATTTTGAGCAAAAATAAAACACAGCGAAAAATATCTCATTTATTTATTTTTTCCTCATTTAACTTTTTCTTCTCATGGTTTTTAGATTTACAGAAACATTTTTATATGAAAAATTATAGCACAAGAATTTTATTTTCCCTGCTTGACTCGAAAGTACTTGTTCGTTCAGTTTTCATTAATTTCTGTATATTTTTAAGTATGGTAGAAAAATAAATTGTTAGAAACTAGACAAAGCAAATGATTCCACTTAATACCCTACATAGAATAAAGTTCTTTGGTTATATTTATGAATCGAGGTTTAAATGTTGTTTAAACTATATAAAAGAGCAAAAGCTCTTCGATGTTTAAAATCATTAAGAACTCCAAATATTTTTAATATAAAATTAAGTACAAAATATCCATTATTTATAAAAAATAATATTTTTTAAGTAGAAAATGGATGTCAAATGAAAGCTACGATTCACGGCAATATAATTATATTTTTTATTTAAATGTTGCAGTAAATAAAGTTTAGAAAATGTCTTTTTGAAAATTTAATCCTTTAACATTATATTTACTATTTAATTACAGTCTTTATATAAAGAATTTTTTCTTAACATTTTGTGTTGCAACATTTTAATCAAAACTTTTGTTATATTGCAGATATTCTTAGCTTTCATTTGATACCCATGATGAGTTTATATAATTTTAATAAATATTTTATATTTAATTTTAAATTTGTGTAATTTTCGAAATTTTGAAGTCCTTATGAGAGAAAATTGACGTCCTGGAGAAAAACTGAATACATAGTTTTGTTGTGTATAGGCTCTATTTTGATGCATATATTGATTTTTTACATGTGTGACATATTTTTTGACAAATTGTTACACGGTGTTATCATAGAGTTCTATACCTTAATTTGATCCATATAAATAAAAACAATATCATCTCTAGGATGTATAAGGCATTTTTGTGTTATGTTTTGTTATGATTAATGGTGTAGGGTGTTAAAATGAGGAAGAATAAAAAAAATTAAATTTTTTTTTGGTAACATAAACGCACACACACTTAAAATAAGGCAAAAGAAAAAACAATAAAAATTAAACCACAAACATGAGCATTATCAAACAATAACAACAGCATAATCATGATGGTAGTCATCATCGTCATTATAGACAGAGTAAAACAATATAGAATAGAGATGTGAATATGGGTATGTAATAGGGTGATCGATACGGTTTTCCAACCGGTTTTTAAACCGGTTTTTTCTGTCAATGTGCTGTCGGTTTTTTCAAAATGTTCATTTTTCGAATGTCGAATAGACCGGTTTTTTTAAACACAAAAAACCGGTTTTAAAAATATCTTTTTATTTCAAAAAACATATACTAAATACTGATATTTGAATCGAAATTTATGAATATTTTTTAGAGTATTATTTGCAATGTTTTAAAAATATAGTTTAAGGTTAAAACGAAATTAATTATTGTAATATTAAATAAATAAATTAGTAATAATTACTTCAATTGTAACACCTGTAATATTTTTACACAATTTGAAGGTTTTAATCTTTTGTTTATTCAATATTTTCTTCATTTTTCAAAGATTTTGTTTTAAAAAAGTTTCTCCTACAGAATAGTTTCAGTAAAATTGATTCTGGCTCTTATCATATTAAACCATGGTTTCTGTTTTGTTTGTTTTGATGATTATTTTCTTAAAATTTTTATATTATATTATTCGTTCGTACATATGCTTTGTAACACCCAAAAATATTGGTTTAAGACCCACCTTAATTTGTACCAATCGTCTTTAAGTCGATTTGATGATGTTCGTCCGTCCGTCTGTCTGTTCATAAAAAATAATTAATTAATTAATTTATTAAAATACAGATCACAATTTTGAACATGTATTAAATTTGAAATTTGGCACACAGGTTTCTTATAGTCTAAGAACGAAGCGTGTTGAAATTGGTTATGATCGTTCCATTATTTGAACTTGCGCCATGCAAATATCCTTCCGGAAAAGGAGTTAACCGATCATAAATCCCTTAAATGTAGTAAGAATTTTTTTTTTTTACAAATGTAAGTTCCATATAAGTTAAAATCTGTGTTCCGAATTTCATGAAGATCGGTCCATAATTGAACATAGTATTGGCCCACAATTCCACAGGTTTAGAAAAGAAGACACTTCCCCGAATTTGGTGCACATAATTGAGTAGGGTATTGTCGGACTTGACCGACTATTTCTTTCTCGTTCTTATTGGATTAATAGTTATTTCCAAAAATAATTATGTGTAATATATTTTAACTTGAACATCATAATATTTATTGATTTTTCTTTAAGAAATGTAGTCTTTTGGTAGAAATATTAACTTCTGCAAAAAAAAAACCGGTTAACCGGTTTTTTCTGAATTTATAAAAGTGCAACCGGTTTTTTCAAAATACCAACTATTCGAACTATTCGAAAACCGGTTTCTCCAAAAAGTCGAATAATCGATCACCCTAGTATGTAACCTTTATGCCAATAGATTTACTTACTCATATACACATACATACTAACTCATATATAAAATATACAATATACTATATTCAATAAATATCTGTGTATGTATGTATGAACTAAATATATAATCAACAAAAACAAAAACGCGCTCTTTTGTCTCTTAACCGCCAAATCAATTATGGTTTATTGTTATTAGCTTTTAGTCAAAATTTGTTTGTGTATGTTGGCTAGTAAATATGTCTGTGTTTGTGTAAGTTTTCCTATTAGTGAGACTATTGTTGAAAATGTATTATGGTCTATATCCTTAATACAAACACACGAAATCCATTTATTACACATATTCAGCCATAGACATTCATATATAAACATTCGACCTACAACAATATTACTTACACTATTCGCTATAAACACTTTTTCACACACCCACATACAAACATTGAACCACACATTTATACATATACGGGTACTATGTGTGTAAATAGATAGTAACATACATTTATACTTACATAGGTTATCCCTGTAACAAAGGACTTTTTGAAACTTTATAAACATAATTAATTATGAATCATTTTCTTATAGCACGCAATTTTGAAATTATTATTGTTGTTAAATATTATTACTGCTGCTATTGTTGTTGTTGCTGTTGATTTTATTGTAAACTTGGCAAATGGAAATATTTAAACACGTTAACATAAACTTAGATACAGTACTGCTTTTTTTTTTTTTTTTTTGTAATATTAAATATTATTAATAAAAGTAACAGTATCTGAGCCAGCAACAGCAACAAATACCAATTAATTTATCTCAACATCCAGAGATTTTGTTTGTTGTTTTCCATTATAGATCATCAAAATGATGAACGTGATGATGTTGCTGTTGACTATAATGATGATGATGATGAATTGTAAATTGTTGTTTATTGTGTGCGTTAAAACAACGGCTGAATATGAAGTTTATCATTATCATTATTTTGCTTTCCAGCATCTTTAAACTCATCATAATAATCGTCGTCTTTAGTGTCATCATTATTATCATGATCAATATTGACAATGGAAATAACAACCAGAATAAAATTATTGACCAATCTTTTATCTCTTGTTGTTAAAAGGGTTCACTATAGCAGATTAGTTGGCGTATTGATTTGGTTTTTAAGTTGGTAATGTAATTTACATAATTAAGATATTTTGAAGGATAAAATATGAAGCTTAGCTAAAAATATGCTAAAATATGGTGTTAAGACCAAAATATAATGCTGTGACATATCAATGCCAAAATTCTTAAAATTGTCTGCAACTGATAAATAACTAACAGTTTGGTCATTTGAAGCTTCGGAAAAAATATAATTTTGCATGTTTTCATAATGAAAGCTATTTTTAATTAAAATCCGAGAAGACTTAGAACCTAATCAGGTATATTTTGTATATGAGAAGTTTACCAAACAATACATATGTACCTGACGGAGGGTTAAAGTTATAGCAGTATTAAATTTTTTTATTTTTTATTTTTTTGAATTTTAGAATAAATAACTCATACGCATGGCAGATGGTGTGTATGATTATTAGAATATATTTGAAGATAAATAAACTAATGATATGACATCAAACTAAATAAAAGTTAGCATGAAGTTTGTCATATTTGTCATATTGTTGCATAAATCTGTGTCAAAAGAAAATACAAAACCATTATTATTGCAATAAATATCACTAAGAAAATGTAATTATGTACTAACTAAAACGCACATTTATTTTATTTAAAAATATATATACTTTTAAATACAATAGAACAATTCTCTTGCATTGTTTTCATATTTTTGTTTCATTAGTTATTTGGGTTTATAATAAAACGTTTCCCTTTCTATAAGCTACCTTTACTCGCAAAACTATTATGAATTATTTATATTTTACATTTCGGTTTATGTGGTTTTACTAAAAAGCATTAAAAGCATTCGAATTTTAAATTTTTGGTTACGAGTTTTATACAATTTGTTCTAGGATTTTAAAAAGAGGAGGAGAATAGGTAAAAGGGAATGTATATTCTTTGCCACCACATAATGTGGTGAAAAATATAAAGGAAATTAATGTGTTCATTGTTAATTTACAATTGTGATGGTAACAATAAATTTTTGTGGTTTAATAAGACAAAAATATTGTATAAATGAATTTAAAATCCTTGTAAACAAATTCTCCACAATAAAATGAGTTACATATATTATTGGCAAAATTTGCTCAATTATGTACCATTGATTGAATATTATTTTAAATTACAAATTACATCATATGATAGTCATTTTCACTCATGAAACATTCGATATATGCATAAAAATAGAGACCATACGTAGTAAAACTGCATACTCCGTTTTTCTCCAGGACGTCAAATTTCTTTTTAAAAGGACTTCAAAGTTTCTAAGGATACGAATTTATAAAAAAAAATGACGGCATCAAATGAAAGCTAAGAATCTCTGCAATATAATAATATTTATTTAAATGTTGCAGACAAAAAACTTAAGAAAATATCCTTTTAATTATATATTTCCAAATATATAACAGCACAATTTCGGAAAATGCGCAATTTTTAAGATTAATATAAAATATTTATATAGATTATATTGGCAAAATATGGATGTCAAATAAAAACTACGAATCCCTGCGAGATAATTATATTTTTTTATATTGATTAGGTTTACTGTTGCATGTGTCGAAAAAATCACTTAAGATCCCTAAAGTACTTATATATATATATATATATATATATATATATATATATATATATATATATATATATATATATATATATATATATATATATATATATATTCTGAGTCCTGGTAAGATTCTTAGTCGATCTAGCTATTAACCGCCCATCTGTCTGTTGAAAACAGGATAGGGCTCGGGAGAACCACCATAAGATTTTTTTTGGCATTGAAAATCGGTTAATAAAGAAAAAATATGGCAATATATTAAAAACACTTGGTGCCCGTTACAAATCCTGCTCATAGTTTTCCGCTGATAATTCTTAAACAAAACATGTACAACAACGAATTTTTTTTGGCTTTGTATTGCTTTATTGAAAGAATAATATAAAAATAAATTTTTTACGGACTGTTTGAGGATTAATATAAACACAGAAACTAAAAATGGGCGTGATCAGCCCACTTTAAATTAGAGTGGCACATAAACCCAGCAGTTTATTTAGTGACAATTAACTTGCTTTTAGATATTAAGATTCATTGGTGTATAGTCACCTGCCGTTCTCCATCGGTCACCCATGAACGTATTGGCAATTGCCACTTTACTGACTCTGTGGTAAGCGGGAAGAAGAGAAAAGAAGATATTAACAATTTTTAAGTGACTCATTGTAACCAGTAAAGTGGTAGTGTGCGCACAAAAGTTACACTTTTTAGCCGTTGAGGTGATTGTGTATGTAAAAAAAAGGCCACCTCGTAGTCGTGGAAGTGTCTATTGTCACTTTATTGACCCTCCGGTAGTCGTAGAGGTGATAGTGTGTGCAAAAAGTGGCTCCATGTAGTCGTTGAGGTGTTAAAGTGACTAGTCACGTAGCTAATAAAGTGACTAGTAGTACCCTAATGTAGTCGCTTAGGTAACTTGTACGCAACAGCCACCATAGACTGCTGGTATAACAGATTGTTTTAATTTAACTTTAGTTTTTTGAAATATTTTAAGCGTGTGTTAAAATATCTAGTCGAAAACATTAGAAATAGTTAAGTAGTGGTAGTTGTTGTTGGTAAAATATAAAACTATTTAAACAAACTGTAGGGTATCTTTACATTTCTAAAAATAATTTTGTAATAAATTAAAATCATATTTTTAATCTAAACACTTTATTAAAAATGTAAAAATATGCACAATAAATACATTCAATATTAAGTTTATTTTGTTAACTTGCCCGCTTATTATTGTTTTAACTTGGCTTAAAACCTGTTGACTACAACCATAATATCATTCACAATAATGTTACACAAGTAAACATCTGATCATGCTTCTCTTTTTGAATTCGTTTTCATGCTCTCTCAGTTACCAATTCTCTTACATTTTAATTGGAACGTGTTCTCTTAACTTAAAACTTGCAAATTAGATCGATTATATTTGAAACTACTTCATGACTCACAACATTAAACATGTGTACATTAGATACTTTAATATGTTTGTAAGTAATAACATTGTGTTCATTAAGTAAACAAAAACATTTTTTCGGTTTAGGAATCTTTACGGGGCTGTTTTTATAGTTTTTAATTTTCTACTTTTTTTTATTGATAGTACGTAGAAGCACATTTTGAGCGGTTGGTAAATGTTTTAGGCCAAAACAACTATTGATTAGAAATATTTATAATAAAATACAGCAATAACAAATACTTTAAGTGAAGTAATATTACAGAAACAGCAAAAGTGGCAAGAAAAAAAAAAAAACTTCAAAGAGAATATAACAACAAACACGAAAGAGGTAAGTAAACAAAAGCAAAAGAAATAGCTGCAGAAATAAAAACAAAGTTAAGAAGAAACTGGTTAATGGGGTCTAGTTAAAATGCAACTTCTCAAGCAGGTTAAAATTTTGTTGTCTTACGAGAGAATCTGTTGACGTCTGAATAGACGAGCGTAATAGCAGCAAAAAAAGCAAAAAAGCAACAACAGAAATGTGTAATGGAATTTTTGCGATTAATGCATTTAAAGCTTGAACGAGTTAACAAATACAACAAAAATTGGCCTAAAGCAGACATTCACACCGACAGACAGACGGACAGACAAGCAGAAGTCTCAAAACAAACTAGAAACTGACATCTTAGCACACACATTCATATCAGACATACATACATACGTATATATGTATGTGTTTGTTAATAATAGTTGTAGTTGCTAAACTTTAATCAGTCTGTTTGTTAGTTGGTTGGTTAGCATGAGAAGCTGTGATCAAGTACTACCACTACATTCATGTAATACCAAACACTACAACAACTATGAAATAAGTAAGTACTACTTACTTAGTTATTTTAATATTAGCACGAGAAGCTGACCCATCATAGCAGTAGACTGCGGTATGTTATAATCAGTCTAGAGCTAAACGTTGCCTTAGACAGTCTTAAATACCTGTCAACGCGGAAGAATTTATTAAATTCAACAAGAATTAAGTTTAAAATCTTAAACTATTTTTTTTTTTTTTTTGTTTGCTAATTTGTTTTAAGCAAGTGATTGTCTTGTTTTTTATTAACTTAATAAAAAAAAATAATAATAATATAAAATAAATATTACGAGTAAAAGGTGTGTGTTTAGAAAAATCGTGCAAAGAATAAAATTGTTTAATTTTGACAAACAACTTTATTACTTTTAAAGTTGTTAAAAAAAGAGTCTTTAAACATTTAAACAAGAATTGCGAAAATAAGAAAAAAAAAAAAAAAAAGAAATAAATCCCGGTTATAAAAAAAGAGTTAAACTAATAAAACTCTTAAACCTGTTAAACGTGTGCAAATTGTAAAAATAATATAGCACGAAAATAAATAATAAAAAACGTTTAAAATAAATTTTTTAAAAATACCCAGAAAAAAAAAATATTCATAAAAATATATACGGAAATTAAAAAGAAAATTTATAGTTAAACAAATTTATGAATTAAATGCTAAATAAAGAAATTTATACATAAAAAAATAAATATCCTTTTTCAAGGATAAATATTTTATATATATCTACAATTGCATACAGATACACGCGTATCATCATTCAAGGTATGTACGAGTTTGTTTAAATGAAATAAAAAAGAACTGAAAGAAACATCAGCAAAGGGCAAGTCATCTCTTTGAAGTCTTTTTTTTTATTATAGTTTCCAGTATTTCTAGCTGCTGCAGTAGAGAGCAGAATGATAGTTATATTTTTGAACTTTTCAAGGATTTTTTTATTTGTTTTTTTTTCGAATGCTTTGCTTTTAGGGTCCTTGAAAGTTAATTGATTTATACTACTTTTTAATAATGAAATTGTGAAATATAAAGTTTGTGTAAGAGACTCTTGGGCTTCTTTCTACTTATAGAAGTTTGTAGATTTTGATTTATTTTCGTATGTTTGCACATTACTGTGAACATATTTGTCTGGAATAAGATTTTCCTAAATGTAAATAAAATTAGTGTAAAGTGGAACTTTGTATTTAAAGGAGCAGTTTTTGCATCATATTCAAGGTTAAGGTTTAAATTATTTGCATCGTACTGTGGTTCCAATCATAAGCTTAGCTTGACAAAATTAAAAAGTTTAAAAAGTATTCAGTTTAAACCAAAATTTCACGTGAGGCAATTTATGTTAATTTCAGTCACTTTTATCCCTCATAATTATTATTATTTTTCATATTTTCTTTTCGCAAAAAAAAAAAAAAAAAAAAAAAAAAAAATGTTATCGTGAATGTTCCGTGATTTATTTACTTTACATGTGTGAATTTTCCTTTTATAGTTAGAGGATACACCATTTTGTGAAAAGGAAACCCATTCCGAGAAAAAGTGTATTCGCATTAAGGGTGATTTTAGTTTTTAAATATATAAAGACATTAGCATTTGTAACTATTATTTATAATATAATAAGGAATTGATCTTCGTCCTTTTGTTTCATTATTTCAAATAAAAATAAAAAAGCATGAGATTTTTTTCTCATTTAAATTTTTAATTCATACAATCATCCAATTAAAAAGTTTATTAAATCAATCAAGTAGAATTAACAAACTTTTTAATTGGAACATTTTTTATTTTTTGTTTTTTTATTTTTTATAGTTATTAGTAATTTGGTGCGAGGAGCAAATATAAACAATTTTTAATTGAATGAATTATTTTGATGATTGGTGTTTTTTTTTCTGTGTAGACATTTTGTAATTTCCTGATAGTGACTATTTGACTCGAGTGTTTTTAAATGCCTGAAAAAAATATTATTTTTAGAACATATTTCTTATTTTGAGGACATATTTTCCAATTTTAAAAAATTTTTTATGTGCATAAAACACTTTTTATTAAACTTTCTATTAAAAAATAAAATGTTTAATATATTTTTTCTATTGGTTAGTTACGACAAGATTTTAAGGGAATGTAATACGTAGCGCCATGCTGCTTGAACTACATGTCGTCCACGTTGATATGGTTCATTTTTGGCCAAAAGAAATCCTAGTGTTATCCTTTACACATTCAAGTAAAGCAGCTATGGTTTTGTTCTTTTTGACGTTCTTTATATATTTTGATAGCAACTTTCATAATATTGAAATATATTTCAAAATCTAGAAGAAGTCTTTCGTTTTGCGACTTTGGGTAAAATTGCGCAACATCAAAAAATATCATGTTTTATGATTTTTTTTCATCACATTTTGCAAGATGTAATATAAGAATTCCAAGATCACGTGGTAGCAAGACGTGAGAAAAAAAATCACCTTTTTGTACAATATATTTAAAATTAGTCCTTGATGTAATTCTTATATTATGTTATATAAATATTTATCTAGAATTACATATATGTATTTGTTAATTAATGTAATACTAGAAAAATTGATTAAAAAAATATTTTTCGGATAAAACTAAATCCAGAACATATCCATTACAACCATATGCTTTATGTTTTTACAGTATATGGTAGTGTTTGAAAATATAATTAAAATAATTTATTACAACCAATAAAATCTTCATTAACTTAAATAATTTGTTATACTAATATAAGGCTTTAAAGAGAATAAATCTATTATAACATAATTTTGTAATAGTTATGTCTAAATTAAAATATCAAAAGCAAAAAAATATATAAAAATGCATTTCACAAATAACACCATCTAAATGCATTTTCGTAATGCGGCCATAAACGAGGCAACAATGAAAATTAACAACAAACATATTTACATAATTATTGACCCTAAAATTAAAAATGCATACACACGCCGACACAATGGTAGCATAAAGTCCTCTATAGCTTTAGCTGTTTGAAAAATTAAAAATAAAAAAACATGAAACTCGTTTCTCATTAATTTTACAATTTTGTAATAGAATTTTGCACTTTCGCAATAATGAAACACGTACACAAAACTGCACACTTATACAAACTCAATGGATGGATGAATAAATGCTCTTACTATTCCCACAACTGTGACAGAGAGGGTACATTGTGTGGTTTTGTTTTTGGATATTTAAAAAGTGCATATAAATGCATATTTTTACATAAATGTTTGCATATATGTACATATATATTTGTAAGCTTAAATATAAGTTGATATGTGTGTGTAATAGTATAAGAGTGTTTAGTGCATAGAAGCCGCTACTTCTACTATTGATTATGATTATTGATTTTTGTCTTTGTAGTGGTTTGGCTGGTTCGAAGTTTTAATATTGTTATAGCTTTTTAGCATTATGCAGCATCATTTTTAATATCACTTTTATTGTTATTGTAGTATTCCGTATTCCGGCTTTAAGCTATACATATACAACGGTTTATGTATGTATTCATGCATACATACAAACATTTATGTTTTAATAACTACAGATACATTTCACAATGCTTCTCGTTTTATAAAAAAATATACAAATTGAAAAAAAAAAAGAAATAAAAGTGGTTTATTTACTGCTTCAATGACTTGACTCTCCGTATTTGTAGAAACATACATACATATTTGTATGTAGTTTTTCATTTATTATTGTATTGTGTTACACTTCCATTGAAATGGAGCTCAAGGTCATGGTTTATACTTGTTATATACTCTCATACTTATAGATACATACATGTGCTTATATTTATTTTTAAATACATGTATGATTTTATGTATGTATATGACCATAAATCCAAAAATTTAAATACAGCAACAATCAACCAAAAAAAGATCTTTAAATGTTAATAGCCTCAAAAAATACTACAACTATAACTACTAGTGCTGCTATTATTATTGTTGTTGTTGTTGTTGTGGTTATTGTTTGCTGGTTTTGAGACCCGATTAAAAAAATAAAATAAAAATAATAATGAAAACAAAAACACAATAAAAAATGGAACTTTATACACAATTTAAGCACATTTTTTTTTGTTAAACTTAAACTTTAACATTCTGGCTCGTTGGCATATAAAACGTATTCGTATCAAACGTTAAATTTGTTTATTGTTTATATTGATGTTTGTTGTTATGCTCTATGATGTCAAACACATATTATTTGTGTATTTATAAATATGGTTACACTAACACAAAAATAATAGTAATGATGAACTTGTTGAAAAGTCTCAATTAAAAGTTGAAAATAATAGGTATTAAAAAAAAAAAAGAATACAGATGGTTTCATTTAATTTATATCTTTTTTTTTAGTTTACATACGATTACAATGAAAATAACATTAATTGCAATTTAAGTCTTTGTTTTTATTGCTTTTATTTTTTAACACTTTTTGGTGTAATATAAATGTTTTTAATTAATCCGAAAAAATTTAACTATTTACTAAAAATATTTTTTTCAATAATTTCTAATAATTTTGATTTTTTACAAAGTTTTAAAAATTGAAATATTTGTTTAGAATCTGCTTTCAGTTTTTCTGCAGAAGGTCTAATTTTTTAATATAAGGCCATTATACGAGTATATTACACCATAACTCAAAAATCGTATACACTGTATATGTGATGCCAAAAACCATCAAAAGATGAATTTTCCCAATTTTTTATTTTTTTCTTCTACATTAATTTTCGAATGCCTACGAAAATAACTCTGGTCGACCATTGAACTTGATGGATTTTGATGTACTAAATACGAATCTGCTTTCAGTTTTTTTTCCATTAGGTCAGGATTTTTTTTTATGGGCGTGTCTAATATTTCGCCTATAATAAGACTATTACTCTAGTATATTTCGCCAGAACTCAAGAACGATGTGTACGATTAACATAAGTGATACACCAAAAGATGCGGACTAAAAATATCTATCACACTTACTTCGAAATTAGTGTCTGAAAGAATTTTTTTTTTTTTTTTTTTGATAAATGAAAACAACAAAAATGTTTCAGTTTATCATCTTTATCTCAAAGCTGGTAAGACTAAAAGTAAAATAAGCCTTGAATCCTCAAAATTTATGCACAAATCTTAATTTCATTCACCTTGTATACAATTAAGAGGGGATACAAAAAAGGGCTTAAAATATGTATTTAAATCTTAAAATTAAAGACTACTTTATCTCTAACGAGAGCATGATCAAGTGAATAATTTGTTCTCTTAATAACGGGGTAGAAAATCGGCTTTTTGAATCCTTGAATCAGTAAGAAGTCTTGCAACCGGGTTGGGGTGAGTCTGCAGTTTTTGAATGTTTTTTTTTTTTTTTGGCAGTACTCCATAATTGGATGCCATATGTCCAAATTGGTTTTAAAACGATTTTATACAGGATGATTTTATTTTTATGGCTTGGTTTTAATTGGGTGTTTATAAATCAGTGAATGATAGAATCTTTCAACTTCATATGAAATCTCTTGTTTTCTGTATGAATTAGATTAAAACCACTTAAAACTAATTTTATTCAGCATATTTTGGTATATAAATTTATACAAATCGTGGAAACCGTACTCTCGAGTAATCGGCTTATTTAGAGCGAAATATCAGACACGCACACAAAACAACATTTCGACCTGATTAGAAAAAACTGAAAGCATCTAGTTCACATTTTCTTTTTTAGAATGAGGATGAAAAAAAATTTGCCGACTATTGTAATTAGTGGATTAATAAAGTGTGTTAAGATAACTCAAATATAATTTGAATTTAAATTTGACAATCCGTTCTTGAGTTATTGTAAAATATACTCGTGTATTCGCCTTATTATTATGTAAAAAATAAGTCCTGATGGAAAGAAACTGAAAGCTATAAAAAAATATAAAAAAATTGTTTCCAATCAATAATCAGGTTTATATTGGCATAAATAAAATAAATTGACTGATTAAAATGTTATCTTTATGCTGCTCCTTTATCAGTTCAGAAATTTTAAATTTTGTCAAAATTATAAAATCAAAAAATCACAAAATTTTAGAATTTTCAAAATTTTTAATGCCCCAGTCAGTATTGACAAAAGGTTAAAAAAATAGGCTAAATTAAAGTTTAAATAAGGTTAAAAATGAAAAATTTTTCTAAAAATAGAACCATAAAAAGACAATAATTAAAATCTAAATGAAACCTTTTCACGTAATGTGTAAATAAAATG
Source organism: Protophormia terraenovae (assembly GCA_951394005.1). NCBI lineage: Eukaryota > Metazoa > Arthropoda > Insecta > Diptera > Calliphoridae > Protophormia > Protophormia terraenovae. The sequence goes on from OX596073.1 coordinate 3,359,255, forward strand.
TAGAATTAAAAACAAAAAAACCTAGGTGTTACAATATTGTGTTTGCTGAGCTGAAAACAAGAAATATATATATATATATATATATATATATATATATATATATATATATATATATATATATATATATATATATATATATATATATATATATATATATATATATATATATATATATAAAATCATCTTCCATTACCTATCCTTCACAGGTCTAGTATATTTTTTATTAAAATAATAAATTCTTTTTATAATTAACAAATAACACAATGAAGTATTAAATAAAACATACTCAATAAAGTATACTTTTTATTTATTGGTAAGTTATTCAGTTCAACAGCTATTTTTAAATCAAAGATAATATAAAAACCGGTTAAAATTTAAAAACAAAATTCTTTAATTTATCCCAAATTACAATTTTAAATTATTCTAGAATTTCATATTTAAAATGAAAGGTTTTAACAAACATTCACAATCAAAACCGGTATCAAATCAAACTGTAAACAAAAGATTTTTTTTTTTGGTTTTTGGCTAAATTAATGCAAAAAACATCAACTAAATAAAATCAAAAAATATTCAGTTGTTAAATGATCCAAGTTAAAGTCAAGATATTAGACATTTAAACACAAATACAAAAGTAAACATATACCAGTCTGAAATAAATTTTATACACATTTCATTTAAAATAATTTTATTTAAATTTATTTCAATTTAAACACCATGATAAATAAGTTAATTGAAAAATTCGTAAATATTGGCAAAGTGTGTGTATAATTTGCATGTAATATATTTAAATGTAGATTTTAAATAAAAATTAAAAAAAAAGCAAAAAGCAGAAAACAACTAAATTGTGCATATGAAAACATAAATTGAAAATCATCAATTAAAATTAGGGCTTTAATTCTATTTAATATTTATTAATATTGTCTGTGTATTGATAGAAATCATAAAGTCTGCTCACGTATTAAGTTTTACATTTTATTTTGTTTAAAAGCTACTTTAAAATGATAAAATTTAAAAAGAAATTTTGATATTTTTTTTAAAGCGTTTAGAAAAATATAATTTTTTATTGAAGCTTCGAAATATTGAATAGGCTTTTATATTGCTGTTAATAGGAAATTACATGACAAAGCCAATAGTTTTGGTATTTTTTTTTTTTTTTTATTATTTATTCATTCATTTTTATTTTTTACTTTTTACTTGAGAAAACTTGAGATATATTTCAAAATTATAAATTTTTGGTGTTAAAATTTTAAAGTTTCTGGGTTTACCTATAAATGAATATGCGTGTAAATATAAAGACATGATTATGAATAAATAAATAAATAAATGACTAAACAAGTTAAATTGCATCAGATGTACTTATTTATATTGACATTTTCATGTTACACCCATACACCCACAAACATAAAAAAAAAATATGCAAACTGTATCAATTATACGATTTTATGAATGGGTATGCGTATACACTTACATACATATGTATATGCTATATATACACATTGTATATATTGCATATATCTATAAATATGAATGTATAAACATGTGTGTGTAATTAATGAAAACTTTATGTTGGTTTTGGCCAAAGGGGTAGTTTTTAACTTAAAAAAATATGTATTTTTTTGTTAAAAATGAAACAAGGCCATATTTAAAACATACATTTAAAATAAAAACATGTGTATATGTATAGTATAGTGTATAGTGCAAAAATATGACCAGTAGTTTCCCATGAATTTATATGCGTTTGTATAAATTTATGTTTAAAAGTTACGAATTGTGTATATGTATGAATATGCATAAATGTTTTTAGTGTATAAAAGAAAAATACATAAAAATATAAAAATATATATATTATATTAAAATAATTAAATTACCGCAAATTTTCAACCATGATTACAACATGCTGCTACTATAACGCGGTATTTCTGGCTATTATGGCTAATACAACATTACATACATATGTATTTTTATATACATATGTATATGTATATAGTCCTTATAAACTATACACAACTTTACATATATACATTCGAACATATATGTATATATGTATGTATAAACTCTATATAAATATATATTAGTATGTATGTGTATAACAATGTGTTTTTGTATGTTTGTATTGGTATTCGGTTTTGCCAATATACACAAGTATGGGTAAATATATTGGTTTATATGTATGTATCCTTGCTGGTGTTTATTTGTTTGCTTTAAAATATGTATGTTGTAGTATATAGAACATTTTGGTGTTACCACAGCCGCCATAGCATTTCAGATTTAATAAAACATTTCATTTTGTTAAATTATTACAAAAACTACAACAAACTTTATTAAAGGACAATTCATACATGTGTACGTACACTCGTGTGATTCATTTCGGTATACTCATGTACACATACACAATTATTTACACACAAACATGCAAACACATAGAAAATATTGAAAACCATATTGTCATACATGAATATTGAAAATTAAGTTAGTTATTTTCAACATTTCAATTGATTTTTAATAATAAATTAATGAAAATATACAAAAGTAAAACTAATAAAGCGACAACGAACAGAAGGTGGACTGTACGTGAAAAAGAATATATTATTTTTTTTTTTTATAAATAATTTTGTACTTAGTCATCCATATTTTATTATCTTTTTTATTACTTAATTTTTCAAAATTTTTATTTAATTAAATATAATTTCTTTAAATTTCAAAGAAAGACTTTGTCTATTGATGGCGAAATTATTTTATTTTAGTTTTTTCCTATGTCACTAAATCAGTATATCCCAACCAATGCCGGGCGTTGTGGTCAAGAGTGCAAAAATATTTTCACTTGTCGCTATATCGAACACTTTTCAAAGGTTTTTTTGGTTATAAATTTATACACTAAGAAAATATTCTAAAAATTCGTGACATTTAAATATGCATTAATTAATAACGCAGATCAAGACGGATTCTTTTCAGTCAATTTCGGCATAAATTCCTAAAATAATTTTTTTTACCTTTCATAATAGGTGTCAAGGGTATATATAAGTTGGTCATTCCGTTTATAATTTCTTCAATATTCATCTAAAATCCCAAAAAGTATATATGCATATTTTGGATCCTTATTGATAGGGAAGTCAATACAACGATGTCCGTTTGTCTGTTGAAATCAGTTTTTAGAAAGCCCTAGTTATCGGATATATATATATTTTATACATCAAATTGTAGGGAATATTCCTTAGAAGAAAATTAATAAAAATCGGTGTATAAATAGCCGCTATATTACCGAAGATACCTCCAAAAGTCGGCTTTTCTAAGCTTATATACAAGCTACCGCACGGAAAATTCAGAATTTTTATTGCTGAATAAATTAACAAAATCGATCTATTAGTATCCGAGATATCGGGCAAAATGCATTTTTAAACTTTTTGAAGCTACGGGTTTTTTATTGTACAGAATGGTCATACATATTTTTCTAAAGTATCAGTTTTTTCAATCAAATAAATCGGTCCATAAACAAACGCGTTTTTAGGATTTTTTTTTTTTTTTTTTTTTAATTTTTTTAAAAAAAGAAAGACACTTCATAATCTTTAACTCATGTTTATATCATTTTTTAATCTGCTAAATACGAATAGTTTCGAAGATATTAAAAAAATTGTGTTGAAAAAAATCTAATTCTTACCAAAATTTAAGAATTTTTATTTTTAAAAAATTTAAAAATACAAAAAAGTTCAACACATATGTTACAATTAAAATTAGCTATATTTTGTTTCAATTCGATGCAAAAATGTGGATTTTATTTACAATTAATTCATGACATCTTGTTTAAAAATAATATTTTTTTGAAGATTTTTTCTTTTCTTAATTATAAAAACGGACAGATTGACTTATTTATATCCTAGGAAAACATATGAATGTATTAAAAAAGCTTCAAAAAAATTAAATATGAAATTTTTCTGAGTGTATTTTTATTTTTTTGTCATCAAAATGTTCATTTTGTGATAATAAACCAACACAAATAAAATGTTCAAATAAATTAAAATGGAAAAAAAAAAACGTTTCATAATGACATCTTGTAACCATAATTAAATAAAAATTCTTGGTTTTTAATTGAATATTTTTGATATAATTAATTTTTGTACAAGCTCATTTACAAATTATAAGTATGTATGTTTATCACAAACTATTCTTTATATTAAATTATTATTAAAATACAAATCAAATAAAAAAGAGTCAATGAATTAGAATAAATTTTAAAGTCAAGATCATCAACATGAAAGTGTGAAAAAACCACTTTAAAATCACTTGAGCTACTTTAACATTCATTCACTTACTACTCTTTCGAAAAAGGACAATTATTAACACAAAATTAATTTACATAATCTTTTCTCTTAACTATGCAGAAATACAAATACAGACATACTCACTAAATATATTTACAAATACAAATGCAAACATTTACAATCCTATTAAAAGTTTGAGTTCAATGTTTGATGTCAGGAAAGAATTGAAATGAAGACACAAAAGTGAACAAGGAATAATAATAATAAAGTAAGAGAGAAAAAAAAAAAAAAAAAAAATAATAAATGGATGAATATACTAAATAAAAAAACTAAACTTCATTAGCATTTTAAACTAACAAATTGTACATAAAATTATTTTATTTTAACTTGTTTTTTTTTTTTTTTCTTTAACTTGTTCTCATTCTGTTGACCAAGATTTAAAACAACCCACTACTATTTTTAGCAGCAAAAAAATAAAAAATCGAAAAAAACCCCGTATAAAATAAACATTAAATTGTAAAAAAGACATTAGAAATAAATTTAGAATTTTTGTTAGATTTTTTTCTAAGAGAAATGTGTTAGTGATGATGACAATTGTTTTTTGATGATGACTACTAAAATTGTGTAGTCGTATTTGTTGAATGCAGCTTATAATAAATGCAAAAATAAAAAAAATAACAAAAATCTTATTTAACGTTTTTGTCTTGTTGCTAAATATTGAAGTGAATGGAGGGGCCATTACTAAGCGAAAAACAGAATTGAATAGAATAGAATAAAAACAAGTAAAAACTAAGAAAAAAAATCAAATAAAATGTTGAAACGTAAAAAAAAAAATATATAAATTCCTATAGAGACATTATTTATAGATACTAAAGGTTGTGTTGATTTAATATTTAACAGATATATACATATATAAGTACTTAGATTTATCCAACAAAAACACCGTTTAGAACAATACTAAGAAAACTTACAATAATGACAAACAACCTTTACCTTGTGTTCCCTAAATCTGAGTTTCTTTACTGTTCTTTTTTTTTAATTTTATAAAATTTATTAAATTGTGAATTAAAAAATTCTCAGACTAAAAGGCCTATTTTAATATTATTATTTAATATTTCTTCAAATATCTAGATTACTTCCGAATGTATAAACATTTTTATTGTGTAATTTTGTATGGATTTCATACAGGCAGAGAAAAATACATAGTTGCGGTAATAATATTAAGTTTGCAGAGTGAATTAGAAACAAATTATAGTTAATTTCAATAATAGTTTTTTTATGATAACAATACTTAAGTTCAAGTTTTTTTATTATGATAACTTCAATTCAATATTCTGATATGGTTAAATAAAATACATAATTTCTTGCCAAAAACAAAATATGAAAGCCATGCGAAAACATTATTATTTCTATAACTATAAAATATTACCAATAAACATAATATGCTTACTTTTTGCAAGTATATACATTAGAGTGTCCCGAGGAAAGACTTTTTCGAGATTTCGATGTAGGAAGACCCCTCAAACGATGCGTAAAAATTTGCTTGATACGAAAAAAGTTTCGTTTTTTAATCAAAATGGGTATCAAAAAATTTGTAATTTTATCCTGGTTACGAAAAAATATTTTAAAAACTTTTCCCATATGATTTTGTTTCGCTAGAAGACTTTTTAAGGCATTTTGATGAACAATTTTTGGAAAAATTATATTATTAAATTTGGAAAATTATATATTATCAACAGTATTTACTACAATGCAAATTTTTAATATTTTAGTCATAAAATGAACAAAATTATAAAATTCTTATAAATTTTTAAAGAAAAATATCGATTTTTTTTTTCATGATGTACTCAGAATAATTTTCTGAGTCGATTTAACGATGTCCGTCCATCCGTCTAGCTAGATGGTAAACCTTGTCTACAAAGTACAGATAGCAATTTTAAAGCTTAACGAAATGTTCACATATTTTTATTTTAGCAGGACGAAGCATATTATAATTGACTGTAAGCGGTCCATCATTTAATTTAGCTTCCATACAAATACTTCATTGAATAGAGTTCAACACGTACAAATGCCTTCTGTGATTTGTGTTTTCTTAATTTGTTGGCACCATTTCAAATAAATTTGACACGAATACGTTTTATATAAAAATTAATCAGAAGACCTTATTTCAGGAAGATCGGTCTACAGCTAGGCATATGTCCCATATAAGCCCCACTTTCGAAAATTACTTTAACTCGCATTAATCGCTCATAAATTATAATATCAATATAATAATTTACAAAAATATATTTAATATAAGCAGAAATCCTAGTATCCAATTTCGTAAGTACTGGTCCATAAATGGCCATAGGCTACATATTCATCCATTTCACATTAATGTAGGGTATCATATTGTCGGGCATGACCGACTATAACTTTTTTACTAGTTTAATATTGTCTTCCATAATATATAACGAAAAGTGTGTGAAAATGTATTAGAATAAAATATTTGATCATAATAAGATTTTTTGATATTAATGTGATAAAACCGAATCATGTTATAATAAAATGTTATCAGAATATCAGAAAGTTAGATCATTATAAAATATAATAGAACCGAATTATAATACGATAAAATTTTTAAATACAATTTAAAAGAATCGTTCCATATTTAGTGTTATTTATTACCATAAACATTTTCCAGTAACCATGTAATCCAATCATAATATGTTGCTCTTAGATTATGGTTACCACAAAAATATTTTCTTGACTGATTTCTTTTTTTTTTTAATTATAAATATTTATATTTTTGACAAATCTTATTAATAACGGTTTAGTGGAAAACATACTTTTATCAAGTATAATGATTGATAATGAAACTCTACTGTACTATTGCGTGTCATTAAGGCATTGATTGTTGTACACTAATGCAAATAGCAAATAAAATATAAAAAAAGATAATTCCATTTATTCACTACTCAACTACTTGTACTTTAGCTATAAATAAAATACAAAATGAAATAATAAAGGGAACGGACATGGAAACGCTGAACTAGCAATTTACCAATGGGAGGAACTTTATACCATTACAAAACATTTGTAAGAATCTTACTTATTTTTTTAGTGTAATTCCATTTTAAATTATGTTTTATACAAAAGACAACAGAAGCAACAACAAATTTGTTACAATAACGCCAAGAAACACAAAACATTAAAAAAAAAACGGGCTTGTCATCAATAAGAATTATAGGAATTTACTGTGAAATGTTGTAGTCGCAAGTAATTGTGGCAAGAATTTATGTTTTTCCTGGTATTGTTTTTTATTTTGATTTTTGGTTTCGCTTTTTGTCTGTCTTTATTTAAGCCCAAAAAAACTTTTACAGAATAATTGGCAATATATTTAAATATCAAATGAAATATAACCAAAATTTAAGTTTCTTAAAAGTTAATAAATATTTAATTTTAACTGTTTTTTAAACATTGTCTTGACAACCAGACTTAAATCTAAAAAATATTGATTTGAATAATTTAAAAGGAAAAAAATATTTTTAGCTTTATTGAAGATATTTTATTAAAGAAATTGAGAATATTCTTTTGTGTGAAGATAAACCTTTTTTTAAATGCATAAAATACTTTTTTGGTCGTAAATTTGAAATAAATAAATCAACCATTAAATATTTATCTGCTTAGCTGTTGCTTTTGGCTGGTTGGTTGGTCTACTGACAATTGTTTGCTTCTCCAGTTCAAGATGCAGTTGAGTGTAATTTCCAAACAAAACCCATTTTTGGTCTCACACTTACATACGTACATACACACATATATACATATTTATATACATCAAGGAATAAATAAATAAAAAAAACTTATACACAATGTCGGTGATTGCTTGTCACAGATGTTGTTGTGAATATTTATATGATTTTTATTTATTTGTCAGAGACGTCTAAAACATTTTCATTTCATTATTTTTCTTGACACTTAAACTCTGGAGGTTTGAAATCTTCTTCATTTCTTCATGTCACAAATATGTTTGTTTTCTTAGAAGGATTTATTGAAATTGTTGTCATCATATTTAATCAAATATGTTTCGAAGAAACAGAGAACAATTTTTGGGCCTCAAGAAAATCTACTGACATTATATGTATGTATATTTATATTTCGAATAAAATAATAATATTCTCGTTATGCTTATATTTATGTAGGTATTTATGAGAAAAATATAGGAAACTACTTTCTTTCTGTCTTTCTGATAGAAATTTGAAATTTCTAATAAAGTTCTTCTACGACCCTGCAGCTCTATTTGTTAAGGCTGCTGTTGTTAAAATTAATGCTGGGAACTTCCAATTTTTTATACCACAACTTTTTTCCTTCATTCCTTTTTTAGGTGTTACTTATAATAGAGGTAAATTCGGTTAGTTGTTGAGTTTGTGACACTTTTTTTTTCTACTTTTTATAATTCTAAATATCGTTCTTGTGTAACAATTCCAAGCATATCGGTTCATTTGTAAATTAAAAATATTAGAGGTTCGAGCCATTAGTTGATACTTGAATGATACATTTAATAGTGTTCTCTGAATTATGTCGTAATAATGGTAGTCCTTTCAAAACTAAATGAAAGGATGAAGCTATTTAAAGCTCATTGTCGTAATGAGATCTCAATCTCTCGACAGGATAGGTCCACATTTGTAGGACTTATTCTGTCATTTACGATGTAGAGCTTGAAAAATTCTCTACTACCTGTGTGGGTACAATACTAGTTTTTGTTTATTTATTTCTTTCTTTTTTTATTTATTGTCATTTTGTTATATTGGTGATTTTTGCAATAACTCTCGACTTGTTTATTTGTGCTACGGAAATGTGATCAAAACCATTTCTAACTCACACCCAGTAATAGCATCGTAATATACCATTTGAAAAAAAGAAAGAGTAAAAAAAAAGAAACTGAATGTTTGATTGCCAGTCATTGCCAATGGGGATCTAAATAAGAAATGAAAATGTAAATTTATTGTAAATATTATTGACATTTCTTTAATTTAAATTCTACCAAATTTATACACACATAATATTACAAACAATTTCAAGGTTACAAAAAATCTTTAATGGAAATGTTTATGAAGTTGAAAAAGAAAACAAGCTCAAAATAATTAAAATATTTGAAAATGAGTTTATAAAGTTAATAAACATAAGATCTATTAAGTGATTTAAATATGCTGCTAGCAGAGCTTCGAAAGAATTAATTAAATCTTAGCTTAAGTCCCTTAAATCTTAATTCTTAATTTTGAAAAATTCCACAATACCATTCTCAAAAATATAATTCAATGGCTTTTGTTTGAATAGAATTAATTCCTTATTGAATTAATTCATAAAGAATTCATAAAATTTTTTTAATTAAAATCTTCTCCAAATTGAATGAAAATGCTTTTCTTTGATTCAATATATTTTTTAAGCTTGAATTGTATAATTGATGAATTAATTCTTTAAGGAATTAGTTCATTGGAGAATTAATTCAATTCATGTGAAGTACAAAGAATTTAAGTCTATGAATTAAATTATTTGAATGCTTTAAAAGAATTACTAGGATAATAAATTTAATTCTATTTAAAAAAATGAATTAAAGAATTAAGCCTTTCGAACCTTTGGCTGCTAGTCAGAAAATTATACTTTAAATTATGCTACTTTTTTTTTTTCAATTCGCAAAAAGTTATTTATAAATTTAATTCGGGAAAAAACCGATATTAAGTTTATTTTTATAAAATTGAATACACTTCCTTTATAAATATAAATTGAAAATTAAAAATCTCTTTTTTTCGGCGAATTTCCTTGAATAAGTAAATATTCATAATATTTCTTCTTTTTTTTTGTTTTTTTTTTTAACAATATAGATTTTATTTATAAAATTTGTTGGCCATATTGTACCATATATTTAAGAGGCATTTAGTTGTTGTATTTATTATATTTTTATTGATTATTAATAAAAAACAAATTTGTTAAAGGCTTCATGCTGAGGTTATAAACCGTTTTTTATGTTCATATATGTATGTATATTTAAGAGTATAAACACATTAGTGTGTGTATATATGTATGTGTTAACTCCGACCGGATATTCAGGAGATTTTTATATAAAAAGAACTAAAGTTCGGAAATTGTATTTGCAAAATATTTGTAACATATTTAAAAAGGGATATATTTGGCAAACACAAAAGCACCAAAAAAAGAGAGAAGTGACCCAACAATGGTCATATGTTTTTTTTTTTATACACAATATGAATTTATTAACTAAAAAACAGAGGAAAAAAAAAAAAAACCAACAACAAACGAAACAAATTAAATAAAATAAAAAATTAATACAATTTTGGTCATGATTTATGTTTTGAATATAAAAAAGCTTAAAATAGAGCTAAAATTTAAAAGAAATAAACTTAATAATCTAAAAAAAAAAATAAAAAAATAAAAGGCAAAAGGTATAAATTTGGCCCTCATCTTTTCTTTTTTAAAAAAACAAACTTAATTTTTTTTTTCTTTATGACTTGCTTATAGGGATTTTTGAATAAGAAAATAACCTGTTTGTTATTAGTTGCTTCCTGGCAAGGAAAAATACAAAACAAAACCACAAGGTCTTTATCTAGTTGGCCTTTTTATTTTGATTTCATTATCCTTGAAACGAGTTGTAGTACGATATTAACTTGTTTCTGTCTTTCTCTTTTAATGGGATTTAATGCATGTTGATGAATTTATTCACTTAGTTTTATTTATTTAGATATTTTACGATTTTATTTTATAAATACATACATACTTACATATATTTTAGGTAATATGTGTTTGTTGTTTTTTTTTAAGAATTTATGATTTTATTTGTTGAATTTTTATTTAACAATGATTTAGCAAAAAAATTTATTTTTATTTATCTTCATAAATTATTAATTTTATATAAAGTCAATTCTTACTTGTAGGTTGTAAGGTTTTTATATGTATGTAAGTATGTGTATGTGTATAAAGAAATCTTTTTTATGGCAATAAATTTTACTTAAGGCAGAATGGGGGTAACTTTTTAAGAAGAAAACATGAATTAATTAAAAATAATAATAATAAAATTGTTTTTATGAAATTCTTAAAAATTAAATTTTCTTTGGGAAATAGAAACTAAATAAATGGGAAATAAATCAATTAAATGTATTTAAAATGTTTAAAAATATTAGTACCGTTTTATTACCTAAGTTTTTTTTTTAAAGATTTTTTTATTAAACAATAATTATTTCCTTAATATTTTTTCTAAAAGAAAATTGATTATTTTTTAATAAAAATCCAATTTTTACTGCAAAATTAATTTTTAATTCTAATCAAGAATTCAAGTTTTGACTAAGAACCAAATCAAAATTTTTATTGTAAATCTTATATTTCACAAATCTTATTTTCACGAAAAAACTAAAATTTACCAAAAATAAAGAATTTGAATAAAATCTAAAATTTTAATAAAAATATAACTAAGCTTTCGCTAAAATCGTAAAGTTTCACTAAATCATTAAATTTTTTCTTCAAAATTTAAATTTTCACTAAAAATTAAATTTTTCACTAAATTTACTTATTTTTTTATTTTTACCAAATTTTTTTTATTTTCACTAAAAATTTATTTTTGTTGAAACTCGTATTTTTTTTTTTTTTTTTTCTGAAATCTACTAATCACCAAAACAGTTTATTAAGTTAAAAATTGTTTAAGTTTGTTGGGTAAAAGGGGGGTCATTCGATTAGAAAAAATTTGCAATTTTCACTAAAAATTTTAAATTTTCACCAAAAATTTCAAATTTTCATTTTAAATTCAATTTTACAATATAAATGTAATTTTTCACAAAAATTTATTTTTTTACTAAAAAACTATTTTTCGCAAGAATTTAAATTTTCACTAAAAACTAAAATTGTACAAATAATTTATTTAAAAATTTATTTTTGTTGAATCTCGGATTTTTTTTTTCTAAAATTTACTAACCACCAAAATAGTTCATTCAATTAAAAATTGTTTAAATTTGTTTTGTAGAAGGGGGAGCATTCGACATAGGGGTATATTCATTTTTGCTTGAAAACGAAGTAAAATTGTTTGTGTTTATAATTTCTTTTCTTCTCCTGTATCACAGATCTTTCATCTATAAAATTTTGGTATTTTCCACATACATTTATTAGGAGGTAGACGTGATTAACTATTTTTTTAATACTATTCTAAATATTTCACTGTGGGTATTTTCTGTGATAACTTTCATATTTTTTGGAATTGATCAAAGATTTTTTTCTATGTTATAAAGCTTTAAAGTGTGAAAAAAATATCACTTGTGCGCTTTAAATTATTCTCCAGGGATGTCGTAATCAGATACAAAGAGCTTACTGTCTGCAGATCTTTACTGCACATATAGACTCTCTAGTTTTAATTGAATTCAAACACAAATCATTTAGTGATTTTCTCATGCATAGAAAAACCATCAGATGTAGGAAAGTAATTCTGTTTTCATCTTTCGACGAATATATCCCATGGGATGGAGTAGTTTCGACGCTTTAGGTTACTTTACAAATTCATAATAAACACTTACTTAACATGGAGATAGTCAGAATGAGAAGGGCTTAAATATAAGACAACATATCAAGATTTTTATTACTAAAGAATGTTTACTGATATCGTGAACTGTTTCGAACATAAAGCATTTTAAACAAAAATGTGGCAATTACTCCCCCGTCTTAAATTAACTTAAAAAAACCGAAATTTTTTCCAATTAAAATTTAAAATTTATTAAATCAACCCAGCAAAAACTTGGTAATGGTATGTAGTTACAGATGTAGTTACTTTTCAATCATAACAACATACTTTCTGCATTACATGAAAGTAGATTAGTAACTACTTACTTTTAACTTGATATGTAATCAATTACATAAGATCAGATTTTTGGAAATGTTACTTTTTATCTATCTCTTCATTTATATTATAAAAATTTTATATTTTAAAAGTGGGTAAAATATGAAAATACATTAATTATTTGTTAAAGTCACGAAGACTTAAACAAACAATTACTCATAAACACACCAGTCTCCCGTAAAGTCGAAACCACGACGTAAGCAGATAGAATAGCTTATTGTTAACAAATCCATTAAGCCACTTTATACGTACATTAATTCATTAATGAACCTGTAATTTGAGTTTATGTAAAATACTACATCAAACATAAAATACGGTATAACTCTTAAACCAATAAAGGAGTATAAAAATGTACTAGAGGAAATTTAATTATCTATAAATTTTGTATTAACATCAAAATATGTGCTATGCTCAATAAGCTAGTTATATGCATTGTTCATTTAATTTTACTGTCTTGTGTACTAAATAAATTTTGTGTCTGAAAAAATGTGTCAAATTTTTCAAAATTCAAAATTCTTGACATATAATATTAAAATCAAGAAAATACGATTTTTTGTTAATGTTTACAAAAATCAATTTCATATTTCAAAAGGCTATTGGTAAATTATTAGTGTTTAAAAGTGGTAAGTATCTGAATATTACTAAAAAATATCCACTAATTTGTATTGTTTCTCTTAGGCACATTGGAACAAATTTATAATACCTTGAAACTCAACAGCCAACAAATTTGAAGAGATTGCAATTTAGGAAATACAATTACATAAAGGTAAGAAAAATTTATTGACTATCTTAAAACAATTTGTTAAACGTATTAAACTCTTAACAATTTTCAGACGGGGCAGGTCAATAAGGTCCGGTATTTTATTCAATTTCTGCACGGGTCACAAGAATGCGCTTCAAGAATTAACTCCAAGTCTATGGTGTGAAATAGTATGTCAAATCCTGATTTCCGCATATTTTCAAATAAATAAATTTCTAAAAAAAATTACCTGCTTTTTATTTTCAATACTTCAGTACTTACTTGTAACCGATAATGTAACTAGTTACTATTCATTTTGCTAATAATGACTTCTGTAATACTTGGAAACTAATGAGTGATTGAATAGCTACAAAGTAATTAGTTCTTGTAACGACATCTAAGTAATGACTTTCTGAAATGCCTACCTGTAATAATATAGAGTAAGTAGTTGCCTCTAATGACATCACCGTGTTAAAATAATGAGTTATTCATCTAATGTGAAAGTAGTGTAGAGCCACTATATTAGCTTCTCATCTCATTACATGGCAAGCAAAGTTTTTGCTGGGAATATAGTAGATGATTGAAAGAATTAAAAATTTAAATGATAAAAAATTATTCAATTTAATTTTCACTTTTTCTTTTATTTTATTTTTGCTTAAATATATTAATTAAATTTTATGTAAAATAGAACAATTGTGTTAATTGAAAAATATGAGGTAATAGTTTACTCTATGTATATTCCTCTTTTTTTTACGAAAAATTTGAGAAGAACGTAGGTTCATGAAGATAATGAGTTGAAATAAATAAGAATATTTTGGTAAAGTCAACATAAATTTGAAAAGAAGCTTTTAAAATACATAATTAATTATTGGCATTTCCGATTTCAAAATTTTGTTTTAATTCTAATCGATAAATAACTAAATCTTAAGAAGCACTGAAAAATAAGCCTTGATTATTACATAGAATTGATTTTTATTGAAATATAAAAAAGCATATTAAAGTTTTTAAATCCATATTTTTTTTAATCTAAAACCCACCTGACCCTTTATATTAAAAAAATAACCTAGCAAAAGAAACTCATTATGGTTACTGCACACTACCATAAAAACGAAAAACGCTAAAAACCAGCACTAGCTAGCAAAAAAACCAAAAATAAAATAAAAATTGACTGACTCATAAGTATTAACTTTAAAAATTCATTAAACTTTGTGAGAAATGCCACTTACGAATAGAAAAAACACAAACAGAAACAACAAAAAAACAAAATCATAAAAGAACATAAAAAACAACAAGTCATTATGGCTAAAACCTAGAAAAAGTAAAAAAAAGACAGAGAAAAAAACCAGCTGAATTTACCACAAAGACATTGAAAACATGTTCATAAAGAAATAAAAAGAAGTATCATAGAAAAAAAAAAGAACTTAACTTAAAAAGCGCTGAAAAACAGATTCTACTTTAAATTGAAAATTAAAAATGATGAGCCATCAAATGTTGTGGCGTGAACAGCCAACAGGGCGAGTGAGTGAGTGTGAGTCAGTGCACAGAGTAGAAAAAAAAAAAAACATTTAAAAACTTCTTATACGATTTTGTGTAGCAAATTAAAACGGTTTTATAAATTTAAAAGAAGACTAAGAAAACATTAACTACAACAAAAACAAAGAAATAGTGAACTTTGCACAATGAAATCAAGTTAGAAAAAAAAGCTAAAAAAAAAACTAAAAAAAATAATTAAAAACTAAACTAAATTTTAGCTGTTCCACTATAACTATATTTTAAACGGAAGTCTTGGCTTGAAATGGAAACCATAAAAAAATATTTTTAAGAAACAACTAAAATTGGGGGAAAAAAAAAACACAAAAAACTAACATTAACAACAACAACTATAAACAGCTAAACATATTAACAAAAAAAAAAAAAAAAAAAAAAACTTCAAAAATAAAAAAAAACAAAAGCCACAAGAATTACAACTTTAAACTGAAGAAGTAGAGTGTAAAATTGAAATAACACAGCACAAAAAAAGCAACATAAAACAACAACAACAATAGATAAAGAAAACACTTCTAGCAACATTAACAACAATAACAATAGCAACAACAGCAGCAGCAGTAGCAACAGAAAAATATTATACAAAACATAAGAGCAATTACCAAAAAGTGCAAAGTAATTAAATATTGCCAAAATAAAAAAATAACAAAATACATTGTTAACAACAACAACAAAGATGAACCAAGACAAAAAATGTATTTTTTTATATTAAACAAAATTACACAAAAAAAATGTATCTATGGAGTCTCTTTGTTTTAATCTTCTAGTATTTCACAGTTGTTGTCTTTTTGTGCACCATCTAAATATGTAGTTGTTGTTGTTATCGAAAAGAGTATCATGTAGTCTGATAGTGAAATAACTAGAGACTATTACATGGCAAATTGTAGTGTCAGTATTAATTGAGGGTACTTTTCAGCTGGCCATTAAGTTAAATCATCTACACTGGGGAAAATAATATGATGGATCTGTACATTACATTAAATAGTGTGTTAACTTGCGTATACATATGTATCTAATGTAGCCACATAAAGTTGAAGTCTTGGTTGGGAATAAAATGTGAATATTTACATCCTACACAACAATAAATAGAACACAGAAAAAATTATTACCATATATTTTTCAATTAACAAAGTTCTTTAATTTTGCATCAAAATTAAATAAATTTAATAAACTAAAATAAGAATCAAATTTAAGTAAGATTTTATTTCATATTTAAATTTTTAATTAATTCAATCATCCACTTAATTGATTTAATTTATTTTTTAATTAGAAATTTTTTCTTTTTTTTAATTTTTTTTTTACAGTTTTTAGTAATTGATATAATAATTTTGGTGAGAGGTGCAAATTTAAAAAAGTTGTTAAATGAATGAATTATTTACTAACATATTTGATGATTGATATTATTTTTTGATTGGTTCTGTGAATGCGAAAAGGAATATTTTATACTGCTTTTATATTTACCACAACATATCAAGGCCTGAAATGAAGTCTTTAATATTATTAAATGAAATACTATGGACGTTATAAGGAGCTATTATAACCCAAATACTTTGCCCTATAAGAGCCAAAGCGGCATATTAGCTCAGTACATTCTCAGACATCTTATCATGTATATCACAATAAATATCCACACTGAATAGTTCAATATATTTCAAAGTTATTGGTCAAAGTTATACTCATCTCGAAATTCTGGAACTAATACGTCTGCTTTATATAAACAAAAAATATATTCGCCTGAGTGCATATATAGTTCTCCATTTTAGGATGAACTCTAGTAAACATCAATATGTAAACCATTTGTTAGCATATCGAACGAATATGTCGAAAAAGAATTCAGATCTATAATAGACTGTCCTTTTATTCTTGGCGTGGGCTTCATTGCACTCGAATAATTATCAACTATTTTAGTTTATTAAGAAATGTAAGATATTCCATTAGATCCTAATTTCAGTATATGCATATACTCAACATTTAAATCGTCAATACTTGGTTATGTAGTCGTAAAGCAACAGGCCTTATATTTTATCGAAATAGTTAATATAAAAGGTCCTGTGTGCTAAACAAATAGCCTTATGTGCACTTAACGACATTCAGGGAAATTTTGACTATACTTCCTACGAAGCTCTCGATAGAAAATATTGAAAATTATCATATAAAACTGGACAAGAGAGGAGCTGGCATCAAGAGTGATCTGTGTAGATCATCAAAGTCTATTAGTGTAACTAGAGAGTGTAACAAGCTGGCACCTCTTTTGTAGATGTGTTTGGACCAAACTTCAAATGACAAAGACCCATCGATTTTCCAGGCGGAGATTTTTGCCATTTTCATTTGTGTTAGAGAATGTTTGTGGTAAAAGTCAAAGGATTTCTACATACATATATGTGATGTCAGACATCCAGGCTATGTCTTCTTATGAGGTCAAAGGTTTCAATAAACTTGGTGCACATAACAAGGTTAAGTTATATTGGTTGCCTGGCCACGAAAGCCACACTGGATATGAATAGGCCGATTGCTAAGCAAACAGGGGTTTTCAAAGTGTTTTCATTATGCCTAAACTATTTTTGGTATTTCTGTAAGAAATCTCAGAGAAGTGGGAAAGAAGTTATTTTTTTAACCCATTGTTGTCTTTGGCAGGAAGTTCTTCTCTTATGGTTTTTATTCATGCCTTTTGAAATATTTCTTTTAAAACTATGTTTATACATTTTTTTAATAAAAATTCTGTTTTTGCCTTAAAAAAAAAAGGTAATAAAAATACTTCAAAACTTATTAAATTCTAATTTTTTAGCTACTCTAGCTGAGAATTTTATCGAGATAGTTTATAATTCGAAAACATCTTAACACTACCGTTTAAAAAATACAACAATTATTTTGAAATATTTCGCTCGTGAACTAAATTAGTTAGCAAAAAAAAAAAAAAAAAAAAATTCAATTAGCACAAAACTTCAATTCATCTTAGAGTAATTTATAAACAATTAAATATGTAATTAAATATTTTTACGTTAAGGAATGTTGCTAAAATAATTATTTAATATTAATATTATTTATTTTAATTATTCAACAAAACAATTAATTATTTATTGTTTTATTTTTATTTACAGGTAATATTTGTAAAACGTCATAAATTACGAATTTGTAAGTTTTTAAACACAAACGTGTTTACCTTTATTTATTTATTTATTTATTTTTTTTTTTTGTTATCAAAAATTAACTATTCAAGCCTTAGGCATTCTTTAAATGTTAAATTAGTTGTTTTATGCGTATTTAAATTAAAACTAAATAACATCAAAGTTTAACACTAATTGAGTCTTTTTTAAAAAATTTGGGCTAAAGGCATTACTTTTAAATTGAGTTAAAAAAAAAAATCTTTAGTTTTGTTTAATAAATTATTTTCTTTAAGTGTATATTGTAAGCGTAGTAGTTTTATTTACAACTTGTTTGTTTAATTTTATTTCGTATTTTATTTTTAATATTTTCGTTAAATATTCTTTAAGGTCATTTTCCAAACCCGCTAATGTATTTAATTTCATTAAAGTATTGTTTGTAATTTTTTTTCTTTTTAAATTAGCGACTCATTATTCAGTTGAATGTAAAATTAAAACTAAGAAATAGCAACATTAAAATTTATTATACAAATTTAAGCTTCTACCGCTTGTAACAAGCTTTAAAATTTATTAGAAAATGTGTTATATTTGGTAATGGATTTTAATTATAGTTTATGAAATAAAAATAACAACTTTAAACAAAAGATTAAAAATAACAATTAAAATAAAATAATGAAACACAAACAAAAATATTATAGATATTAAAAATAAGTTTTATTTTCAATAGAAAAATTTTTAATACTTTTGTTTTTTTTTGTATTTACGATAGTTAGTACTTGTATGATTAGTTAAATAAATATTTATGTATTAGTACTTAATAGTATAGGTGATTTATTTGATTTTCATATGTAGACTTAGAACCTTAGTTATATGAAGAGGGGATAGAAAGAGCTAGGTGGAAGAGTTAAAATGGAATTAAATTGTTTCATAAAGTAAATATTTTAATTAAAATTGAAATTAATTTCAAGTCATTTGTTGAGTAATGTCAAAAGATTGATGATGAAAACGTAAATGTTAATGAATTAGATACAATATGTATTGAGTGTAAATAAATAATTAAATATCTATGAAATTTTGTACGCATGTATGTGCGCTAATATCTATGATAACTTTAAACCATTTCCAAAAGGTTTTATTTTTTAAAATAGCAAATATTATTTACCTTTTTAGTAAATTTGTATTAAATTTTTTTAGTTACCTAGAAAGAGAAATTAACAAGCAAGTTAATACTAATTTACAGTTTAAATAAAAATATATCTCATATCTGAATGTATTTAATTCTCTTTTTTGTTCTTCCATCTATTTGTCTGTTTGTCTATCTGTCCCTATTCAATATTAAAACTGTACAAAAAAAAAGTATGTAAAAACATTTTGCAATCAAATTATTAATCCGAAATTTAAAACCATTGAGACTTAAAAAAAAATTGGGCTAAAGCCATTAATTTTAAATTGAG
Source organism: Protophormia terraenovae (assembly GCA_951394005.1). Classification (NCBI taxonomy): domain Eukaryota; kingdom Metazoa; phylum Arthropoda; class Insecta; order Diptera; family Calliphoridae; genus Protophormia; species Protophormia terraenovae. The sequence goes on from OX596073.1 coordinate 3,379,222, forward strand.
TTTAATTAAAAAAACCTTTATAATTATTTACAAATTTTGATTTGTTTAATAAATTGTTTCTTTAAGTGTAAATTGTAACCGTACTAGTTTTATTTACAACTTGTTGCTTTAATTTTATTTCGTATTTAATTTTTAATAATTTCTTTTAATAAATGTCCACATCGATAGTAAAACTGCACAGAAAAATGTATGTATAAAATTTTTTCAATGAAATTATTAATCAAAAATTTAATAAGCTTTTAATTATTTTTATAATTGAATAATTTGCTCAAAAACAAAGTTTTTTAAATATAAAAATGTAATTTTACACAGAAAAATTAAAAAAAAAATTCAATTACGAAAAATAAATATTCAATTATTTTATTAATTTAAAAAATGTTGAAAAAATATACATTTAATTATTCAAATTATTACTTCCCAGCTAAAATAGATCTGAAAAAGTCATGATTTTAACATTGTGTTGTCATTGGAAGGAAGTACTTAGTGTTGAAAAGGAGCTGCAGAAGTTGTTTATTTAACCCATTGTTGTCATTGATAGGATGTTATTTTTTACACTTCTTATTCATTGCTTTTGAAGCACTTCTCTTAAAACTATGTTTATATAATTTTTTAATAAAAATTCTGTTTTTGCCCTATTAAATAATAATAAAAATGCTTTAAAATTTGTAAAATTTAAATTTTGTTAGAAATTATTACAACAAGTTTGTTAAAAAATAATCATAAGAGAATAGTAGAACGTAGCGCCGCAGGCGAAAATTTTCGTTAATATAAATAATATCGATTTTTTGTACGAATTAATATCAAAAATGCTTAAATTGATGATTCTGTAAAAATAAAATTAGTAAATTTTTAGCCTTTTTAAGGTTATTTTAGAAATCAAAAAAGACTAGAAAAAAAACTAGAAGCTAAAATGAAAATTTTTTCGTTCTCTTTAAAAAAACAAAAAAACAAAGTCTAGGTGGAATTCGACATGCTAAACATGAATCTGCTTTCAGTATTTTCCCATCAGGTCGAGATGTTTTTTTGTGGGTGTGACTAATATTGCGCCCTAAATACTATAAAACGTATGCACGATTAATATTAATGATGCAGTAAATTATGCTGAATAAAATTGGCTTTAAGTCGTTAAAATGTCAAATTTTTATTCACTCAATAGTTTCGGAATTATTTGGAAATAAGTCTCCGAAAGAAATCTACAATACAAAATGAAACATTTTTTTAATAAAATTTCTTTTGAAAATTGAAAACATCAAAAATGCTTCAGTTTATCATCTTTATCTCAAAACTGCATAGAAAAAAGTAAAAATGCACTTCAATTACGAAATTTGTAATATTAATTAATTTTTAATTGATTTTGCTCCAATCATCAAAATGATAATATTAATAACTAGAATAATTGATATTATTATTACTTCTTTTCCTTAAATATATACAATGAGTTGAAAATTTCTTAAAATTTACTTAAATTTATTTTATTTCTGAACTTTTATAGACAAATATTTAAATTTTCTTTATATTTTATTAACAGCTGTCAATTTATTAAAAAACAAAACTGAAAACCAATTAGAAAATTAATTATATTAATAAATCATATAATTAAATTCCAATATAAAGTTAATTAATAATTTTATTAAAAAATTATTTGAAATATATTTTTCTGTGTGGTAAGACTACGGGTAAAATAAGCCACGTATTTTCAAAATTGATTTCTGGATTTCATTCACAGTTAAGTTAAAATACCTTACAATTAAGTAGAAATTGTGGTGGAAAAAAAAATAAAAAATTTTGTCTTAAATAATATAAAGGTGGATTAGATACAATTTAAAGTGCTTAACAAGAATCTGTTTTCACTTTTTCTCTATAACGTATTGATTTTCTTTTATGAGAAATGACTATTATGACCCCGTCTTTAGGCAGTGACACTTGTATAACTCGAGAAAGGTTTCTGCAATTTAGATAAATTAAAGTCCAATAAACAGCCATTCAAATTAACTTTAAGTAAATTAATAGCGAAAAAATTAAAAAAAAAAAAAAAAAATAATGTGAAAAATCCGAAAATTTTGATTTTTACCTCTCAAATAATTGAGCAAATAATGTTGACCCGACTAAAAGACAATTTTTATCTGTATCTTTTGGTGTATTATTTATCAAAATCGTACAAACGGTATTTGAGTTATAGTCTTAGTTGGGCAAACCATTCTTGATTACTTTACTAGTGCGACCGCTGAATAAGGTGGTGATATTATTCATATATTTTTAAGATACATGCCTTATTTTGTTCGCAGCATTACTAGCTTTAAGATAGAGTTGATAAACAGAAACATTTTTGATGTTATTTATCAAAAAAAAAAAAAATTTAGTAAAAAAAAATCTTAAAATTAGCATGAACATTTTTTTTTTTCGGACATTAATTTCGAAACAATTGAGCAGAAAAAAATGCTGTGGCTTGAAGGTAAAAAACTGAAAGCAGATTCTTGTTTAGAACATCAAAATCCATTAAGTCCAAATTTAAATAAATGAATTATTTTTTCAATTAATAAAATAATTGAATATGTGTTTTTCGTAATTGAAATTGGTTTTCATATTTTTCTATGTAAAATTGGAATTTAATTTATTAAAATATTTCGATTTTGACTAATATCCCAGCAAAAACTTGGTAATGACATGTAGTTACGGGTGTAGTTACTTTGTAATGCCAACAACATACTGTCTGCATTACATAGAAGTTGTTTATTTATGATAAGATTTTTTAAAATATTAATTTTTATAATGCAGTTACCAATTCATATATTTGAAGAATCTAAAATAGTTTATTTTTATTACATTTATTTTAATTACATTTTTGGTTGTTAAGTTTTTTAAATTAAAATTTAAAAAATCTTTTTACATCAACGAAAAAATATTTTATATCCTGACATTTCATTACTTATTTATAAAATAAAATGTAACTAATTCCTTTTGTTATTACTAATCATGACATCAGTAATGCTTTGAAATCAATGCGCTATTTAATAGCTTGAAAGTAATTAGTTATTGTAATGACATCTAAGTAATGTATAGAGTAATTAGTTGCCTCTAATGTTATCATCGTGTTAAAATAATGAGTTATTCAGCTAATGTGTAAGTAGTGAAGAGCCATTATATTAGCTTCTTAACTCATTACATGGCAACCAAATTTTTGCTCGGATGTTTAATTATCAAAATCATTTTTAAATTCTGATTAATACTTAAATTGATTTTTTAAACATTTTACTTCTGTGTATGCAGTATTTTAAAAGTGGAAAGATAAAAAACTTAACACATATACATATATTTTAAATAATCAGATATTAAACTGTTAAATTTATCTTATATATTTTCATAAGCGAATCAAAATGGTGTAACAAAGTGAATGTATTAGCAATAATTTACATCTAAAGTAACAGAATTTTGTAATTGTTAAAATTTTCCTATGAATGCAAATATAAATTCAAACATAAATTGTTACTTGTCCAAACAGACACATAAACATGCGAGTTCATACACTGTTCAATCGTATAGGTAATTAATACAAAATTAAAAATTCATTCATTTAGTCATACCTGCAAAACAAAACAAACAGACAGACAAATCTACCGACAGACAGTCGTAGTTGTATGCAATTTAATCATTTTATAGATAGATAAAATACACTTACTAGTTGTATTTAATATGATTTTGTTATGATTAAGCAGAAAATTTATATTTTAAAGTTTATGAAATAGTAAATGAATATTTCGCTTGGACCATCAATAAATTTAAAAGCCAGTTTAACTTGACTTTGAATTATTTGTGATACTATAATAGAAATTAATTTAATGAATTTGCAAAAAGGTTAAAATAAAACAACCTTTTTGTTGAGATTTAAATAATATTTAATTAATAAAGATTACCTCTGAACATACAAACAGAAAATCAACAATAATAAACGAATGAAATATGGAATTACTGAAATAAGGTCATAATTATTTTTTTTAGTTTATGTAGGAAGGTGAAAAATTACAACTACTATAATTATTAAATAAATATTAAATTATTAATATATTTATGTTATTGTTGTTGTTCTAGAAACGCTTTGTTTTGTTTAATATGTATGAAATATAAAGTTCATAGAGTAAAACGCATAAAGTTTTTAGTAATTAATCATTATCTTGTTTTAATTTATTATTTGTATTTATTTGTTTGTTTGTCTGTATATAAATCGTGTAGTGATTAAATGTCATAATTAATTATCAAATATAACAAAACCACAACATTTCCATGAAAAGTTATAAAAAAATAGAGCCATTTACAAAGTTATGAAAAATAGCATTACAGTGGAAACTCCCTGTATTTTAACAAAAATTTTTCAAAGTTTTTCAAAAGGGATTTGCTTTTAAATGGAAAAATTTCATAGTAAACTTTTGTAACTAATAATTTATTTTCTAATAAAGCTTTTTAATTTAAATATTATTCATTTCTTATTATGTCATATTCTACTCTACGGAAAACATTAAATATGATTAAAATTTAACATGAAATTTTATTATTGTATGATTTTTTTTTCTTTTTTTGAATTATATAAATAATCTAAAAAAAAATCCATACTAAGTACCTAAAGGTTTAAATTGATAATCAAACAAAAAATAAAAAAATACAAATGGATCAATTAACATCATCATTTGTACTTAAACTTGACCCATACGTAATTAGTGTCTAGTTAATTAAACTTGAATGAATTTTCAGTTAACGGAAATTTCAATAAATTAATTAAAATACAAAAAACCAGTTTAATTAAATATAAATTAAATAATGTACATTACTCATTTAGAAGCTCAATAATTCATTCATTAAAATCCTCTTAATTGTATTACTGAAGGAAAATTTCCATGCTAAAAAATAAACAATTAATTGAAATGAAATAAATTTTTGAAACAGGTCACATAACTTATGATGTCACGATTAAAGAGAAAAAAAACCTTAAGGCTGCTTTAAAACAAGTGTTGAGTCATGTTTAATTGAAAAAAACAATCATATGTAGTACTTATATTAGGCGAATAATAAAATGTATCATGTAATATTATTCTTCGTTAGAAATAATAAATGGAATTTTTTTGTTTTTTAATTAAATGAATAAATAATAAAGATTTATTACATGTTATAAAGACTCAAACATTTATTTATTTATACAAAAAATTAATAATAAGGAGTACGTTCGAGAAAATCTTAACATATATAATGTTCAACAACTTGGAAATGGTTGATCTTAGAGTTTACATTTTTCTTTTATTTAATTGATAATTTATTACAGATCACAAAAAAATATAACTTTTATAGTTCTAACCATTACTTATGAACTTGTGGACCATTTTTGATAACCCTTTCGTTAGAGATTTGATAGTTGCTTCAGTTTCTTTTTTTGGAACAGTGTGCACATCTTCTTTTAAAATCTTCAGTATTTTGGGATACCATTCAATTCTCTTTTTACAAGAGCTCAATATCTCTCCACTGGTCTAAGCTATGGAGAATTTTGAAAATTGATCTCTCTTGGTACAAAAACTATATTATTGTTTTGGTACCATTACAGAGCTTTCTTACCGTAGTGACATGATACCAAATGGGTCCAAAAATATGTGGACACATTGTGCTCTCTTACGAAAGAAGAAGACTTTTTTGCAAATATTCCTTTATGCATATTTTGGTATTATAGATCTGAATGTATCAAATGACTTTCTTGTTTTGCCGCAACTGCAAAAAGCTTGTTATACCAGAAATTTTGTAAGAATTTTTTTTCTTGCTTTTGGGTTCTAAACTTCAACATTGCCTCGAGCATTAGCAATTAAAAGTTTTGACACATAAGCTGCGAAAATTATGCCAGCACATACGTTTCTTCGTCAATTATACAACTTGAGTATTTTTGTTTGAAATTTGGTTTTAATTTCCGTGTCCTATTCTTGGCCTCTAAATTTTTTGCAGCATTCCTGTATGGAACTTTTTGGACATTATATGTTATCAACTCTGCATTAGCTTTAAATTTTCGCAGATGTGTTTGGATTTTCTTTCAATATGCTTTCAATTTTGTTGGCCTTCCCAATATCATGTGGTCCTTTTTTTCTTTCCGAACCAGGTTTCATATCAATGGTCAAATTCTCCTGATACTGCTAAATAACATTAGAAACAGCTTGACGCAGAAATTTACTCCTGTGGTCAATTATTTGTAGGACCTATTTGGATTTTTGTGAATTTTTTTAATAATTTGTAGGACGTAAATCTTTTTCGTCACTCATTTTGACTAAAAATCACGACAAATAAACATGGTTGTTATTAAAAATAATAACTGACGTATTTTTCCATAATAACTACATAAAAAAAAAAAAATTTCAATATTGATTTGAAAAAAGTTATGGGGCAAAACGTGTGTTAAGATTTTTTCGATCGCACTACTTAAATAAAAAATTTATAAAATTAAATAGGTATTTAACTACTTTAATAATTTTTTTATTTCAGCAAATTTAATTTAATATCAGAAACACATTCTTAGCTTAATAGTTTTTAGTTTACAGGCATTTTTTTTGTGATTTATATGTCAAAGTATTTAACATAACTATTTTAATTATAAACTTTATTAAAAATTTTTTAAACTGTTTCTTCTTTACACAACATACATAAGTTTCACTTTCAAAACAAAACCATCTTCAAATTTTGAACAGAAAATTACAAAACCATAAATTTTTATTTGTTTAAAAAAAATATGTATAATCTAACCCCCATACCTGTCAAACTTAGAAAAAAATAAAATACCTAAATATTTTCAAAAGGACTACCAATTTTAACTTGGCCATAATACAATTTGGAGCATCTAAAAAAATAATAGCAAAAAACCAAAATAAAAACATTATAAACTTGTAATTACAAAAGTCATTTGTAACTGCTAAACGACACTAATTGTTGTTAAAGTTGAGTAACCCAGAATGTAATGAAAGTTGCAATAAAGGAAGCAAAACAACAACAGTAACTATTACAAAACAAATTATAAAAACAAAAAATAAACTAAACAGAAATCGAATTTATTTTTAGCTCAAAAAATATCATGAACATTTTGTAACCAGCCATTCCTATGGTTGGTTTAATCGGTTGGCAGAACAATGAAAATAACTAGAAATCAAAATCTGCAATCGATTGCAAAAATAATTGACAAAAAAACTGTATAAAAAATAGGAAAAAACTGGAAAAAATCAGCCACAACTTTGATACAGTTTTAATACAAAACACTTGGATATTACAACGAGGGTTAGCAGTAAAAGTCTTGCTAAGTAAAAGATTAAAATTTGGGTATATTTCGAAATTTATATCAAGGTGCAGAGACAAGATAATTAAAATTCGGTTTACTTATAAAACTATTTGTTCTACAAATCCTAATGGAGTAAAAATTTGAAATTTGTATCAGATGCGTTGATTTTATATTTAATTTTCTAAGCGTGCATTTTTGTTTCCAGAACTTTTGGTGTATGTAATATTTTTAAAAATCGGTTTCGGTTTTAAGAAATTTAAAATTGATTTGGTAATTGTTTGCTCCCAAATCCTTTCTGAAATTAATTTAGTATTTCGATCAGGGGAAAAAGACAAAATATTGTTCATGTATTCTTTTTGTTTTTAAAAGGTGTTTGAACTAATTTTTATTATGTTACATTTCTTTGCATTGCCAGGCTTATACGCTAGTACAGATATAATTACTATGTTTATACACTATTCATATTCATATTTATTGAGTCGTATGAGATTAATACAACTATTATCACCGAAAATTGTAAAATGTAAAAAGAAGTCTGCTTTAGCTGCTATTTAGTAATTACGATATGTTTTCGCTAGTTACTTTTTTTTTTAAATAAAACATTAACTCACTGTTTATGTGGTCAAATAATCATTTTGCAAAATTTTCAATTGCGAGCAAGAGGGCGTATAAACGTAGTACAAATATATTCAAATACCAATCAGTTCAACTTGTATTTTGTAAATTCCTTTACCCAGCTTCAAATGATCTTCGAATACTGGTTTCAGAAATATTTATTTCTTGAGTTGCTTAAACGTGTTCAAAGACTTTACGTGTAAACCTCGCATATGAAATTTATACGAACCAACCAATTTTGTAGGTTTGATATAGACATACAATATTGTGTTGCCACGAATTTGAAGCAAAAAAGATTTTAAAAGAATGGAAAATTTGAACTACTTAAAATACATTGTTGAACTAAAAATTTCAGTTAAAATATTTATTGGCTTCTTGTTTAAAAGGGGATACAATGTTTAAGAAAACAACAAAATTTAGACCATAACAAATTTTTATGAAAAAAAAAGAAATTTGCTTGTAAATTATTTTAAACAAAAATCATTTTGAATAAAAAACAAATTCTTATTTTTGATGGAAAATTCCTTTTTTTTTTTTTTTTTGTGGAAAAAAAGCTTTTTGGTGAAAAATCGTCTTTTTTAATAAAAAAATAGAAATAAAAATATTTTTGCTTATAATTCTGGTGACTATGGACAAATTTTTAGAAATATTAGCGAAGAAATAATATATTAAACCAGCCAAAGGCAGAAACAGACACATACAAATTTGAATGTGTTTGTGTATTTTATTTTTTTGCGCTCTTTGTTGCGAATGTGTTTGTTATATCTAGCACGCAAAAAATAATCATTTTTTCTTGCGCCCTTTGATATGTGTTTTGTTTTTGTTTCTGCTTAACCATGCGACGTGATCTTGCTATTGAAAGCTAGAACACAACTAAATGATTTTTGCTTTATATTCATACTCAATTGTTTAGCTTCGTTAACATTCGTGCTGTGTTTGTGAAAATGCCGAAAATACTCGGCTCCAGAGTGCTATGGGTGCTTTTGCCTGTATTAAACATAATTTTAACTCACCTTAGGTCTTCGAAAAGTTGATTTCTTTCGACAGATAGAAATTGTTTATTTCCTAAATAAAAGGAACCCGGTTTTTATTATACTGAACGACTGAATATCAGACCAATAATATAATAATAACAAATTAAGTAAACAAATTTATATAAATTCTGGTAACCCTTGGTAAAAGGTTTAAAAATAGCACATAAACCTTAGGAATTATTTACATAATTTTTCAACATTTTACTCTTTGTAGGAACTGAAATCAATGGAATTGACTTTCTATTGTCGACTGCTTTTAACATAGTTATTGTGGTAGGTTTGTACGTTCATTAGCAGCTGTTGCTGCTATAGCTACAACTGAGATTGCTATAATATAAAGAGCTTAGCAGAACAGCAGCATGTTGTTTTCTTCTTTTTTATTTTCATGAAGCAAAAATACTATTTAAGCTCTTGCCCTGGTTCTTAACACTCCATGTTAGCCTTCTTAGGTGAGTGGTGCTTTGGTTTGGCCTCTAAATCAGCACATGCAATAATTCTGTTGCTCTAGACAACGCCAACAATTGCATAAAGTGGGTTTTCTTTTACACATTTTGTTCTGAACATATATTTTTGTTGCTTTTTATTACTTCTTTAAATTCATATTATTGTATAGAATATCGTACTGTTTTTTTTTTTTTTTCTGATGCGCCAAACAGTTTTGGTGCTTAATGTGTTTGGCTGTCTGCTCTTATTTTCAATTACTAGCAATGAAAATATTTTTTTTAAAAATCCATGTCAAGTAAGAAGAGAAAAAAAAACCAAACTAAATACTAGATATAGAAATCAGTAAAGGGAATAAAATAAAGAAACTGCTGACGTTTTTGGTTAAATCCCATAAAGAAACATTCATACATAAAAACAACCAAAAAAAGTTTCAGAAAAGAGAAAGAAAAAATATATATATATATATATATATATATATATATATATATATATATATATATATATATATATATATATATATATATATATAATAAAATCTTTTATAAAATGAAATGAAAAACCTAAAATAAATGCATTAGTAAAATACAACAAACTTGTGTTGCTGCTGTTAGTGTTGATGCAGCTTTAGAAATTCATTTTACTTTAGAAAATACAAAAGTGTAAAAAAAAATCTAACAGATTCCTTTAAATTCATTTATTCTTACGAAAAATGCCAAAAAATATCCTTAGGAAGTTACAATAAAAAGAAAACTAGACTAAATAGCAGCATTTAGAAACGTGTCTAAATGTATTTGTGTGCAAATAAGTGTTTGAATCTTGCAAAAGTATGTGTGAGTGTATGTAAACTTGTCTTAAGTAACGATTTTGTAGTACTTAGGACAAATAATACCATTTTATACATTCTACTTTTCTAAGAAACAAAATACCAAAAAAAAAAAAATAATAATAATAATAAATTCAAAAAGAATGAATGAATGAATAAATAAAGGAAACAAATCGAATAAAATGGTATAAATAGAATAGAATTCTTGTCTTAGATAAACAACATGACACTTTACTGGAAACTTTATAAAAGATGAAGATGAACGAACAAATAGTTTGTGTAACAGAAAATATTTTCTTTCTTTTTATATATTTTGGTAAGAAGGAGAAATTTGTTCACATAAACAATACAGGTATTACGATGTATTATAAATAATGATGAGATTAAAATGCTTTCTTAGGTAAATACACAATTAGGTATAGTCACAGATAAAGCTGGCTTAGAAGTATTTCCAAGTAACTAGATTAAAAAGTATTTTATTTGCAAATAAAAGTTTATTGAATTCAATGTAAATGATGGTTTTCAAATGTCGTAATTTAAACAAATTTTGAGAGCATGACATTTCCTATAAATAATAATAACAGTATGAAAATCATTGCATTATATTCAAATTTATGAATCTAAATAGTGTTGAAGCTATAAAAGGTATTAATATATTGTAATTATCCTTACTATAGATTTAGGGTATAATGGATAAGAAATACATTAAAAAAAGTAATAGCTGATATCGTTATAATAATCATAACATTTTTAGCATTAGTTATCTAAAATAAGATGGATTCTAATAAGAAAATATACAATTAAAAAGTATTTTCTAATAGATCTACAGAATATAAATTTTGTTAAAAACCGTTCAGTATTTTATAAAAAATGAGAGGTAAAAGTTGCTACAAATACATATACAAAACTAACATATACATATATGTTTTTATAATCCTCAAAAGAAAAGAGTGACTCTAATTATTAAACTCTCATTTATGTTATTACTCATGCCTATCATACAACTTTCTCAGAGCAGTGTCATTGTTGTTGTTTGATTACCAAAATAAACAAGATCTCTTAAATACATAATAACGGTGACTTAGAGTTTTTTCACTTTTTATTGAGAGAGTTGTAAGAGTGGAGCTATAAAAAAAAAATTGAAAAAGGTTTGGTTCTTTGAATTGCTTTGTTTTTGTTTGAGTCTTATGTAAATGAGAAAAAAATGTTGAAAATTAAATAAACAATTTATATTTTCTTTTGAAAGGCATTTTGTTTTTATAATAGGGAAAAACCACCAAAACGAAAAAAAAATTACAGAACAAAACGTTAAAGTAAAAAAAAAAAATTCTCACAACTAAAAACTGACAAAAAGAAAAATCGTCAAAACGAAAAAACCCAAAATAAAATTCCGTCAAAATGGGAAAACCCGGAGATATCCTCAAAATGAACAGAAAATCTCAAAAAAAATTAAAAAACCGTCAAAATGATTCCGTGTCAAAACGGACAGCACTCGAATTTGACATATTTTATTACAATGAAATACACTACAGACATTTGCTATTTGAAGTCCAAAAATAACACGTTTGGAAAAATTAAAAAAAAAAATTGTTACAATAAATAATAATGAAAACTTCACAATCTTGTTAGTTGCACATGGTAGAACTCTAGTTTTAGATCCATATTAAAGACACAAATTTTATTTAAATTTCATAGTTCAAAAAACTGTATTTTTATAATTCTTAAAAATTATATAATGTTGACATAACTCTTCTCCCTACTCGAGTAAAATTTCGAGATATACACTCATTTATTTTTGGGAAACACTCCCAAAAGCCAATGTCTGTAATGAATTTTATTGAAATGGGAGTTGTCCAATCTGAAAATGTATGTTTTCTGTCCGTTTTGATATGGAATCATTCTTAAACCAAAAATAGTTTGAAATTAAAAAATACGTGAAAACGAAAAAAAAAAAAAGCTTTTAAAGTTTTTAGTGACACATACGTTAAACGCAATTATCAAAAATTTTTGATTTTAGCCCTTCAAAAAATATTAAGTTTTTTTGATGCCACATTAAAATCTTTTTGTATACATATAACTCGAATGCATGTAGAATCAGTTCGCGTTAATCATTTCATGTGAGGGGCGCGAAAGTTATGGTGGTTTAAAGTTGAACAATAAAAATTTTTACAAACTAGAAGTTTATGTACAATTCTGGTCAAAATAACACAATATCAAAACCTACTGAGTTATTCAAATAAAATTTATGATATTTTCAATGTTTGATGGTATTAGTGCAGCATATTTTAGGGTTTCCTATTAAAATTTTAAATTTTTTCGTTTCAATAAAAATCGCGATTTTTAAAAATTTTTTATCGAATATAAGTTATTTCTCCATATATTGATTGAAAATATATTTTGTTAGAGTTTATTACATAGAAATGATTTTTAATATTGTGATCCTTTTTTAACACAAGTAAATATTTTTTGGTCCATAAAATGTTTATTTCTGAAAATTTTTTGATGCGCTTCCGAATTTTCATTAAGCATAAGAAACACCTTTCAAATTATGTCAATTATAGTCAATTTCATGTTGTCCACACGATGTGCCTTACTTTGAGTCTACATTAGACAAATTTTTATCAAGACAAACGTCAAAATGAACTCGAATTTATGGAAAGTGGCAACAATTGTGCAAAAACAACAATATGGCGAATTCATTAATGTTTTTTATGAATGCAGTTTGACAGCTGTAACAACCAAAAATAATAATCAGCTGTTTAACTGAGGCTACCTCGTATAGGTTCGCACCGATTTTGACGTTTGTCTTGATAAAAATTTGTCTAATGTAGACTCAAAGTTAGCGAAATGTGTTTTGACAAAAGTGTTCCGTTTTCAATTATCAACGACATTTCACTTAAATTTATGATCCCAATCAATTATATTTATCGCCACTCGTATATCTATATATCCAATATTTGTTTAAATTGCAATTTTCTGTATAAAAATACACACAAAAAAGTGCAATTTTTGCATAATTTTCAAAAAAGTCCATAAAATTTTTGTATTTAATTTATTTTCAATGCTCCTCCGATTTTGTTATGTAAAATGACAAAAAACTAAGTTCACGCAGTAATCCAAGCAATTCCATATGAAAATGTGAATGTTCCTCGCGAAAAACTGACTTTTTGAAAAATGTTCGGTCTTGTTTTCCAAACTTTGAGACTATCTACTACGTTTACTATTTCGGGAACATCAACGGGACATAGCGCAAAATACGTACAATTACAACAAGTATCAATCCTTATCCCAAATTTTGTATTCGGTTGAGAGGCGCACAGACCGCGCCCAAAAAACTGAAAAATTTAAAAAACCAAAAAATTTCGTCATCATAAGTTTATTACCCTGTATTTAGTTGTTGAAAGTCTGCACAACAACAAAGATGGTGCAGAATTTATGTACAAAGTCCGATTAGTTTACTTATTATAGATTAAGATGAAAAAGTATAAACGCGCGAACAAAAATTGTAAAAGAATGGTAAAAACTTAAGTAGTTTTTTATCAGTTTTTCTACATTCTTGAACTTTGAACAACAATCATGGTTAGAAAAAGAAACCTATTGTGCTAAAATTTTGCAATCTATTAGTTTGAAGTCTTGTGATTTCAGATCTGTAACCAGTTTGTTTAAAATATCATTACCACAAAAGTTATTAAGGATTTAAGCCAGTTTCAGCCAGGTTAAAAATTTTTGATAATTGCCCATATTTCTAATATAAAAATAATAAAAATCCAATTAGTTTTTGGAGAAACTAGAGAATTATAGTTATATACTTTAAAGAAATTTAGGAGATATACGAGAAAAAAAAGAATTGAATTATTATTCAGTATAAATATTCCCAACTTGCTGAAATTTCTTGTTTGTTTTTTTTTTTTACCAGTTATCATCTTCATAGACGGCGGGGAGCCTTACCAAGCTATTTTAATTTTTTTAAATTTAAATTTTATTGTTTGCATTTTTTCCGACATTTTTTAACTGTAATCGATTACAGGTTAACATTTATTTTTTTATACCCAATTGTTTTCCATAGAACTTTATACAAGCATGTTATTTTCTTTGACTATTTAAAAATATTTTTTTATTTTTTTTTTTTTTTTTCATTTATGTTCAAAAAATTGTTAAACATTTATACTCAAATTTGCCTTTGGGGTACTTGAAAATACTTCAATATCAACTGCAAATGTTTCTATTTATTTTTAAATATTGCTAAAACTAATTTATTTCTTTTGTGCTACAAATAAAAAAGAAAAATATTTTTTTAAATTGTGTTGCCACTGCTAAACTGTGGCAAATTGTTGTTAGTACTTTTTTTTTTTTTTTTTTTGATGTTTTCATCATCACCATCGATATGATTTGAAAAGCAACCAGAAAAAAACCACATGTTTTATTATCATACAAATTATACATACATACATGCAATATAAAAATGTATAAATATGCACATCTGTACACTACCTTTTTGTGTGTCAGTGCAATAGTACTACTACAACAAATAAAGTAACTGTGAAACAATTTCACCACTTAGTATAGACGGTAAAGAGTGTACTCGAAATGAAATGGGCTATATATTATTAGGTGAATTATAATTAAAAATCAGTTTAGTTTAAATTAAGTTACATGGAATCGCCATAAAGTAAGTGATATGAAAAGAAATATACAGAAATGTATAATACCAGGATGTAATATTTAAACATAATAAAAAAAAGGGTATTCTCAAGAATATACGGTTCAGAACTTTCTTTTCAATCGATCTTTTGATTCTACGAATTACCAGTGGGTAGTTTAAATCAATTTTAAACGTATTACGTTTGAAAGTGATATATTCAATTTTCTTCGTTTACACACTCTAATTTATTGCACAAATCAATTGTTTTTGTTTAAGTTAAAATATTGAATTTTAAAATTTGTTATATTTATTATTGAAATTCATACAATGCATAAATATATCGTCACCTAAAATGCAAAAGGCCGTAACCACCGAAAAATCAAATTTTGGCTTTTACTGGATTGTGATGTACTGACCCAAACTACATATTCACAAAAAATTTCGCATTCGTAATTTCAAAAATAACATCAATATTTAAAAAAATCAAAAGGCAAAATTTGTTCCATTTAAGAAAAATTTTAGTTTGAAGAGTGTATTAAGTTTTACCTATTTTTGCTTTAAGTGAGCGATTAAACAATTTTACTTAATAGCTAAAACTAAAAATTGTGGCCTTTTGGATTTTCATGATATTTTTTGGTTCTGTTGTAAAAAATGAAAGTGTTGTTACGGCCTTTTGTATTTTAGGTGACGATTTGTGCATATGTACACATACAAACGAAGTACATATATGTGTAACATTGTTAGTTTGGGTTTTTTTGTTTTGTTTTTTTTTTTTTTTTTTTTATTTGGTTTAAATGTTGTGATATATAGAAAAAATCGCCAATTATTTTATGGTTGAGAAAATTTTCAAATATTTTTTTAACACAAAATTTACCACAAAATATTATTTCACAAAACAACTATATGTTTACACTAATAACTATTTGCTTATATATGTCTATATGTTAGGGTAGTCCCAAAAACTCAGTTCTGTTATTTATTTATTTATGTTTTTTATTCTACACACTATTTCATAATTAAAAAAAAAAAAAAAAAAAAACAAAATAAAATATATATAACTTCCGCACTCTGGAAAGTATTTTTTTCGTGTGTTGTATTTGTTAAAACGTCAAACGATACTCGGCATCTGAAGATCCTCAGAGCAGACCGATGGTACCCATTAACTAAGCAGTGAGATCTTAACATATAAAAAATTTAATAATTTGGAAACTATTAATCTTAGAATTTTGATTTTTATACCCTACACCACCATAGGTGGGGAGGGTATTATGCGTTTGTGCTGATGTTTGTAACACCCAAAAATATTGGTCTAAGACCCACCTTAATTTATACCAATAGGCTTAGAATCACTTTCTGAGTCGATTTAACGATGTCCGTCCGTCCATGTAAACCTTGTAATCAAACTAAAAGTCGCAATTTTAAACAAATATTAATGAAATTCGGCGCACAGGTTTCTTATAGTCCAAGGACGAAATTGAAATTGGTTATGATCGGTCCATTATTTCACCATCACTTCACCATACAAATTTCCTCCCGGAAAAGGGTTTAACGATCATAAAACCCTTAAATATAGCAATATTTTAATGAAATTATGCACATATAAGTTTCATAAATATCTAAATAAATATAAAGATCGGTCCATAATTGACCATAGCTCCCATGTAAACCCCTTTTTAGAAAATCACTTTAACGGGCATAAATCCCATTAAAATGTTAATATCAAGTTAATATTTGACACAAATAAGTTTTACATAAACATAAATGATAGTTCCAAATTTTACAAAGATCGGTCCATAATTTACTATAGCTCTCATATAAGGCCCTCTTTTGGGAATCACCAAAAATTTAATAAATTCATATAAATGTTAACATCGAGGTAATATTCTGTATTCGTATGTTTTATTTTACACTTAATATGAGTATCGGTCCATATTTGGTTCTAAGTGCAATAAAAGACCCCTCCCCGAATTATAATGTGTACAATGGTGTAGAGTACATTATATATATGATGGTTATATCATATGGTCGGGCTTGACCGACTATATCTTTTTCTCTTATTTTTAATTAATTGATACTATATTACAGATCACAGACAATTATTACTTTTGTAGTTCTAACCACTACTTATGAACTCGTGGACTTTTTTGTAACCCTTCCATTAGAGATTTGATAATTGTTTCAGTCACTTTTGTCGTCCATTATACAACATAAGTATTTTTGTATGAAATTTTATTTTAATTTCTGTGCCTTTTAAATTTTTGGTTTTTGCATTTTGCTTTGGCATTAATTTTTCGCACCAAATAGTCAGAAAACCGAGCCACAGTGTCACATTTGACAGTTTTAGAACGACAAAAATCCAGTTTTGGAGATATTGGTCTGAAATTGTATATTTTGTTAGTAGATAAGGCCGTGAACATTCACACTCAAAATGGGTGGGTAGAATCAATGCCACTCCCATACTTAAAAAAAATAACTTTATTTGTATGAATTTCGGATATATTTTTGTAAATTTTATTAAAATAAAAGATATTTTAAAAGTAGGCGTGGCAAGATCATATGACACCAATCTTGGTGCAACATTTGCATAACAAATTTTCAGCCATTACCTTAAAATGTATAAATAATTCTTAAAAAATTGCTAATATGAGGTACTGCACATTTTTTTCTAATATTTTAAAAGATCGCAAAAAGTCGCAGCCAATATTCTCAAATATAATTTTATAGATGTTTTTTTTATATAACAATCGTATTTTTAAATTGGAACTCGTTGGAACTTTTTAGTTCCAGTCCATTAAAAATAGAATTTCCCAAAAAATATATTCTTTAATGTTATGATTTCCTTTAAGTAAAAAACAATATTTTCAGTATTGATTTTTTAACACAGCAAATTATAACAGAACAATTTGGATACATTAGTTAATAGATACCAAAAAAATCATATCAATATCAATAGTATTTACTGAGATATATGAAGTTAAAGTTAACATACTTCTTTACAAACATTTTAAATAAAATTAAAATGTTTTTATATGTTACAACTTTGAAGATTCATAATTCGCGCTATAGACACTTTTCAACATTCTGTGTGTTTTTTCCATAATATATGATATATTTACTAATAAATTCGAAAAGAATTGCTTCAATTAATAAGCTTTTATTTTAGTATTTTTGTCGTTCTAATTTGGATAAATGTGACACTGTGCGAGCTAACCGGGCTGTTTTTCTACCAGATGCGTTTTGAGCTCTTTTCAATACGCTTTAAATTTTCTTGTCCTTCCCAATATCATAGACCAGGTTTAAATAATTTTAAATTTAAATATTGCTTTCGAAAAAAGTTAAGAGGATTTTTCGATCTCATTTCTTAGATGTTATATTAAAAAAAAAAATAGTTTACCCATTTAATTACATTTTAATATAATTAATTTACATGTAACTGTAGTTACAAATAATTGATAAAATTATCTTCCAAGATAAGTTATTCACTGTCAATGCAATTGCATTGATCGCAATTACATGTAATTCTATATGTAATTATTAGCCCCAAATCTGGTACTTTGGGGCTTTGGGGTAATTTTTTAATAGATGATAATATGACTTAAAAACTACAAACTTTTATTTTTTATTTTTTTCTTTATTCATAGAGGCTATCCTAATACATATTCGTATTAGTCTCCTGCGCAAGATGATTTGAAAAGCAAACACACTTGAATTTCAAGTGTGTGTTTCATAGCCAACATGTGCAAAAACAACAATAAATACTGTTCGTACTGTTCGCTGCCCGAAGCAAAGCAAGTGTGTACTGTGTATGAGCGACTGCAAATCCGTGCGTTCAAATCATTTATCGTAAACAAGTGGTGCAAGTGGTGTGGCAAAAAAAAAGCAAATCATACAAGACGTTGAGAAATGATTTAAAGATTTCAAGTGGGCTTAATGATTTGTTTGTTTTTTGTAATACGTAGTTGCTGTGTGTGGCAAAAAATCTTCATAATGTGTAAAAAGTGGTTGTTTATAAATATTCTTGCATACACACACATATATACAGTATGTCTATATTTTATTGTTGGTTCTTCTTTTCTAAATAAATGTAACAGGGTGAATTCATAAAGTTATTAAAAAATACTCTTTATTAAGAGTTAAAAAAGTAAAAAAATTAAAGTTGACATTTGAAACTGTCAGTTACATATGTAAGTTAGAAAATTTTTATCTTTAGTATTTATTTATATTTTAAATAAAGTTAGTCTTATAATTAATTGTATGTTTATAAAAAATTTTAAAATTCTACTTATTTATATTATGATAGATTTTATTGCATTTAATTTATATTTACTAAGTAATCATTCTATTTTAAAACTAAAAGGAAATAATATAGAACAATGTCTTTTCATTTTTCAAATTCGTTTCCATATACGTTTACTCCATTGACTAATAAATTTTCCCAAATGTTAAGAATGTACCTGTTTCTTATTGATCTATTTAGGTGCTTCTACAGATTTTATTGCCAAATTCTTGCTGTTTTAAATAAATTTTTTACACTAAGAAATATACCTGTTTTTATTGGACTAAAGTTATTTTTAGAAAAGGCTTATACATATTATTACCTAATGTAAAAATGAGTTTATAAATAAAATATAAATATTTAAAATATAAATATAAAAATATAAAAATATAAAATATAAATATAAATATTAAATATTTAATAAAATCTGTTTACTAATAAAACTTAATGCATGTTTCTTTAAATTGTTATAACTAGTAACATTAATAATTTATTTGATCGTAAATAACAATAAGTTTATAAACAATATTTTTAAACGACTGTTTTACTTACGAAATTACTTTATACAGTCATGAACGCACACACACACACATATAATTTTAATAAAAAAGAAAACACAATTTTTTTCCTTATTGAAGCAAACAAGTGGTCAAAAGGCTTGTATTTTTTTATACAAGCCTTTGAGAGGCTTGTTTGGTCGCTATCATAGCACACTCATGATTTGTTCATAAAGTTGAAGCACACACGCAGTATTTGTATGGTTTTAAGTGCCTGCAGAACAGTATTTATTACTCCGCACACACACTGATAACAACACTTGAAAAATATCAAGTGGCTTGTACAGCCTTATAAGACACAGTTTGCAGGGCTCTAATTCGTATGATTGTAATGGTATTAGTGCTGTGCAAGTATTGAGTATTAGTATCGAGTACCAAGTATTTGTTCGTTTTTTTTTTTGGGTACTCATTACTGTAAAGTAGTTACTTAACACTTTCATATTAAAAATATAACGGCTATAATTCAACTCTGTATAAAGATACAAGTAAATGTTTTATTGATTTTTATTAAAGTTGCATTTAAAGTTAACGTTTTTATTTCTTTTGTGTTTTATATAAACAAATTTATAAAATTTCATGGTAATTGGTTAAATATATTTGTTTTAGTTTTAAATAAAAGAAAATTTATTAAAGATTATATTTCAAATTAAAAATCCGCTAAGTATCGAGTACCCAAATGAAAAAGTATTTAGTAGTATCGAGTATTCAAAAGCAATTCTACTGCCAGCACTAAATGGTATAAAATAGTGTATAGTACAAGTATTAGTAGAATATTTGTTATAAATACTAGTACTTGTATAACAGCCGAAATTTAAAAAAAAACTATCGATAGTTTATTTATTTTATGTATAAACAAGTGAACTTTTATTACAAAAATCAGTCTATGTATGTGTATTTGTGTGTATATATGTATGTGATATAGATAAAAAAGAGAGAGAAAACTAGTATCCATACATGTTATAAGTTGTGCATAGAAGTGGTAAATGAATTGGACATCAGAGAATATGTTGGCGATAAAAATGTATCAATACCATTTTTTTTTTTTTGTTGGGATTTTTTTATGAACAATTTATAATAAATTGCATAAATTGAGCACTAAGGTAGTTTAATAATACAAACAGATATGCAAGCTATACCCAACACTTGGTTTATTTTTTCTGTAAAAGTAAGGTCAACCAAGAATCACAGTCATCTGTAGATTCCCATAAGAGTAATTTTTAAAAAATCTTTTCCTCTATAAATATATTTGGTATTGTTGGATTTTTTTTTAAATCTTCATTTTTTATAAAATATGTTGCTGGGACTTTAAAAAATTTTTAAGATGTACACTGATTCATGCATACAATTGAAAGTTGTGGGAATTTTTTAAAAATAGTTTATTTGAAAGCGAAATATTTGTATTAAATCATTGTTGACCTTAATATGCTTGAACTAACTAAAATATAATAGTGCAGAAAGTAGCCAGCATTGTTAGCAAAAGATAGTCTAACATGTGATTACAGTACTGAACTGTCAGATATATTCCTCACATTTATAAATATATATATTAATTATGTGTTTAAACATCATCTAAACAATTAAGAATTAGATATTTAAAGCTTCATCAACATAAGTATATATTTGTATTGTAAGTTCTAATTTTTCCAAGTACAATTAAAATTTAGGGTTTGTCTTTTGTTTTTAAGAAATTTAAAATAAAATATTTACAAAAATTCTTCGCAAATGAGCAAATAAATAAAATAAATATTGTGGTTATTTTTGGCAATTAAGGTGTGTTATGTATAAAATTAACTTTTCTTCTAAAATTTGTTTTTACGTTTTTTATTTATGTCTAACTTAGTATTTACCAGAAAAATAAAATAAAAGACATAAGAAAACGTATGGTCTTAGTAAAATGTTCATTAGCAAGACCATTCATTTATTAAACTTACTTAGTTAGCCAAGTAAAATATTGGTTAAATAAATAGACTACATAAAAAGATATAAGACAACCTCAAATTAAAATAAAATAATTTTTAAAATAAAATTTCATACAATGAAAGCAAAATTAATACATAAAAAGAAATCTGTTTATATTTCTGCTAGTGCACTGGAAAAAATTTAAATATTTAAATACTCTAGACTTGAATAATACCAATTTTATGTGTAAAGTGATTGCATTAAAAATAGGTTCATTTCAGAGAGATACCTATTCACATTCCTTTATATTTCTAAAGTTTGTTTTAAAAATGGATTCAAAAAACTGCAGCCATTTTAAGCTAAAAAATATTAAGTTTTTACAATATTTAAAGTTTTAACTTTTTTCGAATTTTGACGATTATTTTTTACAAACGGAATGACAAACATACAAATATAATAGGGTGCCTCCGTTTGTATGGAGATCAGCTTAAATAAAAATTTATTTCATTTTAAAAATGTTCATACTTATATTACCTTTTCGTGAGCTGAATCAAAATGAAAGAAAAGGTCCGCTTTTCGGGGTTTTCGGATTTTTTTTGTTTTTTACACCAAACCAACAATATGAAATTTTGGTATCATAAGAGAGACGTTTGTGAAGCGTATTTAAGGACATAACAAAAACATGATATCAGATCCAATGAGTCCAAAATTTTGCATTAAAAAAAAAAAAAAATTAATAATAATAATAAAACGGAAACTTAAAAAAATATCTAATTAAAAAAAGATTTGGCTGTGCCGAATCTTTGATACTCTTCACCATATTACCATCTTACCGACAAATAATAAAATTTTCTCCTTAACGTATGCTTTCATATTTTAACATTTATAAATCTAAATTTTTTTCCAAACTACGAACATTTGAATACGAAAAAAAAAAAACAGTCATAGCAACAACCATTGCTTTAAAAATATAAACAACAACAATTGAATATTTATATATTTTTGTATGTACATATATATAAACTGACTGCATATACAAACAACAAGAACAACAATGTTAATCATTATATTACTGCTGTTGCTAACTAAACTAGTTGCCCATACAAAAAACAACAACAATGCTTAATATAAATATTTTTCTGTGTATTTATATTATTAAAATTTTTTTTTAGTTTTTGGCCCATGACTCGGTTGTTTATGAACGAATTTGGTTGATTAGAAAAGCCGAAATTTTACACAAATATTTATGAGCAACCTGTTCAATAGTGAAGCCCGTAGCTTATATAGGAACTTCAAAAAGTTTAAAAATGTGTTTTGGCCGATATCTGGGATATAATGGACCGATTAAAAAAAAAAAATTGAAGAAAGACTTTGAATTTTTTATGCAAAAACGAAGTCGCTAGCTTGTATAGGAGCCGAGAAAATACGATTTTTTGGGAGTATCTTCGGTTTTTTGCCGATATCTCAGTTATTTATCAACCGATTTTTTAAGGAATATTTCCTACAATTTGATGTATAAAACATATATATCCGATAACTGGGACTTTCTAAAAACTGATTTCAACAGACAGACGGACATCTTTATATCGACTCCACTATCAATAAGGATCCAGAATATATATACTTTTTGGGGTCTTGGATGAATATTGAAGAAATTACAACGGAATGACAAAGTTATATATACCCTTTACACCTGTGGTGAAGGGTATAATAATACCAGATTAATATGTACTATATAATCCAATAGTAGCTGTACCAGATAGTTTTTGAAATATTTATGTGTAAAAAAATTCAAACATTAAAATTTTTTATATAAAAATTAAAAAAAAATCGGATATTTGTCATTTATATAATTCATACGTACATAAGAGTGCCCCGTAAAAAAAATTGTAGGAACGATCATTATCCATGCGATTGAAAATCACCGTTCTAGTACACTTTTGTCTCCAAATGGTTATAAAAACATTCGTAATTTTGAGATTGTTATGAAAGAATATTAAAAACATTGTTTTACTTATTTATTAATTTTTTTTTCAAAAATTTTAGTACATCACGGGAAAAAAAGTGCGATACTTTTGTAATTTATTTAATGAGTAATTAAACAATTATTTGGCAGTAATTATAGTCCGTCATAAAGCAGATTTAATAAATTGTTCATCAGAATGCATTAAAATAACATCTCGTAAAACAAAAACTCATGAGGAAAATTATTTTTTTTTTCCAATAATAAGTTCAAATCTAAGATTTTTTGATACCTATTTCAAGAAGAAAGTCAACATTTTTGTTTAGACCTGCGATTTGCAATCGCTCTTAGAAAACTTAAGACTAATTTTTTTATTTTTTTGGTTTTATCCTGTTTTTAGCTCATTAGTAGAATTGTTTGAATGGTCTTTCTAGATTATAATTGCAAAAAACAGTTTTTGGGAACACTCTAATATACATACTATATAAGTACTATAGTATTTTTTTCAGTTTTCAGCTTGCTTATGTACTTAGTAATAAAATAAAAATATAAAACAAAGATAAACTACGTGTTAAATATTAAAAAGTAAAATATATACTTGCTAATAATCATCAATATTTTCAATTTAAAACGGCGTAAAGTCTTTGGAAAAATATTGATAATTTTTCAAATGAAAATAATAATGAAATGTTCACATAACATTGTTAATTAAAAACAATATGTACAAAGATAAAAATGTAAAATTTTTGTTTAAAACATAATGTTTTATATAAAGAGAAATTAAAGAAAAATAATATTTATACAACAAAAATATAAACATATAGAAACAAACGTAACATGATTGTTGCATGAGTGTACGTAAAAGGTATTATTTTTATTAAGAAAAAATAAATTGAAAAATATTGTTCCTTGTGCAGCCACTATAGCAACCTAAGTGAATAGCGTAGTAAGAAATTTACCTCTTCAATATAATTTTGAAATAAAATGTTCATATAACAAAGTATCCTTTTGTATTCTTAATTATGTAGTTAGTTATTCTTAGTAAGCTTTACATAGAACTTTAAGCCTTTTCATACATTTATATGGCAACGAATTATTATATACCAATAAATGTTATTATTATTTAGTTTTTATTTTTAAAGCTAAACATCTCAAGTATTTCTTTTGTTTGGTACATCATTCATTTTGTATAAAATCTTTAAAATTTTCAGTAAAATAGTAAGAAAAAATATTATTTACAAAAGGAACAATGTGATTCATCCGTCCGGCTTTTGCTGTTGCAAGATGTTAGTCATGGCATAAATTTTTCATAACTAAATGCCATATGCAACAAATGTTGGTGACACAGACATATTGACGTCTTTGTGAGCATATGCTCACATATTAAAGCAAACAAACGCTTACAAAAAAACATAATACATAAAGAATTGTTAGTGTGTGATTTCGTTTTAGTTTTTTGTCATAAAACAAAATCTTAAATAAAGAAAAAAAAAAAAAAAAAACATGTAAAATGTTTTACAATAATAAATTTTGAATAAGTGTATATTAGATACAGTGGAAGTTATGGAAGCTGTTTTAAACAATTTTGAAATCTAGAGGACTTTTTTAGATAATATATATTGATAAATTAATTATTATAAAAACAAATTCAATTTGTAATATATTTTTTGCCCCACTGTTATTGTAGCTATTTATACAAAAGTTACACATGCATAAAATATTTACATCCATATGTTCTTTTCAAAATATAAACATTGAATTGAATGAAACAAGAAAAATGAAAAACAAAAAAAAGGAAAAGTTTTAAAATACAATAAATGTTATGCATTTTCCTGTTTGTGAGGGAAAATAATAAAAACCCGAAACAGTTTAAAACAAAAACTGAAATAATATTCATTTTGATTACATTTCATATGTTTCATTCCCTGATTTTTTTTTTCTTTCCAGAGTAATCACAACTTCAGTCCAGAAATCGTTTGGTAGTCTCTTCTGTACTGCACACACTCTAAAGCATACAAATATATTTTGTATTGCCAACGCTGACAACAACAAACAATTAAATTGGCCTGCTTAACATCAAGTGCAGCAATAACTTCAACACTTGACAAGACAACATAGATGAAAAAGAAGTTAAACATTTACACACAAAAAATAAAAACCAACTGCAAAATAGTAATTGCATAGAAAAATAGAAAAGACACATACTATCCAAATAAATAAAACTAATACCAAGACTAGTTTTGAGTCTAAAAATAAAGATACATACATTTGTGTATCCTAACATATATTTGGCTACATTGATACTACCACAAATGTCATATTTAGAATTTGTGTGGAAATAAGAAATTCCCCTTTCAACTATCAGTTCTAGTAATATCAACTCACAAGTGTGAGTAAAGAAATACATAAAACGTGGCAGAAATAAAACAGAGAAAAACTTGTAAATAAGCACTTTGGAAACATTGTTGAACTATAGTCTTATTACATGCAACAGTAGCAACTCTTAAGCATTCATCCACATACACATACATAAACACTGAAAAATTTTATGTATCTTTTCTAATACGCAATACTCTGTGATTTATAGTCAAATATAACGAAAAGCAATAACAACAAGAAAAACCGGAAAAATACTACTACAATTCTTATACAAGCGGAAATAAAAGAAAAACGCCTCCGGATATACTCCATAATTCTCTTGTGTTCTATCTCCCCTTGGATTGTTTTTTTTTTTATTGTATTTGAGAATTTGAGAACAATTTCAAGAACATTTGGAAATTGTAACTAAATTAAAAAGACACACACTTTTAGATACACACAAATCACACATACATATACATTTTTTAAATATGGATGCTGAATCAGAAGGAGTTCAACCCGTTCAACCAGCAAGTGCTGCCTCAGATCCAGAAAATGATTTAGCTGCACGTCGTCGCCTGTTTATGTCACAGCCATCGACATTGGCCTCAAGGCGTCAACAAGCCGTATGTGTGCGTCGTGCCCATAAAATGTATGGCAGTTCCAAGAATCCAAATGTTGTACTCGATGGTCTAAATATGACAGTACAAAAAGGCTCCATGTAAGTAACAATGAATAAAAAAAATATTTAAAAAATCGCTTAATTTTCTTTCCGCACTCTCCTCTAACACAATTGAGAAAAAGTACACAAATTTAATAAGTTTAAAAAGAATAGATGATGCTTGGGGAAAATTACAAACTAAAAGAACAACTATTTTCCTTTAGATAAAAAACGAAGTAAAAGAAAATGTTTGTTAGAGAAGAAGGGTATAGTCAAGATAACAATTGTGGTCATATTGGTAGGGATAATCGATTATGTATGTTATCGAAACACACGAACACACTTACTCACATATATGCTTACATATACATTAACTATTAAAAAACAAAGTATGAGTTTTCATATCAAATGTATGGAATTTTAATAGGGGTCCCTAATGCTTTTGTTATATTTTGGAAAATTTCCCTCTATTTGTATAAAAAAAAGTAGAACTAACAAAGTTAAAGAATTTTATATTTTTAGCAACATATTACTACTTATTACTCTATACAATTTATACTATTGTTAAAAGTTTTTAAATAAAAGAGGGTCAAGAGTCTTTTTTTAATTTTAAAGGAGCAATGTACTGTTGTTTGCGGAGGGGTTTATGTGAAAGATAGCAAATTTGGTTTTGTACACCCCTATAAAAAAGTTTTTAATAAAAGCATTTCAAATCAAAAGTCAATTAAAGAGTTTTGTAGAATAAAGTAAAAATCTAGTATGTACTTTATATAATTCTGTGACATTTTTGCATTAAAATATTATGCTTAATTGTCAAATAGTCTTTAAAATTTGGGCAAGTCAATATTTTGATGGCCCCTATGAAGTTAAAGCCAAAAAAACTCAATTCACGCAATGAGTCGAATTTGTGAAAGTTATACACAGAAAGAACTAAAAAATAAAATCAATCATCAAATATGTTAGTAAATAATTCATTCTATTAACAACTTTTTTAAATTTGCACCTCCCACCAAAATGATTATACCAATTACTAAAAACTGTAAAAAATTAAAAACGGAAAAAAATTTCCAATTAAAAAATTAATTAAATCAATTAAATTGATTATTGAATGAATTAAAAATTTAAATGAGAAATAAAATCTTACTTAAATTTGATTCTTATTTTAGTTTTATTTGAATATATTTATTGAATTTTGAAGCAAAATTAAACAAGTGTGTTAATTGAAAAATATATGGTAATAATTTTTTCTGTGTACTGAGAGTGTGCTTAACGAAAAACTATATTTTTTTCCAATTCACCGTTATTTTATTAGTATTTGAGGAGAGCAAACTCTGTTTTCTTTTATGGTCAAGCCGACCAAATTCGGCAAGGGGTCTCAAATTGTACCTGTAGTCAATTGTGGACCAATACTTTTATTACGGGTATATGCGCATATAAAATATTACGTTAACACATTTATATAAATTTATGTATTTTTTGATGATTACCGAAAGTGGGCCTATAAGGCAGTTATGGTAACTTATAGAGTCCATAAAATGGATCAATCGTCATATTTACATAAAACTTATTTGTGTCGAAGATTAACTTGATACTGACATTTGTAAGGGATTTCAGAAGTTAGGAATATATGTGAGCTATAGTCAATTATAGACCGATCTTTTATTAAAATATTGCATTTATAGTCGTTCAATCCTTATTCCAGGATGTATGGAGTCTAGATGATATAATGAACAAATCATAACCTTTTTCCTTGTACCAAAATAATTATTCGTGCTAAATTTTATCAAGATATCTTTAAAATTACGACCTGTACTTTATTTGCAATGCTTTCATGGACGATGCTCAGAAAGTGATTGTGTGTGGATTGGTATACAAACTTCAGCAAAAACAAACTACCTATAGTGGTGTAGGTTATAAAAAGCTAAAATTTTCATTCCGAATTTAGTACGAAGTAATATTCTCCCTCTATATCCGGAAAGCAGTTATTTTATAGAACTCTAACACTAAAAATGTTAACTTTAATAAATTGTATTTAAATACTGTTTTATCTGTGATTCTATAAAATATTACAAAATTAAAAATTTAAATAATTACTTTAACAAATCTGCAAATAAATAATATATTCACTAAAGTAATCATTAAATAGTATTAGAGTGTCTCGTTGAAAAAAATATTTATAGTATTTGTAGAACCATTCCCGACGCGTATTGAGCAGAATACAGAGAAAATTTTTTAAAATAAATTTTCAGCTCCCTACCAGCGATAGATAATCATGGGTTTAATACGTTTTGTTCGAAAAACTTTCAAGTTTTGATTCAAAATTTGGTATCAAAAAATCTTAACTTTGAGCTTGTTTTAAAAAAATAATACTTTTTCGGAAATTTTTCGTTCCATAAGACGTCGTTTTAATACATCATTGGAAAAAAATGTAAAATCAGTTTTCGATATGAATTGGAGAGCAAACAATGAGTATAGCAAATCAAAATTTATTAAAAACAAACCGGACCTAAATAGAAAAATCTGGCTCCGTTTAGATTTCTAAGACGAATAGTTTTATAGCTTAGCCGAATTTTAGTCTTCCACACGTCTGGGAGCTTCAGAAAGCTCTGAAAAGGGAAAAAATGCTTAGAAAATGACACATAAATCCGATTATCTCCGCTCCCTGATAAAAATCTGGCTCCGTTATAATTTGTAGAAAGAAAAGTTTTAGAAGTAAGCCAAATTTTAATTTACTACCATGTCTGGGAGCTTCAGAAAGCTCTGGAAACAGAAAAAATGCTTAGAAAATGACAAATAAATCCCTGATAGATATTTTAAAATCTGGCTCTGTTAGGGTTCGTAGGATGCAAAGTTACATAAGTAAGACAAATTTCAAAGCTCTGGAAAGTAAAACATGCTTAGCAAATTATATATATAGATAATGAAGTTTTTTTTATTCTAATTATGGTTCATCTTAATGAAGTTTCCAAAAATTTCTTTGAAAGAATGAACTAAGAAGTTATCTCGCTGAACGAAATTCCAAAATTATGAATTTCTTAAAACATATTTAGAAAAAAATAAAAATAATAATATATATATATATATATATATATATATATATATATATATATATATATATATATATATATATATATATATATATATATATATATATTTTTTTTAAATAAAATGTACTTGACCGCGGATTCTCAATCTCTTTTAGTAAATTCATGTCATCAATACGGATCTTTTGTGTGGTATCCTTACGCATTTAAGGGGACATTTTATTAAATATGCACGCAAAATGCACATAGGATATTATTTTCTTTTCTAATTTTAATTTGTAATTATTATTTCATATAATATATTTATTAACACGATTTTGTTTACAATTATTTCTTATTACGACTCACTTTACATTTACATATATTCCGCTCACTCTTCTATTCCGTTACCAAAGTAATAGAAAACAATACGAATGGCCAGAGAAAAGAAACACACCGACCGGCAAATTATTAAATTTAAATACTTTTCAACTAAAAGTAAA
Source organism: Protophormia terraenovae (assembly GCA_951394005.1). Classification (NCBI taxonomy): domain Eukaryota; kingdom Metazoa; phylum Arthropoda; class Insecta; order Diptera; family Calliphoridae; genus Protophormia; species Protophormia terraenovae. Next base: position 3,409,308 of record OX596073.1, read on the forward strand.
TTAATTTTTTTTTTAACACTTTCACGGATATTTTTTTAGAAAAACAATTGTCAATTATTTAATTTACATAATTATGCAAAAATATTTTTAAATTTATTTATTTAAACATTGAGAATTATTAAAAATTTTAGGATAATATTCCAAAAACCACTAAACATTTAAGAAATTTCTAAAAAACTAGTAAACAATGCACGAGGGGAATTTAATTGATGTTGTTGTTATTTTTAGTGGGGAGTATTATTGATGTATTAAACAAACATTGGTAAGTGGGAGTATGTATGCATTTAGTGAGAGGGAGAAATATGTAAATCAATATGCAATAACAACAATAAGGGGTGAAGTTGTAATAAGAAAAAAAAACTAAATTTCAACATACATTAAAAAACAACACAAATAGGAGAAATAAGTGACCAAATACAATTAAAGCGAAAGCGATTAAATGCATAATTAATATCAAAGTTTATCTAGGGTCACTTACAAATTGTTTATAATTTTTATTAAATAAATACTTTTTTATACATACTATTTTATGATTAATTCCAGTAAATTAATAATAAATCATATGAAATCAATAAAATTTTTTAATTATATTTAATTCAATGTATTATTGATAACGTCATCATTAACTAGATAAGGTTATTAAAAAAAGTACATATATATGACCTTTTAACACAATCCTCTTCTAAAGCTTTAATTAAATTTTCATTACCAAGATAAAATTGTAATAATAAAAAGCGAATGTATCAACATTTGATACATTGATCATGACAAATATTTTTCTCTATATTTATAATTTTTTTCGCCACAATTTTATATTTAATTTATATTTTGTTATTTCATTATTATATGTTATTCCTAGAAATTTACACAATGAATGCAACTAATTATTTAATGTCGTAATAGTGTTCTTAAGTTATTACCAATATACAGTAGTCATTTCTAATAAAAAAATAATAAAATTTTTTTATGAACTTAAACTGCAAATGACTTAAGATATTTTATATAAGAAGAACTAAACTGAAATAAGGGTTAGGAACAGTCTTACTTAATAAAATAAAAAGGGTAATTTTCATTTCAATTGGTAACTGACATTGATCAGAGTTTAAATTATTCAGATAAAGAACGTGATTGGTTTTTTAAATACAACAAATTGACAGATTATTAAATATTTTATATAATCTTGAATTTTTCATTAATTGAATAAACACAATTTAACTAAAATTTCTTTTGCAACATATTTCAAGAAAACTGTTATAAGATTAATCTTTTTTTTTTTTTTTGCCATAAATATGTTAAGATTTATTTGTTTATTAAAGTAATGCAGACAAGATAATTTAAAATTTATTGTAAAGTCAATTTTAATTGCTTGCATATTATACAATAACATAATAGTAATAAAAAAATAATTATTTTTATACGAGAGTATATTGTAAAACAAATTAAATTGCCATATATTATTCTAGAGGATTATAACAAATAGATTTACTTGCAGGCAAATATGTAAAATTATAAAATTTAATTTAAATTTAATGTATAATATAAAATAATTACTTACAAAACAAATACAAACAGGTCAATTATTAACCACTTGTTACTTTTATTATCTTATACAATAACAAAACTCTACTCTTAAAAGTATACATTTTAGATAATCTATTACTAAATATTACGCTATATTAGACTGTGCCGAATTTAATGTACCCTTCATTTTAACAAGCTCACATAATAAACAATGGCAATTATATCGAATCTTATATGGATGAATACTAGGGTGTCCCGTATAAAATAATTTTGTAGAAAGTCTTGTCAAAAGGTTCGATTAATGAGCTGAATATGGAAAAATAATTTAATAAAATTTTAAAATGGATCTTCTGTTTCCTATTAGCAATTTTAAGTCACGGGTCTGGAACATTTTGTAAATAAAAAAAAAAAAATTTTGCCTCGAAAACCGTCATTTTATTACATCCCAGCGGTAAAATTTGCGAGGCCTTTACTGCGCAGGCCTCTTGGAAGGCCTTTTTTCAGATGCAGTTGCTCATGCTAACATGCCTTCTCTAATAAGGCCTTCATGAATGTCTCATCCCTGCCTTCTCAAAGATCCGACAGACCTTCCGACTTCGCTTCTCTTGGAAGGACCGTAAGAAGTTGTATTTTTTTTTAAATATATCTTGTTTTAAACAACAACAAATCCATTTATAAAAAGTACATTGTTTTAATTCCCTTCTCTTAGAAGGAAAGAAAGACTACAGTATTTGAAAAAACAAAACCGTGCAGAAACCGTTACAAAAACAATATCAAAATTCAGAGCAGAAATTCCAAAAAAAGAATGATAAATCATTTAGTTGTCTCCAATTCTTTGTTTGAATAGGATGTGATTTTCTAAGTTAATTATATTTTTTATTTATGGTTTTTATTATAAGTATTTTATTAAAAACTTGATCGTTTATATTATATCTTTATATTTTTGACAAATTAATTTAACAAAAATTTTAAGTTTTTTTCAGGAATATTAAATAAAAAATCAACAATTTCTATACAAATGTCATTTTCAAATAATTTGTCTTATATCGACTTAAGATTTTTTGTCAAAAGTTAACAGAAATGATTCTTTAGTATTGAATTTTGTTTTTTTTTTTTAAGTTATAAACATTTTACAATAATTTTAAATAAAAAAAAATATATATTTTCTATAAATAGAAAAATATCTTATTAAATAGTGTAGACCTGTAGAAGGCTTTCTGCAGAAGGACTCTTTTTAGTACTTCTACAGAAGGCCTGCTTGCAGTTTTCAATAAAAAGGTCTTCTAGAAAGGCTGTATCTGGTCGCGAATGTGTAAGGCCTACCTCCCAATGACATCGCGTGTAAAAATGAAATGAACATGGAATGCAGGGAGATGGTCTTCTGGACATAAAAAAGGCCTTCTAGAAGGGCTTTTTACCCCTTCTTTTTACCACTGGGATCTTATGAAAAAAAGTACAATATATTTTTATACCCTACACCACCACAGATGGTTGAGGTATTATGCGTTTGTGCTGATGTTTGTAACGTGTATTGAAATTGTTCAGTTCATTATTTCACCTAGCTCCCATACAAATGTCTCCTCGGGAATAGAGTTGCAACACTCAAAAATGTCCTAAAAATAAGAATATTTTAATGAAATTCGGTGAAGAGAAGTTTTTTATAGGTATAAATCTTTGTACCAAATTCCATGAAAATCGGTCCACAAATGATAATAGCTCAAATATAAACCACTTTTCCGAAAATCACTTTAACGTTTATAACATTAATATTCGACGTAAATAAGTTATATATAAGTATTAGAGATTGCAACCCGGGATTTCCCGTAACGGATTTCCGGGAAATTTGCTATTTTTCTTGTCCCGTTTTCCCGGGAATTTCGTCAGGGATTTCCGGGAATTTTAAAATCACTTAAATAGAAGAAAACAGCATGACTTTTAACAAGAACTTATATATTTAAGTAATGTTATAAAAAAGATTAATCTAAAAATCCAGGTGGGAACTCTATCTTAACAACAATGTCATTATTAAAGTTTTATATACAAATCTAAGTACTAAAGTACTAAAACCCAGCAAGTGAAAAAGTACATCTGTTTGAAACAATCATGTAGACATCTTAAACATATATTATAAATCAGTAATATAAACAACATGCGGAATTTATCTCATTACAATTATACAAAATATTAAGAAAGTTAATATAAAAAGTATGTACTGAGTCCAGACGCGGATTCATCTTAAGCTTTTGGGGGAGGAAAATAGAATGATTTTCTCATCTATTTCCTGAAATTGTATGATTTAATACAAATTTTTCATTAAGCGTTTTCACTTTGGGGAGGGAAATTTCCTTTTTTCCCTCCCCGTGGATCCGCGCCTGACTGAGTCTGAAGTGCTTTTTGTCATTTCTGAAATGACAGGTTTTTGCACTAAAGAAACTATAATGATACTCAATTATCTTTACTTTTGACCCATACTTTTGACCCAAATAAAAATTAATGTTAAGTTGGGTTTGTCTCATAGCCTCACTTTTTACTTCTACACAGAAGTTTTCAGATATATTCAAAATGCCTTTACACTATTTTTAAGTATCGGAGATCTACTAAAGACTGATTTTTTTGGAGCAGAAAATTACTTTATACGGTTTAGTTATAGCGAAAACTTATCTCCACATATTTAGTACCAAATTTTAATTCATTGTTTAATTATGTTTAACATTTAGAAAGCATTCAGATGATCTTCTTTCTTCATATTTTTTTATAACATATTACATCCGTCTCCGACCAGTATAATAATTTACACAAGTATTACATGGACTTGAAAAGTGAAAGAAAATATGTTTATTAGTTTTTATTTCGATGGTCGTATTGGCAATTGAAATTAGTTCTAGATATTATATATGATGTTCAAAACTTTATGAAGGTACGTTAAAATTTGCGATATATTCCTGATATTTTCATATAATGTTGGATCACTCATTGAAGCTACAAACAATTTAATATAGTTTAAACATTTGAATTATCCCAAAGGTTTTCGGTAAAGACGATCTGCTTAATATTGTGTCGATATACACAAAGCTCTTTCACGATAGCATTCACTCGAGTTAATTAATCAGTAGATTAAGCAATTGATCAAATTTCTTTTTCTCAGTACATTTACAATTCTGTTTTAAATCTGCTAATGCAAAAATACATATCCCTTTAGGTCTATCGAACATTTTTTCCCGCTATCCCGGAAAATCAAAAAGTCCGGGAAATTGAGATCCCTAACAAGTATACATTATTGTACCAAATGTTTTTAAAGATCGGTCTATAATTTACCATAGCACCCATATAAGGCCCACTTCGGAAATCGCCCAAAAGTGCATAAAATCATACAAATGTTAGTATCGACGTAATATTATGCATTCGTGCACATATAAAATGGTGTATGGTAATGGTGTAGGATATCACGTGAATAAAGATTTTATAAATTTGTTTCTTTTATGGGTAACATTTTGAAAAGTTGGGGTCTTATTACATCGAAATCTCGGTTTCCTCAGGACGCTTCATCCGTGCGCAAATATAAGGACAGAATTTATGACCTGTTAAGTTTTTGTGCTTGGTCATTTATTTAAAGCTTTGGAAAATTTTTAAATTTTGAGCGATTATTTCCAAAAATACAAAAATTAAACACTTTTTTAGCCGAGATATAGGCTATTTACGAACAGATTTTTACCAATTTTGAATATCAAAATTCTCGAAAACTTTGTGAAAATGTATATGTCTGTATTAATTATAATTATAAATTATGTGGGGTCTTCAAAAATGCTATAATAATCGACATAAAGAAGGACATACAGAATCATTCCTACCTATAACGTCCCAGAATAGAATGCCTCGTAGGTTTTTACCTATATCTAGGCTATTTATGGAACGACCTATATTTCTTTCGAATCTAGATCTGACTGAATCAGTATCAAATTCGGGAAAATTATTGGATAATTTGATCTATTATCCATATTCTTAAAATACGTAAAAATTTGTATAAACACCATTTTAATAAACACATGGACAGACAGACCTCGGCCGATGAATATTGTGTGAAACTACAAACCAAATGATAAACATACATATATTTCACAGTATAATAACATTTAAAAATACATACACAATTCAAGTGTTTTTCATTTTATTTTTTTTTTTTATTGTTATAATTATCAAATCACTATTGAACGAATAATTATTCCACAACAATATTTTTGAAGTGCCATTTAAAAATGTTGAAATTTTTAATCCGTAATAAATTCATGCAACCAAGTGATATTTTGTTGAAAACACTTCAATGTCAATTGTTTTTAGTTTTGCCATTTAAAGCCCTGTTGAGTTTAGACTTAAAAGAGATTATTAAATAAGGGGATATTTTAAATTTAATTTTAACAAAAATAGCTATTTATACAGAAACTTATAACAATTGAAATACATAACAAATTTCTCTCAAAGAAAAAAAAAAAAAGATATTTAAAAAGTAGTAGAAGAATATTTTTTAATTAATTCTTCTATCCTAGCAACAAGTTATCAATATTTGGAAGCAATAAAAAATTCACTCAATTTAAATATGTATTTAGTTCTTAAAAAAGCAAAAAAATAGAAATTTTGTAGGTTGGTTGTCTTTAAATTAGTGAATGCATATTTTCCTAATTTTTCCCTTACGAAATCGCTTGTGATCAAGCAGTATTATTTTCGGGAACAGTATTATTTCTTCATTTCTTAAATATAAAATAATTTTAAAATTTTGTTAGAATAAAATGTAAAAAAAAAAAAATATGCATATTAGTAATCCTTTCAATTATGTAAATATGTATTTAAAATGTCAATGCAGTGAAACAAAACTCAAACATGCTTTGAATTTAAAAATAAATGCCATCGAATAAATTTGTATTTTTTTTTTAACTTTTTTACGATTCACTGCGATTGTTATCATCCCACGCCCCTTCATCTGTTCAAGAAAAAAAATTCCAATTTTTTTTTTTTAGCATATAATATAAAACACGTAAAAATAGTTCAATACCATTTTTAATAGTAATAAACCTTGAAAAACTTGCAAATTGTTATTTTAAGCATATTAAAAAAAAATAAATAAATAATTTGCTGAAAAAACAAGATAAATGACATAGTCTCAAAAATTTATGTCACAGTTTGTACTCAATTCAATTTTCAAAAACCTAAAAAAAACAACTAAAATTTTCCCACTTATTTACTAGCTACCAAAAAAGGTACAAACATAGCAAATTTATGGTGACCCAATAAAAAACCAAATTATGTCTTATACCCAAAAAAAAATTAATTAAATTGAATTGAATTAATTTTTGGGTGATGCTACAACATACAAAACTAATGAATGAATAAATGACCACAATTAACACATTAAATCAAAACAATAACAACAACAGCGACGACAATAACGATAACAAAGATACATGAACATCAAGTGTATTTCTTTTTTTTTTGTAAAAGATAGAAAGAGTAGCAGTGAGGAAGACATAAAAATGAAATGAAGAAAATAAATAAAACAAGTTTATTTTAATAAAATAAAATTGAACCAAAACACGCCAACAGACAAACGGACAGACAGACACACAACAGAGCAGCGTATAAAATGCAGACAATAAACAACAAACAGAGAAGATTTAACTTCACTTCAAGTAGTGGTAGTGATTCAAACGTAAATACAACAGTTTGCTTGGCTGCTGTTGCTGTTTAAGCCAAAGACAAGAAGTAGCAACAGCAGTCATCAGCCAGCAGCATTCACTAACAACAGCCGTTTTTAGCTCTGTCTTAACAAACTGGGTCAATGTCAGCTAATGGCTTAAATAAATTTTGATGTAATAAAGAAGAAAATGAAAGAAAAAAAAAAAAATTAACACAAAACGCAAACATAAAAAACAAACACAGAAACCCAAAACCAAAAATACAAATACAGCAAAAACAAAGATATCATCTGTGCTAAAACTGTATGCTGTATACTTAACTATGAAATGGTAGTAGTAGTTTCATTTCTTTTATTGGACTTAAAAATAGTAGTCACTATAAATTGTACGCTACATTATAAAATGATGAAATATTATTTGTTATACTATTCATCACAGATTATATACATATAAGTCTGTCAATCTGTTTGTTATTTATATTTAACACTTAAGACCATCGTTACCGTTGAAAATTTTTAAAAAGTGTCCAAAAAAGGGGATTTTTTGAAAAAAACGGGCCAACTGCTTTAAAACCTAAAAAACTCCTTAAATTTTGTTTATTTGATAATAACAATAAATTTTGTATTTTAAGAAAAACTTCAAAATTCAGTTTTATCAACAACAAAATAATTTATAATGATATATATAATCATATATAATCATATATAATATACAACAATTTCCATTATTTCAAAAATAAATATTTATTCACAAAAATAGTTAACATACAATCCTCTTTTAATTTATTAAACTTCTGTACTTTTGTATGAGTTTTTCAAATTAGAACGGAAATTTAGAACGAAACACATACTATTTTTTATTATTGATAATTTAATAACAAAAAAAGAAACACGTTCCCCGAGGTATTGCTTTGAGGAATGTAAAAATATAAATTAGGATATAAGTATTCATCGAATCATTTTTTGTTTGTTTTTTAATTCAGTCCAAAAAGATTCGGCATATGATCACTAAGGGAAAAAATTCGATTCAAAATCAACAACGGTTGTGGTCACATTGGTAATTTACGGTAACAGCATTTTAATACCATTCGTTAACAAATTTAATAGAAAACATATGTAATTTAACGACTTTTGATATCACTATACTATAAAATAACCTCAAAATTATTAATTTATTTGTTGAATTTAATATATAATAGGTCGATATATTTCAAACCACTTATTTTTTCGTCATTTAGCACATAGTCTTAAAAAGTCGACATTTTAAAAAGGGGCCAAAAAAGTGGCCACGTGGTTGTAAAAGGGGCAAATGGCGACTAAAGTCGCCAATCGGTAACACTGCTTAAGACCCCATAAATTCTTTATAATAGGTAGGAAATCTGAAATGACAATGCTTATCTTTCTGACCGAGTGCTTGTTTTTGTAGAGTTTTAGAACACTACCAATATTTTAGATAGGGTAGAGCCATTCGCCAAAGGAAATTCTACCTTTGTTAATTTTCTTGTAAAAAGAAGTACGTAATAGTTTGTTGTCAGATAAATTTGTTGCAAAATCGTCAAATTTTGAGAAAAAAAAAATAGTCAAATCATTTATTTTAAAATCGTCTACATCAAAAATTAGGCTTTAGATTAATGAAAATTTTCTGTTTTTTTTTTTTTTCTTTTTGATGAAAAATTTATTTTATTTATAATTCATTGTAGAAGGCTAATGTAGGCGGCACGCGGCTACGGTCAGCAAACAGGGTTTCGTATTTTCTCACGCAATCACGCGGTCCATATAAAAAAATTTAAATTTATTAATATTTGTCAGAATAAATTTATGATAAGGTTTTAAAATTTTCCTTAGCAAGTTAAAAAAGAAATGATTGATTTTTAAGCTGACTATAATGCTGCCGCCCGTTGCCGCGTACAGTGGCCTTCCACTATAAATTTGATATTTAAAATAAATTAATACAAATTAAAATTACTTTACATTATTGGCATATTCTAAAAGTCAAGCAGTATCTACTAAGTCCGAAGATGCGTATAAAAATATGAACATGAAATTTAGTAAATTATTTCTTGAAAAGTTATTAATAGGTCTTTTTGAAAAGTACATCGACTTTGTACGAAATTTTCTTTTGAATGGATTCATCAAAAATGTCGATAGATTACAAGTTATATTTATTACAGTTATTTAATGATTTCAACGCCCTGATTTAAATTTATTATAAAATGGTGTTTATTCGCCATTTTAAAATCAAAAACTACATTATTGAGTAGAATTTTATAAAAGATTGGTTATTGGTTTACCAGATACTAAACAAATTGGAAAATTTCAAAAAAATAACTACCTTTGAAATATTTTATCAAATATTTTTTTATCCGTTTAAAAATTTTATAGGTACTATGAGAAATTTTTTCACTCCAAAAATTCTTTAAAACAAAGTTTGCGAACGAAACTTTGAGTAACTGCAATAACTATCTTCCATTTTTTTTTGACTACTTTTTAATTTTTTTTTTTATTTTTGCGATATTTGTTTGTTATATAATTTTTTCGGTTTTGGCGATTTTTGTGTTGTTTCGGCGTTTTTTTATTTAATTCTGAAAATTTTTTCCTTAGATAGTTTTTCATTTAATTTTGGTGATTTGTTTCCGTTCTGAAGATCGTGAAAAAATACAAATTTTGTACTTAACATCTTATAACTGCTGAACTTGTTTACTTTTTATACCCTACACCACCATAGGTGAGATGTCTTTCTGTCCGTCTGACCGTCTCACCGCCAATGTAAACCTTGTAATAAAACAACAGGTCGCAATTTTAAACAAAAAATAATTTTGGTACGCTAGTTTCTTACAGTCTAGGGACAAAGTCTATTGAAATTGGTTATGATCGGTCCATCATTTCATCTAGCCCCCAAACAAATGTCCTCCCGCAAAAGGGTTTAACTATTATAAATCCCTTGAATATAGCAATATTTTAATGAAATTTGGCACATATAAGTTCCATGTAAGTCTTAATCAGGAAGATAGGTCCATAATTTGACCATAGTTTCCATATAAACCCCTTTTCAGAAAATCACTTTAGCGGGCATAAAACACATTAAAATGTTATTATCATGTTAATATTCGACACAAATAAGTTTTATATAAACATAAATGATAGCGCCAAATTTTATGAAGATCGTTCCATAATTTACCATAGCTCCCTCTTGTGAATAAATAAATATTAGTATCGACGTAATATTCAACACTCAAATGTTTTATTTTACACTTAATATGAGTATAGGTCCTCAATTGGCCCCAAGTCTAATTAATGACCACTCCTCGAATCCTGCTGTAAATGAGCAAGGTATATATCTCTAAAACATAAATACTAATTCCGAAAATAACAAAGTATTCTTCAAAGCCTCTTCATATCGCTCATTTACTTCCAGAATGTCAAATTATGTATTCAATGTTCAATCACTGTATAGTTCCAAAAAGATCGTCGTTGACCAACATAATTTAAATATTTTTCAGAAATAAAGTGTGTATATGTTTGTTAGTTTTTGGTTTGTTAATATTTCAAAGTAACAGCTGATTTAATGCAGATGGTCATTAGAGGAAACATTAAATCGTTAAAAAAAAAAAAAAAATTATTGTTAAGGGGAAGTGGTATTTTGTTGTTACATGACAATATGTTATAAGGCAAGCATGTTGTTGCTGTTTGATGATAATGATGTTGTATGAGTATTTAACTCTAAGTTGCATGCTGCCCACATTTAAGCAAAAAATTAAAAAAAAAAAAAAACATGCACATTGCAAATTATTGCACTTGAACTAAAATACAAAACACTGTTATTTATAATAAACTAAGAGTAAAATGTACGGGCAGACGAACGGTCAGCCCCAATGACGTATTGGCCAACACTAAACAGACTAAGCGGTTTGTCTGTTTGTTAGTCTGTGCTCAAAAGTTGTTTACTCCATTCAGTTTGTATTTTCATTTTTTAAAAAATTTAGTTGTTTACACAAAGTTGAGTTTGGTTTCAAGTATTCTAGCTTGATGGGTTCTAATTACTTATTTGGCTGGAGGAGTGTGAGTTACAACTTTATCAGTTGCATGTTTCTTTTTTTTTATATGGCGTGTCTATGACGTTTTGTAAACATTATACATATGTATGTAAGTATATACACATACACAATAGTTTAAAGTTGTCTTGAGTGTTTATCTTACCCGTTTACCTCTTTCATTACCAATCACCTTATTTACAACGTCAAGTTGAACTTAAAATTTTTTTGATCAATTTTAATTCTTGTTCAACCACTTTGCTTTAAGGAAGGCAGGTGGGAGGGTCAAGTTGTTTAATTTAATAATTTATTGTTAATTTTGTTGTTGTTTAGACTTTTCTCAATATTTATTCACTATATATTTTTTTAACAACAAAAACAACAACTTAATTTTATTTTTGTTGAGGTTGGCATTTTGGTTTTTTTTTGTGTTTCTAGTTTAAGTTTGAATTGGCTGAAAACGTTTACAAGCACAAAAATTTAAGCTGACGTTGACGCCTTATTAACATGACCATGAAAATGTTTTCATTGTTATTGTTGCTGTTGTTGTTTTTGTTATTTTAACGCATATAGATAAATTTTGTTGTAGTCACTGTAATTGTCATTAGCAACACGCGAGTTTTCTCACATTTTTTTTATTAAACTTAATTTTGTTGTCGGCGAACATTTATTTGATATACTCATATATTTTGTTGTTGTTTTTTTATTTTTTTTTATTTGATTTTGGCGTTGGAGTTAAAAGTTTATCGTATTTAGTAGTTTAGTTTGAAGTTAGTTAGTTTATCTATATATACATAGTTAGAATACCTACATGTATATGTGAAACATGTTTATGTGAACTCCAAAAAAAGAATTGTTATAAAAAAAAAAAATAGAGAAAAAAAAAAAAAAAAAAAAGATACTATACCGCCGGCCAATAAACAAACTTTGATTGTTTTGTGGTATAATTGTGAAAAAGTTTTTTTATTGTTTAGATTTATTTGTTTATTTATAACATTTGTTAAGTTTATTTATTAAACAAAAAGTCTACTTAAAGTTGTTGTTTGTACTTAATCTGATGTTTTTATTTGTTTAATATTTGAATGTTTATACCCTACACCACCAAAGGTGGTTGGGGTATTATGTGTTTGTGCAGAAGTTGTAACGCAGAGAAAAAATCTTCCGACCCCCACCTTAAAGTATACCGTTCGACTCAGAATCATTTTCTGAGTCGATTTAACGATGTCCGTCCGTCCGTCCGTCCGTCTGGTCGGCTGGCTGGCTGGCTGTCCATGTAAAGCTTGTGCGCAAAGTACAGGTCGCAATTTTGAAGATAATTTGATAAAATTTGGTACATATGCTTTTTTCAACACAAGGACGAAGCCTATTGAATTTGGTTATGATCGGCCCATTATTTCACCTAGCCCCCATACAAATGTCCTCCCGGAATAGAGTTTTAACACTTACAGATACCTTAAAAATAGGAATATTTTAATGAAATTTAGTACAAATAAGTTTTATATCAGCAAAAATCAGTCTGCCAAATTTCATGAAGATCGGTCCATAACTGACCATAGCTCCCATACAAACTCCTCTCCCGAAAATCACTAACATGCATAAATCCCATACAAATGTTAGTATTATGTTAATATTTAACACAAGTATGTTGTATACATATACGTAAAAACAAAATTATGTGGATCGAAATGGTGTAGGGTGTCATATAGTCGGGCTTGACCGACTATATCTTCTTCTCTCGTGTATATTTAAGTTTGTTTGGCTTACAAATAATTCCGCAAATTTTTAAGCAAAATCAACAAACAACACATGTCGAGTAAAAGATCATTAAAATTCCTATTAACCAAGAAAAGCTTATGTATTACTATATCCATATGTATTTAAAATTAAATAAATAATTCACTTTAATTAAAATGAATTTTAAAACGATTGCGAAATTGTAGTTATGCTATAGCTAATGCTACATATTTCAAACTGCATTTCAAAAAGGGCACTATGATTTTGGCAGTTGCCTTTATAATGTGTAGTGGCATTATTCGATATCATTTGAATTCAGTTTATTTGTTTTAGGTTTCTTATTTCTATTTCAGGCTGTTTAGCATAACAATCGTGTTTTAGAAAAAGTTTTTATTTTTTTTTATGTTATGCTTCATTGCAAAAAATTGTGAAATTGTTAATAAGATTTCGTGGGCAAATTATGGGAAAATTTTTTAGTTTTGATTTTTTAAAAATTTTAAATTCATACTAAAACAATTCATGTTCAGTATTTAGAACAGAATGGGCCAATATATAATTAATTGTAATATATTTAGGAATTATATAACTTCTTCTGAATAACATAGGTTCTATAGCAGGGGATTTAATAGTCAACTTTGATACACATTTACTCGGAGTTCTAGTCTTGTAAATCATTTTTGATTCCAGTTATATAAAAAATTTACATATAACACACGTTGCACAGTGAAACCAAGCGAAAATTTTTGGTAATAAATCTGTATTTCCAAATTACTAGTTGGATCAAATTAACATGTATGGAAGAGTTTGTAGAGAAGGACTTTATCTTTTTGAAAACTCATTTTGTGATAACAGGAGATAAGCTACAGGGTGTCAAATTTGACTACCTCGAGTATGTTAAAGTTTTAAAAAATGTAACTTCTATAAATCAAGTCCGATTTCAAAGATTTTTATATTTCTGTAAAACGCTTAACTTTATTACGATTTTTGGGAATAAATTCTGTGGTATATGAGTAAAAAGAATTTTAAAAGTATTCTATAATTTTTAATATAATCCGAAATAATATGCTGAATATTTTTTTGGATTATCTTAATTCGTATAGACTTAATAAAAGTTAAAAATCAGCCCTCCGAAATTATTATGAAAAATGGCTATTTTTTACAAAATATATTCTTTCATATTTTCTCAAAGTTTTGTTAATAAAAAATCATTATTTTACGCATTTCTTAAATGGTTAAAAATAAATTTCAAATTGCACACACCATTTTTTTTTTTTTTTTTAATTATTGAATACATTTAATCAAAATATTGATTTAGATCGATTTGGCACTAAATTGTTTCCCGTCTGGCCAAAAACGAATGCAGGAGACAGATTTTTTAGAAAAATTAAAATGTTTAAACTACTTTTTCAAAATTTCACAAGCACATCAGCATAATATTTATACCCTACACTACCATAGATGGGGAGGGTATTATGCGTTTGTGCTGATGTTTGTAATACCAAAAAATACTGGTCTAAGACTCACCTTAATTTATTCTAATCGGCTTAGAATCACTTTTTGAGTCGACTTAACGGTGTCCGTCCGTCTGACCGTCCCTCCATGTAAACCTTGTAATCAAACTACAGGTCGCAATTTTAAACAACAAATTGAAATGAAAATTTGGCACACAGGTTTCTTAAAGTCTACGGAAGAAGCCTATTGAAATTGATTTTGATCGGTCCATTATTTCACCTAGCCCCCATACAAATGTCCTCCCTGAAAACGGTTTAACGATCAAAAATCCCTTATATATAGCAATATTTTAATGAAATTTGACATATATAAGTTTCATACAAGTCTAAATCTGTGTACCTATTATCAGGAAGATCGGTTCATAATTAACCATAGCTCCCATATAAACCCCTCTTCAGAAAGCCACTTTAACGGACATAAATCCCATTAAAGCGTTAGTATCAAGTTAAAATTCGACACAAATAAGTTTTATATAAATATAAATGATAGTGCCAAATTATACAAAGATCGGTCCATAATTTACCATAGCTCCATATAAGGTCCTCTTTCGGGAATCACCCAAAAGTGAATAAATTCATATAAATATTAGTATCGACGTAACATTCTGTATTCGTATGTTTTATTTTACATTTAAAATTAGTATCGGTTCAAGGGGTCTAATTAGAGACCCCTTTCCGTATTTTGATGTACACAATGGTGTAGGGTATCATATAGTCGGGCTTGATCGACTATATATTTTTTTCTCGTTTTACTTTTATTCCTTATATAATGTATAAAATAAATATCAATCTTTCCTTCCCGCAAAAATCATTTAAAAGGCTTTTAAACCCAATTTTTGGCAATTTTTCAAAAAATTCATTTTTAGAATTTTATATTGATCATTAAAATATTGATATATTCTTTTCCTAAATTAAGCGCCATCTTTGGCCTATTTTGCCACAATGTATCGAATTCTAAAGTTAATTAAAAAATATATATATTTATCGTCTTAAAACTCCATAATAACGTATATTCAAATTGACTCAGAAATCCCGCACCGCAGAATTATTATTATATTTTTGTCATTTTATCTATCCTACATTTTTTATTATATTTACCAAATTGTTTATAAAGTTTTAATTTATTTGAAAGCATTTTATCTTCTCACATCCACGTGCATTAGTTATGTAAATGATAAATATCGTTTTTTTTTTTTAAATTTTATTGTTTCCTTTTATCTGTTTTTTAATAAACAAATAAATAAATTTTAATAATCGTATAGTACGTGACCTTAGGGGGATTTACAAACAATTAATATAAAATAAACTTGACCTTTAATTTTCTAACAGAAATAAAAATATATAAAAAACAGAAATCCCTAAAGATTTAATGATATAATTACAATTGTTATTATTTTTATCTAACAAAATTTACATATGTATGTATGCTTGTATATATAAATTCGTAAAATATAAAATATTTGCACTAATGTGTTTGTATATTCATGCCCTGCAATCAACATAACGCATTAAGATATACTAAATAATTTTTAACAATCTAATTTCTAGTTTTCAGAGAGACACAGTGTTATAATTGAGGGATCAATTGTCCCTTTTTCATACCATTATTCGTTACACATTTCTCCATTACTTTAAACTCTTTTCAGTTATACTTAACTATCTATTTGAGCAATAGTGGAAATTTTATTTAGTTATTTCACAATTTCTTTTTTTTAAACTACTGGTTATATAATTATTATTTATATGTATGTTCGACTCCGTTTACAACCATATCATTTTGTTGTAACATGTGTCAACAATTAAAATATAGTTCTAACGGTTTAAATGCCACAACATATTTCATTTTCATTCAATCATATTTATTGATGTTATAAATTGTATACAGACAATAAATAAAATAACAAACTAACTAATTATAATTATAGATAGACTAAATTTTGTTGTTACAATTTGTATATTTGTTACGTTTAGTTAGAGGCAAAATATTAAAAAAATCAAATAATAAATTGAAACAAAAATAATTTTTCAAAATGAAACAAATGGCTATTAAAATATAAAAATAAAACAAAATAAATATTATACCATACATATGGTCAGTTGATTTTACATACCCAACTATAAATATGACTAGAAAACAAAATATGCGGAAAATCAAACACAGACTGAAATATTTACATATATACAAAACAAATCACACAAAAATCAATGTAACACTTATATAAAATAAATGGTTAAATAAAATCAATCAATTAGAACCCTGCAATACTGGTGATATGTAATTATGAAACAACCGATTTTATAAACATTTTGAATAAAAACTGCAAAAAAAAAAACATTATTATTTTAATGTTTTAAATTAATTTATTAAAAAGGGCCACATTATTGATTACTAAGGGATAGTAGGGTGGGTAATTTATTTCCATTGGCTTTGCAAAGTATATTAAGGTGTTAAAAGGTATGACTAAAATCATATAAAAAAAATTAGCCAAGTAATCCGAAATAAGTTATAAGTACCCTGCAAAAACTTTGCTTGCTAATATAATGGCTCATCACTACTTACACATTAGATGAATAACTCATTATTTTAACACGGCGATGTCATTAGAGGCAACTACTTACTCTATATTATTACAGGTAGGCATTTCAGAAAGTCATTACTTAGATGTCATTACAAGAACTAATTACTTTGTAGCTATTCAATAACTCACTAATTTCAAAGTATTATAGAAGTCATTATTAGCAAAATGAATAGTAACTGATTACATTATTGGTTACAAATACTGAAATATAGAAAATAGAAAGCTGATATATATTTTTAAAATTTATTTATTTCAAAATATGCGGAAATCAGGATTTGACATACTATTTTATACCATAGACTTGGAGTTAATTCTTGAATAAAATACCGGACACTCTTAAAATATATAATTTTTATAATATAAATGAAAATATTGATAAAAAGTAGCATTTCAAAAAATCTGATCTTAATTAATTGATTATATATCAAGTTAAAAGTAAGTAGTTACTAATCTACTTTCATGTATTGAAGAAAGTATGTTGTTATCGTTGAATAGTAACTACATCCGTAACTACATACTATTACCAAGTTTTTGCTGGGTAGTTAATGTTACCACCAGAACTGTAGGGACTTAGGAATAGCTAAATATGAATATGTGTATGTCATTAATTATTATTTATTCTTTATAAATATTTGTGTAAAACAATACTATGAAAAATATTCAATGGATTGATTTATTTTATTCTATTTCAACCTAAATTCTAGTGAATCGAAAGGGGTTTTTATTTTTAAATATCACGAATGTTTATAACAAATTTTTAAGCAATTAAATGTAATTATTTATAAACAGAAACTGTTACTCACAAAATTAAATTATTAAATGAAATTATTATATAGTTTTTAAATTACCAGTCAATTAAGATGTTTTGCTCAAATTAGTAAGATTTATATCAAATCAATTGTTAATGGTGTCAAAAGTTTAATATTTAAAGCAATGAAATACAATATAAATCTAGATTTAAAATCTGACAATTAAATAACTATACCACATTTTTCTCATTAATAAAATAATTGGCCTCAAATTTCCAGTTTTACATTTTAAGTAATTAAATATATAACTTAAAAAAATTTCCTTAAACTTAATTTATTATTGAATTTATACTAAATCACTTTAATATTATAAACTTATTAAGTAATATACACTTTAACTTATTATTTTGTCTTAAATTAAAAAATCCTTTAATTGTAGTTCTTAAATTTAAATTTGTTTACAATCCTTATTAACCTGTTCTTAATACTATAAATGGTTTTAATTAAACAATAACAACAACTCACTGACCATTTCAAAATAAACAAAATTCATGTAGGATGTAGACAATTTTCACAAATTCCAAGAATGTAAATGATAAATAAACATATAAAATATGGTTTCAAATAAATCCTCATTAAATCAACTAATACAGAGAAACATAATGACAAATACATGCATATAGGTATTATATACAAAGAGGACATATTGACACTGACAAACACCTGTAATGGATATAATATTTTTGACAGTTGTGTAAATGAATAACCTAGTAAACAAAATTTTGTGTAATTAAAAGTTTAGCGGTTTGGGAAAGTTTAAAAAGGACAATAAAGTGAAAAAGTGAAAAGTTATATAGGGCAATAAAATTAAACTTTTAGACCTCTCTAAAACAAGACTCTTGCTGAAGTTTTTTTCTCTAGAAAGCTAGCTTCACCACCATAATCCATTAAATAAAGTCAAATTATTTAATTCTAATATATGAATGTATTTGCTGGGTACAGTACATACATATTAATATTTAACAGTTATATAAATAGGCATAACTATTAAAGAATAGACGGACATTTGTAGAGATAAAACACTTGTCGATGTTTTATGTTACAAATAAAATACAAAATTTTAGCCACAAAATTGTGTTAATTGTTGTAATTGTTCAATGAAATGCATACACATTTATATATAAATAGTTATAGACTCTATTGCTACTTATTAGAATATATACAGATAAATCGTATTCATTGCAAATTTAAACAGTTACAAAACTAAAATATTGGTTGGATGAAAAAGTGATTTCCAAAAAGATACCAAAATATAAAAGAAAATTTTTAAGATTTCATATTACATAGAATATTTTAAAGTGACCTCATTGTAATGTTGTAACACTGGACTTTAACTCTTTAAAGCGCATAGATGCATACATGAATCAAAAAATTTTTCGGTAAAATAATATTTTAATCGCATAATACTGGTATCAAATATAAACAGATCATAAAATAATGAAGTCAGAATGTTTGTGACATGCTATTGTTTAGCTTATGAAGGAATATTTTGCACTCTGGCTCATATATGTATCATAAAATTTATTTGTGAAAAAGTTTGATGAAAATCTTAAAAGTAAAATTATTATGAATTTCTAATTCTTACATCAATTTTATATCGAAAAAAAAAAAAAAATAGTTTTGCTCAACAATAAAAAATTTTGCATTAAATATAGTTCAGATGACAGTACAGACATCTTAACGTTTTACAATGATATAATTTTTATCATATGATATCATGGCTATGGTTCAATTGAAGTTATTTATAAACAATTTAGAAAGATATAGTCGGTCAAGCTCGACCATATAATATCCAACATCATTGAGTATGTGTATCAAAATTGGAGAAGGGGTCTTTGTATGGGATTTATGCATATGGGAGCTATGTTAAATTACGGACCCATCTTTATAAAATTTAGTATAAAGATTGAAACTTATACAAATCTTCTTCCCACCGAATTTCATTAAAATATTGATGTTTTTAAGGCATTTCTGACTGTTAAACCCCTATTCCGAGAGGACAATTGTATGGGGACTACCTGAAATAATAAACGGATCATAACCAATTTCAATATGCTATATCGTTGTGTGTAAAAAAATTATTCGTGCAAAATTTCGTTACGATATCTTTAAAATTGCGAACTGTACTTTGTTCACATGGACGGAAGAGCGGACATATTTCAGTCGACTCAGGAAATTCTGAGTCGAACGATATACTATAGGGTGGCGGTCCAAACATGAGCACAAACCCCAATAATATAGTGTTGTAGGGTATAACACAATATGCTAAAATTTATTTCAGAATGTTTCATTTAAGCAAAATATTTTATTTCAAGACAAATGTCTTACTTATCTGAAAATCTTTATTACGAACTATGAAAGCAGTTATATAATTTCTATCAAATTTATAAAACATTATAAATTTATTTTCTAGTTCATTGTAAATATTCTTCATAGACTAATAATGTCTGTCCGTATGAACATCTTAAATTTCAAAGTTTGAATTCCATGCGAAGCTTAAGACCTATTGCTGCATTGTTTCCAATTGCTTTTCTCAAAATTATGCCAAAATTAAAATTTTTGGAAAACTGTTGTAAAAACATTACAAATTCGTAGAACTCAATAATATCAGGGAAGAAGACAAAAGCCGAGAGATTAATTCACAGATTTGAAAATATAAATCGAAATAACTGGCGACCTCAACCAATTATGGCCCTGTCCAGTTTATTCATTCATACGAATCAATTGTGGACGTAATGATCAGTCATTTGCATGCATGTATATGTGTGTATTTCTGAATGTATGAATGAATGGTATACAAACAATATACAATTAAGGTATAAACAAACTAATGCCACTTTAATTATATGTTAAGAGGGAAAATTCAAACAATATTGCACACACATTCACACAAACAATACATATACATATGTATGTAGTTGTATATACAAAATGATATACACTTAACATAAACCCTAGTATACATGTATGTATCTATATATATAAATAGTTTACATACAAGGGTGCTATATGTTATTTTATATGTATAAATACTATATGTGCATATGTATGTTTGAGTGCATAAACCTATTTATCGATTTCCTGTTTATAATGCATACAATTTTATAGTGAACCTTAATGGCACGATAACAATTAATCAAAATGTCAAAATATATTCATGTAACTAGCAACATTATTGTTTACATATTTTCAACTACAAATAATACTTATGTGTGTATGTATGTTTATTCAATTTACTACATTATAACAATTGTATGAAAACTATTTCTAAAATGACCACATTTTATGGTAAAACTCTCCAAAATTTTTTTACTCTCTTTATTATAAATTAAACATTAGTTTTTGGACAAAAATATTAAAAAAAGGAATTCAATTACTTTGGTAATTTCAATTATAATAAAAATAAAAACATGTCATCTACGGAAAATTCTTATGGAAAAATGAAATTTCAAAGGCAAAATATTTCATTATATGTATGTATAAACACATGTAAATATTGTTTGTGTATGGCTCTTGTTGTGGTTACTACTTGTATATTTTTATTTACACATCAAACCTCCCACAAACAATAAACATTTGTTTATGTCAATTATTTTATTGAGTAAAAAATTAAGTAGATTTTTATGTACTCGAACATATAAAAGGGAAATAACTACAATCGTAATTGTATATTGTTTTTAGGTTTCTTGTATTATATACCTCCTGTATTTTGTGACTTAATTTTCTGCTGCTTTTTTATGACAAATATCAAATGTTTAATGTACAACACACATACATATATAAAATGCCAATAAACAATTATTTTATTTATACCTATACCTACTTACACATGAATATGTGAGAGGGTATGGTTCAATATGTTTATGTTTTTATTCTCTTAAAAAAGTAAATTGATAACTTAAACTAAAGTTGTGCTAAAATTCCTCAAAAAAAAGTTAATACTTTTTTACCTCCTTTTTATTATTTTATATAAATTCAAAATGGGTGTTAGTATGAGTGCATTAAGGTGTAACTGAGTAATATAAGGAAACAGCCAATAAAATAATACATATAAAAAATGACTATTAGTCCAACATTTCAAAAAGTCATATTAAAATTGCTTTTTTTGCTATAATAAAAATCCAAGTAGTATCCATTAAATTAAATAGATTTCTATAAATGACACCAACTGTTACATATTCTTAACTTACACTTGAAAAGGACTGGAGGATTGTCAAAATGAAGATTAAATGTATCTTGAATAGCAGACGTATTTGATAATAATTTATAAAATTGAAAAGCTTTGAACTTAATTGGTTCCATTTGTCACAATTTGCTGTTGAGGTAAAATAAAACAGTCAAAATTTCTTTGTGTACATAAGCAAAAATACAGTTATTTATACTATTTACATATGCATAGCTATATACAATATTATTTGAATACAAATACATACGTATGTACATAAAAAATTGGTACAAGTATATCAAATGTATAAAATACTCTCATACACAAAGAAAATATTTAAATAAATATGAGTTTTTTTATGATTTTCCAAATAAAATAAACAAAAACATAAACAATTATATTGTTTTTTGTTACTGTTTTCTATAGACATACGGATGGATTTCATATGAGACCAAGATGTAACCTGAATGAACATTCAAATGATTATTGTTTTTATTTTATATTTATTTAAGCATAATGTAAATAAAAACAATTATATCGTTAACAAAATTACAAATGGCCCTAACTAAAGGTTAAAAAAATTTAGATATTCCTATATTATACTTCAACTTTTAAAAAGATCGAAAATTATGGAATTTCAATTATTATTGAACACATTCATCATAATTATTACCGTATTTTCTAAGCTTTACTAATATTTAAATAAAAAATGCACTTATTATATTAAATACGTATTACTGAGTTGTAATTACTCCGGATTATAGAGTATATAATGATGTGGGAAATACCGTCCGGATTACCGAATAATCCGGACTATCGACATCTGTATTATCAAGTCTATACTGTATAATATTTGCTAAAAACAATTTTATTTTTGGTAAAAAATTTAATTTTTAACCAAAAATAGTTTTTTAAGTGCAACATTGAATTTTTAGTGAAAAATATTATTTATAATGAAAATACGTCTTTATAGTTAAAAGTCGTATTGTTAGTAAAAAACTAATTTTTAAAGAAAAATATTATTTTTAGTGAAAAATTATATCTTTGGAGCAGGGATGGAAACTGAAAATATTTTTCAGTATAAAAATAAATTTCAAATAGCACTTTCTTCACCTTCAAAATATTAAAATTTTAATTTCTGACAGTTATTTATTGGTTATCTAGTGCAACTCAAATAATGTAAGTTGTATATCTAAAACGAGGGATTAAATACGATACCAAAGCTTTAAATGGTTTTGTTCAGGTTAAATATTATAGTGAAATATTATTGAAATAAACTTACGGAGAAAACAAAAAACAAAAGATCAATTCGAGCACTTTTTATAAATAATAAATGATGTCTGTCAAATTCGGAACATTTTCACTTTAAATTGATTTACAGATCTCTGTAGTTTTTAGTAAAGATTGTACACATATTTTAGAGTTAACAATTTTATAAATTAAACCTTACAGCTAAAATGTTTATATAATGTTGTTTGTTGGCCCTATAAACTTATTTATATTGTCCTAATTACGTGTCTCATTTTTTGGAAACTCGTAGGCCCAATATTTAGTCAAAGATAGTGTTCATTACAATTTCATTATTAACTTGTAAATCTTATTCAAAGGTGTTAAAAAAGATAGTCTCTATTCGAAAATTATATATCTCTAAAATATATTTTCTAGTGTTTATAAACCGGTTAACCGAAAAACCGGGTTTTTCTCATAATTTCCGTTTTCTGTGAACCGATTAATTTCAATTCGGTTAACAGGTTTTTTTAGTCGGTTAACCGGTTTCATAAATTTGATAAAAACATTACTAGATTTCTTCATTTTATTACTTCTTCCGAATTTAAAACAAGACAAAATGTTTTGAAAGAATTAAAAACTTTTGTTTTAGTCAAAACAAGTAATCAGGTGATATAAGTAGTTACATGTTTGGAGTTAAATATATTTTCAAAACAATATTTTTTATACATTAAAATATTTTAGGACATACGATAATACGACATGATAGCACACTTTGTGAATCCCCCAAATATATATATAAAAATAATACTTCACACACTTACAGTTTTTTTGGCCTTAATTTTCTTAAGTTTCATAAAGGATATCAGGAAAAAGATGAAGTATATAATAAAATGTTCACCACCTCAAAAGTAAATAAGTGCAGGAAATGAACTTGTAAATTTTTAATAATTCTTCTAAAAATGTAAAAATAGATGTCTATTCAACAAATACCAAGCCAAAATATTATTATTGAAACTGAGCTTTCTTTTAACTCTTTATCCAAAATTATCTTTACTACCAGCTTCTAAATAAAATGTTTATTTAAAAGTCAGTTAACCGGTTTCACCGGTTTTTTAAAGACGGTTAACCCGAAAAACGGCTTTTTTAATTTTACCTAATTTTCGGTTAACCGTCAAACCGGTTTTTTGAAAAGTCGGTATTTTATAAACACTAATGTTTTTCATTAAAAAAATTATTTTCAATTCGAATTGTGGAATATCAAGCTCATCTTTGACAGTATCAAATGACTGGTGGGAGTATTTCGGTACTTTTGAATGTTAAATAGTATCAAAAAATGTACTATAGTATCAACTTTTCCATCCCAGATTTGGAGAAAAATTAACACAATTGGGTGAAACGTTATCTGATCGACATTAGAAATCTTCCCCCAGTATGATAAATAATTTTAACAAGATTTTTTTGCACATTTTCAATCACAGGTTGTCCCTGTATCTTCGATACTATAAAGTATAAAGTGAGATCTTTTCTCTCAGACTTAAAATTTAAAAAAAAAAAAAAAAAAAAAAACAATTTTGTTTTATTTTCCATTTCTTATTTATGTCCTTTCTTTTTTTTTTTACCTTGCGTAAACACACTAGTTCTCGCTATAAATCGCTATTTGTAAAATTAACGGGATATAACCATATATTGAAGCCTACATCGAAAACGACTTATCTTATTTCAATAAAATATCAAAAACTTCAGATTCCAATTCTCTTTAAGTTATACTCACATCATTTTTTATTACCCTTAACAGTCACGGAGAATAAGCCTAAATTGTGATAAAACTTAAATTACGTACAGAATTTAAAAAAAAAATCATACAAATTCGCAAATTATTCCTTAATCATAAAGACAAATTTATTACAAACAAAACAAGACATATTTCATTCAAATCAATTCATAAATTTTGATTTTATTTGCATATTAATAAAGATATTCATTTACAAATTATATAGATACTTATATTAAAAAAAGTAAAAAAAAATATTTTATGATTTTTTTAATATTTCTATGTACTTAATTTGCAAATGAGTATCTTCATTAATATGCGAATAAAATCCAAATTTATGCATTGATGTGCATGAAATATGTTTTGTTTTATTTGTAACAAATTTATATTTATAATTAAATAATAAAAATTCGAATATTCGACATTAACGAATTTGAATGATTTAATTAACAAAAAAAAAAAAAAATACGTTTTCGGAAATTTTGTAAGAAATTTAAGTTTTTTTCAGAAAATGTTCTTAATATCTACAGATGTTTTAAGCGTATTAAAAAATTATGAGAGAATAACTTGAAGGTAATTTTAATTTCAATTTTCTTAATTTTCTTGGACCAAATTACGCAAGTCGTTTACAAGATATTCTTCAATATATGGTTATTATATTTATTACGAGAACTAAAGTCAATTCAAAGATTTTTTTTTTTAATTTTGTAAACCTGTGTATTTTAAAAATTTTACTATTTTAAAATTATACGTTTAACTGAAGGTAAATAAAAAAAATAAATATTAAAATAGTTAAGTGTTGTTTAAAGAATAGTTTAAATGGGTTTCACTTAAGAAAATGACCATGTATTCATAAAAAATTATAAAACTGCTACATTTAGAAAAATTTTCCATATCAATTTGATTAATAATGAAATTGAAAAAAGATTCGGCTGTGCCGAATCTTTGATACCCTTCACCATATTACCATCTTACTATTTTATCGACATCATATTACCATATTACCGACAAATAATAAAATGTTCGCCTTAACGTATGCTTTCATATTTTCACATATATAAATCTAAATTTCTTTCAAACTACGTAAATTTGAATATGAAAAAAAAAAAAACAATCATAGCAGGCTTTGCTTTTAAAAAATAAACAACAACAATTCCATATTTATTTATTTTTTTATGTGTGTATATACAAACTGACTGCATATACAAAGAACAACAACACTGTTATTCATTATATTACTTCTGTTGCTAACTAAACTACTTGTCTTATAGGCAAAAACGTCACTAATAGTCATTACAATGCTTAATATAAATGTTTGTGTGTGGATTTATATTCTTAACAGATTTGTTTTTGGGCCATAACTCTGTTGATTATGAACGAATTTAGTTTATTAAAAAAACCGAAATTTTACAAAAATATTTATGACTGATATATATAAAAATAAAAATCTGTAGCTTGAACAAGGGCTTCCAAAATAAAAAATTCGTTTTCCCCGGTATCTCAGTTATTACTGAACCGATTTATTTCATTTTTTCAAAACAAAAATTCAGAAAGTAATTTCCAAGCCCACTTTACGAAGTCCCTGGTATATGCAGAGGCTTCAGAAACTAAAGAACCGGTTCTAAAAACCGGGTTTTAAAGCATATCTCCTCCATTTATAAACCGATCAAAAATCTATAGTTTAAACCAGGGCTTCAAAAAAAAAAAAAAAAAAAAAAAAAAAAAAAAAAAAAAATGCGTTTTGTCCGATATCTCAGTTATTATTGAACCGATTTATTTCATTTTTTCAGAACAAAAATTCAGAAAAAAATGTCCGAGACTTTTTTGTAAAAACGAAGTCCGTAGTATATACAGAGGCTTAAGAAACTGGAAAACCGGTTCTAAAAATCGGGTTTTTTAACATATCTCCGCATTGTATAAACCGATCTTGCTGAATTCCAATAGCAAAATTCTCGAAAGGATTTCCGATCGTTTGATATATATATTATATATGTTAGTTATCGGTGGGCTTCATAAACGCCATTTCAACCGACACACGGACGCACGGACATGGTCCTATCGTCATCATTTCTTACAAGGATCCCGAAAATGTAAACTTTTTTGCTGTCCGACGAAAATTGTGGGAATTACAAACGGAATGACAAACTTATATATACCCTTTACACCTGTGGTGAAGGGTATAAAAAGCTGATAAATTTTAATTTTTTATTAGAATATAATTTGTAATAATATTGTAATCATACAATAAATAAATCATTATAAGGACTTAACAATTTAGTTGGTTAAAGTAAGTTATTTATTACATAATTTTACTAGAAGTATTCTAAATTTAAACTATTATTAGAAAACTATTATTTTCTTTTAGAATTTTACGTATTATTTTAATATGTGTTTTTAGTCTATTTTTATAGAAAATTTTATTTATTCAAATATAAAAACACACCCATATGAAAATAAACATTATTTATTTATATGAAAATTGTAATTTCCATTTTAATTTCAATTGAGTTGGTAAATTTAACTAAATTGAGTATTTTCCTGTTGGTCAAGTAAAATACACACACACACTCATACTCAAGTACTTACTCAAATGTACACATTCTATGGAAAACCACCGACATTTGTTGAAGAGGTTGATGGTTGGTGGTCATTATGTTGACTTTATTTTTCAATGATTATATTGTATGTATACACAAAAATGTATGTATGTGTAAACACATACATACTTGCATCAAACGATAAAAATATTAATTTTTTTGTTTTTGCCTGAGAACCACTATTACACGAAAAGTGATTTTTATGTGCCAACCACAAAAACATATGGATACTAGGAAAAACTAAATCATACATTTGTTTATACTTATATACATATGTATATATTAATATTTACTTATATAAATACATATATTACAGAATGGTTAGACATAATAAAAATATTTATTTGTTTGCAACATTTTACTTTATATGTATTGGAGTTAGTTTAACTAAAATTTTGTATTGTATATAAAATACGTGGATATGTTTGTATGTCGTATAATATTGGAAATTATATTTTAATGTATGCATTTCTAAATATACACGTCCTTTATAAATTCACTGCCTTACATTTGTTCATATATACATTTATACAAATTACACTGATTTGTTTGTATTTGTTAGTTAAATTTGTATATGAAATGCAAACAGTTTTTCTATATATATAAATATGCATTTATTTACACTTTTATATTAATACAAACAAATATAAATTTATTTTTATAAACAATAAGGTGGTAAATAAAATCATTAATAAATTTTTCTAAAATATTGGAACTAAAATTTAAAAATCTTTTTGAAAAATTTGTAACACTTTTAACATAACAGAATGTAATTCTCTTTAAGGCTGCCTTGTATTTTTACTTATAACCAGGGCAACCAAAATATGCAATAAAATATGTGTGTGAAGATAAATATACAGTAGACTAGCGGAAACGTGAACTAATTTTTACCAAGGATGTTCACGTTTTCTATTGGTAGACATAAATAGAAAACTTTTTTTTTTAATGACCAAAAACATGTATTATATGCTTCTAGGATTAGAAATAAAAACATTTTATTCTTATTCGGGGATTTCCCAACTAATAAACACCAAAAATTAAAAAAAAATATTCACGTTTTCGCGAGTGCACTGTATTTTTGATAGAACGACTTTGGTAATAGTATAACAGCATATTTAAATATGGAATATTAAACTATGTATATAAAATGTAGTTTTAATTTTAAGAAAATATTAAAAGTAATGAGATACCACGATCTTTTTGGAGATATATTTTAAACTTTGAGAATATAAAATTTGTTAAAAATATTTTTAGAAATTTGCCAATTCTGGCCAAGTAATAAGTTTGAATAAATTTGCAATATATGAAGAATGGAGCCAAGGGTCACTACTATCCCTATATATAACAAGAATCCGTTAATAACATATGTCCTATATCCTCAGATATAAGTAGGATCCCTTAATTGTATTTGTGATTTTTTCATGAACTTTCTAAATTTCATGCTTGAGAAAATAAGGTCTGCAGAAAAGTCTTTCAAGTACTTTGCTCACTGTGGCCAAAGGGCGGCGTGTATGCCTACTATATGGGAAATGGAGCAAAGAATTACTACTATACTTGGAGATAAAAAGAATTGTGTTTGTGATTTTTTAAAGGAATTCAAACTTTCACTACT
Organism: Protophormia terraenovae; assembly: GCA_951394005.1. Classification (NCBI taxonomy): domain Eukaryota; kingdom Metazoa; phylum Arthropoda; class Insecta; order Diptera; family Calliphoridae; genus Protophormia; species Protophormia terraenovae. Next base: position 3,438,551 of record OX596073.1, read on the forward strand.
AAAAAAATAAGATCTTATATGGGTTATTCTCATTGTGGTTTGACATATATTCCCACTTTATGGATAATGATGCTACTATCTTCGGATGAAACTTGGATCCCTGAATAGTATTTAAAATATTGAAAAATATGAATTTTTTTGCTAAAATATTCTCTAAATTAAGGATTTTCTATGAAAATATGTATTACAAAATATACTGCTAATCTAAACATGAGAAAATATGCTATTTGGACCAAAATATGCAAAAATATATTGTAACAAATCAATGCCAAAATTCATAAAATTGTCTGAAACTGATAAATAGTTAGCAGGTTGGTGCTTTTGTAATCAAAACTAAAAATATGATTTTTCATATTTTTGGTTAACCTATTAACTATACTATTTTCCTACTGAACAAATTATTTTCAATACCAGTATGCTTGAAATAATATTGGTATACAATTTTTATATTATGTATTATCGTAAGTAATATAATTTCTTCAAGCAAACTGGAACATAACCCCTTTGATTCAGCGTATTAAATTGATTAAGTATAAAATATGAGTATCAGTGGCTAAACAAAGGAATTTTATTTCTAATCTCAAATGAACTTTTTAATCAGTTTTGTAAAGTATTTTTTAAATCTTCATCATATAAGTTTTTCGTTAAACATTTTATAAATTTATATGATTCCCCAACGCGTCTCAATAGACCAACTAAGAACAATTAATTTAATAACAATTTAAATAGGGCAAGTAAAATGTTTGTTTCTAAATTCAATACTTGAATTTAATTATGCAAAAGTGAAGCAAATACTTTAATGACAAAAATCGTGCAACATATTTTTTAAAAGTATTTTATAAAATAATCTTTTGTTAGAATCAGCATACAAATGATCTTTAATTAGAGTAAAAAAATAATAGAATAATAACTCTCTTAAGCATTTTCTCCTTAAACTTTAAACATTTATAAAATTTACACTTTGATCATTTAAGATTTAATAAAAATTTTAAAATTGATTAAGAAACTCAAAGTACCCTAATTAAACCATACATTAATGGTAGTGTAATCTGTATTTGTGTTTGTATTTGTATAAGTAAATAATAATTACACTATTTTTAGTAAACATTTTCTATAATGGAACGTGACCCGGCATAGATTTTTAAAATCAAAACTCAATATCAGCAGCAACAACAAAAAAATATTATAATAAAAATAATTCAACTAATAAAAATGATTAGTATTTTTAGTATTTTTATTGTTGTAGCAATGTAAGGATTTTTCCCACACATACACGCACAGCACGCAACTATAATAAGTGTGCGTGTAATTGAAGTGAGTACGTGGGTGTATGTATTGTATTGTTATGGTTATTACTGTTGTTGTTATTTATTATTTCTATAGTCATCATCATTGTAATAATCTTCTAAAGAACATGCAATGCAATTGATGTTGTTGGCCACAATATAAGCAACAGCAACAACAACCGCAACAGCAACAATATTAGCAACAGTACGTCAATTAGAGCTTGATGACTGAATTGTTTTCTAAGGGTGGGTGATGATGATGATGGTGATATTTTGTTGTGATATTTTTTTTCTGATTTATTATTTTTAAAAATAGAGATATATTAAAAAAAAAAGAAGAGATTATAACACCAACAATCATACGCGTGTTTTTCTACATAATTGTAATGTATTTATAGTAAGTGTTTGTTGTTATTTTTGTAAAATTTATAAGCTGCTTATTCATAAACATGGTAATCTGACAAATTTGTAATGTTGAATGTTTAACAAATTTATTAAAATGTATCGCGTGTCACATCTCATATATAATATTAAAAAAAAAAAATCACACAAAAGAACACATTGGCAAAATATAAAAAAAAAAAATATATATAATTCCTGTAAACAAAATGTTATTATTTTGTTAAATGTTTTTATTTATTTTTTTTTTTGTTGCTTTCACAGGCAAACCCATAATAGCATTTAGTTTGCTTTGTTGTTGCTAATATTTTTTATCAAACAAATACATTCATACTTATTGATGTTGTTTTACACTGATTGTTAGAGAGCGATAACGAAAACAAAAAAAATATATTTTTTTTTTTTTTCTATATAAGAATGTAAAAATATGTACATATGTATGTGTGTAGGTGTGCATGTATAAACCCTTTTTTAATGATGTTTAGTAAACTGTAAAAATACCGTTATTAACAATTTAACACATGCATTTAGAAAAAAAAAAAACTTTTTCATCTCATGCATATTCATGGTTAATATACATACATATATTTATTAAAATATTAAATTAAAAAAAAAATAATAAAAATTTAAATAATATAAAAATTATTTTGTTAACCTTTGTTTAACTCAGAGGAAATAAATATATTGATTTTAAGAAAATTATTCTTACCCAGCAAAATTTTTTTGGTTTTCGGTAATGACAACTACTTATTAAAGTACTTTCTTGGTAATGATGCGTCATTATTATTATTCTCTACATTTCATAAATAAGTATTCATTGGCATAATAGCAGAGTAAGTTACAATCACATAGATCAGTTGGCTAGATCGCAGAATCAGCTATCAGAAGGTTGCTAGTTCAACCCCATTCTGATGCTATTAGTTTTTTTTAACAAAATGTTTAAAAATATATTTTATGTTAAATCAAGTTACGTAACTTTGAAAATTAAGTGCGAAATGGTATAATGAGTAAGACATTAGTCATTAAAAACGAATAGTTAATATTGTCCCAAGTTCAAATCTCACATATTTTTAAGTATCCCTAGAGTCATGAATTCGTGGACAACTCGAACAAAAGTAACTAGTTATTGAGACAAAAAAATAAGTAGTTTACTTTTGTTTCCAATTATACCTGCTAACTTACCAGGAAAACAAAGTTTTTGCTGGATAATTGTTCTTCACAGTGAAAATTTATTTTTTTTTTAAATATTTTTATTATTTTTTTTTTTTAAGTTGTTCTTAAATACACCAAATTTGGACTTTGATGAAATGGAACTTAAAATTCTAGGTTGGATGTTTTAATATTTTCTGTGAAATAATACATGTTCCCTTTTTTATATTAAAAAAAAAAATATATATATATATATATATATATATATATATAGCGCATATATAGCTCGATTTGTGAAATTAAAATTTTTGAGTCCAGTTTTTTCGACACAAAAAAGCTCTTATGTTCAAAGTTGTTATACCCACCATCAAAAAGATGGGTACTATATTGAGTTTACCATTCCGTGTGTAACATAACAAAAAAATTATTTAAGACTCCATTAGAAAAATATTTTCTGGGTAAGATTCTGAGTCGACCTAGCTATGTCCGTCCATCTGTCTGTCTGTCGAAATTTGGCATAAATATTTATCTTCTATGAAGTTTGTTGTATATTGAAAATGGACAAAATCAATTAATAAACAAAAATGTTATGGCCCAAATACTAGAAACACAGATCATACTTTTCTGAAAACAAAAACTCATTTAAAAAACAAAATTTTATACAAATATTTTGAGGATCGATATAAACTCGGAAACCAAAAAAGACTTGATCCGCCTACTTTTTGCCCACCTTTCATATAAGGATGAATGACATTTTGTACAAATAGTTTAAACAAAAATATAAATTCGGAAACAAATATGGGCGTGGTCCGCCGCTTTACCCCCCACCTCTACTGAAATTTTTAAATGTTGCAGATATAGATTCGGTCAAGTCGAATATTACATTTTTTACGGTTTCTTTATTGCTTTATTTTACATTACACAGTGGGGCAGAATCAAAAATATTGGAAAATAAATCTGTAGCTTTCAATTGGCTATTTGGATTTATATAAAGTTTTACATAGGCGTAGCAGAGCAGAGTATCATTTTAAGTCTAGAAGGATGACTTTACATACATCTTAGGAGAGGAGCTATGAGGGCTCAAAGTATGATTTTCATATCAGCTTAAAGCTCTTGATGCACATTTTATCCCATATATTGTTGAATTTTATGTATTTGAAATTTCAACTATATTAATTTTACAAGATCTTAATCAAGTTTTTTGCACATAAAGTCAAAAATTTTCAACCGATTTTATTATATTTTTTATAATTAGTTAAAGAACAATATTATCTATTAAATAAAGAAAATTTTAAGCCAAAATTTGCAAAAATTAATATCAGAATTCTGAAACAAAAAAAATTCTAAAAATTTCAAAAATTTTTTATTAACAAACTGAGGGACGGATATCAGAATTTAAAAATCTTAAAATTTAAAAATTAGATTTTTTATTAACTGATTAATATTGAACGCACCATAAATATTAAAATATTGATATCAGCTTTTTCTTCCATTTTCAATCCCTTTTTCCCCAATATGCGGCAGCTATTTTGAAATAAAATTAGTTTGGAAAATTACAACTATCATCGTCAAAAAATTAAAAGAAGAGTCGAAATTTTACGCTAGTTTATCAAATTATTTTCGTTATTTATTTAAAAATTTTCATTTTGCAAACATTTTATTGGCAAAATTACTTACGTATAAACGTAGTATGTATTAATAAATGATTTTGAATTTAGCAACTTAAAGAATATTTCCAAATTTTTATGTAAGTATTAAAATATGATAAATAAAATAATCAATTGTAGTTGGAAGTTCTCTTAAGGGTTAAATATAAATTTTAAATATTAGCAATATGTAACAAAATAAATTTATCATAAAAAATGTCTCTTTTAATTTTGTTATTTTTAATGGTAATAATATATAATTAAATAAAATAAAAAAAATAAAATAAAATAAAAACGTTAACAGTTTACAGCTTGTTATGACATTTTTCTATTATATTCAAAAATAATAAAAAAAATATACCCAAAAGAAGTGTGAAAAATTATTTTTATTAAAATAACTAATTTAAAATCACAGATTAAAAAAGTTTCTTTAGAAAAATCCACAATTTTTGTTAATAAATTCAATATTTTATAAAATTTAATATTTTTTATTTTTTTTTTTATAAAACTAAATTTACTTTAATCACTTAAAATTCTTTTGTCTTTTTTTACGCTTAAGATGACTACATTTTTATTTTTTTTCCCTGTTCTGTAATATTTTATCTTTAAATTATTTTTAATTAACCAGAAAATATTTCTAAACACAAGCAAAATATTTAATTATTGCTTTTCAATTTTTTTTTTTTCATTTTAAATAAATAACATGTCATTAATTTTTAAATGAGTTTTTGTTTTCAATTTTTATCATTTAAGTTGACAATTTTAAGTGACAGATTAGGAGTAAAAAAAAAAAAGCTTAATGTTTTTATTAAACGATTCTCGGTTAAGATTTTAGATAACTTTGTGTTCTCTGGCATAATAATTAGCTGGAAGTATTTTTACAACAGATAAAATTGAATTAGAAATTCATGAAAAATGAATGAATGAATTTGTACATAAACTGAATTTTAATTAAATAAGTTTTAGGTGAATTAAAATTTAAAACTTTTAAGGTGATCGAAATCAATTACAAACTTTTATTTTAAACATCACTCAAGTTGAAAACTTAATTATTTGGAAAATTTGTTTTCCAACTCCCAAAACAAATATGTAGCTAAATATGTTTTAATCAATATCGAATATGGGTCCTTAAGTGAAAGGAAAATTGAAGAAAAATATCTTTAAAGTTAGTATAAGGCTATGATATTTTATAAATTTATAATTTTATAATTTTAACATGAATAATTAACAATTTCTGTTGTAATACGAAAGGATATTTTTTTAAGACAAAATGTATGTTTAATTTGTAGAAAAATTAAGTAATTGCTGCCAACATCAGCAGCCATCATTTGGCAGAATATTTTTCTCTCCAACTCTCTCCTCTTTAATTGCTCAGTTCATTAACTGCCAACACAAATATACATTCATTTACATACATACTCCTATAAATGTAGTTGCTTTAAAGGAAGTTGAAATCTTTTTAACAATCAAATAAGGATATACAATTTTAACTGGTAGTTAAATAACAATTTTACTATAATTACAATAAGCAGCTTTTCAAGTAAATGAATATTAAAAAGCTTAAATATTTGTCTGTTTTTTTTTATAGAATAAATTTTCTTTTATCTTTTATTTTTGCTATTTTGCGTATAAATTTGTCTGTTAAATAAAAAATAAACATGTTAAATGAATGAACCACAAAATGTTGAATAAAACATTGACAAGTAAACCAAACAAACGACTAAAATAACTTTTATTTTTTTGTGTGTTTTATGTTGCTATCCCCTCTCTCTGTTCTCTCTGTGTTGTTGCTATTATATATTCGGACACAACTGTAAAGGACATAATTTGTTTCAGTTGTAAAACTTTTACTCATGCATTAAGCGTACATTTGAATAGAGTATAAACAGAACAAAAATGAAAACTAGACAGCAAACAAAAAAAAAAAAAAAAAAAACATTACATTACATATAAAAAAACAAATAGACAGACAGACAGACAGTCAGTCGAACTAAGGGACAGACTTTTCACACAGACTTAAGTTTAAATATAACTGTAAGTGACTTATTTCAGTTTTATTTCCTCTTTCCCTTAGACTCTCATTTGGTCCAAAGTTTATATTTGTTTAATAGTCTATTTTATCACATCATCTGTTAAATAACAAATTCTCTCTTAATTTAAGCGTATGCATGTATTTAAGTGTTCTTAGTGTTAGTGTATGTGTTTAATAAGGAAACAAAAGCTCAAACCCATTTTATCAACAAACTCCTTTGAGTTGTCTATAGTGTAGTCTATACAGTTTTTTTTTTTCTATTTTTTTATATCCTTTCTTTTTCTTCTTCTTGTTTTGTGTCTTGCGACTTGTTGTACAAATAAAAAAAAAGGCTGTCATAAGCATACAATATTATTATGAGTTAAAAATGTATAGAGAATAAATGAATGGTGGCAAAACAGCCTTTTTGGATGAAGTAGATCTAAAAGTAATGATGATAAGGATGACGATGATGATGATGGTGGCAGTGGCGATGGCAAAGGCAGTAATGTATGTACGTTGGTGTTGTTGTTATTATGATTGACTATTGTGTGTATATAGACAAGAAGCAAAGAAAATGAAACAATTCAGTCTGAAGAACAGCTAAAGGGTGCTTTAAACAACTTTTGCTCTTTATTTTTTCATTAAACACCATCGTTTTATAATGATGCTTTTTTTACTAGCTATGTATGTACATAAATAAGTTTCCCATACGCCCAAGAAAATATTTTAATTAATTAAATATTTTAACTGCAGCTAATAATAATACTAAGATAAATATTATAAGAGCAAACATTTTGCAATTATTTTTTCTATATATGTCTATTTATAATTTCCGAAGTAATTGCTTTATTAACCATTTGGAACATTTGCGTTTAAACTGATTCACAAATCTTTCTACTACTAAAAAGTTGTTATTAGTCTCCTGCGCAAGATGATTTGAAAAGCAAACACACTAGAATTTCAAGTGTGTGTTTCATAACCAACATGTGCAAAAACAACAATAAATACTGTTCGTACTGTTCGCTGCCCGAAGCAAAGCAAGTGTGTACTGTGTATGAGCGACTGCAAATCCGTGCGTTCAAATCATTTATCGTAAACAAGTGGTGCAAGTGGTGTGGCAAAAAAAAAGCAAATCATACAAGACGTTGAGAAATGATTTAAAGATTTCAAGTGGGCTTAATGATTTGTTTGTTTTTTGTAATACGTAGTTGCTGTGTGTGGCAAAAAATCTTCATAATGTGTAAAAAGTGGTTGTTTATAAATATTCTTGCATACACACACATATATACAGTATGTCTATATTTTATTGTTGGTTCTTCTTTTCTAAATAAATGTAAAAGGGTGAATTCATAAAGTTATTAAAAAATACTCTTTATTAAGAGTTAAAAAAGTAAAAAAATTAAAGTTGACATTTGAAACTGTCAGTTACATATGTAAGTTAGAAAATTTTTATCTTTAGTATTTATTTATATTTTAACATTATATATTATATATAGTAACATTAATAATTTATTTGATCGTAAATAACAATAAGTTTATAAACAATACTTTTAAACGACTGTTTTACTTACGAAATTACTTTATACAGTCATGAACGCACACACACACATATAATTTTAATAAAAAAGAAAACACAATTGTTTTCCTTATTGAAGCAAACAAGTGGTCAAAAGGCTTGTATTTTTTTATACAAGCCTTTGAGAGGCTTGTTTGGTCGCTATCATAGCACACTCATGATTTGTTCATAAAGTTGAAGCACACACGCAGTATTTGTATGGTTTTAAGTGCCTGCAGAACAGTATTTATTACTCCGCACACACACTGATAACAACACTTGAAAAATATCAAGTGGCTTGTACAGCCTTATAAGACACAGTTTGCAGGGCTCTAGTTGTTATATAATTTTGTATGTAATCATTTTTCTAACACTTAATAAGAAAATACTTTTTATAAATCTTTATCGACTTAACTACCCAGTTGGAAATTTCTTTAAGACGTCTTATAAGACAATTTAATGACGCATCAGAATCACTGCTGACTTTGTCATTTGTGTCCATACAAAATACATCATGACAACTACTGACATATTCATATATTTTGTCAAATTTCTTCAAGACTTAATCAGCATGTTGTCAATAGTGCTGACAAATTTCTAACATATCTTAGTGATCACTTCATGATTATTCCATTTAAAAATTCAATGTACGAGTATTGTCAGTGATACGTTTTATTTTTTTTGTCACTACTGCTGACATGTCTATAAGTTGTCCTGACGAATAAAACTAAAAATATTAGCATTTAGTCATAACCTAATGACTTTTACAATATAAATCACTTATGAAACTGTCTTCAAGACACAATTTCCAACTGGGTACAGATTGGAAACAATTTATAAATTTTAGAATTTATAATAAAAAAATTGTCTAAAAAAAATTGAGTTTATTAAAAAATAATAAAAATACTATTAAATTTGTGAAATCACTTCATAATTACTCCTTTGGAATTCATTGTTATATGTGCATCAAAATTTTAGACCGGTTATATTAACCGTAGTCTTTATATTTATCAAACATGGGCATATGCCCTATATTATGTTATTTATACTCTTTAGGCTTATTCCCGGATGTGAGATTTATATGGGAGCTATGGTAAATTATAGGCTAATGATCATAAAATTCGACACTTTGGTTTCAACTTATAAAAAAACTAATTTGTGACAAATACTAATTTGATGATACCATTTGTATGGAATTTATGCCTGTTAAAGATGGGGAGCTATGGTCAATTATGGAAATACAGATTTATATCTATGTAGAACTTAAATATTATTTTATTAATATATTGCTATATTTAAGGCATTTATGATCATTAACCTCTATTCCTGGAGGACATTTGAATGAGCCCTAGATGAAATAAAATATCGATCATATTCAGTTTCAATATTTTTCATCCTCAACCCATTAAAGCTCCGTGTACAAAACTTCATTGAGTTATTTTCAAACTTGCGATCTCTAATTTGATTGCTAGGTTTGAATCAAGTGACGCACAGTTGGTTGAAGACTTAATTTTAAAAATATATCTTCTTTTATTATTGGATATTTATAAACACATGTGGGAGTGGTGGCTGATCGTGTCACCAGATCCTGCGGACGTTGGCGATGAAAGGGTTAAATTTGTTAACGGAAAGAACATTCTGGATAGAGTTAGCCACGAGTCAAGTACGCTAGGGACAAAATATTAAAGAGACATATAATAACGAGTAACGAATGTTCTGGACATTTTTAATTTGATAAGCGGATTTAGAATGAAAGGAAAAGGGACAACCATAAAATTTACTCGCGGGGAACATTCTAGTGCTTTGAAAAATGGCGAGTAGTAGTTGACAAAGATATAAAATAGAGAGCTAAACAAATTTAGAGTTAGTTGTAAAGTTGAAAAGTTTAGTTGCAAAGTTGCAGAAGAGCAGTTAGTTGAAAACTTGAAATTGAAAAGTTTTAGTCCAAGAGTGAATTGAAAAGTTGTTATTGAAAGGTTGACCAGCGGCATTCAAATCTCAAAAGAGTAAAATATATGAGTAAAGTGAAGTGTTAATTTAAAATTATCATTAACTAAATTCAATAAACTAAATTTATATAGTTTTATTATTATTTAAATAAATAAGACTTGTGTTTTATTATAAGCCACCAAGCTCATTCGGGTAAAAGACACAAAATCCTATATACGTAAAATACTAAAATTTGAAACAAAATTATCTTGTAAAACTATTTTTTTCATGGATACAGATATTTAAAATCTTTAGACTTATGCTTGTAGTTTGGTACAAAAATAAATCGCTTGCAAAATATTTTTTCTTTATTATTTTTTTTTTTTTATAAAATAGGAATCGTTAAACGTTTCCAATAACATTATTTTTTATTAGATTGTGTAAATAAGTGGGATTAAGTTTTACTATTTCTGTATGGTAACGAAGCATCCAAGTTTTAATAAAAATATACAATTTTATTAATAAAATTTTGAGAGAAAAGTGAAACAATCACTGCATTTTTTAAAAATTATTTGTTTTCATATTGATTGTGGAAAACAAAATAAAATCAAGTCAAAAGCATTTAGAGGCGTAATTAATAGCGTTTTCTTTTCTGACTTTTCTAATAGTGTTGCCTTTAAATTTAAAAATATGTTACATGTTTTATCTTCAAAATAGATGAAGGGTTTAAATGTTGCACTTTATCCACAGCAAACTGAACAATTTTTTACGAGAAGAAATTATTTTTGATAAAATGTTTTAAAATTTATGTTTCACCAAATTTTGGAATTTTCAACTAAAATCGAAAATTTGAAATTTCACCAAAAATAAAAAGTTCTACTAAAAATCCAAAATTTCACGAAAAATCTGAAAATTCCCCAAATATTTTAAATTATACAACAAATTCAATGTTTTACTAAAAATCCAAATTTTCACTAAAAATCTGGAAAAAAAAAAAAAAAATTTCACCAAAAATTCAACCAATAAACCAAAAGTTTTGATTAAAAAAAAAAGCAAAATTTTACCCAAAATCCAATTAAATTATTTTTTTTTTTCTCATAATTACCTTAAAAAATAGCACAATTACAGAATGGTCCTCACATTTATTATACCATTTTAAGAGGGTGAAGGAAATCTTCAAAAAACTTTACACAGTAACACTATGAGTTATGCTCAAGGTGGTTAATTTTGACACCATGCAGGTATAACAAGGTTTTTAAAGGATAATTTTTCTGAAAGTTTAGGTCCTCTCCTACTACATTTCTACATTTCTTTGCTAAAGGCTAACAAATACATATATAAGATTTGAAAAAAATTCGATTTAAGTCATTACTCTGAACGAAATTTCTTTTTGAATTCATTTTTAAAATGCTATATATTATTAAATAACTTTTTCTTCTAGTTTGTACTATTAAAAATTATGACCCTTATTATATATTTTTCTTGAGTGTAAAAAGCTTAAATAAGATCTTTAGCTAACTGATTGCTGTAAATGAATAGATGATGGCTTGATTGAGTATCTGTTTGGCTGGCAAACTGGATATACAACTAATAGAAAGGTTTACTAGCTGTTTGACTAGTCTGTCAAGTTCGCCTTTTACATTCCTTTTGACGATAACCAATGATGTTTTATACTCATTAGCTTGTTATTTGTCTAAACAAAATTAAATTTGTATGCACAGGCTAGGTTTCCTTATATCCAGTCCCTTTGCTCTCTTTTATTGCTTTTTATAATAAAAATTACGAAAAAAGAGGGAAAAATATAAAACAAAAGAATTTATATAAAATAAAATTAAAGTAATATTATTAAAATTAAGCAGCCATCTACTTTTAATACAAAAATTAAAGCTTTAAATGTTTTTTATTTTATGTGTTAAGTAATCTAATTTGGTAACTTGTATAATTATTGGTTAAACATTTAACATAAAAAATTTTAATTTCCGCTATTAAATAAAAACAAACTCCTTTAAGACACATACACTTATATATATTTATATTTCCTTTTCTTCTTTAGAAAAGGCCATAAAAAGCTAAATGAGGAAAAATACATTAAATAAACAGAAATGAAAAAAAAAAAATGTACTAATTTAAGACAAATTTTGATAAGAATCTTAGCATTTTGTCTCTTAGGAATTTTCATTATATCAGCTTTAATTTTTCTTTTTGTCTATTCCTTTAGTCCCCTGCATATTATCATTGTTGTTGCCACACAAAATCATTAAATGTTTTAGCTATTTTTATTAAGTCTATATGGCGTAAGTAGATTGTGGATTGTTCCAAAGACAATACAATAATTTCCTAATTATTATTAATGTCATTTGTTTGTGGAGCCATTTAAGTGTGAAGTAATAAGCGGAGATTTTTAGATACCGAGAAAATATTAATTTTGTAAATTGTTATTAATAGTTCTAATTAAGTTTATTAAAATTTGTGTAATTAATTGAATGTTTGTGGTGACTTTTTTTATAATGTTCAAATTAGAAATGTAATTATTAGGGGGAATATTATAGTTTTTCTTGGTCATTAGTTATATTTTAAACATAAAAAGAATGCAAAGGTGTGGGTTTAAAAATACATTTCCTGCAGTAAATTTTGTTTAAATGTTTACTTCGAAAGTTTTCCTTATTATACTTTTATGAAAAATAAAAATTAATTGTAAACATGTTCCTCTTTTAAAGATCTGCTTAATCATTGTTCCAACAATAATCAAAAATGTTTTTTAATTTCTCCTTCGAATACTCCCTCTATTACAATTATTAGTAAATTCCTTTAATATTAACTCCTAGAAGCTTTTATATTATTTTATGCGATTGCCTAATTATCTTTGTTTCTTTTGTTGTTTTTTCATTAAATTCTATTCAAATTAAGCAATCAAGCAAAACAGTTCAATTAATTTCATTTTCATTTTTCTATTATTGTGCCAAGCAAACTCAATTGTAAAAGAGAAAAAAATCAACAGAGATATCTCTTACTACAGAACGGCAGAAAATTTTTAATTTTCTTTTTGAAAAAAATAGAAAAAAAAAAAAAAAAAAACTAAAACAAGTAAAAAGAATTAAAGGGGAATACAAATCAGATAACGACAAACATGACTGCTGAGAATGAAAGCTGTGCAGGTGGTCGAATACATTCAATTTAAGCGTTAATTAGTAGAAATTCACTACCAATCAGTTGACTATTGTGTGAAAGTTACTCAGTTAAAAGAGCAAGAGAGTGAAAGAAAGGGTTAGTTAAGTTTTTGTTTCCTATACACAAATACATACATAGTGCAACCTTTAAACAGGAAGTTATTGCAACGTAATTACTGCAGCAATTTCAATTCGTTGTTGGAATTACAAATATGAGTTTGTAAGAAGCTTCTAACAGCACGATTTTTAACTAGGAGTGCGAAAAAAAAAAAGAATTAAAAAAATGTATACAAGAGTTTACACAGGAAATCTAGATGTCCTACGGCTTCTGGTTATTTTCCACTTCTCTTTTTTTCTCTTTTCAACCATTGGGCTGTTGGTGTTGCAAAATAATTTTTTTTATTCTACACTTTTTGTATGTAATTGCTGACTCAAGTTGTAGTCGTGCAAAAACCAACTTATTTTTAATTATGGATTTTGTTGTTTGCATTCTTTTCTTTTTTTTTTTTTTTTCATGCTTTCAGTTACCATTACACTTTTTTTAGCCTTAATTTTGTTTCTTTTGTCTCTGATAAAACAAAAAGCTGAAACAAAAATTATAGCAAAATTAAAAGATGTAACGAAGCTTAGAGACTGTTTGTTAGTAGCGTAGCAACATTCTATTGTTGTATTTTTTTTTTGGAAAATTTTGCAGATTTTAAAAGTTTTATTTACAAAAAGTTGTTTTTGTTTTTAATTTAAAGTTTTTTCATATAGAATTAAACAAGATGTTTGCAGTTGTAAAACTTTGATTTTCTTAAAGATAATAAGTAGTATTTATGAACTTTTTGGTTTGAAAGAGTTTAGTAAAAGTAATTGTACTAAACACATTATATGTAACTTCCATTATAAATATGCTATATTTTAACTGATGTTTTAGATATAGAATATTCCAAATTAAATAAATTTGTCATATTGTAGATTATGAAATATGAGCAAAGCTCTTCTTTATTTATAGACACCTAAAGAAATATAAAGTTTTGTTTTAAAATTTTAAAATGCTCTCTAATTATCGCTTTTTAGAAATTATCTTTTTCTCTTTCTCTAAAAATTATATTAGTTGTTTTTTAAATTTCGTATTAATTTTTATATTTTTTTATTTTTATACCTTCACCACAGGTGTAATATTTATATATAAGTTTGTCATTCCGTTTGTAATTTCTACAATATTCACCTAAGACCCCAAAAAGTGTATATATATATATATATATATATATATATATATATATATATATATATATATATATATATATATATATATATATATATATATATATATATATTTTGGATCCTTATTGTTAGGGAAGTCGATATAACGATTTCCGTTTCACTGTTGAAATCAGTTTTTAAAAAGTCCCAGTTATCTGATATATATGTTTTGCACATCAAATTGTAGGGAATATTCCTTAGAATAACGCTAACAAAAATGAGTAAAATCGGTTTATAAATAACCGAAGATACCTCCAAAGTCGTTTTTTGTTGTGAGTTTTCTAAGCTTCAGTACAAGCCAGCGATTTTTTTTTTGTTTTGCTGCAAATATAAACATTAGTATCCGAGATATTTTATTTTTATTCTTGTACAGATTGGTCATAAATATTTTTCTAAAATTTCACTTTTTCGAATCAAAAAAAAAAAAAAAAAAAAACGTTAGATAAACAACTGACTTGTTGGCAAATCTTTTAAATTAAAATTTTTGCTGTTTTATGTGCTCTGAAAAACAAAAACAACAAGAAGCTATATATATATATTTCTTTTTTAATCTTTATTGAAAAAACGAAATTTTGACACATTTTATCAAAAAATTAATTTTTGACAATTTTTTTTTTTCCTAAAACAGTTTAAAGCCATCTTTTCTGTTTATTAAATTTTTTTTTTAAGTATTCTTTTAATATTATGTGAGTTATACGAGGGCGGATCAATAAGTCCGTGAATTTTTGAATGAAACACAGTGTTTTTTGCAAAACAAAAATTTATTTTTCAACATAATCTCCTTTTAACTCAATACACTTAGTCCAACGTTTCTCCAGTTTTTGTATCCCTTCCAAAAAATTGGATTTTTTTTCGAGGTCCTTAAAATAGGCATTTGTTTGGTCAATAATTTCATCGTTGGAGCTGATTCTCTTTCCACCGAGACATTTCTTTAGGTTTGGAAATAGGAAGTAGTCACTAGGGGCTAAATCCGGAGAATATGATGAGGATGAGGTACCAATTCGTAGCCCAATTCATAGAGTTTTGCCATTGAGACTGCACACGTGTGCACCCGTGCATTATCTTGATGAAAAATAACTTTTTTCTTGGCCATATGGGGTCGTTTTCTTTTTAAATCCTCATTAAATAGGTCTAATAAGTTGGCATAATATTCGCCATTTTTTGTTTTTTCCTTTTGAAGGTAATCGTGCATCCCAAAAAACTGTTGCCATCACATTATTGGCCGACAAACTTACCTTGGCCTTCTTCGGAGCAGGTTCACCCGGAGAAACCCATTGTTTAGACTGCTGCTTGGTCTCCGGAGTACAGTTACATCCACAGTTACAAAACGCCGCAAAAACTCATTCGGATTGCTGTTAAACAACTCCAAACAATCCTTTGAAGTTGTCACACGTTTACGTTTATGGTAAATTGAGAGCAAACGCGGCACCCATCTTGCAGACAACTTTCTTCAACCTAGCTGATCATTTAAAATCGAAACCACACTGCCATATGAAATGCCTGTGACATCAACAATCTCACGCACTTTCACTCTTCGGTCGGCCAACACATATCTTGGATTTTTTCGATATTTTCGGGTGTACTGACCTCAATTGGCCATCCAGAACGTTCAGCGTCATTTGTACTTGTGCGACCACAACGAAAGTCAGTAAACCACTTTTTTACCATTGAAATCGATGGTGCAGAGTCGCCATAGTATTTATTGAGCTTTTCCTTGGTTTGATTGACGGGTTTTTTTTTGCAAAAAATAATGTTCAATGAGCACTCGAAATTCACTTATTTCCATTTTTAGAAAAATACACGAGGTTGTATGTTTGAACAGCTGTTAAACGCAAAGTAAATGACGAACTTGCTCAAAATTAGACAGTAGTCTATTAACAGTGTTGCATTTCATATAACTACGAGGGAAGTTCGAAAAGTCACGGAAATATTGATCCGCCCTCGTAAATAAGCATTGTTCTCTTTCTAAAAATGTATATTTCAACACAACTTAAAAAACGTTTTTATTTTGATTTTTGTCTATGGAACAAAGCATTGTACTGCGTGCTCAAATCTTCAGCGATGAATTGATAATGCATTGGTATCAAATTTACACCACAACTGTGTATAACATTATGTATTTGATCCCGCTGATTCAAAAGTTGTAAACTAATGGTGTCAAAAAGCCGACACAATAAATGTTCGTTGTCGATTTTTTGCAAAATATTTTTCACTTAAAATAAATATTGAAAAAAAAAACAGGCGAGAATGTTATGTTCGGCTTGGCCGAATCTATATATCCACCATCGACTTTTTCAAATTTTACGTTATATGGGAGTTGGGCGGTAAAGTGTGCGGGCCATGCCCATTTTTTGTAACCGAGTTTACATTGGTCCTTTAATTATTTGTACAAAATTTCGTTGACGTTTCACCTTATATGGGAGGTGCGCTGTAAAGTGGGCGCCCATTTTTTATTTCTAGTTTTATATCGACCCTCAAACTATCTGTACAAAATTTCGTTGTCGTACATGCTTTTGTTTAAGAGATATAAGCAGAAAAGTATGAAATGAAGCTACAACGGACACTCTGTGTTTCTAGTATTTAGCCCATAACTTTTTTGTTTAATAACTGATTTCGCCCGTTTTCAATACCAAACAAAACTTATATAAAAGATAAATATTTGAGCTGAATTTCTTCCCCTTAGGTTGAACCGTTCGAGTCCTATCCTGCTTTCAACAGACAGACAGACGGACAGACGGACGGACTAAACTAAACAGTAACTAGATTGACACAGAATCTAGCCAGGACCCCATATACTTTATGGGGTCTTAAATGATTCCTCCGACATGTTACACACGGAATGACAAAATCAATATACACCCCATCTTTTTGATGGTGGGTATAAAAAAAATGAATAAATTATCAATATTTATTAAATATATTAATGTATTTTTCAAAGCTAATTTTATTTTGTGGAAACATTTTTGTAAACAACAGAATCATATTTTCGTTATTAAAAAATAATTTTTATAAGATTTTAATTCTCTTTTTTTTTTTTTCAATTTTTCCAAAAAGTATTTTCTTTATTCATTTTTTTTTTTTCATAAGAAAAAGATACAAAATTTAATTTTCAAGTTTGTGAATTTTTCTTCAAATAAGTATTTCTTTACCATAATAATTTTACTTCCAATTTAATATCTAATGTAATTTAATTACTAATAACTAACGCTTTTGAAAAATGTCCCTACAGTAGCCTACAAAAGTTTTCTCACACTTAAAAATAATAAATATTTTCTTTACGTTTAGTCTTCACTTGCTGCATTTTATTTTTAATCGCATTCTAATAACTTTCCTTAACTTAAATCTTCAATCATTTAACATACTTTAAAATTTTATTCCCTTGATAAGCAAGGACATTTTAACATCAACCCACTGTTCTTAAAACAACAACAATAAAAACTTAAAAAAAACTACGTGCAAAACAGTTTACTGTTTAGTTTAATCAGTTGTTGCAACAACAGAATTGAGAAAAACAACTTGTAAATTGTTGTAAGATTTTGAAAAGTTTTGAGCAAAAATTTCTATGCCATAACTAACAAAAAAAAAAAAAAAAAGGAAAAAACACAAAAACTTTTTGACTAAAGAAACTTTATTGTTGTCCACTTTATGTTGCTAACAAATTCATATTGTTCCTGTAAAAATAAAGATGAAAAAGACAAGAACCATTTAATGGCATAATAATAATTATTTACAAAAAACAAAGAAAAAAAAAAAAATAGTTTTAACATAAAAAGATTTTAATAAAGATAAGCACCATTAAAAATTTTAAATATTTATTTAGCTTGAAATGAAAAAAGTAAAAAAATAAAATATAATAAATGTAATAATCCACAAATAAATCTTCTCATTTTTTATTTTAATAACATCCTTTTTAAATTTCAAAAAATTTGTCATAGAGCATTAAATATTTATGAATAATGAATATTTGTTATGCACATGAAACCAAAAGATTTAATAAAAAAAGAGAGAAATAGAACAAAACTGTCAAACTATTACTTGCAAAAATATACATATTTTAATCTACCACATATGCTAAGTACACTACATAATATTATGGGTTGACGTTAAATAAGTAATCTTTCTAGTCCTTCTAATAAAAAAAAAAAAAAATCCAGATTTGATTTATTGTTTCTATGTACTTGAAATCAGATGTAAGTTTAATTACAGAAAAGATTTAATATCTATTTAAATATTTAAATATCTAGTTTAATATTTTAAAAACAATTTCATTTTTAAAATATATCCAAAGTTTCATAATAATAATTTGTATCTGATCTGTTATCTCGCTGGTCCATTCAAAGTCCAAATTTAGTGACATTCTGAAAATATTTACTTGTAATATAGGGTATTATTTTATAAAGTAAACTATTTTTTATACCGATATTAACGAAGCATAAAGTTCATATAAATATAAAACAAACCAAATAAAATGGATAGAAATTGTAAAAAAAGAAAAACTATTTCAAACTTATCATCATGAAATCCACAACTAATAAAGTAATATTCATGCAAAAATTTACCCATAAAAACAGACTGTTTTTATTTTAACAAACACATACAAAAATACTTACATTTACATATGTAAAACACATGTCATGTCACATTAAAAAACAAAAAATCAACAACAAATGAAACAAATCATTAAATCCTTTTTTTAATGAATTGCAAATGAGAAAATTTGCTGGAAAAGAGAGAACAGTTAGAGCAGAAAAAAAAATCTATGGAATTATTTGGAGAGAGTTGCTAAGTTAAGCTTTTGAAAACTATAACTCTAAAATAGTTTGGCTTCGGAAGTAGCCGATTCGAAATATTGAAATAAGAATCAAAAATTGTTTTTTTTCTGGGGGTCCTCAAATAAGTTGAGGTTACTAAATTTATTTTGTTAAAAATATATCAACAGCGACTTCTTTTAAAAATGTTAAGGGAAGTATTGGTTCACTCAGGAAGGTTTTGAGCGAAACTATCTTAAATTAAATAAGAGTATCGGAATAATATGAAAACTTTAGAGTACGTTTAAGGTTAAAAAAAATAGTCCACTTTCCTACTCGTGAGATATGAATTACACTAATTCCCAAGATATGCAATTAAATTAAGTAGATTATTACACCATTTTTAGAAATTCAAAATTGGGAGTTATTTCGGAAAAAACGATTTTTAGGATTTTTTGGCTTTTAACATTTTTATCTCAAACTTTTGAAAAGTTTATATTCATGGAAAAACTGTGAAAGATATTAAAGGCACAAATTCATATCCCTTCTACGTTCCCCTGCATATTTAAATGATGTGGTCTACAGGATATTCTGTGATAGTTTCAAGAAAATCGATTTAGCGTTTTGGCTTTCTATAAAGTACAAACAAACAGACCAATAAACACAAATTTATTCATTCATTAACACATTTTGAAAATACAAAAAGTACCAATTTTACCAAATTTTATTAAATGTTGCATGGGAGAATTTATAACAACTAACTAACAAGCTAACAAGAGCCTTTTTGTATTTATAATTAAAAAGTACCAAAAAGGGAATCTTTTATACACCTTAAATGTTCGAATTTGCAAGAAGTACCACAGACGTATTTAATACTTTTTTATAAAGAAAAATATGCGACCAAAATTGTATTTCTGTGTTTATTGGTATATAACTTACATAGTGTACCAAAAAAGTACCAAATTATAGTTTTAACTGTTTTATAACCTTCACCACAGGTGTAAAGGGTATATAAGTTTGTCATTCCATTTGTAATTTTTACAACATTCATCTAAGACCCCCAAAAGTATATATATTCTGGATCCTTATTGAAAGGAAGTCGATATAAAGATATCCGTCGGACCGTCTGTCTGTTGAAATCAGTTTTTAGAAAGCCCCAGATATCGGATATATATGTTTTATACATCAAATAGTAGAGAATATTCCTTAGAATAACGTTAATAAAAATAAGCAAAATCGGTTGATAAAAAATCGAGATATCGCCAAAAAAAACGAAGATACCTCCAAAAATCGTTTTTGTTGTTAGCTTTTCTAAGCTTCTATACAAGCTAGCGACTTCGTTCTTGCACGAAAAATTCTGAATCTTTTTTCAAAATTTTTTGCTTAAAAAAATCTCTATCAGTATCCGAGATATCGACCAAGAAACGTTTTTAGACTTTTTGAAACTCCTATATAAGCTATGGGTTTTGTTCTTGAACAGATTGGTCATAAATATTTTTCGTTCCATAAACAACAGAGATATTGGAATTTTTTTTTAATTTATTTAATGGCAGTTTTGCATATTGTTGTTTTTTTATGGGTAATGAAAAACAACAAAAATAAGCTACAAAAAAATTGGAAAAAATTTAGATTAGTATAAATGTGAAAATATGAAAGCATACTTTAGGGCGCATATTTTCTTATTTGTCTGAAAAGCGGAGAAGGGTATAAAAGATTCGGCCCAGCCGAATAAAGAACTCGCTCTCGTTACTACCTAGATGTTCCAATTTCCAAAAAATACCAAATACCTGTTTGTTACTTTTTTAAGTAGATAAAGATGAAGTAAACATTTTGTTGTTTGAAAGATATAAAGCTACCAATTTTAATCGTTTTCACCTTTATTTTACTCCTTTAATGTCCGAGTTTCTTAAAATTCTTCTTTAGTGGATATCTAAGTCACAAACTTCTACTTTGATTGAGCTGGGCGATGTTGAATCAGTCAGTCACTGAATATGACTGATGGAACAGAACATTTTAGGCATTTCCTAATCAGTTTTATCTTGAATGAACATATTGGGTATAAGAATATTAATTGGGTCACCGAACCAGTCCTTGCAATTAATAAAAATTACTTTTAATACCATCCAAGCTGAATCAGCCCTTGCTAATCTAAATATAATATATAGTAGAATAAAATGATTGTATGTCAAATGATATTTGCAAGGCTTTCAGACCATTTGGATATTCACAGAGATATCGAGGAAAAACTTTGATATCTTTAAAATCATAAAAAAGTTGTAATAAAAAAAACTTCAATTAAAAATTCTTAAAATAATTATTTTAGGAACTTAATCATGATTACATTGTTTATACAAATTTAAATGAAAAAGAACCAGTTGCCAATTTTTATTTTTTGCTACACAATTCTATGTATTTTTTCCATTTCTTGATACTCGTTTTTTTTTTTTTTTTTTTTGGTTTAATTTTTTATTTTTTAACAAACCATAATGCTTTGGTAAAAAAAAAAAACAACAAAAAGTATAACAAATGGAATGCCACAAGTTAACAGAAAATTTGTTTAAATAAACCTCAATTACACATACACACAGAAACATACAAAAAACACACAATCTTGCATATGTATGTATAGGTAAAGAATCAAATATAATGAATGAATGTAAGAGTGAATAAATGAATGAAATATTGTTTGGTAAACAACAAGTACACTCTAAGCTGACTTTCGTATACATACAATCAAATCAAAAGTATGTACTTACTTTGTTTGGTAAAATGTTCCTTTTAGAAAAAGAAAATAACCGAAAAAGAGAAGGAGTACATACGAAGAAGTATAAGAGTGGCCACAAAAGTTAATTAAAAATAGCAAAACGCACATTTGAGGTAAGAAAGGATTCATACAAACAAACAAAAATCAAAATAATTTTACCTACAAATTGTAATAAAAAGTTTTTTTGTGTAAAATTTTTCTGTTTTTTGTTCATTTTAAATTTTTTTTTTTACTATATATTTTAAACAAGAATCCCCTTTTAAGCATTTATGGTTTTTTTTTTTTCTCAAACAACTTTGTGGTTAAATTATGATTTTTATACTTTCGTACATATGTATGTGTCTCTTCTCAACAATAAGATCCTTATTTAACAGGTATACTATTTACATGTTTTTAATCCACAACAACTACAACAATGTCATCAACATCATCATTGACATTTTAGGGCACATTTAGCTATAAAATACTTACTTGCATTGTATTCTAGGGGAATATGTACTATAGTTGTTACAGTTTTTAATAAAAAAAAAAAAAAATGCACAAATTGCAAACACAATATGAAATTTTTAAAAAATTCCCAACATACCATACAATACATACATATTGTGTTACTGTAAATTTGTCTGTCTATCTATATATCTATCTACATATGTATGAATGTATCTTTGTGTTGTGTGTATAAATGGCCCCTGCTATTTGTAAATATATCTATGAACTTTTCATTTCTAAACATTCATATGTATTCAGTTCTATTCCCAAGTATTTTAACTTTATAAAAGGCAACTAAATTCTGAAAGTAGTTTTTAAAATTCCATGTTTTCAAAAGAAAAAAAAAAGAAAAAAATGAATCTTTTAATAGTAAAAAAAGAGTATTCAACATTTACAAATTGCAATACTTGCAGAAAAAAGGAACAGATTTTTTTTTAATAAAAAATATTAGAAGAGTATGGAAATGATTTAGGAAAAATGATTTAATTTAAAAAACTATTTTTTCAATTAGGAATTTGTATGACTATAAAAGTTGATTTAAGGCTAAAATAATTAATACTTTATAAATAATGTTTAACTACTGGATTCAAAGAAAGAACTAATTTATTCTACTTCGAGATCGTGAATATATATCTCACTATTAACAACGATTTTGTCAGCATCTGTTTTATATTTATATATATATATATATATATATATATATATATATATATATATATATATATATATATATATATATATATATATATATATATATATATATATATATATATATATATATATATATATATAAAACGGGAATGTTATATTCGGCTTGACAGAATCTATATACCCATCAACTTTTTCAAATTTTGTGTTATATGGGAGGTGGGTGGTAAATTGGGCGACCCACGCCCATTTTTGGTTTCCGAGTTTTTATTGGTCCTCAAACTATCTGTACAAAATTTAGTTGTAGTACATGCTTTTGTTTAATAGATATTAGCAGAAAAGTATGAAATGAAGCTACAACGGACACCCCGTATTTCTAGTAATTAGCCCATAACCTTTTTGTTTATTAGCCAATTTAATTTTCAATACCAAGCAAACCTTATATAAGATAATATTTTAGCCAAATTTCGTCCTCTTAGGCTGTCCCGTTCGAGCCCTTTCCTGATTTCAACAGACAGACAAATGAGCAGACCGACGGATATAGCTAGATCCAGAATCAGGACCCAGAAAAATTTTAATCTTAAAAGTCTTAAATGATTCTTTCGACATGTTACGCATGGAATGACAAAATATATATATCTCCCATTTTTATGATGGTAGGTTTAAAAATAAATTTGTGTGAATATTTAATTTAGAAGTGGCAGGGAGAAAATATTGAAGAAAAATAATTAAAATTTTGTGAAAATGACTTAGATGAAAATAGGATGGGTGGGACCCAGGGAAGTGGTACACCCCATACAAATAAAATATCGATTATTGAATATCTAGAGAATTATTAGAGCAAAGATCTTACAACTTTGTGGAAATAACTTTCTTATCATTATCCATAATTGAGATGAAAATAGGATGATTAGGTCTAAGTGAAATGATGCTCCCCATACAAAGTATATATTAGTTATCCCATATCTAAACTATTACAGCTAGCACAGCAAAAGTCTTGGACATTTTTCAGAATGATTTTCTTACCAACTTCTACAATAGAGATGAAAATATGATGGGTAGGACCAAAGGGATGGGTATTCCCTACATAAATACCTGAAGAATTATTGCAGCAAAATTTATACAATTTTGTGGGGAAATTTTTCTCTTCAATTTCCATAATTGAAATGAAAATAAAACGGATAGAACCAGGGGAAGGATAACCGCCAAACAAAGAAATTTTAGTTAACACATTTCTAAGAAAATATTATAATAATGCAGTCAATATTTTATGCGAACAACTTTTGCATCTGAAATCTAAATAGTATAGACGTAGTGTTTAACCAAGTCAGAAAAACAAAGAGCTAGTTTATTAAAAAAAAAAAAACGATAAATTTTTAATTTATTCAATTAAAATTCAATTTATAGACAAATTTTAATTTTTTGAAATTTGTAGAAAATATCGTTGGTATTTTTGCTTGTAGAAAATTAAGATAAAATTTGGATTTGAAGAAAATTTTCGTTCTATATATTATTATAAAAAAAATTCAATTATTTATTTTTTATAGAAATTTACAATAAAATTGCTATTTATTAAATATAACTTTAAATTTGTAGAATCCCAGGAAAAATGTTAAAACGCGTTCTAAATTCATTAGTTCTAGAGCTGGTGTAATCGGAACCATATTATCTGTAGGACAAATTCTGGAACTCATTGGTAACAACCTTATTATGATTTTAAGTTGGTTTTAAGGAATGCTTTTCAGAACTAGTGGATAAGAACTAATTCTGTATGACTTCTGCATTATTACTCTAAACAAATTATTGGTTCCAAAATGTCTTTCTGGAACTGTTTAAAAAACTTGAATAAAAAATTTAAAAAAAAAAAAATATATTGATTTAAAAAGTTGCTTCTAGGAAATGGCTCATTGGAAAAAACAGGTTACGAAACCGTTCCCTAACGCTTCAATGGCATAAGTTCGAAATGTGATAATTTCGAAAAAAAATCATTGATTAAAGAACTTGTTCAAGAACCGTTCCATATAATAGGTACTGGCTAGGTAACACTTTTACAGAACTAATTCATTGTTTGCAACGGCAAATTAGAATGAGTATAGGCTATTTTGATTTGTTCTGGAAATAGTTGTAGAACTAATACAATTTATCCTGGAAGGTTATAACTAATTTTATATTTAAAAAAAATTGTATAAAAATTAAATTTATAGACAAATTTTAATAAACTTTTTTATATGTAGACAAAGTTTTCCATTTTAATATTTCAATAATCATTTCTCTGATCTATGAAGAACGAAATCAGTAGCTTTTTTTTTATTTTATTCAGAAATCTTCAATGCCGGTAGTTCTTAATAAGAATTCTCAGGAGCATTTCTAATATTTCTTGTATCACGGAAAGGTTTATTTAAAAGCAGACATGATTACTAATTAAAAGGCTGTATAGATATTCTTATAGTTTGTAGTGTCGTAGAAATTGCAAATGGAAAGTATACAAATTTTAAAATTGTACAAAAAAAAAACAAAAAAAACAAAAATAATAAAATAAAAAATGTATCTAAAAACAGCTCCAATTTAAAAATAAG
The DNA here is from genome assembly GCA_951394005.1 of Protophormia terraenovae. Lineage (NCBI taxonomy): Eukaryota > Metazoa > Arthropoda > Insecta > Diptera > Calliphoridae > Protophormia > Protophormia terraenovae. The sequence continues at coordinate 3,464,169 of OX596073.1, forward strand.
CGAACATAGAATATACAAAATATAGAATTTAAAATAAAATAAACTTTTGATCATGTTCATGGTTATTAATTTATAAAGTTTAAAAAATGAAGGTTAAGAAATTTAAATATAAAAGCTCTCTAGAGTTAAACGGACTATTCAATACATAATTACTGATTAACACTTTAAAGAAATTTATTTCATGATTGGTGAATTTTAAAAAAACAGAGAGAAAATATTCCTTAATACAAAAAATGTGCCAAATATAAAAAAATAGTTAGTAATCATCAACAAGTGAGTAAGTGCGAATAATTTTAGATTCTCTAGAACTTTTAACAATAAAAAGTTTAATTACATTTTTGTTTATTCGATAAATATAAAAAAAAAAAAAATATTCAACCAACCATAACATAATAAAACAATAAAACTCTATATGTTATATTCTCTTTAATATGTATTTAAATTAATATGTTATCTTAAACTCCATTTTCTATTTTAATTTACTAAATTTACTTCTTAATAAATTTTAATTAAATAAATCTTTTAGAAAATTTGTATAACCCCAAGAAAAATTACATATAAATACTAATTAAAAATAATACTTTAACAACTTCTAAGAATTTAATAATGTTTTTGTTGAAAATTTAATTACAAAATATTCTTTAACACACGCACACCAACACATAAATACATTTACAAAAAACAAACCACAAATAATAATTAATCTATTGTCGAAATATAAATATGTATGAGAAAAAATTCAAGAAAATAAATTAAAATTTTAATGAGTTTTATAAATGTAGTCATACATAAGAATATAATTAATTAAATTTCTTTTCCTTTCTTATTCAATTGCAGTTATGGTCTCTTGGGTGCATCAGGCTGTGGCAAAACCACATTATTATCTTGCATTGTGGGAAGAAGACGTTTAAATTCTGGTGAAATTTGGGTTTTAGGTGGACGTCCAGGTTCCAGAGGTTCAGGTGTACCGGGTCCTAGAATTGGGTATATGCCACAGGTAAATAATATTTGTTTCTTTTTTTATGAACTAAATCTGCTAAGTCCTTTTTATTTAATTTATTTAGCAATTAAAATAATTTGTTTTAAAATTAAAAATTAATATATTTAACAAATAATTATTACAATGCCATTGTAAATGTCAGCATGTTTAAATACCTTTTAGTTTAAAATTTCAATTTACATTTCAATCATTTTTATGTGGAAAATAAAACTTTCGATTTAAAATTTAATGACAATACACAACAAACCACATAATAATGAAATATTTAATTATTTGCATTTTGGAATGATTAAACGTAAATGATAGAAAATATATATTGACAAAGAAAAAAATTTTAATTATATTTCCAACAATAGGTAATTTAAAAGTACACTATAAAATATTTCTGGTATTTTTAAATTTTTGAGCTATTTTTCATACTACATTAAAAAAGTATATGATTGAATCAATAGGGAAACTCACCATATTTATGTTTTCTGTGTTTTCCTTTACATATTTGTCTCATATTTGGTAACAAATATGTCACAATAGTAATGTCAAACTACGCATACCTAAATTTTATTTTCATGATTCTTTAAAAATCCAATAAATCAATTATATGTATTGACAATTAAAAATTACAATAAAAAATACGAAAAGAGTAATTCAATAATTATTATAAATATTCATACAATTAATGTGATATTCAACATTGATAATAGAAGTGGTCAGTAATAATTGAACTAAATTAAAATAATATAAAAATTTTAGAATTGATAATTAATTGTTCAGTTTATTTTTTATTTTTAGTTTCTAAAATTGTGCAAACAAAAAAAAAATAGAGAAGGGCAAAAAAGTGAATGTACGAGAGTTTAGTGAGAAATTAATTTAAAACAACAATAATACATTATTGAATTTTACTTTGTTAATTTATAATTGGTGTAAACGTAAACGTATTTATTTTAATAAAATCAACATTTAAAATAACAAACAAAATTTAGAATATTATATTTTTATGGAAAAATAGACGGCACTTAGTTTTTCTGTAAATTACACTGTATAGTGGATATAGAATTGTAAATTTTTGGAAATAAATTTGTAACTTCTAATCGACTGGTATGAAGAAAACTTTAAGTTTTCATCATACCAGGCGATTTAAAGGTTATATTTTTGAATACAATTAAAAATTAAGTCACCTAGAGAAGACTTTTGGAGTTAAAGTAAACTATAAGTAATTATGTATTACGTATTATTAAAAAAAAAGTGTTATTTTAGAGCAAAAAGAGTCGAGAAACTCAAAATCGTTTTTTTTTTTTTTTTACTAAATATATATGTTTTTTATTTCAAAAAATATATATAAAAATCGGTAGGAAATTTTTCGCTATATATAGAAAACTATTTTATCAATATCTTGCAAAATTGAGATGAAATTTCAAACCTAAATAACTAGAAGACTATAAGAATAAATAGCACATGCAAATATATTTATACAATACACCACCATATGTGGTTGGTGTATTATGCGTTTTTTGTTGATGTTTGTAACGCATAGAAAAAGTTATCCAACACCCACCTTAAAGTATACCAAATGACTCAGAATCACTTTATAAATTGATTTAACGATGTCTATCGTTGTGTACAAATAACAGGTCGCAATTTTGAAGATAATTCAAACAAGCGCGAATGTTATATTCGGCCCGGCCGAATCTATATACCCACCATCAACTTTTTCAAATTTTACGTTATATGGGAGGGGGCGGTAAAGTGGGCGGACCACGCCCATTTTTTGTTTCCGAGTTTACATTGGTCCTTGAACTATTTAAACACAATTTCGTTGATTTTCACCTTATATGGGAGGTGGGCGCACCACGCCCATTTTTGGTTTCCGAGTTTACATTGGTCCCCAAACTATACATAAAAAATTTTGTTGTCGTACATGCTTTTATTGAAGAAATTTCAGCAGAAAAGTATAAAACGGACACCCTGTGTTTCTAGTTTTTAGCCCATAACTTTTTTGTTTATTAACCGATTTTGCCATCCCAAACAAACCTTACATAAGCAAATATTTATGCCAAATTTCGTCCCCCTACGTTGTCCCGTTCGAGCCCTATCCTGCTTTCAACAGGCGGACAGACGGACGGACATAGCTAGATCGACTCAGAGTCTAACCAGGACCCAGAAAATATATACTTTGTGGGGTCTTAGATGATTCCTTGTTATACACGGAATGACAAAAACAATATACCCCCCATCTTTTTGATGGTGGGTATAAAAATTATACGCGTGGAATTTTTATGATACAGCGACGAAGCCTTTTGAAATTGGTTGCGATCGGTCCATTATTTCACCTAGCTACCACTCAAAAATTACTTAAAAATATATACTTATACAAAGATGTTTTGTATAAATATCAATCTTTGAACCAAATTTTATGAAAATCAGTCCACAATTTACCATAGCTCCCATATAAACCCACTTCCGAGTATCGCCCTAAAGTGCATAAAATCATCTAGATGTTAGTATCAACGCGTTATTCTGCATTTTTATTTTGCATTTAGTGAAAGTGTTGGTCTACGATTGGCCACAGGTGTAATATAAATCCCCTTCCCGCATTTTTATGCTCATACATAATGGGCATCAAATGGTCGGTCTTGACTGTCTATACCTTTTTTTCTCGTTTTCATAGTCTTTTGTGCTTTAAGGGGATTTTAACATTCTTCGGATATGAAACAAAGAGTCCAACAATATTAGGCTTATTTTATTAAGAGTAAAACTAAATTTATGATTAAAGATCAAAAACTTAAATTAATGTAATTTAATTAATTTTAATTATTTAACAACTTTAAGGAGCTAAAGTTGTTTCTGCATTAAAATTAGTTTTATTCACCACTAATTTCGAAATAATTTCAAAACTATTGAGTGGGCAAAGAAAAAACAAATATGTTACCATAACTTGAAAGTAATTTCATCTAGATCATAATAAATTAGTATGTGATAAAAAAAAAAAACTGATTACATTCAGCCTATTTTTGTTTATAATATAATTTCTTTGCAGACCAGTGTTATTTAATTTCTTTTAGAAAAACGAATAGTTTAATTTAGGACATGTTCACACAGAAAAAAAAAAATATATATGGTTGTTGATGAAACATTATATTATGTTTCCATGTAGAAAAAAAATTTGATTAAGCTAAAACATAAATATTTTAATATGTTCGTGGCATTACCAGAATATGGTTACAATATAATACAATAATATGATTGTGGTGTAACCAAATTATATTTATAAACAATTTTTTTTCATTTATGTAACCATAATATGGGTCAGGCGCCATAAAATTGTAGCTGTACTGCAACCATATTATTGCTATGCTTGAAAATTATCTATCGTTATTCTTTATTTGTTCACCGGGGTTTAGTCATTTGTTGTACTTTTGCAGCTTTTTGTTTGGGGCTGCCTTAGCTCTACGTTAAGCGGGTTTAGTAACTTTTGTGGTTACTTGGCTAGTATGAATGGTTATTAGCGTAAGCTTAGCTATAAATTCCGTCATGAAAGTACATATAAGCAGCAGCATGTTGGAAGTTTTGAGTTCTGTGGGTATGCTTCTTTCCTCATATTCTTACGTTACTTGCAAGACGGTCTAGGTAATCTTACAAGGATGCCTCATTAAATAGGAGCGTTTGCATTTCTTTTTCAAGAATGTCATTCTATCAACTTGCCACGGCCGAGGTAAATTTTATATAAACACTTAATAAATAGGAACTAATTTTCATCTTGATTAGTTGTCACTAGAAAAAAGAGTGAAGTTAATATGTTATACAATTTATTAAAATAATTTAATATTAAAACTCACCAATTGTTTTTAGTTAATTTTAATTAAAATCTCTCTTTTGGGAATTAACATTAATAATATGTGCACAGTATTTGTTTGCAAAATATATTTATTACACACTTGGAGATGAACGATATTAAAATACTACAAATTTTTGTGGTTGTCGATAAAACTGGATATACTATATGCTTGCATAATAACATTTTTTTCCGATAAAAATTATTTTATTGTAGGTGGGATTTCAACAATAATAACATGTTCTTTAAGAAATTATATTAATACGCCATAACATATTACGGCAGCCATGTTTTATGAAACTAATAACAAAAATGTTATTGCAGTGACCAAATTGTTGCTAAAATGAAGTTTATTTAACAATAAAGATTTTGTAAAGCTTACGAGAACAATATATCATTACAAGGAGAAGAGTGTTGTTGCTGAATCTCTGTTGTGAATATGACTTTTATCTGTCTGTATGCTCTATCAATTGTTATGGTTATGGGATGGAATAAGTTTATATAATATGGATCCAAAAATTATAAATTTTTTTACCAGTAGAAATTTCAAGATTTGTTTGCCTTCTTAAATCGGTAATTCCGAACTAGTTCACTCAATGCAAAACCCACATATCTTACTGTAGCGGGGGTCTCAAGGTTAGAAAATTAAAATTTCACAAATTCATGAAAACTCGTTCGTTTTTTTTTTTTTTTTTTTTAATATCAAGCAAATTCCGGATTTATTATAGAGAGCTTTTAAATTGCTATAATTACCGAAACAAAAAATAATCAAATTTGAATTTAAAAACTTGTATTATTTTTTTTTTTTCTTTTTAACAAAAAGTTTTTTTTTAATACCTTAAGACTGAGCTTATTTAATTTTTTTCTTGCTTAATAAAATAAAAAAAATTTAATATTTGTAAAATTTCGTTAAACTTTGGTCCACTGTAGCGTCTTCTGTGCTTCAATTATTCCCTGTACCAAACAAATTTTATTAGTTGTTTTGATTCAAAATTTTCTGCGAACAGTATTTTAATACATTCATGAAAAATATCCCCTTTACAACACAAGGAAATTATACATTTTTCCAATTTTTTTTAACAAAACGTCTTTTTTACATTTAAAAGTCTTTGGATCTCATGCATCCTTAAGATTTGTTGAGTTGAATTGATGTCGTTCGATGCATTTTATAAAAAGGAGAACGCTTCTAACCATTTCCGGATTCAAACTTCTTTGAAAGGGAACGAAAAAATTAATTTTCAATTTCCCAGCAAATTTAAATAATGAAAAATTTACGTTTTGTTCTGCCGCTTCTCATTTATACTTTATATACAAAATACTTTAGATTTGTTACTTTATTTCCTTCAAATTATTTTACTTTTTTCTAGTGTGTCCTACAAACTACACACGTTTTGTTAAGCTAAATTAAACATTAAAATTAATATCAAGTGATAAATTTAAAAATTTCAAATAATGTTTTAATTCGAATGCAAAATTATATTAACTATTTAAGTACTTAAGTAAATAAACATTTTGAACATAATTTTATTGTAATTTAACGATACACATTTGACCACCATTCTGACAGTCCTGACAGATCCCTATCAAAGCTAATGAGCTCTTTTATAATGATTTTAACATACAAAGAGACAGACACACAGACTCCTGTAAAGAAAATTTATAAAAGGAAAAAAACCGTTCCACAACATGTATTAAATATTTGTAAAGTATTTTGTAGCTGTATAAATAATAATTTTTTTTTTTTTTTTTCTTTTTTTTCTTTTGTACATTCATCTACCACTAATGGAGTTGCATTTTAAATATAATTTATGGTCCGTTATTGTAAAGAGAATAAAATGAGAAGAAAAAAAAAAAAAAAAAAAAAAATATGAATAAAACTGAAAATAAATTTAAATTTTATGATGTAGTCTTTCAGTTTTATTATGATGTTTTTTTCATTATATCATTTCCCTTTATATATAAATTTGTATGTATGTGTGTGGGTGTTTGTGTGCTGGCTCCTTTTTTTTTTTTTTTTTGCTTTTTTGTGAAATTTTATTAAAAAAGAATAAATATTTGGTTCTTTTGTAGGAGGTGGCTTTATATGGTGAATTTACTATGAGGGAAACATTAATCTACTTTGGTTTAATTGCTGCCATGTCCCGCAGCGACATTGAAGATAGAACTGAATTTTTGTTAAAACTTTTAAATTTGCCAAATGGTTCGAAATTTGTTAAAAATTTAAGTGGTGGCCAACAGCGTCGTATGAGTTTGGCGGTGGCATTGCTGCAGGAGCCAGAATTGTTAATTTTGGATGAACCCACAGTTGGTGTGGATCCAGTATTGCGTCAAAGGTAAGTTTTACTTTTTTTATAACAAATATTTAAATTTAATAAATTAAGGGACAATTATAGCATAGTGATAGAATTATTTTGTCATGCTGATCTTTTAACCCAAACTTAACATTGTGTCAGGAAAAATATAAAATATTTTACACTTCCTCTCTTTTTATAGGAGGAAAATGTATAAAAAAAATAATTTTTTATAAACTTCCGTTTGGTTAAATTTGCTACTACAGCTGTTGATTAAAAAACAAAAATAAATGGAAATAAAATTATTAAAAAATATTTATTTTATATATATATATATTTTTTTTTTTGCTAAAAAACAAATAGTATGCCAAAAGCTAATAAAAAGAGGAAATTTATTTTAATAAATATTATGTTTAACATTAAATACTATATTTATATGCCAAAGCAAATAAATAGTAAAAGTAGAACTTATTTAGCATCATATGAAAAATAATGTAGTTTTAAATATTTTCTTAGAATAATTGTTAAGAATTGTTTAATAATTTCAATTAGAATATTTATTTTATTCTAAGAAATATTCTCTATCACTCATTTAAGTTTTTAATTATCCCTTATTTAAAAGGATTATAATTATCTTTATAAATTTAATTCTTTACTTAATACGATACAATTTATAGTTGCATTTTATACTGCAGCATTTTCTTATTGTGATTTATTGTCATTCAATATAGTTCCTTATCCCTTGTATTAAAATAAATCTTTAAAAAATTGTACATTATTATTTTTGTTGTTGCTGTTGTCCATACTCATATAAGAGTAATATAAGAACATTTTCGTATTAATTATAGTTGTTTAAATCATTTTTCTTTTTTATTTTCTCTTTTTAAAACTTAATACTTGTATTCTTTTAATTCATTTTATTTTGTATTTTTTTCTCTTTTTTTTTTTCCTTTGTCGATTCATTCTTTCGTTGCAGCATATGGGATCATCTAGTGGATATAACCAAGAATGGTAACACAACTGTGATAATTACAACACATTACATCGATGAGTGTGCCCAAGCTCATGTGGTAAGTAAAATTTGTTTGTATGAGTAGATACACATACACATGTATATATATGTATATTTATTTACTTTTTTTTCATATAATTAAAAGAATGTGATGATATGTATGTAATTGTATCAGAACAGTTATTTTTAAACACAACATTTACTTGTGTATTTAATCTTGCTTACACTTTCTCAAGCACTTAGTTACACATAGATACATACATACATATATAGTACGTAAACATTGATACAACGACATGCTTTACAAATGTTAACACTTATACATATGTAGAAATAATTGTAAGTTTTATTTTTTTTGCTGCGTTCGTTTCCTTTTGCTCTTCTATTTATTTATACACTTGTTCCATTCATTTATATCTGTTGACTAAGAGGGTCGTTTGTCCATAGTGTATGTATGTATGAAAAAGGGAGAATGTGAGAATAAGGGGGACTACAGTTGTGTTGTAAGAATTTAAATTGTACTGTTGTATGTTTGATAGTATTTATGTGTGTAACATATTAAATTAAATTGTTAGGGTTATGAATAGTATTTGTTAACTAATATAAATGTAATTGAGGTCAGAAAATAGAGTTCAAGGAAATGTTTAAATATTTACTTTAATTACTTACACATTCATACACACAAGTATGTATTTCAAGTGTATGCATATTAGACTGTTCCGATAAACTACTTTTTTGAGATTTTAATGATAGAAGACCGTTCAAAAAATACTTAAATAATAATAATAAAAAAAATATTAATGAATCTTCATTTCCTAACCAGCTATTAAAAGCCATAGGTCTCATACATTTACTTCAATAAAAGTTTAGATTTTGTTCTCAAAATGTGTCTTAGAAAATTTGCAATTTTAGCTTGTTAAAAAAAAAAAAAAAAAAAAAAAAAATGTAGTTTGGTCCTAATTTTTTAAGGCTACTTTATTTTTTCTATATTTTATTCATAAAAGGAGCAAAATTATGAAATTTTAATGATTTTCAAAAATTAATTTCGATTTTTTTGCATAATGTACTAAAAATAAATCAACGTTTTGTTTTTTTTTTTATAACGAGCTCAATATTTTTTACACATATTTCGAAAAAAAGTGTTTTTTTTTTTTTTTTTTTTTTTCAAATGAATCGTGATTCTCATCAGTGTTCAGCTTACTAATATGCATTATTTGAGTGTAATTCATAGAATTCTTTTTTATAATGGAACACTCTAAGGCATATTTATGTTTTCATTTTCTACAATATAATTGCTTGAGTAATTATTTGTATATATCTAAATAAAAAGTAAAAATATTTTTCTATTTACAGATCTTATGAAATGTGTTTAAAGTTTTTATAAAGTGAAATGTTATGTTTTTTTATTTAATTAATATAATAATATTAAATAAAAACCAACTAAGTTATGTAGTCAAATCTAAGTTCTTATTGGATTGCAGATATCTTTCATCCTAGAACGAAATTATTGGGGAAAGAAGTGTTTTTTATTTTATTTATTATTTTTTGCTTAACAAGCTTTAATAATGAATTTATGGAAACCCATAACGAAAGATTTTTTTTTTTGCTTAGACAAAATATACAATAAACTCAATTTTCAATTGCTGCAATGCTGGTAGATAGTTGAAGATAAATTTAATTTTTTTCATATTAAATTTATTAATTCCCAGAGTTTGATTGATTTTCTTAAATTGTTTTCAAGGAGACACTCTTAATGTATAGGGATCATATTAAAATAAGTATGAGTAATATTTAATAATTATAAGTGATATAAATTATATCACTCATACGTCAGAAGAATACAAAAAATATGTATGTATATGTAAATTAAAGAATAATCCGCTTGACCACAAACTTCGATAAAGATATCGCTTTCGAATAATTCTCTAACATTTCTCTAACAAAACTTTCGAGAACGAGTATTGAAGGCGTTTCGAGAATGAACTCGTAGAGTTCACCTGTCGTTCAGTTTGTGGCAGCAAATCGATCGATATCGAAGTTTCGTTTGTGATATCTATATCGAATTTTAAGTGATATCGTTAGCGAAACGAGAAAATATTCGTTGCCAATATCGAAAATTGTTCGATATCGATATTACTACCGAACCGTTGGCAATAATTCTATTCTGTTTCATTCACATTTCGTTTCCCTTTTAAAATTAAAAGATGATTTAATTTTTAAAGCAGTTTTGTTTATTTTAAACTTAACGCAATACATCAAATATTCAAAAAATAAAATAGACTTAAGTTAATTTTAAAGTTAATTAACAAATAACGTACAAATAAAGAAATAAAAAAAAGAGTGGTGAAACTTGTATGTCGATGGTTTCAGAGAAAGTCTCAATGATATCAGTTTTTGTGTTATCCGAATCCATATTTTTTTAGATCAAAGTTTACTGAATTAATCTGCCAGAAAAAAGTGTATCATTTAGATAAATATTTTATGTTGAGAATGTTTTTTAGAAATGTTGTAATGTTACTTACCATTTTTATAATTATTTTCCAAAAAAAGTTTTAAAAGTTAAACAACCGATCAATATGAACTATGACTGAAGAATGACACAAACAAAATATTTTTATATAACAAAATATTGAGAAATTATCGAGTAAGTTGTAATTTTCGATCATTTCTCGAATATATTTGTTTCTCGATTTTGCGAACATTCACTAGTTTCTTGTCTCTGGTCAAGCGGGAACATACATCATAATTATGTATTCATCATATTTAAATTAGAGCCTTTCATTCTAAAAATTGACATGTTCATTTAAATTAAACAACCCAATAAGCATTTTTGCTGGAATTTCAGTTGATACAAAATGTATTTCAAGTCTTGAATCCAGTGTCAAACGTTGAATTAAAATAGTATTACACTTTAATTCAATAGCATTCTCCAGTAAAAATTAAATTTAAATTCCAGTCAAATTTATTTTACTTGAAAATTTTTAATTTTTTCAAATAATAATGCTTAATATATTTTTATATTTGAATTCATGTTGGATTCCAACAAAATTTTCCAAGGTTTAAATTTTTGAAATTCATGTGCTATTGGGAAAACTTTACAATTAATGAAAAACATGTCAAAAAGTTATAGTCGGTAAAGCCTGAACACATGAAACCCTACATCACTACGTCAAACTGATTTTTCTAAATTATATGTACGTATGCATATAATTATCATAATGCATATATTAAATGCCTCTTCCTAGAGGGCTTTTATAAGGGGATAGGTGAAAAAATAGACCGACCACAACCAATTTAAATAGGCTTCGTTCTTGTACAAAAATAATTATTTATGCCTAATTCCATCAAAATTGCGACCTGTGCTTTGCTCACAATGTTTACATTGACGACCAGCCAGTCACACAGTCTTCCAGACAGATGGACAGACATTGTTAAATCGACTCCGAAAGTGATTCTGAGTCAAATGGTTAACTTTAAGGAGGGGATACGAAAAAATACTGTGTATAAAAATTCTTTTAAGAAGGAAAAATCCCATTTGTTCAGTTTATATTCTAAAATTATATATTAAGGCCACAAGTTCAGAAATCGTATTAATAACGCTCAATAAATATCATAGCATACAAATGATCTTTTTAAAGACTTCATAAATTAATTTCAGAGTTATGCAAATATGTCACTAATTCTTTTGTCTCTCAATTGATTTTTCTGCGAACTACAGACTCTGAAATTCTTCATTAAATATTTAAATACATTTTATACATTTTCGAACAAAAAAAGCAAACAACGCCAGAGAGATAGATTTTTGGCCATAAGTCATTTTTATGAATTTTAAAATAACGAATATGGCAAATTATTAGGAACATTTAAAACCATGTTTCACGAGTTTTTTTTTTTTTTTTTTTTGTTTGTTTTTTGTTATCCATCTACACCATTACCTTCTACTTCGAATCAAAGTTAAAAAAGTTGTTAAAAATTAATTTTATTGAAGGTCCATTTTTTTTGTTATTGTTACATATTTTTATGACAAAATTTGATTTTTTTCGCATCAATTAACATCTGAATCGATAATTATAACAAATTTAAATTATTTACTTATAGTTTTACTTATAATTTTAATCAAAATAAGTTAAAATTTTTTTGATATTAACCTTCTTAACGCAATGGTGTAGAGTGTTATATTGTCGGGATATACCGATTATAAATTTCGTACTTGATGTTTTATGTTCGCTCTTGAATTCAGTAACCTTTAAAACAAACAGAAAAATTTATTTTAGAAAGATAAGGCAACAAAAAAATTTTGGACGCCATATTGTTTCCTCCATTTCGAATTTTTTCATATTTTCGATAATTTTATAGAATACAGATTTTAAAGTTTTCTTGTATTTTGTTTTTGACAAATTTATCGATTATAAAAAATTTTTGAAGAAATTAACATAACTTAACCCTGCAATACTAATCTACGTAAATTTTACATATACCAACGTTTTTTAAAACCTTATAACTCAGATGTCAGAAGATTTTATGCGACCAAATTTCAGAGAACTTTTCATCAGATGGTTTTTTATATATAAATGCAAAAATAAAATATTTACAGTATTTCATATCCTTAGAATAGAGGTGAATAATAAGTAGTCAAAATAACGTTAGTAGAAACTGTGGAATCCGCCATTTTTTTTTTTTTTTTTTTTTTAATTAAGTAACTTTAAAACTGCCTATACACAAAATTTAAGATGGATCAGAAAATTTTTTAAAAATTATGGCAGCCATTTTGGCTCCTCCATTTTTTATTTTTTAGTTCATTTTTGGAATCAGCAAGTCCAATAACCTTGAAATATTAATTTTTTACCATATTCGACAAGGATAAAGGCCAAAAATCGATCTGCCTGGCCCTCTGTGCAACGGTGAACAATTTTTTAAAGATAATTTTGTTGAAAATAAAACAATATATTGATTTTCAAATTGGAAAAAAACTTCTATTGTTATTGGATTTTATTTAGAATAACTTACTTAAACTTTCCATATATTTTTAATTTTTACCCCAAAAAGTATGCACCAAATAAAGCATCAATTAAAATGCTTTGTTTATACACACACCAAGAATTTATTGATAAGCTTTAATATTTTTTTTTTTTTTATTTCAATAAACTTTAAAGATTTTATTTGTAAAGAAAATTTAATTTAAACAGTTTTTAGGAAAATAAATAATAACTTTAATTTCGAGATTAGGAAAAAGAATAGGAAACTAAATTTAAAAGTCAAGTATAGACTCGACTTTAAGAGGATATTTTGAAATTATTCAAAATTGTTATGTGAAGTGCTCTCTGTCCTTTTCGAGTGAAAAAAGCTATTTTGTGGCAAAGTGTAATAATAGTTTAATATTCATAATCATTATAATGTGTCTTGAAATACTTACAATAATTAAATTCTGTTTTTAGATTTAAACCAAGTAAATTGTGGTTTGCAGTCAATTTATACTGATTACTTTGAATAGGAAGTTGCGTGTTATTTTTGGTTAATGTTTAATGTAGTAAGTAATTAGAATCTTTTTTATATTTATAGCTAAAAGCATTGTACAGTGGTACTAATTACTTACAAGAAAAATAACACACTTTTTTTACATACAATTTTTTGAAAGTTCCAGCTTAAAGATATTTTCTTGTGTTTATAAAAGAAACTGTTGTTTCGAAGAAAAAACATTTGACCATCATATAAATCTTGGTCAACTTCTATATTAATTATAACCTGCTTGTTCATGTTGTAAATTACCATTTTCAAAATCCCTACAATACAAATGAGAGGGGGAAATATAAATAAATATATTAAAAATAATTGTTAACTGAAAAAAAATAACAACAACAAAAAAATACAAATATTTATGTGTTTAACCTTAATTTATCATGCAACACATACAGACATTAAATTTTACACTGATACAGATACAATAAACACTTTTGTACAAATGAAAAAGAGAGAGAGAGGGAAAGGGAATGAGTATTCATGTTTATTTATTTGTATATAAAAATCTCGGAAAACAATGTCAGGGATTTATGGTACTTGTAAATCTATTTTGACAAAAAAAAAAAAAAAGGGAATAAAATAAAAGAAATACTAACTACTACAATAACAACAAATAACAAGCCGCATTTAACAATAAACAAATATAAAAATATAAACATTTATTTATATATTTTTGTTGTATTTCTTTTTTTGTTTTTGCTTACAATAAAATATAATTGCGTGACTTAAATATATTTATGTTTGTAAGAGTGTAAATATTTAAAAGGACTAACAAAAGGAAGAGGTTTAACTTACTAACACACATTGTTCGCATATTAAACTGGTATATTTACAGTAACCAAAAGCAAAAAAACAGGAAAAAACAAAAAAAATTCATAACGAGAAAAATAAAAAGACGAAAGAAACAAAAAAAGGGAAGAAATTTTTAACAGAAAGATTTATTTAAGCTTTTAATGCGAAAAGAACTTATATGGATGGGAAAATACTAAAACCAACTAACATATACATACACGCACAAAAACAAATAAACATAAAAAAATCTCTAAACAGCCATAGAAAAAAGGATAAAAATATGAAAAAGACCAAAAAAAAATTAAGAACCAAGTGGTTTATATATGAATGAAAGGAGTAAGATAAAAGAAACCCAACAAAAACAAGAACTATGTTTCTTGGTGACAAAAGTCAACTCAAGCAAATGTGTGAATTTGAGGTTAAATCATCAGAGACAACAGAAACAAAACCCATACTCTAACATTAACATACACATATGAGAAATTCTTCAAAATCGTTTGCTTTTGGTGTTCAAAAAAATTTCGAAAATTGTTTAATGGTACATCAACGATATTTAGTACCAATATTCCTTGGCTCTAGTGGAACACAGATCTATTCGCGTGAATGATTTTTACCGAATGACATCAATGTTGTGGAGGTTTAAGATAAAAATTTATAAAAAAAATTGCCAAAATTCTATTTACAGCCTTAATCAAAAATTATTGTATTTATGTACTCTACAATGGTGTATCTTAAATACAAATTAAAAATATCGCGATATGTTAAGTATTAGTGGATATATTAGCGATTTAATAATTATTAAACCTTCTTATAAAATTTAATGCAAAATTCAGTTTTAAGTGATGTAGTCTTGTTCATATTCATCCATTTAATGCAAAATTCATATATTTTTTTTAATAAGTCATAAGACAATTTCATTTATATAAATTTTTTAATTTCACTTAATTAAATCTCTAAAGTTGCATTAAATGCAAAATAGTACTTTTTTTTTGCCATATGATTTTGATATTGGGTATTAAAGCAGCTACAGATTGGCATATATCATCGCTAATTTTAATTAGCGCCTTGAGTGTGCCTCGAGATTAATGTTAAACTAAAAACATCGCGTTCTTAGCCCAAGAAAACCGTTCATATTTTTGCGTAAGTAAAACTTAACACAAGAACTCATTTCAGATTAAAATTGACTTCTAACGCCAAAATCCACTACAACAAAGTATGCAAAATTTCAGATTTTTCTTAAATAACTATACACTTTTAGCAAATTAATATTTAAAAATGCCACAATAATTTAAAAATGTTATTCGGAAACCTTCTTTTATAACGTGATACTCTAGCTTCACTTAAATAATTTTGAGAGTGTGCGTCGCGAAAAAGGCACCTCTTGGAGCCATTCACATTTTTTCTCTCCAAGTTTGGGTACCTCCTACAGCATTTCTGTTGAGGGCACATTATTTGGCTCTATTTTTAATTTTGCAATACATAAAACGGCGTAAAATCCCTAGTGAAAAAACTGTAAAATTTTAAAATTTTTTAAAATTTGGTTTCACGAATTTTGCACACCACAATTTGACACTGATTAAAGGCACGCTAATTAATTCCATGCCGGTCCTTTCCTACAAGTGTTTAGAGTCTACATTAGAAGAATTGAACTCTTATGTTTAAATCTGCGACTACAGCAAAAAAAAAAAAAAAAAGAAATAAAAAAAAACTTGTTAGTTTCAAACACTTTTTTTTTTTTGAATTTTTGACTTTGGGTGCTTGTCGGCACCACATGGAACCGTATCAGGTCTTGAATTTTTGTTCTGTTACACCATCAAGTGTTTTTAACATAATTGCATCAAAAGTTATTTAAAAAGATCAGAAGTTAAAAAAAATATTTGAGGTTTAAGGTCGGTTTAATAAAGGTAAACGTAAAAGGAGAATTGCCCATATATGTAGACATATATTTTGTTTATAGATAACAACAATGTTAATAACAACAACATTTAAGAATCGATAGACAAAAATTCAAAAAGAATTTGACAAAAAAGCCAAGATAAAAATGATGGCGCATAAAAATAAAATAACGAACAATAAAAATCAAAACAAAAAAAAAAAAAAAAGTGAATTCTAAAACAAAGCAAAATTCAAATAGCAACAGAGAAAAAAATACAAATAACTATAATCAATAAATTTTAAGTAAATAGAAAAAAATTAAACAAACTAGCAACAAAAACTTGGACAATAAATGATACCACAAGAAATTATACACTTAGAAAAAAGTAGGTAAAAGACAGATAATAGTTGCGTTAAGATATGAAATTAATTTAAAACCTTCACAACCAGAATATGTAAGATGTATTACGGCTGTTGCTATGATAAATTATTTTAATTTGGTATGTCGATTTTATAATGTCTGCCTGTCTATCTTTTCATAAAACTACAAATCGCAAAACTTTAACGGACATTAATCCCATACAAATGATAGTATCAAGTAAATATTTGACAAAAAATATAAGTAGAAATCTAGTTACGAAGTTTTATAAGGATCAGTCTATAATTGAGCATAGCTCCCATATAAGGCCCACTTTAGGGAATCTCTATAAATTGCATAAATAACATAATAAAATGCATGCGGTAAGTTTCGTACAAATACGTACGTACGTAAACTAATACAATATCGATATACAATTGTCCTCTGGTATTTTAAAGAATATTGTCGTTCTTGGTCGAATATATCTTTCTTATATATCTGCATTTTTTTTTAACTGAACTATATATATTTTTTACATTCATTCGTATTAAATTTTCTCAGTGTACACAATAGAGACAAATTAAACCATTTAAATTTATATCAACATAAATTTAATATATGTCAAATATTAAAAACCATGAATAAAATTCTCATTGAAATATTAAACTCGTTTGAATTCTGTCGATTTTATTACTTTTTGGAAAGTTTTTAAAATTAAATGGCCAGAAAAATAGTAATTGTTTTTATATATATTTGAAGGGTTAAAACAATTTATAGGGAAATTATAACACTTTAAAATAATAAAATTGCGAAATTTTATTTAATTGATGATTTAGGTTACAAATACATATTCCACATTATAGAAAAAATCGCGTTATATTTTCTTGGAAAATATATGAAAATTGTAAACTTTTTTTTAGTAATTATGGTCCATAATGTTAAAAAAAAAATAAATTATTTACACAAATGCACTTAATAGTCCACTGGAGTATAAAAATCCTTGGGAAAAAAATGTTTAAATATATTTTCTATAACAATCTATTCATCAAATTGCATCATTTTTGTAGTCTTTCTAAATCAGAATCTCAAAAAAAAAAATAAAATAAAATAAAATAAATAAAAATTTTCTCGAGGATAGTCCAAATTAAGAGTAATATTGAGGAAAAAGTACTCCGGAATTCGTATGAATACTCATTTCAATCACTAGCAAGGTTTTAGTTTCATTTCATTAAGTCCTATGTATAACCCATTGACGGCCAAAGAAATTATGCTTCCCCAAGAAGCTTTTAGGCTACAGTATCACTTAAGTTCCCAACATAAAGGAAAAATTCATATAGGATATAACTGAAATATATTAAGGAAAATTCTTTAAAAATTGTTTTGTTATTTCAAATACATACCAAAATAATATACGGAAAACATTTGTTGATTATCTTAATTCATCTAGCCTTGAAGAATATTTTAATTTAAAAAAATCCGTGCAAGCTCTTGGGCTTATAACTTCTGATGTGGTGAAAATTAAATAATTCTGTTAACTGGTTTACATTTGTCAGTAGCTATGTGCTAAGTTTCATGGTTATAGCGAAACTAGTATTCCTTAAAATGGAAATTGAAGAAAAAACACCAAAACACATAGGAAACCAGTTCTGTCAAAAAATACAGTTTCTTGGGTCTGAATGGAAATCAGGTAGTGGAAGAAAAATTGTATCTTCAGACTGTAGGACTCAGACAAAATAGAAAGGATTTTCAGAGAAATTCCCCTTATCTCTCTGTAAGAAAAGTGCCACAAAAAGTTTATTGCTTTGAATTTTGATTAGAAAAGTTGAAAGGAAATCTAGCCTGAAGACATATAAAGTACAAAAAAATCTTAATAGAAACGTAAAGCAAGAATTAGGAGGTGAAAAAATAACGTGAAAGTTCTTCAGACGAATTTTTCCATAATTATGATTAGGGTATAATAGACGATGAAACGTTCGTACAGTCTAACTTTTTTTCAACTTCCTGGCCAGGAATTCTATATTGCAGATGATAGAGGGAATATGACAGAAAAATATCGCGTATCAAAGAAGTCAAAATTCCCAAGAATGTTTTTGTTTTGGGAAGCCATATGCATATGCGGAAAAGAAGCACTTAATTCATAAACAAGCGCGATTATATTCGGCCCGGCCGAATCTATATACCCACCATCAACTTTTTAAAATTTTACGTTATATGGAAGGGGGCGGTAAAGTGGGCGGACCACGCCCATTTTTTGTTTCCGACTTTACATTGGTCTTTGAACTATTTAAACACAATTTCGTTGATTTTCACCTTATATGGTTTCCCCTTATTGGTTTCCGAGTTTATATCGATCCCCGAACTATACGTACAAAATTTTGTTACCGTACGTGCTTTTATTGAAGAAATATCAGCAGAAAAGTATTTAACGGACACCCTGTGTTTCTAGTTTTGAGCCCATAACTTTTTTGTTTACTAACCGATTTTGCCCGTTTTCAATACCAAACAAATAAATAAGATGAATATTTGTGCCAAATTTTGTCCCCCTACGTTGCCCCGTTCGAGCTCTATCCTGCTTTCAACAGACAGACAGACGGACAGACGGACGGACATAGCTAGATCGACTCAGAATCTAACCAGGACCCAGAAAATATATACTTTGTGGAGTCTTAGATGATTCCTTCGACATGTTATACACGGAATGACAAAATCAATATACCCTCCATCTTTTTGATGGTGGGTATAAAAATGGTTCCATTAACACAGAAATATACGTGAATGAGTGACTTTGGAAAAGATTTCTCCCTTTCCTAAGAAAATACAGTGTATCCACTTTTTTCTGGCCTGTTCTCGCTTCTTCTCATTACAGCAACAAAACAACGGAGTGATAATAAAGAAATTGTTAGTGTTTGTACCGAAAGTGGCTAATCCATCAAATTGTCCTGTACTCCAAGCAATTAAAAAATATTGGGCTCTAGTAAAAAATAATTTAAAGAACATTAAAAGCTTAGCTTAAAATGAAGCCGAGTTTAAAAATAAGTGGACTTATTCGAGCAAAAAAAAAATGACCGAAACACAAAAAAACCTCTAATTGGAAGAATTTTGAAAAATATCAGATATTTTCTTAAAAACTAACAGAAAATAATTTATTTTTTTATGTTTAGAACTTGAACATTACAGTCTTTAATAAAAATATAATTTAAAAAAATTCGTCTATTGGTTTAGTTTCTATAAGCAGATTTTCATGCGCGGATTTTTTCGTGCGCAGTCCTTAGTATGAAAAATTATATTATCTTTTGTTAATAATATTATATGCTTCTTTATGTATTTCAATAGACAAGGCTTCATAAATTTTAAAATTATTTGGATTTGCAACCCACATCCAACATGGGTCGGAAATGGTGAATTTTATATAAAAAAAATCATTTTAATCTATTAATAAAAAGAAAGTTACAAGAGTTTTTTTTTTTTTTTTAATTTATTAACGCTGTTTAATGATAAATTATATTTACATTGGCACTAAACTGCTTCCCGCCAGGACAAAAACTAATCCAAAAGTGCGGATTTTATTAAAAAAGTCAACTTTTCAAAAACCCTTTTTTAATTGCCCAAAAGGACATATTAGTACCATATTTTTGACTATTATTTCTTGTATTATATAAAATAGATATCACATTATTCCTCAAAAAAAAAAAAAAAAAATCGTTCAAATAGCTTTAATAACTAATTTTTGTCAGCTGCTCAAAAATAAATAAAATGCTTTTATTATTTTTTATCGTAAAGCTGTTTATATTAATATTAAAAGTGAGCTAAACTTTATTAAAATCGATGCATAAGTTTCGACTTATTCACGTTTAAGTGATGCCATCTCATTGAAAAAGTCGGTTTTCCTAATTCCTATTGAAAAGTTTTTGTTACATTAATTTCAAAATAAACCTTTTAAAATTGTTTAGTTCAATAATTTAATATATTATTTAAAAGATATAAATATTTAAACTAAAACTTTTTTTTGTTAGTTAAAAAATGGCTGCAGGTTCTTGTTCATATTGCTCTCTTTAACTTTTTAATATTTAAAAATGTTCAGTTACTATAACATAGTAAAAATTAAATATATTTTGTTAAGCATTTAAAATATTAAAATCCTAAATGTATCCCGATTGAAATTTAAATATTTTTATATCCACAATTTAGTCTTTTAAAACTGTATTTTACTAATAAATACAATTCTCTTCTATAAATATTATCAAGTTCAAAGAACTTAAACCAAAATATTTAAATTATACCCTTAAAATAAAAATGTACTTGAATTCCCACTCTTCATTAGCAACAGATAAAATAAGTGGTTTCCATTTAAAAATTTTATGTCAACCATTTAATGTGGTGTTCTTTTTTTTTCATTTGATATGACCATTTAAAAATATTTAAATGTTACCCAGCCAACGCTGTTAAAATTAAACAACTTTATTAGAAATTGGTTTCCCTATAAATTATTCTGAATAAACTTTTTTTTGGTTTAGTATTTATAAATATAGCTACTAAAATTTAAACAAAATTGTACAGAAAACGAAAAACACATTTTGTTGCTGTGAATTTATGAGATTATGGCTTCTATTGATTCTGAAAAAGCTTTAACACAAACACACTCTGTTAAATTTATTTGTAAAGTAAAACGTAAATGTTGGTGGCAGCGTGTGGTCGTAGTGATGGTTCTTCTTCATTCAAAGCCATTCAATCTTGTTGTCACTACAACCCAAAGCCAGTTAAAAGAATGTCCATCTAAATAAATGAAAAAGTACGTTGAATAAATATAGAAGACTAAAATGAACGACAACGACTACACAGTAAAGTATAATTTACGTGGCATAGCCCTTCAAACATTTGGAAGATAAATTTGTTGCTAATCTTCCAGACGCCACTTCTTAGTGTCTTCTAGAAGATTGTCGGAAGATTTTTCGAAAAATACAAAAACAAAATACATTGCTATTGCGCATTAATCGTCCAGACGTCACTTCTTAGTGACTTCCAGATGATTGTGAGAAGTGTGTACGATATTCACAAAAACAAAATACATTACTATCGTCCTTTGATCTTCCAGAAGTATACTTTGAAGTCACTTCTGGAAGATAATAAGATGATAATTCGAATTTAACAAAAACAAAATACATTACTATTGCGCAATAATCTTCTGGACGTGTGTTGGGAAGATTGTTGGATAATTTATGAAAAGAAAATAACACAATAAAGAAGCAGATAGAATCATGTTTTCAGTAACAATTTATCTTTGGTACAGTTCGGCAGCAATAATAAATATAAAAAAAAGTGTTCCTGATAATTACATAAGTGTTCTTTTATTGTTAATAATTTGGAAATTATTAATAAAGGACATTTTTAAAAGGTAAGTAAATATTCTTAAACTTTTATTTAGTAATATCATATTTTACTCACAATTTATATTAATTTTAGGAAAAATTTCATCGAACGAACAAGTATTTGCATTTTTAAAGAAGTCCAAAACTTTGCCTGTAATAGTGCCTTGCCGAATTCTTCATACAAAAGGTAATCTAAATACAATTTAACAATTAAAATTATTACTAATCTTCTTTTCTTCTTTTAAAGGTACCGGAAGTTTCCCATGGAGATTTTATTTTAAATGTTAAATTAATTTATATGTAAATTATTTATTTTGTAGTTTTATATGTATAATAATTGTGAAATAAAGATAATAATGAAATATAAAAAAATAATTTTAATTATAAATACAGAAATAAAAAAACTAAAAATCATCTTCTAGAAGAGACTAAGACGACACTTCTCTGATCATCTTCCGGGTGGCGTCAAGAAGAGTCTTCTTCGACACTTTCAGAAGTGTCTTCTTCGAGTCGTCTGGAAGACACTTCCACGAGGAACAGTTCTTCCCGACGGAAGATGATTTTAATGATACTTTGGCAATAGTCGTGGCGATGAGTTTCAACTTCTGGAAGACTCTTCTTGGCCACTTCCGCAATAAAAAATGTTTGCAGGGAGTAAACTTGAAAAGTGTGTGTGTGTTTATGAGTTTATGTATGTTAACCGTAAAGGTATATAAGTCAATGCAGAGAGAGGATACCTCAGTAAAACTATGTATGTTAGGTGGAATATAAGTAAAACTAAGAAGAGGAGTCCATTATATTGAAGTTTCTATACCATGTTTTTTTTTTTTTTTTTTTTGCTTGTATTTATATCTTTTCTCGTGTTGTTTATGATAAAACTCTTAAGAGCCAGTTAGTACAATTTCTAACAATTTATATGTACACATATGTGTATGTGTAAATTTTTTTAGTGTGTTGCTTTATACATTTTGCACTATTACAAACTTTTTGAAATTTTGTTTCTTTTTTATACGTTAAAACAATAAAAAAAAAAAAAGAGTTTGTGATTAATTGCTCGCATTAATTTCTTTAACAATCGACTTAATAGCTAAAATCTTTCCAATAACATGAATTAGGGTGTAGAGCAAACGGAGGTGACAAATCTAATAGAATATATGTACTTGTATAGCAATAAAAAACGAATAATATGAATATACTGGCAAATGTTTTAGTTTAAAGAAGTAAGGTTTTAGAAAATATTGAGCAGAGATTTTTCCGTCAAGTAAGATATATTTGATTACGATTTCTTGAAATAAGAAAGCAACGTCCCGTTTTTAAGGATTGAGTAAAATAGCAAAAAATCGCTCGCATTAAAATATGATTATAGAAGTTTTCGAATTTTTACTATTTTTGAGATTTTTTGTTATTTTTTTTTTTTTTTTTTTTTTTTAATTTTCATTCTTTTTATAACATTTTATTAATATTTCCGAAACTATTAAGGATATTTAAAAATAATGTTAGTATGACTTGGAGGTAATTTTAATTATAATTTTTTTGTATTTCATTAAATTCTATCAGAAAAACTTTTGTCGAGTTTTGTATGTTGTAAGATGTGGTGCCATAATATTAATAATATCCCATTCCACCATTTGTTAAGGTAAAATTCGGCATACTAATTTACAATTATATTAAACTTTTTACTTGAATTTTATTAAGGAGTACAATTTTATGGGGGCTAGTTAAAATAACTGACCGATCATATTCAATATGTGCCAAATTTGAATGAATAATCTGATTTGAAGGACAAATTTTAAATATTTATTCAGTATGATGATGCTTTTAGGTAGGAAACAGATTTTTGTAAAGTTTGGCATATTAATTTATGCTTATAAAGGACTTATTTGTGCCAAATTTTAATAATAGTATTGAAACCCGATTCCGGGTGGTCAGGGAGGTGGCACAAAGTTTGCATCAAATGTTCGGTTTTATCAGAGTTTATCAAAACTAAACGTTTTCACTGTTAAAAGAAAAGAAACCTGCTTTCAATAAAATAAATGCATATGTCTTGCATGGGACCACATAATAAGCAATTTATGTCGCAAAATATAAAAGTGATCCCTATAGCACGTGGTTTGCAACTATTGAAAGAACATCCACCCAAACGTTAGGCGCAAATGGAGACCAAAATCGTAGGAAATTAATTGAAAAACAATAATTTTTAAATGACCAATTTGCTTTCTATTAAAAATTTCCCAAAATTATAATGGAAATGCTGATTTTTCTATTAGATTAATAAATTTGTTTTCGTTTTTTTAATTTTATTTTATTTTTATAAAAATAGTTTCCTATCAGTTACTGAAACAAAATTAAAATGAAATCGATGAAAAATTAAATCGAATATGATTTCATTCGATTTACGGAATACAGTAAAAACGATAGATCGATTTTATTTTCACGTTCGATTTGAAATCACTTCGAAATATAGAACATGGCCTATATTTAGTTTTTTTATTAGTTTTTGTTGGAATGGGTCCACTTCTTTATAAACTCTATTTTAATTTTTACTGACTTTTAATTTTAAATATTTTTTTGTATGACTCAATACATTTCAAATGTATTATACGGTTTAGTGGATTGGCCTCCTTTAGTTTCTTTTTTGTTGTAATAATGAAATGCGAGATTAGACCAGACAAATTAGAATTCATTATGTTTTCTAATGATAAAAAGGATTCTTTTCCAAGGTCTTTCATTTGCGTTCATTTCTCTGTTAAAATTGCTAAATGTTGCGAGTGATAATTTTGATATTTTTTACACAATAATTATCTGATAATTTTCCCATAACATCTGTGATATGAAATTACTGACTAAGATGTTTTAAGTTCCCCAATATGTATATTTTATAGCCCTTAGACGTCATTAATATTTTTGAAAAAATGTATTTTAATCACTTTCTCATTTGCCTCCATTTCTTTTTTTTTTTTTTTTGGATTCTTTTAGGATTAGAAGCCTTTTATATTTGGTTCCTTTTTTAATTTTTTTGATAAACGATACAGACAAATTTATTAAATGACTCGCATTCTCTTAACCTACGTATTTTTTTGTTTGCGATTCTGTAAATTCTCTTTTTCTTCGGTTACACTGTGTGAAAAAAATCGACATATGCATGAAACGAGAGATCATACGTAGTAAAACTGGACGTCGAATTTCTTCTTAAAAAGAATTCAAAGCTTCGGAGGATACGCAAAATCTTTAGAAAATATCCTTTTGAAAATGTTCCTTTTTACTATTTATTCTCATCTCCATTCTCATACGTAAAAAAGTCGTTACATAGATAAAAATAGGAACCACCCATGTTTAAACTTTGTACCGACTTTTTCTCCAGGATGTCAAATTTTTCCTCAGGAGCACTTTAAAATTTCGAAAAATGCACAACTTTTAAGAATAATACATAATATTTACAAAGCTTATATTGACCCAATATGGATGTCAAATGAATTATACTTACATATATAAATTTATTTATTATTTAATTGTTGCAGTACATTAAGTTAAAAAAATATCTTTTTGAAAATTTAACCCTTTAATATTATATTAACTATTTAATTATAGTCCTTTTAAAAATTATTTTTTCAAAAAAATTTGTGCTACAACATTTAAATAAAAACTTTTTTATATTTCAGGGCTTTCATTTGTTACATTGATATAATTTTGACACATGTTTTATTTTAAAGTTGTGTAATTTTCGAAACTTTGAAGTCCTTTTGGAAAAAAATTTGATTATTTATTATGCGTGCGCTCTAATTTGATGCACATATCGATTTTTTCATGTGTGATAATTTTTTTTTTTGGAAAAATTGTTATACGGTGTTATTAGAGTTCCTATCCGTGATTTTGAACTTTAATTTTTTTTTTTTTCAATTTCCATTATAAGAAAAATTAATTACCTATTACAACAAAATTTATAGTAAATTTAAAGAAGTTAACGGTACTCATTTTATTCACGCATAATGAAACTTATGAACATTGAAATTCGCACTAATTTTTTCGTGCACAGTCCTTATATGTTTATTTCAACAACTAGAGTCACTTTTAGATTTTGAATACCATGATCATTTGGCTGAGAAAACCTGTGTCCTGGAATCAATGTTGTCTTATATTAGTAGTTTTAAAAAATTTTGGGATTGAACTAAAATATAAAAGTTATCCACTGATAAGCTGTTTTCTTGTTATATAAAAAAATAAAGCATTTAGAACTTTTGGGTCAAAGTGCACAACAAACAATTCACCTATTTTATACATTTATGCATATAAGTTATCTTAGCCCTTCAGAAAAATCGAATCCGATAGAAAGACGGACGGTCAGACGAATCCGTGATTTTGTTATTTTAAATCCCTTACATATAAGGATTAGTAATGTATGCTTTTTACTAATTACTTACTAATTCCAAGTAATAAATTTCTTTTGATTAAAATACAATTATTCACTGGGAATTATACTTTTAGTAAAAGGTTTTCATTATTGCTTTTTTTTTTTCTTTTTCCTTGTCTATTGTTGTCTTTGCTTTATTCGCCTAATCTACTTTTCTTTCGTTAGCACCATTTTTACTCATACTCAAGGACCTGGACTGTTTTTAATGGTTTACAACAACACATTGTATTAAATCTTGTTTTTATTACTCTACATTCAAGAACATTCAGGAAATGTACCCTACCAGTCTGATGACATAGTGTGGGTCGGAAATATGTTAAATTTATTAAGTAAATTAACTGTTATATTTAAACTGATTTTTAGTATAAAATTATCTATAAATATATGAATGAAAACTATATAAGTAATAAGATATTAGAGAATAATACCAGCTCACAGCAGAACTGTAAGGTATTCTTTTTTTAGTAGACTAATAGTGTTAGAAAGACAAACAGTTATTGCATACAAAAATCAGCTTTAAAAAGAATAGAACAAGAAGATCTAAAAAAACCAAATACAAATACAGCAACTTGACAAAAGTGAATGAATGGAAAAATAAATGAATGAATGAATAACAACATCTATAGGATTTCAAGAGTAGTATAATGGTCATACGGCTACGTGTTATAATAAAACATGTTTTGTTTTCATCTTAATGTGACAACAATTTAAAATAACACACTTACACATATACATATACTCTTCGTCTATCTCTCTTTCTGGCTAACATACGCTCACACATACATCTAACATCAACTTCTTAACAATAATCATAATAACGTGATCCTGTTTAAGTTTTGAGATTACTCTTCTACTCTATAGGATTTTTACATGCTTGTTAAGGATGTTTGGGGACTTTTGTTAAACTCCTTTGGGGATTCTATTTTCCATTTGCTGCTTATTTTTCTATTTTCTTTAGGTTTTTTTTTTTTATTATTTTTGTATAAGTAGAAGGAAAAAAAAGTAAGAAAAACATGTTTACATTTGTTTATTTAATGTTATTTTGCTGTATTTTCATTTTCTCTTTACAATATTCAAACAAGAGCATTCTTAAAAGCATAGAAAAAAAAGAGTATTTGATTGTTAATTTGATTTCTTCCTTTTTTTGTCGTTTCTATGGTAATTTAAATTTGAAATTCAAGCTTTAAAATAACATGGACGAACAACAGTGGTTGGGAATACAATTGAAAATAAATTAAGGAACTAAATTCTTTAAAATTTTATTAAGGAAGTTGTTGTATAGTAAATTAAGTTAAATTGGTTAAACGTACAAGTATTTAAGGAATAAAAAATGGTGACATAAACATAAGTTTATTAAGCTGGTTAAACTAATATTTAGATCTATTACAATTTACTTTTATTTAGCGTAATTAACTTTTCTTTATTTATTTCATGTATAAATAATTTAGTTTGCTTTGACATTCAGGTTTTTAATTTCAATTAGTTTTTATTTAATTTAATTCCTTCTTCTCTATTGCTTCCTATACGATTATTACGCCAATTTTATTTTAATTTCCCTTCAAAGATAATTAAAGATTCTTTTATTTTAAATGCTTTTAGCTGCTAATTTTAAATGGCATTGTAAACGTTACAAGATATTTAACACAAAATATATTTTATTTCATTCTTAGTAAAAGATAACTCTTATAAATTGTATACATTGAATAAAAACCAAACATTGTTACAAAATAATTTGGACAATGTATTTTGTGTAGGAGGAAAGTAATTGGAAAATTAATGATAATGTTGACAGGACGACAATGATAAAATGATTTCAAATTAACTTTTCAAATGTTAAATCTAAATTAACAAAGAATTTAATTGATAAAGGGAAAGAAGAGAATAAAAAATTTAACAGATTCAAATAAAGGACAATGTTGTTAAGCCATATAAATACTAAAAATAAAGGATATATCAAAGCTAAAGTAGAATGTAGTTTAAATAATAAACTTGACATTTATACTTACTTTTTAAAAAATCTCTATCTTTATTCATAATAAAATGTTTTCAAAAATAAATAATTTTTTTGATAAACCTTTTTGAAATGTACGGCCTTTGAAGATGAATTGACTTACAATTGCCATGGTAGTAACCTAAAATATCTGTTTAACCGTAACCCACAATATTTACTTAAAATATGATAAATACCGAAAGTCTATATAGCTTTCTTTTATAACCCACATTTTATAAATTATTTACCTTTTTTATCATTATTATTTAATTTATTGTTTTATTTTTCTAGTTTATTTGTTTAAGGATATTTTCACTTTTTTCTCCATTTAATCAAATGAAATGAATTTCAATTATTTGTTAAATGATTGGCTAGACTTATTGAACTGTTTATCCTATGAACCAGATACACAGAATTTTTCCATTCATGGCATCATCGATTTAATGAAACGAGACAGGATTTTAAAACAATTTATTTATAGCAAGAGAATGTGCACAAACGTTATTTTTTTAATTTTTGCTATACAACATAGTCATTGATACTGTTGAGATTTCCGTATAAAAAAATGAGAGTTGAATTAAATGAATGGACTATTATTGAATGGAGACAATACAAAATAACAAAAAAAAAAAAAACAAAAAAAACAATATTGGTGGCATACTCCACCTACAAATTACAACAGCCAGTCAAATGAAAAAATATACAATGGAAAAAAATTTGAAAAAATAAAATAAAAACAATTCCAATTTGTAAATTTTCAATATGTGTAACGAGAAATTGTTGCATGTTTAGAAGGACAATTTAAATAAATATTAAATGGATATTGAAATTGTTCAGATAAAATTTTAATAAAAATCTGTTACTATACATATATAAAAAATTTAACAGTTTTTATTACTACTTAAGTTAGTAAAACAAATTTTAAAACAAAAAAAAAAATAATAAAAAAGTAAATTTATAAAATACTAGCTAATACCCGGTGTGCTTCTCCACCCCCCGATAGATAGATGTTTCCAGTGCAAAATTTGAAAATTCAAGCTCTAATAGTTTCCCAGATATACTAATTTTTGTATTTAATTTTTATGGGAGGGACCATACCCCCATAATCCGCTAATTTATTAGACAAATGTTTTCATGGATGTCAAAATTCCTTGTGCAAAATTTGAGCATTCCAACTCCAATAGTTTCCCAGATATACGAATTTTTGCATTTAATTCATATGGGAGGTACCATGCCCCCTACTTCTAGTTCGCCCATATTTTTCTTAAATATTAATATTGATACCAAAGTGACTCTGACAAAATTTTAGAACTCTAACTGTTATATTTTCTCAGATATGATAATTTAATATTTTCTTTATATGGGAGGTGCTACGCCCACTATTGCTAGTGTACCAATTTTTGTCGAAAATAATCATATTGAAGCTAGTGCTAGTCGTACAAAATTTGAGCTCTCTAACTTTTATAGTTTCCCAGATATAAAAATTTTGGTATAAACTTTATATGAGAGATGACACGCCCACTATTTCTTTTCCGCCCATTATTGCACAAAATGTTCACATTGACACTTAAGTTTATTGTACAAAATTTGGGAAATGTAACTGTTATAGTTTCCTAAATTTACGGCATTTGGTATTGGCAAGCAATATTAGGCGTGGGATGTGCCACACCCCCTATTTCTAGTTCGCCTATTTTTTTTGCAGAATGTTCATATAGGTGTCAAAGTTGTTCGTGCAAAATTTGAGGACTCTAGTATTACCAATTTCCGAGATATACTACTTTTAATAGTTATTTAGTAAGTGGGCGTGCCACCTCGCCCATATGGAGTTTCAAAATAAAAACACACTGTGACAATTTCAAGAAAATCGGTTAAGCCGTTTAGGCGGCTATAGACAAACATACATACATACAAACAAACACACATTAATTTTTATATATATATAGATAAAATTTTCTATAATTCTTCTCTTCAGTAAAAATTTTCCTTATAAATTTATGAATTTCTTAATTAAATTTATGTTTTTTAATAAATTTTCGTTTAAAATCTATCAACTTTTATTAGGTAAAATGTTTGATTACACTGGCCAACACATATGCTGCTGTATGGGATTTGAATTTCTAAGCTTCTAATTCATTATTTTTTAATTGAATATACTTTTTGAGATAAACTGTTATATAGAAAATTATTAAGTTTGTACCACTTATTGCATTATATCTCTAGAACGATTTGTCTAATTTGGTTTAATAAAATATTTAAACAAGAGATCATGTTATATTTGGCTTTTCCCACCATATATACCAACCATTTTATATGAGATGTGGGCGGTAAAGTAGGACATCACAAATTTTGTTGTCGTATATGCTTTTGTTTAAGAGATATCTGCTGAAAAGTATGAACTGAAGTTAAAATGGACCAATACAGGGTTATTTTTAGTATTTGGCCCATAACTTTTTTGTTTATTAACAGATTTGACCATTTTCAATACCAAACAAACTTTATATAAAATAAATAATTTAGCAAAATTTCGTACCCCTAGGTACTCCCTTCGAGCCCTATATTGCTTTCAACAGACAGACAGACGGACGGATATAGCCAGATCGACCCAGAATCTTACCAAGGCCAAAAGAATAAACTTTATGGGGTCTTAAATGATTTTTTCGACATGTTACAAACGGAATAACAAAATCAATACATACTCTATTCTTTTGATGGTGGGAATAAATATTCTATTTCGAATTATGTTCAAAATATACTATACATTAATCATCTTTATAGTGTGAAAGATATAAACAATTAGTTTAGAAAAAAATAAAATTTCTAACAAAATTTAAAAAGTTTTGTTTTCAAACAATCGTAAAAATTGGAAAACTACCAAAAATGATACGTATTGGTTAAATATAGTTAAATTTTCGATAAAAATGTTCAGTTGAAAATTAT
This sequence comes from Protophormia terraenovae, assembly GCA_951394005.1. Taxonomy (NCBI): domain Eukaryota; kingdom Metazoa; phylum Arthropoda; class Insecta; order Diptera; family Calliphoridae; genus Protophormia; species Protophormia terraenovae. The sequence continues at coordinate 3,495,544 of OX596073.1, forward strand.
TGTTATTATAGGAGCAATTCCCATTTTACGTTTACTTTTATAAAATCGATCTTCAACCTAAAATACTTTTTTAACTTCTGATTTTTTTAAATAACTTTTGATGCAATTATGTTAACAATACTTGGTGGTGTAACAGAATAAAAATTCCAAATTGAACTTAGTAGCTTTTGAAATTATGCATGATTTGACACATATCTCGTTAATGTGACATCGGAAGAAATTCTGTAGGATGTACCCAAACTTGGATAGAAAAAATGTGAATGGCTCCAAGAGGTGCCTTTTTCGCAAGACACATTCGATTCGTTGTTTCAGTGAAGCTAGAGTATCGCATTATCAAAGAAGATTTCCAAATTACATTTCAAAATCATTGTGTTAAAATATTAATTTGCTAAAAGTGTATAGTTATTTTAAAAAAATTTTGCACATTTTGTTATATCAGATTTTGGCGTTATAAGTCTATTTTAATCAGAAATATGTTCTACTGATAAGTTTTACTCAAAATCAATATGGCGTTCGAAAAAAAGTACGATTTTGCATTTAATGTAACTTTAGAGATTTAATTAAGTGCAAATAAAAAAATTTTAAAAAAAGATGAATTTTGCAATAAATATATGAATATGAACAAGACTATATCACTAAAAACTGAACTTTGCAAATTATGTAAGAAGGTTTAATAATTATTAAATCGCTATTAAATCCACACATATTTAACATATCGCGATATTTTTAATTTGTATTTAAGATACACGATGGTAGAGTACATAAATGCAATAATTTTTAATTTAGGACTATAAGTAGCATTTTGGCAATTTTTTATAAATGTTTATCTTAAACCTTCATAACATTGACGCCGTTTGGTAAAAGTCAATCACGCGAACAGATTTGTGTTCTACTAGAGCTAAGGAATATTGGTACTAAATAGCGTTGGTGCCATTAAAAAATTTCTAAACTTTTTGGACCCCAAAAGTAAACGAGTTTGAAGAATTTCCCTTATATTCCTCAATGAATCTAATATTGAATTAAGTTAAGTTTATTGAGATTTTTGTTCATATTAATTTTTTAGTTTTTCCTTATATAAAAGCCCTTAGCTATCGAAAACTAAACAGGAAACATTGCTTTTTAAATGTTGCAACTAAAAAATAAGGAAACATACAATTTTATGCAAATAGAAATATAAAAAGAAAAGAGACATGAAACTAAAAACTCTACTTCTACCTAATTGGCAAATTAAAGTTACAAGCTACTTCCACAAAAAATAAAAGAATAGTTCAATAAAATAAGAAAATAGAAAAAAATAAATGTTTTTAGTTTGAAATATTTAAAAGTAAGCTTATAGTTTTTTAACTAAAAGTACGAGGGTCTGGCTAAAAAATAATATTCATTGCACAGCTTTAGGTGTTCTATATGACATAGAGTCATTTTTTAAGCTGATTAACTGAGGCGATTAGATCCGTCTTGTTAGCTGCATCCAAACAAGTCTTGTGATTTAAGTGCAGGTCTAGATTTTAAAAATAATTTAATTAAACTGTTACCGGTAAATTACTTTGCAAAGTTTTATTTTCTGCTTTTTTTTTAACTTCATTATATCAAAGAAATATGTATTTAACTTTTTTATACTCTAGAAGAATATAATTATTATTAAAGCCACATACCTATTTTCCTAGATTATAAAAAAAATATATTTAAAGCAATTGAATATATAATAATGTAAACTAATAACAAATGTATTTTCTTTTTTTATTTTAAAACAAAACCAAATACTAACTATACTTGACAATAAAGTTTTTTTTGTTGTAATATTTGCATATAAAAAACCACATTGATTTTCTCTCTAAAAAAAACTTACTTTATTTTTTTAATAAAAAAAAAGAACTTTGTACTAATTTCAAAAAAAGTTTAACCAATATTTGGAGACATAACTGTTGTATTTGTTTTATATCAAACTCCTACTCACACATATATATGTATAGAAGAATTGTTTGTATTTATTTTATACTTTTGTTTATATAGGATAAATGTATGTCCCTGTATTGTATATATGTATGTATATACGTATGTACATATTTTTTCTTCTTGCTCTTTTGTTACATGAGTGACTTTTAATATGATTGGAATTATATGCATCACCGCCTAAAACTGTATACAATATACTATATAGTTCTTCTCTTTCTAACAAAATATTTTTTATTTTTTTTTTTCAAATAAATTGCTACTGATACAACCCGCACCACAAACTATTACTACCACTTATATTATAATATTACTACCACTATGACAACCGAGTTATTTTCAAAAAATAAAAAAAGTATATACAAATAATACAATATAAAACCAAAATAAGAAGAAAACAAAAAAATCAACAAAATCTACATATAAAAACTTTTTAGCAAAAAAAGAAATAAATATTTGTTGGTATTTTAAACATGAAAAAAAAAAACAAAAATCAAAACTAAAGGATAAAAAATAAAAACTTTTTATAAGGATAATATTTATTCATGTGATATATTTAATAGATATACATATGTATATAGTAATGTGTGCATTCTGGTGACTATCTCTTGACTGGTGATTTTAATATATGTTTTGAGATTTCTCTCTTGTACAGTTATATTCCTATTTATTGTACAGAGAGCTCTCACAAAGAATATTTATTGTTTTTATTTTAGATTACCTAGAGACAGTAAAGTAGTTAATTGACTTTTACTTTCTATAATCAGAATAAATATGTAATACAAAAACCAATGAACATATATACATTTTAAACAGCCAGTATTTAAATACCAATAAAGTTTACTAACAAAAAGGATCTAAATTGTCACAAAATAAAACTGCAGGGACCTGAATACCTTCTAATGTTTATATGTATGTATATGTGTGAGTGCTGTATGCATGAAAAACTAAATTGAACTAAAAATCTTGCAGGTTGTTGTATGTATTTTATTTTTATTTTTTTGCCTTTGTAAATGTGATCTTATTTTTTTTTTCGTCCTTCGTATAAACATATGAGTTGAGAGAAAGAGAAACACAAACAAAATTATTTAATATTTGTTTGCAACAATTTTCTCATTTGACATTTTTGTGGTTTCTACTTTCACAAAAATGTCAGTCCTTCAGTCAGTCTGACAAACTCAACATTTCACCTCTGTTGTGTTTCTTTGAATCAGCAAAAGAATTCTACAAAACACATGTTTAATTACACTGAGAAAAAACTTAAAGAAGAAATCATTAAAAGATTTATAAAATAGTTTGACTGAAAAACCTTTTTTTTTTTTTTTGGAAAATACATTATTTTTATTGAATTGCGGGCAAGAGATAAATTACAACTTTCTTTTGTTTTTAAATGCATCGTTTAATAAGATGATAGATAAAATTTATATTTTACTTATTATTTTCTTCAAGTGTACAGTGTTTGGTAAAAAGCATGTAACAGAATCCCTATTGTCTCTTGTTGATGTTTGTCTTTAAAACACGGGTTTTGTTGCCCTTGTCGTTGTTGCTATTCACATAGTTCTTGCTTTTGTATATAGTGGCAACAGCACTGATGCTTGATGCTACTGTTGGTGGCACTAAGAACAACAGCAACATTTCTCACACACTAAGAAAACAAAACAAAGCCAAGAATAATAAAAAAAAATATTTATAAAAATGCAACAAAAGGTTAATGCATAACTTACCAAAAGGTTAAATGGTTTTTGACGTTGATGCCACAAAAGAAGAAAAATGAAATGAAAAAGTATTAAATCTAAGTTGAAAACTTTTTCTTACGTCTGCTCTTAAAACATTCTATCGTTATAACTCTTAACTAAATAAGTATAAGGATTATGATATTTTTTATATCTTCTTGTTTTCTCTAAACAATACACAAGGAATATTTGAAGGAGTTAAACAGGAGAAATATTTAAATGAAATCATAAACACTCCCTATAGTCTATTATTTTAAGGAAAAAATTGTTTTTGAATTTTTACTATTATATGTATCTCCCCTGGTTTGTTTCGAGGTTATTTGGCTGGATATTCAAATTAGCTGTCACTCTCTCGTAAATCTTTATCAACAAGCATGAAGGACGAAAAAATAAAAAAAAAATAAATCAGATTCACTTTCATGTAGGAAAAAAAAAACACAAAAATACACGTTGCTTTATTTTAGCTGAGGTTTGGGAATCTTAAGCTTCATTGCTACTCAGGTTTACTATAGGAGTAAGAAGAATTGTGTTTATCCCTTGATTGGTTGATGGTTGGACATGTGACATCTTTCTTTTAAAATTTGATTTTTCTTTTTTTGTATCCCAACGTCGCCAGTCATTTGTGTATTCAATTGGATTTATTTGAGTGTAACACTTTGATTTGACGATAGCTGGATGTCACTTTCATCATTGTTATTGTTATTTTTTGCTGTAAGAAAATTGTTCATTCGTTTGTATATCATGCTATTAAGACAAGTCATATTGGTTTGCTAGATGGATTTTTTTGTGAAAAAAGCAAAAAGAAAATAATTCGCATTGATAAAGATTTAATTTTAGCATTGTATAAATCAATAAGATGTTTATCCATGTCACTTAACACTACAACAACCTCAAAAAAAAGGGGTTTGTTGACATGTAAAATAAAGCTTTACAACCATACTCTAACACTTAAATATTAAAATATTTCTATAATTTTCACGCATTTTTTTTTCTTGATTTGAATATTTTTCCGAAAAGTTGAAGGGAGAGCATGGGTCTGTGCAATCATTTGGAATCTGTATAAATATTTGATTTTCTAACATACATTTTTATTTGCGTTTGTACAAAAATTTGTTTAAAATCTTATTAGAAAGTTAAATGGAATTGTTTATCGTATAAAAGCAAAAAAATAAAAAATGAAGAACTATATACATATTTAAGTTTTTGTCATATTGTAAATATATGTGGTTTTATGTTTAAGTATTTACATATGAATTTAAATTTAAAATAAGTTTGACATTTAGAAAAAGGGTTTTCTTTTTATCACTTTCAAATCAAATAACTAAAATTACTGGCGTCTCTTATATTCAGTAAGTTTTTTTATCCTTGTTCCGTTTATTTTTTTTATGCGTAAGAAAAATTGTCTCATTAAATTAAATTGAGTTTTGTAGCATGAATGAATAATTTGTAAAACTATAATTGGTTTTAAAGTTTAGTAATTTTTATAGGGGCAGGAGTTGATTTAAAGCTAAAAAAAAACTATTACGTAAAGTAGGTAAAAAGGGTTCACTATACATGTGTAAACAATACTTTACTTGAAAAAACGGTTTTCTTTAGACAACTAACTAAGAAGAAAAACAAGTGTCTTCGCTTTGTGGGAAATGAATGAGAACATGTGCTCTCATACATCTATATTAGAGTGCGATTTCGACGTAGAAAGACCCCTCAAAAGATGCGTATTAATGAGTCAAAAACGGAAAAAAATATTTAAATTTTTTATACCCACCATCAAAAAGATGGGGGGTATATTTATTTTGTCATTCCGTGTGTAACATGTGTAAGGAATCATTTAAGACCCCACAAAGTATATATTTTCTGGGTCCTGGTTAGATTCTGAGTCGATCTAGCTATGTCCGTCCGTCTGTTGAAAGCAGGATAGGGCTCGAACTGGACAACGTAGGGGGAGGAAATTTGGCACAAATGTTTGTCTCGTATAAGGTTTGTTGGGATTGAAAATGGGCAAAATCGGTTAATAAACAAAAAACTTATGGGCTAAAAACTAGAAACACAGGATGTCCGTTTCATACTTTTCTGCTTATATTTTTTCAACAAAAACATATACGACAACGAAATTTTTTACGTATATTTCGGAAACCAAAAATGGGGGTGGTCCGCCCACTTTACCGCCTACCTACCATATAAGGTGAAATTGTGTTCAAATAGTTCAAGAACCAATGTAAAGTCGAAAGCAAAAAATGGGCGTGGTCCGCCCACTTTACTGCCCACTTTACACTTAACCGCCCCCTGCCATATAACGTAAAATTTTAAGAATTTGATGGTGGGTATATAGATTCGACCGTTCTGAATATAACATTAGCGCTTGTTTTAAATTCATCTTCAGTTTCCTACCAGCAATTGAAAATCTTAAGTCTGGTACATTTTGATAAAAAAATGGAATTTTCTCACGAAATAGGTCTCAAAAAGTTCGTAATTTTAACCTTGTTATGACAAAAATATTTTTAAATTTTTCCTCAAAGGATTTTGTTTCACTAAAGGACTTTTTAGGGCATTCTATTGAACAACTTTTTTGAAAAAAATTAAACTATAAAAGTTTATGGACCAACATTTTTTTTTTGATACCCATTTCAACACAAAACTCAATACTTTTTTTTGGACGAAATGTTGTAGACCCATGACTTTCAATCGCTGGTAGGGAACTTAAGATAATTTTTTTTTTTTTTTTTTTTATATACCTTTTCTATATTAAGCTTATTTTTACACATCGTTTGAGGGGGTTTCCTACAAAATTTTTGTCTTCGGGACACTCTAATGCATATGGGTATATTTTTGAAATTTTATAAAATTGGAAAAATTTTAGTGCATTATTGCAAGTAAATATAAATAGATCCACCTTAATGTATATCAGTTCGCTTAGAATCACTTTCTGGGATGATGTAACGAAGTCCGTCCAATCGTCCGTCTATGTAAACCTTGTAGTCAAACTACAGGTTGTAATTTTAAAAATAATTAGATATAATTTGATACATACGTTTTTTATATTTCAGGGGCAAAGCTTATTGAAATTGGTTGTTATCGGTCCATTGTTTCACCTAACGAACATACGAATGTGCTCCTGTAATAGAGGTTAAACGATCATAATGGTTATAAATCCCGTACAAATGATAGTAACATGTTAATATTTCACAAAAATTAATTTTTATAAGTAGAAATTGCATTGCTAAAGGATCAATTTATAATTTACCATAGGTCCATAAAGTACATATACAACATAAAATAATGCATACGTATATTTAATATAATTAAGAACTACGCGTAATAAAATTATCGGTTCATAATTTGTCATAGTACCTTAAAAGATTTCTCCACGAATTTTTATACACATAGGATATCATATGGTAGGTTTTGAAGGCTATATCTTCCTTATTTGTTTATATCTTAGTCGAATAAACCGTTCTCGAGTAATGATTTAATATACTGATGTGAACATTATTATTTATTTTTTTTTTTATCAAAAACATAAAAATTTTAATCTTTACTATCAATTGAATTTCTTTTTATTTCACCTTAAATCCAAGTATGTATTTAAAACTTTATTTTGCTAAACATCTTTTAAATTCTATTTTCTTTAAAAATGAAGACAAAGGTCAAAGTTTTTTCCTTAATGATGTTATTACATTTTCTTAATTTTTGTTTAATTACACTTTAACGTCACTGTGATTTAATTGTGTTGGCCAAGCTAAGAACACCTTTTATGCTAAATATACTCATAGAAAGACACACGAATCCGGAAAAACTTTAAGTTTATCAATCTTCTAATAAAGTTCATTAATTACTTCAACATCATAAATATAAAAAAAGGAAAAACAAAAAAAGAATAAATGAAAAAACAAGAATATCAGAAACAAGAAGAAGAGTAAAAGAGATAGACTGATAGGAAAAAAATCAAACTCACGGTAATTCTAAACACGTAACCACAATTTTGATGTAATTACTCGTACTAAATAAAGCTGACCACCAGAATGAAGTAAGAGTGAAAAACTTTAGTCATAAATTTACACAGACAAACAGGAGGCAGCCAAACAGACAGACGGATAGACAGATACACGGACAGATGGAAGTAAGAATTCTTAAATAGATATATATTATACATATACAACATACATACCTTCACATGTACATATGTATATTTAACTCCTTTGTTTGTTGTTGCAACTTTTTCTTTTCGTGTTTAAAGAGGTTTCTCATTGTTCTTACACTTAAAATGTAATAAAAACAAAAAAGCCTCCTTCAAGAACTCGCACATAAAGGAATCAACAACGCAAAGGCCATCAAGCGTGGGTGGGAAACAAACTTTACAACAACAAAAAAGTTAGGGTTTTTTTCTTTCCTTAACTTTTCTCCATTTTGTTTTAATTTAGCCAAAAACCGAACAAAAACAAAAAAAAAAAAGCGAGAAAAAAACTTTACCATAGAAAACATTGCGAGTAAAGGCATGACGATGTGTCTAGTCATGTTCGAACATAAATCAATTAACTCAATTTCCGCCTGCTACCGGCTAAAATTTCCGGCTTCTACTATTCCATCATGCCCCAGCAAGAGTTGGAAAACAAAACAAAATCATACAACCAAGAGATGAAAATATAAAACTTGACTCTATTGTATATTGAGAACAAAAAAAAAACAACTAAAAAGGGTGTTGGAAAGTTATGCAAAACTATGATTATAGTTTATTTGTATTACTGAATGAAAAAAGTGAATGAGAGTGTGTGTGTGTATTTGGCATTGTAGTTAAAATAGTAAATGTTTCGATGAGTCTTGCAACAATAAGAACAAAAAGAACAAAAAAAGTTAACATTTGGTTTGAATGTTGGATAACGAATAATAATGGCAGCCAAAAGTAGAAGAAGAAGAAAGGGGTCAGCGAAAGTTCATAAAACTTGGCAATATTTCAATGTAAAAGTCATTTGTATATTATGTTGCTGTTGCTTAAAAGTGGGAGGGTTAATCAATGTTGTGTGATTTATATCACCAGATAACCAGATATAGATTATAAATGTTGTATAGGATACAACACACATACATATGTATATGCAACATGCTGATGATGATTACAGCATCAAGATTATAATAAATAATATCAAATTCACTGTACACATACACACATACATTTGTAATATATATACTAACATGCATTTATTAATATGCCACATTTACTATTTTCTATTTTAGATTGGTTTATTGCGTGGTGGCAGAATGTTAGCAGAAGAATCACCCCAATTTCTAAGACAACAATATAATGCTGAATCCTTAGAGGAAGTTTTCCTAAAATTATCTGTTTTACAAAATATGGGCAAACGTAGAAGATCATCAATAGCTCAAGAAATTGTCGAACAAGTAGCAGTACCAGCCATTTCAAATCCAGCTTTAGATTTATCCGATGAACAAAATCCTGCTGAAATATCAGGTGAATTTGGTGACAACATATCCATGTCTTCAGCAGTACGTGATCCTATAAGTTCTTCAGCGGCCCCAGCACCCCCCTTGCCACCAGAGCAAGCTATACCCACTTCATTTTGGTACAATCTTCATGTAATGAGTTCACATCACTTACATGCCTTGATTTGGAAAAATTTCCTGTGGATGATGCGTAATGTGGGGTAAGTTTTGTTCTTAAGTTTTCACTTCATTAATTTCTGCTTCTTGTGATTTGATTATGATGATGATTTTCTGTTCTTTCAGCATAATGTTGTTCATTGTTGGTTTACCAGTTGTCCAGATTGTTTTATTCTGTTATGCCATTGGCCATGATCCCACTGGTTTGAAAATAGCTGTGTCCAACCATGAAATGACTGAGGAAATGATTATGCAACAAAATTGTCCCGTGCGTATGGGTTGCAATCAAACAATGTTAAGTTGTCGTTATCTTGATATGTTGGTGAAAAACAAGAGTATGGTTGTGGTAAGTAATTGTAGTATAAGAAGATTTAATAGAAAAAGAATGTAGATAAATACATAAATTATTTAAGTAAATTAAAATATAACCACATGAAATTATTTTGAGGTAATTATTTGATTTACGGTGAAAAGTGGCTTAAGTGGACGGTTTAAGTTATATGGATATGTGAACCTAAGACCCCACAAAGTATATATTTTCTGGGTTCTGATTGGATTCTGAGTCGATCCAGCTAAGTCCGTCCGTCTCTCCGTCTGTCCATCTGTCTGTTGAAAGCAGGATAGGGCTCGAACGGGGCAACGTAGGGGGACGAAATTTGGCACAAATATTTATCTGGTTTGTTTGGTGTTGAAAATGGGCAAAATCGGTTAATAAACAAAGTTATGAGCTAAAAACTAGAAACATAGGGTGTCCGTTCTTATACTTTTTTGCTGATATTTCTGCAATAAAAGCATGTACGATAACGAAATTTTATACGTATAGTTCGGGGGTCGATATAAACTCGGAAGTTAAAAATGGGCGTTGTCCGCCCACTTTTCCGCCCACCTCCCATATAAGGTGAAATTGTGTTCAAATAGTTCAAAGACCAATGTAAACTCGGAAACAAAAAAATGGGCGTGGGCCGCCCACTTTACCGCCCCCAGCCATATAACGTTAAATTTGAAAAATTTGATGGTGGGTACATAGATTCGGCCGGGCCGAATATAACATTTGTGCTTGTTTTTAAACTACATTTCATTTTAAGCTGAGCTCTTAATGTCTTTTACATTATTTTTTACTAGAGCCTAATAGCTTTCAATATCTCAGAGTTCCGGACACTAACTCCATTGTTTTGTTGGTGTAATTAAAAGAAGCGGAAATAGGCCAGAAAAAAGTGGATACACTGTATTTTCTTAGGAAAGGGAGAAGGCATTCACATATATTCTGTGTTAATGGAAATATTTTTTATGAATGAAGTGCTACTTTCCCTCATATGCTTCTCAAATCAAAAACTTTCTTGAGAATTTTGATTTCTTCGATTTTTCTGCCATCTGCAACATTGAATTCTTAGCCAAGAAGTTGAAGAAAGTCTGCCTATACGAACGTTTCATCATGTATTATACACTAATCATAATTATGGAAAAATTCGTCTAAAGTAATTTCACGTCATTTTTTTTTTTTAACTCGAAATTCTTCAACTTTTCTGAAAAATATTTAAAGAGATTAACTTTTTGTGATACTTTTCTCTCAAAATCCTTTCTATCTTGTCTGAGTCCTACAGCTTGAAGATACTATTTTTCTTCCACTACCAGGTTTCCATTCAGTGATCATGAGTTTTTTGTAAAATATTATGTTCTAATAAACTATATTTTTTGACACAATTGCCTTCCTAGTTATTGTTTTATATGACCGATGTAAGATTTCACGAAAAATTTGAATTATGTGTTTACGTGGTTTTTGTTTAATATTAATTTTAAGAAAAACTAGTTTCGCTATATCCATGTAACTTAACACATGGCTAGTGAGCATAATAACAAATGCAAACCAGTTAACAGAATTATTTATTTTTCAAAACATCAAAAGTTATAATCCCAAAAGCATGCACGGATTTTTTCGTACGCAGTCCTGGACAACTAAACCAGTTCTTACAACTGCGTATGTGTGTAAATATGGTGCTTACAGTAGGGGCGTTCAATTCAATTACTTATTACTAATAGGTAATTCAATATTTTAGTTTATAAACAAAATAAATTATATTAATTAAAATAATGGAAAATACACTAATTCATTAAATAAATCGATAGAAATATGTACGTGAAAATATTAACATTGAGTGTACTATTTCCACGTTATATAAATTCAATCAGTCGATTAGAAGTTACAGATTTATTTAAAAGTATTTTCGATTATTTTTAGACTCGTAGTTCTTTAACTATTTAGGGAAAATTTTTTTAAAAAATCATATAAAAATATTAGGCTATATGTATATTAAATAAAAAAAGAAAACTGGAACAAAATTTGGCAAAATTTAGATAGTTGAAATTTCATACATATTTTGTTATAGGCCTTATCGATGACTTTAAGAAGTTTTAAAAATTGTTGTAATCTGACAAGAAACAAAAATTTGGCAAGGGGTTAAAACTTTTCCGCTCATGAGAAATATGTGAGGTCCCCATTTCAAAAATAAACACTACTGTGCTATGCCTATATGAAATGTTATGTAAATAAAAACAGCCGATTAGAAATGTTCTATGCATTGTAAGGCCTAAAGTTTTAAATAGGCATCGAAGATAACCTTTAGAAATAATTATTTTAATGGCTTAAGACCTTTTTCTTATTCTTTTTATTTGTATAAAATCTCTGCATAACTTGGTAATGATGAAAGTATATACCCTACCTTTATTTAATTAGTTAAAAGAATAAATCTAAAATCAATTCTAAATGATTTTAGATTAACCTTTTGTTAAATTAATATATACTTTCTTTTTATGTTGCCGGAAAAGAAATTAAAATGTTTCTTTTCTTCCCTCACATACATAATTCCTCAGTAATTCCTTTTCATCACCCAAACTTGTCAGAAGATGTCACTTTTACAAAATGTCCCTTTAATCTTCTAATAGACTTGTCAAGTTATTCAACAAGTACTTGAAAAAACAAATTAATTTAAGAAAATATATGTTCCCTTTTTTCGAGAATTTACTGTGGGACTTCTATGGTTTTACAGATTTTTCTTATTTTTTTGATATTTTTGGGGTTTTTGTTTTTTAGGTGAATGAATTTCTATGAAAAACTGACAGAATTAACTTTTTTTTTGTTTTGTTTTATTGTCAAGAAAACACAATGATAGAATGAATTTTCATTTCATTTCCATGTCTTGTTATTGTTGTAGTATTAGCATTGTCCTGTGTCAGGCTTCAATGCTTGAGGATATTTATATGGGTAATATGAACAAACCAGCATAGTTAGAATATGTTAGTAAATGTTTGTGTGTGTGTGTTTATGTGGGTGATTTTCATTCATTTGAGGTGTATAAAGAAGATGTTAGAACATCAGGTAATTTGATTCAATTTGTCAAAATGTTAATACGTTGTTACGGACCATAAAATGCTACTAAGCATGAAAATACTCTAACACATATATACACTCAAACACCCACCTACACTCTATTTAACGACAAATAGCCAATGATGGAAATATATTTCAAAATAGCACAGAATATCACAGTGAAGGAAAAGAAAATAGAATAGAGGGGAAAAAAACTAATGATAAAGCAGGGAGCCTGAGAAAAAAAAAAACGACATTAAGTACTTCATTTGCTGCAGTTTATGACTATTTATGTATGTAGATACCCTCTTAAGCACACACCTGCTCATATATTCATTGACTTGAATGACTGGCTATTTCCCTTCACTTCCCCACTGCTCTAACAACTATTAGTCACTATCTACTGTTAGAGGTTTTGCTTATTATACAAGCTTCAACGCTACTGCTTTTGTCTGTTTCTAACAAACAAAATGACAATATTAAGTTTAAATCCTCCATTATTTCATCAAGTATAGCAGATTGTATGTCTTCATTTAAACAAGACAAATTACAAAATAAATGAAAAAATTATAAAAGAAAAAAAAAAAAATAAAAGAACTGTATAAACAACTTAAACAAAGGAAAAAATATGTAAGAGGGTGTCCTTCAAGTAAACAAGGTAATAATAAAATTAAACGCATTAACTTATATCAAGTTTCTTTTATACCCTTCCCCGGGCCAAAAGAGAAAAATAAGGAAAATGTAACAATTCTGTTTGACAAATTACACAAACTAAACAAAGTGAAAGGAAAACAAATTTCCGGAAATATTTACTTATACACACTTTTAATCTAAGTACTTCTTATTTGTATGTGTAATGAAAAAACAAATACACACACAATAAATATGGAAAATTTATAATAGCGAAAGAAATAAAGGAAAAAAATGGAAAAAACTTTTACTTTTAATCCCAAACCCTTAATCAACAATTAATGGTGTAAACTTAATTATAAAGCCAAAAGTAAAACTATTCAATACTGCCACCGATATTAAGAAAAATTGACTTTGTTTACAAGGAAAAAAGAAAGTCCAAAGGAAATACATTAATTACCCAAAAGAGATTTTTCTCCTTTTTGGTTTTTTTCCACGCTTTTTGAAGTGTCACTTAAAGAAAAGTATGATTTTCTTTGGGGAAAAAGTAAAAAAATGGATTGTACTTGAAATTAAACAAAGTACAAGTCGAAGAAACAATAAACTTGAGACTAAGAAATAAAAGAAATTTCATTTATTTAATGTAATACTACTACAAGTAGAAAAGGTCCTCAATATAAAGGGACTCTTTTAGTCACTTAACGACTACTACTACTTTATCACGACAATAACTATGGCAGCATTCTATGTTTAAGGAATACAAAAATCAATACGTGGCAAAGGGAATTGAGAGTAAACCTTAACAATTACAGATTAATTTTCAAGAGACTCTACTGAGGAACAAAAACTATTTGCTTATCGCAGAGTTATTTAAGGATTTATGATGTGCCATTAAATAATTGCATTTGTAAGATTAGGGGTATTCAAAAGAGTAGAGAAAAGATTTGAAGGAAAAATACATATTTAAATAGTTAGTTAATAAATAATATTAAACAATAAGTTTTATATTTTGGCCTTTATGCAAGTGTTAAAAGAAACCTTTTTTTGAAAAACGTGAAAATTATATTTATTACAGACGACATAGATTTGATTAAGTAGCAAAACCAAAATTATCGAGACAATAACCAACGCACATGTGTAAACAGAAAATATTTTAGTGGACCAATTGCTTGGAAAAATGTATTTCAACATACAGATTGATCAATATTTGCTTTAATTCTCGATATCCTGGATGTATATTGTACGATTTATATACGGATTGACATACTTGCATATATTTGTCTCATTATTATTGTTGAGGAGCATACAAAATTTATAAAGATTTTATTATACTTTTCTCTAGATCGACGGTTCCCAAATAGGGGTCATCGGACTCCTGATGTCCATAGTAACGTTAATGGGGATCTGAAAAAGTCGCAGATAAATGCATATGTGAAATATTGTTGAGTCGAAATGGTTTGGTTCTGAAAGAACCGTTCGCTAGAAAAAGGAGTGGGAATAAAAAATCGAAATCAAATAATGAGTTGAATTTGCAAGAAAAGGTTACCAAGTCTTGTGTCTATTGTCTAGTACCAATATTTCCCGAAGAATAGGAGCACTAGTTTTTAAAAAAAAACTAGTGCTAACTGCAAGAAATACTTGAAGATCATTAGGAGAAGATAAGTAAATAATTGCAGTCATTAAAAGTACTTGGATTAGTCCTAACACAAAGAAACTGGATGCAATACAAATATCTGCATCAAACTGTTATATGCGATGAAAATTAGATCCAATATGATAATTCAAGTGCAAAATATATGCCAACCAGTAAAACTAATGCCAAAGCTTAATATCCTTCATCTTATTAGTGGATCAGAAGGGTGTCATCTATTATCAAGTGACCACTGGAGACATACAATTGACGAGAATATATAATGAAAATATTTCGAGACCTGCTAAGAATTATTTGGACAATAATAGAAAAGGCTTCTGCCCACCCACCGTTTAGCAGAGATATTGACCTTTCCTACTATTTAAAAAACTGGGATGGAATCCACAAATTCCTAGAAGGATGGGAAAAAAAGCCGTAGCTTCAAATCGACAATACCTTAATAAAGTACAGAATCTATTTTCTAGTACATTTATCTTGGGAAAGAACATTCATTTGTCATTAAAAATAGAAGAAATTTCTGAAAAGACCAGAGAGGAGAATTTTTGTGGGAACACCTGTCCTAGATAAATGTGGTCTAACCAAAACACACGATGTTAATTGTAAATAAAACAAAAAGTTTTCAGAGAATTATCTTAATATTTTTTATTATGACAATTATGTGTGAAACATATCGGCCAAATGCTCGCTACGGCTTCGGTGGCATACCTCTACCCGATGGTCCATATTTTCAATGACTCTGAGGCCTAATTGAAATTCAATGTCGTTAATGTGTCAATTCCCTCATCCTTAGGCTCTTGAATTGTTTTTAGCTTATTGACGTACACTTTTTGTTTTAAATGGCCACAAGAAGTGCGTTATGAGGTTGACGGCTCTTCTGCCATACTATTGCAAGCAACATTAATGTTTTCCGCTGAACGAACTGGGTGAGCATGCACAGTTACTTTCACATTTCCTACAGACCCGGTTTGCTGAAATTTGCACACAATTCTGCCGATTGTGGACACATTTGGTCGATTATGCTGACCAAAAAAATCACGAAGTGCACGAAATGCAGTTTTATTTGAAAGCCCTTTTTCGTAAAAGGCTTTAACAAGCTTAATGCGCTGCTCAATTGTGTACCTCTCCATGGTTAAATTTTTCAAACACTGAAAAAAAGAAATGTCAAATTAAGTTGGGCAAAAAACATGACGTTAAGGTGTGACTCACAATTAACATCGTGTATTATGGTTGGACCACCCTTTATTATATGCTTTATGCATTATTAAGTTTAAAATTGTTGGTTAAAGGATTCATTTCAATTTGCGACTGATAAAAGAGTTGCGTATTCTTTTCATATTTATGACTTCACAAGTTGTATAATATGTAACCTACCTTCTGATAAACTTGTTGAGACATCTTTTTTCAAGCAACAGATACATCTATACATTACCTTGTGTTTCAAGGAGCAGAGATACCTCGTATCCACTTCGATATTAAACTTAGCCACTTAATGCAACTAAAAAACTTATCAGGAAAACTAAAAACTATTTTTATTATAAAAAATTACTTAATTATTTTGCCATTTCCTCCATCATATGAATACCCCTAATAACTAACAAGGAATATAAACTAATTGCCAACGCTTTCTCTTATATTTTCTATTTCCTTGAGACCAAATTATATATATGTTTTTCTGACAACTAAATTTATATAAATTCTCTTAAGGTAAAGCTAGTTTAAGCTTATAAAATTAACTACATTTTTTTCTTTACAGACATATACCACATCCGATGAAGAAGCTAATGAAATGGTAAGGCGAGGCCAGGCATGGGGTTCTTTGGTGTTTGCGGACAACTATACAGAATCTTTAGTTGAACGTACAGAAAATGGACGCTACACAGATGATGCGACAGTGGAATCCTCAGATCTTAATGTTAAACTGGATATGTCAAGTGAGTTTAAAATTAAACATTTACCATTTCTAAAATACTTATAAATAAATTCTCATTTTAGATCAACAAATTTCTACATTACTGTATCGTGACTTGCAATATGCCTTCTTTAGTTTTGTGGAAAATATTTTAATTGATTGTGATTTAAATCCTAAACTGGGACGTGTTCCTGTCGATTGGAATAGTCCTATATATGGTTTTAATAATCCCAACTTTACTGATTTTGCAGCACCTGGTGTAATTTTAACAATTATTTTCTTTTTATCGGTAGCCATTACCTCGGGCGCCATGTTAATTGAGCGTAATGAAGGCATGTTAGAACGTTGTTTGGTAGCAGGTATTACAGGTCCAGAAATTCTTTTGGCTCAAGTTCTAACCCAATTCACAGTGATGTTTAGTCAAACTGCTTTTGTATTATTGGTCAGTTTTTATTTCTTCGAATTAACTATTGTGGGTAATATTTGGTTGGTAGTGGGTTTGTGCATACTTAATGGTCTTTGTGGCATGTCCTTTGGTTTTGTTATTGCCTGTGCTGTGGACACTGAACGTACTGCTACCTATGTAGCCATGGGCTCTTTCTTGCCCATTGTCATGTTGTGTGGCATTATTTGGCCCATTGAAGGCATGTATCCTTTGTTACAATTTGTTACTGCTTTCTTGCCTCTAACCAAACCCACTGAATCTTTACGTTCTATATTACAACGTGGTTGGGATATGTCAAATCCCTCTGTTTACAATGGTTTCATATCGATTTCAGCTTGGGTTCTAGTTTTTCTAATATTGACCATTTTACTATTGAAATTCAAAAAGGGTTAAATGTAAAGTTAGGATTTTTATAATTAAGTGGTTTCTCTTGGGTCAATAAAAACTTCCTCTATTTTATTTTTTTTTTTTTTTTTTACTTTAATAAATGTAGATAATAATTTGCATAAATATTTGGATTTTTTCCCCTAACAAATGCGTCATTTCATTAATAAATAAATTAATATTCAAGTCTTATAATCTTTGTACAATATAAATTATATAATCTTAAGGGTAACTGTTAAATAGAAATAAGACAAGAAATAGCATTAAAATCATTAGTCGTCTGTCTGTTGAAAAAAAGGTTATCATAAAATATATTTTTAGCAAAAGTTATTCATAGTCACATACGAATAGTAGTTTTAATTAAAAAACTAAATACAAGTGTTTGAAAAATACACTAAGAGAAATATTTTACTGGATTCTAAATAGGAATGTTACAAAAATATAAAAGAAAGTAAATTTTTAAAATTATATATCTTAGAATCACTAAAATTTTCTCTTATCATCCATCTAGTTCTTATCTTTTTGTTATATTTTTATTTAAATATATATTAGTTATTAATTTGGTACGTCTTTATATTTTACAACTATTAAATTATTTAAAACTGAAAAAAATCTTTACTTTTGGCAGGGTTTTTCTTTATTGTACAACACTACACCTTTATAAGCATTTAGTTTTTAATTAATGTACATTTTAGTATGTAATTAGTATGTAGTTCGTATATATATGAGGAAGAAGTAGTAATAAATTTATTATGTAAAAATACATTGGCAAAATTTAATAGTCATACATATATCATACATGCAATAAATAAACTAACTTTTGTAATCCATTTCTATTTATTGTATGACAAATAAAAATCAAGATGATAATAATATTAGTACTTGCTTTATTCAAAAGTTGTCTAAAACTGGAAAGGTAAGTAGAAGTAAAGAAATTTATAAACATATGTATAGTAAATAAAGCAATTCTGTTATATTTTAATTTTTGCAATTTAATTGAAGGCACCTTACAATAAGTTAATATTGTATATTCCAGGACACATGTACACAACAAAAAAAAGAGAAGAGATAGAGCCAAAAGGAGTCAAATCTGTGATCACTCCATATTTTCTACCAAAAATCCATTTTTATATGAAAAACATAAAAATCGATTTTCTAGCTAAACCAGAAGAGATAGAGCCAAAAGGAGTCAAATCTGTGATCACTCCATATTTCCTACCAAAAATCCATTTTTATATGAAAAACACAAAAATCGATTTTCTAGCTAAACCAGAAGAGATAGAGCCAAAAGGAGTCAAATCTGTGATCACTCCATATTTCCTACCAAAAATCCATTTTTATATAAAAAACATAAAAATCGATTTTCTAGCTAAACCAGAAGAGATAGAGCCAAAAGGAGTCAAATCTGTGATCACTCCATATATCCTACCAAAAATCCATTTTTATATGAAAAACATAAAAATCGATTTTCTAGCTAAACCAGAAGAGATAGAGCCAAAAGGAGTCAAATCTGTGATCACTCCATATTTCCTGCCAAAAAATCCATTTTTACATTAAAAACATAAAAATCGATTTTCCAGCTAAACCAGCAGAGATAGAGCCATAAGGAGTCAAATCTGTGATCACTCCATATTTCCTGCCAAAAAATCCATTTTTATATGAAAAACATAAAAATCGATTTTCTAGCTAAACCAGAAGATATAGAGCCAAAAGGAGTCAAATCTGTGATTCCTACCAAAAATCAATTTTTATATGAAAAACATAAAAATCGATTTTCTAGCTAAACCAGAAGAGATAGAGCCAAAAGGAGTCAAATCTGTGATCACTCCATATTTTTTACCAAAAATCCATTTTTATATGAAAAACTTAAAAATCGATTTTCTAGCTAAACCAGAAGAGATAGGGCCAAAAGGAGTCAAATTTGTGATCACTCCATATTTCCTACCAATGAAAAACATAAAAATCGATTTTCTAGCTAAACCAGCAGAGGTAGAGCCAAAAGAAGTCAAATCTGTGATCACTCCATATTTCCTACCAAAAATCCATTTTTATATGAAAAACATAAAAATCGATTTTCTAGCTAAACCAGAAGAAATAGAGCCAAAAGGAGTCAAATCTGTGATCACTCCATATTTCCTACCAAAAATCCATTTTTAATATGAAAAACATAAAAATCGGTTTTCTAGCTAAACCAGAAGAGATAGAGCCAAAAGGAGTCAAATCTGTGATCACTCCATATTTTTTACCAAAAATCCATTTTTATATGAAAAACTTAAAAATCGATTTTCTAGCTAAACCAGAAGAGATAGAGCCAAAAGGAGTCAAATCTGTGATCACTCCATATTTTTTACCAAAAATCCATTTTTATATGAAAAACATAAAAATCGATTTTCTAGCTAAACCAGAAGAGATAGGGCCAAAAGGAGTCAAATTTGTGATCACTCCATATTTCCTACCAATGAAAAACATAAAAATCGATTTTCTAGCTAAACCAGCAGAGGTAGAGCCAAAAGAAGTCAAATCTGTGATCACTCCATATTTCCTACCAAAAATCCATTTTTATATGAAAAACATAAAAATCGATTTTCTAGCTAAACCAGAAGAAATAGAGCCAAAAGGAGTCAAATCTGTGATCACTCCATATTTCCTACCAAAAATCCATTTTTAATATGAAAAACATAAAAATCGGTTTTCTAGCTAAACCAGAAGAGATAGAGCCAAAAGGAGTCAAATCTGTGATCACTCCATATTTTTTACCAAAAATCCATTTTTATATGAAAAACTTAAAAATCGATTTTCTAGCTAAACCAGAAGAGATAGAGCCAAAAGGAGTCAAATCTGTGATCACTCCATATTTTTTACCAAAAATCCATTTTTATATGAAAAACTTAAAAATCGATTTTCTAGCTAAACCAGAAGAGATAGGGCCAAAAGGAGTCAAATTTGTGATCACTCCATATTTCCTACCAATGAAAAACATAAAAATCGATTTTCTAGCTAAACCAGAAGAGATAGAGCCAAAAGGAGTAAAATCTTTGATCACTCCATATTTCCTACCAAAAATCCATTTTTAATATGAAAAATATAAAAATCGATTTTCTAGCTAAACCAGAAGAGATAGAGCCAAAAGAAGTCAAATCTGTGATCACTCCATATTTCCTACCAAAAATCCATTTTTATATGAAAAACATAAAAATCGATTTTCTAGCTAAACCAGAAGAGATAGAGCCAAAAGGAGTAAAATCTTTTTCCTATCTTTTTCCTACAAAAAATCCATGTTTAATATGAAAAACATAAAAATCTATTTTCTAGCTAAACCAGAAGAGATAGAGCCAAAAGGAGTCAAATCTGTGATCACTCCATATTTCCTACCAAAAATCCATTTTTAACATGAAAAACATAAAAATCGATTTTCTAGCTAAACTAGAAGAGATAGAGCCAAAAGAAGTAAAATCTTTTTCGTATCTTTTTCCTACCAAAAATCCATTTTTAATATGAAAAACATAAAAATCGGTTTTCTAGCTAAACCAGCAGAGATAGAACCAAAAGGAGTCAAATCTGTGATCACTCCATATTTCCTACCATAAATCCATTTTTATATGAAAAACATAAAAATCGATTTTCTAGCTAAACCAGAAGAAATAGAGCCAGAAGGAGTCAAATCTGTGATCACTCCATATTTCCTACCAAAAATCCATTTTTAATATGAAAAACATAAAAATCGGTTTTCTAGCTAAACCAGCAGAGATAGAGCCAAAAGGAGTCAAATCTGTGATCACTCCATATTTCCTACCAAAAATCCATTTTTATATGAAAAACATAAAAATCGATTTTCTAGCTAAACCAGAAGAAATAGTGCCAAAAGGAGTCAAATCTGTGATCACTCCATATTTCCTACCAAAAATCCATTTTTATATGAAAAACATAAAAATCGATTTTCTAGCTAAACCAGAAGAGATAGAGCCAAAAGGAGTAAAATCTTTTTCCTATCTTTTTCCTACCAAAAATCCATTTTTAATATGAAAAACATAAAAATCGGTTTTCTAGCTAAACCAGCAGAGATAGAGCCAAAAGGAGTCAAATCTGTGATCACTCCATATTTCCTACCATAAATCCATTTTTATATGAAAAACATAAAAATCGATTTTCTAGCTAAACCAGAAGAAATAGAGCCAAAAGGAGTCAAATCTGTGATCACTCCATATTTCCTACCGAAAATCCAATTTTAATATGAAAAACATAAAAATCGATTGTCTAGCTAAACCAGAAGAGATACAGCCAAAAGGAGTCAAATCTTTTTCCTATCTTTTTCCTACCAAAAATCCATGTTTAATATGAAAAACATAAAAATCTATTTTCTAGCTAAACCAGAAGTCAAATCTGTGATCACTCCATATTTCCTACCAAAAATCCATTTTTATATGAAAAACATAAAAATCGATTTTCTAGCTAAACCAGCAGAGATAGAGCCAAAAGGAGTCAAATCTGTGATCACTCCATATTTCCTACCAAAAATCCATTTTTATATGAAAAACATAAAAATCGATTTTCTAGCTAAACCAGAAGAAATAGAGCCAAAAGGAGTCAAATCTGTGATCACTCCATATTTCCTACCAAAAATCCATTTTTATATGAAAAACATAAAAATCGATTTTCTAGCTAAACCAGAAGAGATAGAGCCAAAAGGAGTAAAATCTTTTTCCTATCTTTTTCCTACCAAAAATCCATGTTTAATATGAAAAACATAAAAATCTATTTTCTAGCTAAACCAGAAGAGATAGAGCCAAAAGGAGTCAAATCTGTGATCACTCCATATTTCCTACCAAAAATCAATTTTTAATATGAAAAACATAAAAATCGATTTTCTAGCTAAACCAGAAGAGATAAAGCCAAAAGGAGTAAAATCTTTTTCCTATCTTTTTCCTACCAAAAATCCATTTTTATATGAAAAACATAGAAATCGATTTTCTAGCTAAACCAGAAGAGATAGAGCCAAAAGGAGTCAAATCTGTGATCACTCCATATTTCCTACCAAAAATCCATTTTTATATGAAAAACATAAAAATCGATTTTCTAGCTAAACCAGAAGAGATAGAGCCAAAAGGAGTCAAATCTGTGATCACTCCATATTTCCTACCAAAAATCCATTTTTATATGAAAAACATAAAAATCGATTTTCTAGCTAAACCAGAAGAGATAGAGCCAAAAGGAGTCAAAACTTTTTCCTATCTTTTCCCTACCAAAAATCCATTTTTAATATGAAAAACATAAAAATCGATTTTCTAGCTAAACCAGCAGAGATAGAGCCAAAAGGAGTCAAATCTGTGATCACTCCATATTTCCTACCAAAAAACCAGCAGAGATAGAGCCAAAAGGAGTCAAAACTTTTTCCTATCTTTTCCCTACCAAAAATCCATTTTTAATATGAAAAACATAAAAATCGATTTTCTAGCTAAACCAGCAGAGATAGAGCCAAAAGGAGTCAAATCTGTGATCACTCCATATTTCCTACCAAAAAACCAGCAGAGATAGAGCCAAAAGGAGTCAAATCTTTTTCCTATCTTTTCCCTACCAAAAATCCATTTTTAATATGAAAAACATAAAAATCGATTTTCTAGCTAAACCAGCAGAGATAGAGCCAAAAGGAGTCAAATCTGTGATCACTCCATATTTCCTACCAAAAAACCAGCAGAGATAGAGCCAAAAGGAGTCAAAACTTTTTCCTATCTTTTCCCTACCAAAAATCCATTTTTAATATGAAAAACATAAAAATCGATTTTCTAGCTAAACCAGCAGAGATAGAGCCAAAAGGAGTCAAATCTGTGATCACTCCATATTTCCTACCAAAAAACCAGCAGAGATAGAGCCAAAAGGAGTCAAAACTTTTTCCTATCTTTTCCCTACCAAAAATCCATTTTTAATATGAAAAACATAAAAATCGATTTTCTAGCTAAACCAGCAGAGATAGAGCCAAAAGGAGTCAAATCTGTGATCACTCCATATTTCCTACCAAAAAACCAGCAGAGATAGAGCCAAAAGGAGTCAAAACTTTTTCCTATCTTTTCCCTACCAAAAATCCATTTTTAATATGAAAAACATAAAAATCGATTTTCTAGCTAAACCAGCAGAGATAGAGCCAAAAGGAGTCAAATCTGTGATCACTCCATATTTCCTACCAAAAAACCAGCAGAGATAGAGCCAAAAGGAGTCAAAACTTTTTCCTATCTTTTCCCTACCAAAAATCCATTTTTAATATGAAAAACATAAAAATCGATTTTCTAGCTAAACCAGCAGAGATAGAGCCAAAAGGAGTCAAATCTGTGATCACTCCATATTTCCTACCAAAAAACCAGCAGAGATAGAGCCAAAAGGAGTCAAAACTTTTTCCTATCTTTTCCCTACCAAAAATCCATTTTTAATATGAAAAACATAAAAATCGATTTTCTAGCTAAACCAGCAGAGATAGAGCCAAAAGGAGTCAAATCTGTGATCACTCCATATTTCCTACCAAAAAACCAGCAGAGATAGAGCCAAAAGGAGTCAAAACTTTTTCCTATCTTTTCCCTACCAAAAATCCATTTTTAATATGAAAAACATAAAAATCGATTTTCTAGCTAAACCAGCAGAGATAGAGCCAAAAGGAGTCAAATCTGTGATCACTCCATATTTCCTACCAAAAACCAGCAGAGATAGAGCCAAAAGGAGTCAAATCTTTTTCCTATCTTTTCCCTACCAAAAATCCATTTTTAATATGAAAAACAATAAAAATCGATTTTCTAGCTAAACCAGAAGAGATAGAGCCACAAGGAGTCAAATCTGTGATCACTCATATATTATATTTCCTACCAAAAACCAGCAGAGATAGAGCCAAAAGGAGTCAAAACTTTTTCCTATCTTTTCCCTACCAAAAATCCATTTTTATATGAAAAACATAAAAATCGATTTTCTAGCTAAACCAGCAAAGATAGAGCCAAAAGGAGTCAAATCTGTGATCACTCCATATTTCCTACCAAAAAACCAGCAGAGATAGAGCCAAAAGGAGTCGAAACTTTTTCCTATCTTTTTCCTACCAAAAAATCGATTTTCTAGCTAAACCAGCAGAGATAGAGCCAAAAGGAGTCAAATCTGTGATCACTCCATATTTCCTACCAAAAAACCAGCAGAGGTAGAGCCAAAAGGAGTCTAATCTTTTTCCTATCTTTTCCCTACCAAAAATCCATTTTTAATATGAAAAACATAAAAATCGATTTTCTAGCTAAACCAGCAGAGATAGAGCCAAAAGGAGTCAAATCTGTGATCACTCCATATGTCCTACCAAAAATCCATTTTTAATATGAAAAACATAAAAATCGATTTTCTAGCTAAACCAGCAGAGATAGAGCCAAAAGGAGTCAAATCTTTTTCCTATCTTTTCCCTACCAAAAATCCATTTTTAATATGAAAAACATAAAAATCGATTTTCTAGCTAAACCAGAAGAGATAGAGCCAAAAGGAGTCAAATCTGTGATCACTCCATATTTCCTACCAAAAAACCAGCAGAGATAGAGCCAAAAGGAGTCAAAACTTTTTCCTATCTTTTCCCTACCAAAAATCCATTTTTAATATGAAAAACATAAAAATCAATTTTCTAGCTAAACCAGCAGAGATAGAGCCAAAAGGAGTCAAATCTGTGATCACTCCATATTTCCTACCAAAAAACCAGCAGAGATAGAGCCAAAAGGAGTCAAATCTTTTTCCTATCTTTTCCCTACCAAAAATCCATTTTTAATATGAAAAACATAAAAATCGATTTTCTAGCTAAACCAGAAGAGATAGAGCCACAAGGAGTCAAATCTGTGATCACTCATATATTATATTTCCAACCAAAAACCAGCAGAGATAGAGCCAAAAGGAGTCAAAACTTTTTCCTATCTTTTCCCTACCAAAAATCCATTTTTAATATGAAAAACATAAAAATCGATTTTCTAGCTAAACCAGCAGAGATAGAGCCAAAAGGAGTCAAATCTGTGATCACTCCATATTTCCTACCAAAAAACCAGCAGAGATAGAGCCAAAAGGAGTCAAAACTTTTTCCTATCTTTTCCCTACCAAAAATCCATTTTTAATATGAAAAACATAAAAATCGATTTTCTAGCTAAACCAGCAGAGATAGAGCCAAAAGGAGTCAAATCTGTGATCACTCCATATTTCCTACCAAAAAACCAGCAGAGATAGAGCCAAAAGGAGTCAAATCTTTTTCCTATCTTTTCCCTACCAAAAATCAATTTTTAATATGAAAAACATAAAAATCAATTTTCTAGCTAAACCAGCAGAGATAGAGCCAAAAGGAGTCAAATCTGTGATCACTCCATATTTCCTACCAAAAAACCAGCAGAGATAGAGCCAAAAGGAGTCAAATCTTTTTCCTATCTTTTCCCTACCAAAAATCCATTTTTAATATGAAAAACATAAAAATCGATTTTCTAGCTAAACCAGAAGAGATAGAGCCAAAAGGAGTCAAATCTGTGATCACTCCATATTTCCTACCAAAAAACCAGCAGAGATAGAGCCAAAAGGAGTCAAAACTTTTTCCTATCTTTTCCCTACCAAAAATCCATTTTTAATATGAAAAACATAAAAATCAATTTTCTAGCTAAACCAGCAGAGATAGAGCCAAAAGGAGTCAAATCTGTGATCACTCCATATTTCCTACCAAAAAACCAGCAGAGATAGAGCCAAAAGGAGTCAAATCTTTTTCCTATCTTTTCCCTACCAAAAATCCATTTTTAATATGAAAAACATAAAAATCGATTTTCTAGCTAAACCAGCAGAGATAGAGCCAAAAGGAGTCAAATCTGTGATCACTCCATATTTCCTACCAAAAAACCAGCAGAGATAGAGCCAAAAGGAGTCAAAACTTTTTCCTATCTTTTCCCTACCAAAAATCCATTTTTAATATGAAAAACATAAAAATCGATTTTCTAGCTAAACCAGCAGAGATAGAGCCAAAAGGAGTCAAATCTGTGATCACTCCATATTTCCTACCAAAAAACCAGCAGAGATAGAGCCAAAAGGAGTCAAATCTGTGATCACTCCATATTTCCTACCAAAAATCCATTTTTATATGAAAAACATAAAAATCGATTTTCTAGCTAAACCAGAAGAGATAGAGCCAAAAGGAGTCAAATCTGTGTTCACTCCATATTTATGAAAAACATAAAAATCGATTTTCTAGCTAAACCAGAAGAGATAGAGCCAAAAGGAGTCAAATCTGTGTTCACTCCATATTTCCTACCAAAAATCCATTTTTAATATGAAAAACATAAAAATCGGTTTTCTAGCTAAACCAGAAGAGATAGAGCCAAAAGGAGTCAAATCTGTGTTCACTCCATATTTCCTACCAAAAATCCATTTTTATATGAAAAACATAAAAATCGATTTTCTAGCTAAACCAGCAGAGATAGAGCCAAAAGGAGTCAAATCTGTGTTCACTCCATATTTCCTTCCAAAAATCCATTTTTAATATGAAAAACATAAAAATCAGTTTTCTAGCTAAACCAGAAGAGATAGAGCCAAAAGGAGTCAAATCTGTGTTCACTCCATATTTCCTACCAAAAATCCATTTTTATATGAAAAACATAAAAATCGATTTTCTAGCTAAACCAGCAGAGATAGAGCCAAAAGGAGTCAAATCTGTGTTCACTCCATATTTCCTACCAAAAATCCATTTTTATATGAAAAACATAAAAATCGATTTTCTAGCTAAACCAGCAGAGATAGAGCCAAAAGGAGTCAAATCTGTGTTCACTCCATATTTCCTACCAAAAATCCATTTTTATATGAAAAACATAAAAATCGATTTTCTAGCTAAACCAGCAGAGATAGAGCCAAAAGGAGTCAAATCTGTGATCACTCCATATTTCCTACCAAAAATCCATTTTTATATAAAAAACATAAAAATCGATTTTCTAGCTAAACCAGCAGAGATAGAGCCAAAAGGAGCCAAAACTTTTTCCTACCAAAAATCCATTTTTATATGAAAAACACAAAAATCGATTTTCTAGCTAAACCAGCAGAGATAGAGCCAAAAGGAGTCAAATCTGTGTTCACTCCATATTTCCTACCAAAAATCCATTTTTATATGAAAAACATAAAAATCGATTTTCTAGCTAAACCAGCAGAGATAGAGCCAAAAGGAGTCAAATCTGTGTTCACTCCATATTTCCTACCAAAAATCCATTTTTATATGAAAAACATAAAAATCGATTTTCTAGCTAAACCAGCAGAGATAGAGCCAAAAGGAGTCAAATCTGTGTTCACTCCATATTTCCTACCAAAAATCCATTTTTATATGAAAAACATAAAAATCGATTTTCTAGCTAAACCAGAAGAGATAGAGCCAAAAGGAGTCAAATCTGTGTTCACTCCATATTTCCTACCAAAAATCCATTTTTATATGAAAAACATAAAAATCGATTTTCTAGCTAAACCAGCAGAGATAGAGCCAAAAGGAGTCAAATCTGTGTTCACTCCATATTTCCTACCAAAAATCCATTTTTATATGAAAAACATAAAAATCGATTTTCTAGCTAAACCAGCAGAGATAGAGCCAAAAGGAGCCAAAACTTTTTCCTACCAAAAATCCATTTTTATATGAAAAACACAAAAATCGATTTTCTAGCTAAACCAGAAGAGATAGAGCCAAAAGGAGTCAAATCTGTGATCACTCCATATTTCCTAACAAAAATCCATTTTTATATGAAAAACATAAAAATCGATTTTCTAGCTAAACCAGAAGAGATAGAGCCAAAAGGAGTCAAATCTGTGATCACTCCATATTTCCTACCAAAAATCCATTTTTATATGAAAAACACAAAAATCGATTTTCTAGCTAAACCAGAAGAGATAGAGCCAAAAGGAGTCAAATCTGTGATCACTCCATATTTCCTACCAAAAATCCATTTTTATATGAAAAACATAAAAATCGATTTTCTAGCTAAACCAGCAGAGATAGAGCCAAAAGGAGTCAAATCTGTGTTCACTCCATATTTCCTACCAAAAATCCATTTTTATATGAAAAACATAAAAATCGATTTTCTAGCTAAACCAGCAGAGATAGAGCCAAAAGGAGTCAAATCTGTGTTCACTCCATATTTCCTACCAAAAATCCATTTTTATATGAAAAACATAAAAATCGATTTTCTAGCTAAACCAGCAGAGATAGAGCCAAAAGGAGTCAAATCTGTGTTCACTCCATATTTCCTACCAAAAATCCATTTTTATATGAAAAACATAAAAATCGATTTTCTAGCTAAACCAGAAGAGATAGAGCCAAAAGGAGTCAAATCTGTGTTCACTCCATATTTCCTACCAAAAATCCATTTTTATATGAAAAACATAAAAATCGATTTTCTAGCTAAACCAGCAGAGATAGAGCCAAAAGGAGTCAAATCTGTGTTCACTCCATATTTCCTACCAAAAATCCATTTTTATATGAAAAACATAAAAATCGATTTTCTAGCTAAACCAGCAGAGATAGAGCCAAAAGGAGTCAAATCTGTGTTCACTCCATATTTCCTACCAAAAATCCATTTTTATATGAAAAACATAAAAATCGATTTTCTAGCTAAACCAGAAGAGATAGAGCCAAAAGGAGTCAAATCTGTGTTCACTCCATATTTCCTACCAAAAATCCATTTTTATATGAAAAACATAAAAATCGATTTTCTAGCTAAACCAGCAGAGATAGAGCCAAAAGGAGTCAAATCTGTGTTCACTCCATATTTCCTACCAAAAATCCATTTTTATATGAAAAACATAAAAATCGATTTTCTAGCTAAACCAGCAGAGATAGAGCCAAAAGGAGTCAAATCTGTGTTCACTCTATATTTCCTACCAAAAATCCATTTTTATATGAAAAACATAAAAATCGATTTTCTAGCTAAACCAGAAGAGATAGAGCCAAAAGGAGTCAAATCTGTGTTCACTCCATATTTCCTACCAAAAATCCATTTTTAATATGAAAAACATAAAAATCAGTTTTCTAGCTAAACCAGAAGAGATAGAGCCAAAAGGAGTCAAATCTGTGTTCACTCCATATTTCCTACCAAAAATCCATTTTTATATGAAAAACATAAAAATCGATTTTCTAGCTAAACCAGCAGAGATAGAGCCAAAAGGAGTCAAATCTGTGTTCACTCCATATTTCCTACCAAAAATCCATTTTTATATGAAAAACATAAAAATCGATTTTCTAGCTAAACCAGCAGAGATAGAGCCAAAAGGAGTCAAATCTGTGTTCACTCCATATTTCCTACCAAAAATCCATTTTTATATGAAAAACATAAAAATCGATTTTCTAGCTAAACCAGCAGAGATAGAGCCAAAAGGAGTCAAATCTGTGTTCACTCCATATTTCCTACCAAAAATCCATTTTTATATGAAAAACATAAAAATCGATTTTCTAGCTAAACCAGCAGAGATAGAGCCAAAAGGAGTCAAATCTGTGATCACTCCATATTTCCTACCAAAAATCCATTTTTATATAAAAAACATAAAAATCGATTTTCTAGCTAAACCAGCAGAGATAGAGCCAAAAGGAGCCAAAACTTTTTCCTACCAAAAATCCATTTTTATATGAAAAACACAAAAATCGATTTTCTAGCTAAACCAGAAGAGATAGAGCCAAAAGGAGTCAAATCTGTGATCACTCCATATTTCCTAACAAAAATCCATTTTTATATGAAAAACATAAAAATCGATTTTCTAGCTAAACCAGAAGAGATAGAGCCAAAAGGAGTCAAATCTGTGATCACTCCATATTTCCTACCAAAAATCCATTTTTATATGAAAAACATAAAAATCGATTTTCTAGCTAAAACAGAAGAGATAGAGCCAAAAGGAGTCAAATCTGTGATCACTCCATATTTCCTACCAAAAATCCATTTTTATATGAAAAACATAAAAATCGATTTTCTACATAAACCAGCAGAAATAGAGCCAAAAGTAGTCAAATCAGTGATCACTCCATATTTCCTACCAAAAATCCATTTTTTTTTATGAAAAACATAAAAATCGATTTTCTGGCTAAACCAGAATACAGCCAAAAGGAGTCAAATCTGTGATCACTCCATATTTCCTACCAAAAATCTATTTTTATATGAAAAACATAAAAACCGATTTTCTAGCTAAACCAGAAGGGGTCAAATCTGTGATCAATCATATTTTATACATAAAATCCATTTTTATATGAAAAACATAAAAATCGATTTTCTACACTGGTGCATATTCCTATAAACGCACTTAATTTTTTTCTGTATTTTTGTTATATCTTTGTTGTTCTCATCCAAAAGCAAAATTTAACTATTTTAATGAGAGACAACTTAACGGTACTTTTTAAAAGTAAACAATTTTTTTTTCTTATTTTTGTTGTTTGCCTTAATTATGCGATCAAATGTTCTTGGTGCTATTTTAAGTGGAAGATTCGTATAAACGCACACTCGAAATTTGTTTTTAAAAAAGTGACCAAAAATAAAATATTATCAATTTTAGTTTTTTTTTTTTCAAACAAAGGTACGTTTCTAATAGTAATATCTCAATTTACTGTAACTTTTCCTATTTTAATCAATAAATTTCATCACTTTTAAAGATGCCTAAGGGAACTTTTTTGTCCGATCAAGAAAAGATTCAAATTAAATTTTTTCACGACCAAGGATGCTCTAATAGAGAAATTGGACGTAAAATCGGTCGTTCGGAAAGTGTGGTGCGAAATTTCTTTAAGAAAGGTCAAAATTATGGAGTTCGCAAATCAACAAAGGGTAATACAAAACTAACAAGAAGACGACTTAATCTAATAATACAAGAAGCAACCCGCAACAAATTGAATTCCACACAAATAAGGAATAAATTAAATCTTCCAAACACGTTGCACACATTTTACCAAACGATGAAAACATAAAATGAAAAAAGCCGAAATGTAAACCAATGCTAAAAAAAACACCATAAAGAAAATCGTCTAAAATTCGCAAGAAAATATATGAAATGGACAGATGAGTGGAAAAAAGTAATTTTCTCTGACGAAAAAAAATTTAATTTAGACGGTCCAGACTCATACTCATGCTATTGGCACGATTTGAGATCTAAAGATGTTCGGATGTCAAAACGTAATTTCGGTGGTGGCAGTGTTATGGTTTGGGCAGCGTTTTCTGCAGTTGGCAAGTCGAAAATTTGTTTTGTTCCGACAAAAATGAATAGTTCGATTTACAACGAAATGTTGGAAGATGCTCTTCTCTCTTTTATGGACGAAAAAATGGATGAAGATTGCATTTTCCAAAAAGATAATGCTGCAATCCATGTTTCTAAGCAATCGAAATCTTGGTTCAATGAACATGGCATTCCTTTGTTGGACTGGCCGGCTTGTAGTCCGGACTTAAACCCAATGGAAAACTTGTGGGGATACATGGCCCGTAAAGTTTATGCAAATAATGCCCAGAATGAAGGAATAAAGACTGTGACAGAGCTGAAACTAAGAATTAAACAAGTCTGGGAGGAAATTGATTCCGATCTGCTTTAAAAATTAGTGGAATCAATGCCAGACCGTATTTTTGAAACAATCCATAACAAAGGATCATCCACACATTATTAATAATGCTACAATGGCCCAAACATTAAAGAGCGTTTATAGGAAAATACCCTTAAAAATGGCTGTTAATATCGAAAATTAAGTAAAAAAAATAATTAAAGTACAAATGAATTTTTTTTGTAAACAATATTTTAAGTGAAGTCTTAACTAATTTAATACACAAATTTATAGCCCCCTAAATATTTTCTTGTTTAATTTTTACCTTTTTTTAAAAAAAAAGTAGTGTGCGTTTATAGGAATATGCTCCAGTGTAGCTAAACCAGAAGAGATAGAGCCAAAAGGGGTCAAATCTGTGATCACTCATATTTTATACATAAAATCCATTTTTATATGAAAAACATAAAAATCGATTTTCTAGCTAAACCAGAAGAGATAGAGCCAAAAGGGGTCAAATCTGTGATCACTCCATATTTCCTACCAAAAATCCATTTTTTTTTTTATGAAAAACATAAAAATCGATTTTCTGGCTAAACCAGAATACAGCCAAAAGGAGTCAAATCTGTGATCACTCCATATTTCCTACCAAAAATCTATTTTTATATGAAAAACATAAAAACCGATTTTCTAGCTAAACCAGAAGAGAGTCAAGGAGTCAAATCTGTGATCAATCAAATTTCCTACCAAAAATCCATTTTTTATGAAAAACATAAAAATCGATTTTCTAGCTTTCGATTTTTGTTAGGAAAAAATTCAGTTTTCTAGCTTAACTAGATATTTCCTGCTAACAGTTGGTTTTTATATAGAAAATATTTTTAAACCATAAAAGATAGATGCAAGGTATGATTATATTATTAGATTTTGCACTCACACAAGTATTTAGTCTTTTAAGAAAACGAAGTAGTTTAGTAATTTTCTTCTTGCCTCTGAAGAGAATTTTACTTTGTTATGTATTAGCGCTATTAATATATACTGATCTGTTATTTAACGTAAAAAGCTTGTAAATATTAAGTTAATATTTCTATCAAAATGCTGCGTTACTCAAGAATGTTTTATTTCTCATTGTTTGTCTGCAAAAAAAGTACACACACACAAATTATGTGTATTTACTTCATTGGTAATTAACTAAAATATTATTTGTACTAATTTCAAAGTACTTGCTATTTTTCTCTAGAGCCGTGCCTTATAAAGAGAATATTGTTTGGCCAATGACTCTTCGCTATGTCTGTGTTAAGGAAAATAAATTCCAACTCATTAAATTGGTCATAAAAATGCTAAAATATTACAATTAATTTTGTTTAACTACCACACTCATAATAAATACAATACACTCAAACAGTTAGTTATACATTATCATGCATACACCAACAACAACCACTGCTCTGATTATAACAAATCTAGTCAATAAACATAAAAAACACACACACATACATATATACCAAAAACAAGGACTAAATAGAACATGTTTTCATGTTGTTGGCCTTATAAACAATTTAGTTTATTTTTTTACTGTATTTAGGTTCTAGAATTTCTATTTAAATAGTTTTTACTTTGGATTTTGGAAAGGGATTGAGTTTTTATTTTTTTTTTTTTTTCGTTAAGGATAAATGTTCTACAATTGACTTTTTGAACTTGTTGTGTTGTCCAGTGTTGGGTTCCAAGAAAAAAAAAAAAGTTCAAAATTTATTTCTTTGGCGCTTTAGATTTGTGTGTTGTTTATAATGCTGTTGCTAAATAATACTTTGTTGTTATTGTTTTGGTTCTTTAGAAGGAAGGGTTTAGTTTAGCCATTTTTGTGGCTCAACTTTTACTTGAGAAATTAAATATTTTCCTTGCTGTAGCTGTTGTTATTTGAGTAACTGTCAGAATTATTATTGTTATAATTTTATTTTCTAACAACTTAAGTAATTTTTCCTTAATAACATAATAATATTAACTAGTAACAACAACAACAATAGCAGTAAAGGCAACAATATAAAGGAAGAAAATAATTCAAATTTCCTTTGTTGGAAAAAAAAAAATAGCTTAAAGTTTTTGTTATTCGTTGTAGCAGATGTTAAACATCAAGTTAATTGAGCAATTAATTAACACACCATTTCATGTTTTTAGTTTAAACGTGATTATATATATTTATGTATGTGAATGTGTGTTCTAATTTTGTATAA
This sequence comes from Protophormia terraenovae, assembly GCA_951394005.1. Lineage (NCBI taxonomy): Eukaryota > Metazoa > Arthropoda > Insecta > Diptera > Calliphoridae > Protophormia > Protophormia terraenovae. The sequence goes on from OX596073.1 coordinate 3,529,945, forward strand.
GTATTTAAAACTCAATGTGTGTATAAGTATGCGTGTTTTATAGTATTTAAAGTTTTTTCCTTTAACTGTCACACATTTTTCTTAACAAGGACTAAAATGGGATCCCTTTTTAAAGAAAATGGAAATATTTCAATAATTTTAAGTTCAATTTAGTAAAACAAATTTGAAAATTGAATTTTGTTTAAAAAATTATATGTTGTTACTGTCAAAAAGGTTTCCAAATAACATTTTAAAATTATTGTGGCATTTTAAAATATTAATTTGCTAAAAGGGTATAGTTATTTAATCTGAAATTTAGCATATTTTGTTGTAGCGTATTTTGGCGTTATAAGTCAATTTTAATCTGAAATTAGTTCTTGTGTTAAGTTTTAAATTATGATTTCACTGAAAATATTCAACAACGGTTTTCATGAGCTAAGAACGCGATGTTTTTAATTTAACATTAATAGTCGAAGCAAATCCAAGGTGCTAATTAAAATTTGCGATGATATACTTATGTCAATCTGTAGCTGCTTTAATACCCTATATTAAAATCAATATGTCGTTCGAAAAAAATTACGATTTTGCATTTAATGCAAGTTTAGAGATTTCCGTAAGTTTTTTAATTAAAAAATGTTTATAAATGATATTATCCCAGCAAAAAAAGTGAGAAAAAAGATGTAATAAAATCACCACAACTTGTAATCAGCATCACTACAAATTCGGGTGAAAAACCAACGAATTTAACATTAGCGTATCATTGGTGGAATGTTGTTAATTTTTGACAACTTGGATGTTATTTGTAACTAGCATCATTACTTATATTAACCCTTCGTCTTACAAACTGGTCTGGCCAGACCAATTGCAGATTTAAAAGTTGTTTTTATGTATTTCTAATTAAGCTAGAGACTTGAAATTTCAGGTACCCTCCTACAATTTTGTTTTCTAAAAATCAGTGAAAATACCAGAACGATGAAGCTAACACATGTCACATTCGTACCAAATATGGTCTGGCTGGACCAGTTATATTTTGTATAGAAAATTATGTAGTTTGACGATGTTACCCGTTCCCGTTTTATATTGTATATTATTTTATTAAAACCTTTTAAACTGAGTTCTCATCTGTTTACACATATTATTTTATGACTTTCCACCTATTCATTCACATTTTGTATTATGACAGTAATATCGATAATACCTTAAATGTTTGAAAAAATAAATTGTATGCATTTGTAGACTCAAAACAAGGAGAAGAACATGAAGTGTATCGATGGGAAAATGTTATATCTTGTAAAGCAATGCAGTAGTTATGCTGGAATATAGTCATACAAATGTAATTATATAGAAAAATTATCAAAATTTCCTTTAAAATATATAAAATTACAGCACTGGTCTGGCCAGACCATATTTGTTACGAATGTGACAATTTTAACATCCAGAAAGTGAAGAAAATCCAGAATCCAAACATGATTTTCTTAGAGTTGTTATTAAAGATACGAGTAAATAATTATAATTCAGTTTTTTTTTATAGAAAAGCAAAAAGATGAAATTAAAATCTTAAATTATTCAAAATTGTATTATTATTATTTGCAAGTGCATTTTGTTTCTTAGACTTTTCTGCACTTCTGAATAATCGTTTGAGTGTTAAAAAACGAGGAAAATTTTGATCAAAGAAGTAACTTAATACCGTAGTTTTTATAACGATATTAAAGATAACTACTAGAATATTTGAAAAAAATTCATTGGATACATTTGATGTGATTTAGGTGTTATTTGTAAAGAATTACTTTCATTATTTTTTGCTGCATATCTTATGACTTATTTAAATAAAAAAAATATGAATTTTGCAATAAATGGATGAATATGAACAAGACTACTTCACTAAAAACTAAACTTTACAAAATACAGATTTATAAGTAAGCCGATTTTTAGTTTTTTTTTACCACGCCAGGGAGCTTCAGTAAGCTCTGGAAAGAAAAAATGCTTATAAAAGACACACATATCCGATTAAAAAGGCATACACAAAAATCCACGTATCTCCACACCCTTAAAGAAATTAAAATTTTTATCTGGATCTGTTGGGATTTGTAGGACGAGTAGTTTTACAAATAAGTCGCATTATAATTTTCTACCTCATCTGGGAACATCAGAAAGCTCTGAAAAGATAAAAAATGCTTAGAAAATAACACATAAATTCGATGTATTATGCGCTTATTTTAATGTTTGTAACGCACAAAAAAAAATATCCAACTCCTACCTTAGAGTATAACTGATAGAAATTCCAAATATTAGTCTTATCTGAACTGAGCTTATGTTTTTGTTAAAAAATAAATTAATTGGCTAAAGCGGACACATTTTTAATTACTTTAAGATAAAATATTATGGGAACACCCAAATTAATTATGTGGCAACATTGTTATTCATGTTTTTTCCTCCTTAAGGTATGCAACAGTTTGTATATAAAATTGTTGTGAAAAATAACAGATTAATGTTAACAAAATGTAAATATTTAGTATGTAATGTTAATTTTATAACATTTTTTAATTAAAAATATTTTTAGCAATGTTAAAAAATAAAAAAATTATTTTTAAAATATATATTTATAAACGAGAGAAGAAGATATAGTCGGTCAAGCCCGACTATATAATACCCTACACCATTTCAATCCACATAATTTTGTTTCTACTTATATACAACTTACTTGTGTTAAATATTAACATAATACTAACATTTGTATGGGATTTATGCACGTTAGGGATTTTCGGGAGAGGTGTTTATATGGGAGCTATGGTCAGTTATGGACCGATCTTCATGAAATTTGGCAGACGGATTTTTGTTGATATAAAACTTATTTGTACTAAATTTCATTAAAATATTCCTATTTTTAAGGCATCTATGAGTGTTAAAACTCTATTCCGGGAGGACATTTGTATGGGGGCTGAAATAATGGGCCGATCATAACCAAATTCAATAGGCTTCGTCCTTGTGTTGAAAAAAGCATATGTACCAAATTTCATCGAATTATCTTCAAAATTGCGACCTGTACTTTGCGCACAAGCTTTACATGGACAGCCAGCCAGCCAGCCAGCCGACCAGACGGACGGACGGACATTTTAAATCGACTCAGAAAGTGATTCTAAGTAGAACGGTATACTTTAAGGTGGGGGTCCGATGATTTTTTCTCTGCGTTACAACTTCTGCACAAACACATAATATCCCAACCACCTTTGGTGGTGTAGGGTATAAAAATTCAATACCGCTTCTAAGGAGGATTATTTGTACTTAAAAATATACGAAAGAAACCAAAAATTTTAAATTTGTTTCTTTAAATAGGATAGACCATGATAAGAATTAGATAAAAACAAAACATATGTAATTTCTAAGACTAAAATCAAGTGGTTAAAAGCATACACCAACACAAAAATGGCTTTGAATGCAAACATAAGAATTAATATCAACAAAAAGCCTTAAAGAATTTAACACATTATCTTGTGCCTACACTAAAAGATGTTTAAAAACAAACAGACAGGATTTTACACAAATACATATTAATCATTATCACTTACATACTTACATATGTTTGTAGTTATAGTATACGCACACACACACGTACATATTTATATATCCTTGCAAAACAATAAAAATATCAGGAAACAATAAAATGTTATTTTATGGTTGGTATGTCAAACGGTTAAAGTTACTTTTTTTTGGTCTATAGGATAGAAAACCGTAAACAGGAAAGAAATTGCTGGTTGATTTTTTATGTCAACGAGAAAAATAAAGAGAAAATATCAAAAACACTAAAATTAAGCTATTAATAGTTAACAAAACCCATAAAAAGAGACCCTCTAACACCCACACACATACATATACACATTTGCACTTCACAAACTCCAACACATGCGTTCACTCCTCTAGGAAATAAATGCCCAACAAAATGATATTTATTTTCGGAAAAAAGGAGGTTACAGCCCAAAACAAGCCACAAAAATTTATGGCGATTGCTATCATTATACATATACCATAAGTAGTATCAATGTGAATGTATGCAAGGCATATAGAAAACCATAATACAATACATATAAACTTAAACAAATACCACTAAGGAGGGACAGAAAGAGAGATAAATAAATAGAGAATACCCACTTAATTTGGCAATTTGTTAAAGCTTTAATTAACTAATAATAGTAATATGAATTATACACTAAATAACAGATTTTATCTCTAAATACTTACAATGAGAAAACATAAACCATAATAATAAAAATCATACACAAATAAACAACACTAGTGTTTAATATTATAAATTATTCAATATGCACAACGCAGAATCTTTTTTGTTTTTCATACTTTTTATTATTTTAATTTAATATAAAAAACTAAATGTTTTATTCAAACGAGACTAAAATCTCTAAAAGACAACGCGAAAAACTCTCTAAGGAACAACTTTTCAACAGACAAAACTGACATTTGAAATTAAGGAAGTTAAAAAAAAATTCAGTCAACTTCCGGTTTCCGCTCAAGACTTAGTTGTCATGTGACAACCAAATTCAAAATATTAAATAAGAAGGCAAAACACGATATAAGACCAAGGAACAAGGAAGGCAATGCTTGCTACTCATAAAACAAAAACAGTTTCCTTTTTCAAACAGCTAAAAACTTAAACTTAGAGGGAGCCAAAGTACTTAGGTACTTGCGTACTGAGGAATATTAAGATGATGTGAAACAAATTGTATGTTAAACAACAAACAAACACTTGCACATCAACTCAACTCGATTACCACAAACCAGCTAAACAAACAACTAAACAAACATTATGTAAGATTAAACACAAAACACAAACCCTAAACTAATGCGTATACTTTAACGTATGCATGCTTCCCTCTATTTCATATTCCCTACCCAACACCCTATTCCTAATCTTGCATACATTAAAAATAAAGTCTCGCCTTAGGATTTTCAATACATTATAAAATTTGTTGCTAAACTACGGGTAAGAAAAATAATCCTTTTTACATAGTTTGCGTGCTACTTACATTTATCTTACCCCTTTCCTTTCGACTCATTTGCCGTCTTCATAGTTTTATGTGCAATGTTTTTTTTATTTTATTTTTAGTATTTTGTTCTTTTCTTTTTTATTCCACGCGTTGAAAAGAGATTTTCCTTAAGTGGCAGTTTTAGAGATGTGTTTGTTTTTGCCGTTTAAATGTAGTGAGTGAGTGAATGAATGAATGCATCAGCATTTTATTTCATGTGGCTAATAAAAATTCCAACATTGTCTTTTCTTCTAAGTTCATCAAGATGTCGTGTAAAATGAGAACAATATTATTTAAACCAAAATGAAAGAATAAAATAAAAACCAACAACATCAAGTAGCATTAACAAAATTTAAATGAGAAATAGGAAATTGCGAAAATTTGGTATATAACGACTTGAGAGTGTTGTCTATAAAAATAAAGGAAGTTGTTGGAAAGAAAGTTTTAAAAATTTTGTTTGAATTTTAAGCAAAATTTAGTTTATTAAGGAAGAATAAAGTAGAATTTATCTTCTTTTAAGACTAAGTATTCAAAATGATGTTTTGGATTTAATAAATACTTACATATATAGTGATAAGAATTAATAGAATAATTCTACTACACAGAAAAAAATATTTCAAATAATTTTTTAATAAAATTATTAATTAACTTTATATTGGAATTTAATTATATAATTTATTAATATAATTAATTTTCTAATTGGTTTACAGTTTTGTTTTTTAATAAATTGACAGCTGTTAGTAAAATATAAAGAAAAATTAAATATTTGTCTATAAAAGTACAGAAATAAAATAAATTTAAGTAAATTTTCAAAAATTTTCAGCTCATTGCATCTATTTAAGGAAAAGAAGTAATAATAATATCAATTATTCTAGTTATTAATATTATCATTTTGATGATTGGAGCAAAATCAATTAAAAATTAATTAATATTACAAATTTCGTAGTTGAAGTCCATTTTTACTTTTTTCTGTGTAAATTTATGAGTGTATGGATAATTTTATGTAATATTTTTGTTTGATTTTTTCTAATATTCTGTTGTAATTTTTTACGCAATATTTTTATTATTAGGTGAAATTATATAAATATATAATAAGAGAATATTGAGTGAAATTTTATGAAATTTTTTGTATATGTATATGGGTAAATGTAGTTAACATCTTTATAAGCGCATATATTTTGTAAAAAAAAAAGTGAGTTAGATTTTGTTAAAGCAAAAATAATTGTTTTTGCAGTTCAAATATATATTTTTTTTTTTTTTTTAGTTGTAGTTTTTTTTAATAATTCTGTAACCGTTAGAGATAAATATCTTAATAAGATTTCGCATGGACACATTAATTTGGAACTTGGAACCCGTGTTGCCAGGACTTGAGAAAAAAAAAATAAGCTAAATTAGACTTTAAAAAAGGTCAGAAAAGGCTAACAGCCATATTCAAAAAATTAATGTAGGTTTGATAACGAGTTACTAACTTTTTCTTATGGAAATTTACATACAAAAAGTTAGTAACTTGTTATCAAGCATACATTATTTTTTTGTGAATACGGCTGTAAATGTTTTTTTTTTTTCTCATTAGATTTTGGTATTTCTTAAAGATATTTTAGTGAATTTGTAAATATAACATAAATAGTTTTTATAGGTAACAAAGTTTGTTAAAAAATACTTATAATATTGTTGGTGAATGAAGTGCCGCAGGGGAAAATTTTCATTAAATATAAATAATTTAGATTTTTTAGTGCAAATTAATACACAAAAATACTTAAATTGATGATTCTGTAGAAATAAAATGAGTAAATTGTTAGACTTTTTAAGGCTATGTTAATAATAAAAAAAAGTTAGAAAAAAGGCTAGAGCTAAAACGAAAATTTTGAGGCTAAAAGCAAAATAAAAAGGCTAGATATAGCCTTAAAAAGGCTGAACTGGCAACACTGCTTGGAACACAGGTTCGTAGCACGTCTGTGGGACGTTGGTCACCTCGGGTATACTCCTTATAAGTCTCTACAAAAAAAAAAATTTACTTGTGTAAGATATCTCTTTTCAAATTGGATTCTAATTTTTTTTAAAATTCGCTAAATTCCTTACAATATTGTTAATTATATTACGACAAGGATAACATAAATATATCATTCCGATAAAATGTAATATTATTTTAAATTTGACACTTTAAATTTTTTTGTTTTCTACTTTCTTTGGGGTTTGAGTGATCAAAAATAAGTAAAAACATACACACAGAAAAAAGATTGGTTGGAAATCGCTACTCATTATTAAATAATAGTATAGTCTAACGTAATGTCATTATAATTATAAATAAAATATAAATAGAAAAGTTTTTCTTTGCTTAGGATTGTAAAAATATAATTAGAATTGAATAAAGGTTCTTACAGCTAAAAATTCATTGATTCAAAAGGTTTGTGTTATTACTTAAAGTTGCTTAACTGATTTGAAAATTACAACCGAATTGAATTCAGCAATATACGATTTATTCCTGAATATTAGGGACATTAATCGAAAAGTTCAATTGTGACAATAACAATTTAAATTCGGTGACATTTGAAAAAAATAAATATTCAAAAACATATCTTAAAAATACATAATTAAATTAAAAAAATATGGACCCAATATTAATATGTAGTATATATATTAGTTTATATTATATGTATGCAAACTACGGATAAACTAATCGTTATTTTTAAATTTAGTGGATTCTGTAAATAACTATTTTTGTTTATGGATCAGATGCTTGCCTTGAAGGAGGTCAATATTAAGTTTCCGAATTAAAGAAAAATGGAAGCCTCAATTTTTTCACCTACTTTATCCCATACAATCTGGTTTCTTGTGTTTTAATATTTTAAATAAATTAAATAAAAAGAAAAATATATCCTTTAAGAATATCAAATTAAAAATAAAAACAATCGTTTCAACTTATATATTCAGTACCCGACATCGAATTGCTTTTATTTGAATCAGTTGTGTGCACCATTAATTCAGCAATTTAATTGTGTTTGTAATCGAATTTGTGTTTTAACCTATAAAATTCGATTGGCGAAAAATTCGGTTGCCACAACGAAAGTGTTTTCTCTGTGTAGAAATTAATATTTCAATAATTTAAATTTTAATATTAATCTTAATGTAGAACATAATGAAATTTCTTAATCATTTGTTGTTTTCTCTTATAGTTGAAAAGATATTTGGATTTGAAATAGGCTAAATTTAGTCAGAATGAAAAAATAATTTTTGTTAGCAAATTTTTTAGTACTTTGATAGGCATTATTTTGAAACGGTTTATACACATTTAACATTTTTTTGCTATTTTATTTGAAAGGTAGGTTCATGCTTAGTCTAGTAAAAATTTTAAATTTCCGATAATTTTAACATATTAATTTTTTGTTTTCGAAAAGACCTTTATTTTATCTTATTTTTTATCTTTTTATAGACTTTTAACCCTGGAAGACCTTCGATATTTTTACCCTTCTGAGGGCTTCGTTAGTCGAAACGACTAACACTTACTTTTATTTTAAATATTTCATGACGTATCATTAAAATTAAAAATAAAACAATTGATTTTTAATTGAGGAATTAATTTAAATAAAATAACAGCAAAAATTCCTAAATACTTATCGTTGTTTTCAAAATATTAAGCAAAAACTAAAAAGACCTAAATTTTTGTACTTTTTCGGAGATGGTGTTACATAAGTACCCTTTGTGTTAGTTGTGTAAAAAATTTGGAACAGGCAACATATGTTTTTTTAAATGTATGTATCCTATAATTATTCTTACCAAAAAAGAGTTTAAAAATAAATGTTTTTGCATACTCTGTGCATATTTCAAATTTGTGAAACTTTTTTGATTTTTTTTTTACAGTATCCCTTAGTAGTTCAGTGTTGTTTCAGTCGCAGAAGCTGAAAACTTATTTTTCTTTTTCTAAAATTTACACTATTATTATAAATTTACCTGTAGATAAGACGTCTGGACAATTCAAGATCTTATCTACGGCAGGTGTTATACCAAAATTCCCAAAAAAATATGCAACGAATAAAGAAATATCACTCAAAATAGCATTGTTGTTAGTCGAAACGACTAACGAAGCCCTTCCAGGGTTAACTATGTTGCTAAAACCAAAAAAAAAAAAAAAAATATTTACATGGGCTTGTAAGTTATCTTGATTAGTTTTATATATAATTTAGCTGCCAGAAAGTGCAAAAATGTATGTAGGAATACTTTTAATAAAAAAAAAAAAATCATGTTGTTTTAAATTTCTAAAACAAAATAAAAATTTTACTTTTTTAAGGAAAAAAGGGAAATTTTTAACATACAATAGAAAAGTACAAAAAAAAAAAAAAAAAACAATTAGTCTATGTGCTTTAATTGAGGCTAATGTGAATATTCTAACGAAAAACCTCATTTAGATATAATGATAGGGAGAAATTTAATTTAAATCAAATATTTAACTTTATATTCAATAAAAGTTTAAAAATAATATGAGGATCTTGCATTTACCAGAACATTTTTGCTAATACTTTTGGAACAAATTATAAAAAATTTTTAACGTATGAGACATAATAGTGGATAATATTTAGATCCCTTTTACGTCATCTTATTACCATATTGTGTTTTAATTATGTCCGTCCGGACGTCCGTCTGAAGATTATATTAAAATTCAAAATGCTTACAAGAATTTTGCCATAATATTCATATTACGCAATTTTTGTTGTAATTTTACAATGTAAAATATGGAAATATGTAATGATTATTGTATTGACAGCGATAGCTAATTTTGTGCAAAATAACAAAATAACGCGGATAAAAATATTAACCCATTCAAGAGTTATTGATTTTTGATCACTCATACCCCTAAAAAAGTACATTGTGCTACGGTTCATAAAGCTAATCTTTCCCCAGGCTGGGACTTTTGGTATTTTAGAACAAAATTCGTTGATTACAGGACAATATTTTTAGTGGAAAAGAAAATGAGATATTTTTTATGGAAAAACAAGTATAAATAAAGTACTATTTCATACGAAAAACTTCTTAATTGAAAACAGAATTTATTTTTATATCTATTAAAAACCATTTTGCAATAAAAGCTTAAATTGAAAGAATTTTGTTTATAAAAATTTATTTTTTAAAAAGAAACAAAATTTTCTAATAATTTTTTAATCAGTAAAAAATGTTAATGCAAAAAATACTTAATTGAGTTTTTAAATGTTTTCTTAATAACACAAGTTAAAAAGAATGGTTCGAAGTGCTTTTTGTTATTTTCAAAATGCAATAATTCAGAAAGAAATAAATATATTTTCATAATTCCTTCAAAACCTGACTCATATAAGTCAAGATAATATATCTGTAAAATGTTGTACTGGACGGAATCGTATTTACTAAGTTATAACAAAAATAGAAAAAAGAGAGAAACAAATTTTTGGACATTTTCAGTAAAAACTATGATTTAATTTAAAACGGAGCCAATTATATTTTTTACATTTACATTTGGGGAAAAGAAAATAAATATTTTAAATTTTCAATACATGAGAAAAAGTAGTTAATTCTAACTAATTGTATATTTGTGTAATTGATTATACAAATTTATAGAATTTATGTAGAATTTCCAATAAATTATCATCTTAATGCTTTCTAAATATTGAACAAAATTTATCAATAAATTTTAAAGGATTTTTAAACCTGTAGCACAGATATTATTCTGAACATGATGGTCCAAGTTTTTGTGTGATTTCGAGAATTTAAAATCTCAGGATATATTTGGACATAATTTTTTTTAAATTTCTTATAAAGCTAGTATCCTTTCGTTTGGTTATTTACTGGAATGTTACTCATAATTTCTAAATGATACTATTTAGAGATATCACCCTTAGTTTCTACTAATAAATATAGCAAGAACTAACTTAAATTGTATGATTAGTCATTATAGTATATAGGATATACTTTTCCAAATTTCATTTAGTGTGGTTTTGATACTCAAGATGTTGAGTTATATTTTCGCTGTAACTAAACTATTTAAATATATTTTATGTTCAAAATTAATCCGAGTTTAGTAAATCTCCGAAGCTTAAATATATTGTATAAACATTTTGAATATAACTGAAAACCTCTGTGTAGCATATAGATTAATATGTGTCCAAACTGAAAAATTAAAATTTTTTGTTCCTATCAAAAGTATTATTTTTAATTGAATATCATTAGTTTTTCCATTGTGCAAATAATAGTAATTTTATAGCGTTTCGAAAATGACAAAAAGCACTTCGGACCCTCGTTTATCGCGAATAATTCTATGAAATTTGTATTCCTCAGACTTTATATAGTGTAGAAATATATTGTCACATTTTTAACCCATTGACGACCAAAGAAAAAATCCCATTTAATTTTCTACGTAATAGGTAAAGCAAATAATTCATTCATGTTTTATAGACAAGAAATAGTACTTTAGTCTTTAAAGTTATAAAAATCAAAAAATTTTCAATTAATCTTCATTAAGCCTTGGAAAAATGTGGGGAAAGATTTTAGTGTACGGAGCAAATTGTATTTTATATAAATAACATGTGACCGTATATACATACTCGTATATAACTACACTTTTTATGGCTTAAATTTGTTTAAACAAATTTTAAATTAATCCTTGTGCATTTCAAAGAACCACAAATTTAATACAAAACATTAAAGTAATTTTCCAAATTTGAAGAAAATTTTCTTTCGCACCTCTTCACTTAAACATATCGCAAACATACACCTACTTCACTTGTAAACATTATAGAGTGTCAAATAAATTGTTTGCAGGATAAAAGAAAAATTTCTTAAACAAAAGGCGTATATTGTGCTAATGAAATGATTTCAAATGGAATTTTATTTACCCATTTCAAATGACAACAAAAGCGACAACATTTCATGAATACTTCTAACAAATAAGTACTCAGGATTTAAAAAGGAAAAAAAAAAAAAACATTCTCACCGTAAATATTTTGTTTTTAAAGCTAAAGAAAGATGTTTTTGCTTTTTTAAAAGTTTTTATGGTGACATTAAAATAAAAACTACAAGAATTTTTAATTAGTTTTATTTTGACATTGTATGAGAAATAAAAGCAAACACTCATACTGTTATATATGTATGTATATGCAAGTAGGTATTGTAAACATATCTCTTGTAGCTACTCATATGCATACAAAAATATTTTGATTTGTTTTTTTTTTTTTTTTTAATAAAAATATATATGAAAAAACTATAGAAATTAAAGTCAAGCATTTGCAAATAATTTACGTATTCTAACCATTCTTTTGTGTATTTTCAAACCTGGCATCTAAAAAAATCCCCCTTGAACTGTTTTTGAAGGATTTCCTATTTGAAGCCACTTTAACTTCCTTTTGCGTTATTTTTTCTATTTTATTATTATTATTATTTTTAGTTTTTCTGCATACTACAACTATATTTTATAATATTTCGCATATAGAGCTTAATCATACTTGAGGCTGTTTACGTAATTTTAGTTTATATTCTCTTTTCTCTCTAACGCGCTCTCCCCAGCCCCAGTATAATGCTTATACATACAAATACATCCTTCCTTTTTAATGCACAGTATGTGCAATGTATGTATATATGTATGTATGTATGTGTACTGAGGCTTTATTTAGTAGTGGTAGTAGCATCGCATCTCTTATTCATCTTCTGGTGGGTATTATTGTTTTTGTGTTTTTTTTTTTTTTTTTATACACGCATCCATCCACTGCACTCACGTATTTGTCGTTTATGCGTAAAATGAAACAATAACATTTTTTCCTATATTTTTTTTTATGAAAAAAATAGAAAAATATAATAAAACTAAGGAAAGCATGAGGAAATAAAATAAAGATGATGTAAGTGAGGGCGATAAATGGAATCTGTAGGGGTTTGGGAGCTAGGGACACAGTAAAGTATGTTTGCTATCCCTGTTGTATTTAGTGCAAGAGAATCTATGTACATTAATCAGTTTAACAAAGCAGATTGTTATTCCACCGTATAGTTAAGTTATTTTTTGCTTGCATTTGACTACAGTGCAATGCACTGTGGGTTGCTCGTGGTTTAAACATGTTCAAAGAATTCATTCATATTTATTCATTAACACTATAACTAATAGAAAAACCATTGGAGATAAACTAAATTATGAAAATATTTCTAAAAATCAACATGCTTATATTAAAGGGAAACCTGTAGATTTTGCATTGGATTCTGTGGTTCAGTATATTGAAAAATCTTTTTCAATCAATGAATCTACTCCGACAGCATTTCTAGATAATGAAAGGGTTTAATAATGTTGAGTTATTCAACATGCGCTTATTTGGAATGGCATTGATATTAAGGTTACTTATTGGAGTATGTCAATGCTAAAACAAAGGCAAGTTGCTGCTGAATTAGGCTGATCTACTTTACATTCGAACGTAACAAGAGGAAAGCCTCAGAGTGGTGTTATTCACCAATACTTTGGTTACTTGCTGTGGTTGAAATTCTAAGCTCTCTGGATATTACAGACATAAAAGTGATAACTTATGCTGATAACTTAGTAATACTATCATCGGAATTGATGCTATATCTGATATTTTGGGGAATTAATTAAAGATGCTCTCATTGTGTGGTAATAGTGGTCCCAATGAGAATCCCTCGAAAACCGAATTGATTATCTCTTGGCTTTATACAGCATTGGTATAAAGCTATATATTGAGTCTCATGGGGGCGATGGAAACCACGTCGACAGCATCTCTAAAGATTTTATTGAATGTTATACCTTTGGATTTACATATTAAGCAATCAGCAAGGAAAACCCTTAACAGACTAAAGCAAATTGATTCAATGAAAACTGAATGGGTGCTTCACTCTGAGATAAAAGGGATGTTACTGGAGGCTGTATAACACACTATTTAAAATAAAAATAAATACCATCTATCACGGAATAATTGACTCTTTCTTCAGGAAAACATAACATTAATCTTTGCTGAGTGTCAGTCCGTAAAAATATTCTAGATAATGAGAAAGCGGACTAATTGGCAAACTCAGTAATGGAAGTTTTTCCACCCTCATTCCCAATCATTCAAAAAGTTAAGCAAAAATTGACAAATGAATGGTGAAGTCTATGGCAAGAATCTGACAACTATATACAGACAAAGCAATTATGGGATGAGGAAAATGTTCTTCTGAAAATGAATAAAACGCAATTGAGAATGGTAATTAATCTAATTACTGGTCAAAATACTCTTGGTAAGCATATGGCAAGATTAGAAATTATAAAAGATGATACATATAAGTGGTGTAGAGAAGCTGTTGAAGACAGCCATGTGAATGCCCTGTCGCATTTAATATTTTTGGACTTTATTTCTTTCAGAGCCTGATTGATATCATAGGTACTAATTCATGGACTAATACTAATCTTTGAATATATCAAGGCAACGAAATGGAAGGCACTATAAACGAGGAAGAAGAATAATTTTAAGGAATCATAATGAACCACTTTGGTCTCTATGGACACTGACTTTGAATTAGTCGATGTCATTCTTGCAACCTAACTTAACCTAATAGAAATAATTTTCAAGTAGCATTTGTTTTGCGGATAAAAAAAACGAACTATTAAAACAGACTATAATCACAATGAAAATAATGTTATTTTTCATAATAAGAATGTAACTAATTTTTTCTTAAACAGTAAGTCGAATGCACAATGATGTAGAATTAAAATAATGTCCCAAAAACTAATTTTAGAAAAAAAGAAGGCGAGAAAATTTGGGTTATTTCTCATATGAAATATAAACCAAATCCGTATGGGAATTTTTGGGCGGTTTTTCTATATTTGCTTTAGAGTGTCCCGTAGAAAAGAATTTTGGGGGAAGACCCCTCAAGCGATGCGTTAAAATTAGCTGAATATGGGAAAATATTTAAAAAAATTTAAAATTGATCTTCAGTTCCCTACCAGCGATTGAAAGTCACGGGTCTAGAACATTTCGTCCAAAAAATAGTATTGAGTTTTGTCTTGAAATGGGTATCAAAAAATTCGTAATTTTGAGCCAATTATAAGAAAAAAAAAAATATTTTAAAAAATTTTCGAAAAAATCTAGGTCAATAAACCGACATTTTAGTACACCATGCAAAAAAAAAAAAATTTTTTTGATATTTTTCTTAAAAAAATAGATAAAAGTTTTATAATTTTGTTCCTTTTAAGGCTAAAATATTAAAAATTTGCATTGTAGTAAGTACTGTTGATAATATATAATTTTCCAGATTAAAAAAAAAAAAAAAAATTGTTCATCAAAATGCCTTAAAAAGTCTTCTAGCAAAACAAAATCCCATAGAATTTTTTGATACTCATTTCAATTAAAACTTTTTTTGACTAAAATTTATGGGACCCATGATTTTTCAATCGCTGGTAGGGAACTGAAGACCAATTTTAAAATTTTTTTTAAATAATTTTTTCGTATCAAGCAAATTTTTACACATCATTTGAGGGGTCTTCCTACATCGAAATCTCGAAAAAAAAGTTATTCACGGGACACTCTAATGTATATATTATACACTTCCCTGCTATGCTTTTGTGAAGTTTTATGTAAATCCAATCAGAATTATTTTGTCTTAATAAAAATTCTTTTGGTCCAAAAACCTTAAGTATTCAAAAATATTTTTCTAGTAGATCACCTGCCGTACAGCCTATTAATTTTTTTTAAATAAATTTAATAATCATTTTACCTTAATCAATATGCATGACAAGCAAGATAAACCTGAACAATTTTCTTTTATTTATTCCAATTAATCGATCAATCTTTTATTAATTACAATTTACTTCCTGTTTAATAATAAATCTATTAAAAGTCAACCCAAAAGATAACTAAAACCCAATGTTCGTTTTTTTTTTTTTTTTTTTTTGATATCTCAGCAGTTCCACTTTAGCATCATAAAATTCACTTAAGGAGGGGATTTTATTTTATTTTCCTTCAATACATTTAAAAACTAACACGTATCCGTAAGTCATAACTTCAAGCAAGGGAGATTAGTGGCAACATATAGAAAATAAAAGAAGAGCAGGCAGCTACTATATACATATATAAGTCTGTGTTTGTATGTATAAATAAAGCAAAAAGAAAATTGTATAGTTTATATAGAAAAATACCATCAAGTCTTTCTAGGAATTTCAATAAGTTATGAATGGCATGTATTTAGAAGAGCTAAAAAAAACGATATAACCAACAGATAGACAGAGTGACTGACTAAAGAGCTTTGCAATAAATTAAATGTTAAAAAAAATTGAATAGTAAAGTAAAGGATAAATAGAAGGAAGCTAGATGTTTTAACACTCTTCTTGTTACTGCTAAATTGCTTTATTTATTATACAATGATTATAATTTCATATACAATAACTATAACAATATAAAATGTGAAGAAAAAAGAAAAGAAGAGAGAGAGAGTTCATTAATAAATTTTATTTCATAAAAAGGGAGAAAAAAAATTGAAAATCATTTTCAAATATTTTTCCAGTCATGTGTCGCCAATTTTCGTGTGCTAGAGTTTAAGTAAAATTGATGAAATAGTAAAAACTAACTGTTTATATTAAATGTTATATTAAAGCCAAATTAAAAAAAGAAATACAAATAAATGGAAACTAATCAAAATGCTTGTTTTTACATATTTATTATTAACAGTATTTAACATGACAAAAACACACACGAATAAATAAAAAAAAAAAGTAGAAAAACAATTTTTCATCATTTGATTTGTGTAATGAAATTGTTATTGAAATGCGATTATAATATAAATACTTACTAGGTCGTGCATGTGTACATTTATTCGAATGTATGTATATGTATTATATGTGCTACCATAAATTTATTTTATATAATATTTTGTGAATATTAATCATACGCTTCAATGGACAACTATTATATTGTTAATAATTAATAATAATCATACTCACTGTTGTTTTGCTGTTTTTAATACCTTTTTTCAGGATTTTATTTTTCGTGATAAAATATTACATAAATATTAAATTATACAGACTATTAAAAGTTTTTATTTGTTTAGTTTATAAGAAAGCTTTTTAGCTAAATCGTGCCTTATTGTCAACTAATTTGGATTCTATAAATGACCATTTTATTAAAAACACATTTTAAAACGTGTTAAATTTTCTGTTCAAATACTTAAATCCCTGTAGGGTATTTAATTTATTATACAACAATTTTCTTTTCTTTGTCAATATTTGTGAACAATAATATTAAAGTACTTGCTTGTAACAAGTAAAACAAATATAACTAAAGTTGATAATAAACGAATTAAAGATGAACTATTCGTATTAAGCTAAATATTTTATAAATTCAATTATATATTTATTTTATTTTAAATAAAAATTATTTTTGTTATAAACTATTTGTCAGAAAATCCAAACCTTTTATTTTATTTACTTATTTTATTACAGTATTGGGTAGATAATGGCATAAAGTGTGTATTAGAAATAACCAGGGACTGTAAATAACAGTTATTTTTTAACTTTTTAACAAAAAAAGCAATTATAACCAAATATCTGACAATTGGTTTAAATACACCATTGCGATCTTTATGAAGTCAACTTTCATAAAGTGCTATGCTTTTTAAATTTTATTTTTTTGCAAAAATAAAAGTTATTTTGTAATTTTTGCAAAGAAGATTAAAAATCACAAAATAACTGTTATTCTCGGACTTTTATGATAGAAGTCATAACCGTTACGGTCCCTGGAAATAACATTAAATTTAACAAAAGTATAATCAATTTAAATTTAACATGTGATTTTTAAAAGTTAATATATATAGACTCAATTGAATGTAAATAATAGTAACATACGTAATATAATTTCAAATAAGATCAGTAACCAAAGTATTTGGCGATGACAGATTTAAATTGCTTTGCATTGCTGATTAGAAAATTACTTTTTACATTAATATTATTAATTTTGTCACCTCTGTTTGATCTGGAGAAAGTAGTTTTGCGAAATAAGTAGTTAAATTGTCCAATATATATAATTTTATGTAAAAATATAAGTGTTCGATATGATAGTAAATTATACAGTGTCATGTTATAAATTTGCTTCGAATACTTAGATATACTGCAATTCCTTTTAATACCATAAATATATCTGGCAAAAAAGCTCTCATCCATATAATAGGGTGGGCAGTAGATAAGTTTTGGCAAATAGCATTCTGATATAAATTGGGTTATAATACTGTGATATTTATAAATTCCTTAATATTCCAAATATTTTGAAACAATTTGATTTAACATGATCTGCCCAATCAAGTTTTTATTAAATATGACACCTAAGTTCTTTTCTGTATCAACAAAGTCTATTATAGAGTTGTTTATCATTATAGATGGTAGACAAGTTAATATATGCTTTGGTTGACAAATAAGTATAGCTACCGATTTCTTAGAATTCAGAATGAGGCAATTTGCTGATGTCCATTAGTGAATGTTGCGAAAATCCTCGTTAATCACTTGAATATAATTTTAGATGTTTTGTATATTGCAATTTATGTAAAGCTGCATATCATCGGCATATACATATATGTACATTGCAGTGCCTAAGATACTAACACGTATCCGTAAGAGGAGGTCATTGGCATGCGGCACTCTTCTAGGCATTGCTCGATCCTTGGACCATTGTTGTATTCCATTTATGCCAATAACCTTCCCTTACATCTCAAGCACTGCAATAGACAATCTTATACAAAATATTTGCACAAACGTTTAACGATTCTAAGTAATCTAATAGTAAAACAATTTTAAAATGCATAAATACCAAGAAAAGCAAAAATAATTATAAAGAAGAATACAAAATAATTGTACACTGCCTTTCAACAGAATAGGTTCAAGATTTTTGTTCCGTTAAACCTCTTGTTATTTTTAAAATAATAATGAAATTATTTTTTTTTTCATAATAACTTTTAATGGCCTTAATTCTAAGATATTTATAAATAAAATAAATTTAAGTAATAACAAAGTATGATTTTCAATGATTTTCTTTTTCGAACAAGCGAAATTTTTTAGGTAATTTTTTGTTTCATCTGAATAGGTTTAACATTATTTATTCAATAAAACAACAAGATGCAATGATTAATATGGTTATTTTTTGTTCTATTATATTATTCGGAAAGTACTAATAGTGAGAATAGTTTTTATTATTCAATTTAACCTAAAAAATTATATTTGGAGGGGACTTATAAAGATTTTCAACTAGTAACAAAGAAGGTTTGCTTCAAGTTTCTCCAATCTCTTCAGATAGTGAATTTATGTCCTAGTACTATCTGTCCAACTCATAAACACTACATAACAGCAATTTCCATTCATTTCATATTATATTAATGTCGAGAGAGTATGGTGGCCACTCCGAAGTGGTAAAATTTTGACTTCGAATTCATTGTTTTACCGCTCCTGCTGTGTGAATAGGGGCATTGTAGAGCTGGAATGTTCATCGAAAGAAATTCTTTTCCCTGTAAAATTTCGTTAGTTTTTCCATAATTCTATGCGAAGAAAATCGAAATTCACATTTCTCATAATATGATGTTGCACTCTACGTGATTTCACTTCCTTCGCAGCTTTATGGGATACATAATTAGGATTACTTTTTCTCAAATAACGAAAATAAAAATATTTATAGCCATTGGAGCATTCCAGATCGATTTTTGTTCATCCCATAGAACAATATGTTTCATTCCTTTTTTTGGACATGCGTTCACGGGTAAACGGAGGTAGTTTTACTTCACGAATGGTGATTAGAGGTGTGTTCTTTATAATTTTTAATCTTCTCAGGTGCACTGAATTTCAAATAACACGCTTTATGGTAAAAACGCCTGCTTCCTAATCTATTTCATAGATTAAGTCTGAATTATCCATACGCTATAATTTTGACCTTTTCTTTATAGAAAAATTTTTTACGCGATCAGTTTTTAAAGATTCTTATAGAAAACAGTTGAAAATGTTGAAATGTAATGAACCTATTCAGATGTAACAAAAAAATTGCCTTAAAAAATACATTTGTTGGAAGAAAATCCATTAAAAGTCGTACTAAGTTTGTTATTAATTATTTTTTGCTTTTAAACATCTTAAAACTCAAGACTTTAGAAATCAAGATAAAAAAATGGAACTATATTCATTATATGTAACGAAAATCTTGAAATTATTTAGTTGAAAGGCACTGTATAAGCTTTATCGTTCCATTCCCAAAAAGTTGTGAGTTAAATAGATGATGTTTACAGAGAACACCAGGGTGGGACACTGAAGAGTGCTGATGATGGTTGTGGCTGACTAGGAAATGCATTCCATTCTGCCGAATGTCCAATAAACTTTTACAAAGTATTCTTCTAATTAATTCAATTGAGCTCGAGCCTGAATCAGTTTCAAATAATAATTATAACCATAAATAATAAATATATACGCATAAATACCTTTAAATAATTTTTTAAAATGATTTTTTTTTTTACCAATTTAAAAATGTATTTTTTTCGTTTCTGCGACTTTTTTCATTTTTGAGTTTTTTTCCGTTTTAGCAATTTTTTAGTTGTGGTGATTTTTTTAATTTTGCGTTTTACTAATTATTTTATGTTTTAAAGAATTTTTTAATATTTATTTTTTTGTTTTTCATTTCTGCTGCTTTTTTTTATTTTGTTTACTATTTTTGTTTTGTCGATAATCTTATTTTGGCGTTTTTTAGTTTAAGCAATTTTTATTTCGTTAGATTTTTTCATTCAGTCGTTTTATGTTAATTTTGGAATTTTTTTTTTGGTAACATTTCTTCGTTTGGGTGATTTTTTTTTCATTTAGGTGAGAAAAAAAGGGAAAATCTCTTTGACAATGTTTTTTGTTTTGGCGATTTTTTATTATTATTATTATTATTTTTTTTTATTGAAAAACTCATACAAAAAAGCAACTCAAAATTCGCTCTTTTGTTTGGCACTTATACAGTATGTAAATGAGAGTTTTGTATTTGTATTAGTAGCAAATTTTACCACTTATAACTTCTATAATACTGAATGGGTTCTAATAAAATGTGTATCCATCTCATATATGTATGAGAAAATACCTTTGAAATGATATACTTCAATTAAAAGCATGTGCTTTAATTAAAATTGTACACTGAGAGCATGAAATGAATTACAGAAAATGCTTTTGGGTGTAATTACAAATTATATTCCGTTAGTTACAGTTGAACTGAAAGCATAACAGAGTCTCTAGAGGAAATCGAACCCACGACCACCAGACTGAAAAACTACTAAGTGGCTTACTAAAATCCCCTAAAATAATAAATTTTTAAAGTTTTATTGTTTAGAATTAAAGATTTTTCCTTAGCTACCTTTTCCTGTTTCTCCTGTAAAATTTGTAAACCTTTCATTATAAATGCCTAAGCCTTAACCTGTAATGACAATTGTAGGGTATTTCATATGAAATATTAATAATTTTCAGCATCCATTAGCGTTGAAAATTGCAATGTTGAGTGGGTCATCTAATAACGTTTGACATACACTTACAGACATACATACATATATGACGTTGACCTCAGCGGAAATGGTTATGAAATGTTCACACACAAAACTAAAGAATAGAAATAATAAGGAAAAGAATTACGAGGAAATGGAGCAGTAACAGCACAAAACAAATGAACTTTACCCAAAAAATAGGAGAAGAAAAAAAAAAACCAAAGGCACTCTAAACATGAGTAGGGTTGAAAATGTCATTTACTATACTTTTCTCTTTCTTATTTTGCCATTAGCACGTAGTTATTCTATTTTACTTTTTTTTATTTTATTTTATTTTTTTTTTTTAACAACACAGTGTTCACAAAAAAGGATACGGATGTACACTAACAATTTCTTTTATATTTTTTTTTAACACACAAAACAAGTGTGTTTTAAAGTACTTGTGATGGAACTGTGTATTTGTTTGTGGCTTCGTGAGTGTGTGTGTGTTTGAATATAAGTGTTTCTTTATTTGTGTATGTATATATTACGTGATGATATCAAAAAAGGCCCGAAAATTGTTGTTAAGGATCTTTTAGCTAAATTAGCTGCGGTTGCTTTCAAACCGATTGTCCGGAAAATAAAATGTGTTCTTATTATTTTTCCTGTACTTTTATTGCGAGTTTTCTTTCGTTTCTGCTATTTTTTACTGTTGCTTTAACAAACATAAAAGGAAGAAAATTACGACAAATTGCTAAAAATGCCATGAGAAATCGCTATAAAAAGTATAAAAATATTGTTTTTTTATACTTTTTTTTGCGAACAAAGAAAATATAAGTATTAATAATAAATACATATACTTTTTATATATAACAAATTATGTACTTTTTTTCTAAGTATGTCTTTTAAGTATTTTGAATTAGAGGCATATATTTAAGAGAATATAATGGTTCGACGTATGTCTGTATTAAATACGCAGAGGTAAAAATTATAAAATCATAATTAAGGAATAAATTTATGTATGAAATTTATGATAAAAGCCAGCATAATTACTTTTGTCGTTAAAAATATATAGAAAATTTTAAAGATATTGAAATAAATTAAAAATTATTCATTTTACTCTTTTACATTCAGCAGACTAAACAACCTTATTTCTAATTTTATTTCTACTTTGTATTCAGCAACAACTGTCCCAAAAGTAGGAAAATTTCAAACGAAAAAAAAAAAAGATTAGAATTCCTTACAAGTTTTTTGTGTCTAATGAAAAAAAGCAGAGTAGGTACCTAAAAATAATCAATTTTTGCTCTTTTCAACCAAAAGTTTCAATTATTGTTGGCAAATCAAGACATCAATACAAAATGAAAGGTTTATCAGATTATAAATATGAATTTGAAAAATGAGGCTTAAATAATTTTTTTGGCCTAAAATCAAAAGAATTAATTTCTTTTCTTTTGTTTTTGGGAATAATAAATTTAAAATATTTTACCAAAAGTATTTTGTATTTCATCTTAATAAAGAGAAACACCCAAATATATAGACATAAATTCATATACAAAATAAGACTTAAAACAATTTTCATTGGGTAGGAAAAAAGTAATATTTAAATATTTAAGAGATTAGCAAAAAAATATCTTAATAAATTGTAGAGTGTGGGCCGTATCTTAATAAATTGGTGATTGTGAGCTGGACAATTTCGTTGTCCATGATATTATAACCAATTTTAAGTATTTCTAGCTTCTTCAGTAAAATATTTTCTTAACTCAGTTGTTGTTTTTCTTATCAGTATTTCTATTTTAACCAAACGAAGTGACTTTTTCTCCGATCCCTTTAGAAATGTAATTTGTTTCTCTTTTTCTCTATGCCAGTATTAAAGCAGGCAGGATTTTTCTCTAGCAAACATTTGGAGTAATTTTTTGACATAAATAGGTTTCCACCCAAAAATTCTAATATCCCCGGAAGCCGATTAAATATTTCCACATCAGTACATTCAACACAGACTCATAGTATATTCAAACATATACAGACACATACTCACAAACACAAACTTCTTAAATATCCTTGGGTAAGAGCAATACAAACCACGTGCTCTTTTTTTTTTACTATTTGCTGCCCAGCATGTTTTTGAATGGTAATGGAAATGTGAATGAGAGTTTTTCCTCCAGTAAATACCCGGTCATAACAATAATGGAGAAAATATTGTTTGAGGCACAAATATAAACTGGCTTCTACAAGTATTTATTTATGCTGCTGCCTCCGAAAATGGTTAAAACAAGGCATCATCTAAACAGTATAATAGTTTAAGGCCATGTTACTGTTTCCAATGAAAGCCAGAGGCTCTCAGAAAAAAAGAATGAATGTAAGAAGAATAACTGAATGGTAAGCTTGGTGGGTTGGCTAGTTTTGACTGTGTGGCATTAAAGTCGTATATTTTAATATATTGTTTTCACAACTCAACGCACATATAATGACAACAATAATAATAACAACTTAAACTAAAAAATAAAAAAAATAAAAAATCTAAAAACAAAATTCATTTCTACATTTTTAGTTGAGCTAAAGGAAACCAAAAAAGAACTATATGTTTCATCCCATTGTTATAGCCCACGGACTCTTACTACAACTTAATAATAAAAAAATTCCTTTAGTAAGCAAAAACAACCAAATATTTTGCTTAAAAATATATATTTTCATACCATAGCGAAAGACATCTGAAGAAAATTACAAAAAGACAGAAATAAAAAACAAACAAAAAAAAAAATATTACAAGTAGCAAAAATGAAGTAGAAGTTGTATAAAAAATATAAAAAAAAAAACAGAAAAATACATTACAATAAAAAATTTATTGTTATTATCCTTTAAAGCGCTTTTCAATTGTTACAAATACAAAAATAATAACAACAATAACAGGACTTTGATATAAAATGCCACTGAAAAACAACAACTAACATTATAAAAACGAAATATTACAACATTTTTGTAGACAAAATAAAAAAAAAGATGCTCACAATTCTTTAGATATATGTATAAGAGTCTTTTAAGATAGACAAGTATTAGAACCAGAAATATCACTAAAGATGAGCTTAACGAATAATCGATTATTACTGAGATAACTAAAAATATGTTATTGCATTTTTTACTTTTAAATGCATATTTTATAAGTTCATGGAAAACGCTTTAAATGGAATTTTTTATTAGTTTTCGAGAGAGAAAAAACTTTTAATTTACATTTCAGGTATTAAAAAATGTTATTTTATTATATTCTTTAAAAAGCACAGCTAGAACATATATTAAGGCACATTAAACAAAACAGTTGCGGTTCGGAGAGCTCACATTTTTTTTTATATAGAGTTTGACGTAATTAGCAACTGTTCGAGCAGGGGAAATTGTAGCCCCATAAACAATAGATCAAAATTCGTCAAATTTTATGGTTATAACTTTCTTATCAATTTCAACAATTGCGATAAAAATAGTAAGGGTTATAAGTGGATTTGCAACAATTTATCTTCACCTCTCAAACAAAGTAAATATTACACAGATTGACGAAATGAAAAAAAGATTCTGCGGCACGATACACATAAAGTACTAAGCCTTTGAACCACTTTTTTCTCGCGATAATCGATTTGGTTCAAAATAATAATAATATTTAGTCATTCTTACATTATTTTTTAAAACGCTTAACACTTTTGGAGATATTAAGCGTATTTTCTAAAGAAAACTTAAATTTCCTACAAAATTAAAACAAAAACCTATCTCATTCTAATCATTGTATAAATTTTGATTTTATTCACAAATTAGTGAAAATAAGGACTGTGTACGAAAAAAACCGTGCATACAAATCTGCTTATAGAATCGAAACCAATGGAGAATTTTTTTTTAGATTGTATTTTTAGTAATGACTGTAATATTCAAGTTTTTAACATAAAAGAATAAATTATTTCCTGTTGGTGTTTAAGGACATATCTGATATTTTTCAGAATTCCTCCAATTAAAGTTTTTATTGTAATTCGGGCACTTTTTTGCTCGAATAAGTCAACTTATATTTAAACTCCATTTTAATGTCCTTTAAATTATTTTTTCTAAAGCCTAATATCTTTCAATTACAGGAATATCCAGATAATTTGATGGATTGCCTCTTCGGTGCAAACACTAACAATTTCTTTGCTACCACACCAGTGTTTTGTTGCTGTAAGGATAAGAAGCGAGAATATGCCTGGAAAAAGTGGATACACTGTATATTCTTAGGAAAGGGAGAATTCCTTTCAAAAGGCACTCATTCACGTATATTTCTGTGTTAATTGAACCATTTGTTTATGAATAAAGTGCTTCTTTCCCGCATATGCATATGGCTTCCCAAATCAAAAACTTTCTTTGGAATTTTGATTTCTTAGATACACGATATTTTTCTACCATTTTCCCTCTAGCATCTGCAAAATAGAATTCCTGGCCAGGAAGTTGAAAAAAGTCAGCCCATACGAACGTATATTATATATTAATCATAATTATGAAAAAATTCGTCTGAAGTACTTTCACGTCATTTTTTTACCTCTAAATTCTTGCTTGCGTTTTTATTAGGATTTTTTTTGTACTTTATACGTCTTCAGGCTAGATTTCCTTTCAACTTTTCTGATGAAGATTCAAAGCAATTAACTTTTTGTGGCACTTTTCTTACAGAGAGATGAGGTGATTTTCTCTCAAAATTCTTTCTATTTTGTCTGAGTCATACAGCCTGGAGATACTATTTTTCTTCCACTGCCAGGTTTCCATTCATAACTTTTTGTATAATATTATGACCCAAGAAACTATATTTTGTGACACAACAGCCTTCCTAGCAATTGTTTTATATAACCGATATAAGATTTCATGAATTATATGCTTAGTTGTTTTTTATTTAATTTCCATTTTAAGAATAACTAGTTTTGCTATTACCATGAAACTTAGCACATAGCTAATGAGCATAACAACAAATGTTAAACAGTTAACAGATTTTTTTTTTTTTTTTTTTCACCACATCAAAAGTTATAAGCTCAAGAGCATGCACGGATTTTTTCGTGCGTAGTCCTTACTTATTTACAAATTAAATAGATGCAATGCATCAGCTCAGCTTGTCCGAGGTCTTAGCAAAGATCTAATTTGAAATAAAATTCAAAGATGTTCGTTGATATGATATTAAGATATACAGTTTTAGAACAGTGTAGGATGTGCTGCAGGCAGCTGACACGCATGACTCACTAAAGAAAACCAACAAGGGTTAGCTGAGTAGAAGAAGAAAAGATGAAATAAATAGTTGCACTCTACTGGCGAAAAATTCTAGCTACAAACTGGATCTGAAGATTCTTGAGTTTAATTAAGTTACGAGTAAAAGAAAAATTCGGGTGTTCCCTTACTCGACCACACTAAATACGATGAAATAGCTACGAACTATGGTTATCAGTGTTGCCAAAAAACGGTGGTTTTCCCGCTAGATCTGGCGTTATTTTGTTGTACATTGTGGGTACTTTCCATAAAAAACCGCTAAATGGATTTGTTGGTTGCAAAAATTTTCTAGCTGGTGGTTTTTAGCGACTTTTCTTTATTGTAAAAACATGGTTTTGAAGCAGATATAAAAAAAATTAAAGATATTATTTCAACTCTACAACTAGCTAATTTATCTAAAATATGAAGTTACCAGAAACTCGGAAATTGTACATAAAATCAATAGTTTTTTTTTTTATAAAAAAGATATTGAAATTATTTATTTATTTATTTATTTATTATTATTTTTTTTTTTTTTTTTTTTTTGAAAATGTTAAATCAACTACATTATAAGAAAATATTTCCATAAACTGAATGAGAATTATTAAAGTTAGTGTTAATGTATATGAGTTATGTAACTACACCTTACATTGAAATATCAAAAAAATTCAACCTATATTTTATATTCTTTTTTAACAAATTCTTTTATTCTTTTATAAAATTTTTTTTAAAAATAAAGCCTAAATCTGTCATTGTCAATTGTTTTTTTTTTTTTTTTTTTTTTTTGAAAAAAAAAATTTTTTTTTTTTTCGTGGCACTAATCAAGTGTCTTTTGTTGATGATTTTCCTAATCATAAACTTCAATATTTTAAATTTACAAACATAATATTGGGTGCAAATAAGATTAATTGTTTTTTCAGAACCATTTTATGTAATTACTTTTTCCTGTTTTTTTTTTTTATTTATTAAAATACAATTTTAACAAAAAAAAAAATAAAATAAAATAAAAATAATTTTATGCTCCAAACTAATTTTACTATATTTTTGCACTATCTTCAATAAAAATATTTGCAGGTCCAAGTCCCAACCATTTAAATACTTTTATCAGAATCTTAATCGATTAATTTTCCGCTCTATATCAATGAAATGGGAAAGTAACCTAATTACATGAATGTACTCATAATTCATGTAATAAATAATATTGAGAATTCTAATATGATTTACACAACAAATAAATTTCAAATTTATTTGTTGTTTTCCATATATGTTGACGAGACGAATTTTTCGTTCGTTTTATAAAAACAGGGGGTTAATTTTTTATTTTATCAGTTATTTATTATACAGTTATACAATTAAATTTTAAACATTTTAAATTTATTATATTAATAGTGCTATTCTCGAATTCGTGGCAATTGTCAGTCATTAGTTATTATCATGTGCTTTTATGAATGTGACAACTATCACCAAAAATTTATACAAAAAATTTTCTTTTTCAAAGCCAGAATAGAAAAATTTTCATTATTTTTGTCACAATTTTTTTACTATTACAGCACAGAAAAAATTATTACCGTCTTTTTTACAATTAACTCAGTTGTTTAATTTTGCATCAAAATTTAATAATTTATTAATTGTTCAAGAAAAAATAAAATATAAAATATGATTTTTTTTTCCTATACACATTTTTAATTCATTCAATCATCTACTTGATTGATTTAATTAATTTATTAATTTGGAATTTTTTTCTGTTTTGTATTTTTTTACAGTTTTTAGTAATTGATATAATCATTTTGGTGAGAGGTGCAAATTTAAACAAGTTTATAATTGAATGAATTATTTTCATATATATTTGTTAATTGGTGACATTTTTCTGTGAATAAATTCGTTTGTCACTCGGTCGAGAACAGCACTGTAAGTCGAAGCTTATACATTATGTATGATATTTTTGAAGTTTAACAAATAATGCTATCAAACTAAAAGCACTTTTCAAATTTTAAACCTAGAATACCTTCCTCCTAAACATCACTGTTAATCTTAAAAAACCAAAAAAATAAAAACATAGAAATAAAAAAAATCTATAAAACATGTAGTATTTTATGTAACAACTCACAATCACTATTTGTAAACTGACATTCATACTGTTCTTCTCAATACAAAATATGAACAAAAAAATGAAGAGGCCTAAAAAAACAGAAGAAGATTTTTCTAGTTGAAAGACATGTCTTGAAACGTTAAAATAAAAAAGCCAAGGAAAATAAAACAAAAAAACTGAAAACTAAAGAAAAAAAAAATAAATAAAACAAACTTGACGATTTACGAGTGGCAGTTAGGCACACAAGTATACTTTTCAACTATTCATTCATTCTATCAGTCAGCCAGTCAGTCATTCTCTCATTCATTCATTCGTACGTATTTTGTATTGTATTTTTTTCATGTATGTAAGTGTGTGTGAATGAAGAAAGTTATTGGGAGCTTGTATGTGTTTACGTATTAATACATGTACTCACATGTCATTTGGATTTTTATGTTAAAGACGACATTGTCAAATTTAAAAATGTATTTTTTTCTTAAAACGTTAAAAAAAAAAAACTTTAAAATTTTTATAAGGAAACTCATACACATTTACATAAGAATATATGAGTACATGTTGTAAGTACTTTCTAACCCATATCATAATACTTCTGTTTAGTTTATTTCCAACTGTGGTAAGCAAAAATCTATGAGTATATGTATGTAGTGTATGTGTATTTGCTTGTAAGAAAGTTTTCTTAAAGAACCCATATGTTTTGTTGCTGTATTATGTTTATTTCTCTTCAAACTGAGAAAATAATTTGAATGCATTATTATTTTTATACTCGTGATAAAAATAATTTATATTTCGCGGTTTTTTTGTTGTTTTTACGGATATGTGTGTGTTTTTTATACAGTTATTACTTACTACATATAAAAATTTCAACTGTACATGTGTTTGTGTGTATAGAATATTTTATGATTGATGTTTCAATGACATCATTCAAACATTGGATTGTTAATATGACACTATTGTTGTTATTTATTTTTATATGTGATTTAAAATAACAACAACCAACGTTACAACAATCATATTTTAAATTCACATTTATACACTCTGAATAATTGTAGCTAGAGAGGATGTTTGTAAAGTTGATGAAATATTTAATGAAAAAAGAAAATATCAAAACTTCTTTAAAAAGAAAACGTTCAAAATTTACAAAGTAGAAATAAAGTTTTTTTTTTTTTTGGTTGGTAAATAAACTCAGCTAGAAAGGATATAATTTAAGGAACATTAGATTTGCTAAAGTGTTTGAAGGCATTACAAATTAGTGAAATCGATACCAAGAATAGGAAAAGGACCATCCGCCACTTATTTAAAGAGTTGTCTTCCCAAAGATATAAACGATACTTGTAAAAATTTCTATATGGATATATCTGCCAAATTGGTGGAGAATGTAGGCACACCAAGATTGTTGCGAATGACCCCCAAGGTTGGTGCGACTGATCATCAGGAGGAGTTTTATGCACCAAAGGTAATTTTTTTCACATTTAAATTAATTAATTTAAGCAATTATTTAAAACTTTATAATACTAAACAAATTCCTTTTTAAATTAAGTCCCAAAAGTTATGAAAGATAATTGGCAATAGCAAATGTGCTTCTATTGGCGAATGGTCCCCTTATTTATTGAAGAAATTTAAAAATTAAGTATGTTACATTTAAGTAAACTTCTAGAAACTAAAATGAAATTTTATTAGAAAAATTTGAAAAGCGAAAAATTTTATTTTTTTTTTCAACTTAGTAAATAACCCTCGTAAAAGTACAAGTAATAACAAGTAAATGTCTGTATTTATGTATGTATGTTATGTGTAGTATTATTTTTTTACACATGTACAAGTATAAATACAGATAATAACAATTTGCTGTTATTACATACAGACAAAGAATATAATAATGATGAGATGATACATTTAAACGATCACATACATACAATAAATATATCGTCCATTCCATGAAAGATTTATAAAAAATTCCAATTTTTTGACGGAGGGTCATCCGATTTTGTTCATATTTGGCATACGTATACCCTATGGAGCCATTTAAATACCTGCACTTTTGTTTTTTTTTTAATTTTAAAAAAATTCGCAAATTTATTCACGATTTTAATTTTTTGAAAAGTCAAAAAGATCGGAAATGTGTGTAACTTTAATCATCAATATCTCTAATGTAGAAGATGAATATATGTCCTCTTTTAATGTAGCAATTTAGAAATAATATTGAAATTTAAAAATGCATTCATAATGCAAATGTAATTTTAGAATGCATTTTTGAAAAATTTCTACCCTTTCGATTTTAATTTTCTTTTAATATATTAAAAAGCAATATCTTTACTATAAAATGCAAAAATAACTGTTCTGGGACAATAAAATCTACTATTTTTAATTTTTTTTTTTTAAATTTTCATCAATTTTTTCATACAAAAATTTAAATTTTCAAACAATTTTGATTTTTAACTTATTTTGATTATACTCTTTTAGTAATATGTAGCTTTTAATGTTTGTAACTAATTAAGTATACGTTGGATTTTATTGATTTAAAAACTAATATAAACTTTATTACGATAAATATTGTCAATTATATTGCATGAATCAAAAATAATTTTTTTTCTAAAGATGCACTCACCAAAATAATGCAATTTTCGGATGCATTTTTATGAAATTTCTACCCTTTTGATTTTAAATATTTTTGCTTAATATTGAAGACAAATATGTTTATTAAATAAAACATTAGCACTTAATCTGGGACAAATAGGTTTTCTACCGCAAATAACAAATTATGAAATATTATGATTAAAATTAATTTTAAAATTAATTAAAAAATTTGAAGAAATATTAAAATTTTTTTTTTTTTTTTTTTTTAAGTGAACCATTTTGCCCCAGAACAATTTATATTGGAATTTTTAGCAAATATAATAATGTTTTTTATATCAAAAGAAGAAAAAAATTGAAAGGGTAGACATTTTTCAAAAATTCATACTAAAATTGCATTTGCATTATAAATTCCTTTTTAAATGATAATATTATTTTTGAATTACTACATTTATAGTGGACATATTCTTCTTAAATATGCAATTTAAATCATTAAAATCCGTTAACAACTATAAGAGATATTAGTGTTAAAGTTGGACACTTTTGCGATTTTTTTGACTTTTCGAAAAATCAAAATAGCGAATAAATTCTCGAATTTTTCAAAAAAATAAAAATGGAGTAATTTAAATGGTTCCATAGGGTATGCGTATGCCAAATATTATTAAAATCTGAAGACATAAAAAATATTCTTGGGCGTTCTTTCATGGAATGGACGATATATGTATTCACATCAGACGAACAAAAACTCTGTCATTGAAAAGTATGGTAAATATTTGAGTAGTGAGTGTTAAAGTTATGACAAGTAAACAAATTTAACTATATATTTGTTATTACATATGTGTGGTATATATTTGTCTCTTTGTATGTCTGTTGGATTTAAGCTTTATATCTCTTATACATTTTATGGCATGAATAATTTATAAAATTTTAAAATTGCTGCATTTAAAGTGATTTCGTTTGCAAACTGATTTAAATAAGATTTGTTTGTTTAAAGTGCTTGTAATATTATACACTTTTATTTTTTACAATTTGTTTTTTTTTTTTTCGATGTTTTGTTTTGTCTGAGCTTTTGTTGGGTTTCCATTTATAATTTTATTATCTTTTGTTTAGGATAAAAATAATATTGTTTTTAAAGTAAATTAAAGTATTTCGATTTTTTTCCCTAAAGTAATACAAAATAAATTGTAGTGTATTTTATTTTCAGATGAGTACTTAATATTTATTAAAATAAATTTTATTTATATGTAATTTTATACGAATATGTATTTTTATTTGTTAAATACAAACACGTACTTATTTTGCAAAAATTGTCAAATAATAAAATATTAAATTTATCAAACACATTTACCAGAATGTCAATTTATTTATCATTTATTTTCCTATATATATATACCAGCATACGTGAGTATGTTTAAAATACAATATTTAATATTTAAATTGAAAATTTTCCTTTTTCTTATGAAATTTTAACAAAATAAGCACAAATAATTTTCTAAAATTATTATTTTCCTACCTGTATATCTAACAAAATATGTATTTAACATGATAGAATATGAAATAAAAAACTCATATCATCAATAATGTTTTTTTTTTTTTTTTTTCAGAGAAAAGGATATAAAATGGAAGAAGGCTATATACAAAGATACTAATACTACAAACTAATACAAGTGCTGTAATCAACACGAATGATGAAAACGATAATAAAGAAGATGAAGAAGTTTAAGATGCTGATAATAATGATGTACTTGTATCTACTACAACTAAGTAATATTGAAGGTGGCAAGAGTGTGTTGAAAAAGTATAGCTACTTGTTGCAAGATTTCTAAAATGTAATCAAATGGAATGAAAAAAAGAAAACAAAATTATACACGCAGCCAGGATATATATAAGCAGCTTATTGGATCCAACTTAGAAATGCAAGATGAATGTTGGAAAAACTAACATAAAAAATTGTTGTTAAACAAATACGTATAAAAATCAAAGAGCAATTGAATTACACGGAAGGAATTCAAAATTCATATTTTTGCGCTTAAACTGTCTAGCAATAAAAATTAAAAAAAAAAAATCAAGTAACAAAGGCCTGAATGATTGAGGATAGAAGGGCGCCATGTGATATATTTTTAAGTTATCTTATCTTATAACCGTAAACGATATTTTTAAATTTAATTTTTCCTAAATTTTATAGATTAATTGAAGTTCTTTATATATTTTTTTGTTACCATTTTTTATGAATTTACGAAGAAAACAAAAACCGGCACCACTAGGCCTTTTATGGAGAAAAATCGTCAAAAATAGAATACACTATATATTTTTCTATATATGTAGATATGTTTAA
This sequence comes from Protophormia terraenovae, assembly GCA_951394005.1. Lineage (NCBI taxonomy): Eukaryota > Metazoa > Arthropoda > Insecta > Diptera > Calliphoridae > Protophormia > Protophormia terraenovae. The sequence goes on from OX596073.1 coordinate 3,563,618, forward strand.
GGGCAGCAAATAATAATTAAATAAACTCATTCAGGCGAATGATTCCAAGGAGGAATTTATGCACCAAAGATGATTTTTTTTTAACTGTTATGGTCAATACATTTTCATTACTATCACACAATACCTTTTTAAATCCCCAAAAATAAGAAATTAAAAAAAAAATCGTCTGCATTAATTACGATATAAGAAAGGAAAATCGAAAAATTATTACTTAATTTTCAAGACTAATGGTGATGTACCTCTATGGCAACGCTTCTCAAATTAGGGTGCGTGACCTACAAGGGGTGCGTACAAACATTTTAAGGGGAGTCATAATTAAGGGCCATATTTTAAAATTTTAAAATTTAGTAAAAATTTCATCGAATTGGTCAAATCATATAGGGGTCAAAAGTAAACATAATTATAATTATGTATGTCAAAGCCAGTGATTAACTAAATCAATTATGTATTATTTGGAAGTTTAAATGGAATACAGGACAGCTAGAGCGTCAAAACTTTAATCACAATTTTTATATTTTTTTCTCAGCAAGTTTTCTATCTTGTTTTCATACCAAATCTTTTACATTTGCACTTTAACCCATTTTTTACCACTATCTGATTCCGTTGAGATAACTTTACAAAATTTGGATTGGTAATTTTTTTTTTTTTGTTACTGTAATAAGAAATTATGAAGACTTGGACTCCTAGATATTTTTAATTCCGAAATACAGGGCCTGCAAAATTTCAGAAATCGTACCATTTTTGGACCTTGAAAATTTTTCTGTACAACATTTTAAAAATTTTTTAGCTCAAGTTTAAAGCTATTTACCTTTAGAATATACCCATAGCAAAAAAAGAAAACTTTTTCGGAAAGCAGATTAATATCGCCGAAATGACCATTGATGCGTTTTCGCAGCACCAATGTTTTTGATCCATGTGGGTTTAACACCCAATTTGGGACAAACTATTTATACAGACTATTTTTTCTCTTAGTCTGTATAATGATGCGAAAATGCAAAAGCGGTCGGAAATGGGTATTATTTTCTCTTGAAAATTTATTTATTTTTAGGTTAAGGAATGATTTGAAAATGTTTGATACCAAATTGAGAAAATTCTATTTTTTTTAAATATTTTTTCTTATATAAAAATTATGGACTGAATGATTTCAATCTCAGTAAGAAATAAAAATTAAAACTGTTACCTTAAGCTAACAAGACTTGTTTGATATAAAACATTAAAATGATATAAAAACTATTAATTTGGTATTTTCGTATTACACAAAAATTTTGGTGGGTCGTTCTCGATTTGTTATGTCTCAAGGGGGTCGTGAAGCTACTGCTTATGAGAATCCCTGCTCCATGGCTCTGTTTTCCCATGTCGTTTTATTTAAAAAATATAAATATTTTTGTAAAAGACTTCCATTTTCTTTCTATCGCATACTTATTCTTTTTATGAGCATGACTAATATTATTTTCTTATTAGGCCTAAAAAAGATAGTAATTGCCTTATTGTATCTGTTTTTTGGTACCAAAGCAGAGTTTGTGGACCACAATTAGACACCAGCAGAATTGAATTCATATTTTCTGTGCCGCTACATACTTCATCAGCATTCGTAGTGTCTCCATTTCGGTTTTGTTGAAACTTAAACCTTGCACTGGGTGCAATTTTGAGCGACTCAATTAGCTGCACATGGCATTTGGAGAAAGTAAAAGAGATTTCGTTTTAGTTGTAATACGTCTAGTAAAAAGGAGGAAATTGAATTTTTGTAGTTTTAAATTTTGTGCGGTTTTTCACAAATAAAATTTTTAAAATTTTTTAAAAATTTTATTTTACTTATTAACACAATTTCTTCAATATATCCAAACAATTGAACAGATCAAAAAAAAGTGAATTAGAACTTTTTTATAACAGCAAATAGTTATGAAGCTTATAAACAAATATTTGTCGCCCTGTGCTATTGATACAGAATTCGTATATTCAGGTATCAACGACTTCAAAAAATTCCTCACCTCTATGTGATTACACAGAAAAAATTATTACCTTATATTTTTTTAATTAGCACATCAAAGTAAATTACATCAAAAGTAAATTATTATAATTAATATATAAGTAAATTAAAATTCTCTACTTGATTGATTTGATAAATTTTTTAATTGGAAGAAATTTTCTTTTTTAAATTTTTACAGGTATTAGTAATTGATGTAATCATTTTTATGTCAGGGACAAATTTAAAAAATTCGTCATCGAATAAATTATTTAGGAGATTGGTGACTTTTTTCTGTGTATCCCAAATACTATTGAATAAGGTTTCAAGAACATTATTTCCAATATGAAATTACATACACACTGAGGAAAACATTTTGATTCAAAATACACCTAGGTTGTGGTCACATTGGTTATTACGGTATAGGCTTTTATATACCGTTCCTTAACAAATTTAATAGAAAACATAATGCAATTTAATAATTTGATACCGAAATGATTTCAATTTGATGCCATTTAAGTAGATTTTCGTAAAGATTTAAACACAAAGAGTTGAATATAAATACATACGGTTCAGATTCACCATTGACACTGAATGGTATCGTTTTGCACACGTATGTGGACGTTTTTTCTCTGGGTGCATGTGCTTTCTTCCCTTTGATAGTTAAACTACAGAATTAATTTAAAGATGATATCTGGAACTTGAGGTATTTGATGGCTTCGAGGAGTTATCTGGATATTTGTGAGTATTTAATTGTATTAAGGGAAAATAGAATAAAAGTGTTTCTTTCTAACAAGTTTCAACAGAGTGTTTAAGATAACTCTTGCATTTTTCAAATATTTATGACAGAGCCGGTCCTTCTAGTTTACAATCGTAAATTGCCTTGTTGTCTCTGTTTGGCGGTACCAAAGCAGAGTTTGTGGACTATAATTAGACACCAGCAGAATGGAATACGTATTTTCTGTGCCGCTACACACTTCATCAGCATTCGTGGTATCTTATCCATTTCGGTTTCGTTGAAACCTAACACAATTTTCTGCTGATATTTTTGTAAAAAAAAAAAAATAAAAAAAAAAGAAAAACACTTATTGGAAAATATAATAATTTGAAAAAATTTTGCTGACATATTAAAATAAACACACACATAAGCTTCCACAAGCCTGAGCAATTTATTTTTGTTAAATGCTCCAATCAATTCTATAAAACATATTTACGAGATATGAATGCACTCAGACATAAACACAAGTGCAAACAATTTTCATTACGTTATTTATAAAACATACATATAGAAAAAAATTGTTAAAAACAAATTTATTTTCAGCACTTCATCATTGAATTTGATAAAAAAAAAAAATAATAATAATAAAAATAAAAAACATAGCAATAAAATAAGCAACATATAAAAAAATTTTGTTATGGAATTTTAACTTTAACTTAATATTACTAAAACTTACCAGATATGTGTGTAGGTGCAGCTGTAGCCAAAATAATCTGTAAAATAAAAAGATATAGAGAAAAAAGTGAGAGTGTGTAAAGAATGTATGTAGGTGAAAGGAAATAAAAATAAAATAAGAATGATGATAAATAAAATATGTCTGTTATGTCAATATTTGCCAGCAACAGCCAGCCATCCAACCTGGCAGTCAACGAAGCCAAACCAAGCAAAATAGCTCTGCAACTGACTGACGAAAAGCAAAATAATAATAAAAAAAATGTACTAAGTGCGAAGGTTTTTGGCAGTCAATACAAATTTCAGATGAAGCAGAAACAAAACAACGAAAAATGAAAAGAAAAAAGCGAGAAGAAAAAAAAACGTGAAAAACCAAACTGAACTGTTGAAAAAACGCAAGGAACTCAGCGTGAAATTTACGTTCAAACTCTTCTCTGCTGAAGGTAATCGTGAAAAATTGATTAGCATTTCAATTGTGAAAACTTTCACACATACGCACAACCACACATATACATATGTATATTATACACAGAGATAGATAGAAAGACTGACACACACACCTGCTGTAAAACTTTACAGCTGGATGTCTATTTAAGGATTTTGGTAGAAGAATGTGCGTGTATGTATATACAACAGAGCTTTTAAAGAATTTGTAAAATGTTTTATAAATTTCCATTAAAAGGAAATTAAATGACAGGATTTTAAACAGCTTTAAAATAATAAAAACAATAAACAAAAAATTTTACTAATAATTCATTATTTTTTATTTTAATTTTAGAAACAAATAAAACGAATAGAAAGTAAAAATAAGATTTTCATAACAATAGAACTGAATTATAAATACGTATTCTTAAAGTATAAGAAGTCTGAGAATTTTTGGTTAAATTCACTTTTTTTTTTTTTTAAAGTGTTGTAGAAGAACTCAATATAATTAATATGAATGACTGCTAAAGATGAAGGTATTCCTTTAGATTATTTAAAAATGCAAATATATAATATGCATATATCCATGAATGTATATGTAATATATTTATAGATATAAGCTCTTTACTTTATCTACTTGTACTTTCACATTCTATATGTTGATGATGGTGATAAAGTTGATGATTATGATGAGTGCATTAATCTCATCGAAGAGAAAAGTGAAAAGTAAAAAAATAAAATAAAAAAAAAACACGAACGTGTGATAGAAGAAAAATATATTTATACGTTTTCAATTCCAGTGAAAAAATATAGAACAGCAACAACAACTACAACACGCAATCATTTTAAGCAAGTAAATAAAATTATTTTATTTTTTCTCTCAAAAACTTTTCATCGCACTTTACCTTGTTCTACATTAAACAAACATTTATTTGACTTCCGGGTTAAGGTTTAAAGGAAGAGGAAATCTCAAAAAGGGTGAAGAATATCTTGAAACATAAAAATAAAGCTTCCAAAAAAATGTCATCATGATTTTATTGGTGTGAACATAAATTTTAATTTAATTGTTGATGTGCAACAAATTCGTTTTTTTTTTTCAATTTACAGCAAGCCAAGCGAATATTCCATAAAAGGAAAAAAAGGAATAAAATAATATTGAAATGGTAAATTAATTCAAATATGAATACAGCTGTGGCAAAAATATTTGCACGTTACTTACACATACACATGCATGTACGAATGCATGTAAAAATGATTGTATGTAAGTGCGACAGACTTGTAGTCAAATGTTTGCTTTGCTTAAGCGGTTTTTAGCTTATGTTGACTGTTGAACGAGCTAACGAAGAAACGTATGTATTCTGTTATATATTCACTTACGATTACAAGCATTTTATGCGCTTTTATTTATTTAGCGTTTTGAATATTTGGTGTGGAATATTTTCAGTTGATTTGCTAGAGGTTTTTCCAACTAACTGAGTTTATTTACACGGCATATAAATGTGCTGTTTACATTTTACACTTTTACATTATAATTGTAATTTTAACACCAACAAATGAAAAAAAAAGAAAAGGTAAAACGAAAGTTTAGTATTTGTTAAACCTTTGGGGAATAGAAGAAACAATTTTAATTTAATATTAAATATTAAGAAGTAAATATTAAAACAATTTAAATACTACTTTTATCTATGTACTCCAGCTAGCACACGCAATTTAGTTTATTGTTAAAAATAACAAAATAATAGTAAAATTTTAAATATTAAGCATATAATTTCATGTGTTTTAATGGCTTACATTGCAAAGGAATATTTTATGTACGGTTAAGTAAATTTAACATCCAGAAAAATGTCGAAAACATTCGTGAACAAAAGGAGACTCAGCGTCAATAGTATATAAAGTTTTGGTTCTTTAAAAAATATCGATTTTATTATTTTTGTATTTAATTAAGAATTATGTCAGAAGTCTATAGTTTCTCTAATTGTTGAACTTAATTATTATTATTATTATTTTTTTTTTAAAATTGGGTTTTTAAATTCATATATCTCAGTAAGTACTACAGATATTGATATAATTATGTTAGGTATGTAATAATAAATGTATCAAAATTATTCCTATATAATTTGTTAGGTTAAAAATCAATACTGAAAATATTGTTTTTTATTTAAGAAATCATAATATTAAAAAATATATTTTTTTGGTAATTCTATTTTTAATGGACTGGAACTAAAAAGTTCCAACGAGTTCCAATTTAAAAATAAGATTGTTATATAAAAGAACATCTAAGAAACCATAGTTGAGAATATTGGCTGCGATTTTTTGCGATCTTTTGAAATATTAAAAAATGTGCGATACCTTATATTAGCAATTTCTAAAGAATTATTTAAACATTTTAAGGTAATGGCTGAACATTTGTTGCGTAAATATTACATAAAGATTTGTGTGATTAGATCTTGCCACGCCTACTTTTAAAATATCCTTTATTTTAATAAAATTTACAAAAAATATCCGAAATTCATACAAATAAAGTAAATTTTTTCAGTACGGGAGTGGCAGTGATTCTACCTGGCCATTTTTAGTGGGAATGTTTATGACCTTATCTACTAACAGAATATACAATTTCAAACTAATATCTGCAAAATTGGATTTTTGTCAACTTTTCGCGAAAAAAAAACCCAATTTTCATTTTCAAAACCTTTTACTTTTGGACACAGAAGAGATATCGACTTCAACGTTTGTTTTACTCGATAGATAATTTTGTTCTGTAATCGACTGAAAAATTATTACAAAATCGTACAAAAATATTGGGATATATATTCAAAAACACTAGACCAAAATTTGAAAAAAATGTGACAGTTGAAATTTCATATGCAAATAACTAAAGAACATCAAAAGATAAATAGCAGCATATTTTTCACAGGTTTTATCTGCAAAAATATAAAACCGAATAAGAAACAAAAACTTGCAAGTGATAAAAAATTGTCTATGTCACAGTTACCCCATTTTGAGCCACAATAGCTCCACTCTTGAAGTGTATATTGAGCCTATCTTCAAAATTTAATATTTTACACTCCTTTGTGAATATCTGAAATTGTATGCCAATTTAACCAGCCCATTAGAAGTTACAGATTTATTAAAAAAAATTTCATTCTGCCCCACTGCGTAATAGAACAACAAATTATGTAATTGAGTTATTTTTTTGAAGAAGATACAAGTAATAAATAAATAAATTATTCGAAGGAAATTGAATTTTTATGTAAATTTGGAAATTTTGCTGAAACTTCAAATTGCGGATTTTTGGCAACACTATTAGAAAATAATGTCAGACCCATCTACACTATTAATTTCTTTAGAATAAAAAAATAAGCAAAATTTTAATCAAAAAAGAAAACAGCATTAGAAATTATTTGTACATCCACAAAATTTATAGTTATGTATTTTGTGGAAATATTTCAAAATTTAGAGGACGCACGTGAAATTTTAAATTTAATTTTTTGTAATGAAGTTGGGTACCGTTTAAAAATAGACGAAATTATGTATCAATATCAATTAAAACCTTTATGCTAGGTTGTGTTGTTTTCTTATAAGGAAAATAGTAAAAAAAACAATTTTCACCAACTTTCACTGTATTTATTTTAAATAAAAGTTTCTCAAAGTAAAAATTTAAAATGGAACCATCAACTTCAGGTATTTAAGTGTATTTTTCTTCTAATATTTGTAAATTATATTTTGTACTAATATTTTTGTTATTTTTTTGAAAACTTTAAATTTTCATGGAATACAACTTAAAATGTTACAGAATGTTTGTTCTGAAAATTTTCACTTTAATATATGAAATTTCACATAGGTGTAGCGGAAGACAGTAGCAGTTTGAGTTTAGAAGCAGGATCCCATATACGATTCAGGAGCAGAAATATAAGGGTTCCAAATAGGGTACTAATGTCTTAAAAAATTTTTAACTACTAGCGAATTTTTATTCCTTACTCGATTTCCATGATTTTTATCTCACCTTTAAGTCCTTAATAAATTCTTTAGAAAACATGCCTGCATGTACTATTTATACCCTACACCACCAAAGGTGGTTGGGGTATTATGTGTTTGTGCAGAAGTTGTAACGCAGAGAAAATATCTTCGGACCCCCACCTTAAAGTATACCGTTCGACTCAGAATCACTTTCTGAGTCGATTTAACGATGTCCGTCCGTCCGTCCGTCCGTCTGGTCGGCTGGCTGGCTGTCCATGTAAAGCTTGTGCGCAAAGTACAGTTCGCAATTTTGAAGATAATTTGATGAAATTTGGTACATATGCTTTTTTTAACACAAGGACGAAGCCTATTGAATTTGGTTATGATCGGCCCATTATTTCACCTAGCCCCCATACAAATGTCCTCCCGGAATAGAGTTTTAACACTTATAGATGCCTTAAAAATAGTAATATTTTAATGAAATTTAATACAAATAAGTTTTATATCAGCAAGAATCCGTCTGCCAAATTTCATGAAGATCGGTCCATAACTGACCATAGCTCCCATATAAAATCCTCTCCCGAAAATCACTAACGAGCATAAATCCCAAACAAATGTTAGTATTATGTTAATATTTAACACAAGTATGTTGTATATAAGTAAAAACAAAACTATGTGGATCGAAATGGTGTAGGGTATCATATAGTCGGGCTTGACCGACTATATCTTCTTCTCTCGTTCTTTTTTATATATTTTTCGAGATATATCCATTTGAAATTTCAACAATCTCAACTTTGCAAGATGTTGGTCAAGTCCTTTCCATATATATTCCAACATTTTTACAGTATATCGCAGGGGTTCTCACAAGACATCGCTTTGCGACCCCTTATTAACATTGCATTGAAAGAGCGACCCACTACAATTTTAACTAATTAAAAATTAAAAGAAAAAAAAAAAAGAAATGTAAAGATAAAGTAATTTAAAAAAATAATATGAATAATTGTGACATTATTTTGCTTGAATATTTTCGTATAATAAATCTAACATTATTCTCTGCGTCCACGAAATGGAAAAAATGGAATCTCTGTTTTGAGGGACAAAAGGGTGAATAAAGATATTTTTACATAAAAATGTATGTTGAAGACAAATTTTTAATAGTTTTAAGGCTTCAGAGCCAACAAGCAGATAAAGTTTGCTATATTTCGACTATTTAAAATGCTTAAACATTTGTTGATTCAAAACTAATTTTAACGCATTTGTTACATTTCAACTCCTGGTACTTTATTAATATTAATATTGATAGGACTTTCCGTCCTTAAATTATACAATGGCTTAAGAAAATTATATACCCGGGAAACTTATCCATGAAATAAAAATATGAGTACTCAAAACGATTTTATAAAAAGTTCTTGGCATAATATATTTTAATTAATATTTTAATAAAATAAAAGTAGAATTTTATATGAAAAAAAAATTTAAGTGTACTACATATTTATCTTTTACATTAATTGTTTTCCTGCCATATCGTAAAGTTTTCTATATACTGTGTCATTGACAGCATTACTAATATTTTCAATCAAAGGTTTCTTCATTAGTAGTTTCTTAAAAGAACTCATTTTAATTTGGGTATAGTTTGTAAAAAGATGTGTTTTCATTTTTAAATTGTTTCATGCTTTTATTGGAATTTTCATTTAAACTTCTAAATAATATTTATATTAAAAAATTGTGTATTCAAGAATATTTTTCAGGAAGTCTTCACGACCCCCACGAATGTCCTTACGGACCCCTTGTGGGTCGCGGACCCCCATTTGAGAACCGTCGGTATATCGAATAAAGAAAATTTGAAGTCAATATCTTTATTGAATAAAAAAAACGATTTTGAATTGGCAGGTTTGCAAAAATTAATAAATAGACAGAAGGAAGGACAGACATTAAAATTATTTAAAAAAAGCATTAAAATTCTAAAAGTATATTATTTTCTTACTTCTTGACCAATATAAAAACTAATTCTAAATAATAAAGTATTGGTATGACCTTTCCCTGAATTTACCCTACACTGCCATTCTACCAAAAAATATTTTAGAATTCCAAAAAATGCATTTCTTTTTTACTAACCACTAAATAGGAAAAATAGAACATGATAATCTAAACTCCTAAATTAAGCGCTATTTTCGACCCATTTAACCCAAATGTATAGACGAACGGACATTACCAGTCAGCCAAAAAACATCTTAAAATTCTAAAACTGATTTCCTTTACCTAATAATGATTAAAAAAATGAAACGTGATTATTAAAATATTGACATAACCTTTCCCTGAATTAATCGATATTTTCGACCCCTTTTACCCTAATGTAGGGCATTGTGAAGTTTTGCGATACCCTTCGTAATTTTTTAAGAGAAGATAAAAAGTGTCCTTAAATTAGCAGTATAAATATTTAAAAAAACAAAACAATTTTTATATGCTTTAAATAACTGATTGAAATGGGAATTTTTATGAAATTTATTGTAAATAATTTTCAACTGAACTACCATAAAACCCCACAAAAGCTTCTTTTAAAATTAAACTTTTTACAATTTAAAACGGTGTACACAGATTAAATGTTTATTCTTTATTGTAGACACAAGGACGAAAATAAATCCGCGACAATATAAATGGAATAAACCTTTTGATTCCGACAATATAAAAGCTTAATGTTACCATATTGCCGAGCTGTGAATAGTTGTTTAACAAACAACACAAGAAATAAAGAAAAAAATAAAAATTCATCACACAATGTTTTATTGATTTTGGCTTTGAGCGGGTTAATATGGATCAAACAAGCGGAGAGTGTTCACTTTATGCAAACATTTCCGGTTAACACAGAGTGTTGTACTTTTATTATACTTTTGTGTTGTTCTGTATTTGTTGTTGGTGTTCATATATGATGTTTGCCGTTGTTGTGTGTGTATGCATGCATGTATGTATGAAACACTTTCAGCTGAACAAAGTGTTGGCAATATTTTTCCGCTCTTCACACTGTACTTGACACAAACACTTGTATGCGTTTATATAAATTTTACTTTACATGTTTACTAATACTGGTATGGTAGGTATCTACAAAATATTCGCATATGTGAGTAATAGTAAATTTAAACACACAAACACTTATATATATATAAGAGCTTTTAATATTAAAAAATAGTAAAAATAGTAAAACACATTCATGTAAGTAATCGTTCACATATTTATATTAATACATACAAACATTAACTTTTATAACCACAAGCAAATGTTTCATTACAACTTTCAACTCTCACATATATTTTTACATATATTCATATAAAATACAACTAAAAAAAAAAAAAAAACATAGGAGCCAACTTATATTTTATATGCATTTAAGTTTGTTTTTTTTTTTTTGTGATCTATTTTTTCCAACATCAAAGTTCAAAAAACAGTCTGATGCTCATGTTGCTCTGATGTCTAGTGAGAGCTCATTCAATATTCTATAAGGTTTTTGTGCAGTTTTCAACACATTTTACACATTTTGTGGGAAAATCAATTAAACCGGAAATGCATGTATGCCACACGTGCAGCCCAACATCCGCTTACACCAAAATGTAATAAAAAAAAAATGTATTTGAGAAAAAAAAAAAACATAAAAAGTAAATCTGCAAAAAATATACAAACTGAAATATTTTGTCAAAAAAACAAGTTAAAAAAAGAAGAGAAAAAAATCAAACCAACAGTTTTAAATCTGGATTGAGAGCACAAAAAAGTCTGCGAAGAAATATTCCTAAAAAAACACAATAAACCAAAGTCAACAAAATTTCAATCACTATCGATATAAAGCGAACAAAACAGCCCAACAGGCCCTAGAGATTTGTTCTAAATAAAACAAAAATCACTGTTCTTAACAGAAACACAAAGTAAAAGAAATATTTCATTTAGTCTTTATATGTTGGCTTCAAAATTGTATGTATCTGTGTACATGTGATAAATAAAGCTTACGTAAGTGGTAAATGGACACATGTATCAACAACCGTCACTCTTCCTGTTAAATAACTTACAATCAAAAATACAAGAAAAAAAATTAAACTCGAAAAAAAAATTAGTCATGAAATAAAACTACTAGAAGACGACGATGGTAACTTGTACAACAACACTTACATATGTAAACATATACATATATATATATATTTACGGACATATCACATATGAATTTTGGCTTCTACATATGAATAAACTTATACATATACATGATAGATAGAACGAATGTATGAATGACTATAAAGCTATGTGTGTTTGGGTAAAATAAATTGTGGCATATCTTAACCACCTTAACAGCCAAAATGACAGCTACAATAGCCAAATGGTTGTCATTCACGTAAAACACCTCAGGAAGGAAGAAAGGAATATGAATGAAAAAAAAAAAACTAAACTGTCAAAGTGGAAATGTAACGTTTATATTAAAGATGACAACAATGACAAACAAACGGACTTCACTATTTACAGTATGGTTGGTTAAGAATGTTGGAATCGTATAAAAAAAGAGAAAAGTATTAGTGATAAAATTTAAGGAGCTATTTTAAAATTTGCTATGCTTTTTATTTAAACCTCTTATTTTGGTTGAACATAAATAATTAAGATAATGTTTTTTTTTTTTTTCTAACCCACTGTAATTTCCTTAAGAGTACATCTGCTTACTAAAAAGTAATACACAAATTGAAATATATACATTAAGGTGGTCCAAAATATAAAATATCAATATTCCCAGCTCATTAATTAAAAAAAATATGTATATTTTTTTTAAAAAAAAGTTCATTTGTAAAACCAGTGCATTTTTTCAAAGGATTTTTTACTATTTTTAATAATTTATAGAAAAGGAAATTTTGTTCCATATAGTAAGAAAAATATAGTCATTGAATCTTGACCATATGACACTCTACACCACAGACTAATTCTGGAAATGTATCATCCCCGCTTTCTACTTATATAAGACAGATCCGAGACAAATATTAAAATCATTTGAATGGGATTTGTGTACAAGTTAATGTGATTTTTTTAACAGGGATTTATATGAGATCTTCATAAAGTTAAATATAAAAACTTGTACATTTAAAAAACTTGTATGCGTCAAATTGTTAAACCCTATTCCGGGAGAATATTTGTGTGGGGCCAGGTAAATTAATAATAATAACAATAGTAACAAATTTCAATAGGTTTCATCCTTGGACATTAAAAGATATGTGCATCAAATTTCATCGAATTATTTTAAAAATTGCAACCCTTAATTTGATAGGAAACATGGACAAATAGACGAACAGACTGACAGACAAAATTGAATCGGCTCAAAAAATACTATGCAACATTTTAGAACAATATTTTTCATCAAATATTGCCTCAATAATTCCAATATTCAACCCATTTAATTGATATTTGGGACGTAGAACATCCTCTTTAGGGCAATATTGGATATAAAATCAAAATGTTACTCCCACTTTTTGAAAATAAATATTTTTTGAAAGTTCAAATTAAATTTCACACCTATAACATGTATTTTATGTAGAAAATTATGGGCTAAAACATTAGTTGGCTTGTACGCCCAGTTTTCAGCACACTTTAAGTAAAAGTTAATTTTGCTAATTTTTTGATGACACTAAGACAATTTACATAAAATTTGACATATACAAGAAATATAAAATATTGCATATTTTATTTTATTTCATTAAAAAAATTAAAAAAACCGCATACCCGGGTATGTTTTTCATTTTTAAATTAAAATATTTGGAGTTTTGGTTGCCATATTAAATTGAAACTTTAGATGTTTGTCAACAATATTCTTAGCTATGATATTCTGAAGAAAAATTTTAAAAAAAGTTTTTGTAGCCAAAGTTATAAGCGCTTTTGTGACGATACCCCTTACGTTTACTACCAGCATACCCGGGTATGTACAGAGCAATTTTGGAAATATTTTATCGAATACAAGTAAAATATTTATTATGTTTAAATTTTTATAAATAAGAGATACATTAGCTTATAATAAATTTAAAAAAATGTATTTAGGCTGTGCAATCCTTACATTCCATAATATCTTCTGAATGCCATAAACATACTGGTTTATGGCAAATCCTACATGCCTTTCGCGTTGGTCTTCTTCCAGAACACATAAAACAATTCACTTTATTCTTCATTCTTCCACTAATATCTCGAACTTCTTGGCTTCGAAAAAAAAAAAAAAAAAAATATTCATCTCTTAATTTTACTGCGCCTTCCAACATGCTTTCGATTCCATGTCTAGAGTAAAAATGTAGCATAATTTGCACATTTTTTTAAATTTCTTCTATAGTTAGTTTTTCGCTCAGATGCAGCAGGAATTATCTTCTATGATTTGTTGGAGTTTTTAATTGTGGATTGTTTTCCAATATAATATTTATAATATTTGTAGCAAAGGTAGCCACACTCGAATGTTCTCCTTTTTTGACGGTTCCCAAAATTGACAAATTGTAGTCCAGCATCAAATTAGAGGCCAAATTGTAACTTGTGAAGAAGTTATCACATACAATGTTTTCGTTCTCTAGAAAATGCTATCTCTTCCCATATATGTGTTCACTGAGGCTTCAAGTGCATCTGCATCCATTTCTTCATCCGAATCAGTGTCATATGTAGGATCACATTCTGGTAACTGTATTTCTTTTGCATCTGAATCATCTACATTTCTCACGCAATCTTCAGCATCTTCATCTATTGATAAATGTTCCTGCTTAAACTTAATTTCTGTATTCCTAACTTTCTGCAGCATTCGACTTACGCCTTCAACATTCTTTTTATCTTCAACATTGCTTTAGCTTCAAATGATAGGAAAACCAACATCAGGTGGATCTCAAAAGTACCATTTCATTTGAATTGGAATAATTTAAAGTTAGTTTACAAAATCCCTTTTTAGTCTGTGCCTGCATTTTATTATAATTCATTCAAGATTAGGTGAAAACGGTTATATGATAATTAGAAATTATCAAAAAAATGTAAAAACCTCAAAAAATTTCATAAAAGAACAATTTGAATGAGTGAAATCTACAGGTATTTAGCAAAGATCAATAAATGAAATGTAGAGGTTTTTAAATGCGCATGGAAAAAATTAAACTGTTATACTTTCGAATAAAGGGATAACCCGATTATACTTGAATGGGAGAAAAAACTTAATGGTAATTAAAAACCCTTTTACATATTTCTTTTTGTATTTTCAGTCAAAATAAGACTAAAACGGTCGTATAATAATTTGCAGGTATCATAAAAAATTAAAAACATCAAAATTCTATCATAAAAAAATACTTAAAAAAAGTGTAAACAAATCATATAGGAATAATTTCCATGAGTAAAATTTACAGTTAATTTTCAGAGAACGGGAAACCCAGTTTGAATACACGAAGAACAAATAAAACCGTTATGCATTCGAATGATGAGAAAGTCAGATTTTTTAAGTGGGAAAAACTCAAAGTTTCTTAAAAACTCTTATATTCTGTCAATATTAGGTAAAAACGGTTATATTTTTAGCAAATGATAATAAAAGTATCAAATTATATAATTCCTTACAGAAAAATATTATTATCAAACACCACGTGTTTCTTTTTCTATCGTAAAAACACTTCAAAACATTAAAGTGTCAAAAATTGCATACAAAATGTTTGACATACCCAGGTATGTTGGTTGTAAGGATACATATAATTTTTTGGTTGAAAACACAAAGGTTAATATGTATGGATGCCACGCCTTTATTTAAAGAAGTGGGCCTGGAATTCAGTCAGTACTTCCTTCAAAGATATACGTCCATTCAGTACTTTTTTCAAGGATATGTGCCATGTTTCATTTTAATCGGTTCAGTAGTGTGATAGTAGCTTTTCTTTTTTGCAAACAAATAAATTTTGAAAAATATTGATAAATATACTGCTTCAAGTAACTGCCTTTATATTTTCGGCTATTTTTTCTTCTAGTTTCTTTAATTCAATGTTTCATGTTTATAATTTCTCATTAATTTCTTAATTTAAAGCTCAGCTTAAATATTTAAATTTCATTTCATTATAAGTTCTGTTAGAAAAAAATGCTCATTGAAGTGAAGCTTAAACAGTTCCATTTCATTCGAGCCTTAAGTTCTCGTAATTAAAAATTCAATTAATTTAAACAAGCAATTTAATTAAACAATCTCATGCCTGTTCATAAAATAAAGTAAATTTCGTTGTTATTCTTTAAAGACATTCAATCATTGTAAAGAGTTGATCAATGCATTTTTTTATCTTTACTTACAGCATTAATCGTGGGTGTATTTTATAATAAACATAATATTTAATATTTACATAAAAACATTTTCTTTAATAAATTATTAGTATAAATTTAAAAGGAAATTACTTCATTTGAAATAGAGGCATAAAACATAGTATTGGTTTTGAGGTTCTTACAATGAAATCAAACGGGTTACGAATAAGAACATTGGTTGGCGAGAGCTTGTATTTTTAACATCTAAAGATTACGTGAAAAAGTGTGAAGAAATAAACGTTTATTAATAAATAAGATTCCGTTTTATAGTCTGTTTCTGAGTCCGTCTTTTATAATTCCATAAAATAACTTATAGTAAACAAAGCACGTTCAATAATTTTGTTTTGGTACCTTTATAGAACAACATAGACCAAGAACCACACCCCAACCGGCGGGTCCTAGTTTTTTTTTTTTTTTTTATAGAACGTATTTGTTGAACCTATATAACATTTTCTGCTCTAACATCTCTCATTACAAAAGATATACCATTAGAGTAGTTTAAACATAAGGTCAAGTCAAATAAAGTTAACAATATTATGAAAAAGTAGGCGTAAAAGAGGAGTGATATCCAGTAAAAATATAGTATGATAATACTAGTAGCCTATAAAGCGACAATAATATTTAAATTTACTAATTCAAATAATTTTTATATCTAATTATATTGAAAAAAACGGCTCCGAAAAATTTGAATTTCAAGAGTCATTAAAACAGAAATTCGAACTAACTTCGAAAAACCCTTTGGGGGATTTTCCATGCTACTGGTACGCTCTCATTTTGCGTTGGAATTATTTAGGCTATTTTTTGTTGCACTGTGTTATTTTTTTAATTGCATCAATTACAAAGAGTTACAAAATGAACAAAATTTCTGCGGCACGGGGTTTCTCAGTCAATTCGTATACAAAATATTAATAAGCCTCTAACCCACCTTTTTTTAGTGAACTCTAAATCTCGCTATAAATCGCGATTTGTTAAATTAAGGAAGTTGCACCATATATAGAAGCACATCTTGAAAAAAACTATTTCTGATTTTATTAAAAAAAAATATCAAAAAAATCTAATTAAAATTGACTTCAAGTCATTATTTTATTACTTTTTAAAACGTTCTACAGTTATGGAGATATTTTCTGAAGAAAAAAAAAAAATAAATAAATTTTATACAAAATTGCAAAAAAAAAAAAAAAAATATCAATAATTAAAATTTTTATTTGTTGCAAACAAAAGAAGCTAGAATGTTATATTCGGTTTGGCTTAATATAGTATATAAACTTTTTCAAATTTTATGTTATATGGGAGGTTGGCGGACCACGCCCATTTTTTGTTTCCGATCTTAAATTGATCCTTGAATTATTTGTACAAAATTTTCGTTGACGTTTCACCTTATATTTTAGGTTTGCGGTAAAGTGGGCGGACCACGTCCATTTCGATTCGATATAAACTTGTTTCCAAGTTTATATTGACCCTCGATTTATCTGTACAAAATTTCGTTGTCGTAGATGCTTCTGTTTAAGAGATATCAGCAGAAAAGTATAAAAAAAGGCTACATCCTGTGTTTCTAGTATTTAGTCCATAACTTTTTTGTTTATTAACCGTTTTTTTCCACTAAATAATATATTATATAAGATAAATATTTGAGCCAAATTTCGTCCCCTTAGGTTATACCATTCAAGCCCTATCCTGCTTTCAACAGACAGACAGATTGATGGACGGACACAGCTAGATAGACCCAGAATCTAAACAGCACCCAGAAAATATATATTGAGGGGTCTGATTTTTTCGACATGTTACACACGGAATGACAAAATCAATATACCTCCTTTTTGATGTTGGGTATAAAAACATATCTTTTTATCTTGATCTTGCTCACATAAGAATAATGACACAACGAAAATTTTCTGAAAATAATTTTTTTTTTAAATGAAGTAAATTTTCACTTTAATGTTGAGAACACCCTAATATAAATATATATGTATTTATCTTTGTTTCTATGTGTTTAACATATGTGTTTAAGATTTTATTGGAAAAGACCGTGTAAGTTGTCATGTTAGAGTTGTTGTTGGCCTCGTTTAGTTGATTTGATGATGAGCTTGTTTGGTTTGACTCTATCTACTTCATTCCGTTACAAATACACTTGAGCATGTATATATACATATGTACATACACTATATATAAATATCTATACATACATATGTGGTTGGATAGTAACTGTCGTCGGTATATTAAGTGAAAAGTATATACAAGTACACACTATTACTTCGTTGTTCCTTGTGGCGCTTCTTCCTTTTTCTCCTTTTTTTATTTTAATGAAGTGTCACTGCAGAAAACTGTCACAATTCCAATGCTGTTTTTTTAGCAAGTTTCTGTTGATTTTGCTTTTTTTTTTTTTTTTTTTTTTTGTTCATTCATATGAAATTTTTCCATTTTATATTTCTTATATATTGTACGAGTATGTTGCTTTAAACATTTCCTTTTAGTTTTGACCACATAGCGAGACTAGTTTACAATTCAGTTTGGTACGTGGTCTTGAAGAATGAATAATAAAACAAAAAAAGAAAAAAAAAAAAAAAAAAAAAGATGACAAAATGTAAAAAAATATTCAAAGAAAATCTATACAATAAAAGAATATTTCTTTGGTTTACATTTCAGTTGTTTTCTTTTTCCTTTCATTATTTTTCACACATTTTTCTTAGAGATCCTTTGTGAATTGGATTTTGATTATATCGACAAGTGATTGACAGCAATTTTCTATTTGTGCATACAAAGACCTAAATACATATATTTAACATAAATTCTTACACAGATATACACATGCAAACACATTCACACCTTGAAGGACACTTTGTTTAGAAATTGTGCGTATTTACGAGTATTTTTATATCTGTATGTGTGTGTGTGTTTGTTTTTGCAAAATTTATGTGGAAACTTTATTTCAGTTCATTCTTTTTTTTTTTTCCTTTTATCCTTATATTCGATTTTCAATTGTCTGTTATTTATGTAGAAAAGTAGGAGAAAAAAAGTTTTTGTTGAATTGTCTGTGTCTGTGTAGAATGTGCACAAATATCGATGTCTGTGTGACATAAAAAATCTTTGTATTTTCACACAGCTTAGATGATAATAAATTTTATTTTATTGTTTTGCATTGTCTGATCATGAGTTAAATGTTTAATGGAGATTTTATTTTATTGGTATTCGACAAAACAAATAATTTTGGTTGAATAAGTGTCACAGAGAACCAATAAAATTTATTTAGAAACGTGCCTGATAAACAGTATTTTAGTTTATGTGTTGTATGATTAATTTGTATTCAAATGATAATATTAATCATACGTAAGGTAATCTTGGATAATATTAAATTTTAATAAAAGAAAAAGGATGACATTGTGAATAAGTGAATGATGGTAATTTTTTATAATAGAAAGAAAAAAATAATCATTGATTACACAGACATATAATTTATACACAATAAGTCATTAAAGTTTTTTATTTAATTCACTAAACAAAATTTTGTTAGAAATTCTAGAAAATTAATTTATTTAGATATTAACACTGGTCAAATTGACGCATAATTTTAAATAAATACGGCGACAATTTCCCCTAACAGCATTTGTTTTTAAAATATAGCTAACAACCCTTATTTATTATTTACTATTTCTAACCTAAAGCTTGGAATTCATTTGCTTTGGTTATATAATTATTATATAAAATAAAATAATTATATAAAATAAGTAATTTACTAGGCAAACAGAAATCTGACAACCATGTAGAGCTTGTTGAGTGTATGCCATCGAACTTGCAAGAGATAGGGTGCAACATGAGCATAAAAATCCTGTGATTTTTGTGAGGAACAGAGTGAAAGATTTCTTTTGGATCTTCGAACATTGGAAGAGCGTTATCAGGAAAGGTAGAACTCAAATATGATGGCAGACTACAACTGGAGTTTGCAACGAAATTTACCTAAAGTTGTTCATTTAAGGAAATCTAATAAGAGATCATTTAATAGTGTTCGATAGAAAATTTGTTAACATTAAGGGCCATATGCAAAACCCTAATTATTCAGAAGACCATAAAAACTGTTTATTTCACTAATTTTTCAATATTTTGAAATCCGGGCTTCTATGATTTAGGTTAGGTTGGAAAGAGTGGCGTATTCACGACTTCACCCAGAGGCCAAACGGCCTCTGAGAATAGACTAAGATAATAAAGAAATAGAAAAGGGAAAAGTGGAACCTATAACCAATCAATCAGTTGCGATTGTTCCTGAGCCATTTTATTCCCATGAGAAACCCTACGAGGTTGACAAGTCCTTTACCTGTTACCTCTTCTAGCTCATGAAGTGTGTGGCCTCCATGCTCCACTGTCTCTAGTTCCTCTACATCATCGCACGTTCTGCAAAAATCTGACATGTCAATGTCCCAATTACTCATCATACTCCCTATTGAGAAGTGACCAATAACCATACCTACTATGACTCTAAGACTACCAAGACTCATACCTAGAAGATGTTTGGAGTCTGCCAGTTTAAAACTAGGCCATAACGCTCTAGAAACCCTGCAGTCCGATCTAACATTCCAGGTTCGATTCGTGTTGTCCAGAGTCCACTCCCTTATGGCCCTAAAAAAGGACCCAATCGCTATCCTAACAGATGTCTCTATGAAATACCTATCTAGCTCCGAGCCACTGCGAGCAATCTCATCGGCTATTTTATTACCGAGAATGTCACATTGACCGGGAACCCAACAGGGCCTTATCAAATAGAAGTCCATTAGCCTTCTCAATTCCTTCCTGCACTCAAGTACCAATTTGGACCTAACATATAATGCTGTCAAGCCTAGGGCTTTATAAATGCCCAGAATTTCTGCTTGAAAAACACTACAACTGTCAGACAATTTGTAAAATCGTCTGATATCAGTTCCCATAAAGTGGACCCCTACCTACTTCTATTTTCGAGCTGTTCGTAAAGACAGCCCAACCTCCATAGATCTTTTCTGCTCCAACCTAGAGGTCCCTGCTTGGTATCACCAAGGCGGGAGAAGCCTTTAAGTAAATTTTAAAGTGGCATAGTTTCGATTCTACAAAAGATATTGATTTCAATCTTTTTCCATGTAATGAAGAATTATGTCTACTAAGCAATGTAATTTAGATGAAAAAAATCGAGTTTATACTTTTTCTTTTTTTACAATTAAATTAAAATTTTTATAAAAAAAAAAGTTTTTTTTTTTTAGAAACTACAAATATTTTTTTTGTAATAAAAACTTTGTTAGTGAAGAGATCTTAACGAAATTTTCGGTGAATGTAGACTTTATCATATAAAATGAGAAAGTGAAAAAAAAATTTAAGATTTTTATAAAAGGAATCTAACTATTCCCAAAAAACGCCGAAAATCCCAAAAATTATTATTTTTTTTTTTTTTCACATTTTCGGCTACAAAATCCATATTTTTCCAAAGTCCCGTAGATTTTGATTGAAAACTTTTAACAATATATTATAGATTCATAAACTACATTCCGTTTGCAGATTCATGTTTTGGGATTTTAGAAAATATAAACTAAAATCAAAACTTTCATATAAAATTCGGGAGAATGTGTACCTTGAACACCTGGGTGTTTAGGGCTGTTTTCTATTTTAAAATAATCCCTGTGAAGATACCTTTCAGAAAAGTATAAAATTATTATACGTTTTTAAAGAAAATTTTAATGAAAGAAAAAGAATGTGGACACTTTTGCGATAAAAAAAATCATCACTTTTGCTATTTTCAAATTCAAAATCGTTTATTTTTGAACTCCTTAATTATTCCTTAATTAGCCCATGAAAAAACTAATAAAATCGGTCGAAAATAATAGGATATATATGAAAAAATCTGGATAAAGACTTACAAAATTGAGGTATTTAAAAATAACTCGAAAAGTATAAGAAATAAATAGCACACACAAGCATGTTTATTGCAGGTCTTATCAAGGCCTAAAAGAATATATATAAATATTTGAAATCGGACGAGAAACAAAAATTGTATTGGGTTCGCCTTCAAAACCTAATATTGTAAACTTCTCTGCTACGTCTATACCAAATTTCACGCAAATTTATCCAGCCGATTAGAAGTTTATTTTCAAAAATTTTCGATTCTGCCCCACTGTGCAGTGTTATTAATCATACGTAAGTAGTTTCAATGTTATTATTAATTTAATTTTAATTTAAGATTATTTAATCGTTTTATTAAAATCTTTCAAGAATTTAATTTATTTAAATATAAGGAATTTTCCCCTAAAAACATTTATAAAGAATTAAAAACAACATTACGAAATACCGATTAAAAAAATATTTAATCTCAAAATAAAGAAAAACAACATTCCAATTCTTATATTCTTATTAATTCTTAAGCTTTTCAATATCCTCCTCTTAATCAGTATTTCCCTTGAATAAAAATACTTTAACAATTAATAATAAAAAATAAATAAATAAACAACTGTGGAAAATTTCATTAATAACAAGTGAAGTGGGTTGGCTTTAATCTATTAATTTATTTCATTAATTCTTTTCCCTAAGTTTTCTTTGTAATATCTTTTGAACTTTTGAAATTAAGTCCAATAA
The DNA here is from genome assembly GCA_951394005.1 of Protophormia terraenovae. NCBI lineage: Eukaryota > Metazoa > Arthropoda > Insecta > Diptera > Calliphoridae > Protophormia > Protophormia terraenovae. The sequence continues at coordinate 3,586,285 of OX596073.1, forward strand.
TTTTTAATTTCATTAATTGGCAACCTTCTTTAGGTCGTTCATCTTTTACTTTACTTTTTTTTAATATGTTTTTGTTTTTGAGTCTTAGATTTTAATATTTATAGTCACTTAAAAGCAATAAAAACATAATTAATATTTACGGTCATTTAACTTAATTAACAATTAATTATTTCACTGAATTGATTTCTTAACAACAAAATATTCAATACTTAAACAGAAATAAAAAAGAAAAACATTAAAAATAAAAACAATTTGAAAAAAAGTAACAAAAAGCAATGAAATTGAAAAGGGAGAGTAAAGAAAATAAAAAAGAGTGTTTGGAATTGGCAAAAGTGACATTAAGAAGACCTACAAGAAGACTTTAATGATAGTTTTCACAAAAAAAAAATAATAATAATTCTCATTCAGTTTGTATATGAATAAGTATAAGTAACCAAGGTTAGGTTACAGTCGGGGCTATTCAAACAAGATAAGAGAACGCCATATAAGTCTCGGAAATTATTATACATAATTGAGGAGCCGACTATATTTTGCGAAAGTAAAATTAAATCGTATTTTTCAAGACACTTGACCTCGCACAGTGTCATATTTATCCACATTAGAACGACAAAAAAACGAAAATAAAAGCTTATTATTTGAAGTAATTATTTTTGCATTTATTAGTAAACATATATTTCGGAAAAAATACATAAAATATTAGAAAGTGTCTATAGCGCGAATTATGGATTTTCAAAATGGCCACTTTTAAAAATATTTTAATTTTATTTACAACTTTTGTAAAGTAGTATGTTAACTTTAACTTCATATATCTCAGTAAATACTATAGATATTGATATAGTTCTTTTTGGTATGTAATAGTAAATGTATTTGAATTATTCCTATATAATTTGATAGGTTAAAAAATCGATACTGAAAATATTGTTTTTTGTTAAAAAAAAAAAAAAAATATAATATTGAAAAATATATTTTTTGGGCAATTTTATTTTTAATGGATTAAATCTAAAAAGTTCCAACGATTTCCAATTTAAAAATACGATTGTTATATAAAAGAATATCTATTAAATCATATTTGAGAATATTGGCTGCGACTTTTTGTGATCTTATACTCAGATTAGTGTGATTAGATCTTACCACGCCTACTTTTAAAATATCCTTTATTTTAATAAAGGATTCTCCCTGCCCATTTTTAGTGGGAATGTTTACAACCTTATCTACTAACAGAATATAAAATTTCAGACTAATATCTGCAAAACTGGATTTTTGTCGTTCTAAAACTGCCAAATGTGACACTGTGTCTCGGTTGGGTGCCAAATAAATTTCATAGAAATGCATGGTAATAGTAGTTTGAGAAGTAGCTAGACATTAGCATTAAGAAACTATTGTTCGTATTGTAGAAAAATATACGATCTTCGATCCCCGAAAGTGCCACCAGAAGGCGATTCCGCCGTAAACCCGAACCAGTTTGACAGCCGAGTGTGTCGAGGCCGAAAACCTTAATCCGATTCCAATTCTGCTACTAAACCCAGTCTACTATAAGCCGAACAACTGAGCTGAGATTGTTATACGCCGATTCTGTTGTAATCCAAATAAACGATCCTAAAATAAGCCGAAAAACCGAACAGATCCTATTATAAGCCGAAGAACCGTAATAAGCCTAGTTGAAGATGAAGTGATTGAAGCCGATAGAATCCGATTCAACATTATCCATGTTATTCTCTCATACTAAATGTTTTATATTTGAAATAAATAAATAAATATTCCATAAAGATAATATTTATTTTAGCCCACAGAAAGGATAAATCAAAACACTTTTTACTTAAGGTTTGTGGATCTGCAAATAGACCCTGTGGGCGACTAAGATACCTCAGCCGACGATAAAATCACGTTATAACATCAAAATATGTGTGACCTTGTTCAATGAAGGGTAATAGACATATTAGTTAGCTTAAGTTAGCTGCTTACTATCAATCCACAAAATAAGATATTATCCAGTGACTTTAAATAAAATGTCTAATATATCAAAAAAAAAAAAAAAAAAAACAACAAAATTATAAAACTAAAACATTCAGTCAAACTCTTGTATTACTGTAGAGTAGAAGGGTGGCATAGACATAATAAATAAATAAAAAGAAAATGATTTAATAATTTATAAGATGATGTCAGACTTTCAGTCAGCATATATTTTTGTAATGTCATCATTTTAAAAAGTCAAGAGATTTTGAAAAATTTAAATTATTTTCACAAATCATAAAATTAGGCTTACGAACACATTTACAAGTTGAAATATGTTTGCATATATAAATTCATTAATGTCTGAAACATTATGTAATAATGTTTTTATTTTATTTTTTTATTTCTTCAAAACAGAGAGTTTGAGTTTGTATAACCATAAAATAATATATACATAAAATCTCCTTCTTCTTTTTTTTTTTTCAAGAAAATTTTGCTTAGTTTTGCATAAAATAATGTTTAACTTTTGTAAAATATTTGATTTAAACACGCAAACATTTAAATAAATTTCATTTTATTAATCATATTTAAAATATTTTTTGGCAACAAAACACAATATAAATATAAAAAGGAAATATAAAGGCGAAAATATAAAATATTTATTAAAAAAACCTCTAGTAATTTATAAATTTTTCTCAAAAAAAATCTAAATCTCTGACATACATATATAAGAAAGAAACCACCAAATCTATCATATTTTTTTCCTGTCTTCTGACTCTAGATTGTGTAAATGTGTTTGTGTTTATAGAAATACTGAAAATTCCTTTTAACCCCACAAACATTTATTTAATAATATTATAAACATTTCATATTTCAAATGATGTTATTATTATTTTTGTGTGTGTTTTTTTTCTTAAGTATAAAATATGAATATTCATTAAAAAATGGGTGTCAAGTATAAAAGGCTGGTTTAAGCAGCAGAATGAGAAGGAAATTGGTAATTTTTGCAGTGTAGCCTGTATTGTTATGATATTTATTTTTCTGTTTGTTTTTGTAGTCATTTTTGTAAATCATTTAACAGATTGCACAACACATCATTATTCATTATAATTTAAATACAGATAAAAATATGAAATCTTACATATGTTTGAATGTGCTAATGTAAAATGTATGTGTGTGCGACACAAATATTTTAAATAATATTCTAGTTAGGCTCTAGTTAAAACAAGGGCCTTTCTTATTTTATATATAATATATGTAATATTCTCGTGAAAATCTAAGACGATCCTACAATATCCGTTCATCTGTCCGCCTGTATAACTGTTGAAAGAAGTATAAGCTAGATGGTCCGCCCTGGGAATAAATATTAGGAAATACTAGTGTCCATCGTTATTCCATTTTTCACTTTTTTGCCGATATCTCTCAAACAGAAGCATGTAAGGCAACGAAATTTTAATTTAGGGTGTCACCAAACAAACTATTGGTGGGTATAATATAATATTCTTACTATTTTTTTTTAATCAAAAGTTGAACTTTAATAAAACAGGGAGACGAACAGAAGAAGAACTTTTTCCTTAGCACGGGACTTCTCAGTCAATTTATAAAACATTATAAACGAGTTTAGTAAATTATTAATGATTTTATTTATAACATATCTAACTTTATTATAAATGAGTAAAAATGACAATTTAAATCATTTTCGATTTTTATAATTTTTTGAAAAATAAACATCCCTTTTAATTTTTTTTTTGACACTCAGAAAAAATTATAAAAAAAAAAAATTTAATCATTAATCAGAAATTTTAAATGCTTTTAATTATTTTTTCAATTTAAAATGTACTTAAATATAAAGATTTACTTATCAAAGATTAATAATAAATTTTTTAATGTTTCACTTATTCAAGTGATCAAAATTAAGATTTTCTAATAATATTTGAGTGGCCTTAATTTAATTTTGTTGTTTTAATTAATAATGTGTCAGATAGCGCGAAGTGACTTGGTATTATCTTGGACTCCAAACTATCCTTGCTTCTGAACACCCAAACTAGGGCGTCGAAGGCAAACATTGCCCTTTATATGTGTAGGAATGCCATTGGGAAGTCCTGGGGACTAAATCCCAGGAATACAAAGTCAATCTTCGACATGGTTATGAAGCCTATACTTATGTAGGGTTCTTTAGTATGGTGGAAAATAACAGGTAGCCATTTGACTTAATAACCAAACATAGCGCAATGAAGTCCGCTACTAGTCTCAATTCTATGGTGTATGGCATAATAGAAATTACGACCATGCGACAATCTTGGGAATCTCAAGTGATATCGCCGACAATTATGACTATTGTATCCCTAAATCCTTTCTGAACAGCAGATTTTTAGTGTCAATCGATAGATCTAAATCTAGGTTTGGGGAGGGTGTTTACATTCCCGAATTCAGGAAGAATATTCAAACTGCCAGATCACTGCAGCGTTCCTCAAGCTGAAATCTATAAGATAAGGCTATAAGATGGCTAATGTACTACAGGGCATTCGGAGTGAATATCAAAATTTTTAAGGACATTCAAGATGCGATTATATCTCTATCTGTTGTCTGTTAGACATTCGTGTTGGTACATGAATGCTGGGCATTTCTAAACGAGATGGCAAGACATTCAAATCAAGAGCTGATCTGGGTAAGGGGTCATTCAAACACCCAGGGAAACCTTGTTGCGAATAAACTGGCCAAAGGTGGTGCACTCCTTCGTACTGAAAAAATGGACCAACGAGGATAGCGCGGCAATGATGGATAAATGAATCTATATGCTCTATGAATCGCGAACGAACTTCATCATGGGAATGCCAAGACATCAGCTATGAATTCTTGTAGCCGTTATTACTGGGCACAGGCAACCTAATAAATAAAGTAATCAAATAGAAATAAGAATAAGTGATGATTTAGAATATGTTGAATTTCAATTAATAAACTTATTGGATATTATTTTTTTTGTAATTTGAATATAGAATGATGACGGTCGTGGCTGACTAGAAAATACATTACATTCTGCCGAGTGTCCAATAAACTTTTACAATGTATTATCTATAATTATTCAATAAACTTGAGCCCGAATAAATTAAAAAATTCCAAAAATATGGAATATTATTTAAATTTAATATGTAAGAAGAACTAGTTTTTTTTAGCAATTTATTGCGAATTTTTGATTAATAATTTAATTGAAAAAATTATAATTAACTTAATTTTTTTTTTTTTTTGTATTTTTTTCTGTATAAGCAGATTCAAAAGTTTTGTAAGTATAATTTAGAGGCTATTTGATTTATAATTTGTTGGTATTTTATTATAACAAATAATAGAAATCTTTCTTGGTGTAGCCTTATCAATTTTGTATATATCGGTTTATCTCGAACACTTAATGATGACGTATATCTAAATTGTCTCAGAAATACATTCCTCGGAATTAGTGTTGCGCCGTATAATTTATTAAGGCATACTTAAGTGAAAATTTGAGACTTAATCAGTTAACTTTAAAAATTAAGTAAGTTAATTCTAGAACAGATTTTAAATTAACTATCCATTTAGGTTTTACAGTCTTATAAAAAAGATTAATTTCAAAGTTTTGTATACAGAAAAAAGTCACCAATTAACAAATTTATATGAAATTAATTCATTCAATTATAAACTTGTTTAAATTTGCACCTCTCACCAAAATGATTATATCAATTATTAAAAACTATAAAAAATACAAAACAGAAAAAAAATTCTAAATTAATAAATTAATTAAATCAATAAAGTAGATGATTGAATGAATTAAACATTTTAAAATCATACTAAAATTTATTTTTATTTTATTTCTTCTTGAATATATTTATTAAATTTTGCGGCAAAATTAAACAACTGAAGTAATTGAAAAAAGACGGTAATAGTTTTTTCTGTGTATACATTAAAATAAAAAACAGGCCCCTTTTAAAATGATATCAGCTCATAGTTTAACTGTGATTTATTAGCATAAACTAAATAAAAATATTTAATAAATTTAAATATTTTATTTTTTATATGTGTTAGAATTTTACAAACTAAATTAACGTACAAAAACAAAAACAGACATATAACAAAAATACTATAACCTCCTTTAACATGCTTGTATACAAAAACAAAAATATAAATATATATGACTATGTATGTATTATAAATAAGTTTTCAAAGTATTTGTTGTACTCTATCATAATTTTCATTTTAATTTTAGCATAAACAAATACATTTATAACAGTATTTTGCATTAAATCAAAAACTTTTGCAAAAAATTTATGAACAACATTTTTTTGTGAAACACCCTACAATAACTAATACAAAAACAACAACGAAAACTACAAAAAAAAAAAAAAAAAAAAACAATATCAGCATCAACAACAGCAGCAGAAGAAATATAAACAAAAATATTTTTGTGCAGCAACATCTACTGGGAAAATAACATCAACAACAAAAAATATTAAGAATAGTTAAATTATTTGTTGTTTTTGTTGGGGATAGGGTAGGGGTTGGCCAAAGCAATAACAACAATTCATAAACTACTATTTAGGAAAATACCGACTATAACCATTAGCCCATAGAAATTTCAAAACTTTTACACACATAAATACAAGCAGGCATGGAGACTTAGGAGACATTTTATTCTTAATTCCAAAATACTCGTCGTATCAATGTTTAGCTTTAACAGGTACCAAGTCAACCATTTAACAAACCAAATTTTGATTCAGTATCTACCAAATTATTTACCAGGCAGCTGACTCGTTGCCATTGCCATTGTTGTAATAGAGGAAAAATTGGTTTGTTGGTATAAAACAAAGAAACAAGCAAAACAAATAACAAATTCAAAAATAATTTAAAATTTATCTAAAACACAACAGGCGCAAAGAGTTTTTTTTTTTTTTGCCAACTATAAAAGCAAAAAATCCTCAAAAAGTATGAAAATAAATTAAAAACAAAATTCAAAATGAATGAATTGAATGCATATAAGGCAATTTTCCCTACAAAAACATCTCAGTAAACATACTTACATACATATACTTACATATACACATAAGAGTAAGTGTATTAGACTTTGTGTTTATTATTTTAGACAATTTATAGTGTGTCACAGCAGTATTTATTTTAGTATCCTGTGAGAGTGCCTGAATGTGTGTGTGTGTTTGTGTTTTAGTATTCAAACATATCAAGTTGAGTGAATTATATTATATCGGAAATACAGAGAAAATGAAGGACATTTTGAATTGATTTATTATTTGGATATTGAAAACTTTAAACAGTTAGACATGCACACACATATGTATGTATGTGTTTAAACTGTAACACAACTGTTGAGTCATTAAAGTAAATAATATAAAAAAATGAATATAATTAAATTCAAATTGGCCTGTATCTATAGGGCCAAATGAAATTTCTATATTTCATAGATAAATATGTATTGTTTTTAGAAGAAAAGAAAAACATAAAATAAATAAACTATAAATTTATATTTTTATGGCCTGGACCATATGTTGAATATTTAATTCGTTATCAAATCATTTTATCAAATTTATATCGCTAATTTTTAAATGTTTTAATAAATAAAATTTCTGCCAAACAATTGAAACATTATTTATTAATTAAATTTTCTAAACGTTGATATACAAGATTCAAGTAAGCAATGTAAGTGCAATAAAATGACTTTTAAACATCAAAGCCATTACCCATTTCTCAAGGGGTTGTATAATAAAAAAACATTTGCAATCACGTTTTAGGCTTAAGCATCAACTTTATCAAACATACTTAAAATAGCACAGTGGTTTCGAAAAGCTTTCTTTGAAAATAATTCTAAAATTTGTGAACCATTAGAGATGTCTGAATGAAGTTTCACATGATCAGAGCAGAGATACTTTCTTGTTCATTTGAATGAGTACATATTCTTTGCAGGTCATAGATCTACTGGATGAATTTAAAAATTTGGTCACTTCTGGTATCTCATTTTTAAAACCAAAAATTAATTTACCATTTGATTATAAGAAGAATATAATTTGTTTTAGATATTCCTTATAAACTTTACAAAAAATCGGTGTGTGATCCCAGCAAAAAAAGAACTGAAAAAGTCATGATTTTAACATTGTATTGTCATTGAAAAGAAGTGCTTAGTGGTGAAAAAGAGCTGAAGAAGTTCTTTTTTTAACCCATGGTTGTCAATGGTAGGATGTTATTCTTTTATACTTCTTGTTCATTTCTTTTGAAGAAAACTATGTTTATAAAATTTTTAACAATATTCTATTTTAGCATTATAAAAATATTCTTTATTTTTGCTGGGGAGTTATATATCTCATTCATTTCGTTTTAACTTCTCTTATAATCGCCGAAAATTTCGTTAAGATATCTTTAATAACAAAGATTTTATTACAGATAAAATATTTTGAGTTTCTCAAAAAACCACTTTTTTACAAAAATTTTTCTTTAATTTCAAAAATCAGAAAAAAAATAAACTCGATTTTTTTCATCTAAATACGTTGCTTAGCTGACATAATTCTTCGTTATATAGAAAAAGATTGAAATCAATATCTTTTACAGAACCGAAACTATACCACTTTAAAGTTATATAAGTCACGGAACATTTTCCATTTTTTGTGTATAACTCTATTTTCAGTGTCCAAAAATTTTAAAAGCAGAGAGTTCGAATAAAACTCTGAGTAGCTATAATAGTTCCCTTCCGTTTTGGTGTCGAATATGTTTTTATAGTATTAGTGATATAGAGAAAAAATAAAAAAAAAAAAAATTCAAAGTTTTAAACTCATTTCTATTTTGTTTATAACTCCTCTCTTACAACTCTCTCATTTAAAAGTGTTTGGAAATGGTTTTACTAAAATGTGAAAAAAGTAGAAATTTTAGGTTTTTTCTTTATTTTTTTTTTTTTTTATTTTTTTTTTTTTTTTTTTTTTTTTTTTTTTTTTTTTGAGTGCCACACACAAACATGAACATTATGACACTTTTGAACTACTACGTCCGGCCGAACATAATGGGTCGATATTATTTTTTTTAAATATTTTGTAATATTCCTAAAAATTTACCATCGTACCATCTTTTGAGAGGAAATTTTACATCCTGGAGAAAAAACGGGTACACAGTTTTAACGTGTATAGTCTCTAGTTTTATCCATATGACGATTTCTTCATGTGTATGAATGATTGTGGTATTCTGATATACATATATTTGAAAACAAATTGTAAAAAGTAGTATTTTTAAAAGCATATTTTTTTAAGTTTTTGTGCCGCAACACGAAAAATCTGTGCATACTATTAGGCTTATAACTTCTGATGTGCAAAAAAATAAATAATTCTGTTAACTGGTTTATATTTATTATTATCAGTGTTGCCAAGATGTGAGAAAAAAAGAGGCTAAAAAGTAAAAAGACTAAATGCTCCAAAAAATAAGACCAGAAAAAAGCTAATATTATTTTTTCAATTTAAACATTTATTTTTTCTCGTTGTCATTTTTTTGAAAGATATTGTAATAAATATATTAATAAAACATAGAACAGCTGCCAGCAAAATGACCCAATGAAAAATCTCTCAAAAAATTTCCATACAAAATCTGGGTTATATTTTATATGTAAAATGAACCAATGTTTTGAAGTGATTTTTCGTCATTTTTGAATTATAATTACTTTTTGATTAATAATTTCCAAATTTTTTAGTGACTTCGTTTTTATAATAATTGTTTAAATAATATTGATAATCAGTTTCCGTGGTTAAAGAATTACATACATGTATTAAAAATAATTATTATACTAATTGATTAATAAGTCCATATGATGAATTATATAATATTTTATTAAGAAAATCATGCGCTGCCGCCGAAAATTTTTGTTATATACAAATAATTTCTACTTTTTTGCTAATTGACACACAAAAGTGCCTAAAAGGGTGATTCTGTAAAAATAAAATTATTAAAAGCAAATATTTTCTTCTTTGCTGAAGTACAAAAGTTTTAGCATTTCTAAGGCAATTTTAAGAATAAAAAAAAGGATAGAAAAAAAGCAACATAAAAAGGCTAAACTGGCAACACTGCTCATTATGCTCAGTAGCCATACCCTAAGTTTCATGGTAATAGCAAAACTAGTTTTTCTTAAAATGGAAATTGAGCAAAAAACACCTAAAGACATAATTAAATTTTTTAATGAAAACTCACATCAGTCATATAAAACAATTGCTAGGAATTCAGGTGTGTCACAATGACGTCATGACCTCTAATAGGAAATCTGGTAGTGGATAAAAAAAGTATCTTCATACTGTAAGACTCAGACAAAATATAAATTATTTTGTGATAAAATCTCCTCATCTCTGAAAGAAAAGTGTCAAAAAAAGTTAATTGCTCTGAATCTTTGTCGAAAAAGTTGAAGAGAAATCTAGCCTGAAGACGTAAAAAGAACAAAAAGTTCCTATTAGAAACGCAAGCAAGAATTTGGAGGCAGAAAAATAGCGTGAAAGTACTTCAGACGATTTTTTTTTCTTCGGAAATTTTATAGCTGCATAATAGACGATGAAACGTTCATACTGGCTGACTTTTTCCAACTTCCTGGCCATGAATTCCATATTGCAGATGCTAGAGGGAGTATCAATGGATTGGTATCAAATAAATGGTGTTATGTTTGTACCGAAAAAGGTTAATCCATCAAATAGTCTGGAACACAATGGAATTGAGAGCCCTAGTAAAAAATAACTTAAAGGAACAATAAAAGCTCAACAAAAAATTAAACGTAGTTATAAAAAAAAAAAATTCACTTATTCGAGCAAAAAAGTGACCGAAACACAATAAAAGCTTTAATGAGAAGAATTCTGGAAAAGATCAGATATTTCTTTAAAACCCAAAGGAAATTATTTATTATTTTTTTTTTTTATGTTTAGAACTTAAACATAACAGTTATTAATAAAAATATAATTTAAAAAAATTCGCTCTGCTATAAGCAGATTTGTATGCACAGATCTTTTCGTGCGCAGTCCTAATTAGAGGGATTCTTAGCTTTCATTTGACAGCCATACTGGATTAATATAATATTCCTAAAAATTTAAAAAAATTTTTCAAAAGTAAGTATTTTTCAAAACTTTTAAATCTTTTTAAGAGGAAATTTGAAGTTTTTTTTTGAATTTTTACGTATAAAAATTTCTGTCATAAGGTTTAATTGAAAAAAAAAAAAAACATTTATTTTATATTTGTTCTTATATTTATAAGAAATTTTACATAATAACAGGCAACGCTTTAGCTCTTAAAAGAAACACCCTTTAGAAAAAACAGGCGCTATAAATTTTTTCTATAAAAATAAGGTGTCCTCTATTATGCTCTAAATCTAAAAATATCTCATGAATATTAAATTTATTTCACAACTGCAATGCGACTGTAAGTTTGTCACTTGATGAACTGACAGCATAAAATAACAGCTAAAGCAAAACAAAGCAACAAAACATATTTTCAACAGCCATATATTAATTAACTTCAAACACTTTATTAGCACAGAATGCTTTTACTCAAAATTATGTTTTCTTTAACAATTGTTAAGTGAAAACTTTTATAAGTAACATAAAAACAAACACATTTTAACTGAATCATATTTAGTAGAGCTGTTTTAATACAACTACTACTTCAAATGCAAGTACATACTACTTCACTTCCTAAACCCTTTAATAGATAATTTTGCTTTAATAAATTAAAAAAAAGTATATAAAAATCGCACATAGAACCTTACAAGTGAATAAATGTGTTAGCATGTGTATATTTGAAATATAAAGGACGAAACCTAAAAATAGAGCAAATATTTTTTTCTCCTGCTAACGACTGCCACGACATTATTTCTTTTCCATTTGATATTTTTTTTTAGCTGTATTGTTTGTAGACGATTATTATGATTACGAAAGGATAACATTCATTGCATACACAGACTTATAAACTCTCATATATTTTTATGCAGAAATACACCCATATGGAGGAATAGTTATGTATATGTATATGTCTGTTTATAAAACACACATACGGTGCCAATGGGCCAAAACTATCCAGTCAAGTCAAGCCAAGTTGAAAGCCAAATACTAACGTCAATGTCCTTGGAATAAAAATTGCAGGGAAAAAACCTCTTTAAAACTATGAGAGAGTATCTATAATGAAACTTCTAACTATGAGTGTGATTATATTGCTCATATATTCGCACATATAAACAGTTATATAGGTAAGATTTGTTTTGAGGACTGAGATCAGTCAGCTGTTGTAATTTTGAAATATAAGTAAATAAAATCATTCACATGATTGGAACCAAAATTTATTTTCAACTTCAGCTAAAACTCTTGTTTTGTATTTAAATTTTATATATTAAATTAATTGATCCTAGTCCTTATATGCATTTGTGGATTTATAAAACTTGTGTATATATATGTGTTAACCATGTTTGCTTACAATTACTGCTACACAGTATACATCTTGATACACCAACTTATATTTAGCTTAGAGTAGAGACAACAAATTTTATATAAAGGACACATTAAATACTTGGCCCGTTATCACGGTATGTGTATCATAAGCAAACAAAAAAAGTTGAGGATTACGACAAGTATTTTGAGCGCATTTGATGGAAAGAAAGACAAATACAACGCAACACTGCATAACATAGTTGGCTAACAAGTGGACAACTACCTTTAACAATAACAACGACATGTTCTATAACAACAAACAGCAACAACTGACATAAAAATATCATTGATAACTACAACAACAATGCATTTATATTCGTAGTCATCGAGGACGGTGACGATGTTATCTTAACAATTTTAAAGACTAAGTAATAGTTTGACCTGCACCAAATATGAACACAATAAGGAAGTCACCTTTTCTTTTTACTGAAAGTGCAATGTTGTAATTAAAGCCTGGTGATGCCAATACCATCATCGTTTAGGGTCAATAGTGTCACAAAACGTTGCAAAAAAAAAAAAAAAAAAAAAAAATAAAACATTAAACAGAATATAGGAAAAATATTTATAAATAAATTGTTCTGTGCAATTTAAACATTAAAGTAAATACCAACTCTTTAAGTCAAGCTATATCCTAGCTTATGGATGGTTCGTATGTTCAGTTAAACTTTAGGTCAAAAAATTTTGAGTTCCATTTACTTGTAATATTCAGTTAGTATTTTGCAGTAGATACAAATTGAGAAATATTTTATCTGAAACAAATGACAATTAAAGAAAAAAGCTTTTAAAACTTTTTATATTGAAAGATATTCTGTTTAAATTAATTTCACCATCGCACTCTGAAGTAGAACGTGTCAAAAGTGGCGATTAATTGAAGTGTGAAATTTCAATTTTTGTAACAAAGTTGGATAGCGAATAAAAATATATAAAATTATGCATCAATAGCAACTAAAACGAGAAAAAAAAGATAAAGTCAGTCAAGGCCGACCATATGATACCCTAAACTATTGTGTATGAGCATCAAAACTTGGGAAGGGATCAGAGCTGTGGCCAATTTTGAACCGATTCATTTTCATTTTTGATGTGTAAAATAAAATATACGAATACAGAATAATGCGTTGATACTAATATTTATTTGAATTAATGCATTTTTGGGTGATTCCAGAAAGTGGGCCTTATACGGGATCTATGGTAAATTATGAACTGATCATCATTATTTTTGAAACTATCAGTTACACAGAAAAAAGTCGCCAATTAACAAATATATATGAAAATAATTCATTCAATTATAAACTTGTTTAAATTTGCACCTCTCACCAAAATGATTATATCAATGACTAAAAACTATAAAAAATACAAAACAGAAAAAAATTCCCAATTAATAAATTAATTAAATCAATCAAGTAGATGATTGAATGAATTAAAAATGTTAAAATCATACAAAAAATTATTTTTATTTTATGTTTTCTTGAATATATTTATTAAATTTTGCTGCAAAATTAAACAACTGAGTTAATTGAAAAAAAGACGGTAATAATTTTTTCTGTGTATACTTATATAAAATTTATTTCTGTCGAATATTAACTTTATACTAACACAGAAAAAAACAAAAAAAATAAACTTCAATTACAAAATTGATTATATTAATTAATTTTTTATTGATTTTGCTCTAATCACCAAATTGATAATATTAATTAACTAAAATTAATTGTTTTTCGACAAAATTTCAATTAATTTGTTTAATCAATTCAATTAGAATTATAATTGAAATTTTGTTGAAAATCAACTAAAAGATTTTTTGATTTGTTTATAAAATTAATTAAATCTCTACTATTGCTCAGAAATGCTTTCCTTAAATAATAAAAATACATGAATTTTGTCCAAATTATTTAGTTTTTATTTTATTATTACACAAATTTAATTAATGACTGTGACTGCGAATATATCGAGTCATAACCGCGAAAATAACTTAAGTGCATCTCACAAAACTAGAATAAGCATTATTGTGATTGTTTGTTAAGATTTTTTCGCTGTATGGTCTCGAAATGAAAATCTAATGTATTGTATATAATGAGTGTAATGTACATACTTATCTATGTAGAATATTGAAATTATGTCATGTATCTGTGGGAGTATGATCTCAATAAATTTATTACATACTTATACGTGATTCCGAGGAAAATTCATAGAGGTCATCTCAATGGAACGCTCCAAGAATTGAATTTAAATTATCACTAAATAAACTTTACTACCTACGGACGACATAACAATATTTGGGTGTTACAAACATCAGCACAAACGCATAATATCCTCCTTACCATAGGTGCATTTTTATCCTCCGAGTTTCTCAGTCATTTCGGATACACGGTATTAATAAATACAAAGTTACATAGAAAAATAAAAAAAAAATTGTTTGTGATTTTTTTATAAAAAGATGGGGGTAAGACCCCATAAAGTATATATTTTCTGGGTCCTGGTTAGATTCTGAGTCGATCTAGCTATGTCCGTCCATCTGTCCGTCTGTTGAAAGCAGGATAGGGGTCAAACGGGACAACCTTTCATACTTTTCTGCTGATATCTCTTAAGCAAAAGTATGTACGATAACGAAATTTTGTACAGATAGTTCGAGGGTCAATATAAACTTGGAAACAAAAAATGGGCGTGGTACGCCCCTTTTACTGCCCACCTCCTATATAACGTAAAATTTGAAAAAGTTGATGGTGGGTATATAGATTCGACCGAGCCGAATATAACATTCGCGCTTGTTAATATTTCATTCGCGCTTGTTAATATTTAATATGAGTAATTATGCATTGATTTTAATGAAAAATCTTTTATTTTATTTGCAAAAAAATTTTTCTTTTTGATTAAATAATAAAAATTTGAGTTTTTTACACTATCGAATTTTTATGATTTTTTGAAAATATATATATATATTTTTTTAATTTTTTATAAAATTTAATTTTTTTAAAGAAAATGGGCTTTATATCTCCATAACTGTTGACTATATTTAAAAGTATTTAAAAATATATTTAAATTTGAATTTCTTAATATTTTTTTGAACAAAATCAGACAAGTCGTTTCCGAGATATGCTTTAACATACATATATTGCAACCTATTTAATTTTACAAATCGCGATTTATCGCTAGAATTAGAGTCCATTCAAAAAAAGTGGATTAAAGGTTTAGTACTTAAGAATATCGTGTATAG
The DNA here is from genome assembly GCA_951394005.1 of Protophormia terraenovae. NCBI lineage: Eukaryota > Metazoa > Arthropoda > Insecta > Diptera > Calliphoridae > Protophormia > Protophormia terraenovae. Next base: position 3,601,906 of record OX596073.1, read on the forward strand.
GAAATGACTGAGATACCTAGTGCTGCAGAAACTTTGTTTTATTTTGTAACTCTGTGTTATTAATTTTACATATTTTTCGAGTTATATGCATTTGAAATTCCATCAATCTCAATTTTGCAAGATAATGGTCAAGTTTTTTTCCACATTTTTAACCAATTTTATATTTAGTTAAAGAACAAAATTATCTATCGAATAAAAGAAATTTAAAGTCAGTACTTTCATTAAATCCAAAAATAAACGATTTTTAATTGGAAAATGTTCAAGAATTAACAAACAGTCGGAAGGAAGGAAAAAAAATCCTAATATTCCGAAAATTGATTTTTTCTCTTTTCGATCAGTATAAAAACCAGATGTAAATATTAAAATATTGATATCACCTCTCCCAGAAATAAGCGCTATTTTCAACCCATTTAACACCAATGTAAAGACAGACGGACAGACATTACCATTCTGAAAAACAAAATTCTAAAAATAAACAAAATATAAAAATTAACCTTTCCCTGAATTGAGCGCCATTTTCGACCCTTTTACCTCAACGTGCGTTGCGACTCGACGTTTGTGTTAATTCCAAATTTTAACAATCCGTATTATAAATACCTAAGTTCATCTCTATCGATCTTTCAAATATCAGACAAATCGGGGCAGTGGTATAAAATGTTGTCTATGTTTATTTTGTGATCAGTACTAGGCCCAAAGTACTGATCTCAATTTGCGATTTTTACTATACACATGACTTTTTTTAAATGTTCATATATTTTTCATATCGAATAAATGAAAATTTAGTTTTTCAGTTTTAGTATGTATTGTCTATAGCTTTATGTATATGCTGATATCTTCATTTATGCAAAAATTTAAAAAGTCTTGATAAATTTCCTCTAAATCTGGAAAGCAATTCGGACATAAAAAAACAGACGAACATTGGAAAATGGTTATTGAAAGCCACTATATATACAATTTTTAAAACGACAAACAAGGCATAGAATCCACTGCTTTTCATTGTCATACCTTCCCCAGTACTGTTTAGTATTCATAGCTCTGGCAATTTTGAATGCTAGTAAAATGACTTAAAAACGGATGGATAAATTAAAAGAACTATACGGTTATTGAGTGTTTATAGCTGTAGAGCAAACTACACACGCACCTCTATCCAAACGATACACACAATAACGTTTAAGTGTTAGTTAACAAGAAGAGAAGGGGTAGAATAAAGTGTGAATAACCGTAAATGAAAAAAATGCATAATAACTAAAAGGGCGTCACACATTCCCATACACTCACTTACTCATACCAATACACACAATGCACTACCAACAGAACTATGGCAAAAGAAAAAAGGCGTTCATTAATAAAAGGAAGTAACGGGGAGTGCCGCCGTTTTAAAGTTGTTGTTAATTGTTGCAATTTGAAAAAAGATACATGCACAAAGTCTTAATTATGAGCAAAAATTTCCTGAAACAGGCATGAATGTTTGTTTAATTCATTTTACAATTGAATTAAAAATAAAAATATAAAAAATTTTACACTAAATTAAAAAAATAACAAAATTGCTATGGATTTATTAACAGGATTTAAACTATTAAATTAATTAGTTTATTAATTTATAAATATTAACTAGAATGTAAAAATTAATTCTAATTTTCACACATAATATAATATAAGCACATATGTATGTATGTATTTATTTACATATAGGATTTTACACGTATTTAATTTTACTAAATAACAAATATACAGATACAAAAATACTCACATTTATTAATTTAGTAAATTTAAGCTTATTTAAGAGTATACATACAAACATTTATATAACTATAGCAAAAATACATATAAACATACAAATGTATATGTATATATGTATGTTTCATATAACTATGAATATGTGTTATCATGCGACAAACCAAGTCAGTCAGGCGGGCAGGATTTTTGTGTGTGTGTATATGTGTTTTTTATTATTTAATTTTTTTATGTGTAAATAGAAATTTATGTAAATATTTAATGTGAATTTTAATTTAAATTTATTTTAATTACCATGATGTTCACCAAACATTCTCTGACACACACACACACACACACACACATACACAGTCAGTAACCAAAATTATTTACTCTGTAATGGCTGGTTTTGTTGGTTTCCATTTGTACCCCAGAAATTTGTATTTCTCTTTTTTTTAGTCCCACCGACACTTTTGGTTCATGTTCACACGCTTGTTTGTCTAGTGTAACAATAAAATTAATTGAATTAAAACACTTTATCATACACACACACATACCCATACTAATACTCACACTATGCGTGTGAATCAAGGGAATTTGTTTAAGTTTCTTGTGCCAGGATTTTTTTTTTTTTTTTTTTTCTTTAGTTAGTGAATTACTATTAGAGAATGTTTTTTAAGGTTAAATGATATGATTTTACCTTGGTTAGCGTTTAAATGTGTATTTTTTACGAAAGTTTAAATATTTACTACATTTATTTGTTTAGGGTTAAACTCTTTTGGTAGGTTTTTCTAAATCACCGCTATTATGTTTGTTTTCTATTAATTTGTGAGGAAAGGATTATTTTTTTTTTATAATTACGAGATTATGTTTTAAGATAATTTTGTTGTTTAAGTGAAATTAGAGAAAAATGGTAATAAAAAGTAGTTTATTTTCCAGATGTTAAGAATTAAATAAAATTAAGGAGAGAAATAAATTCTTTTTTGTGAAATTTTAACAGAAAAATTGTTCACAGATAATATAGTGTTTTATGTTTTCCAGTGCAGTTTCCTGGCGAATAACACATCTTAATTGTCCTTTACAATCTTAAGATTTGTGACTGATGCTGCAAAATTTTCTACATATATCAGATCTATCTTCACCTTTACACAAGCTTGCTATATGCCCCTGATCCAGACATCTGAAACATTGTATATTTTTGGCTTTTTTGCGAATTTTACATATCACCCAACCAATTCGGATATTTCTGGTTTCTACGAGGAGAGCGGCAATATTCTATGGAATTTGTATTAGCGCTTGCTTTGTTCTAGTGAAAGACTTCCTAATATTAAGCACGTTTAAGTTCGACTCGTTTTCGTCTGCTATACCAGCTCTTCACTTATAATTGTTGTGTTGTTGTTTGTGTTAATTGTTTTCCGATATGGTCCCAACTCAAAGCCGCTATCATAAAATCGTTGTGTAGTTACGTTTAAGATCCCATGGTTATCTATGCAGAGCAGAGAGGCCATGTATGGGTTGACAGGAGGTCTTCATGAGACGTTTTGCCAGATCCGTGTAAGTCGGGAATTTACATCCGATCCTATACCGCCTACTTAATGGTGACGATTGTTGAGCGCTCCTTGAGATTTGCCAGGCTTTAATGGGACAGATGTGGCATTAGCAGATGTGGCATCTGTGAAAATTCACTTCCACATACTGAGGTTCAAGAATACCACATCTGTCAGTCTGGGGGTACTGTTATTTAATGATCCATGTTTCCAGACATACCAAATTAAGACCAGGCGCGGATCCAGCTCAAGCTTTTGGGGGAGGAAAATAGAATGATCTGAATGCAGTTCGGCGAAGTTCATATACGCATATGATCCGCATGCGCGTGAATAGGAGAAGACCACGGAGTCGTTACTCTCCACACTACGCCTCTCTAGAGGGTACCCCTGTGGTTTAATACATAGATAAGAGCGGCATCCACTCGCTCTGTCATAGGATTTCACTGAGCACTTGGCCAAGCTCTACCGGTAAGCTAATACTTGCTATCAGTGTGCCACCATAAGCTTTTCTTACACTTTTTACGTCCGTTTCCCTTAGTTCAGAAACTCCTAGCATGTTGCTAAAGGCTTTAATAACTTCTGCTTTTGTTGTAATCTCATCGATATCTTTACATTCAATCATAATCTCCGGGGTGTGCATTACGATATTTGCCTATAATCCTATCGATCTTTGTACCTTTCCTTAAAAATCCTTTGACGTCCTCGGTATTGGACATATTAATTTCCAAAAGAAGATCGCCTTTCTGTGTTCTCCTTATACGGAGACACGCATTCTCCAAGATCCTTAAAGCTAGGATCTAATTCAAATGCTTTAATATATCAGCATAAATTGCTTCTCTTTTCGTCGAAATGATCATAACGTCCTTCACTTCCTTCCTTTTTCGAGGTTTCTTTCTGGGTTTCACAGTTTTCTACGAATAGGTTGCTTCACTGATGCTGGATTTCTCTGGGGGAGTATCCTTTATCACTTCTACTTTCTTTTGAGCTTTGTTTGCTTCTCTTAGCTAATTGGGGTTTTGGCGATACCTCTATTGATTCTCCGCTTTGCTTGAGATCCTTTTCTTTGCGCTGACCTTGGAGTTACAGAGTTTCTACGAAAAAGGTTTTCCACATTCCACCGCTCCTTGTTTGTGTTGCCTGTAACTTTAACTTCTAATTCAGTCAGGTGTGCTGCCGGGTTAGAAGTATAACAGTAGTATAATTTCGACGACCGAAAGGCCGTTTTCACGCTCTCCAAAGCCGCCGGTACTGGGTATATTACTTCCTGCACCATAACGTTTGATTCCTGTTTTTCCATTATAGTTTCTTAAGAGGGTTTGCGTTTTTGACCTAACTGCCAGGTGGTGTACCAACCGCTCCTAACCTGGAATTAGACGCTGACCAGGAAGCCGTCCAATTTTAATACCGTCTCGCCACGAAGTTATCAACCTTCTAATTACCCCTCTCTAGAGGGGTACCCGTGTGGATGGATACCTAATTTAGGGCGGTATCCACTCGCCCTGTCACAGGATTTCGACAAGGTTATGCATCATTTTAGTGCGCTCTCCATACCTGCCAAAACTAGGGTCCGTGGGGTCGTTACTCCCGTAATCACCTCCTGGTGATACCCTTGTGGATATCTATCTATCTATCTATCTATCTATCTATCTATCTATCTATCTATCTATCTATCTATCTATCTATCTATCTATCTATCTATCTATCTATCTATCTATCTATCTATCTATCTATCTATCTATCTATCTATCTATCTATCTATCTATCTATCTATCTATCTATCTATCTATCTATCTATCTATCTATCTATCTATCTATCTATCTATCTATCTATCTATCTATCTATCTATCTATCTATCTATCTATCTATCTATCTATCTATCTATCTATCTATCTATCTATCTATCTATCTATCTATCTATCTATCTATCTATCTATCTATCTATCTATCTATCTATCTATCTATCTATCTATCTATCTATCTATCTATCTATCTATCTATCTATCTATCTATCTATCTATCTATCTATCTATCTATCTATCTATCTATCTATCTATCTATCTATCTATCTATCTATCTATCTATCTATCTATCTATCTATCTATCTATCTATCTATCTATCTATCTATCTATCTATCTATCTATCTATCTATCTATCTATCTATCTATCTATCTATCTATCTATCTATCTATCTATCTATCTATCTATCTATCTATCTATCTATCTATCTATCTATCTATCTATCTATCTATCTATCTATCTATCTATCTATCTATCTATCTATCTATCTATCTATCTATCTATCTATCTATCTATCTATCTATCTATCTATCTATCTATCTATCTATCTATCTATCTATCTATCTATCTATCTATCTATCTATCTATCTATCTATCTATCTATCTATCTATCTATCTATCTATCTATCTATCTATCTATCTATCTATCTATCTATCTATCTATCTATCTATCTATCTATCTATCTATCTATCTATCTATCTATCTATCTATCTATCTATCTATCTATCTATCTATCTATCTATCTATCTATCTATCTATCTATCTATCTATCTATCTATCTATCTATCTATCTATCTATCTATCTATCTATCTATCTATCTATCTATCTATCTATCTATCTATCTATCTATCTATCTATCTATCTATCTATCTATCTATCTATCTATCTATCTATCTATCTATCTATCTATCTATCTATCTATCTATCTATCTATCTATCTATCTATCTATCTATCTATCTATCTATCTATCTATCTATCTATCTATCTATCTATCTATCTATCTATCTATCTATCTATCTATCTATCTATCTATCTATCTATCTATCTATCTATCTATCTATCTATCTATCTATCTATCTATCTATCTATCTATCTATCTATCTATCTATCTATCTATCTATCTATCTATCTATCTATCTATCTATCTATCTATCTATCTATCTATCTATCTATCTATCTATCTATCTATCTATCTATCTATCTATCTATCTATCTATCTATCTATCTATCTATCTATCTATCTATCTATCTATCTATCTATCTATCTATCTATCTATCTATCTATCTATCTATCTATCTATCTATCTATCTATCTATCTATCTATCTATCTATCTATCTATCTATCTATCTATCTATCTATCTATCTATCTATCTATCTATCTATCTATCTATCTATCTATCTATCTATCTATCTATCTATCTATCTATCTATCTATCTATCTATCTATCTATCTATCTATCTATCTATCTATCTATCTATCTATCTATCTATCTATCTATCTATCTATCTATCTATCTATCTATCTATCTATCTATCTATCTATCTATCTATCTATCTATCTATCTATCTATCTATCTATCTATCTATCTATCTATCTATCTATCTATCTATCTATCTATCTATCTATCTATCTATCTATCTATCTATCTATCTATCTATCTATCTATCTATCTATCTATCTATCTATCTATCTATCTATCTATCTATCTATCTATCTATCTATCTATCTATCTATCTATCTATCTATCTATCTATCTATCTATCTATCTATCTATCTATCTATCTATCTATCTATCTATCTATCTATCTATCTATCTATCTATCTATCTATCTATCTATCTATCTATCTATCTATCTATCTATCTATCTATCTATCTATCTATCTATCTATCTATCTATCTATCTATCTATCTATCTATCTATCTATCTATCTATCTATCTATCTATCTATCTATCTATCTATCTATCTATCTATCTATCTATCTATCTATCTATCTATCTATCTATCTATCTATCTATCTATCTATCTATCTATCTATCTATCTATCTATCTATCTATCTATCTATCTATCTATCTATCTATCTATCTATCTATCTATCTATCTATCTATCTATCTATCTATCTATCTATCTATCTATCTATCTATCTATCTATCTATCTATCTATCTATCTATCTATCTATCTATCTATCTATCTATCTATCTATCTATCTATCTATCTATCTATCTATCTATCTATCTATCTATCTATCTATCTATCTATCTATCTATCTATCTATCTATCTATCTATCTATCTATCTATCTATCTATCTATCTATCTATCTATCTATCTATCTATCTATCTATCTATCTATCTATCTATCTATCTATCTATCTATCTATCTATCTATCTATCTATCTATCTATCTATCTATCTATCTATCTATCTATCTATCTATCTATCTATCTATCTATCTATCTATCTATCTATCTATCTATCTATCTATCTATCTATCTATCTATCTATCTATCTATCTATCTATCTATCTATCTATCTATCTATCTATCTATCTATCTATCTATCTATCTATCTATCTATCTATCTATCTATCTATCTATCTATCTATCTATCTATCTATCTATCTATCTATCTATCTATCTATCTATCTATCTATCTATCTATCTATCTATCTATCTATCTATCTATCTATCTATCTATCTATCTATCTATCTATCTATCTATCTATCTATCTATCTATCTATCTATCTATCTATCTATCTATCTATCTATCTATCTATCTATCTATCTATCTATCTATCTATCTATCTATCTATCTATCTATCTATCTATCTATCTATCTATCTATCTATCTATCTATCTATCTATCTATCTATCTATCTATCTATCTATCTATCTATCTATCTATCTATCTATCTATCTATCTATCTATCTATCTATCTATCTATCTATCTATCTATCTATCTATCTATCTATCTATCTATCTATCTATCTATCTATCTATCTATCTATCTATCTATCTATCTATCTATCTATCTATATCTATCTATCTATCTATCTATCTATCTATCTATCTATCTATCTATCTATCTATCTATCTATCTATCTATCTATCTATCTATCTATCTATCTATCTATCTATCTATCTATCTATCTATCTATCTATCTATCTATCTATCTATCTATCTATCTATCTATCTATCTATCTATCTATCTATCTATCTATCTATCTATCTATCTATCTATCTATCTATCTATCTATCTATCTATCTATCTATCTATCTATCTATCTATCTATCTATCTATCTATCTATCTATCTATCTATCTATCTATCTATCTATCTATCTATCTATCTATCTATCTATCTATCTATCTATCTATCTATCTATCTATCTATCTATCTATCTATCTATCTATCTATCTATCTATCTATCTATCTATCTATCTATCTATCTATCTATCTATCTATCTATCTATCTATCTATCTATCTATCTATCTATCTATCTATCTATCTATCTATCTATCTATCTATCTATCTATCTATCTATCTATCTATCTATCTATCTATCTATCTATCTATCTATCTATCTATCTATCTATCTATCTATCTATCTATCTATCTATCTATCTATCTATCTATCTATCTATCTATCTATCTATCTATCTATCTATCTATCTATCTATCTATCTATCTATCTATCTATCTATCTATCTATCTATCTATCTATCTATCTATCTATCTATCTATCTATCTATCTATCTATCTATCTATCTATCTATCTATCTATCTATCTATCTATCTATCTATCTATCTATCTATCTATCTATCTATCTATCTATCTATCTATCTATCTATCTATCTATCTATCTATCTATCTATCTATCTATCTATCTATCTATCTATCTATCTATCTATCTATCTATCTATCTATCTATCTATCTATCTATCTATCTATCTATCTATCTATCTATCTATCTATCTATCTATCTATCTATCTATCTATCTATCTATCTATCTATCTATCTATCTATCTATCTATCTATCTATCTATCTATCTATCTATCTATCTATCTATCTATCTATCTATCTATCTATCTATCTATCTATCTATCTATCTATCTATCTATCTATCTATCTATCTATCTATCTATCTATCTATCTATCTATCTATCTATCTATCTATCTATCTATCTATCTATCTATCTATCTATCTATCTATCTATCTATCTATCTATCTATCTATCTATCTATCTATCTATCTATCTATCTATCTATCTATCTATCTATCTATCTATCTATCTATCTATCTATCTATCTATCTATCTATCTATCTATCTATCTATCTATCTATCTATCTATCTATCTATCTATCTATCTATCTATCTATCTATCTATCTATCTATCTATCTATCTATCTATCTATCTATCTATCTATCTATCTATCTATCTATCTATCTATCTATCTATCTATCTATCTATCTATCTATCTATCTATCTATCTATCTATCTATCTATCTATCTATCTATCTATCTATCTATCTATCTATCTATCTATCTATCTATCTATCTATCTATCTATCTATCTATCTATCTATCTATCTATCTATCTATCTATCTATCTATCTATCTATCTATCTATCTATCTATCTATCTATCTATCTATCTATCTATCTATCTATCTATCTATCTATCTATCTATCTATCTATCTATCTATCTATCTATCTATCTATCTATCTATCTATCTATCTATCTATCTATCTATCTATCTATCTATCTATCTATCTATCTATCTATCTATCTATCTATCTATCTATCTATCTATCTATCTATCTATCTATCTATCTATCTATCTATCTATCTATCTATCTATCTATCTATCTATCTATCTATCTATCTATCTATCTATCTATCTATCTATCTATCTATCTATCTATCTATCTATCTATCTATCTATCTATCTATCTATCTATCTATCTATCTATCTATCTATCTATCTATCTATCTATCTATCTATCTATCTATCTATCTATCTATCTATCTATCTATCTATCTATCTATCTATCTATCTATCTATCTATCTATCTATCTATCTATCTATCTATCTATCTATCTATCTATCTATCTATCTATCTATCTATCTATCTATCTATCTATCTATCTATCTATCTATCTATCTATCTATCTATCTATCTATCTATCTATCTATCTATCTATCTATCTATCTATCTATCTATCTATCTATCTATCTATCTATCTATCTATCTATCTATCTATCTATCTATCTATCTATCTATCTATCTATCTATCTATCTATCTATCTATCTATCTATCTATCTATCTATCTATCTATCTATCTATCTATCTATCTATCTATCTATCTATCTATCTATCTATCTATCTATCTATCTATCTATCTATCTATCTATCTATCTATCTATCTATCTATCTATCTATCTATCTATCTATCTATCTATCTATCTATCTATCTATCTATCTATCTATCTATCTATCTATCTATCTATCTATCTATCTATCTATCTATCTATCTATCTATCTATCTATCTATCTATCTATCTATCTATCTATCTATCTATCTATCTATCTATCTATCTATCTATCTATCTATCTATCTATCTATCTATCTATCTATCTATCTATCTATCTATCTATCTATCTATCTATCTATCTATCTATCTATCTATCTATCTATCTATCTATCTATCTATCTATCTATCTATCTATCTATCTATCTATCTATCTATCTATCTATCTATCTATCTATCTATCTATCTATCTATCTATCTATCTATCTATCTATCTATCTATCTATCTATCTATCTATCTATCTATCTATCTATCTATCTATCTATCTATCTATCTATCTATCTATCTATCTATCTATCTATCTATCTATCTATCTATCTATCTATCTATCTATCTATCTATCTATCTATCTATCTATCTATCTATCTATCTATCTATCTATCTATCTATCTATCTATCTATCTATCTATCTATCTATCTATCTATCTATCTATCTATCTATCTATCTATCTATCTATCTATCTATCTATCTATCTATCTATCTATCTATCTATCTATCTATCTATCTATCTATCTATCTATCTATCTATCTATCTATCTATCTATCTATCTATCTATCTATCTATCTATCTATCTATCTATCTATCTATCTATCTATCTATCTATCTATCTATCTATCTATCTATCTATCTATCTATCTATCTATCTATCTATCTATCTATCTATCTATCTATCTATCTATCTATCTATCTATCTATCTATCTATCTATCTATCTATCTATCTATCTATCTATCTATCTATCTATCTATCTATCTATCTATCTATCTATCTATCTATCTATCTATCTATCTATCTATCTATCTATCTATCTATCTATCTATCTATCTATCTATCTATCTATCTATCTATCTATCTATCTATCTATCTATCTATCTATCTATCTATCTATCTATCTATCTATCTATCTATCTATCTATCTATCTATCTATCTATCTATCTATCTATCTATCTATCTATCTATCTATCTATCTATCTATCTATCTATCTATCTATCTATCTATCTATCTATCTATCTATCTATCTATCTATCTATCTATCTATCTATCTATCTATCTATCTATCTATCTATCTATCTATCTATCTATCTATCTATCTATCTATCTATCTATCTATCTATCTATCTATCTATCTATCTATCTATCTATCTATCTATCTATCTATCTATCTATCTATCTATCTATCTATCTATCTATCTATCTATCTATCTATCTATCTATCTATCTATCTATCTATCTATCTATCTATCTATCTATCTATCTATCTATCTATCTATCTATCTATCTATCTATCTATCTATCTATCTATCTATCTATCTATCTATCTATCTATCTATCTATCTATCTATCTATCTATCTATCTATCTATCTATCTATCTATCTATCTATCTATCTATCTATCTATCTATCTATCTATCTATCTATCTATCTATCTATCTATCTATCTATCTATCTATCTATCTATCTATCTATCTATCTATCTATCTATCTATCTATCTATCTATCTATCTATCTATCTATCTATCTATCTATCTATCTATCTATCTATCTATCTATCTATCTATCTATCTATCTATCTATCTATCTATCTATCTATCTATCTATCTATCTATCTATCTATCTATCTATCTATCTATCTATCTATCTATCTATCTATCTATCTATCTATCTATCTATCTATCTATCTATCTATCTATCTATCTATCTATCTATCTATCTATCTATCTATCTATCTATCTATCTATCTATCTATCTATCTATCTATCTATCTATCTATCTATCTATCTATCTATCTATCTATCTATCTATCTATCTATCTATCTATCTATCTATCTATCTATCTATCTATCTATCTATCTATCTATCTATCTATCTATCTATCTATCTATCTATCTATCTATCTATCTATCTATCTATCTATCTATCTATCTATCTATCTATCTATCTATCTATCTATCTATCTATCTATCTATCTATCTATCTATCTATCTATCTATCTATCTATCTATCTATCTATCTATCTATCTATCTATCTATCTATCTATCTATCTATCTATCTATCTATCTATCTATCTATCTATCTATCTATCTATCTATCTATCTATCTATCTATCTATCTATCTATCTATCTATCTATCTATCTATCTATCTATCTATCTATCTATCTATCTATCTATCTATCTATCTATCTATCTATCTATCTATCTATCTATCTATCTATCTATCTATCTATCTATCTATCTATCTATCTATCTATCTATCTATCTATCTATCTATCTATCTATCTATCTATCTATCTATCTATCTATCTATCTATCTATCTATCTATCTATCTATCTATCTATCTATCTATCTATCTATCTATCTATCTATCTATCTATCTATCTATCTATCTATCTATCTATCTATCTATCTATCTATCTATCTATCTATCTATCTATCTATCTATCTATCTATCTATCTATCTATCTATCTATCTATCTATCTATCTATCTATCTATCTATCTATCTATCTATCTATCTATCTATCTATCTATCTATCTATCTATCTATCTATCTATCTATCTATCTATCTATCTATCTATCTATCTATCTATCTATCTATCTATCTATCTATCTATCTATCTATCTATCTATCTATCTATCTATCTATCTATCTATCTATCTATCTATCTATCTATCTATCTATCTATCTATCTATCTATCTATCTATCTATCTATCTATCTATCTATCTATCTATCTATCTATCTATCTATCTATCTATCTATCTATCTATCTATCTATCTATCTATCTATCTATCTATCTATCTATCTATCTATCTATCTATCTATCTATCTATCTATCTATCTATCTATCTATCTATCTATCTATCTATCTATCTATCTATCTATCTATCTATCTATCTATCTATCTATCTATCTATCTATCTATCTATCTATCTATCTATCTATCTATCTATCTATCTATCTATCTATCTATCTATCTATCTATCTATCTATCTATCTATCTATCTATCTATCTATCTATCTATCTATCTATCTATCTATCTATCTATCTATCTATCTATCTATCTATCTATCTATCTATCTATCTATCTATCTATCTATCTATCTATCTATCTATCTATCTATCTATCTATCTATCTATCTATCTATCTATCTATCTATCTATCTATCTATCTATCTATCTATCTATCTATCTATCTATCTATCTATCTATCTATCTATCTATCTATCTATCTATCTATCTATCTATCTATCTATCTATCTATCTATCTATCTATCTATCTATCTATCTATCTATCTATCTATCTATCTATCTATCTATCTATCTATCTATCTATCTATCTATCTATCTATCTATCTATCTATCTATCTATCTATCTATCTATCTATCTATCTATCTATCTATCTATCTATCTATCTATCTATCTATCTATCTATCTATCTATCTATCTATCTATCTATCTATCTATCTATCTATCTATCTATCTATCTATCTATCTATCTATCTATCTATCTATCTATCTATCTATCTATCTATCTATCTATCTATCTATCTATCTATCTATCTATCTATCTATCTATCTATCTATCTATCTATCTATCTATCTATCTATCTATCTATCTATCTATCTATCTATCTATCTATCTATCTATCTATCTATCTATCTATCTATCTATCTATCTATCTATCTATCTATCTATCTATCTATCTATCTATCTATCTATCTATCTATCTATCTATCTATCTATCTATCTATCTATCTATCTATCTATCTATCTATCTATCTATCTATCTATCTATCTATCTATCTATCTATCTATCTATCTATCTATCTATCTATCTATCTATCTATCTATCTATCTATCTATCTATCTATCTATCTATCTATCTATCTATCTATCTATCTATCTATCTATCTATCTATCTATCTATCTATCTATCTATCTATCTATCTATCTATCTATCTATCTATCTATCTATCTATCTATCTATCTATCTATCTATCTATCTATCTATCTATCTATCTATCTATCTATCTATCTATCTATCTATCTATCTATCTATCTATCTATCTATCTATCTATCTATCTATCTATCTATCTATCTATCTATCTATCTATCTATCTATCTATCTATCTATCTATCTATCTATCTATCTATCTATCTATCTATCTATCTATCTATCTATCTATCTATCTATCTATCTATCTATCTATCTATCTATCTATCTATCTATCTATCTATCTATCTATCTATCTATCTATCTATCTATCTATCTATCTATCTATCTATCTATCTATCTATCTATCTATCTATCTATCTATCTATCTATCTATCTATCTATCTATCTATCTATCTATCTATCTATCTATCTATCTATCTATCTATCTATCTATCTATCTATCTATCTATCTATCTATCTATCTATCTATCTATCTATCTATCTATCTATCTATCTATCTATCTATCTATCTATCTATCTATCTATCTATCTATCTATCTATCTATCTATCTATCTATCTATCTATCTATCTATCTATCTATCTATCTATCTATCTATCTATCTATCTATCTATCTATCTATCTATCTATCTATCTATCTATCTATCTATCTATCTATCTATCTATCTATCTATCTATCTATCTATCTATCTATCTATCTATCTATCTATCTATCTATCTATCTATCTATCTATCTATCTATCTATCTATCTATCTATCTATCTATCTATCTATCTATCTATCTATCTATCTATCTATCTATCTATCTATCTATCTATCTATCTATCTATCTATCTATCTATCTATCTATCTATCTATCTATCTATCTATCTATCTATCTATCTATCTATCTATCTATCTATCTATCTATCTATCTATCTATCTATCTATCTATCTATCTATCTATCTATCTATCTATCTATCTATCTATCTATCTATCTATCTATCTATCTATCTATCTATCTATCTATCTATCTATCTATCTATCTATCTATCTATCTATCTATCTATCTATCTATCTATCTATCTATCTATCTATCTATCTATCTATCTATCTATCTATCTATCTATCTATCTATCTATCTATCTATCTATCTATCTATCTATCTATCTATCTATCTATCTATCTATCTATCTATCTATCTATCTATCTATCTATCTATCTATCTATCTATCTATCTATCTATCTATCTATCTATCTATCTATCTATCTATCTATCTATCTATCTATCTATCTATCTATCTATCTATCTATCTATCTATCTATCTATCTATCTATCTATCTATCTATCTATCTATCTATCTATCTATCTATCTATCTATCTATCTATCTATCTATCTATCTATCTATCTATCTATCTATCTATCTATCTATCTATCTATCTATCTATCTATCTATCTATCTATCTATCTATCTATCTATCTATCTATCTATCTATCTATCTATCTATCTATCTATCTTTTTTTTTTTTTTTTTTTTTTTTTTTTTTTTTGCGTTGGAGGTGTGGAATCTTTATAAGATGTATCCAACCCGTATTGGAAAACATGTACGACCTTCCCGTACTAAACCACACCCTCCTATCCCAATCCCCGCGGTACTGCCTTTAGGTATTACTTCGCGGGGCTGGTTAGCGATTTACGCTACTTCTGCATCCAACACGCCAGCTCTTTCTGCTTTGCGTCTTTCCTCCTCTATTCGTAGCATCATACTTATCTGCGTTACGAATTTAGAAATCAGGTTCCACTTCTCTTCTGAGGTTAACATAAATCCTACAATATTTTCAGGTGTAATTGTACTTCCTAGTTCAGTTTCCAATGCGCTTCTAATGTCTGCAAATCGAGAACATTTGAATATGACATGCTCTGCATCTTCCGCTTCTATACAAACTGGGCAGTTTGGCGACTCGTCAAGCCCAAATTTGTAAAGGTAGTTTCTGTATCCACCATGTCCCGTCAAGAACTGAGTGAGATGGTAATTAACCTCACCGTGTTTACGATCCATCCATGGTTTTATCAGAGGTATCAGTCTGAATGTCCATCGTCCTTTTTGCGAAGATTCCCATCTTCTCTGCCAATTGCGGAGAGTTTCATTGCGCTCCAGATGTTTCCTACGGCGATTCTCCTCCCTGTTCGTTTCCCTCATTACATACACTTTGCTGGCCTCGTCTGCAGCCATATCTAGGGGAATAATTCCAGCAACTACGCATATTGCCTCTAGTGATATTGTCCTGTAGCCACTACATACTCTAAGACAGCACTGCCGAAATATAGAGAGTACATTCCTGCGAGAAGTGTCTCTAATAGATCTCGCCCAAATTGGTGCGTATAATAAAACAGACATCATTCGGCTTTGTCGTGGTCCTCCGATATTTGGCATAATTCTGCTGAGGGCACAGTTCACGTTTGACGCCCTCTCGCATGCATATTCCAAATGAGCATTAAAATTAAGTCTATCGTCAATCATAACCCCCAAGTATTTAATGGATTTGATCGATGTTATACACGCTGTTCCTACTTTTATTTTTATTTCTTCCCTTTTTCTTCGACCGCTAACTAATACCGCTTCCGTTTTATGATCTGCAAGTTTTAAGCCTTTTTCCGCAAGCCAGGATTTTATTATCCTAATTGTATCATTCGCGTACATTTCTACTTCGTCTAGGAAGCGTGCACAAACAACGATAGCGATGTCGTCAGCAAATCCGATAATACTAGCTTCTTCGGGTATATCTAGTTCCAATACGTCGTTGTACATTATATTCCATAACAAGGGACCTAAGACCGATCCTTGCGGGACTCCTGCCGATGTTTTGTATTGTTGCATTCCAATATCCGTATTGTACCAAAGTGTCCTATTGGTAAAATAATCACCAAGTATTCCAATTAGGTAATTAGGAACTTCCAAATTCCTAAGGGATAGCAAAATATGGTTCCATCCTGCACTATTGAATGCGTTTTTAATATCCAGTGTAATAATTGCACAGCATTTTTTGTACGCTCCTTTCCCTGAAATGGCCGCCTCTGCCATGCTCTTTACGGTATTAATGGCATCAATCGTCGATCTTGCCTTACGAAAACCGTATTGTCGCTCCGATATACCCCTTGCTCGTTCTACCGCTGGTAATAGTCTGTTGTATATAACTCTCTCCAAAACCTTTCCAATTGTATCGAGTAAACAAATAGGTCTATATGATGATGGATCTCCTAGGCGTTTATTAGGTTTTGGTATTAAAACCAGTTTCTGCTTTTTCCATTCTTCTGGAAATTCACCTTTGCGTAGACAGGTGTTGAAAGCGTCTGCAAATACCTGCGGGTTATTCCTTAATGCAATTTTAAGTGCCTTATTTGGAATTCCGTCCAAGCCTGGAGCTTTGCTGTCTCCAATACTCGAACAGATTTGGGAAATCTCTTCGCTGGATACTTCTTCTATAAATGTCTGATTATGTACTTCCGTTGCCTGATGTGGTTCCCCTTTTGGAAAAAGTTCTTCTACAATTCTTCCAAGTAGTAGTGGGCATGTAACCTGTGGAGTCCTTTGGCCTTTAAGTCGGGACATGACGATTCTGTATGCATCTCCCCATGGATTCAAGTCAATTTCCCTACATAATTGTCTGAAATTCAGCTGTTTGCTTCTCTTTATTGCTACCTGGAGTTCATGCCTAGATGAGTTGTACATTTGACGCCTCGTATCAGATTCTTGTCTTGATCTGCCCCTTTGAAAAATCCTTCTTGCCTTTAGACATTTTCTTCTGAGTTCCGCTATTTCCGAGTTCCACCAGTAGTTAGGTTTTCTATTTTTTGACTGCCTTCTCCTAGGCATTGCTGCGTCACATGCTTTCCTTAGAGCATCCGTAATATGGGAACATGAAATTTGGGTTGTTTCCTCCGGTAAGTTAGATACAAATTCTCCCAAAAATACTTCCGGGTCCAGTTTATCCTGAGCCCAACCTGTCGTAAGGGACGTTTTCCCCGGTTTTGTCATCATCCTTTCCCCCTTCACCACTGTGAAGATAATGGCCTGGTGGTCGCTGTGAGTGTAGTGCTCACTAACACTCCAGTTAGTGTCCTTTGCCAAGGTTGGACTAACGAAAGTTAAATCGACTACTGATCCAGAAACACCCCTTCTGAAAGTGTGTACATCACCGGTATTACAGAGAACAAGGTCTAATTGGGTGAATGCTTCAAGTAGAGTCCGACCCCTCACATTGGTAGCATTGCACCCCCAGTTTACCGCCCATGCGTTGAAGTCCCCAGCAATGATCTTGGGGTTGTGCTTTGTAGCATCTGCAACAAGCCTGTCCAGAAATGCCTCAAATTCGACCAAAGGAGCATTTGGTGAGACATAACAGCTGTATATGTAAACACCCTCCATCTTAACTCTGACGAATCCGTCTTCGGGATTTTTCATTGACTCCTGAAAAGCAATGTTACCACAAGCCCATATTGCTGATTTTCCTGTATTGTCTTTTTCCCATACACCACTAAATAAATTTTTGTACTGTTCACATATTATCGCTATATCAATATCCATCTCCCTTATTGTCTGGCTGAGAAGATCTTGTGCCACTGCGCAGTGGTTCAGATTCAGCTGTATAATCTTCATTTATGACGTGAGCTAAGAGCCTTCCTAAAGGTTGGACACTTGCTGCTACCTGCAATATGATCCAACGCTGATTCCTTGTTAGCTACACAAAACATACATTTCGGGTTTGATGTGCAGTCCTTCGCGATGTGGTTTGCTTCTCCACATTTACGACATAGTTTCGATCTATCAAAACTACTCTTGCAAACTCCAGCAATATGTCCAAACTCAAGACACCTAAAACAGCGCTTGAGCACAATGGACTCCCGCACTCGGCAGATTGACCAGCCTACTCTGACTTTTCCCATTTCCAAAAGTCTCTGGGCTAGTGTATCCGGTAGGCTAATTTTAGCAATCTGCGTGCCTCCGTACGCCTTTCGCATGTTCTTCACTACACCCTTCCCAAGCCCAGAAACGCTTAATTGTTCCTCCAATGCCGCACAAATATCGTCCTCCGTGGTCACCTCATCGAGATCCTTGCATTCTATTAGTGTCTCGCTCACTCTGGCCCTAATTTCAGCCCTTCCCTCCAAGGTTTTTCCAACAAGCTCGTTAAATTTTCCGGTTTCCTCTTTGCTGGAAGCATTAATCTCCAGCAATAGTTCGCCTTTTTGTGTCCTTCGAATTTTACGAACGTTTCCACCGAAATCCTGTAGACATGGGTCCGCCTTTATCTTACGCAGAATATCCGCATATGTAGTTTCACCATTTGCCGAGATTATTATAGCGTTTGGCCTTGTTTTCTTCTGTTGTGTTTTCTTCCTTTTTTCCACTTTGGTCCAATTCGGTGATGGTCTGATGTTCTCCTGGCCTTGTTGTACTGGTGCTGGGCCATTTTCCTCTACTTCAAGATTCGCGGGCTGCTTCTTCCTCTTCTTTATTTTTGTTTTTGGTGTCTCCTCGTTTTGCTCCCGGCTCCGTTTGTTAGCTATCCCATTAGGCTTGGGTAACTTTGGAGACGTTTGAGTGGCCTGCTCAGCTTTTTGGGAAGCATCCATTTTTTCTCCACGTAATTCGTCGAGTGCCATATTATAGGTAACTCTTATTTTACGAACCTGTTCTTTAATTGTGTGGTGCACATTATTTTTCGTTTTGACGAACTCCATTAGGGATGAAATAAGCTCACCTAGTTTCGTAATGGCACTGGGTGATTCAGTCTTACTTCTTTGCTCTTCCACCTGCTCTACTAGGTTTTGCTCCGGTGATCTAACCATTACTGCGCTCTTTCTGAACGGGTTGTCAGATTCGTTCAATGGTCTTTGGTTGTCGCTGTTGTTGTTGATGTTGTTGCTATTCATTCTAATTGGTCCCAACTCAAAGCCGCTATCTCCAATTGTTGTACAGTCGCGTGAAGATCCCATGGTTATCTTTGCAAGCAGGGAGGCCATGCGACGGTTGACATAAGTTCCTTATGGGAACTTCTGCCAGAGCCAGATCCGCGTTAATCGGGTAATGTCATCCGAACCTATACCGCCAACTTAATGGTGACAATTTTCGAACGTACTTTGAGACTTGCCAAATTTTATTGGGACGGAGGCAGTTGTACCATTAGCCTGGAAGCCATTTCCGTAGAATGTCACTCCTGCGTACTAAAGTTCCAGAATACCACAACTGTCAGCCCGGAAAGCGTCTATTCCTAACCGTTATTTCCAGAAATGCCATAATTAAGACCGTACTGGACTTGATCTTAATGCCTTTCGGCGGGTTCCTTTATATCCAAGTGACTCCTATGTTAAAACTAGGGAAAACCACGGAGTCGTTACTCTCCTTTCTATACCTCTCTTGAGGGCACCCTTGCGGTAGGATACCTAATTAAGGGCGGTATCCGCTCGCCCTGTTACAGGACTTCACAGAGCACTAGTAACCATTTTGGCACGCTCTCCACTCTTGCCATAACTAGGGTCCGCGGGGTCGTTACTCCCGTTATTCTCTCCAGAGAATACCGTTGCGGGAATCTATCTATCTATCTATCTATCTATCTATCTATCTATCTATCTATCTATCTATCTATCTATCTATCTATCTATCTATCTATCTATCTATCTATCTATCTATCTATCTATCTATCTATCTATCTATCTATCTATCTATCTATCTATCTATCTATCTATCTATCTATCTATCTATCTATCTATCTATCTATCTATCTATCTATCTATCTATCTATCTATCTATCTATCTATCTATCTATCTATCTATCTATCTATCTATCTATCTATCTATCTATCTATCTATCTATCTATCTATCTATCTATCTATCTATCTATCTATCTATCTATCTATCTATCTATCTATCTATCTATCTATCTATCTATCTATCTATCTATCTATCTATCTATCTATCTATCTATCTATCTATCTATCTATCTATCTATCTATCTATCTATCTATCTATCTATCTATCTATCTATCTATCTATCTATCTATCTATCTATCTATCTATCTATCTATCTATCTATCTATCTATCTATCTATCTATCTATCTATCTATCTATCTATCTATCTATCTATCTATCTATCTATCTATCTATCTATCTATCTATCTATCTATCTATCTATCTATCTATCTATCTATCTATCTATCTATCTATCTATCTATCTATCTATCTATCTATCTATCTATCTATCTATCTATCTATCTATCTATCTATCTATCTATCTATCTATCTATCTATCTATCTATCTATCTATCTATCTATCTATCTATCTATCTATCTATCTATCTATCTATCTATCTATCTATCTATCTATCTATCTATCTATCTATCTATCTATCTATCTATCTATCTATCTATCTATCTATCTATCTATCTATCTATCTATCTATCTATCTATCTATCTATCTATCTATCTATCTATCTATCTATCTATCTATCTATCTATCTATCTATCTATCTATCTATCTATCTATCTATCTATCTATCTATCTATCTATCTATCTATCTATCTATCTATCTATCTATCTATCTATCTATCTATCTATCTATCTATCTATCTATCTATCTATCTATCTATCTATCTATCTATCTATCTATCTATCTATCTATCTATCTATCTATCTATCTATCTATCTATCTATCTATCTATCTATCTATCTATCTATCTATCTATCTATCTATCTATCTATCTATCTATCTATCTATCTATCTATCTATCTATCTATCTATCTATCTATCTATCTATCTATCTATCTATCTATCTATCTATCTATCTATCTATCTATCTATCTATCTATCTATCTATCTATCTATCTATCTATCTATCTATCTATCTATCTATCTATCTATCTATCTATCTATCTATCTATCTATCTATCTATCTATCTATCTATCTATCTATCTATCTATCTATCTATCTATCTATCTATCTATCTATCTATCTATCTATCTATCTATCTATCTATCTATCTATCTATCTATCTATCTATCTATCTATCTATCTATCTATCTATCTATCTATCTATCTATCTATCTATCTATCTATCTATCTATCTATCTATCTATCTATCTATCTATCTATCTATCTATCTATCTATCTATCTATCTATCTATCTATCTATCTATCTATCTATCTATCTATCTATCTATCTATCTATCTATCTATCTATCTATCTATCTATCTATCTATCTATCTATCTATCTATCTATCTATCTATCTATCTATCTATCTATCTATCTATCTATCTATCTATCTATCTATCTATCTATCTATCTATCTATCTATCTATCTATCTATCTATCTATCTATCTATCTATCTATCTATCTATCTATCTATCTATCTATCTATCTATCTATCTATCTATCTATCTATCTATCTATCTATCTATCTATCTATCTATCTATCTATCTATCTATCTATCTAGCTATCTATCTATCTATCTATCTATCTATCTATCTATCTATCTATCTATCTATCTATCTATCTATCTATCTATCTATCTATCTATCTATCTATCTATCTATCTATCTATCTATCTATCTATCTATCTATCTATCTATCTATCTATCTATCTATCTATCTATCTATCTATCTATCTATTTATCTATCTATCTATCTATCTATCTATCTATCTATCTATCTATCTATCTATCTATCTATCTATCTATCTATGTCTCCTCAAGGAGATATAACGTACGCTAAGTCATGCCTTTAATTTTACATAACAAGCAATACTCGGATGGACGAAGAGGAACACATAATTATTTGGACTCTTCTACCTATAAGAACTTATGTTCATACATATGTTTATACTATATGTAGAAATTACAAATGGAAATCCAAAACAAATTTTGTATTTTTTCTTTGAACAGAAATAGTGGAATTTTTATTCAGCTAAAATCATTTTAATCATTTTATGTTTGTTTCTCTTTCCGGAAATCATATAAGCAAAATTATGTTTAGCCATTCAAGATTATTCACTACTGATGTATGTAATTCTATTTATAACATCAAAAAACCCACAACAAACTCTGCTAATACTTTTTTTATTTTTTACAAAAATTTAAATAATGTTCATAAATGAGTTACCCAACAAATCATATCACATTGATTGATTATTACATTAACAAACAAATAAAAAAAATATAATAAAAATGTAAATTTAATAACAGACAAATCCAATTTTAAAATTTATGATTGAAATAATATTCTTTTCATGTTCTTCAAACATTATACATTTACATATGTATATATTTTTTCTCATTGCAAGAACTTCATTAACTTTTATGCATAAATAAAGAAAAGAACCATCATTAATTATTTTCAAAACATTTAACTTTTACAAAAGCAGCTTTTCATTAAACAACTCAAACGATTATACCTCATTTGATTTGATACATAAAACCCACTTTTCAACAAAAAAAGTAAATAATAAAATCCTTATAAGAATAAATAAACTGAAAAAATAATAATAAATCTTCTTTGTAAAATGAAGACTTTAACGTATAAGAATATTGAAAGTATATAAAATTCAATGGAAAAAAAAGAAGTTACCTAGAAAATGAAATGTTATTACTTTAAAATAAAACCGCAGTAAATAAAGAGTTTAATTTAAGCTACATTTTGTTAAGTGTAGAATTAACAGAAAGAAAAGTAAATTTATACAGATAAGACTCTCATGTGGGTATATACATACGAATGCCAGTGCGGGTTATTAAGGATATTATGTGTATGTAAATGTGTGAGTATGTAAATAATTCAAAAGATTTTCAAAACTTATTTCTTCATTTAAATGTAAAACATTTTACAATTGAAAATGTATGCAAAAGAATATGTTTTTATTTTATATGTGTGTATTTATTTATATCTGCATATTTTAAACATAAGCTCATATGTTTGCGTGTATGTGCATTTTTTTGCATAAATATCTACAACATTTTGTGGTATGTATTCTTATTCACTTTTATTAACAGAAATTTTCATCGTTATGATGAAAAAATAATAAATGAAAAAAAGAAAGCAATATATATACATACATATTTGACTTAAAATAAACATTTATTCCCCAATTCAATGATACATATCGCATCACATCAACATCATCATCGTCATCGTTTTATATTGGCTTCGCGTATGAATTTAAAATAAACAGAAAATGAAACGGAAATAAAATATACGTACGACTCGAACTCATACAATTCACACTATTAAATCAGCATAAATTTTAAATTCAATCAATTTAACGCACATGCGAATACAGAAAAAATCACACACACACAACATATATGCATACACTTCTTACAATGTGTTGCACTTGTACTTATTTGAATGAATGAGTGAATGACTGAAGTGCTTGGTTGGTATTAAAAAGCAAATATTTGCAAAGAAATCAAAAATTAAATTAAAAGTCTATCAAAAATGAGTTAATGAACACAAATGCACGCTCACACAAACCACAGAGATTAACTTATGAAATCGACGCTCAAATGGGATACAAGTGTTTCTATAATTAATATTTTTTTCCCTTTTTGATGTTTTTTGGTTTTATACAATTTACTTTTATACAGATAAATAATTCATAATTGGCAATAGGAAAATTTAATTATGGTATTAAAATATGGATTGATTAAATTTCCAAAAATCGAAAATCGACTTGTTATCTACAGCCCATAACAAGTCGCTTTTCTCTTTGGAAGAATAATACAAATGTTTTAATAATTTCGAAACATCCTCTAAATTTTTAAATAATAGATTTCACTTTTTATTTTTATTTTTTTTATTTTTTATTTAAGTGTAAAAATTAGAAAATAATTTTGTAGAAAGACAATTTTAGTAAATACAGAAAAAGATTTAAAACAAGTAAGAAAGATTTAATTCCATATGCATCAAAATTCGGGAAGTTGTATTAAGTGAAATGTGTATTTTTACAGTACATTTATATGGGATTTGTGTACTTGTGTATGATTCTGGATTATATGAAAGCTACACGTAAAGGAAAAATATGGTTGCCCCAACAATATTATTCTTAACGCAATATTATATTGTCATCGCAAAAGTCGTTATAGGATTCATATTTTACAATTACAGTAAAAGCTCCCTTAACGGGCAGCTCCTATAAACAGATGCAAAAGAAAAAAGAAACCACAAATTTTAGTTTTTTGTTTTAAAATTGAGCCATTAAGTAAAATTTTTCAAAGATTTCCTTAATACAAAAATAGATAAATCATAAAACACTTTTCAAATAAATTTTTTCTTAAATGGAACAAAATTTACGACTGTTTCCTTTATGAAGTCAATATTACGATCATTCGACTTTTGTCAATATTGATGTCATTTTCGAAGATATGAAAATGAAACTCTTTGTATAGAGGTAGTTTGGGTCAGTACATTATAATTCCGTAAATAAAACTAAAATTTAATTTTTCATTAGTTATGGCCTTTTGCATTTTAGTAGACGATATTTATATATAAATAAGAATATGTATAATAGTGCTGTGCATGTATTGTGCATTAGTATCGACTACCGAGTATTTGCCCGCTTTTTTTGAGTACTCAATACTGTAAAGTGGTTACTCAATACTTTCAGAATTTAATTTTTTAATAATATCATATTAAAAATATAACGGCAAATTACAACTCTGTATAAAGATATAAGTAAATTTTTAAATGGCCTTGAAGGCTTTTTTGTATTATAAACAAATAAATAAATAAATAAATAAATACATATTAAAAATATATTGGAAAATCTACTAAAAAAATTAAAATGTAAATTAATTACAAATAATAACTTCAATAAAAATTAAATATTTTAGATTGTGAATGCATAATGCGCAAAGAAAACAATACAATAGATTATTTTTGAAGTGCTAGAAAATCCTCAAGTCCATATACAATCCTCATACAATAACAATAGGATCGCAGCGCAACTATATTTTCATTGTATCTTAGCCATATTATTGTAATGTGCATAAAATCGAGCACATATATTAACCATTAAACCATAATATGGTTTCTACCAACCATACCATTTATTTGCATATCTTGTGACTTATAAGCCGACTCTTATAAAACTCGACAGTATGATTTCTCATATAAAACAAATTTTTGTCAAATAAGTATTAGATTAATATTAACATTTCTATGGAATTAGAGCTCTTTAAAGTGATTTTCCTAAAAGGGGCTTATTACGGACGAATTATCATAAAACTTGGCACTAGATTTACACTTGTTTAACATTCTTGTGCCGAATTTCTTTATTTATGTTTAAGTCATTAATTATCGCTAAATACTTATTCCGGGAGAACATTTGTATGCGGGATAAATAAAATAATAATTACCAATCTCAACAAATCTCAGTATGTTTCGTCCTTCTACCAAAGTTATTATATTACATTAGATTTCATCTAGATTTCTTTTAAATTGCTACATGAACTTTATTCACAGCGTTTGATGATTCTAAACTGAACGATTCAGGTTAAAGTGGAAGTTCAAAGATTTTGTGAATAATTTCTTCTTTGTAGTTTTCTAACATTCTGGCAGGAACTGTTAGAAAAAAATATAATCTAAGGCTATAAATGTTTAGTATAGAACTTAAGTTAAAAAAAAATATATTAAACATTTCAAAACACAATGGCTTTGCGTCCACAGTTAAAAGTTAGAATAAAACATTTAAAATCATTAAAAATGTTCAAACAAATTTCAGAAATTCTCAATTACTGTTCATATATTACATTTTATTTGGTGCATACTTTTAGGGACAAAATAAAAATATATGAAAAGTTTTATTTATTCCAGGTTAAATCGTATAACTAAATATATATTTACAACAAAAATGTCTTTGAAAATTATTACTTTGTTGTATATGTTTTTATAGAACAATTAAGAATTTTCAAGTTTAACTGCGTTTTAAGTTAAACCCGTAAATTCTTCAGAAAAAAATTATTATTTTTTTAATACAATATTTTATAAAAATTTATTTGCAAAACCTAAAAAATTTATACCGAAAGCATGGGGTATATTTAAACAATAACCTACCCAAAAACAAATTTATGAACTTAGCCCATAATTTGAAAGATCTAATTGAAATTTTTTAAATAGATTGTCAAACCTCAAAAAACCCTTTACTGTATGCTATTACATTTCTAAAATAATATGTCTCTGTTATATTTCTTTTGAATATTTAGTAAGGGTATGGTAATTTCGGCAGTTTGAATTCCAATGAATTCAAATTTGCATTTTTTATTTTTTTTGGAAATATTATCATACAACAATAATTCTGATTAATTATTCGAACAACACATGTGACATAGACCAAATGCATTTAAAATAAATTGTTCTGGAAAAGTAATTGTAAAATTTTCGTTTATTTAAAAGCAGTTTATGTTTAAGCATAAAAAGTAATAATGTATGTTTGTTTCTTTGTTAAAGCATTACTAATAACATTACAAACATTTATACATTCTCAATCCAGATTCTAAACACTAAACACAAAATAGAAAGTAAAAAGGGTTAGAGAGTAAAAAGGAAATATACCTAAAAACAAATACAAAATATAAGTACCAGACTTTGATGTGCAACAATTTCATATGCAACAGGATGTTAAAGCTTTTCTTATTTATATATACATATATATGAATAATTGTATGTACCTATAGAAAACAGGCAACAACAATAATACAACTGCATTAAGATCCCTTCTAAATACCCATGCAAAATTTTCAGTTGAAATGGAAAATTGTGTTCTCTTTTATTAAACTTCCACAGAAAAAATGAAATAAAGTAAAACGGAAGTTACTTTTACATTTATTCATCCATATTATGAATTTGGAACAAATATTTAATGTAACAAAGATTATTGAGAAATGGAGAAAAATTTCTTTAATGTAACATTATTAAAAATGAAATAACGTTTTTTTTTTTTCAAAGTACAAAACGTTTAATAAATTTCAATTACTTTTCTATTTAGAAATAAAATAAATGTATGGAATGCTTTTTCTTTAGCTGAAATTCATTTTATTTACAAATTATAAACGCATTTATGCGTAAGAAATGAATGTTGTACAAACGAGCTAAAAAAAAAAAAAACTTTATTATTATTTGCCTTTTAGATTTTCCTGCTTTCATTTCCGTTACTATGTTGGTGTGTGTGTATACATGAGCTCCTTTTGCTTGCTGTCTTGGACTTTTGCTTCGTTCTCTCTTACACTTTGACCTGATTTTATATTTCAATTTGGACAAAAATTATGTTTATTTTCAAAACACAGTGATTTTAATAAACTTTTCTACAAGTATAAAATAAATGTAGTTGAGTGTACTACCACTACTGCTACTACTACTACTATAAAGCAGCAACTTTTAGCTAAAATTTATACAGCTTCCGTTTGTTGTTAGTGACTTAAAATACAGGATTTACATTACTTGCCATAGATTTTCACTCTTTTACTGTGTTATCAACTCTCCTGTGTGAATTTCCTTATTTTATATACCCACCATCAAAAAGATGGGGGGTATATTGATTTTGTCATTCCGTGTGTAACATGTCGAAGGAATCATCTAAGACCCCACAAAGTACATATTTTTTGGGTCCCAATTAGATTCTGAGTCGATCTAGCTATGTCTGTCCGTCTGTCTGTCCGTTGAAAGCAGGATAGGGCTCGAACGGGGTAACGTAGGGGGACGAAATTTGGCACAAATATTTATCTTATTTATCTTATAAGGTCTGTTTGGTATTGAAAATAGGCAAAATCGGTTAATAAACAAAAAAGTTATGGGCTAAAAACTAGAAACACAGGGTGTCCGTTTCATACTTTTTTTGTTGATATTTCTTCAATAAAAGCATGCACGACAGCGAAATTTTGTATGTATAGTTCGAGGGTCGATATAAACTCGGAAACCAAAAATAGGCGTGGTCCGCCCACTTTACCACCCACCTCCCATATAACGTAAAATTTGAAAAAGTTAATGGTGGGTATATAAATTCGGCCGGGCCGAATATATTCGCGCTTGTTTTTATTTTATTTTTTGCCTTTCTATTACAATCTTTAACTTAACAACAACAAGACAAAAAATAAACGATGAAATTCAAAACGTAGTGGAAAATTTAACAACTTTAGCGATAAAAAAGTATGAAATTTCCTTATTTTTTTTTTTCTGTGGCATTTTAAGAACATCTGCTGCCTCCTAATAGAACTAAATTTGCGAGAAAAAAAGGCTTTCTTTCGAAAATATGTATATTCTTATGAAAACCTTCACTCCTAAACACAGCTAAAGTTAAAAAAGAGTACCATTGAACAAATATAATAACAGCGATTTAATTAGGTTAAAAATACTCTATAAACCAGGCCAAACAGTTGGGGATTTTTTTTTTTTCCCCTTTTGCCAGTTGAATACTTTTACTGGCTTTTTGAGTAAGTAAAAATACGTGTGTTTGAGTAAGTGTGTGTAAATGTAAGCATCATCCTAAATGTAAACATACACATACCGACAGTTAGGTACTTGTGTTGGTTATATACATACCTTTAAAAAAAACATGTGTTTGTACATGTGTCTTCATGTAGACGCGGACATTTAGGAACAAACAAAATTCAAGAATTTGGTTGCTAACGTGCCACAAACATTCCCAACATACAAACACGCATACACAAACAAACCCTTTAAGAGTATCTACGCAATTCTATGTAGAAGGATAGGAGGGCTAAAAATAGGCCTTTAAGAAAGCCTTAATTTAAAGAAAGCAAGGAGTCATGGTGTGGCGATTTCAAAATAAATTTAGACTTTTATGCAGGAAAATCTATTAAAAAAAACAACTGAAATAAGTTCTAAAATAATATAGTCTCTATATTAAATGCTATGAAAGATACTAAGAAATATTTTAAAAAATCTTAGAGACCTTCTTAAAAAAATCATGAAGTATTACACAGACTTTTTTCTGAGCCACGGTTGAATTGACTTTAGTTTTCTAGAAAAATCATTATATAGAAAATTAATGAGATTGCACCATAAGTGCTGCATATCTCGAGAATGATTTGAATCAATAAAACGGCTTTGGAGACATTAAACAAATTGTGTGAATAAAAAATCGTGCTAAACCAATGACTACCAAAAATGCAATTTATCTCTATTTTGTAATAAAAATGTATATGTCGATGAAGATGTCTTATCTCACAAAAATATATTTCAATAGGAGTTAAGACAATAGATTTTTTTCAATAAATTGCTATCACTTAGTTGTGATTTTAATAAAACAGGACTCATTTTAGTTATAACATTTTTTAGGAATAAAAACATTTTTAAATTTGAATATCTTTAAAATATCTGAATACATTTTATAGTGATATACTCGTAAACATTACTTGTAGGTACTCTTGATTAGAATTTTTTATAGACAATTCAATCTAGAGATATCTTATGTCGCAAAACTTAAATCAATTAAAAAAGTGATTTATAGGCTTTGAACTGCATGATCACGTGTATAAAAATTTACTGAGAAATCTCATACTGTAAAATCAGTACTGTACTGTATTATAAATATAATATTCTTTATCAACTCTTTGGAAAGTCCTTAAAGGCCTCTCATTACTTTTGCCTTTGAACACTATGAATGTTGGCTAAGTATAACAATTTTTTGCTTGGCAAAGTGAATGGTTAGACTGTCAGTCTCTTAGGGATACTAAAAACATAATGTTTCTATGTATGGCATGTACTAGATGTAATATTTGAGTAAATTTGTATGTTTTTTACGAATGTATGTTTGCGTCTATGTATGCATGTGTTTATTAACGGACAATTGCTTTACAGCTGTGCTCATTTGATGTTCTAGATGTTTGTTTTATTCTGTACACGGTTTAAAATTCACTCATAAGTAGAAATATCCACATACTTATATTTTGCGTAGGACAATTCGTAAAGTTTTAAGTTATCTTAAAAATAATTTTTACTTCTTATAACAAACTCTCCACATAATTTAATTTTTGCCCCAAAAAGTATGCACTAAATAAAATTTAATATAAAATAATTTGTATTAACATTTATAGGCAATTTATTGACCAGATTTAGGTAAGGTTACATTTCGTGAACAGTCCGCATAAAAAGCGAATTCATGAGGTCCATTGTGTTTTCCTCAAAATTCTAAAAAGAAAAATCCACCCATAAAAATTGCTCATATAGGTGCCTCGAATACACGTTTTCTACTAAACACAGTATACTCTGGATAAAATATAATAGATTCTCTAAAGATACATCTCCAGACAGTCTAGATGCGTTCCTGCAGTGTCAAACAATCGCATAGAGTGTATTCTACAAGCTCCACCTCCTCTTTACCTAAAGAACTTCTATAGAAACCTTTCCGTGATGACATTTATACTCCAATAAGCATCCTATTTTATAGTGTCTCGTAAGAATTCCTGTTAAAATTGGGATTGCTCTTTTACTTAGAACCAGAAGGGTCTTAGATCTCCGGCTATCAATTGGGATAAAAAGATCTAGATATCCTTAAGGTCGTTGTCGTGGACCACCTACGAGACCTATCCTTAAGCGCACAATCTTCTATCACATTTAACAGTTCGATAAGAGGAATATCAAGCTCCCTCTGCGCTTTTCTTGCATTCTTCGACGAACCGTCTCTTGTGCAACTTTAGAAACTCACCTATAACTTTTTGATTTTTTATGCGATCTTAAAAATAAATATTTCGTTTTATTACAATTTATTAAAAATTTAAGAAAAAGTACAATAAAAATTTGACTCAAAATGGCGTCTTTCCAAAAATTTTGCAGTCAAAAGTAGATTTTTACAAAAATTAAAACATCTTTTTTTTAATATCAACACTGGAGAGACTCATTGAGTTACATATAAGGCTGCATCTAGAGGGTACATATTATCTCTCGAAAAGTCAACGTGCCCACATTAAAGGTCGCTCCACGGAGACGGCTCTCCACGAAGTCGTGAAGGTCATTGAGCGATCTATTGAATTTAAAAAATACACAATGGCTGCCTTTCTGAATATAGAAGGCGCTTTTATCAATGTCACGACTATGGTGATACAGAGATCTCTGAATGAATTAGGATTTGAGGATGAGATGCTAGAGACAAGAATTGAAAATTTAGGCAAGAGTGTTAAAACCAAACAAGTTATGCGTGGAACTTTACAAGGAAGTGTGATTTGTCCGCTGCTGTGGCTTATTGTCATTAATACCAACCTGTATGAATTGGACGCCAAGAGAGTGAAAGTCGTGGCAATGTTCTTGAACGTGATAAGCGATATCATGTCAACTGCTCTGACTACACTCAGCAACTGAGCCAAAGAATGTGGACGAGGAGTGAATCCGGCCAAGACAGAGCTGGTACTTTTCATCACAAAGAAATGGATCTCTTGTTTGGTGGACCGTTACTAGTAAAAGATACGTGGTTGACAGGTTGATCTTACTATATTACACCTGAAACCCATAGACTTACACATTATTAAATCATCAGTTAATAGTGAATGGAGAAGAGGAAATCTTCTGTAACAATATGGTACTAAATTATACACTGACGGCTCAAAGATGAACTGCAGAGTGGGCTCTGGTGTGTTCTCCAACAATCTTGGAATGGGACACTTTTATCGACTCCCTGATGAGGCAAGCGTATTTCAAGGGAAAATACTAGCGGTCAGAGAGGCGTTCAAACTAATCCGCGATAGAAATATTCAGCGAAAAATTGGTCTATTTGTCGACAGTCAGGCGGCAATACTATCGCTCAAATCACGCAAACTACTTCTATTCTAGTCAGACAGTGTAAAGAGGAACTGTTAGGTCTAAGTCGATTGTATGACATTGCTATAGTCCTGCGCATAGGGACCACTATGGCAATAAACAGGCTGACAAATTAACCCGGCCAAGCTCTGCTTTGGATCTGTCTGTCGGTTTCTGTCGCAATCCCGATAGCATCAGTCAAAAAAAGAATTCAGAAACACTATCTCGAAAAGTCAAAAAATAGATGACGAAATCTGAACAAATGTAGAGTCGCGAAGGAAACGTTGGAAGGAAAAAAGCGCTCAACACAACTCATAGGCTACAAACGCAAAGACATCTCAAGATTAATAGTATTGTTTATTGGTCAATGGACGATTGGGAAACATGAAAGTAGTCTTGGTCTCACATACAACGAATACTGTTGTAGTTGTGGTAATCGCGAGAAGGAGGAGACAGTACATCATCTTCGATATGAATGCTCAGTCTTAAACGCAATCAGACATAAATTTCTTGGAAGGTACCAAGTAGACAAACTCTGTGAGATATCTGACACCAGACTCAGTGACGTCATTAAATATTTCAATTTTACTGGCAGGACTAAATTAATTTATGTGCTCATTTCTCTTCCTTACACTTTCATCTCATTATAGACTCAAACCAAATTATTCACTTGGCGAGTAGTGTGGTCTCATCAAAACGGAATCTAACGAATCTCATTGATTGCTCGTAAGTTTACGGGCTACCACGTTAATCAACCAACCAACATCAAGTTTTCACAAAAAAATCTAAAAACCAAAAATTTCTATAAAAATCCTATATTTTGAAACAATTTTATATTTCCCTCAAAGTGAGATCACTCTTCAGTTTTACTGATAATTAAAATGTTCAATAAAACCTTAATTATTCACTAACAATACAAATTTTAGCTAACATTTATTTTTTACTTTAAAAAACTTCTCCTTTCAACCACTTGCATATATAAGTTAAAAAGAACATCACTTTCCTTGGTCTTATAAGCCTTTTAATTGAATACATCACGAATTGTTCTAAATGTGTATTTTCAAAACATTTAACCACGAAACCAATTGCCAAGTTTTGGGCCAATGTGTTTGTATCGAGCACGACCAAGAGGCAACAATAGAAATGCGTGCAGGGAATAACATGTGGAAATTTTTAATATCAGCGACAAATTGTACGGACAACCAAAATCAACAAACACAAAAAACACAACACATACGCATTAAATAAAGAGAACCCTTTTTCAGCAAATAAATACACTCAAAAACACATATAAACAGTTATTTACTTACTCATACTCCTACATTAACTGTGTGTGTGTCAGTTACTGTAGGGGCTTTTAGCAAAAGAAACAACAACATGGTGGAAAAAAGGAAACAACAATGCAAAAATAGATAGCACATCCTTAGGGTTAAAAGCACTACATTTCCCCCACTTCCTCACCCACACTATAAAATAATGTAAACTATTAACAACAATAGAAAAAACCTTTAAAAGGACAATTACATCTATGTGCTTAAGTATTTGACAACTAAACATACACACACATTTACACATGAAAACAAACATTCAAACAAATTAAACGATCTTCATCATCAAGAGGTCCTTTATTATATGGTTAAGCCATGAATGTGTATGTGTTAGTAAATATAAGGACCTAAACATACAGACTTATGTGTGTGTAATATTTATTTCTAACTTTTCCTCTCTATATGTATGTAGTTGTTGCTGCTGTTTTTGTTGTTGTTTTAGTTGGTTGTTTATTTTGTTTACAATAAACACCACTTAAGTGTTATTTAAACAGCAAACGTTAAACAACTTTTTCACTTTGATGTTTTGATACAAAACAAAACTGAGAAAATTTCTTAAAAAAATTAAGAAAATATAACGCAAAACGCCGTGTATGAAAACAGGACATTGCTTTGGCGTTATTATTATATTTAAAGTCTTAGGAATTAATTCAACATTTATTCAACAGCTTATCAAAGTATACACTTAAATTTAGCTCTTTGGAGAGCCTATTTCCTAGAAAATAAAAGATTTAATATGGATTTCTTCTTTTTGCTTTTAAAACTAATTCATAAATATTAAAAAAGGGTAATTGCTTTTTGTCCTTAAACAATATTACAACAGTTCTTTCTTTACTTTGCAGCTTTTTCTTTTTTCAATAGTAATTGCTTTAAATGGTATGGACTTCACTGTTGCTTATTTTACTTACTTTTTTCCCAAAGGGATTTTTCTTTAGAAATGTACTTAAATTAAGAACAAAAGAGTTGTTTTGTTTCTATACAACAGGATGAGTTACTTTGAAGAGCAGGAATTGCAAAGAAAAAAAATTTTTGCTTGAACAACTACAATAAAGGTAAAAGTAATTTTGTTAATGCTGGAAGTTTTTCCTGTACATAGTTATACTGTCAGCCAGCCAGTCGGTCTATTGTGTTTAAGTCATTTGGTGTAAAAGAAAAAAATATTGTAGTATAACAAAATACAAACGCTTAATGAGCGGATTTCACTTTGAAATGTGGTTTCTTTGGAAATTCATACAAAGGCCATTTAAAATATTGTCATGGAGATTACAAATGAAATCAAACGAGTTGGAAAATGTAGAAGTTCACATTTACCTTTAATAGTTGGTGAAATATCAAAGAGAAGGTCATTTTCAATTTAACCACAAACAACAAATGGTAGTAAATCACAAAGAAAACCAATGACTATATTTTATTTATATAAATGAAACAATAATTGGCTTTTAATTTGTATGGAACACAAAACAACATTTTTAATAGTTTTGAGTAGAAAATGGATTTTTGAATGATTTGAAGTTTTGAAAAAGATTTTCAACACATCCGATAATAGAGAAGATATGAAGTCAATTGATAAGATTTAACAAATGAAGAAGATTAACAAATGTATTGGAAATGAGAAATTGGTGTCTACCAACCAAAATATTGGGACATTTAAACCCTCTTTCCATGAAATAAAAGCATCGAGTACTGATTTTTAAACAAATAGATAACAATAAAATTGTTTGCCTATTAACTATTCCTATAACTTTATAAATGTTTTCTCAATGAAATCTTTAATTATGTTCTCTGGCATTCTTATACTTTTTTTATAATTTTGAATTTTGTGAACCGTTGGGGGTATCTAAAAAATTTCCATATCGACAGAGCTGTATTATATGGTAAAGACTGGAAGCTTTAATTTGACATCGATATTAAGTTGATATAAATATTTTATGACATTCTTAAAAGTCATGAATCCTTTTAAAGTCCTTTTGAGAGGGCATTTGACATCCTGGAGAAAAGCTGTGTACGCACTTATGCCATGTATAATCTCTGTATTTTATTAATTTTTTTATGGTTACATTTCTAACCACATTTTAAAAGAAAATGTTGCGACAAGAATCATAAATGTATATTACAGTGCCTTGATTTGTATGGCTATAAAAAAAGTTGCAAATGTACCCCCCTAAAATTAAAGTTTCATATGTTTTAAACTAATTCCCAAAATATTTCTGTTCAATTATTTAATTTACGTGAGCTGGACCATTTTTAAAATACCTCCACAAATATGGTTTTCGATCGACAGTATACACAGTTTTTAACTTTTTGTCAATAAAATTACAACATTTGATAGAAAAATGAAGTCTAATATTTATTGAACAAAAAATAATTTAAAATTTGTTTTCATTCTCGCGAAATTAAGTTTTTTTTTTTTTTTATCTTAATGTTCTGTGATTGGAAAGAGACATAATAATTATTTAAATGAATATTAAAGGTCGTAGTGTGCCTCTATTATAATTTGAAGTTAATTTTCTTATAACTAAAATTTTGATGATGATATTGAAAGGAATATTTTTTTTTTAGAGGTGTTCTGAAAATGGTCCAGCTCATGTAAATCTTAACATTAAGATGTAATATTTTGGGAATCATATAAAAACATACTAATCTTCATTTCTAGAGGAGTATATTTGCAACTTTTTTTCGTGACACACATTAATGTATATAAGGAAGGACCCTTTTGTATGGAGAGAAAATAACATATCGATTATCCAAGCTCAAATGAAAATTTAATTCATTCTAACATTATCCTATTGTGAGCTAGATTAAAATGAAAAAAGTCCTTTTTCAAGTTTTTTGGATTTTTTTTCATATATCCGCCAAAGGAGCAATATGAAAATTTCATATCTCAAGAAGGGTAGGTATTACAATTAAACTTAATTTATTTTGTTGTTTGTTAATAAAAGTATGAAGTCTTATATCAGGTGGCACAAAAGTAAACTTCCGATGTTTTTTGGCTGTAATTAAAAAAAAAATTAAAATCTTTGATTCTTCTTGTGGATTATTTTTATTTGGTCTTTTTTTACATCAAGTCGAGAATATGATGTCATGTAAATGGCCGCCGCCACAGTTGATTGTCATTTGAGTCCTTTTTATGGCATTTTCCATCACTTTGGCCAAAACTTCCGGCGATAGGTCCTCATATTCTTGACGGATATTGTCTTTAAGAGCTGCAAGAGTCTGAGGCTTGTTGACATAAACCCGCGACTTCAAAAAGTCCCTCAAAAAGAAGTCTGGAGCGGTCAAATCAGGCGATCTTGCTGGCCAGTGCAAATCGCCAAAACTGGAGATTAGACGCCCGGGAAATGCATCCTTCAGCATATCGGTTGTGGCACGTGCAGTGTGTGCCGTTGCACCGTCCTGTTGGAACCACATGTTTTCCAATCCCAATTCATCAAGTTGCGGCAAAAAGAACTCGTTGATCATTGCTCTGTAGCGCTCACTATTCACAGTAACCGTTTGGCCCGCGACGTCTTCGAAGAAAAAAGGTCCGATGACTCCTCCAGCGAAAACAGCACACCATACAGTGACTTTGAGCGGGTGTAATGGCTCTTCGTGGGTTACACGCGGATTTTCAGTGCCCCAGAAGCGTAAATTTTGCTTATTTACGTACCCGCTAAGATGGAAATGGGCCTCATCACTCATGATTATTTTTGATGAAAAATCATCTTCCTCTTGGTGGTGATTAAGGATGGCTAGAGCGTATGTTAGACGCGATTGGCAGTCAGCAGTTAACAGCTGATGCACCGTCTGAACTTTGTACGGAAACATCTTCAAATCTTGTACCAAAATTCGCTGTAAAGACCGTCGACTGATACCCATTTGCGTGGCACGTCGTCTGGTCGATGTCGACGGCGCTTCCATGACATTCTCGGCTACAGCAGCAATATTCTCTGCAGAACGGCTACTCCGGGGTCTGCCACGCCTGGCAGCATCTCGTGTTGTGCCAGTCTCTTCGAGGCGAGCGGCAAAACGTCGCAGTGATTCACCAGTAGGCGTTGGACGGCCAGGAAATCTGCGACGAAATTGGTCAAATAAATAGTCAGCAATATTCCTCGTTCTGGAGCAGTGTAGCGTAACATTGTTTATTAACGTGTATTTCGCATGTGTTTACTACACAAAATTCAAAACAGAACTGACATTAGGGGCCAATCGCAAAATTTATAGCATTTTCTGTTAGGAGGATTACTTTTGCGCCATCTGTTATATCACTAAAAAGCTTTAAAACATGCAACTCATATAAATTCTCATCATATAGAAACATGAAAAATTCTGTTAAAAATTAAATAAGTTCGAATTATAAAAAACTGAAAAGCCCGATTCGGTATAACTGCTAAGGCCTAGCTCTTATTTTGGGCTCTGGGAATTGTGGCCCCAGGAAATATGGCCACAAAGCACTAAACGAAAAATGCCTCCAAAAATTACATGGGATACAACAACACGCAATTTTGGGGCAATATTTCTTCTTTTTTTTTTTTTTGGATGAATTTGCATCGAATTGGAATGAAAAATTTTCCTAAAAAGATGGATTGAAAAAAGACCCATAAATAGTTTTAATCTTTATTTTAGGGCGATTTTTTCATTCAGCGATTTAAAAAAAAAAATAATTTCACAACATGTCTTGGAAAAATTTGATATTTCGAAGGATAATGAAGGCCAAAAAAAAAACGTTCGAAGAAAAGTTTTCTTATTGTATTTTCTAATCTTAAAAAAGATTCAATTAATTAAGAAAAATATTTTGACTTTAATTTTCTTTTAATTAAATAAGTCTCATTTTTGTTGGTATTTTATTTAATTTTCTTCAATTTGGTACAATTTTATATTTCTAAATGAAAGTCTTTTGATTAAGACTTTATGAACTAATATTTTCCGTTCAGTTAAGAAGTCAATTATTTCACCAGCTCATGATAGGATAATGTCAGAACGAAAATTTTGAGAAAAGGTATCTTAGAATGAAGTAAATTTTCATTTGAGCTGGAAATATGGATACTTTTTATTTTTTACCACCCTAATGTATATAAATGTTTTCATAATATAAAATTCAACTAATGAATAATATATGAAAAGTTATGTTATTCTTAACTTGAATAATAAAAAATTTTAAATTTTTTTTTTCCGGACACACAGTGAATCGTCAAGAGTAAAAAATGTTTCCAATTTTACCTTATGATATTTTTGTCAAATATATATCAATGGAAAGCCATGAATAAAGAATAAGGTTTTACCTATCATTATCATAGAAAAATATAAATTTTATAGTTCTAAACACTACTTGTGAACTCGTGAACCTTTTTTTGGTAACTCTTCCATTAGAAATTTGATAGTTGTTTCAGTCACTTTTTTGGAACAGTTGCCCATCTCCTTTTAAAATCTTCGATATTTTGGTACACCTTTTTGCGCTCTTCAATGCCCTTTTCACAAGAGTCTTAGCTCCGGACAATTTGGAAGATTGACTTCTTTTGGTACAAAAACTATATTATTGTTTTGGTACCACTCCAGAGCTTTCTTACCGTTGTGACATGATGCCAAATCGAGCCAAAAATATGTGGACACATTGTGCTCTCTTATGAAAGGAAGAAGCCTTGTGGTGCATATTTCGGTATTTATAGAGCCCACTGTAACAGATGACTTTTTTGCCGTTACTATTAAAAGCTTGCCATACCAGGAAATTTTGTATGCTTTTGTGTCCTAAACTCGTCTTAAACATTTCCTCGCAACATACAAATTTTAACACGGATCTACCAGTACATACGTTTCGTCGTCCATTATACAATATAATATTTTTATATAAAATTTGATTTTAATTTTCGTGCACTATTCTTGGCTTCCAAATTTTTTTTTTTTTTTTTTTTTTTTGCAACATTCTTGTGTGATACTTTTTGAACTTTGTAAGTTTTTAAACCTGCATTGGATTTAACTTTTTGCACAAAATTGTCAGAGCTCTTTTCAATATGCTTCCAATCTTTCCAATATCATGTGAACCTTTTTTTTTCCCAAACCAGGTTTTTTATCAATGGTCCAATTATCCCGATACTGTTTAATTACATTGGAAACGGTTTGACAGCAGACCTTTAATTCTTTGGCCAATTTTTTGTAGGACCAATTTACAATAAATCAACATGGTTTTTATTTAAAATAATAACTGACATAATTTTCAAAGGCAATTAGATCAAAAAAAATTAATATTGCTTCCGGCAAAAGTTAGGAGGCAAAACGTTTGTTAATATTTTTTCGATCTCACTCCTTTATGTCAAATATCATGCATATCAATCTATAATATAATATAAGGTTCACATCCGAAAATCATCATAAAGTGCATGATATTCATAATGGGGTAATCAGTATTTTTTTGACGGATGTTTTTATAGCAACAGAAAGTAAGCGGAAAATTACACAAATTTTTACAGATTCATTTGAGTCCTTGAAATTATTGTCATTTGTAGTTGTGGAGGTGGCGAGTTTCATTCTACTGATACTACTGTGTAGTATTAATAGGAATTAGTACTCTGGTTTAATGATCTCCGTCCGTCTGTCCATTCGTCCACGTAAAACTTTTGATCAAATTACAGGGCAGTAAGGTTTTCGATTATGAACTTTTAAAAAATATAAAAAAAACTGATTTTTTTTTTAATATTTTCAAAACTGTGATATATGGAATTATGTCTTGCAACATCATTAATTTTTATATAACAGTACTTATGTCTTGAAAACTAGTATTAATTATAAAAGTAATTTATAGACTTAGAACTCCATAATTATTTGTATCTAAATTGACTTAAAATTTCATAAAGCAGAAAAAAATTGTTTGTCGCCTTTGAGGCTAAAAACCGAAGAAATTAATAAACCATTACCACAGACTACAAAAAGTTCTTATCAGCTAAAACGCACACTAAGTGTTTAACCATTTAATTTTAGCTATTTACTTAAAAAATTAAACATCAAGATTTTAATTAAACTTTTTCTTTTCTCAACAAAAAAAAAAAAAAAAAAAGATTAGCAAACATTACCACTGCTTACTTAAGGGCGTTAGATTATGTTTATATAATTTAGCCTTATTCAAGGCTTATAATTATGAAAATTACAATTTCATCAAGATAACTTCTCAAAAAGAAAAACAAAAAAAAGAACATTAACCCGTCTAGACTCATATGCTCTCATCTTATTTTTTTAGGAGGTTCTGCCACATTTTTTTTTTTTTTTCTTAAATTTTTTTCTTCTTCGGTTTAACAGCCCAAAGGCAAAACAGCAAAACTGGAATCATAGTCATCGTGTGTGTACGAGTGTGAATTATAATAATATAAATTATTCATACACACATACACAAACACCAATAAACATGTGCACATTTATTTGTCTTAAATTAGAGATTCATTTAGATTAAAAAAAAATATATAAACCAAAAGCAGAAAAAAAAAAAAAATTTGAAAAGAAAACACCAGAAAAAAATCTTATGAATTCTAAATACCTACAAATGAAAATAATTTAAATACTAAATTTTCTCTAACGTAATTTTTCCCTGGCACTAACTAGTACAACGTATATATATGAGTTATATAACAGCATACATTCACATATATTTTTGTTCATACACATACTCATGCCCACATACATACCTAGCTATACAGAGTTTCATGTATACATGTGCATTTATATGAAGCAGAGTAAAATGAAATAAAATAAACCATAATTCATAACTAAATTTATAAAGATAGACTTGACTCGTATTAAATAAACAACAACAACAATAATAATTACAACAAAAACAACAGTAGCAGCAACAGCAACAAAAGGTAAACACTAGACGTGTTTTGTGAATGAAAACAATTCCTTTATATTTTTATTTTATAGACCCACTCGACAACAACACAACTGAATGATTCTAAACTGACTGTTGAATGCCTCGAAGGTTCATTCTTTAGCCAGCAGAGCAGTCATATAGTCACATGGTATTTGACAGTAGGCCAGCACTTATTTTTAATAATATTTTATTATTATTTTTCATATTATTTAAAACAAAAGCTGTAAAACCATTAAGAAAAAGAATTCTCTTAAGCCTTAAAAATAAAGTTCTTTTTAAATAATTGCCTTTAACATTAAACTTCCATTATGACGATGTTCTGATAAAACGCTTTGTTAAAGTTAAGAAGGTAAATAAGCAGTAAAAGCCTGTTTTAGATAAATTTCCGTTATATTTCTAAAATAAATTTTATATTTATTATTAACATCAAATTTAATTTCATAATAGGTTGCACCCTAAATGGACATTGTTTGTTTGCCATCTCTAACATTTTTCATGTTGTTGTAAGCTTTTGTTTTTTATTCTGTTTTCCTTCAAATAAAAAATCCATTTAACTTCATACTCGTTTGTTGTACAAAAACAAAAAATCTAAAGCTTTGCCAGAATTTATACATATTTTTCTGTTTTTCTTTTTTGTTTATTTTATTTAGTATTTTTTTTTTTTCATATTTGTTTAGTCGTACTAGAAATTCTTAAAGCATTTTTTAACGTTTGTTTTATATGAATGTTTTTGTTTATATTTTATACTTTTGCGAACATACCCAACATATTTTGTTTAAATATAAGTGTGTGTAGGTGTATCTATGTAAGTAAGATTATATTATAACTCCTGCCTGATTTAGCTACTGTGTATGTGAATTTATTTTTTTCTTGTTGGCACTTTTTACTACTGAGTGCCTGGTTTCAGTTTTTTTGATTGTTGTTGTTGCTGTTTTTATTGCTGCCTTCAAACAGATGCTTAATGCTTAGTTTTATCTAAAAGTTAGTTGAGTCAAACACACTAACACTTAACAAAGAATAAAAAGAAAAAACAGATCTTGAAAAACAAAATATTGTATTAGAACAAAAAAAAAAAAATAAATAACAAATAAACATACAAAACTGCAAAAGCAACAGCAACAATATAATAGAATGAAAATTAAAACAAAAATAATTTGAACTAAGAAGAGCAAAAATGGAAAAAAAAGTAAATTAGTGTTTTGGCACTCTTAACAAGGTGGTTAGTTTAGATGGTTAAGGTGAAAACTTAGAAAGAATATTTTTGTACAGTTACATTTATGTTGTAAACAATTCAAGCACATATATACAAACATATATAGTAACAAATTGTTAACCTTTAAATGACCATAGGAAAGTATGTATAACGAAATTAAATTAAAATAGTACTGTGGCTGCACCAAACGATTCTAGAGATCTATGACTACTACGCTGTAAGTTTTCAATTTCCTACGATACTAAAATGAATTCACATAAGTAAGTCCCTTATTGTCTTTTTACAATTACATTTCTTACAATTCTTAATGATGTGCAATAGAGTGTCCCGTAGACAAAAATCTTGTAGGATAAAGATGAGTAAAAATTTGCTTACTATCGGAAAAATATTAAAAAAAAAAAAAAATTAAGATTGATTTTCAGTTCCCTATTAGCGATTGAAAGTCATGAGTTTAGTACATTTCATCCCAAAAATTGTATTGAGTTTTGTCTTGAACTGGGTATGAAAAAATTTTTAATTTTCAGCCAATTATAAAAAAAATAGTTTAAAAAATATTCGCAAACATATTGGTTCATAAAACGTAATTTTAGTACAAAAAAAATGGATAAGAATTCTGTAAATTTGTTCTTTTTAAGGCTAAAATATTTAAAGTTTGCATTGTAGTAAGTACCCAGCAAAAACTTTTTGAATTTGGGTAATGAGTATTACTTTCTTCAAGAAGTAGTTATTACAAATGTACACACATAAAAAAGATTAGTTGGGAAATGGTTACGAAGCCGAATATTTGATAAACTATATAAAAACTTAATTGCAGTTATTAAAATTTTATTAGTTCTATAGATAATAATTGTACTTAAAATATAGTTCTTTTAATGCTTTATTCAGTTACTGTAATCAATTAAGCTTGGTTAAAATATATTAAGCAAATTCAGGGGAAACAAACGCATTGAATTCATATTTCTAAACG
This sequence comes from Protophormia terraenovae, assembly GCA_951394005.1. Taxonomy (NCBI): domain Eukaryota; kingdom Metazoa; phylum Arthropoda; class Insecta; order Diptera; family Calliphoridae; genus Protophormia; species Protophormia terraenovae. The sequence goes on from OX596073.1 coordinate 3,646,669, forward strand.
AATTGTTAAGATTTCCAATTAAAAATTTATTGTATTGTGACAATTTAACTAATAACTGAACTTTCAGTTACATTAATAATTAAAATTCGATTATAGTAACAAAAAAGAAATCAATTCGTTATTTACAAACGAAATATTTTTATACTGATCAAAGCAGACATGAAAATATTATTTGTCATTTATTTAATAATTAAAAATACATAAAATAAATAAATTTAAATCAATAAAAAATAAACTGAAATTAAAGCAATACACAAAGAAGAAAATAAAGGAACTACAATTTATTTCTATATGGACCAAACACTTGGTAAGTCCTCTTTTACTAAGAGGAATTTGAATTAATTTGTTTATTCCCATAAACATTTTTAAATGGACAACATTTTATATTAGTAATAACTCAGCCACCATTCAAGATCAAATATCCTTTTTGGTAAAGAATCCTAAAACAAATTCATGGAATACTGAAGAATTCTTCATTTTCTTATCGGTTGATCTTGTGTTAAACGAGTTTAGTTTCCAGTCAATCTACTGTTTTGTGAGATAGTGGCCATTTTTATACCTTGACTTATTTTGCGGTTGTGTGGCTTCCAAATTTATTTTTTAAACTCTTGAGGACTTAATTCTTTGCCAGGTTTCCTTTTGTGAACAATAATGGTAAACAAATTTTCTTTTGCAGCAATATTGAATGAAAATTTTAAAATTATTTATTTTTTTATAGACCATATCATTAATAAATCCTCATGGAATTGCTATATCTGCGTTTTATTTGATGGTGACACGTTAAACCTTGTGTATGTGTTCCTATTTTCTTGGAAGGAGATTCTATATGATGTCCCGGGTCTAAATTCAATTAGTTGAAAAAAAGTACAATTGCTTAGTCTTTCCGGGAGATATTTCTGTAAATTGTTATCAATTATTTAATTATTTATTTCATATTTGTATCCGTATACATTTTTGCAATAAAATAAGCAGAAAAAACAATACATAACTAAAGCAAAAAGTAAATTTTAATGAAAACTAATAAAAGAAAAACTGCAGTCCTCCCAATCGATATATTCAGTGCCTTTCATCAAATCGATATTTTAAAACGGTTATAAGTACCATTAATTCAGCAATGGATAGTACTTGCAACCGAATTTAAGATAGCAATTGTAACCGACAAAATTCGTTTGGCAAAAAAATTCGGTTGCCGCAACAAATCTGTTTTCTCTGTGTAGTTATTTTGAAAAGCCTAGTAAGTACTAACTGGTAATGATCTTATAAACTACTTATATATCAAATTACTTTAAGTAACAAATCTTTACATTTTGGTAATGACCTTTAAAAGTACTACTGTTTTATTAATACAACTGTATTCACTGAAGAAATTCTCAAATTGGGGACCGTAAAACACAACGCCTACATAGAAATACATTGAGTAAAATTTTCATACCAATAGATGCATAGAGACGTAAGAAAACTTATGAACCATAAATAACATTTTACAAGAGACAAAAAATCGCATAAAATCATAAAACATATTTTTCTTTACTTTTTATAAGCATTTATTAAGACTTATAAAACAACTATCTATATTGTCAAATTTAGCGGTGGAAAATAGCTTAAAGTAGTATATATCCATATATTTTTATTGATCAATAGTAATATATGTTATATAAATGCTTTTTATTGGTTAGTGATGATTTCATTAACCAATTAATGCCCACGGCGATCTAGCCAACTTAGAGATTTAAAATTTTGAACATCATTTCAAATGAGGCAAATAAACACATTGACACATTGATATACGTAACGCTTTCTTTTTCCACTTTCTCATTTTTATCGGATACACCTTATATACTTTTAAACAATCAAATAAACAAATTTGATGTGTTTTCTTTTAGTATACAAAGAAATTTTTTCGTTAAATTATGTTGAACGTAAATAATAAGCCTTTTTGCAAACCTCCTGCCGTTAAAATCGAGTTTTTGCAAGCTTTTAAATAATGAACTTTACAAAATCACTTTTTACCGCAATAACGGGAGAGAAAGTGAAGAAAAAAACATTTTAGAATGCAGGACGAATATTAAATTGAACAATTCATAACAAAATTTAAGTTTATATTATTCTGTTTTGTGACAATATAGTTTTAAACTAAGACATTGTCGCGTTTCATATACGTAACAGTGGGCATTAATGGGTTAAAAAATAAACATAAAATAGAGTGCGAAGTTTGAAAATTAACCATCATGGTTATACATGGTCCCTCTGTCAAAAATAGTAATGCTTGTGTATTAGGCTATTTTAAAACAGTCTGTCCAATTAGGCGTATTTTTATATTTTTTAACTTATTGTAAGCAAAAAGCATATTTTTTTATATACTGTAAACTAAAAAAATAGCTACATATTTTTTAGTATACTATGAAGAATTAGAAAAATAACTACTAGAATTCGTGGACAACTCGAACAAAAGTAAATGGTTATTGAGTCAAAAAATAAGTAGTTTATTTTTATTTCCAATTATACCTGCTAGCTTACCAGGAAAGCAAAGTTTTTGCTGGGTACTGTTGATAATATATAATTTTCCATATTTTACGAAAAAAATTTTAAAATATTTTTTCCATAACCAGCATAAAATTACAAATTTTTCGATTAAAAAACAAAATATCGAAAAAGGTATTCCTCGGGACGCTCTAATGTGCAATTTTATTTTTAATAAAATGTTTGTCCTTTCTATTAGCTATTAAAAATCCACAAATATTGGTCTATTTATTTTTCTGTATCTTTCGTTTGATGTATAAACCATTAATATTAGTGAGAAAAAAATTACGAATTTTTTTTATTATAATCTTCGATCTTAAGTTAAGTATTTGGGAACTTTGGAAAGTTAATTTCAACAAGTTGACAGACAAACAAATATACATTGTTACAATACTGATTTGAAATATACTACATGTCCTCTTAGTTTTGGAAATAACTACAGTGGGGCCTCGATTATCCGTGATTCGAATTACCGGCAACGTCGATTATCCGGGAAAGACATTTTTTAACCGATTAACCGTGATTACGTTTATTATTTGGAATTCTAAGCATAACTTTTTTAGATTGCTTTTGAACAATCAAACACAATGTGAATAGTTAACCAAAATATGAATTTGAAAAAAAAGAAACAAACAACATTATATGATTTTTTTTTAAGAAACTACATGAAATTAAATGAAATCCTTATGTATTGTTTAGTTTTTTTTTTTCCAAAATTATATTTTCCTTATATTATTTAAACACTTAAATCCTTGAATTATTGAATTACACAGAAAAAATTATTACGGTATTTTTTTCAATTAACATAGTAGTTTCATTTTGCATCGAAATTTAATAAATTTATTCATGCAAAAATTAAATAAAAATAAAATTTAACTATACTTTTATATCCTATATACATTTTTAATTCATCCAATCAATTACTTGATTAATTTAATTAATTTATTAATTGGTAATTTTTTTCTGTTTTGTAGTTTTTACAGTTTTTAGTAATTGATATAAGCATTTTGGTGAGAGGTGCAAATTTAAATAAGTTTTTAATCGAATGAATTAATTTCTAACATATTTGTTAATTGGTGACTTTTTTCTGTCTATATAAATAAAAAATTATTAAAAATACTACTCAAAATGTTTACTCAATTAACCGGGAAAATTGATTATACAGAATGCTTCCGGACCGGACCATTACGGATAATCGGGATCTAACTGTATATACTCAGACTGCTTCATTACTCCAGACCCTATTAAAGGTTAATATAATTAAAACGTCCTTCTGAACTTAAGGTAAAACTGAAAATTAAGATTAAAGCAAAGACACGTTTCGGTAACAAACCAAAACCGAATAAAGCCGAAATAAAAAATAAACATTTTCGAAACACATACACTAACACAAATACACACAAACACAATATCACACACAAACAAAGAAACGCACACAGATACACTTAAACAACAAAGTGTAAATGTTAAAACTAACACTGATATTTAGATGCCAATGACTTGGCAAAATCCGTACCTCAAAGTTAAGGAAGGAAAGAAAACAATTTTTTTTTTTTCAATTCTGTGCTCTCTTTCACTTTATTTGTTATTGTTTCTCTTTGCCATTGCATTGAAAAATACAGCCTATAAAACTGTCTGAAGTCATGTGTTGCAGATTCCAAGAGGGTGGAGTGAGTGGTATGGGTTGGTAAAATAGGCCACCATAAATTGTTTCAAAAGATTTTTTCTATAGTTTTGTTACATTTCTGTTGCTGTTTGTAAATGTTATTTGTATTTTTTGTTTGTTATATTTGTGTTTCTTTTTTTTTTTTTTTTGTTTTATTATTATTTTCTCTATGTGTTGTTAAATGCTTTCTGTTCACTGTAAATGTTATAGACGTTTTCTTTTTCGGCTGCTGTTTGCTCAATGTTAGTCAAAGTTATAAGCCACACAATATGGTAATGTTGGCAAAACCAAAAACTTGTGTTTGTAAAAGCATTGTATAGAGCTTTCATTTTTGTTATTTTCCTTTTTCTACTTTTAAGCTGCTGCATTTGCTGCATTGTGTATATATGTTTGTTCTTATTTTCTAGTTTATTTGTAAAACGTTTGCTTTAGCAGCTTTGTAACAACGTATACGACTACTATGGATATATAGTTTTGTTGTTTAGGCAATTGTTTATTTTAGTTTTGATTTTTTGTTGCCGTATAGACTTTTATGGTTTACACTTGAGCCGCTTAAACAATAATAAAGAGGCTGGATAAAGCAGTACTTAGGAATTTATTTTTGTAAATTAATCAACATTATTAAATAATAAACCGGCATAAAACCATAAATATAAAGATGTGAGTTGCAATTAAATGTTTACAAAATAAAAAAATACTAATTAAATGTTTATAATTCTTTTTTTTTTTTTTTTTTTTATTTGTAGAGATAATGGAATTTTATTGAAGTCAGCCTTAAGGCATGAATTTTTATTAAACTTGATAACATATCTTAAGGCCTTAAATAAATATTAATAAGCATTGAAAATATTTCTTTGTTTCTTTTTTAAATGAATATTTTAAAAGCTGAACATATTTGATCAAAGAAATTATTTAAACATTTTCTCAATGACCAGTACTCACATTGAAAATGCCAGACAGCAACATTTTTGCAATAAAAATACCTAAAATTAATATATTTTAAATATTCTTGCATTGCAAGGAAATAAGTCTAAAAATTGCTTTAATATTTTAAAAATTCTTCGAAAATTAAATTTGAAACAAAGATCAGGAGACAAAAAGAAATTTTATATTGAAGATATTAGTATACCATTACATTTTTTAATTCCCAGTTAAATAATTTTAAAAATCTGTCTATAAACTTCGAAGATATTAGTAAGAAACCAATTGTTTTTAAGTGAAGCTTTAAACTTTTTTCTATTTCAAATGTTCTTCTCAATCCCAATACAATAAAAGCGTTATAATTTTTCTTTTTTTATACCCTTCACCAAAGGTGTAAAGGGTATATATAAGTTTGTCATTCCGTTTGTAATTCCCACAATTTTCGTCGGAGAGCAAAAAAGTTGACATTTTCGGGATCCTTGTAAGAAATGATGACGATAGAACCATGTCCGTCCGTCCGTCCGTGTGTCGGTTGAAATGGCGTTTATGAAGCCCACCGATAACTGACATATATAATATATATATCAAACGATCGGAAATGCTTTAGAGAATTTTGCTATTGGAATTCAGCAAGATCGGTTTATACAATGCGGAGATATGTTAAAAAAACCGGTTTTTAGAAACGGTTTGCCAGTTTCTGAAGCCTCTGTATACACTAGGGACTTCGTTTTTACAAAGAAATCTCGGACATTTTTTTCTGAATTTTTGTTTTGAAAAAATGAAATAAATCGGTTCAATAATAACTGAGATATCGGACAAAACGCATTTTTTATTTTTTGAAGCCCTGGTTTAAGCTATAGATTTTTTCGGTTTTTTGAATCAGCAGGATCGGTTTATAAATGGCGTAGATATGCTTTAAAAACCGGTTTTTGGAACCGGTTTTTCAGTTTCTGAAGCTTCTGCATATACCAGGGACTTCGAATTTTTAAAGGGGGCTCGGAAATTATTTTCTGAATTTTTGTTCTGAAAAATGAAATAAATCGGTTCAGTAATAACTGAGATATCGGGGAAAACGAATTTTTTATTTTTGAAGCCTTTGTTCAAGCTACAGATTTTTATTTTTATATAGATCAGTCATAAATGTTTTTATAAAATTTCGTTTTTTTTAATAAACCAAATTCGTTCAGAATCAACAGAGTTATGGACCAAAAACAACTCTGTTAAGAATATAAATACACACACAAACATGTATATTAAGCATTGTAATGACTATTAGTGACATTTTTTGTTTTTGTATAGACAAGTAGTTTAGTTAGAAACAGCAGTCATATAATGAATAACAGTGTTGTTGTTCTTTGTATATGCAGTCTGTACAAAAATAAATTGTTGTTGTTTATTTTGTTGTTTATTTTCAAAAACTAAAACATATCTGTTAAGAATATACATAAATACATACACAAACATGTATATTAAGCATTGTAATGACTATTAGTGACGTTTCTGCTTATAAGACAAGTAGCTTAGTTAGCAACGGAAGTAATATAATGAATAACAGTGTTGTTGTTGTTCTTTGTATATGCAGTCAGTTTGTATATACACACATAAAACGAGAGAAGAAGATATAGTCGGTCAAGTCCGACTATATGATACCCTACACCATTACCATCTACATAATTTTGGTTTTACTTATATACAACTTACTTGTGTTAAATATTAACATAATACTAACATTTGTATGGAATTTATGCACGTTAGTGATTTTCGGGAGATGAGTTTATATGGGAGCTATGGTCAGTTATGGACCGATCTTCATGAAATTTGGTAGACGGATTTTTGCTGATATAAAACTTATATGTACTAAATTTCATTAAAATATTCCTATTTTTAAGGCATCTATAAGTGTTAAAACTCTATTCCGGGAGGACATTTGTATGGGGGCTAGGTGAAATAATGGGCCGATCAAATTCAATAGGCTTCGTCCTTGTGCTCAGAAAGTGATTCTGAGTCGAACGGTATACTTTAAGGTGGGGGTGCGAAGATTTTTTCTCTGCGTTACAACTTCTGCACAAACACATAATACCCCAACCACCTTTGGTGGTGTAGGGTATAAAAATAAAATATGGAATTGTTGTTTATTTTTTAAAAGCAAAACCTGCTATGATTGTTTTTTTTTTATATTCAAATTTTCGTAGTTTGAAAAAAATTTAGATTTAAATATGTGAAAATATGAAAGCATACGTTAAGGCGAAAATTTTATTATTTGTCGGTAATATGGTAATATGATGTCGATAAGATAGTAAGATGGTAATATGGTGAAGGGTATCAAAGATTCGGCACAGCCGAATCTTTTTTCAATTTCATTTTTAATTCACTTGGTCTAAATTTCTTTTTTAAACCATACCTACGCAATAATCCTACAATATTTAGTTTCTAAAATTTATAATAAATTTATGTTTTTTTTATATTTCCTTAAGTTTGAAAAACTAACTAATCAATTTTTTCTAATTAAATTTTTATGCAAAAATCTTACAAATCCCAATGGAAAAATATTGAAAATATTAGGTTGGTAGTCATTTCTTTTTATAAATTTTTTATATAGGAATTGAAAGTTATTTTGTAAAAGATGCTTAAATTAACGCGTTATTTACAAAATGAAGGGAAGGTAAGAGAGTTATGTTTTAATTTGAAAATTTTCTGTGGTTAAATGCAAACTGTGTAGTAGTTATTAGAGTACAATAGGGTGTCAAATTTTCCTTTATTTCTCAACAGCCTTTTTTCATAATTTTACCACATTGCTTCTTTTCTATCCTCTATAAAAAATTAATACATAATTTTATTTAATATTCTAAATTTTATATACTTTTTATTTTAAAATTTTTTAAAATTTAGACTACCTTAATATTTTCATATTATGGATTATTTCCAATGTTAACCCTTTAATGCCAAGTGGCAGCTAAAGTTGTGAATAAAGTTTCAGCTCTTTTTTGTTCTCTTATATCAATGCTAGAGCTAATAAAAATACAAAAATCATTTAATCGTTTAATGAACATTTATCTACATTTATTTCACTTTATTTGATTTTATTTGCTTTTGACATTTTTAAAATATAATCTAATGATTCGGGCAATAATGAGTTAAATAAAGTTTTAAATAAAAGAAGATGAAAGTAAAAATAAATTACATATATAAAGCCCTGAATGATCTTATAAAGTAGAGAGTCTTCCTTGAAAACAATACATATACAAACTGATGAAAATAAAAATAATATTAAAAACAAGAACATAAATGCCCAGTAGTCTGAAAAAGACATACAATAGTACATAAGAGTGTCCCCAAAAAACTTTTTTATTTTGAAAAAGGAAGACCGCTAAAACTCTGATTTCGTTCTAAAAAAATATATATAAAAAATGTGTCTTAAATTCATTCGAGAATGTACTACATTTCGAGTTTTTCTTGTAATAAATCTCAAAATATTCATCATTTTGAACTTGCTATAGAAATAATATTAAATTTATGTTATAACTTTTATTCTCAAGAATTTCAATTTTGGAGAAGACTTTTAAATGTATTCTGGTGAATTTTGTACTTTTATAATAAGCTAAGATAAAATAAAATTTCTACAGCTATTTTTCAATATTTTACTTAAATAATAAATATATATTTTTGGAATAATAATAAAAATATGTTTTTGGAAATTTTCTTTAATTTACTCTAAAGCAGATATATTATGTACCATTTTGTGCATGATTAATTGAATTTTGAAAAAATTTCGTAATAAAGTTGTGTACCAAATAAAAATAGATAAAATATGTGTCAATAGAAATAAAATCATCAAGGTGGCGAAATTTTCCTGTAATAAGCTGAAAAATTTATAAATTTTTTAGGTAAAATTTCATAAATTTACGGTGTATTTTTTTTATAAAAAGTCTTAAAGTAAAAATTTAAAATGGAACCATCAAAATTAAGTATATAAGGTTTTTTTGTAAATTATAATTATTTTTTAAGTATTTTTTTTTTTTTTAACTAATTTTAAATTTTCATGGAATGCAACTTAAAATGTTACAGGATGTTTATTATGAAAATTTTCTGCAAAATAGTATATATTGTCCACTTTGTTTGAGCACAATTTCCGACCCGTTTTACCTCAAAGTATAGACGGACGGGCATTATAATTCGGTCTAAAAGAATTAAAAAAAATGAATTTTTTATTTACTAATAAATAAGCAGAAAAATAAAACGTGGTCATTTAAATACTCATATCACTTTTCTGAAGTAGGCGTCATTATTGACCCATATAAACCCAATGTATAGACGGACATTATCATTATGGCAAAAAAACAAATAGAAAAATAAAAGGTTATCATTAGTGTGTTGATATCATTTTTGCCTGAATTAGGCATCATTTTTGATTGATTGAACCCCAATGTATAGACGGATGGACGAACGGATATTACCTTTCTCTGAATCAAGCGATTTCGAAAACTTTTACCCCAATATGCGTTGATTCCTGATAACACAATTGATATGTGATTTACTACTGAAAGCAATTTGTTTTTTCGAACTTTTTTGTACCAAATATTTTATTCTCTTAATTAAAATAAAATTATAAAAAACAATAATAATAATTATTACATTATATGTCACATTTTATTATTTTAATAAATTAATTTAATAAATCCATTAAAATAAAAATTTGTACAGAGCTGTAAAAGAAATTAATAACAAATCTATAGCCGCAGATGATTATAGAGTTTTATGATGATCATATTATGTCCGTACAATAACTTTTAACTCCAAATAGTGTTCCTTTAACATTATTTAAATCGATTTAAGTATTTACAATATTTTAAGCCAAGGGCTTTAATAATCATATTCTCATTTCATCAAATGTTCAATTTTTAGTTATACTTTTAGCTATTTTAAAAAAATAGCAATAAAATTCAATTCTTTTAAAAATTCACCCGTTAATTTGAAGTACTGGTAGGGAACTGAAGTCTAACACCCCACAGTCGTTCCAAAACCCTTTTTTTTTTTTTTTTTTTTTTTTTGAAATAATTCAGTAACTAAAGAACCGTTAGAGGTATCTCAATAAAATTTCACATGGTCAGAGCTGAGGTATTTTCGAGTTGATTTGGAGGAGGGAGAAGTGGGTGGCCCCACTTCTAGTATGTAGTATGTATAGTCCTAGTAAGTATGCTCTCTTTTAGTTTAAGGGATATTCGGGTCGAAATAAATTTTTACCTAATTTTTAGCCTCGTTTTTTAGTTTTTTTAACTTGACGGGCTTAATATTGCCACTATAATTTTTCTAAAATATTTACCAGATTTCTTACAAAATTCTAAATAATATTGCTGCAAGAATCATATAATTATAAGAATTCGTTAAAAAGTTATATAAATCTATAGTTGGAACTTTAAAAAATTTTACATTTGTTGGGTTTTTTTCCGAAAAGGTGGCAATATTTATTCAGTGATAAAATTAGTTTTTTGTTCTGAGCTTTATCATTTTTTAATGTTTTCAAAAGAAATCTTAATGTAAATGCGTGTAAAGTAAATCCGGAGGAGTTTGGGATAAAGGTCTGCCCACGAGCCTTATCCAAATTTTGTCAATTTTGGATTTTTTTTTTTTTTTTTTTTTTTTTGGGATACCTCTAACGGTTCTTTAGTTACTGAATTATTTAAAAAAAAAAGCGTTTTGGAACCACTGTGCACCCATATTTGCAAAAAAAAAAAAAAAAAAATTAAATTTAAATAACATCTTAGATACAAAATTTCTATCAAAATGTTGTTTGAAAAAGCGTTTCCAATAATTTAAATAATTTTCCTGCATTCATCTCACAAATAAGCATCATTTGATGGTCTTCAAAATTGTATTTAAATGGGACACTCTAATTTATACGCACAGAAAGCAACGATTATATACATACATATATGAATGTATAAATGCATATTAATGTCTCTGTATGGGTGAGTGTTCAAGAGAGAATATGTATGTATGTTTGTAGATACTTTTATAGAAGAAACATTTTATGCAAACATTTTATTTATTTTTTATTTTTTTTTTTTTGTTATACGCACACATGCATATAATTTACACAAAATACAAGCATACATTCAAGAATACTCTTCATATACAAACATACACATACATACAAATCTGCAATTTTAAATATCCAACAACAAAAAGTTGGCATTCAATGGGCAAAATATATAAACGAGGCTTTTTTTCTTCTTCTTTATATTTTTTCATTATGTTTGCTTTTGCTTTTTTTGTAGTTTTTGTTGTTAAATATTTAAATACAATTTAGAAGAGAATTTCTTACCAAACAAACGACTAGAAAAGTAAAGTAACTTAAATACATACAAACTATGAAAGGAATTATAAAAGTATGTCCATGTGTGTCTGTTGGCTTGAATGTTCTTGAATTGCCAAAAAATTTTAAAAGAGCAAAATTCAAATCTACACATTTGTTTTTATATATAAATTAAGATATATTTATTTAGAAAATACACACATACAAAAGTATGTTTGTATTTGCTCTAAATATGTATATTTTATTTAGTTTAAAGTCACATTAAAGTTCTGGATTATTTCAACTCTTGAAAAAAAAAAAATTAACTAGTCACACTTTGAATTTTGTTGTATATTAAGTAGAAACAAAAAGAAAGTGCTTTAATGTCATTTAAGAAAACTGGCAAGGGAGTCTCTATAGCAAGTGTCTGTTTGGCCTTGTAGTTTATTAGAAGAATGAAAAACTTTTAGAAATTTAAGATAAATTAATATGAATTGTTTTATTTTAAAGAGTTTGCCAAGAGTTAAGGAAAAAACATTTTAAATTTTAAATAAAAATAACTAAACTTTTAAATGTTTCAAGAATAATATTAATTATGATTAATTTGGGTCTTTTAGTTTTTCTAAACCAACCCAGCAAAAAAAAGAACTGAAAAAGTCATGATTTTAACATTGTGTTGTCATTGGAAGGAAGTACTTAGTGGTGAAAAAAGAGCTGCAGAAGTTCTTATTTTAACCTTTGGTTGTCATTGATAGGATGTTATTTGTTTAAACTTCTTGTCCATTACTTTTGAAGCACTTCTCTTAAAACTATGTTTGTACAATTTTTTAATAAAAATTCTCTTTTTGCCCTATTAAAATTTTTGCTTTAAAATTTGTAAAATTTAAAATTTGTAAAATTTAAATTTTGTTTGAAATTATTACCATTTTTTTCCAGCTAAAAATTCATTTATTTACACTTTTTTAAGTAATTATTAAGAACTTCCAAAAAAGTTTAAAATATGGACTTTATTCCACTTTTGAAGTTATGAAAATGTTCTTTTTTTAGAAGAACTTCATAGTTTTTTGCTGGGAATTAGTATTAGTGTACATCATGACGTAGGACTACATAAATTAAAATCAATCATACCACCTGTTACCTAAGTTATAAATTAATTTACATATATTTGTTATTAAATATATAAAATACAAGTGGCATGATAATTATTACTAACTTTTTCAAATTGTATGTGAAGATTTATAAAACCATATTATACAAAAAAAAAAAAAAATACTATTCAAATCTTATTTCTGTTTTCCCAAAGATTGACATTCTCAGAAAAAATTTATTTTAATTTTTGTATAAATTTTTTGAATTATTCAATACTTCGGAATCAAAACTAATAAAGTATTATAATGAAAACCTTTTTATAGTGTTATAAGTAACATTAATATTTATATAAAAATTTGGTTTTTCCAGGAAACTACATATTTATCTAGGGAAAATAAAAAAGAAAAAACAAAAAACAAATATTATATTTGCTCGTGTTTAATATGTAATCCAAAGCTGAAAATTAGTTTGAATTTTGTCTACATATGTAATGAGCATTTATATAAACTCTTGGGCACCTGTGACTTGTAGTTAATAACATTTTTTTTTTATATGACATTAGCAATACACACCCTCTTATGTGTGGAAAAATAATAAGTCAAATATTTTCCGTTATTAAATATTCACACAAATAATGTTCTTCCTCTTCTATTACATTTCCGGGAAACTAACCCAAATCTGTTTCAACATTAAATTATTTTTATAAACTTTTCTTCTCTATATTTCTTAATTAAACTAAATTAATTTACATTCCTCACTATGAATACGTTTTCATTAAAACCTTGTCGAAATTATTTCCTTCATTACAAATCCTGTCTGTCAGTTTTGTGTTACTCGTTTAGCTGACCGCAGACAAACTAAATAAAAACAATTTTATGGTATTTTCAAACCTCACAAGCTTTTGTTAACTACACCAATTTACTCATATTTTAACAAAAAAAAAAAAAAAATCTTCTCTCAACAAAAATTTCCCAGTATTTTCTTTTTAATACCTAAAAAATACTCACTCATATAGATTTTTACTCAAAGAGAGCATTGTCACCTATATTGGACCAAAATTAGACTCTCTTTTAAATAAGCAGAGACAATAACTTAAATTTAAACAATTTACTTTTAAATAAACTTAAAATTTAAGTTGATTTTTAAAGTCTAAATATTAAGCCGGTGTAGAGTAAATAATGATATAATGCTGCCATTTAAATTACTTTGAAGGTTATATTTTATATGAAAGCAAAACAATTAGGTGCTCTTTTTAGATATTTGTATTGGATAAAAATGGTAAAAAAGAATTTGTGTATATTTTGGTAAAATAACCTAAATATACTATTATGTACTCATATATGTCACCTCTTATTATTGTATGTGTATGTATGTATTTAATAATCAAAAGTATTAAATAAAAAGCGCTATTTTTATCATGAATAGAAATAGAGTGTCTATTTAAAAATAATTGGGTCATTTAAGATTGTTTGATAAATAATTTTAATCAAGTTTAATTAGATAAAAAAGTTTTTAAGGGAAATAATATTTATCATATAGGAGAATATTTATCACATAATGTAGTTACATATGTCTTTTTGAAATTTGGTTACATACAAAAATTTATATTTTACCATATTTTCCTTAATAGCCTCTAAAGTAATTGAGAGTTCAACTTAAACATTTGCAGGAGTAAGGGGAAGATTTATGCTGATACAAATTTTTTTTTTTTTTTCTAAATATAATTTTTTGAGATATAAGGGTTTGATATTTTACGCCTCATTATGGTAATTCAGTAAGTACATATTTGAAAATTTTTTAGCTTTATTGAATTTTCCAATTTTAAAACGTCTTACTTCCTGACGGGAAAAGGCCTTGAGTCTTAATGTTTGCGATTCAAGAAACATATGCATACATTCTGGCTACATAATTAAGTTTAACAGAGCTCATGGTGTCAATAAGTACAGTAATAGTTTCATGCTGACGTCCACTCTACTAAACTTGAACCACATCCCTGTAAATAATGCCACATAAAACACAGTATAAACTCGATAATCCGGAAAATTGTTTGCATACCCCTATCCGGATTGTCAAGGTCTTTTCCTGGTCACCTTTTGTTAAATAAAAACTATTAATATAATTAAATATAAAAAAAAAATTAAAATATCAAGTCCAAATTGTTCGTCCAAAACCAGTCTATATTTAATGATTTCAAAAATATTTCATTTAACCAAAAATATACAAACTTCTTTGTACTTATTTTACTGAAAAAATATTGCTACATATATTTAACTGAAAATGAGGGAATTCAATTATAATCAACTCTTACATCATAATAATTATAGTTTTTTCTAAACTTGGCAAAAATTTAAATAGAAAATGTACCCTTTTTTATATTCAATCCGGACTATAGAGTAATGAATTGGGAAATGCCGTCCGCATTACAAAATACCCCTTTTTGTCTCATTTGAAAAATTATCGGATAGGTGCCTGGTACTTTTTTGAATTTCGGCTCTTTTAGGGAGAAAATGGGTAAAAACTGTAATTTGGTACTTTTGGTATAGAAATAAAATATGCATCAAATTAGTTTCTTATCGAAAATGGGCGAACACAAGTTTGGTACTTTTTGGAAATTCTAACGTAAAAGGGGTAAAAATCTTACCTGATTTTGATACTTTTTTCACAAAATATTTTTTTCTTTTTACTGACACATACGTATGAATATTTTAACATTAGATCCCAGTACAATTTAGCAATTCATTGAAATAAAATCTTTGTTATATTCAGGGGCAATAAAAAGTACAAAAAAAGGGATAAAATTTTAAATTTTATTTTATTCAAATTAAATAACTCATTTTTTATTACATTAAACTTAGAGACGTGAACTTAAGTATTTCTAGTCCTAAGTGAGTAAGAATTCACAAGGGTGGATTTTGTGGTACTTTTTTGATCTTTAATGGTACTTTTGAAATTTTCTCCAATATTGAAACTAGAAACATGAAATTAAAGATATCTAAACCTAGGTGAATGAGAATCCATAATAGGGGACTTTGTGGCACTTTTTCATTCTTCTAATGGTACTTTTTGAAATTTCTAATTTTTGTTCTTCCATGGTACATTTTGAATTTTATATAATATTAAACCTACAGATATGAATATATGATCCAAGTGAATGAGAATTTAGATTTTGTGATACTTTTTTGTTCTCCTAATGGTACTTTTTGAATTTTCTATAATATTTAACCTAAAAATATAAAATTAAAGATATATAAACCTAGATAAATGAGAATTTATAACAGAGGACTTTGTGATCCTTTTTCATTCTTCTAATCGTACTTCTTGAATTTTATACAATATTGAACTTAGAAACATGAAATTAAGGATATATGATCCTATGTGGGTAAGAATTCAAGAGGGGAAGTTTGTGGTACTTTTTGAAATTTATATAATTTTAACCTTCAAATATAAAATTAAAAATATATGGTCCTAAGTGAACAAGATTCCAGAAAAAAAGTACCACAAATTTTGCATTCTTCTAATGGTGCTTTTTAAATTTTCTAAAATATTGAATCTGGGAACATGAAATTAAATATGTATGGACCTAAGTGAATGAGGATCTATAAGAGGGTACTTTGTGGTACTTTTCGTTATTATATTACTCTTTGAATATTATGTAATAATAATTAACTTTTAAGCGTAGAACTAAAGATATGTCGTTCTGTGTTTAGAATCCACAAGCCCTCTACTAAAATATAATAATAATAATAGAACTAATTTGGTAGTTTTTGAAACTTCGAATCAATAAAAATATAAAAAACTGTTAACTAAAATACAAGCACCCGAAAACTTTTTATTTTTCAATCAATATAAATATCTTTAATGTTCAAAATGTTTTTTCATTTGTTGAAAAAAAATATGTAAGGGATTTTTATTTTTTAAAATAAATATCCATTATGATGAAAAAAATATCTTTAAAAATAAATATCAATTTGAAAAAAATTTCAAATTATTGTTTTTTTTTTATTCATACTTTTGTTTTGTTTCAAAAATATTTTTTTAATTCAATGAAATTGTTGTCGTTTAGACTTTTTTCCATCCGATGAAAAAAGTTGAAAATATTTTCAACTTTTGTAATAAATATCACAAAAGATATTTATATTTTTTATTTCGATCATGATGAAAAAAATAAAAAAATTATGATGGATTTTTATTATTTTTTGAACATTAAAGATTGTTTTTCGATCGAAATAAAAATATTGTTTTTTTTAGTACTAAAATCCGGTCTCTACTAAAATATTTAAAAGTTTGTGGATCTGAATTCTGACAGAACACCAATATTACGACTGTTCCTGTTTTTATAAACACAGTAAAAATATACTATTTGCTTAGAAATATAAGGCAAAAATATTTACTTTACCACTTTTTGCTTTAAAGTTATAAGACATTAAAATTTTCATATAACCTATATATACCTTTTATTTTATATGAAGGTTATAAACATGTTTATGAATTAAATTTTCAACATCAGGTGTTTATTTAATATTAATTTAAGTTTCCAAAAAAAATTATATATTTCCTTTACCGAAATTTTTTAATTTTTTTTGTGTTATATTGTAGATACTGAAAGTTTTAAGAGCTGCATTGGCGATAGTTTTTTTTTTTTTTTTTTCTAAGCCTTTTTAAAAGACTAATAAGCTTAAAGTGTGCAAGTTTTTTAAAAGTATAATATTTTAACACAAAGTTTAAAGCAGTAGTTTCTAGAGTGTGAAATTTCTAATTCATCAGAAAAACATTTAGACAAACATTTCCAATATATTTTTCTAAAAAATAATCTAGAACACATTAAACATTGAGGCTATCCAAACTATATTACCTTTTATAGATTACACGAATAAAATTTGTAACCGTCGGTAACTGTCATATTTAATTTTTCTCTACGCACATTGGGTTAAAAGAGGTCGAAAATGGCGATTAATTCAGGGAAAGATGATATGAATATTTTTAATGATCACGTTTTATTTTTTTTTAATAATTATTATGTAAAAAATGAATTTATAGAATTTTAAGATTTTTTTTTTTTTTTTTGTCGGAATGATAATGTCCGTCCGTTTCTATATTAGAGTTAAAAGGGTCGAAAATTATGCTTAATTAAGAGAAAAGTAATATCAACACTTTAAAGATTACGTTTAATTTTTCAAATCATTTATTTTTATACTTCAGATTTTTTTTATTCAACATATAATTTTGTTCAAATTTAAGAAATATAATAAAATCGGTTGAAAATAGTGGGATATATATGGAAAAGACTACCAAGATCTTGCAAAGTTGAGATTATAGAAACCTCAAATAAATATATCTCAAAAAATACATAATACAAATAAATAAAATTAAATAAATCTTGTCTCCTAGCTAAATAAATTGTGGTTTTTAATTCTCGATGAGATTTAAATATTTTAGACAAGAATTATCCATATAAACGTTTACAGTTTATATAAAACACAATATTTTTTTCTAACAAAAATTTACAACATAATTATGCCTAATACAATTTTTTTTTTTTTTTTTTGTGATTAAAATTCAAAATCTAAAGTTCAAAAGAATCAACAACAAATGTTGAAATTTGTAAAAAAAAAAAAAAATATATTTATTATTGTGCAATATGTATAAATAACACATAAACGCACGAATACTCTTACAAAAAACATCATAACGTATACGCATTATTTTGTTTCTTTGACAAATTAAATATTACTCATACGAACAGGGGCGCGTGAAAACTCATGTAAATGTACGTGACTTCAAAATGGTATTATGTAAAACAATATTTTTTTCACGCCAATTATAATTATTTTTTAACGTTAAGGAACTTTTTTCTCCAGCATTCATAAATAAAACTTCAAAAATAAAAAATACAAACAGAAAACAAAGAAAAATTGATGGAACACATCATTAAAAAACATTAATAATAAAATAATATGTGGAGGAAGAGAAGAATATGTATTTGTGAATATATTTCCATATACAGCTACTGATGATGATTTTATTTTTTTTTAATGTAACATTTTGCCTGCTGGGCGGGTGATTAAAAGGCGAATATGTTTAAACCATTTAAAATTCTACTTCCTTTGTATTACTTATTGTAATAAGTACCAAAATGAACAAAAAATATTGTTATTATAATATTATTTAAAATGTTCATGTTGTTTTTTTCCTGTTTTTTATTTTACTTTTTTTATTGTTCTATAGAAATGTTGAAAATTTATTTTTATTGAGACCTATTTTTGTATATAGTCGTTTTTCATTTTTAACACATCAAATATACTTTTTGTTACAATACAAAATACATGAAATCATAAACACCCCACGATTTTTTTACTTATAGAAATTTTAAATATATTTTATGAACACATTCAAATGTACAATTATAGAATACAAAAAAGCGCATGCAAATATAATAATTTTATTTTATAGACACATTGTATAAAAATATAATACATGGTTCGTCAAATTACCCTACATCCAGAAGCTATTTTTTAGCTTAAAAATAATTTTAATACCAATTTAACATTTTCTTAATTAAAAATTAATTCTAAAACATTTTTAATTAAACAAATTTCTTAAACTAATTTTGAGACAGTCTTTATGAACTATATAGTTGAAATAATTTATACAAATGACAGAAGGTCTTTTGGTTCGCCTCCCAGTTTAGACACCCACTTAGGACGGATTTTAGGGAATTCGAATATTTAGGGGGTAAAAAGGGGAGAATACGGTAACCTTATATCTCCTAAACTAATAGAGATACAAATAATATTTATCGAGAAAAACTTTAAAATTGTAAAAACAGTATTTTAGTGCTTTTTTGGCAACATATCTATCTTTTAATCCAGTAAGCATAGAAATAAAATGTGCATCACATTAGTACCTTATTGAAAATTGGCGTATAAAAGTTAGGTACTTTTTGGAAATTTGAACGTTTAATTAGTAAAAATCGTACCTGTTTTTGGTACTTTTTTCAATAAAAAATTTTTTCTAATTTTTATATTTTAACATTAGAACCCAATACAATTTAGAAATTTGTTGGAATATAATTTTTCTTATATCCATGGAGGAAAAATACCAAAAGGAGATATAAAAAGATAAAAGCGAGATATTAAATTTTATTCAAACTTAATAACAAAATTTCTATAACGTTAAACCTAAAAAAGTAGGTACATGTAGTCTTAAGCAAGTAAAAATATTCAAAAGGGAATTTGTAGTTCTTTTTTGTTCCTCTAACTTTTTAAGTTTTTTGTAATAATAAACATAAATTTCACAAGAGGAGATTTTGTGATATCTAAAATCAAGATATTTAAAATATATGGCCCTAAGTGAATCATAATCCACAGAAGGGAATTTGTGGTTCCTATCTGTTCTTCTAATGCGACATTTTTGAAATTTTCTATTAAACCTAGAAATTAAAATTATATGGCTACAAGTGTCGATCTTCTGATGGTACATTTTGAATTTCCCATGTCATTGAACCTTAAATTAGCAAATTAAAGATATATGGTCCTAAATTAATAACACTGGCCAACAAAAAAAAAAAAAACTTTTTTCGTGCTCCTTCAAAAAATAATATGTGGACTAGATGGAGTTCTGCATGCTAAACTCGAATCTGCTTTCAGTTTTCTTCCATCAGGTCGAGATTTTTTTTTATGGGCGTGTCTAATATTGCGCCCTAAATAAGCCGACTACACGAGTATATTTCACTATAACTCGAGAACGGTATGCACGATTTATACTCTAAAATATGTGGAATAAAATTGGCTTTAAGTCGGTGTACTAACAAATTTTTATCTGCTCAATAGTTTTGGAGATATTTCGAAATAGGTGTCCGAAAAAATTTTTGTCATGCTAAATTCAAGAATTCTTTTTTTTTTACTAAAACTTCTTTTTAAAAGCGAAAACATCAAAAATATTTCTGTTTATCATCTTTATCTCAAAGCTGGCAAAACTACGAGAAAATAAAGCCACGTATAATAAAAATTGATGCACAAATCTTGATTGGATTTACTGTTAAGTTAGGATACCTATACATACCTACAGTTAAGTGGAAATACACTAGTCGGCAAAAAAAAATTTTTTTTTTTCTTAAATAAAAAGATGGTGGATTAGACGGAATTTAATATGCTAAATAAGAATCAGCTTTTATTTTTTTTCTATCACGTATTGATTTTTTTTATGGGCATGACTACTATGTCCCCGTCTTTAGTCAGTCACACTTGTATAACTCGAGAACTGTTTGTCCAATTAATATAAATTAAACTCTATTAGATAGTGATCTAAATTGTCTTTGAGCTGAATTTACATATTTTTTTTATCCAGTAAATATTTCCGTAGTTATTTGGTAAGTAGTAGCGAAAAATTAATTTTTCTTATTTAAAAATCGTGAAAATTTTGATCCATAACTCTGAAATTCTAGAGCGAATAAAAAATATTATTGACACACCTTAAAGACAATTTTTGTATGCATCTTTTGGTGTATCATTTATCAAAAGCGTGTAAATGGTTCTTGAGTTATAGTCTAAATTTGACAAACCTTTCTCGAATTTTATAGTGTGACCGCTGAATAAGGTGATGATATTAGTCATGTACCTAAAAAAAATTCAGTACGTGATAGAAAAAAAGTGAATGCAGATTCTTGTTTAACTCGTCAAAATCCATTTAGTCCACCTATTTTTGTTTCAAGAAAAAATTATTTTTTTATTTATTTTTTTTTTTTTTTTTTTGCCCACCACCGTATTTCTACGCAATTGTATGTAACATGGGTATTTTTACTTAACTGTGAATAAAATCACGATTTTTGCATCAATTTTGAAGATACATACTTTATTTTGTTCGCATTACCAGCTTTAAAATAAACTATACATTTTTTGATGTTTTCATTTATTAAAATTAATTTTAGTAACAAAAGTCTAAAATTTTGATTGAAAATTATTTTTAAGGCATTTACTTATTTCAAAATAACTTCGGAATTATTGAACATATAAAAAAATTAAGTTTGGATGATTTGAAGATATTTTAGTACGCATTTTTTCACCTATGCCGTACGATTGACATCGTTCTTGAGTTATAAGGAAATATACTAAAGTAATGGCCTTACTATGGGCGAAATATTAGACATGCCCATAAAAAATACAGACCTGATGGAAAAAAAAAACTGAAAGCAGATGCGTATTAAGCACATCAAAATACATCAAGTCCAACTATTCGTCTATGGGGGAGGATTTTTTTGTTGACCAGTGTAATTATCCATAAAAGGAGATTTGTCATACATTTTATTGTTTTTCTTTGGTACTTTATGATCCTAGATATTTAAAATTAAAGAACGGTTCTAAGTGAATGAAAATTCTTAAAAGGGATTTTGTGGTACTTTTTCATTATTCTAATATCACTCTTTGAATTTTTTGTAATAATTAACCATTGATTTAACTATGAAATTAAAAATATCGAGCCCAGACCGCCAAAACATCGTAACCGACAATTTTTTCGAAATTCGTGTTTTGATGAAAATCTATAATTTTGAATCATTAATATCATCTGCCAAAATTTCATCGACGTATCAAGTGTCAATCAGTTTGTGTTCTGCACTTACTACATTTTTGCGGTTCGGGCCTGATATCCTATTATTTATTTAACTTTTTGAAACTTTTTCAACTAAAATATTTAAAAAATTTATTATTGTTAATGAATCTGGTTTATTATTCTGTCTGTCTATCTAATTACTAAAACTTCTTATAAAATTTGCAAAGTTCAGTTTTTAATGATGTAGTCTTTTTTATATTTATCCATTTATTGCAAAATTTATCCTTTTTTAATTAAGTCATAAGACAATTTCAATTATATACATTTTTTAATTCCACTTAGTCAAATCTCTAAAGTGGCATTAATTGCCAAATCGTACTTTTTTCGAACGCCATATTGATTCTGATATAGGGTATTAAAGCAGCTACATATTGACATATATTATCGCAAATGTTAAACTAAAATGTTAAACAAAAAACATTACGTTCCTAGCTCATGAAAACTGTTGTTGAATATTTTCAATGAAATCATTTTTTCCGCGTAAGTAAAACATAACACAAGAACTTATTTCAGATTAAGATTGACTTGTAACGCCAAAATCCGCTACAACGAAATATGCAAAATTTCAAATTTTTTAAATTAACTATACACTTTTAGCAAATTAATATTTTCAAATGCCACAATGATTTTAAAATGTAATTTGGAAACCTTCTTTAATAACGCGATACTCTAGCTTCACTGAAATAATGCTACGAATGTGCCTGGAGAAAAAGGCACCTCTTGGAGCTATTCACATTTTTTCTGTCCAAGTTTGGGTACTTTGTTGAGGACACATTAACGAGATATATGTTAAATGATGCATAATTTCAAGAGCTATTAGGCTCCATTTTGAACCGTTGGAACCACACGGAACCGTTTCAGGTCTTGAATTTTTGTTCTGTTATACCACCAGGTGTTGTTAACATAATTGCATCAAAAGTTATTTAAAAAACTCAGAAGTTAAAAAAATATTTGATGTTGAAGGTCGGTTTCATAAAGGTAAAAGTAAAATGAGAATTGTCTATATATAATGGTGTAGGGTATCAATTTAATTTGCCTGATCTACTGTATGATTCTTTCGCTACCATTTTTATATGCCTTCCATTGAACCAATATTAAAATATATGTTCTTTTTTTTTTTGTGACATAGGGTAAATTGAAAAAGATGAATTATTTTAAATTTTCAAATTAAATTTCATCAGAATATATTTTTATGACACATGAACTTGCTGAATAGCAATGGCTACAAATTACAATAACACTGAATGAGGCAGGGGTATTGAACTCAATACACAAATAAATATATTTAAAAACAAAATAAAAAGGAAAATATTTAAATTTCTACAATAAATTTATTTTTTATTTATTTTTTTTTATTATTATTATTTTGTTAGTAAAAGCATAACGATTTTAAATATTTTTTTTTTTTATTTTCTCTGCATTTTTTTAACAATAATGAATGAAAGTCTATTGTTAACAAAGCTTTTAAAATAATGATGAAAAAACAATGCAACACAATGTTTGTAATATAGAAAAATAAAAACCAACAGATGAGTGAAAAAATTGCTTTGTAATGCTCTTTCTATTCATTTTTTTTTTTTTTTTTTGTAATAAAATCAAATATTTAAAAAAGAAAAATATTGTTTTTCTTTTTTCTATATTTATTATAATGTTTTTCGTTTAGCGGTGAATTGATTTGTTTAAGCAATTTATTTTGTTTAGTTTTGCTCATACAGCATTTTAAAAAATTTATATCTAAAATAAACAACAAGAATAACAATTTTTTCAATTAAATAGATTTTTATTTTTTGGTTTTTACACAATTTCAGTTAAATATAACAAAGAATAATAAATGAAAAATACAAAAACAAAACCCTCTTTCCTGTTTATAACCATTGGCTTTTGTTTTAACCTTTACCTTGGAATCAAGTTTCCATTAGAGTCAGATATCAGTAAAAAGTCAATTGTAACTTAATGGTATTGTTAGTTTAGCCAGAAATATGAAAAAAAAAAAGAAAAAAACATGATAAATATTTATATTGAAAAACAAAAAGTTGTTGCGAAAACAGCAAAACCATCATATACAGATGACGACATGTAGTTACATTTACACGAGCTCACTCACCTACCTTTACAACATAAAAAATTTAAAAATTAAAAAAATACCTTTGTTACATCCGCTTTACAGGGAACCTGCTGTCAAATTTTTAAAACATCATTTTCTTGGTTCGTTTTCATTTTAAATGTATTTTTGAGGAAAAAATTTTAGTTTTTTTTAGGGTGAATGATGAAAATTTAAATTGAAGCTAAATAAAAAATATTTAATACAGTGAAATTTTAAAATTTTTTTTAATTAGGAAAATAATGTGAGGAATTTTAAAAATAACATAAATTGTAAATATATCACATATAACGCAAAAATATAGATAATAATTAGAGATAAAATTTTAGAAATTATGTGAAAAAAGTGTCATTATAAAAAGACTTTTCGACATCTAATTGATGGTAAAAATAAATTTCTCCTTTATTATACCCTTCACATAAAATGAAGGGTATATATAAATTTGTTTTTTTTTTTATACGAAAATGTTTGAACATATATCCAAGACCTCAAATTTAAAAATTTTTTAAAAATTTATTAACATGATTAAAAATAAGTTTTGAGAATATATGTCTGCCAGACTGTCCGTCTGGATGTTTGTCCGTCTGTCTGTTGAAATGGATTTTTTTAAAGCCACAGTAGAGTAAATACATTTCCTTTTCAACATATATGTCGTATATAGTCTGGAGATGGTTGGTATTGGAATTCAGCGAAATCCATTCAGAAATGGCAGAGTTATAAACGATTTTCTAGAGCAGCCTCAAAATTTTTCCAATTTTTCTTTGCCCAAATTTACACAGAAAAAAATACTTCAAATAATTTTTTAATAAAATTATTAACTAACTTTATATTGAAATTTAATTATATGATTTATTAATGTAATTAATTTTCTAATTGGTTTAAAATTTTGTTTTGAATTATATTGACAACTATTAATAAAATATAAAGAAAAATTAAAGATTTTTATATAAAAATACAGAAATAAAATAAATTTAAGTAAATTTCCAAAAATTTTCAGCTCATTACATCTATTTAAGGAAAAGAAGTAATAATGATATCAATTACTCTAGTTATTAATATTATCATTTTGATGATTGGAGCAAAATTAATAAAAAATTAATTAATATTAGCAATTTCGTAATTGAAGTCCATTTTTACTATTTTCTGTGTAATAATATTTCTATTTTAGAATGTTTTTCTATTAGAATGTTGTACGATTGAATAGTCTAGAGGAAGTGTGCTAGACTACAAACCGTTAAGCCTAAGTTCGAGTCCCATGGGCTTCTCCTAATTTTTCGTTTGTCATAAAAAAATTAAAATTTTCATTATTAAAAGTAAATTTTGACAAGAATTTCTTGGCATGCTGGAAGTGTTCTTTTTATATAAGCAATTATGGTAATAGATCGTTGTCCTGAGTTTAATACTTGGCCATAACTTCGAAAATTTAATTTTTTTTTTTTTTTTTTTTTTTTTTTTGAAACATAAATCGAAAATATTTTAAAATAATTTTTATTTAAACTACATATTTTTGGTTTCCTTAGTTCAAAATAATACATATTACACAATGCGACAAATTGAGGATCATCGCGTGGGGGCGGAATTATTTCATCTGCAGTTGATAGCTCTTGATATGTGTAATAAACTCTCCCAAGGATTTTTGGCTGATATGCAAAATTTTTGTTTTATGACCTTTTAAACATACATATTTTTTTATAAAATTAATTTTAGGCAAATGGATAAGAAAAATATAAATATAGTTCGAAGCTCATTTATTTTAACATAAAGGTTTAAAGCATTTACATAAGTGGCAATATTTCATTAGAACTTTCTGCTGATCTATCTATCATTATAAGGGGTAATTTTTAGTCAGTTAAAAAAAAAAATTACATAAAAGTAGAGTTTAATAGGTTAAAATGTTTTACAGAATCTTCTGTGTCGAATTTCAGTAGGGGTCTATCAAAAAAAAAAATAATAATAATAATGAAATTGTCAGTAACTTTGTATACAATTGCAACAAAACTTTAAATTTTATGTAATATTTCTTTACCTATTTTAGTGTATATTAGAGGTATCCCTAAACGGGACTGGATTTTGCAAATCCAGGGATTCGGGATTTTATAATTTCAAATGGGGATTTTTCGGGATCGGGATTTATATTTCATATGAAAACACATTTTAAATATATGGAAAAAATGAATATTTTAATTAAAGAAATTTATTCGTATTTGTAAAAATAAATCATAAGGTTTGTTCATTTGAAATTTAATAAATCTAGTTAAATAAAAGAGACATTTAAAAAATAAATCTAAAAACCAAGCTTTTACTTGAAAAAGTTTGAAAACCGAAAATAATAAAATAAATTTTAGGGTAAATAAAAAATTAAATTTTTATTAATTTTTTTTTACTTGCATTAAACGGAAACTTGGAAATATCTCAAAAATACGGGCATATGTTCCTTTGCTGATATTTTTTCTTATAAAATTTCTTTAGCTAATGATATGTATGATTTTTAGCTTTGTTGAATATCATCAATAATTAATGTCCATCCATTTTGGAAGATGATTAAACGCAATTTGGTCCTAGAACTTGTATAATATAACATTTGTTCATTATTTCATCTTCCATACAAATGTCTTTCCAGAATAGAGTTTGACATTTATAAATTTCCTAAATGTGGTAGAGTTCAACACAAATAAAATCGTTTGTAATCTTAAACTACCAAATCAATTTTTTTTTTAACATTAGACTATAATTAACCATAAGCCCCATACAAGGACCTCCATTAATTTACTTAAACGTTCATTAATCAGGAATAAATGTGTAGACGAATTGGCACATATTATTTAATACAAATCAATATGTATTAATAATTAAAATGACGTTATAAATATGAAAAGTACTGTATACCAATTTTTGGAAGGATCCGTCCATAATTGACCACAGCTCCTATAACAAGGCCCTTTCGAAAGATCATTTAAAGGTGTTAGAATCACAATACAATTTTGTATTCGTTAGTTTTATAAAAGTATAAATTATAAATCCAACAAAATTTTTTTAAAAAAATTAAACGTATTTTTTATTAGTCCGTTTCAAAATAAAATTCAATAGGAAATTGAAAATAAAATATTTTATTAGTCTTGCCCGTACAAAATATTCAAGTAAAATATGTAAAGCAAAATAGAAAATTATTTTCTCTTGAAATGTTTACAACTTTTACTAGTTTTATGTGCACAGAAATGCTTTTCGAGTAAAATACTTACAATAATAGTAAAACTGGTAAGAATAGCATACAAACGAACAGACCTATAATGTTCTAATCTTCGTAATCGATTTCTAATATATTTTTGAAAATTTTCTGTTAATATTTTGATGTTTTGTATAGCTTAGAGTTAATTTTTTGGATTATATTTATGACACTAAATCCTGAAAATGAAATCCCGGGATTTTTTTCGTCCAATCCCGGGATTCGGGATTTTGTAATCCCGAAAAATCTCGGGATTTTTAGTTTCATGTCATTTCTGTAAAATGGACTAGAAAGGAAATGTAAGATAAATGAATTGCTCTAACTATTGAAATTGTTGTATAGAAATACAAATTTAATTTTTTCTACTCTTTTCTAAAATGTAAAAAATTTTAAAATTTAATAGCTCGATACAAGAAAACAACATAATTTACCTTTATGGTTTTAATAGCTATTGATACATAATTTTGTAAATTTTTTCGGTACCCAACTTTATTACGAAGTTTCAAAACTCAATTTATGGCCACTTCTGACACATATTACCCCAACGTGCAACAGGCTAATAGTATACGCGACTCTTAATTTAATTAGGTTAGAATATAATTGTATTATAACATAAATAAAATAAAAATTAAATATAAACACAAACATTTTATGTTTCTTTTGCGGATTTTTCTTTAAAATTATCTGCCAGCTTTAAGTGCAAATATTTGTTTTTTTTTTATTTATTTAACTATCGATAATTCAAATTTTTTAGTTATTATCATCAAGATATTACAGCAAATGAATACATGTTTAATAAAAAAATATCTTAATTTAAAATAATTTGGTTTATAAGAAAACGATAGAGAGAAAAATCCTATATATATATATATCACAAAAAGAAGTTTTAAAGAAGTTGTTTAAAAACATGGCATCAAATATTATGCCCAGGTACTTTGTTGACTTTGAAAAAGCTATTTCAGTTCCCTGTACAGACAACTTCAGCGATGGAATTCTTTTAGGGGATTTGTTAAAAGGAAACATAATCTAAATTTACATAATAGTCAGAGGCAGAAACGAGAGCCTTTTGCATATGTTTTACTATAGCGTTCGAGACTTTTCCATGAGAGATGAGTGCGCTGTCGTCAGCATAAAAAGCCATATCATTACCAGCTGAGATTTTAAAGTCAGAAATATAAAGATTATATAATAAAGGGGATAATATAGAGCCTTATGGGACTCCATCCGGAATAGATTTTTAACTTGAATAATATCCATCAACAACCACTATAAATGACCTATCCGAGAGGAAACTATAAATAAATTTGAATAAATATAGAGGGTAGTTTAATCTGTGGAGCTTATCCATTATGCCAAATAGAGTTGAAAACTTTCTCAATGTCAAGGAAAAGAACCCCATATTCACTACACGTTTCAGCTGATGGGTTGTAGAATGATGTGCTCTGAACCCATATTGACAGTTATGAATCAGATTGTTTTCATCCGCAAAATTTTTGAGTCTATTTAATAAAAGTTTTTCAAAGATTTTATCAAGTGAACTCAGTAAGCTTATGGGCCTATAACTTGATGTTAAATTATAACTTTTGCTGTTTTAAAACTAGTAGGAAAATGACAATTTTTAATACAAAAATTATACAATTTGTCCAAAAAATTTTATAATCTAAACCTGGGGAATTAAATAATATATTTAATTTCATTAAGACTAGTTATTATGTCAGGATTCTTCATGGGATTGTTTTCGTTTTTAATTGAGTTAACTCATACGTTTACTAAATTTACTAAATTTTTTCTGTCAACAGAGCTGTTAAAGTTGATAGTTGTTTCTTGTGATCTGACAAATCTATCGGCTATAGCGTTAGCCATTGCCACTTTGTCAGTTAAAACACGATCATGTACGATTAATTTGCGAATTGCAGTTGATTTTCAGCTCATGCGTTTTACAATCTTCTAAAAATTCTTACCTCCTACTGGAAGTTTTGACAAAAAATTTCCACACCGTTCGTGTCTGATATTTCTTATATGAAAATCAAGAGTTTATTGAGTTCCCTAACTATTGATTTAAACATCATTCTCCTAGAGACGTCATTTCACCTTTTAAACTTTCTTCTATACATGTTCCTAATAGAAATCATGCGTTTACATTGATATGTTATTTTGTAACCTACGTTTTCATGGGTACGATTAGGGATTGCAGAACTAAAAGCTTCAGTTATTATAGCCGTAAATTCCTGAATTGATTGTTCCACATTAAGACAAGAAATCTGATTATTTAGGATTGTTGAGGAGTAAATTTTTTAATCAATAATAGTTTTTAATTGTGCCCAATTAGCATTATCTTAGTCTGGAAATAGTTTTTTATTCTCGCAAACAGGTTCGTTAATATAAAACTATATTGGTTCATGGTCAGAGTTTAACTTATTAGGATGCGTATCTACTTATATCTGAAAAAGAAAGTGTAGAGTTCGAAAGCAGTAGGTCAATTGTCGATGGTCGTCTTGGATCTATATTTTGAGAGAAACGAGTGGGGCGAGATGGAAAATAAATAAAATAGTTCGATAAATTTTGGTGATCGTAAAAAAGTCTAAAGGATCTGTCAGATGTGTCACAGTTCCAGCTAGAATGGTGAGAGTTAAAATCTCCTAAAATGAAGTAGTCACAATTAGCAGAAGTTAAAAGATTCAGATCAGCAACAAAATCGTTAGTATAACATGGGCAATATGCAAATATAAATAACATTTTTCTATTGCAAATATTTAATGAAATGCATATATTTTCAAAAATGTTGGTATCGGGAGATGTCTCCCATTTATGTTCTAAAGTTGATTTTACCTCTATAGCTTACTACCATGAGAGCTTCTATCGTTTCTATAAGCATTATAACCCGTTAACTTAAAACTATGGTTTGATTTTAAAAAAGTTTAATTTAACAACAAAATATCGATATTATTCTCTCTTAAAAATAAATAAAGTTCAAGTGATTGAGAAATATTTGTGTTACCTTGGCAGTTCCAGTGCATCACATGAAGGCAGACTTTTACATTGTTAGATGGCATATTTAAGCATTTGCATTAGTACATTAAGTTGTTTCATTTTCGATGTACACTTTTGCAGATCAGAAACAGCTCTAGTAAAAATATTGAATAAGTCATCAATACTAAACAATTCATGTCCTGTGTTAGATGTAAAATGGGGTGTCCTTACGGTATCAGCATAAGTTCTAGCGGCAAGATGAACATCGTTTTTTGGCATTTTAGCAGTATTAACCATATGACTGGTATTGTTAGGTGGTTGATCCAAGAATTGATGGAAATGTTGGTTTTGTAAGGGCCGGTTTTTCTTGTTAACATACCCTCGCATGATTAGATATTCCTTGCGGCTGGGGCATCGAGGATCGTCAGCTATATGGTTTGTATTCTTAAGATTTTTCATGGTGCAATTGAAACATTTATATGCTATTACGTTTCCCTCAGGTATCTTATTAATTGGACAGACGGACTAATCATGATCCCCACCACATTCTATGCAAATATTGTTAAGATAGCAATTTTTTGAGTCATGTCCATATATAAGTGCAAATAATTTTCAAATATTCTCATTAAAGAAAATAAATATATTTTTATCAAAGTTCTGATATTTTTTGCTAAAAATATTTTAAATTCGCTCAGTATGTATAACAAATTTTTAGCATTCCGTGCATACTTTTCTGTCATCAACGCGATATCTCAAAATATAGAAAATCACAATATTCTATCAAAAAGCAGCGACATTAAAACTAAAAAAAAGTAATAATAATGTGTAATTTTTGATCATAAGCTATAGAAATGTAGCACTCTTAGGTACAAAATTTCTTTTCTTCATATATTTCGATAAATGATGATATGATATTCCTAATGCCTACAACAAACATAGAAAGTATTTGACGCATAATTTAAATTTCTAGGAAAAAGATATACATATATGTATATAAACTCTTTATAAGAAAAACACAGTATTAAATTTATTAATTCTGAAGAATTTTAAATTTCCTTAATATTAAAAAGGTTACATTTGTACAAACACAAAATAAGTCAAATATCACACAGTGGGGTCAAACGCAAATTTTTTGGTAATAAATCTGTATCTCCAAAACTGCAGAGGAGGACCTAAGCTTTCAGAAAAATCGTCTTATAGTCACCCTGTAATAACACAAAATAAGGTACAGGGTTTTTTTTTACTTCATATACCTTAGAACTTATTCCCGAAAAACCATAGAAAGTCGAGGCAAAAAATCGAAAATTCAAAATTCAAGTGTAAATATCTTTTTAACTGTAAGATAACTTAAGTGAGTAAGCTTATTTTTTCATTACCTTGCCAAGTACTTTATAGAAATATAAAAATCTTTAAAATCGGACTACATTTGTAGAAGTTACGATTTTTTGAAACTTTTACATACTCGAGGTAGTCAGCTTTTACACCCCGTAGCTTATTTTGTGTTATTACAGGGTGACTACAAGATAATTTTTCTGAAAGGATAAGTCCTCCTCTACAAATCTTCCATACATTTCAATTTAATCCGAGTAGTAGTTTTGGAGATACAGATTTATGACCAAAAAATTTGCGTTTGACCCCACTGTGTATCACAAGGAAAATTAATAACTTAACGTAAATAACATTTCATTGAAACATCAAACATACTCCAAAATTTTCTATTCAAAATCACAACTACTTACGTAATGTCATTTTTTAAATAAGGGTTTCCTAAGGATTCTTTTTTACACAAAAAGACAAAAAAAGAAATGAAAACAAATCAAACTTTCCTTAAACAACCTTAATATCAATTTCCTAAAAACTCTAAACCATTTCCGTTCTAAATGAGCATTACGTTTATCAAAATTCGCTATGGAAAATACAAACATACATAACAAGAACAACAACAAAAAAAGATACAGACAAACAATTCAACATCTTAATATCAATCAACAAATATGTTGTAAAATATAAACAATTTTCCAAACTCAAATTGATGACTATGATAACAATCGACATTTGTAACGAGCGCAAAACAGAAGTAAAAACACAACAAAAAACCAAATAAGTAGAAGTTAACAAGAAAAAAAATAAAAGGGATAAAGAATCACCCAACAATCAGTTTAAGAACCCTTTAACTAAGACCATGAAATCTGTTTTTAAGAAGTAGAAAATCCTACTTTTATTTAAAAGAAACTCTCTTATAAACACACACAAACAAACACACATACGTAAATATAACTTTAAGAACATTTTATACAAATTGTAACAATTTTTAAAGAATGATTCTTAAGCTTAAACATACTTAAATATTGAGAACCACACAAAAACAGACACACGCACAAATACACTCTAGAACAAGCTTAATTTTATCCTTAAAGCCAACAACATAAACCCCATAACAACAATAACAACAACTTTCAAGAAGAGTAGAATAAAAAAGAAAAACATATTAAAAAGGATGTAGACATATTTTCTTTATAGGATCTTTTACAAAACGTAAAAAAAAAGAAAAATGAAAAAAAGTCAAATTTTAACAAACATACATGTACTCATAAAGTATTAAATTTTTACAAGAATATTTCATTTCATATGTACACACACATCCTTTACTCTTACTCATACATGTTTATTTAACATAAGTGTAATTTTTCTTGATATTTTATTCTTCATTTCAAACAAACAAAAATTTACACGCACTTACTAACTGTTGTTGTTATTGCGGCTGCTGCTGCGGCTGTTGTTGTTGCTACTACTGTTTTTACGGATGTTTCTTTATAATACAAACGACTTTATAGAATTGTATATATTTTATGTCTACAGGATGTATGTGTGTGTATGTGTTTGTTAAAGTTAAAGTTTATGAAAAATTAGGTGAGGTTGGTTGTATGGCAGAAAGATGATGCCAAACAAACATACTGATGTCTGCTGTTATACTCTCTGCTTTAAAATGAATATGTTTGAATTTGAAATTATACTTATTTATACATTTTTGTTGCCATTTACATTTTTTCCGTATTTTCTCTCCCTTTTTTTCGCCTGCTTTCCAATTTTTCTTTCTTATATTATGGTGGCAATAATTCATTTTTAGCAATTTACAACATATTTTTGTATATTTTGCCACTTCTTGAAGCTGATTATCATCAAATTTTCCATTAGCTTTTTATACGTTTCTTGTTTTTTATTTTTTTATACTTGTCGTCTTTCGTTTTGGAGCGAAAAAAAAATCACAAACAACAGCAAACGAAAAATAATTTTGTGCAAATGTTGAAGCAAAATGAAGTGTTGCTTAGCTTCGTAGCGTTGAAAAAATTACTCAAAGAAAAAAAGAGGCAAACAGAATGAGATTTATTACCCTTGGAGAATCCTATACATGAAACCCTACTTAATATGGATTTCAGTTTTATTGAATTTTTAGTAAAGTTTTTTCATAGAATTTATTTTTCTAGAGAAAGTATATTTTTGACTTGATAAATAAGTTTGCAGATTAACAAATATGAAAATTAGCTACAGCAATGAATACAAAATTCAGAATAAAATAAATTTTTAGATATTTGTGTAGCTGCTTTATATTTTAAAATTTTAAATCTATTGTCCTGATCTCTTCGATCCCTCAAAACTTTCAAACTCTCCAGAAAGCTCTCCAGTTTGTTCACGAAATAAGTCTCAAAAAGAAATAAAAATACGAAATATTATCCATTTTTCAAAAAAGTATATCGAAACATTTTAGGCCATGATTTGCTAAAAACACTTTCTTTATATTTTTACTTATTTGAGTGGTCTTTTTTTTCAGAGAAACACATCATTATTGAGACGAAATATTGCACAATGGAACAATTTTATTATTTATAATAAATTTTAAAACAGATAAATTTAACTAGTATAGACTTTGTTAATAAATTTATTTCTCAGAAAGACATTCGGACAAACATAATATGATCAATATGTCGTTTTGTATTGACCCAGAATAAATTATATAATTTATAAATATATATTTTATATGGTATTTTATTCACATATTATATTGCTCTTAGCCTCAAAATTTTTTTTTAGCTATTAGCTTTTTTTTTTTTTTTTCTTAACAAAGCCTTAAAAAGGTTAAAAATTTACTGATTTTATTTTTACAGAATCATCAATTTAAGCATTTTTGTGTACTAATTTGCAGAAAAAAATCGAAATTATTTATATCGACATTTTGCAAAAATATAATATCTTTAAGAAAAACCAGAAGCTAATGAAAAAAATAATAATAATAATAAATGCGTTTTTAAATAAAACAATATATTATATTTTTCTATATTTTTTTTTGGGACACTTAGCTTATTCCGACCTTTTTTAAAGTCTAATTTAGCTTCTTTTTTTCTCAAGTCCTGGCAACACTGATTACAACCAACATTTACTGAAATATAAAATCATTGTAATAATTGAAATTAATTTTAATCTTCCGCATTATGAACTTTCGTTTTAAAGTAAATATGTCCGTCCGTTCGTCCGACATAAAATTAAAATTTAGTCCTATGTTTGCCTATACCATGATCCTAAGTAATACACAACAGAGATACAAGCCGATAGGCTCCAAGCCGGCATCGAGCCGCCGCCGAGGAATTTTTTACTTCATGCGCCGCCGCCGCACAGTGTCCCGTTTCAAAAATAAAATGGAAACAAATCTGGAATTTCCAAACGGCTGGTCTGATCCAGATTCTTTATATCTCAGCCGATTTAAAAGATTTTTATATGACTGAATTCTGCTAGTCGAGATCTACAAAACATTGTCGTATGTGTAGGTTATCTCTTTTAGTTTAAGAGATATTTGGTTTCAAACATTCAAATTTTTATTTTTGGATCTATCTTGGTAAAGTTTTTTCGCTATAGCGGATCTAAATTTCACTCGATTTTTTTGAAATATTTTTTGTTTTATTAACAACAAATAAAAAAATTGCGTTAAAAAATAAAAATTTCTTAAGTAACATATATAGTATTTATACTTTTCTGAAAGATTACTTTATGAGGAATTGTGTGAAGGAAAAAAATAATTAAAAACTTTCTCTAAAAATTAACCCATTTTTTTATGATTTTCCAATTTTTGACTTAATTTCTCAAATCGAAAAGCTGGCATTAAAAAATAATTATATTTTTTACAAAGCTGGATGTGTTTTTAATTTTTTGGTAATAGAAATTTTTGCTCCCCGATATCGGTTGGTAAAAAACTTTAAAAATCCCATTTTTGGAAATTTTTGGGATTTGCGGGATTTCTTTTGAAAAATCCAAAAAAGTGACTAAGTGCAAAATTTAATTTAAAAATGTTTATTATAATATTTATGTATTACACAATGTGGCAGAATCGAAATTTTTTTGGAAATGAATATGTGACTTCTATTCGCTGGAGAGCGCAAAATTTTAAATGTAGAAGGAGCGGAGCTATTGGGGCTCTAAAATATACAAATTTTCATCACTTGCCAATTTCAAATATTTTTTCCATCTTCCTAAAGCTCTTGATAAGACCTATGACAAATGTGGTCTCTTATAGTTTTTAAGTTATTTGGATTCGAAATTTCAACTATATCAATTTTGCTAAATCTTGGTTCAGTTTTCTCAATACATATCCCAATATTTTTTACGATTTTACCAATTTTATAATTTCTCCAACAAAATTATCTACCGAATAAAAATATCTGGAAGTTGTAATCTATTCTGAGTCTAAAGTAAACGATTTTGAAACATAAATTATTTTTTTTTTTTTGTCTACACTCTTTTTCTCTAAAATAAAATTTTATTAAAGAACATGTAAAAATTTTACACTTTTTTAAGATATTTTTACGGAGATTATTTTAGAATACCCAACATACCCAATATTACCATGTACAGACCCTCTTGAATTTGATTTAATTTAAATAAAAATTTTGACTTTATTCTATATGTTCTGAAATCTCAAAGGTTAGTTCTGCAAAAACTATATTGAGTTCCTAAGAGTTCTTTAGTTTTTTGGGAATTGTCGGATCCGTTTTACAAAAATCTTAAATTTCTCTTCACTTTAGCATTTTAAATAATAGAGTCAATAGTTGCTGAAAATTTTGTTTCGGTCGACATTTTTGGGAGCCCTGTATTTTAAACGACAGAAAAAACATTAAAATTATTTAATTGAAATGTTATTATATGTTGTTGTTGTATTAAATGACGAAAAATATACAAAATTTTCATACATCTAAGTTTAGTTGCGAAACTCAAAAAATGAGCTTGTTGTGAAAAAAAATAATAATTATACTTATTTCACCATGGGATATTGGTCCACCAGGGGACTATTTTGTGCATTTTATTGAAGTGAAATATTTACAAAAGTCAACATCTAAACAGGTAACTTTTTTTTGCTTTTGCCAAATATACGAATAAATAATAGTAAATTCTCTAGCTTACCCATCAAAAACTTTGGTTGCCATGTAATGAGTTAAGAAGCTAATATAATGACTCTCCACTACTTACACATTAGCTAAATAACTCATTATTTTAACACGGTGATGATATTGGAGGCAACTACTTACCCTATATATTACTTAGATATCATTACAATCATTAATTACTTCCAAGTTGTTAAACAGCGCATTGATTCAGCATTACTGAAGTCATGATTAGTAATAACAATAGGAACTAATTACATATTACGTAACAAATAATTAATGCAATGTCAGGATTAAAAATATTTTTTTTTTTTTTTTTTTGTAAAAAGATTTAAAATTTTTCTTTTTTTTTTTGCCATCCCTTCTTCAAATATATGAATTGGAAACTGCATTATAAAGATCAATAAAAAATAATATTTAAAAAAATCTGATCATAATCGGGTTATAAATAAACAACTTCTATGTAATGCAGACAGTTTGTTGTTGCAATTACAAAGTAACTATATCCGTAACTACATGTCATTACAATGGGTACCCAACTAAATAATATTTTGTGTATTATTTTTCTTATATTTAAAATAATGTTAAATAAATATCGCAGATTGAAATAAATACCACACAATTGTCACACATTAAGAAAACTTAATAAAAATGCAAAACATATTCCAGCTACAAGCAACAAAATAAAAAGTGAAAAATAATTTCCTATAAAAAGTTCAATGTTCCAAATTCAACA
Source organism: Protophormia terraenovae (assembly GCA_951394005.1). Taxonomy (NCBI): domain Eukaryota; kingdom Metazoa; phylum Arthropoda; class Insecta; order Diptera; family Calliphoridae; genus Protophormia; species Protophormia terraenovae. The sequence goes on from OX596073.1 coordinate 3,684,221, forward strand.
TCTTCTCTGCACTAGTTATTTTAAGAATTAAATGTTCAAAATACATAATTCCCTATATTTTTTTTTTTTTTTCTGATTTTTACTCTTCATTTTCAATTTTGTTACTCTTGTTTATTTTTGTTGGATAAATTTTCATAAATTTGACATGACGTGACAGTGAATAACTAATAATACATATACGTTATGATTTTTTTTTTGTGCGATTTTTTAATAATAATACTCAAAAACAGCAACAATGATGCATACAACTGCCACAGCCATTGTTGTTGCTGTACATTTTATGATTTTTTGGTTGTCTGTTATCATTATTATGAATATTTTTTTATGAAATTCATGTTAAATTAAAAAAGAAATTGTGTAAAAATATTCAGCGTGAACAACAGCAGTAGATGGATGTAGAGGAAATATTTAATAATTCTCCTTTTTTTCATGTACAAATTGTTGGTCTGGGCAGGAATTTAAGTGCGTTGTTGTTAACTGTTCTTCTTTTTTGATTTTTATAGGCAACCTTAACAACATTTTTAAACCATTTTGCCGACTTGAAGGTTTTCTGCGAATTCACACATACACATAGACAACAATATGACTGTGTAATTCCACATACCTGCACAATGGTCTATTGTTTTGTTTACTCAATTTGCTATTTACTAAACGTCACCAGTTAAAGACAGCACAATGTTTACTAACAGGAAAAGGATAATAACATCATTGTATCCCGAAGTGAAAAAATAAAAAATTGAAGCTTTGTTTTTAATGTCAGCAGGTTGTGGTAATAACGTTGATGTTGCGCAAATACTAAATATTGTAAACTGTAATGGCAGTTTAGGCGGATGTGCCACTTTAATGGTACCAATGGGAAGTCACGCGTACTTTTGTTTATAATAATTTTTTTTTTTTTTTTTTTTTTGCAAAAACACAATAAAAACGATAGAAGAAGATATAGTCGGTCAAGCCCAAACATATGATACCCTACACCATTGTGTACATTATAATTCGGGGAGGGGTCTTGACTTGGAGTCAGATGTGGACCGATACTCATAAGTGTAAAATAAAACTTACGAATACAGAATATTACGTTGATGCTGACATTTATATGAATTTATTCACTTTTGGGTGATTCCCGAAAGAGGGCTTTATATGGGAGCTATGGTAAATTATGGACCGATCTTTGTAAAATTTGGCACTATTATTTATGTTCATATAAAACTTATTTGTGTCGAATATTAATTTGATACTAGCATTTTAATGGGATTTATGGTCGTTAAAGTGATTTTCTGAAAAGGGGTTTATATGGGAGCTATGGTTAATTATGGACAGATCTTTTTAAAAATCGGCACATTTATTTAGATTTATATAAAACTTATATGTTTCAAATTTCATTAAAATATTGCTATATTTAAGGGATTTATGATCGTTAAACCCTTTTCCGGGAGGACATTTGTATGGGGGCTAGGTGAAATAATGGACCGATCATAACCAATTTCAATAGGCTTCGTCCCTGGACTAAAAGAAACCTGTATATTTCATCATTAATTTTGATTCAAAATTTCGACCTGTAGTTTGATTACAATGTTTACATGGACGGACAGACGGTAAGACGGACATCGTTAAATCGACTCAGAAAGTGATTCTAAGCCGATTGGTATAAATTAAGGTGGGTCTTAGACCAATATTTTTAGGTGTTACAAACATCAGCACAAACGCATAATACCCTCCCCACCTATGGTGGTGTAGGGTATAAATACAGACTGTGCAAAAAATTATTTATATACTTTTGTGCATGACAGAGTGTGTATGTAATACAAAACAAAAATGTTTTCACATACACTATTGTATACCTTGAAATATTATTATTTGTTTTTTCTTTTTTTTTATGGTGGGTTCCTGTAAAATTATTACATACATATGCTCTTATTTTTGTCGTGTTAACAGAAATATTTTGGTTAGTTTATTACTTTTACAAATTAAAAATTTTGGCAATAATATACAATACTCTATTACTTACATCAAACAATTTAACTAAGATAAAAGTAAATAAATCGTATTGTCGTAATGTTTTAGTTTAAGTATATGTAGAAGGAATTGAATAAATAATCGGATTTCTGAAAATTTTAACATTATTAATATAAGAAAAAAACCTTAAAGTTGAATTTCAATTTAGTAATGAGCAAAAACTACTATTCCTTTAGTGATGTCGTTACCTGAAAGCCCTAAGCGAATTTATTTTTTACCCAAAATTGGGTCAGATAAAAAACATATTTTTTTTTTAACGGCTGAAGCGAATCAAAATATTTTTTTTTTTTTTTTTTCTTAATTTAATTTAACTAAAAAAATAGACATTGTTTTTTAAATTTAAAATTTTTTATTTAAAAAGTTAGTACAAGTTTGCATTTTTTTTTAATTTTTTTGAAACTTACTTTTTTAAAAACACCTCCGTCAGAAAATACTTTTTGAATGTATACCTTACATATAAAGCTATAAAGTTAAAATAATTTTAAGTCGATTCCAGCTTTGCAATTTGAGAACTTAATTAACAAAAAAAAAAGAAAACAAAAATTTCCAGAATTAACAAAATTTGGAAAGGGCTTGTGGGCAAACCTTTGGTCCAAACTCCTCCAAATTTAATTTACACGCATTTGCATTAAGATTTCATTTGAAAGCATTAAAAAAATTGCCACCTTTTTGGGAAAAACCCCAAAAAATGCAAAAAAATACATAACCGAGATGGCCAACTTTGGAGGGCCACCCACTTCCCCTTGACCCGTTTGAAACCTGAACACATCCAAATCAACTCGAAAACACCTCAGATCTGACCATGTGAAATTTTGTTACGATACCTCTAACGGTTCAATAGTTACAAAATTATTTCCAAAAAAAGAGTTTTGGAAACATTGTTAAAATTTTATTATGGAAGTATAATAGGAGATTAGAAATAAAAAGGACATTATTTATATGAATTAAATAAATTTCGGTCCGATTTTTAATATATTTCCTTTTAGTCATTTAAAGTATAATTTCTCAAAAACGAGCGCTAACTTTTTAAAAACGATTAACGCCATTAAATTCAGTGTTGTCGACAAAGTTTCAACCAATGTTCAAAAAAAAAAATATATATATATATATATATATATATATATATATATATATATATATATATATATATATATATATATATATGTATATATATATTTGATTTTCGAGTAGAATGTAATTATTGCTTTTTAAATTGATACTTTTTGAAACTTATTATTAATTATTTCTCTTTTAATTTGGTACTTTTTTCAAATTTGGTTCTTATTTTTTGAAAACTAAATTTGTTATTTTCTTTTTTTTAATATTTCATTTTTAAAATGCGACATTTTTCATTGAAACTTTTAGGAACTTAATATATTCTTGTTTTTTTTTTATTGACCGACTAATTAAGGACTTAATACATTTTTCTTGCCATTATTGTACCCCTTTATTAATTAGCAATTAAAACACAATTAGCAAAAAATGCATTTAAAAAAGTGCAGGCATAATGGCATTTTTTTAGAATTTTCGTTACAGAGAAATATTATTTCATTTAAGGCTTATTCAATGCTTTCTACATTTTAGGCTATTTGAGGAAAAGACGCCATCAAAACAGCTGATTTATAAATTTTTCTTTATGATCAAAGACGGGCAATTAAAAAATGTTGTGAATTTTATCTTCATTTTTATTTTTATGCTCTCTTTAAAATTTTCACAACTAATCAATAATCCTATAATGAAGTTCTCTCACCAAATTCATTTTACCAAAAAATAGTAATGAAAATTCTTCAAGGAAAGTGGAGAGTATCATATGAACGTATGTAAGCGAATAAGAGCTCTTTGTTTTCTTAACTTACAAAGCTACAAAAATGCCTGAGTATTTTTCTTCTTGCCTTTTGTTTATATTTACAATATAAATTTTGTTTTCATATATTCGCTTCCTTTTCTTTCTTAGTTCATGATATTATTTAGATTTTTAAGAATCTCGTTCTGAAAACATTTTTGCACATCTTGATTATTACTTTTAACTTCTACTGCTACTTTTATTACCACTAAAGATTGAAATTTAGCTAGAGAAATACCATCTAAAGAAAAAAAAAAAGATCCGTTGTATCGGAAATAATTACTTACGAATATTTTGTCAGCGGAAGTATAACAAATTACTAAAGTCAAAAGTTACTTAAAGCCTGAGATTCCACAGTATGAGTATGTTAACATATGTATACATGTGCGTTTGTGTTAAAATAATTTACTCCTGTAATCATAACACACACATACATACATATTTATATGTTTAATATTCTCGGGAGTAAAATTTTTGTAGTTGCTAAAGCTACCATATTTTTCTTTTTTCATTTTTTTTTTTTAGGAATTTTAATAACACAACACATTACAAACATTGTTTTTGCTTGAGTGTGTATATGAGTAGGTTTATGTAAACATAGAGTTTAGTGTATATGTGAGTATGTCGCTGAGTTTATGTTGATAATATATTAAAGTTGTGGTATATGCAATATTGTGGTAAAAATCATGAAGAGAAAAAAAATTATTTCTTGCTTATCAAAATATATGCATGTCTTTTTCTACACACACATACACACTCACAATTACACACACATTACCATATCTTCTAAACTTACAGTAAATAAAGCACACATGTATATAAGTATGTATGTATACATATGCTTTTTTATTTTCATAAAAATAATTACATTTCATTTTTGTTGCTTTTGTCGTTGTTGTGGTTGTTGTTGTTTTTACTTTATCTGGTTTTGTTAGATGGATGGCATCAAATGAATCGTAAATAATCTACACAGTTAAAGTGTAAAAACATTTTTCAATATATTAGAGAATCATGAAAAAATTAAATATAGAATAAGCATAAGCAAAAGCCTAAAAGAGAGAGTAAGTAACCTAAACGGATGTGTGCCAGTAGAAACCAAAAATCTTTTTTTTTTCTTTTTTTCGTTTCTTTAGAAAGTTATTAAAAATTCAAGTATTTATGTTTAAACATAAATTTGTAATTTTCATAAATAACAACTAAGATTGCGACATTTTAAATTGTATTTTATAAAATTTATTATAAAATTTATATGGGGACAATTTTATTTTATTTTTTTTTTTATTATTTTTTTTTTTTTTTGTAATAAATTGTAGAAAGAAATAAAATTTTATGGATTTAAGTTCATGTTTCAAGCACAAATAAATAAATTAGGAAAAAATGTTATCACTCCCAGAGTTATATGTTCCATAAAAATAGATCAATGTTTTTTGTTAAAAAACATTGATTAAAAATTTTCTATATAAGGAAAATTAAATGAAAAATTGATATAAAAAAAAAGAAAATGAATCTAAAATTATCTAAAAAAAAAATAAATTTGTTAAAAAATTTTTGTTAAAAATTAAATCGATCGAATATTCTGTGAAATGAAAATTTATCGAATTTTCTATACAAAGAAAATTGTTACAAAATTTTTATTAAAAGGAACACTGATTAAACAAATTTTTATCTTTATTGATCGTAAATTTTCTTTAAAAAGAAACCTAGAAAATAAAATGATCCGAAAATTTTCTATAAAAATTTTGATCGACAATTTTCTAAAATAAAAAAAAGGAGAAAGATATAGTCTGTCAAGCCCGAAAATTTTATGCCCTACAACAATGCGTTTCTGCACTGAAAAGATATCCGAAATTTTCGAAAATTTACCTAATATCAGACCCATAGTAATTTATGGACGGATCCTTATGAAATTAGTATCATGATTTCTGTTTATATTAAACTAATAAGTGTCAAATATTACCAATGATGCTGTTATTTATGTGCGATTTTTGCGAGTTAAATTAATATTCAAAAGTGAGCCTTATATAAGAGCTATGCCTAATTGTGAACCGATCTTCCTGAAATTACAAAGAAAAAAAACTTTAATCGAAAAATTTCTATAAAAAGAAAATTTACTGACAATTTTGTATAAAAAGAAAATTAATCGAAAATTTTTAATAAAAAGAAAATGAGTCGAACATTTTTAGTAAAAAGAAAATTTTTAATAAAAATAATCGAAAATTTCTTATAAAAAAAAATTATCGACAAATTTGAAAAAAAAATGATAGTTTTCTATAAAATGAAAATTGATCAAAAGTTTTCTATAAAAAGAATTTTCTATATAGAAAAAAGTTTGATTTAAAATTTTCTATTAAAAAAAAAAAAAATTATCAAAAATTTTCTATAAAAAAAATTGATTGACAATTTTTTATAAAAAAATGTATCGTCAATATTCTATAAAAAGAAAATTGATTGACAATTTTCTGTAAAGAGAAAAGTAATCGAAAAATGTCTATAAAAATAAAATTGATCGAAAATTTTCTATAAAAATAAAATTGATCAACAATATTCTATAAAAAGAAAATTATTCGAAATTTTTTTGTTAAAAGAAAATTAATCGAAAATTTTCTATAAAAAGCAAAATAAATTGAAAATTTTCTATAAAAAAAAAAAATGATCAACAACTTTCTATAAAAAAAGAGAATTGATCGAAAGTTATGAAATCCCTATGAATATTTCTCCATAAATGAAAGTTCCAATCTACAATTTAGGAAAAAATCCTTTAATATTGCAGCTTTAGTCACTGCCCCAATAATAGGAACTATTTAAATTTTAATGAAATGTCAGGATATAAAATATTTTCTTGTTGTTATAAAAAGATTTTATAAATTTTAATTCAAAAAACTTAACCAAAAATTTAATTAAAATAAATGTAACAGAAATAAACAATTTTATATTACAAATTTATTTAAATATGTATCTCTTCTTTAAATACGTGAATTAAATATGAATTGGTAACTGCTTTATAAAAATCAATAATTAATATTTTCAAAAATCTTATCATAAACAATTATTTACACTCGTGTTATAAATAATTAGTTACTAAGCAACTTCTATGTAATGCATACAGTATGTTATTATCATTAGAAAGTAACTACATCCGTAACTACATGTCATTATCAAGTTTTTTCTGGGGCTTTAAGAAAATAGCCAGTATTTTGAAGTAATGAAGTAAATTTTTTACTGTAAAACTAAAATTTGTAAGTATCTAAAATTGAAATTTACTTAAATGTATTTTGATTTTAATTGTACTTTTACTAGTATCATATCACTTCTAAGAATTAACAAGTTAATAAATAAGTTTGTTTTAAAACAGGAAATTAAATTCTTTTACCTAAGAAAAATACCAACCATAAGATAACGTATTTTAAAATTAAAAGAATTTCAACTGAATTGAAAAATCATTATGTAAATTGCATGCGATTAAATTGTAAGAAATTTCTTTTTTATTTAATTTTCATTTTAACATTTTAGCATATAACAGGGCATGAATAGCTAAATGTCGAATTAAGTTAAAATTGTGTGATAGAATATTTAATTGATCGTACGAAGGAAGAGCAGCAGAAAGAAAACAATTTTTTCAATTACCTTAACAACAAAAGAACAAGAAAACACATTGCAATACTATGGCAACTATTTAACTAAATTTCTACAATTCTTTTATACATTTTCACTCAAGCAGAGATTTTATATTATTTTAATTTCTTTTAGTTTTTCTTTATTTTTACACTTCATTTTTTACAAGTAGCAAGTAGTTGTTAGGTCTTAAATGGTCTAAGATATTATGTGAGAAGATAGTTTAAGACACACTTCATATAGCAGTGTGAAAAGGAATTTTTTTGTTAAAGGTATTAAATAGTTGTTGCTTGGAGAGAGAAAAAAAAGATTCGTATTCAATCACGCTATTGAAAGGAAGCAGTAATGCAATGAAGACGCATAACAAGAGTATGAGAGAATGTGTTACTGCTAAAAAAAATTATATTGATAATACTTATACAAACAAGTATTTGCACTCACACACCAGCACACTCATGCACTTAAAAGCATCTATGGCAATTTTAAGTACAAGCTTACTATTGTTATTGTTTTTTTTTTTTTTTTTTTATTTTTTTTTTTTATAAATATATGTATATGTGAAGGTATTCTACCAACTATAAGTTTTTTCTACTGAATTTTGAACAATAAACAGCAGTAGCAGTTTTTTTAAATTTCCTGAAAACGGAAATCTATTTAAATTGGATTTTATTCTTTCGTAGAGAGTTTTACTCTATATACAATTTTTTATTTTCTTATTTTAATATTTTACATCTTATACGAGTAAAAATATAATAAACTGGCAAAAGAATAGATGGTGCAAGTGATTTAGTGCAACAGAGTTGGAGGAAAAGAAACGAAACGAAATGTTTTGGAAGTAAGCAAGGAGAGGGTGTTTAACAGGAAAACAAAACTACAATTGTTACAAACACATACATATGCAGACATACATGCATATATACATATTTTATACATACTATTTGACACACATACATAGAAAATTCAATGCAACAAATGAAGCAGCAGTAAGCAGCATCACAAGGTAATATAGAACAAACCTTTATAATTCTGTTGCTACTACTACTACTACTTTTCTATTCACTCACGCTCAAGTTGAGTTGTTAAGGCCTAAAGGATCTTATTATAAAACCATTTAACAATACAACAGCAGCAACAGAAACAAGAACAACAGCAATGGCAACAGTAGCTGCAACAGTAACAATTGCTAAAAGTTTTACGTGGAAGAAAAAACAAAATTGTATTAGTTGCAGGGGAGAATATAGAAAAGACTGCTAAGGAAGAAAAAAAAACAGAAACAGTAATATAATTTCCTTCAACATCTACTTCATTTAGCTTATGCTACGCATTATAAACATTAAGGTGACCAACTGGAAATTAGAAAACAGAAAAGAAATGACACCATTTAGCCAAAAGCTTCTTAAAGGAAATATATAAATATAGAAGGAAATGATTAGACGAAACTAATAACTTCAAGTGTTAAGAATCTATAGAAACAGAAGAACTTAAATATGAATGAAAGAACTACAGAATACGAATACGGAACTTTTAATCTATAACAGCCTCAAAAAAATTTCCTTATACATTCTTAATTTATATGACAACATAACCGGAGTCATATAGATACTAATTAGACTTAAATTAAACAGTAGTATATTTAGTTTAATTATTATCTACATGACTCCGGTTATGTTGTCATCTCCCCAAAAACTAGGCCATTAGTTGGTTCCATTACTTTCCGTAATTGTGCGAGTTTTTCTCTATTAATGTAGTTGTTGCTGTTTTGTATTCTTTCTTTTCTTTTTTTTTTTTTTAATATAAAATTTTTACTTGTTTCACATGCTTATTTCCAATTCAATGGATAATCATCATCATCCAACATAATAGAAAAAATGAGCAAAAAAAAAAAATAATAACAACAACTACAACAAAACTTTTTAAACAATAACAACAAGAACTACAATAACTCAACATACTGCTGCTTAAATAAACTTGCAACAAAACAAATAAATAGTTCAGTACCTACGTGAGAGTGTGTTACATACACAGGTGAGTGTTTAATGTTTGTATGACTGACATACTGACGAATTGACTGACTTGCTTAACAATAAACCTGATAAAGTTTTCTTAAAAAATGCAGATTTGTTTCACTTATTTACTCATATGTTGGTCTGTTATGTTCTGTTTCTTTTTAAAGTTGCTGAGAGTTGAAGAGAAGAAAAATACATACATACATACAGAAGTGCAAATGAAAAGATGTTTATTATACGCATACAAGTGAAAATAATTTAAAGAAACAACTACATGCATATGTACCTATATGAAGAACACAATTTTTTTACGGACACACAACCTTGAATAAAGAAAAGGTGTGAACAAATAAATCTATAAACAAGTATTTTTCATATACATTCATGCATAACTAAGTACAAACACACACACAAACAGAAATATTATACTCTTATGCAAACAGAACAAAACAATTGTACATTTTCTTGTTTGTTTGGTTGTTTGTCAGTTGTATTTGTATCTCAAACATCCATATATCGTACACATACATATTTACTCACACAAACTTACTAGCAAATATTCATACTAATACGTGTTGCTATTGTTAAATGTAAAAGTATGCCAAGATCTTATGAAATTATTACGTCTATACTGGGGTAGGTATGATAAATTTTAGATAAATTTTAGGTTTTTAATTTGGTTAAATATTTTTATTACGTTAAAAAAAAAATAACTCTCTTAATTAAAATTGCGAACTATATTCATAATGACGACTGAACTTAAAGGTCTAAATATTTTGTGTTCACAAGAGAGACGATTCACAATGAACTGGTGTCTAGTGAAAAAATGTGTATTTTAGTCATTCTTACATTATTTTTTTTATAAGGTCAACAGTTATGAAGATATTAAGGCTATTTTTGAAAAAAAAAAAAAAAAAAATCATATAAATTCTAAAATTACAAAAATTAAAAGTTTTTTCATTAATCATAAAGATAAATTTGTTGCAAATAAAATTAATTAAATATGTCTTGTTTTATTTCCAACAAATTTATCTTTATGAATAAAGAATAAAAATTTTTATGATTTATTTTTTTATGATTTTATGATTTTTTGAAAATAAAAAAAAAAAAAAAAAAATAATATTTTATTTTTAAATTCAATTCTTTTTACTCTCTTAAAATTCTGAGTTGTGGAATAAAACTCAGAGTAACTGTAAATATTTTCGGTAAGACGATTGTTTTTTTATTTAGGAGATATTCGTTGTTGTTAATGTTGTTAATTATTTTGTTGTTGTTGTTAATTATTTTGTATTTTTTTTTTTTTTTTGATCATCTTTTTAATTTTGTCAATTTTTTTTGGTTTTATCGATATATATTCTTTTGCTATTGGGATTTTTTCCTTTCAGGAATTTTTTTAATTTTGTCACTTTGGCAGTTTTATTCGGTTGGACGATTTTTTTTTTTTTTTTTTTCTTTCATCTTGACATTTTTTTCGTTGTGGTGATCTCTTTCGATTAGTCTATTTCTTATTTTGCCTTTTTCCATCCAATAGATTTTTTTGTAGTAATATTTTTAATTTTGCTGATTATTCACTTTGACGTTTTAATCGTTTTGGCGATTTTTTCGGTAGTAAATTTTTCTATTTAGGCTTTTTTTTCGTTTAGGCGATTTTTATTTTACTTTAGACCAGCTCTTTTCGTGTTTGTGTTTTTTTTTCATCTAGGCAATTTTTTCTCGATTAAACGTTTTTTTAAATTGGGTTTTTTTATCTTTTTTTTTTTAACAAATTTGTTATGTTTTACAAAAAATAACTTGGTAGCACGAAGGCGTACGAGCAATGAAATAGAAATTCCATTTTAACATTAAAAAATATTATTATGATATAAATAGTTAAAAAATTTGTTAAAAGGTGTCCAACAATTTTCCTTAAAAAAATATGCAGTTGTTAATATTTTAGACACTAAACTCTAAATTTGTATTGATTCTACTTGAAACCAAAGTTTCTTTGTTAGTAGAAGATGTTTCGTCTTGTATTTATTTTTCTTCTTTTTTACTTCACAACCATCAGTTCTTCTTTTAGGCGTAGTTGTTAGATATATTGGTATCATGAGAAATTGTTTGCCAATATTTATGGGGAGCTTTCCAGTAGTATTTTAAGTAGAAAAAAATTTCATTAATTTCCAAAATATCAGCTAATATATATGAGCTGATACGAGTCACTTTACTCGATGGCGGCTGGACTGTTTATAAATATTCGGTGGCACCTCTTAGTTGACTTTGAGCCGATCGACTTGATTTTCTGAGTAGAATCACTAAGACACCATTTCGATAAACTTTGGTATTACTTAGAAAAAAAAAAAAAAAAAAAAAAAAAAACATAAAACTTCTGCTATTTTTTTCAAAAAATATAAAATTGAAAGAATTCTTTTCTGATTTAATATCAGTTACATCTATCTAAGCCTATCTTGTAACGCAAGTAAAATAATAAATTTTATATAAAAACAAGAAATACATGAGAAATTAAATAAAGGAGAGTTAACAGTTTCAATCACACTTTTGTTTGAGGCTTCTACAAATGTTTGTAGGTATATGTATTAGTAACAAATTTTACCGCTTACAACTTGTAAAATACCGAACGGATTTTAATAGGAGAAATTCCTTTCCAACTTAAAAGGAATTACTTAAAAAATGTTTACCTATTAATTATATTGATTGATTGATTGATTTGGACTTTTCATGCGTATGATTAATGTCAATAAATTATAATAATTATACGCCCATGTAACTATTTTTTTAGTTCTTAGAATAAATAACTTTTTATAACTTTTGATTTACTTAGCCAATTTTAGTGAAAGTTTTCTGCGCCTGTTTTGAGAAAAATTATACATCACATGTATAAATATTCTTTCTCCGTTTTCAAAAAGCTATTTACAATCATAAATGTGAAACATTAACAAACCTTTAGAAGTTTAGTAAATATATTTAAATTTTAGAACTGCGAATCTCTACTTATTTTCCAAATATTTCTATTCACCTTCAGTGAATTTTTTGTCACTATTTCCAAGAAAATTTATTTTTTAACCCTCGTATGTGATTTAAAATACGTATGAGTACTTTGCATTTCATCATAAATACAAATGTATAAAAACTATGTTGTATAAAACCAAAAGCACACATTAATACCAACATAATTACACATACTTACAAGTATACCCAATAAGCATTTTCGAACACTAATCGAAAGTATTTAAATACTAATTATTTGATAAGGAATTGAGTATAATACCATGGCAATTTTTAATTAATTTAAGAATCAACTTTTCGCTCAAACCAAAATTCAAATCAGATTTAATTTAAAATTTAAAAAAATAATTATCGCAAAAAATATTTCATTTCAAAAAATATATCTTAAATTATATCAATTTAAAACAACATTTTTCAACTAAATATTTGTTGGGTATATCGATACATGTACATTGTATATTTTCATTTATAGACATACAACATATGAAAACAAAACTATTCATGTGTACCTACAGATTTTCTTTTTCTCACATACACACCCACATAATATAGACAAGACTTAAAAAAAAAAAAAACAACTAAAAGAAAATCTGCAGCAAAAACATAAAAAACAACAATTACCAAAGTTGCATAGAAAAAAAAAAAAAAAACTTGCAAAATGTTTTTTTTTTTTTTTTTTTAATTTTTATAAACAAATATTTTGCAAACATTTTGTTTATCTAGAATTATATACATAAATGTTTAAATGTGTACAATATACAGGTGTATATAGTTATGTACATATTTGTATAAAAGTATTCAATGCAACTACAGATACATATATGTAGGAGTAATAATATACATACATGCATACAACCAAGGCATTAATATGCATTAGTAGATGTTTGTTTTTTCTAGGTGTTACGATTTAAATAATATACACACATCTACACACAACTAGTACTTATACATATTTTTATAAGTAGACATTTTGTATGCATTAACATTCACACAAACACTAATGTCACAAAAATATATTTATAAATACACATTACACCTGAATTTATGCAACTAATGCTGAATGTTTTTTTTTAAACAACAATTCTGACATAAATAAAATTCTTTAATATTTCTGTGTGTGTGTGTGTATGCGTGTAAGTGCAAAGCTGTCTAGGTATTTATGTATTTAATGTGTTTATGTAATGTAACATGTAGTAAATTTTTCTTTTAAAAACACAGAAAGTTTTGTATGATGTTTTTCTTTAAATTATATTTATAAATAACGAATGAAATTCTAAAATATTTTTTGAATAGAGAAGAGTGCATTTTACAGACAACATGCAATATTTATGTTATTTAACTTATATTAAGTTTATAAAACTTTTGATGTTTTCTTTGTGCACCCAAATTTGCAAAAGCTGTTAATATATATGCTGTAGAATTAATTTATAATCTTTTGTTTGAAGTTTTTATTTTTAACAAAGTTGTTTTAAAAATTAATGCTGTTTTTAGTTTCACCACAACTTTGCGTGATAAATTTAATGAAAATTAAAACACACAAAATTATGAAATAATATAAAAAAAAAATAACCAAAATGAAAAAAAAAAAAAAAAAAAAACGCCAAAATAAAAATCGACTAAACTTAAAAAAAAAAAAAAAAATAAATCGCCGATACCATATATTTCTTAAAAGAGAAAAATCATCAAAATAAACAAAATTTTCTTAAAAAAAAAATTAAATAATAAATAAATAAATTTATCTGGCACATCTGCCTCAAGATAAAAAAAAATCGCACATTGAGGTAAAAGGGGTCGAAATTGGCGATTAATTCAGGGACAGGTGATATCAATATTTTAATGATTACGTTTTATTTTTTTTTATTCTTAAATCAGATTTAGAATTTTAAGATTATTTTTAGCAGAATAGTAATGTCCGTCTATACATTAGAGATAAATGGGTCGAAAATTATGCATAAATCAGGGAAAGGTGATATTAACACTTTAAAGATGATGTTTAATTTTCCTATTTATTTGTAAGTAAAAAATGCATTTTACAATTATAAGAGGTTTTTTGGCTAAATGGTAATGTCCGTCTGTCCGTCTATACATTTGGATTAAATGGGTCGAAAAAGGCGCTTAATTCAGGAAGAGGAGATATCCAAATTTTAATAATCACGTTCTATTTTTACTATTTATTAGTTGGCAGAAAAATATATTTTTAGAATTCTAAAATATTTCTTGGCAGCATGGCAATGTCCTTCCGTCTATACATTTGGGTTAAATGGGTCGAAAATGGCACTTAATTCAGGGAAAGGTAATATCTAAATTTTAATACTTACATTTGGTTTTCATATCGATCAAAAAGTAAAAAAAAAAATATTTTTCGGATTTTATTTGAGAATTTGAGAGAATTTTAAAGTCCGTCCATCTGTCCGTCTGTTTGTTAATTTTTGCAAACTTTTCAATTCAAAATCGTTTAACTTTTGACACAATAAAGATAACGACTCAAAATTTTCCTTGTTCGATAGATTGTTTTTTAAACAATTGCATAAAATATATTAAAATCAAGGACCGTAATGATTATTTTTGATTTTTACTTTTTTGCTCACAAAATAAAACTTAACATGAGAAATTAAACTTTTATCTAGTAAAAATTTCTTTAAGTAAAAACTTTGATTTATTGCAAATAATTTTATTTTTAATAAAAAAATTTATTTTTAATAAAAAAAAAAAAAAAAAATATTTTAGAAAAAAATTCGATTTTTACAAAAAAAATTGGATATTTTTAAAAAAATCTGATGAAAAATATATCATCACACTTGCCTTTTAGTAAATAAATCTAATTTACGATGAGAATTCTTTTTTATTAAAAATTGTGTAATAGTTTCATTTCTCGTGTTAAGTTTTATATTGTGAGCAAAAAAAAAAGTAGAAATCAAAAATAATCATTATGAGTTGAGCAAAAAAATAAAAATCAAAAAAATAAAATCATTCCGGATTCCGATAGAACCTGTTCTAAAGATTACATTTCTGTATTTAACACTTTTATCCGGTTGTTCCTTGTATCTGATTTTTTTGTTTAAAATTTCAAGAATAATGATTATTTTCTGTCCCTGATTAAAATCGGTTGTAAATTTTAGGCTATATATGTGAAAATCTTGACCAAGATCTTGTAAAATTTGAGATTTTTGAAATTTCAAATGTATATGTCTGGAAGAATATATGAAAGAAATAGTACATGCAAGCATATTTTCTAAAGGATTTATCAAGGACTTTAAGGTGATATACAAATCTTGGAAATCGGGTAAGGATCAAAAATTCGCTAGTTGTTTAACATTTTCTATGACACTAGTACCCTATTTTGAACCCCGTGAATGTTGAAAATTAGTGTATTTAATGACAATTTAAAAAAAAAAATAACAAAAATATTACAACAAAATATAATTTACAAATTCTTGAAAAAAAGTACACTTAAATACCAGAAGTTGATGACTCCCTTTTAAATTTTTACTTTAAAAGACTTTTTGTTTAAAATAAATACACTGAAAGTTGATGAAAATTATTTTTTTTTTACTCTTTTTCAAAAATGTAAAAAAATTAAAAACAACGAAGCTTTAAATGTTCTTAAAGAGAGAAAATTACAGTTTTACAAGAATTAGATACAAAAATAATCGGCGAGAAATTTTTCAATTTGTATAATAGAAGACCTGCAATTATGAAGGAAGAACTGTTTCGTATTTTAATCAAAACGATCACGATTTCCCTCAATTGCCAAAACAAGCACCCCAAAATGATGCATGTTATTCCCGTCGTCATGGTAATTTGTATTCTGAGGTAGCAAAAAGAAAAAGCTACGAAAGGAACAATAACGATGACATTTCAAATGAAAAACTTATGCATATATTTTTTTAATGCTGTCGATACTTTGCAAAGGTGTCAGAATAAGTACGATAAGCTACGCGTTTTTGGGTATGATGCCATATAATTCAATAGGTAGACACAGTGTTCATGTTATGCACTGGAATGCCCAAGGCATAACAACTCAGTCAGCAGCTGCCCAGCTGGAATACGTTTTACACAAAATGAAAATAGATATTCTCCTTTTAAATGAGACTCTTTTGAAAACATAACACAAATTTCAATTTTAAAGCTGATTTGTATAAATTAATATTATTTTTAAACGACTATTTTATTTTCAGTGATCTGAATGCCCAAAATACACATTTGAATTGTATGTCAGATAATTCAGCTGGTAAGGGGCTCTACAGCCACTGCCTTCAATCGAGCTACTACATTTATTACCTAAATGAATATACTCACTTTGGTCAATATATCAACTCTGAGCAGCCGCCTACAATAGACACCATTTTATCAAACTCTTGTCTCCATTTTTCGAACCTTGAGACACATCCAAATGTTTTACAGTCGGACCATGTACCAATATCTTTTGTTATTTCACCATGAAGACTGGTCAGCAATCAGAAACTGGGTAGAAAATTAAATTAGGTGTCAGAATATTTACCAACCTGTTACTAATTCAGGTAATTTAGATTTTTGTTTTAATAAATTAATATCTATAGTTGAAAAAGCATTTAACAAAATACCTGTCGGTCAAAACAAATTCTTGGCAACGAGAAAAGATGTAAAGCTTTCAATTATAAAAATCATTTGAAAGTATTTAGAAGATATTAAATAAACTAATTGATACCCAGCTTAATAAAGACCGAAATGAATCCCACTCAAAATTTATTGCAAATTTGCCTTCAGACTCTAAAAAATTTTAGAAAGTAACTAAAGCCCTTAAAGAAAACATAATGTCACTTACTGATCTTCATGTAAACGGTGAAGTTTTAAAAACTGGCACTGAAAAGGCAAATTCAATATCAGACGTATTTAATAATTTACATACCATAACTTTAAAAAATTATTGTAATATGGACACAGCTGTCTCAAGATTCATTCATAATCTTAATGGTGAAATTCTTGACACTTCGATTGTGGAACTTACAAATATAGATGAAGATAAATCGTTTGTAATTCTATTGAAAAATAATAAAGACCCTGCGTTAGATAGCATTATTCTTAAAAATATGCCTGATTACACACAGAAAAAGGAATGGTTAGAAAACGATTACAATCATTAAATTTTAATTCATTAAACCTAAATTGTACTGTAGTTATTAAAATTATATGAATAGAACAGATTTATAATATTAATGGAGGTAAAATAAATATTATAATCAAATAACAATTGCGTTTATAATAATATTGGTTATCTGTGTCAATGTGTGAAGGTTGTAGTAAATGTATCTAATTTGGGAGGAACTACTGAATTATAAGCATGTTTCGAAAAAATACATTGGTAGTTGTAATCGAAATATTGTTTGTACGAGCAATATTCACTTTTGAACTAAAAATTCTGTTGCAGCTATCAATAGTTCTATTATATTCCAAATTGAAATTCGGTGTTTCGAACCAATAGAAACCAAAAATATATTTGACATTCTTTGTAAAAAATTATATTAAAATAAAATTTATTTTATTTAAAACGAAATAAGTTCGTAATGTCCAAGAAGCTAACTTAAAACGGCATGTTTTTTTTCAAAAGTTGTAGCTTAATAAGTCCTGTGACATATTTTTTTGTATCCATGTAGAGATAACTGGAGCATGTCCAAGATAATTTTTAAATTCAATAAATTGGTAAGCATTTTCCCATATCAGCTTTAAAATTTACCATTATCTTTTCGATTTAGTTAATTTACTTTTATATTTTTGCTAAGGACACTGTTATCCATTGTTTTCAGAAGTAACTGGAAATTTACAGGCATTGCAGTGATATAGATGCACTAGTTTTATATGTTCTCGGAATATATGCGGCTATGAAATCTTTAATTATTCCTTTGGATCTTTAAGGACCATTTTAATATAATACTCCATTAATTCTCATGAAGATGTCTATCTACATATTTGTTGTAAGCTTTTAATTTTTTGTATCCTCGTTGCATATAAAAAATATAAATATAAAAAAACATTATTAAAATAAAAAGTAAAATAATTTGATTTTTAATTCACAATAGCAATTTTGTATTTTTATTTTTTACTGAATCGTTATTAAAAAACATTTGCGAGTACTAAATATATTCAGTAATTCCAATCGAATTGTATGTTAGTTGTTGGAACCGACCAAATTCGATTGGCTAAAAATTCGGTTGTGACAAAGAATCTCTTTTCTGTGTGTACTTTTTTGAAATTTTAAGTAAACTATACAATTCATGTTTAATAGAAGGATATTTCGCATAGATTTTTAAGAAGGCTAAAGTTATTCCAATTCCTAAGCCAGGGAACGATCCTAAATTACCATCCAGCATTCTAAGCCTATTGGATAAAGTATTTGAGAAACTAATAAATAAGAGAACCTCAGACTTTTATAATCAAAATAATATCATTAACCCTCAACAGTTTGAATTCCGCAAGGAATACTCTACTGTACATCAAATAAAAAGAGTCGTTAACTTTCTTGAAACAAACAAAACAAATCGTAAGAGCACTGGGGTTATTTTTCTTGGTATCGAAAAAGATTTCGATTCAATATGGCATGATGGCCTTGTTTTTAAACTTCAATTATCCAACGTATCTGCAAAAGATAATAAAAAGTTTTTTAGATCAACGCTCATTTGTTGTATCTATTGATAAAATGCTATCTACAATGCGGGAAATTTGGGGCAGTTGCACTAATGGTCCGGTCCCTCAGTACCGGTTAAGTGCTAATTGACACCTAACTCATCACTAAAGTTCCAGTTGAGAACCAGCTGACACCACCACACTCATTTAATATCAGTTAAGAGTCAATTTCTAACAGACATATTAAGTGCACTATAAAACGTAAGATACGTCAGAAGAACATGGATTCGATTCGGGGTGCCGCCATCGACATTAACCAAAAATTATAAAATAAAAATAAGTTATAATTTAATAAAAAAAAAAAAAAAAGATTAAAAAGTAAAATTTGTTCTTCAAATTTTTATTATATTAACCTATGACCTGTCTTATGACCTGTCCCAAGGGGCTAATTAGCCACCTCCAATGACAACCCTATGTAAAAGTGACAGGTTCCTTCCATATAAAGTTCCGGAAATGAAACCCGAGAAACTGTCACGTGACTAGTTTTGAACCGGTTCTCTTTCCTCTAGTTTAGTGATAGACATATATCTGCGGGTCTGCCGCAAGGGTCGGTATTATCGCCTATTCTTCATTCAATTTATTTATCTGATATTACTGTTCACAGAAGTCAAGAAGCAGCTTTTTATGCAGGCGATAGTGTTTTTATCTGCTGCGGAAAAGTGTCTACCGCAATAATCAAAAAGATGGAAGAATGTTTAAAATTCACCCACAAATACTTTGATAGATAGATGGATGGATGGATGGATAAATGTAAAACAAGCTATTATATTTGCTTATAATAGGTTGCAGAAACGTATTTCTACAAAACATTTATATTGTAGGGGAGTTTTTATCCCACTGCAAGATAGCATCATATATCTTGGAATTATTTTATATAAGAAACTTTTTAATTCATTTGCAAGGGAACTGACACTGTAATTTAATAAAAAATGCAGAATGTCTACATATAAAATAATAAAAAAACTGTTAAATTAAGCCATTCAATGTTCCTTTAATTGAAATTCAATAATTTTTTAAACAAAAATTAAAAAACAATTTTGCCAAAACTAATTTAAAACCTTTTAACTACTGTATTGTTTTCCCATTATATATAAAAAAATTAGATTAGATTGCATAATTTCTTAAAAAATTTGCATGCACAATTTCTCTCTTTTTTTTTCACTATTATCGTATACATAATTGTAATCAACCTTTTTTACTTATAATGAAATGCAAACTACAAGAAATATGAAACACCAAAAAAAAAAAAAAAACTCTAGAAAAAAACTAAAGGAACATAAACTGTCACACTGACAAATTTCATTCACATCAATTTAATGTGAAGTTAAAATATGTGTTGAACGAATTACAGCTTTAAATAAAGTAAAAAAAAATAAAAATATTTATATAAAACAACAACTACGTACTTAAATAGCTTTTTCTATGCCAATATACAAAAACACACACATATACAACAATGGCAACACTAGCGACAAATTTTTAATGAAAAAAAAAAAAAAAAAAAAAAGAACTGTCAACTTGTCTAGAATTCTTGCTCAGTTTTGAAGTTGCCACAAGAAAACCTCGTTTTTAGATACAACAACATATTAGGAGAATAAGTATAACAACAAAAAACTTAAAAGAAAAAGTAAAAAGGAAACTTCAACACTTATGAAGTGTCCTTTTATGTTATTTTCCAGATATGGTAGTACGATATCTCGAGTATGTATTTCTCATATACGAGATCTGACTGAATTGTCTTCTGGAAATAAAAGAAATTTTTTATTAGAAATCGCCTCTTTAATTATAGCCCTCAGAAGAAATGTTTTTCTTCATTTAAAAGGGATTTGTTTAAGAGTCTTGTAGATTTAAATCCACATTTAGAACCCCAAACCTTTTTCGGCTTAACCGCTTTTTTGAATTTTTAGCAGACTATGCTTAAAGCCATTTTCACATTTGTCAAATATTTGATCAAATTTTCGTAAACACTAGTTTTACAAAAAAATGATTTGCCGCTGTTTGATCTAGCAAATGTTTTGTAAGAGAAAACAGCATCATACAAGATGATAGGTATAATTACGTTAAGTAAAAATATTTTACCATTAAAATGGAGAAGTTAAAAAATATTTTATATAGTGATTACGCCATTTTGGTCAAATATTTTACTAGTCTGAAGATACCTTTAGAATAATAAAAAATTTTTGTGTCAAATTTTGTTTATTTAGAGTAATACGTTCAAGAGATATTGGTGTAAAGGCATGAACTTGAGCTACAAGGGACACATTTTATCGATTTCAACGATAAATAAATCGTATCAAAGAGAAAAATTTCAAACTCCTGGGTAATCCGCCCAGAGCTCTGTAGTTTTGTCAACACACAGACAGACATAGCTAGATCGTCTAAGAAATTCGAAAGGACCCAAAAAACATTATTGGATCTTACACATATATTTCGATTTGTTACAAACGGAACGATAAACTTAAACAAATTTTAGATATTTTAAAGGTAATTTTATTCAGCATCTATAGTGTTTAATTTATCTAAAACGGATAAACGGTTCTTCAGTTTTTTTAATAAGCATTATCCGCCTTATTAAGAAAATAATAGGAAGGATTTCTTTACAAATCACTGTATTTAAATACTCTTAATCCATTGAACAATTTTTTAATATACATATGTTTACTGTTAAATAACAGTGATCATCTATTCTTAATTTCTATTCAAAATTCTTATTTTATAAGCGCCTTATAATATTTTTCAGACTGCCCTAAAATTGTATAAAGATACGATTTGTTTCATTCATTCTTTATACTTTTTTTCTCATTTTTTCTTTTAGTAACTTTATGGTAACTAGACTAAAATATACACCTTTTCTAACTTATAACATGTATCCTCAAGGAAAAATTGGTATAATGTGATTCACTCACACACACACAAATATAAACATTAACGAAGAAGCAAATGCATGTCAACATAAATCAAAGTTTACTGACAACCCAAATAGGTTTTTTTCCTCTTCCCCTCGTTATAGTATCTGAGCAATATAAATATGTGTATATTTCTAATAGAGTATGTGTATGTGTGTTGAACTTTATATAATAAATATATATTTATGTAATCATAGAACTACTATATAATACAGTAAATAATCAACAAAAAATAAATAAATAAAAATATCTTCAAGTTTTAGGTCCTTATCAAAAGGTCATTGTACGACAATGATTATGTCTTGTATTGCTAGATTTTCTTCTTTTTTTTTTTTTTGTCATTTTAGTGGTTTGACGTTTGGTTACGTCGTTTGTTTGCTTGATTTGCGGTTTTACCCAATGGGCTCATAAATTTTTAACCAACAAAAAAAAAAAAAGAGTGCTGCTAAGTTTTCAAGCACTGTTTGTTTGTAGCTGTTCTTGTTTCGGGATGCTTGACCTTTTTTGCAGCCAGCAGCAATACAAGATTTTAGTATTGCAATGTATAGGAGGCTTCAAACTTTGGTCAGCAAATTTCAATAGAAACGAAAATTAATAAAAAAAAAAAAATAAAGTAGAAATAGTTTTATTGACAAAACTGTCAATAGATTTTTATTTATATTATTCGCTTTTCCTTGACAGTTAATTTTAATATTGTTTAGTTCGAATACAAATATTGGTTTATAGCATTGAGAGTTTAAAAAGACAAATAGCACTTCTAGGAAAGTGTTGAAATATAAAGGGTATTTTTTAAGATGGAAAAGTAATTACTATTATTATTATTATTATTTTTTTTTTTTTTTAATTTTCAAAAGATTTTGTTTGCCTTTGAAGTGAATAATAACCGAAATTTAGACTTAGTCTTCAAGTAACTACACTTAAAATCTTAGAACTTATACTTTTCTAGTATTAAAGCTTGTTTCTTATTAATCTTATTGATAAACTGTGCATATTCATTTAACATCATGAATAATATTTAAATATAGTTATTGTTTTATTCATAGTTTAAATTTTCGAGTTTAAGTAAGTTTTTATTCGCTAACTACTTTGAAAAGTATTAGAGGACTCCAAAGAATATTGTCATTATATATTCTGTAGCTAACAATATTAGGATGGCTCCATTTATATGGATTCTCTATGTATCTATGTTTGAAAAAAATCATCCCAAAGTAATCCAAATGCTTCTGGATAAAGGATAAAGAAATTCCTTTTTCGGATTTTAAGAGTGGAATTTTTCCTAATTTTTATGGTTCCAAAGAATATCTTTTGTTCATACAATTATAATTTTAAGATTTTATAACTTTCATAAGCATTTCTTTAAAAAACATTTAAGAAAAAAATTAAATATCGTATTCTTCATAATGATCAGATATACATATTTTTATTGCAAGCTGTAAATATTTTGGAAAATGGTTTGTATACATGTATTAAAATATAAATCTCGAACTTTGTCACCAAAAAAAAAAAAAATTATAATAGAAAATTAAATATACGATTTAAGAAAATTTTACAAAAACTTTATAAAGGAAAAATTCATATAGAATTCATAATAAAAAAAAAAACGAGATAGAAACTATAGTCGGTCAATGCCGACCATATGATACCCTACATCATTGTGTATGAGCCTAAAAATTCGGGAAGGAGACTTATGTTAGACCTATGTACAATTGTAGATCAACACTTTCACTAAATGTAAAATAAAAAATACAAATACAGAACAATACGTTGATACTAACATCTACATGATTTTATGCCATTTAGGGCGATTCCCTGAAGTGGGTTTATATGGGAGCTATGGTAAATTATGGACCGATTCTCATAAAATTTAGCAATGTTTTTTCGATTTATATAAAACTTATTTGTGGCGAAATATTAACTTGATACTAACATTCGTATGGGATTTATGCACGTTAATGTAATTTCCGGAAAAGAGGTTTATATGGGAGCTATGGTCAATTATAGACCGATCTTCATGAAATTTGGCACAAATTTCAAAAACTTCTTTGTACCGAATTTCATTAAAATATTGCAATACCTAAGGCATTTATGACCACTAAACCACTAATTATTCGTGCAAAATTTCATCAAGATATCTTTAAATTGCGACCTGTACTTTGTTCACAAATTTTACATGGACAGACAGAAAGCCAGCCAGATGGACGGATATCTCAAAAAGTGATTCTGAGTCGAACGGTATACTCTAAGGTGGGGGTCCGATAATTTTTTCTGTGCGTTATAAACATCAGCACAAACGCATAATACCCCAACCACCTATGGTGGTGTAGGGTATAATTATTATTAGGACTAGTTTTTAGGGTGTCGATTACATACATTTATCAGTTAAACGTAGCTTAAGCCATTAGTGATGTTTTTCAATAATAGTTTGGTATATAAGCTAGGTTTAACCCAGCTACATTTGCCAGTTAAACCCAAGTTAGTACTGTCTATCATACACAGCTGAGTATGAAAACAAATATCAACACTAGCGTGCTCCAAAATTGTATGAAGATAACCAAAATATATAGAATGTTTAAACATAGCTAAAATTATGAAAAGACATGTCATTTAGAATATAATTATTTGCCAAATTTCAACTCCCTACGGTGATTGGAACATGATGCTACATGGCTATTAAGTTGATGACTCCAGAACAAGTCTTAAAAAATGTATGCTCACCAAAATTCATCGGATTATTATACCCATATTTTGTAATTTTCCGGAAAAAGTGGACATGAATGAAAAAAGGACATTATATTTAAAATTAGTTAGTAAAATTTTATTTTTTATTTCTACGTATCTTTATACCCTACACCACCAAAGGTATACCGTTCGGCTGGCTGTCCATGTAAAGCTTGTGAGCAAAGTACAGGTCGCAATTTTGAAGATAATTTGATAGAAATTTTCAACACAAGGACGAAGCCTCTTGAATTTGGTTATGATCGGCCCATTATTTCACCTAGCCCCCCTACAAATGACCTCCCGGAATAGAGTTTTAACACTTATAGAAGCCTTTAAAATAGGAATATTTTAATCAAATTTAGTACAAATAAGTTTTATATCAGCAAAAATCTGTCTGCCAAATTTCATGAAGATCGGTTCATAACTGACCATAGCTCCCATATAAACTCCTCTCCCGAAAATCACTAACGTGTATAAATCCCATACAAATGTTAGTATCTTCTCTCGTTTTAGTATGAGTTATTTTCATTAAAATTTCGATTTTGTCCTTCCTATTAGCCATTTTGGTAAAATA
Organism: Protophormia terraenovae; assembly: GCA_951394005.1. NCBI lineage: Eukaryota > Metazoa > Arthropoda > Insecta > Diptera > Calliphoridae > Protophormia > Protophormia terraenovae. The sequence goes on from OX596073.1 coordinate 3,709,556, forward strand.
AAAAAAATATGGGTGTATTTATTTTTCTTTAGCTATTGTTTGATGTATAAATCATTAATATTAGTGATAAACACTTTTTAAGATTTGTTCTAGGATTATCGACGTAAATGGCCGTCCTGTTTAAATCATCGTAGGAAGTTAAAACTTGGCAAATGTGTTTCAAATGATATCCCCTTTCATAGCTTTAGGTAAGTTTACATGAAACTCGCAAAAAGTAATTTTGGACATATAATAAGAAAATATTATAAACAAATTTAAATTAAGTGCATAAATTTTAATTTTTATTACATTTTCTTTGATTTTTTGTTTACTTAATTTAAATTGCCAAAAACAATTAACAAAAAATCACCTCTGTTTCTCAAATTCAATAAAACAATGCTAGCAAATTTGACAGTTTTAATCTATCGCTGAAAAACAACATTGTAAGACCAAATTTAACTAATAAGAAAAAACTGACTATAAGCCAAATTTGAACTTTCTACGTCGTTTGAGAGTTTCAAAAGGATCTGGAAAGAAAATCGTTCTTAGAAAATTATACATAGAGTAGCTTATCCCGCTGAACTTTGTTACCCCTTTTGATGCGATAGTTAAAATTTACTTTATATGGGAGCTACTGATCCCCTCGATCCATTTCATTTACATTTTAACCTATGGGTTTATTTTGCTGTAATGGTTTCTAAGATTTACGGTATTTAATATATTCGTTGTATGGCGGGTACCTCTTTCCATGATCTTATTCAACCCATTTTCATTTTAAATTTGGTAGTTGAGAAAGTTATTCTCGTAAATTTTAAACCTATAGCAAACTATCCAATAATTAGTATTTTATTTGTATGGTGGCTTTCATTCCCGTCCCATTTTCATATCAATTATGTAAATTGATAGTAAAATAATTTCCACAAAATCTTTATATTTATCAGTAGTAGTTGTGGAGATATCAGATAATTAATATTTAATTTGTATGGGGGCTATTACTCCCCCTACTCCTATCAAAAAATAAAATAGATTATTTTACTTTCAGGTATTACAAAGTGATTCTGTAAAAATTTCAAGAAAATCGGTATAGCGGTTTAGTTTACTATAAAGCCCAAACAAACGTAGTTGGTTCGGGTATTGTTTTTGTGCTAATATTTGCAGAGCACAAAAAATTCGGGTCTCCACCTTGAAGTATACCGTTCGACTCAGAATGACTTTCTGAGTTGATTTAGCGATGTCTGTCCGTACGTCTAGTCGGCCGGCTGGATGTCTGCCCATGTAAACTTTTTAAACAAAGTACTGGTCGCAATTTTAAAGATATCTTGATCCGACACGAAGAATTACTATTATTATATATTAGTATCAAGTTAATATTTAAAACACATAAGTATTATATAAGTGGACAACATAATGCCAAATTTTATGTAGGAACTGGAGGGGAAAGAATGGAGGATCACCGAGGTTTTGCTGGGCGGAGACGTTAGTTTAGATTTAAAGGGTTGGGCTTAGACAGGACGGGATAAAACGGAATGGGAACGTAGGTATATAAGACCGACAGTTTAGTCAAAGGGAGAGAGTTACTCAGTGTGAGTTTAGCTGAGTTGAAGTAGCTTAACACAAAAGGAGTTTGTGTTAATGATAATGTATTTTTAGGTTGTTGTAAAATGTATATAATTTAAAATAAAGTTAGAGTGTGTCAGAGAGAGAAAACAAAACCACAAAGTGTTCATCAAAATGCTTTTAAAAATCTACATTTATGAGGATCCGTTCATAGTTTACCGTAGCTCCCATATAAGCCCAATTTCGGGAATCATCCTAAAATTATATATTCCTATAAGTAAATGCTAGCATCAATGCAATAATCAGTATTTGTATATTTAACTACACTTAGTAAAAGTATCGGTCCACAATTGACCACAAGTCTAATATAAGAACCCTCAACGAATTTTAATACACACACATAATGGTGTAGGGTATCATATGCTTGGGCTCGACCGACTATATCTTTCTAACTTGTTTTATATGTTTTTAGGAAATTAAATACATACATATATTATTTTGAAAACAAATACTAAGGTATACAAGATTCGGCATAGCCGACTATAAAGTATTATTATTAATATTCTTTTTTTTTTTTTTTCCTTTGTGCTGTAATTTTATGTTACTTTTTCTTAGATGTATTTAACTTAAGGTCATCATTATTATCATTATCCTTATAAATGTCAGCATTATAATCATCATCTTCATCGTACTTTATGACTCTTTTTGTTTTTACAAATGTAACCCAGTGAGGAAATATATAAACTTCAAAAATCGGCACAAAAGTTTCACATATCCTTCAGTACTTTTTTCTTTGCTCTAAAGCTTATGTCAGAGTGTAAAATTATCCGGTTTTGCACCTTGGAAAAGTCATCAATTACGTGAAATTTCCAAATGGGACATTTCATTCAATATGTACTATGAGTAATAAAAGTAAGATTGTTTTTTACTCTACTCTTTAGCATTTATTTTCTTCATTCAATAACGACAGACTTATATTTAGACAGTAAATCATAAATATATTTTTGCTCTTTTTTTTAGTGCAAAGTTTCTTTTTTTTTTTGCACATACTTCCACTATGCGTTTAGAGTCGTTTTTACTATTATTTATATTCTTATTCTTGTTGTAATTGAAGTCCATGGAATAGAAGATGATAAAAAGGTTAAATGGTCAAATTGTTTGGAAATATTGCAAAAGTATTTATACACACTACAATCATTGCACACACAAATACAGACACATAACTTTCTAAAAAAATTTTCTGTCATGTCGATAATGTTTCTGGTTATTTGTAATGGTTTGTGTTGTTATTTTTATTGTTGTCTTCATCTTTAAGGACAAAAATAATAATAATAATAATAATAAAATGTCCTTTTTTACATGATTTTCTATTATGTTATTATTGTCGTTATTCTTGTTGTTGCTACAATATAAAGTTATAGTTGTTAACCTGTGGGTTAAACAATTCATAAGAGTGTTTATGGCGAAGAATTGATGTTGTCATTGCTATTTAACTTAAACAGTGATGTTCATGTCGATGTCAAAGTTTTAAAGTCTCAAAATGTTGAAAATGTAAAGTTCAATTTGAACATTTTATATAACATACTTATTTAGCTTTTAGGTTAATTTTAAAGCAATTTAATATGCTGTCAACAGTAAAGTTAAAGAGAAATGAAAATCAAATTAAACTTAAGTGTGTGTAAGGATAATTATAATAATGTTAGTGATGTAAAGCAATAATAATTTGTTAAAAACTTGAATTTTAATGAAATAAAATAAGGAGAATAATAATACAATGTAACAATTTTCAAAAAATGTTTTTACTTATGAAATTATCGATATATGAATGAAACTAGAGATCATACATAAAAAAACTGCGTAGTCTGTTTTTATCCCAGGACACCTCTCAAAAGGAATTGAAAGTTTTGAATAATAACTTAGAATCCCTGAAATCTAAAATTACAAAAAGTAAAAAAAATATCTTTTATATAAAGTATTAAACATATTTGATATTCATATAAATATTTAAGTGCAATATTTTCAAAAGGATATTTGCTTAACTTTTTGTACAGCAACATTAAAATAATTTGTTTTTTTTTTTATATTACAGCGATTTGTAGCTTTTATTTGATATCAACTTCAGATTGTATTTTAAAATCTTCCTAAAATTTGCATATCTTGCAAAACTTTGAAGTGCTTCTTATAAATTTGACATTCTGGAGAAAATCAGCGTTTAAGGGGAAAAAAATAAAATAACTTTGTTCGATATATTGCACAGTGGGTCAGAATATATTCTATATGACGAGTTTGTCGGGGTGATTTTTCAGTTTTCGAATTAAGTATGTTTACTAATGCTTTATGATCAGTAAAAATAACAAATTATCAACCTTCTAAAAAGTGTCGAAAATGTTTAATTGATAGATAAATTCCTAATAATTCTCGGTCAAACGTGGAATACTTCGTTTCTGTAGGACTTAATTTTCTTAGAGTTCTTGTTAAAGTGGTTGAGTAATGTTTTCTAAGCAAATTTTGTTTTAACATCCTGAAATGCATTTATAGTGCTTTCGGTTCAAAAAATATTTTTTGATTTAGATTTGTTTGCGTTAGTAATAATATTGTGTAAAGGAATGAGGTGTATAGCTAACTGAGGAACATATCTGTGGTAATAATTAATAATGCCCAAGAATAGCTGCAGTTTTGTAATTGTTTTGAGCAGCTTATATTGTAATCAATTATAGATTTTGAAGGAGATATACCACATTCTGAAATATTATATCTTAAGAATTCGAGCTCAGGAACATTAAATATACATTTTGATAATTTAATGGTTATATAGTCTTTCAAAAACTTGACGTAAGTGAATAATGTGTTCTTTCTCATCTTTACTTGCGATAAGTATATCATCTACGTAAGTGAATACAAAATTTAAACCATGGAAAACTTCGTTAACGAATGTTTGGAATGTCTGAGCACTATTGCGAAGGCCAAATGGCATTCGAATAAATTCTGTTTTATGTATATCTTTTTCCGCCATTGGTATTTAGTGGTACGCACGTACGAGATCTATTTTCGAAAATACTTTTTTATTAACTAAGTCAATATTAATATTGTGAATATGTGGAAGAAGATAACGATTTGGAATGGTTACACAATTCAATAGTCTGTAGTCTCCACACGGTCTCCAATCGTTTTTTTTTTTTTTTTTTGTTTTTTTTTTTGTTTTTTTTTTTTTGGAACCATGTGAAGTGGTGAACAGACGGACGAACGCGATGGGCGGCATATGCCCATTTTTACAAAATTATAAATATATAATCCAGTTCAGAAGTTATGGATGGAAATTCACTTAAAAGTGGTGCTATGATAACATATTTGAATATTCTAATTGTACAGATGATATAATTCTATTTGATGTGTCAATAAGTTGCTTCTTCTTAATATCCACTAAAATATAAAATTTTTCTATAAAGTTTGTACCTATTATTGGAGTTTCAATAACAACTAAAATAAATGGAAATGCAAATGTTTATCCAGAACCAAAATCTAAATTAAGATTTGTGTAACCAAAAGTACGTATTAAAGTTCCATTTGCAGCAGTAAGAAAAATTTAGCTTTTTTTTTTCTTTTTGCATTTAAATTTTGTAATAGGGAATACAGAAACATCTGCTCCAGTATCTACCAGAAATTTAATGTTAGTATTTTTATCAATAATAAATAGACGACGTGAATTCGCTATTTAGTTTAAAGATTTTGACTTGAAGTTTTTAAAAAATTTACAAAATTTTTCTCATTTACGTGACTTGTTGCCAAAACGAGAATGATACCAACAAATATTCTCAGTGTTTTTAGATTGATTTTAAAAATTTTCAGAATTATTTCTTTTGTATTTTGTGTTAAAATTTGTATTATTCAGTCAGGAAATATTTAATGTTAATTGGTTTATGGTTTCAGCTTAAACAGATGTTAATTTAAGAATATCTTGTATTGAATGACTTTCTAATGATTGATTTGAATTAACTACTGATATGTTGGTTTTTAGCATATGAAAAATTATGTCAGCTAAAATTACTACTTCATTAATGGATTATATACCTGAAGAAGTAAGAGGGATTTGTATGTTTTATGGTAATTTTCTTTGCCATAACTTAAAAATCAAATCACGAAAAACAAATGAAAGTGATGTAGATAAATTTGTTAACTCTCGAAAAAGTTCCGAAGGTTTTCTGTCTCCCAACTGGTTATCTGAAATAATTTCCTCAAATCTGCTTTCTTTATCTAGAGAAAATCTTTCACAAAGTGTTTTTTAATAGTATTATACTTGTTAACAACTGGAGGATTTTGAATAATGTCAAGTATCTTCAAAATAATATCTTGGGACAAAATAGTGATTACGTATTAGTATTTTAAATTGTCATTTTTCAATATTATAAAGTTCAAACTGAGTTTCTATCTGTATAAACCAAGCTTGTGGGCATGATGTCCGGAATTGAGGAAGTTTTACATTGGTTGTGATTATCTGTGTATTATTTTTTGTTGGGGTTATGTTGTCTGCTGGAGAATATTGCATGAAATGTTTAATCATTACTGCCACTTCCTGATCTTGTTAAAACCATTATAAAATGTTATAAAAAACTTCTAAGAGAGGTTACAAAATTCTGTTATGTGGTGGTCTTTGAATGACTTATAATTCTAATTTAAAAGAATCTTACGTGTCAATGAAATTAACTACTTATCAATATTTAATAATTCTTGAAGTCCAAAATAGATTCTTTCAATTCAAGGCAATTAGATGATTAGAATACTTTTGTTGATTATGATGATGATTCGTTTTGCAGGATCGCCAATTTAGTATCAATATTAAATATTAAAATTAGTTTTATATTTTATATAAAATGGTTTTATTAAGTTTGAAAATTAAAAATTGTATGAAAAATTATTTAACATAAAATTAAAATAAAACATAAAAATGAATTGTACATAAAATATTGTATAACAAGTTGAAAAATATTTTTATATAAAAAAGTAAAAGAACGCTACTGTAATCCACATATTACGCTTGAGATGAGCTATCACGATTCAAAGTAGGGTACCACTGTAAAATTTGACACTATAACAATTATCAATGCCTTAAGGAATCTGAAGTGTTCCTGTCTTTGAAGAATAATATTTATATTAACTTAAGGTAAAAATCATAAAATGTTACTTTAACCATCAAAGTTTTGAAAGTATTTATTTTTTTTAATAACCAATTTGCATTAACTTTTACTCAAATATAAAATTAAAGTCATTATCACAAATAAATATTAAAATCATTTTTTACAAACTTCAAATTAAAGAAGAAATACCCTTAAGGTTTTTGGCACATAAAACGACTTAAATAGAAGTAGAAACAAAATCGAGTATTTGCCACTTTTGTTAATTGTTTTATTTCAAACCCAATGCCTCTTAATTGCTCTAGTTTTTAAGAATTTCAAAGACAAACGAGAGAAAAAGATATAGTCGGTCAAGCCCGACCATATGATACCCTACACCATTGTGTACATTATAATTCGGGGAGGGGTCTTTTATTAGACTTGGAGTCAAATGTGAACCGATACTCATAAGTGTAAAATAAAACATACGAATACAGAATATTACGTTGATGCTGACATTTTTATGAATTTATTCACTTTTGGGTGATTCCCGAAAGAGGGCCTTATATGGGAGCTATAATAAATTATGGACCGATCTTTCTAAAATTTAATACTATCATTTTTGTTCATATAAAACTTATTTGTGTCGAATATTAACTTGATACTAACATTTTAATGGAATTTATGCCCGTTAAAGTGATTTTCTGAAAGGGGTTTACATGGGAGCTGTGGTTTATTATGGACCGATCTTTTTAAAAATCGGCACACTTATTGAGACTTATGTGAAACTTATATGCGCTAAATTTCATTAAAATATTGCTATATTTAAGGGATTTATGATCATTAAACCCTTTTCCGGGAGGACATTTGTATGGGGGCTAGGTGAAATAATGGACCGATCATAACCAATTTTAATAGGCTTCGTCCCTGGGCTATAAGAAACCTTTGTACCAAATTTCATTAATTTTGGTTTAAAATTTCGACCTGTAGTTTGATTACAAGGTTTACATGGACGGACAGACGGTCAGACGGACAGACGGACGGACGGACGGACATCGTTAAATCGACTCAGAAAGTGATTCTAAGCCGATTGGTATAAATTAAGGTGGGTCTTAGACCAATATTTTTGGGTGTTACAAACATCAGCACAAACGCATAATACCCTCCCCACCTATGGTGGTGTAGGGTATAAAAATAAAATGTTCATTCTACTTATTTTCTTTTTTATATTAATAATAACAAGTTAAGCCTTTTTTCCCAGCACTTGCCATATTAGTGCCATCACTCTCTGGTAAATGTTTTTATCACCATTAAATAATCCTTTGGAGAATTGTTGTAACATTGAAATGCAACGTCATGACTGACACGCAGACTATCGCATACTCACACACATGCACTATTTAAGTCAAGAATACAATTATTTTACACGTTTCAGATTGTTTTTTACGCTTTTTATATATATTTGAATGATTATTCAGTTTTTTCTTTCATTCTTTTATTTAATATTAACAAAATATATGCAAAAAGATTTTAATTATAACTAGTTGGAAACATTTTGAATCTTTAAGGATTTATCTTATAAATGTCATAAGGATGCAGGGAGAGAAAAAATAAAATCGAGTATAAGGTGGAAAAAAACCTAGTTTTTTATTATTCTCTACTCCTTTAAATGCAAAAATGACGACACAGTGACATATTTTATTGTCGTCGTCATCGCAGTTATCAGTATCATCAACATATACCTACTTACATCCGTAAAAATAAATAAAATGTTATAAAAAAATATTTATTTCAACTAAAAATATTATGGCAAATAGTAAAAGTTGAAATCTAGGTTTTTTGCCTTTATTATTTCTTTATGTTAAGATTTCTTTTTCTTATTTCTGCAAAACTAATTTATAGAAATGCTCTTAGAACACTACCATCACTGACACGAGAGAACCAAAAGCAGCATTGGTGACTGTGGCTTCAGCAGCAATTCTTAATAGTTTTGACATTAGCAACATTAGCTGCTGCTTTATTTTATTTATTTTTGTTAAATATATGTGTTTTTATTGCTGTCGCAGCAATCGCAGCAGCATCTCAACAAAGTTGACAACATGGCAAATATGTGTCATGAGGGGCTCCAAAAAATGACTTAATGTGGTTCATGACAGCTGAGCATGAATTCCGCTTTAATCTTGATAAATGATTTCTTATACAAACATAAATACCATTTACACACACATCTATATACTTATACAAATATTATTTAATATACAAAGTTTTCTTCTATTCTAGTCTACTCTTGTCATTTTTTCTACGCGAATTTTTTCCCACGTTTTGTTGTGTTTGTTGCAAGGGTGTACTCTGGTGGTTGGTGTTTTGTGAGTTTTGTATTTTAAGCCAAGTTAAAAGCATAAACTTTGTTTCCTTTTTATAGTTTTTCATAGTTTTTACTTTTATGCGACGACAATCTAAAGTTTTTTCTTTTTTCGCAAATATTGTTGTTGGTTTGTTTTATTCCCGCATTTATGTTTTCCCGCAATATTACTAGAGTAACTAAAGCACAATGGGCTTTAGTTACTCTAGTAATATATAAATAATTTTAGGTAATATTTTTTTTATTAAATTAGTATGATTCAAATGTAATAAAAATAAAATTACACAGAGTTTCAAAATGAAAAAAAAAATGCGGCACGGGGTTTCTCAATCACTGATTTTAAATTGACTAGTTCTTGCAATAAATCTCGATTTGCAAAATTAAGAAGGTTGCACTATATATTGAAGCATATCTTGTAAACGTTTTATCTGATTTTATTAAAAAATAATAATAATAAAACGAGAAAAGGAGTTAAAGTCGGTCAAGCCCGACCATATGATAACCTACACCATGTGTATTAAAATTCGGAAAGGGGTCATTATGGACCTAAACTTGTATTAAGTGTAAAATTAAAAATACTAATACAGAATATTATAAAGATACTAAAATTCATATGTATTTATGCACTTTTGGGTGATTCCCGAAATTGGGTCTTATATGGGAGCTATGGTTAATTATGGACCGATCTTCATAAAATTTTACACTATTATTTATATTTATCAAAATGTTATTTGTTATTTGAATATTAAGTTGATACTAAAATTTTTATAGGATTTATGAACGTTAAAGTTAATTATTGGCCGATATTTGGGATACGGATTTATAGTGACATAAAACTTATTTTTGCCAAATTTCCTTAAAATAATTATATTTTAAAGTATTTATGAGTGTTAAAACTCTTTTCCGGAAAGACATTTGTATGGAGGACAGGTGAAATAATGTGCCGATCATGACCAAATTCAATAGGCTTTGTCCTTGTGCAAAATAAATCATATGCACCAAACTTCATCAAATTATTTTCAAAAATTGAAACCTATACTTTGCGCACAATCTTTACATGAACAGCCAGCCAGTCAGCTGACCAGACGGACAGGTGGACAGATATGGTTAAATCGACTTAGAAAGTGATTCTGAGTCGAACGTTACGCTTTAAGTTGGAGGTCGAAAGAATTTTTCTGCGTTACATAATTTGCAGAAACACATAATACCCCAACCACCTATGGTGGTATAAAAATGAAATTTAAATCATAATTATATACTTGTTTATCTTTCAACGAAACCGAAGTAGATAAGACACCACGAATGCTGATGAAGTGTGTAGCAGTACAGAAAATACGTATTCCATTCTGCTGGTGTCTAATCATAGTTCACAAACTCTACTTTGGTACCGCCAAACAGAGACAGCAAGGCAATTTACGATTGCAAACATGTTTACCAACGACTTATGGATTTACAGTTCAGTGTCGTAAGCTGAGATCCGGTTCGAAGGACCACCTTTTCGTTGTCCTTCGAGCCGGATGTCTGCTTACGATCTTTAACAGCGTTTACGAGGTTTGGTTCAACCTCTGCTTTACTTGCCTCAAATGTCTGGCCCTGCTAACTGAGTCCCTCAAAATTGCACACAGAACAAGGCTGGCACCATGATTAAGTTTCAACGATACCGAATTGGATAAGACACCAAGAATGCTAATTTTGGCTTCAAATATTAAATTTTGTAGTTTTTAATGCATATATTTTATATTCTGTTAGCAGGCAAGGCCATTATCTCACATTTTTTCCTAATATATTAAAAGATCACAAAAATCTGCATCCAATATTGTCAAATATCATTTTATGGATGCATTTTTATGTACCAATTGTATTTTTAAGTTGAAACTCATTGGAACTTTTTAGTTGTATTCCACTAAAATTGCAATTTCCCAGAACAACTATAGTTGTTAATATAAAGATTTCATTAAAATATAATTTCAATATTGATTTTTTAATCTAGGAAATTATAATAAAATAATTTGGATACAGTTGTTATTATATACAAGGAAAAAGCATATTGAGATATATGCAGTTAAATTTAACATACTTCTTCATAAAAATTTTAAATAAAATCAAGATATTTTTAAAAGTAGCAACTTTGAAATCCATAATTCGTGGTATTTTTTCTAGAAAATTCGAAAAAAACTACTTCAATTAATAACCTTTTATTTTCGTCTTATGTCGATCTAATTTGGATAAAAGTGACACTGTGCAGCTTTGACTCCATTTTATATTTAATAATTGTGAGGCGATGTCTGCGTTAATTTTATAAATTTTTGAATCGGTTGTCAACCTTGGGAATAAACACAACCCATAGTGCATTATTTGGATTTATACTATTGCACGCGTTTGTTGTGCTGCTTATAACTTTAAATGTATTTTTGAGAATTTATTTCTATACATATGTATGTGTTTGCGGAATGTAATATTGTCGACAATGTATGTATGTTTGTTTGTTTGTTTATAACAACTAAGAGATTATTATTTCTGGGGCTTTCATCCTTTATTTTATTATGATTTCGTTTCAAAATCTGCAACTATTTTTCCTGCTAGTTACAAATGCTCGCATAGTAAAATATACCAACATCCAGACATGTATCCCCTTCCTCAACGTTATTTTGCCAAATAAAAAGATCTTAAAAAAAATATTATTTATGAGATTAGTCTGTGCTTTGTTAACATTTGTGTGTGTACTACTACTACTATACTTTCCTTGATGATGACACTCTTATTAAAGACATATGGCAGCTTCCTCCAAATATCCATAATATTAAATTTATTTCCATTTAGAAACTAACACAGAATACCGAAATTAAAACCTCAGTCATGGTTTTGGTCGGTGGTTGCTATACTATGTGACATAATAAGTCGTTGATAAAAGAACATGTTTTTTTTTGCAAAAAAGTTTCTAACATTTTTTTATTATTATTATTATTTTTTTTTTTTTTTTTTTGTGATGAATCATTAAAACTGTGATTGAGGTGTAAAAAGGTTGCTGCAGTTAATTCCAGGGATTTACAACAGTTTATTAGTGGTAAACATTTGAGGTTAATAGTTGGCAATGAAGAGCAGCTGAAAATTGAATATGTTTATGACAGGGGGATTAAAAACATTACTATTTCAAATTAAGCTATGTACTACTAGGTAAGTATGTGTAAAAACACACATTTTTACCTTTTGGTTTTGAAAAAAAGAAAAAAAATAATAATAATAAACGTTTTGTTTTTGTTTGTTATTTCCAGTTAAATTTGCACCCTTTTGCTAATGACATTTAAATTTACTCTAAAAACGCTTAACAATTTTATAAACATTTTGTACTACACAAATCTAATGGAAAAATATTTTATTAATTTCAAATACAACATACTCATACAAATGTATTCTATGTATCCTTACACCCTTTTTTTGCGAATTGAACATAACTATTACATTAACTGGCTGTCATTTAAATGCATCATGCATGAATTCCTTTTTATTCGTTGCAAGAATGATGACGCTAATAATGTGTTTGTTGATTGTCTAAATGTAAAATGATTTAATGAGCTTATAAGACAAACACACACACATGCATGTATTTGCACACCTGCTTATGTACCTCTAGAAATTTTTAACATGCAAACACTTTTAATTTGTAACCATTTCTTCGTGTGTTTGTTGCTGGTTTGTGTTAGTTGGTGCACTGTAGTACAAGTGCCAGTAATGTCAACAAAAAAAATTAATTTTCAATGAGTTTCTAATTGTTTTCGAGTGGTTGTAAATGTTTTACACACAATGACAGCGTATGAAGTAACAAATAATAATGTTTTAGCTATAATTCTAACCAAGTACGTGGGTGGTTATAAGCAGTAATTAAAATTTAAAAGAAATTCGATTCTCAAAAAAGAAAAAGAAAATTACTTCAGTTCTGTTAATCACAAACAAATGTTTAAATGGTCTATTATACAAGTTTTATTTGTACTAGAGTTCTACTAAATCTATCATACCATTCTTAGTCGGTCCTAAATAAATCCATCTTAATCAAAAATTTTCAATGTATCCCCTGGTTTGAAATATAAAAACACTACATGCTAACACATCATGCACTGGTGTTAATTTGAAGTTGTATAAGAGCCAGTGTATATGTTTGAGAATGTACCATACAGTTCTGATTTGTGCATTTCCTCTTTTTTGTTTTGTGTTGTTAATTTTAACTTTAATTCCCAAGAAAAAAAACAATTTTATAGGAAATTTTCAATAAATATCTTTTTTACAAAAAATTTTCGATAAATTCCTTTTGTATAGGAAATTTTCGAGAAATTTTCTTTTATAGAGAATTTACGATAAATTTCCTTTGTATAAGAAATTTACGATAAATTTCCTTTTTATATGAGATTTTCGATAAATTTTCCTTTTATATGAAATTTTTGATAAATTTCCTTTTTATAGGAAATTTTTGATAAATTTCCCTTTTATAGGAAATTTTCGATAAATTTCCCTTTTATAGGAAATTTTTGATAAATATCCTTTTTATAGAGTTATAAATAAATTTCCTTTTTATAGGAAAATTTTAATAAATTTCCTGTTTATAGGAAATTTTTGATAAATTTCCTTTTTATAGAAAGTTCTCGATAGATTTCATTTTTATAGGTAATTCTCGATAAACTTTCTTTATAAGAAATTTTCGATAAATTTCCTTTTTATAGGAAATTTTTGGTAAATTTCCTTTTAATAGAAAGTTCTAAATAAATTTCCTTTTTATAGGAAATTTTCGATAAAATTTCCTTTTTATAGGAAATTTTTGATAAATTTCCTCTTTATAGAAAGTTCTAAATAAATTTCCTTTTTATAGGAAAATTTTAATAAATTTCCTTTTTATAGGAAATTTTTGATTAATTTCCTTTTTATAGAAAGTTCTCGATAGATTTAATTTTTATAGGAAATTTTCGATAAATTTTCTTTATAAGAAATTTTTGATAAATATCCTTTTTATAGAGTTATAAATAAATTTCCTTTTTATAGGAAAATTTTAATAAATTTCCTGTTTATAGGAAATTTTTGATAAATTTCCTTTTTATAGAAAGTTCTCGATAGATTTCATTTTTATAGGTAATTCTCGATAAACTTTCTTTATAAGAAATTTTCGATAAATTTCCTTTTTATAGGAAATTTTTGGTAAATTTCCTTTTAATAGAAAGTTCTAAATAAATTTCCTTTTTATAGGAAATTTTCGATAAAATTTCCTTTTTATAGGAAATTTTTGATAAATTTCCTCTTTATAGAAAGTTCTAAATAAATTTCCTTTTTATAGGAAAATTTTAATAAATTTCCTTTTTATAGGAAATTTTTGATTAATTTCCTTTTTATAGAAAGTTCTCGATAAATTTTCTCTTTATAGGAAATTTTCGATAAATTTTCTCTTTATAGGAAATTTTCGATAAATTTCCTTTTTATAGAAAATTTCGATAAATTTCCTTTTTATATGAAATTTTTTTTTTTGATAAATTTCCTTTTTATGGGAAATTTTTGATAAATTTTAATTGCCCTTTTATAGGTAATTTTCGATAAATTTCCTTTTTATAGGAAATTTTAGGTAAATTTTCTCTTTATAGGAAATTTTTGATAAATTTCCTTTTTATAGAAAGTTCTCTATAGATTTCATTTTTATAGGTAATTCTCGATAAACTTTCTTTATAAGAAATTTTCGATAAATTTCCTTTTTATAGGAAATTTTTGATAAATTTCCTTTTTATAGGAAATTTTTGATAAATTTCCTTTTTATAGGAAATTTTTGAAAAATTTCCTTTTTATAGGAAATTTTCGATAAAATTTCCTTTTTATAGGAAATTTTTGATGAATTTCCCTTTTATAAGAAATTTTTGATAAATTTCCTTTTAATAGAAAGTTCTAAATAAATTTCCTTTTTATAGGAAAATTTTAATAAATTTCCTTTTCATAGGAAATTTTTGATTAATTTCCTTTTTATAGAAAGTTCTCGATAGATTTCATTTTTATAGGAAATTTTCGATAAATTTTCTTTATAGGAAATTTTCGATAAATTTCCTTTTTATAGGAAATTTTTTATAAAATTCCTTTTTATAGGAAATTTTCGATAAATTTCTTAATAGGAAATTTTCGATAAATTTCTTAATAGGAAATTTTCGATAAATTTCTTAATAGGAAATTTTCGATAAATTTCCTTTTTATATGAAATTTTCGATAAATTTTCCTTTTATAGGAAATTTTTGATAAATTTCCTTTTTATGGGAAATTTTTGATAAATTTTAATTGCCCTTTTATAGGTAATATTCGATAAATTTCCTTTTTATAGGAAATTTTCAATAAATTTCTTCTTAATAGGAAATTTTCGATAAATTTCTTTTTTTTTTTTATAGGAAATTTTCGATAAATTTTCCTTTTATAGGAAATTTTCGATAAATTTCCTTTTTGTTGGAACTTCGATAAATTTTCTTTTTATAGGAAATTTTAGATAAATTTTCTCTTCATAGGAAATTTTCGATAAATTTCCTTTTTATAGGAAATTTTTGATAAATTTTCCTTTTATAGGAAATTTTTGATAAATTTCCTTTTTATGGGAAATTTTTGATAAATTTTAATTGCCCTTTTATAGGTAATATTCGATAAATTTCCTTTTTATAGGAAATTTTCAATAAATTTCTTCTTAATAGGAAATTTTCGATAAATTTCCTTTTTATAGGAAATTTTAGATAAATTTCGTTTTTATAGGAAATTTTCGATAAATTTTCCTTTTATAGGAAATTTTCGATAAATTTCCTTTTTGTTGGAACTTCGATAAATTTCCTTTTTATAGGAAATTTTAGATAAATTTTCTCTTCATAGGAAATTTTCGATAAATTTCCTCTTTATAAGTTTTCATTATATTTCCATTTTGTAGGAAATATTTTATAAATTTATCTTTTTTATGAAAATTTTAATAAATTTCCTTTTTATAGGAAATTTTCAGTAAGTTTCCTTTCACAAAACAATTTGTGAAGTGTCTAGAGTATAGTTAGCCGAATTGCAGGGTATGAACACATATTTTATACATAAAATGAAAACAATCTACTTGATGTATTGTTTAGTTGCAAGTTGCTACTCTAAACTTAATTGCATAATTGCATTAAATTGTTTTGTTGCATTTAAAGTTCTCTTTCTCTCTCTTTCATATTGTACTTTAGAACATGACAAACTAATAATTTTTCACAGGGAACAATTTTACTCTAGAAGTATGTTAAATTATAGTAGGGAAATACAAATGAAATAAACCAAGTGGGTATAAAATTTAGATTTAGCGGTGGAAAGTTAGAGAATGAATTAAAATCGGGAAATGTTTTTCTACGAACATTTTAAGTGCGGGATTTAAGGTATCCATGAATCATTAAGAGAATTTTGTTTAAAATTCTTCTTGTTATTTGATAGATTTTAATTTTCTATAAACCCACACGAAATTAAGTTTCTGAATTTTCCCTAGGATTTTATTGTGTTATGAAAAAAGTATTTTATTCCACCTCGATTATTTTTCTATCTGTAGAACTATTTAATTTAATGTCATAATTCCTTTTGTATTTGACGTAATTTGGGATCTTTATGATACGGCAAACTTTTTTGATGATTTCTAGCGGTATGTTGTTATATGCTTTCGAAAACTTTCAGATTACTTATGGACCAATATGTTACATATATTTACAATATATGTATGAATTTTGGTATTAAATATCAACAAAATATATTTATTAATAGCTGAGATATAAAAGTAAATCAGTGAAATGTTTCCAATTTACGGATCTAATAAATATAAGACAATTTTATAAATAAGAACTAAATAACGTTCAGAAAAATCATACAATTTAAAGGATGAATTTCATAACAGATATTCTTACCAAATGACTTCATAGAAGTTAAAATAGTTTATAATAAAAAAAAAAAAAGATTTTAACACCAACAATTCTAAAATTCTTAAAAACAATATTTAAATTTCAAATATATTTCCCTATAAATTATTCAAAAATGTCCTAGGACATTATATTACTGTCACTTTTTTCACAACCCAATATTATAACTAAACGTATAACAATTTATGTGACGTGATGACTTTGTCAAAAACAATAATAAAATGAAAATAAATAAAACTAAAACAGTATCAAGTCATTAGTTAATTATTATTCTTTTGAAACTCTACAGGAGCAGAGTACTTTTTTTTTTGAAAAATTTCTTGACTTTGTTGCCGCAACATTCATTACAGAGACTCGAGTGCTTAGCAAAAGAAAAAGTAAGTCTTTTTGCCTTCAACTTACGAAGGAAGTAAACAATTTTAGACATTGTAAGTAATTAAGCTTATAAACACTGTAGAATTTAGCACCCATACTCAGGAATTTTGCACATAAATACATACATAAACAAACATTCATACAAACGTAAACATGTTAATTGTTTTAACAAAAGTTTATAAACATAGAGGCGTATGTATGTGTACAAGTTATGTCCTGGTTTTATAAATGTTTGCTTAAACATATATATGGATATGAATGTGTGTGAAAACTTATTTGTCTAGATGACTTTGTAGGTGAAATTAAATTAAGAGAAATAAAACTGAAACTATAATTATATTTTGACACCTGTACTAAAGTAAATACTAATTTAAAGCTTTATTTAAAAGCCTTTTATATAAGTTTCATACATGCAATTATAAATTTACTTAAACATATACATTGGTACATACATGCTCTTAATATAAATATATTACACAATACATTATGTACTTCATTTTTCAGCATTATGAAACGAGAAGGAAATTTTGTTGCCTACTTAAAGGATTATTGTGCAAATTGTACTTTGGCCGGTTTCAGTTATATTGCCAACACCAAGTAAGTACTCGACAACTGTAATTATATTTTATTTATTTTATTTTTATGTTTCTTTTGTAGCCTTCATTTCATTGAAAGAATCTTTTGGTTTATATGTGTGGTCATCTCAGCTTTTGGTTCTTATGTATTAATCAGCCAATATCAGCGTGATTTTGATAGTCGTGCTGTGAGTATTGTTTATGAGAGTTTACCCTCGACTCAGAAGGTAACGTTTCCCACTATAGCGGCCTGTGATATGTATAACAAATATGAGGCATTGCCGAATTTAATAGAGTTTGTGGAAGAGTAAGTTTAGAGTTTTTCATTTTGTTTAAGATATTTTAAATCTTTTAGCTTTATTCTCTAGACTAGATGGTCCAGATGCTAAGGATTATAGTTATGAAATTGAAAATTTCATTAGTTTCCTGGTTTATCCTTATATTTATCGAGAGGGAAATATTAAATCTTGGTGCAAACCCAAATGTTGCAGCGAGTGCCCCAGTACCAATTTACGTGGTTTATATCATAGGGTAATAAGTATTTTTAAACTCTTCAGAAATATAAAATAATATTATAAGAATTTCCTTTCCACAATAGTTTAAAACTAATTGTACAAATTTCTTTGAATATTGTGAATTTTCCTCAAAACCCTTTGATTGCTGCAAATACTTTTTGCCCCTAATAACTCCACATGGCAATTGTTTTATGCTGAATTCTCTATTGAATAATAAAAAGTACCGAAAGTAGAAATTTATTAAAAGAAAATGTAAATTGTAAAAGAAATTTTTCTTCCAGGGGCAGCACCACTTGGTTTAATAATGTAATTGATCCCATGATGGATATAGCAAAATTAAAAATTGTTACCAAAATGCCAACACAAGTAAAGTTTTAAAAATATTAATCTCCGATTTTTTCCAAAAAGAAATTTATAATTTTAAGGTTTCTGTAATGAACGAAGAGGATGTACCACACGATGCTTTGCCGGGTAATAAAATTGAAGCCAATAAAGCTGGCCAAGATAAGACATTTCAAATCTTTATGCAAACCATGATAAATGATCCTGATGTTCGTGATATAGCACCTTCATTTCGTCAATGTCGTTATCCCGATGAACTTTTAGAGGATACCGCCTATAAAGCCTATAGTTTTAGCACCTGCTTTGTTGACTGCCTAAGGGTGTATCAAATGAAGGAGTGTAACTGTTCGGTGTTCTCCATAATGCCTGAAGACAGTTTGAAACATAAAGATTGTGATTTAAATGGATTTCGTTGTTTGGAACAATTGATATTAGTTAGACCTGATGGTAGAAATTTATTGCCCTGGGCCAAGAGTAAATATACTTGTGCTTGTCTGCCCTCTTGTACGGAAAGTGATTTTAAAGTTGTCTTTGATTATCAGGAAAAGTAAGCCAGCATTATTTTATATTTTTTAATACTCTTTTTAATAATTACATAACATAAACTAATTAGCATTAAATAATATTATGATAATTTTTATATCAAGCCATTTTATTTTATTTATAAGTATTTTATATCTCTAACTTTTCATTTTTTTCATTTTCATAGAATTAATACATCTAATCCTTATCTAACCATCTCTGTAACGATGCCAGAATTTGCCACTGAACGTTATCGTCGTCAGGCTTTGCGCACACGTTTGGATGTGGTGGTCACTATTGGTGGTATATTGGGTTTATTTTTGGGTGCCAGTATTTTAAGTGGCATTGAATTTTTATATTATTTTACCTTAAGATTATGGAATAATTATAAAATGGAAAAATGCCAGAAACGACTACAGCAGCAGCAACTACAACAGCAATACAAACAACAATATTACTAAAAGCAACAACTGAATTGTTGGAAACAAAACAACAGGAAAAAGTGCAAATTATGTCAAGGGAGTTGCTGCTCAGTTTATTTATTAAAATGTTAAAATGCTATAAAAGTGCAAAAAAGCTTTTTGTTAAGCAATCTTAAGCTTTTCATTACCCCCCGTTTTTAATGTTTATTGACACTTAAAGGAAAAAACTCTTTAACGCTTTTTCTTGTTTTCTTCTTCTTCATTGTTTTGCTTTAAAGTACCTGTAGTTTATTTTTACGACAAATTGTTGAAAATTATTAAATATTTATAAAATGAACATTTAATAAAATTTTAAATTTAAAGTACTTTTAAGTATTGCACCATAAAAAAAAAGAATCTGTGTCAAGTGTTTAGGGAAGACAAAAGAAGATTTTTCTTGGATATTTGACAACAGGTTTAAATTGAATTTTTATTTGAAAATACAAAAAGATAAAAAAATGTAATGCATTGCAGTGATATTAAATAAATTATGAACTTAAATAGAAATCAGAACATAGGTTTAATAACGATTTTCATCTTTAATAATTCAAGACCCTATAAGTTTTAAAATGTTAAATATTAAGTGAAATGAAGTGAAGATTTTAAAAATATCTTGTAAAATATATTCCTTTATATTACATGAAACTAAATCTTTACTGAAAAGAAGATAACTGCAGAATTTGGTAACGGATAATTTGATTTCTGAATCTATAATATACACATGATTTTTATACCCTACACCACCATAGGTGGTCCATTCGTCTGGTTGGCCGTCCATTCGTCTGGTTGGCTGTCTGTCCATGTAAACCTTATGAACAAAGTACTGTTCGCAATTTTGAACATATCTTGACGAATTTTGCCACGAATAATTATTTTGCCACAAGAACGAAGCCTATTGAAATTGGTTATGATCGGTCCATTATTTCACCTAGTCCCCATACAAATGTCCTCCCGACATAGAGGTTTAACGATCATAAATGCCTTATCCCAGTGGTACCCGGGTACCATAGTCTAATTTTCATTGATTTTACTCAAAAAAATATATAATTTTATAGAAATTATTTATTAAAACCATTTAACTGGTCACAGATCTTAAAACAAAACAGTAAATATATATAGAAAAACATGTTTGAGTAATTTAGGGATATCCGTCCGTCTGTCTGGCAGTCAATATTAAATTTTAATGAAGCTACAAATCGCAGTTTTTAAAATAGTTGTATGAAGTTTGGCTTTATACGATGCAGACACGAGCTTTGTTAAAATTAATTTATAATGGTTACCTATTATAACCAAGTCTCCAAACAATTTTTCTTCTAGAATAGGGTTTTGACGCCCATAAATTTTTTTAGTATTGCATAATATAGTACATATAAACGTTTTATGGACGTTGGAAATTTATAAAATGATTTTTATAAACGTTAAAACTAATATATAAAATTTTTTATCAGGTTCGCACTTAAAAAATCCGTAGCTCCCTTATATGGCCTATTTCCGAAAATCATCATAAAGTGCATAAATTAGTATTGGTAGACATTACATTTTTTAAACAAAATATTGTAAAAAAGTATAAATTGTAATTTTTAACTTTACAACAAGACTTGATCTATAATAAAACACACGTTCCATATAAGCTCTCTGAGAAAATCAGTCAAGACAGACTATAACGTTCTTACAGTCCTAAAGAATTTTAGCACTGTCTTTATCCACAATTAGGCACAGGATACATATAATATTTTCACCGCAAAATAAGTCACGTCCGAGAATAACTTTCTTTACAACACTAAGGAATGTTGTCATAGCGTCCTATAAAGTTTGGAGCTACAATACGGAAATTTTACGTTCCTTAGCACGAATATAGGAAATATTTTCAATATCTTGTGCACTTGCATAATATTGATTAGAAGTGGTTTAATTTACTAGATGATATTGAAAAAATGAAAGGAATTCATAAAAACCAAAATCAATGCGGTGAATGATGTAAAAACGGCTAAAATGTGCGCTATCATTGTCATATTTATAAATACTGGCTCAAAACAGAGATAATTCTAAAAGTTTTTTATTGTCACATATTATTCTTTATTTCTTTTTCTGAAGTTCCTAAATAAACTGGAAATTTCAGAAAAAGCTTATTTCTGAAACTAGTTTTTCAAATCTCAATAAAGTCATTACTTATAATTTGGTAATTTTGCCTGTCGTGGACATGCTTATTCCCTAGTTAATAATTTGTAAAGTTTTAATTTTATACGAATAAAGGGACAATAAAAATAAGATTTTCAATAGTTAATAGTGCAAAAAAAAGTTAATTGTAGTGCAAAATACAGAAATTATATGGGGGTACCCGGGTACCATGGGTATTGACTCCCGTAGGTATCAACTTTAAAGTCATTTTGCATATATATCAAGTTAATAAAATTTAGGTTTTTTCAATTTCTATACTGTATAAACACCTTAATCACGACGATCTGAAGTTTCATAGCTATATCTTTATTAATAAAGAAATGCGAACACTTTAAAGTACTTTAAAGGGGTAAAAGGGGTCGAAAATGGTGCTTAATTCAGGGAAAGGTGATATCAATATTTTAATGATCATGTTTTATTTTTTTATTGATTATTAGGTAAAAAAATAAAATTTTAGAATCTTAAGATTTTTTTTGCAGAACGGTAATGTCTGTCCGTCCGTCTATACATCAGAGTTAAATGGGTAGATAATTATGCATTATTTAAAGAAGGGTGGTACCAACACTTTAATGATCACGTTTAACTTTTCTATTTAATAGTAAGTAAAAAAATGTATCTTTAAAATTATAAGATGTATTTTGTCTGAATGGTAATGTCCGTCCTTCCGTCTACACATTTGGGTTAAATGAGACGTAAATGACGCTTAATTCAAGAAAATTCTAAAATATTTTTTGGCAGCATGGCAATGTCTGTCCGTCTGTCTATACATTTGGGTTAAATGTGTCGAAAATTCCACTTAATTCAGGGAAAGGTGATATTATATATAATTTTAATACCTTAATTTGGTTTTCATATTGATCAAGAAGTAGAAAAAAAGATATTTTTCGAATTTTAAAATTTTTTTTGAAAGAATTCTAATGTCCGTCCATCTGTCCGTCTGTTTGTTAATTTTTGCAAACTTTCCAATTCAAAATCGTTTAACTTTTGACTCAATAAAGATAATGACTAAAAATTTTCTTTGTTCGATAGATAATTTTACTTTTTAACCAACTACATAAAATATAATAAAATCGGAGGAAAATATTTGGCTATATATGGAAAAATCTTAACCAAGACCTTGTAAAATTGAGATTTTTTTTTTCATAGTATTAAAGTGGACAATATGTACTATTTTTCAGAACAAACATCCTGTAGCATTTTAAGTTGCATTCCATGAAAGTTGAAAATTTGTGTATTTTAGGACAATTAAAAAAAAATAAAAAATAATAAAAATATTAGAACAAAATATAATTTGCAAATACTTGAAGAAAAGTATACTTAAACATCTGAAGTTGATGGAATCACCTAAAGCGCATAAATTCTTAAAAATGTTAGTATTAACGTGGTATTTGTATTTGAATATTTTATTTTACACTTAGTAAAATAATGGTGTAGGGTATCATATGGTCGGGTTTAACCGACTATATATTTCTATTTCGTTTAATTGTAGAAAAAAACATACTGGCATAAGATTTTCGATATTATTTCTTAAGTATTGTATATAATAAGTATCAATCATTCATTTCTGCAAAAATGTCTTAAAAAGCTTTACAAGCCAATTTATGAAAATTTTTCAAAATTAAATAAAAATTTTGAGTTTTGACTGTCTGGCATGAAGTTGCTTACTTCAAGAAGTAAAATAACAACTATTCAGAAGTCTTAACGAGAATAAGACCAAGGTTTCCTAGATATTTTTAAATTATTAGTGTAAAGATGTAGAATTTGACACTTAAGGGAAATGCTGCTCAATTGATCCTATCTATACTAGTACTTCAATACTCACATTTGAATCTTAGCTGAACTGACTCATTATATAATTTTAATTATAGTTTTGGAACATTTTCAAAGCAAATTTTAATTATATTTTTCAAAATTACTTACATCATTAATACACTCCAATTTACCCAAACAGTTTATTATTGTGGTTAACTCTGACATGTCCTTTTTATCTACCTCTTTCATAAATTCTCAAAACCATTAGTCTATTTCAACTATTATTTTCCAAACCATTGCTAATTTGTTTTAATCTTTAATGAGCCTCACAATATCTTGGCAATAAATATAAACATTTTTTTTTAATCTTTTGTGGGCTGTTCATGTGTTTAGGTCATTTGATATTATTTTGTTGCTCTTTTTCTTACTAGCAACGCCATTTCATTGTTCCTTTGATTACACAAATTCTATAGTTTGTTCTTTTTAACTTTTTCATTTTTTATCTTTTGATGTGCTCTTGTTTATCTTGTTGCCACATCAACAACTGAAAGGAATTTAAAAGATGAGTTAGTTAGGGGAGGGGTTGGAGTTCGATGCAAAAAATTTAAAATGCAGTAAGTGAGATTTTTAATTCAATGCTGTTTTCCATTCAACCCATTCAACTGTAATCTAAAGAGAAAACGAAATAGAGTATCTAAAGTCTTAACCAGCCATTAATTATTTATGTTAATTTCTTTTGATGCTCATAAAAGTGGATTTTGTTATGCGAGGGCACAATCAAACAAAAAGCAACGAAGGCTTTTGGCACAAAACAAGTAATGGGTAATCGAGTAAAAGTATAATAATTGTAAATACTTAACATTAAAAGTAATCGGTTGATAAGAAAACCGAAACAAGGGTTAAGTTTTTATTAAATTTTTTAAGAAGGAAATATTTGTTATGAGAAGTTTAAGACACTAAAAATTTTTTCAGATGGTACTGGATTTCTCCCAAATTATGACTAAATTGCATTTATACAAAAACCTCAAGCCTTCCTTTCTTCAATAGTCGTTAGAGACTTTTTCTTATGTTATTTTTGAAATATTTATTTGTTAATGGTGTTTTGTAATATATTTTTCTTTTTGTGATTGTTGTTCTCGCTCCTCTTGGAATGAAATGAAACAATTATAAGAGGAGTGCAAACAAAACGTGACCTCATTGGTAATTGTAGCTGCTATTTGCTGAGACATAAGCATCCTTTATATTTTGTTTTTCATCCTTTTCATTGCTTTTATATTAAACATTAATTTACCAAAAAAAAAAAAGAACAAAACAGACAACATTAAACATTAAAAGAAATAAAATGTGGAATTTTTCTTTTCAAAAAATTAAACTCCATAAGAGCAAAACGTAATAATATGTGCATGTTTATGGTGTTGATTTAATGAAATCACTGAACAAATCGGAAAAATTCTTTTGTAAAATATTTCACACATGAACTACTGAATTTTAAACAACAAAAGTGAGAGAAATTAATTTTTAAGATAACAAAAATATTCATGAGCTAAAAACAAAAGATAATGAAAATTACGGATGACTGGTAGAGAGGAATTTTTAAATTTGATAAGTTAGAATTAAGTCTTTAAGATCATATATGATAAATATTTTAAATAATTTGCTAAAAAAAAAAAAAAAAAATTCAAGAACTTCGAGAATAATTGCACTTTTTCTTTCGGTTCCTTTAAAAGTATAAAACGAAAAGTAAAATTTCAAAAGAAGTTCATTATCAGCACTACGAAATTCAGGCAGTACTGCGCATGAAAAAATCATTGCACACTTTAGATTTACTACTATTATTGTACCAACAAAAAAGCAGGCATGAAAACCAATGAAGTAAAAAAAAAATCCTAATAGGAACGTTAGAAAAACATGTTTAATCTCAAGAAAGGACAAAAATTATTGAGACCAATTATTATTTTTTTTTTAATTATTATTTCTGTCTAAAGGGTGAGTGAGTAACATCCTGGTCACTAATTCCATATTACAAATATTATGGAGAAGGTATCAGATAAATATTGTGTATAAAAATCGAAATTATTGAATAAACTTTTTATTTAACAACACATGTGTACATGTGGGGAAAACTACAAATCAGTGCTCTTGGAAGAAAGCTTTCATTTGATTAGAAAGTATAATTATTATTTTTTTTTTTTTTTTGGCCTTACCTCTTTTCTTATTATTAGAACAAAATGTTAACCAAGTGGTATCAAACAAATGATGCTACTATGTACTAAAGTAGCCCAATCCACTGTACTGTCAAAAGTAGCGATTAATTGACTTTCGATATTTAAATTTTCGAAATATTCAGACAAAATTATGTCTCAATATCAATTAAAATCATCAAGCTAGGTTGTGTTGTTTTCTTGTACGGAGCTGTCAAACTTAATTTTTTTTTTTACATTTTGGAATAAGAGTAAAAAATTCAATTTTCATCAACTTACAGTGTATTTAAAAAAAAAAAAAATCACTAGCGAATTTGTGTGCCTTATCCGATCTCAAAAATTTTTATATCACCTTAAAGCTCTTGATAAAACACATGCTTGCACATACTACTTATCTTACATATTTTTCAACAATCACAATTTTGCAAGATCTTGATCCAATTTATTCCATATATAGACCATTATTTTCAACCGATTTTATTATATTTTTTGTAATTAATTAAACAATAAAATTATCTAACGAATAAGATAAATTTAAGGCGATACATTTATTGAATCCAAAAATAAATGATTTAGAATTGAAAAATTTGCAAAATTAACAAACAGACGGACGGACGGACAAACATCAAAATGCTATAAAAAACCCCTGAAATTCCAAAAATAAATTTTTGCTTTCCGATCAGTATAATTAATTCAACCTTTTCCGGAATTAAGTGACATTTTACCACAACGTAAAGACGAATAGACTGACATTACCATTCTGCCAAAAAATCATAAAATTCTAAAAGTAAATTTTTAACCCTAGGATAACTATCTTTGTCTGGCCAGACCAAATTTGACTTTGGAGTTCAATATCTTTAAAAAAAAAAAAAAAAACAAAACAAAAAAAGATGAACATGATATCTACAACTGATATCTACTGAATCGAATGAAATCAATTTTGAGTCGATTGGAGCATGATAAGTAGGAAAAGTTCGGGTTTAAATAGAAAGTACGCTAAATTGACCTCATAATGTGTTTTCCCTTCATAAAGATGTTTCTTTTTATTCGTCTATATACAAACATTCTAAAAACAATCATAATATGTTGTTGAAAGTATAAGATGTCTAAATAAAATAGAATTTACCCAAATGTATGAGCAAATAACGTCATTCAGGAACGAAAGTTAAGTAACAGAAAAATTTGCAATTGGTTCAAAAAATGACTTTTTGATGCAAAAAAAATAATGGGAGGGACGTTATTAAATGCCATTAAATAGTCATTCCAGATTTTAACGTCTTACAGTAACTAAACAGGAAGAGGATGAATAGGGAATGATGTCTTGTCTTTGAATAATGTACAACTGTTATTTCCATACAGTTATGAGGATGACGAAACGTTAGTTTTGGAAAATACTGAATATTCTACAATAAAGTAAATCTAATATATGATGTACTTACTTGGAACCACTTAAAATTCTCATAATACTATAACGAAAAATTTCCAACACAATAATTTTCACCGAGTGCTATGAATTTTTTTTAAAAGAATGTTTGCTTCAGAAGTGCTTAATATATGCCAATAAGATGCTTCACTATATTGCTTTTTTTTCGATCTGACAATTCTAACACTTAGCCTAAGCACCAATACCCAGCAAAATCTTTGCTTGTCATGTAATGAGCTATGAAGCTAATATAATGGTTCTTCACAACTTACACATTAGATAAATAACTCGTTATTTTAACAAGGCGATGTCATTAGAGGCAATTACTTACTCTATATTATTACAGGTAAGCATTTCAGAAAGTCATTACTAAAATGTCATTGCAAGAACTAATTACTTTGAATCTATTCGATAACTCATTAATTTCAAAGTATTAAAGAAGTCATTATTAGCAAAATGAATACTAACTAGTTACATTATCGGTTACAAATAAGTACTGAAATATGAAACAATAAAAAGCAGATATTTTTTAAAATATAAACAATTTAAAATATTCAAATTACAGTTATAATTTTTCATGAATGAATTATCATGTAAGCATGGAGTACCGCAATGGCTTTGTTGACAATAAGCTAATATGCCTACCTTTTGTCATGTGTCCGACTCCGACTCTGGTGTTTATACGGTTGATAAAATTAACAAAAAGTAACATTTCCAAAAATCAGATCTCAAGTAATTGATTACATATCAGGTTAAAAGTAAGTAGTTACTAATACATTTTCATGTAATGCAAACAGTATGTTGTTATCATTGAAAAGTAACCAAATCCGTAACTACATGCCATTACCAAGTTTTTGCTGGGTAATTTAGAAAATCAGCTATTGTACAGAATCTTTGGGTACTTCTCATTAAAAACATAGAGTCATCATACTCTCCTGTCGTAAATTTGTACTTGAATAAATAGCTCTATTATTATCATTTTTCAAGATATACATTCCGCCAGAATTAGCTAAATATTATAGATATATTATACAAAGACAAATCATCCCTTAGACGATGAAATTATGAAAATAAGGCGCAATTTAATACCGAAAACTAATCATAAAATAATTCTTCGATGCGACATTACTACCAACCTATGACATTGTAAATAAGCAAATTTATATGGTTGCTATGATTAACAAGCAGAGTAATAATATATAAACACTATTTTTAATAAAATAACAATATTTATCCACTTTCTATACATATATATAAACCTAAAATTGGATTTTATTTAAAAAGTGCAAATTTATGAGTTTTTTTAATATATTTTTGCCTTCAATGCAGTAGTTGTAAATATAAGTATTGCGAATTATTTCCACTTTATATTAATATATATATATATATATATATATATATATATATATATATATATATATATATATATATATATATATATATATATATATATATATATATATATATATAACTTAAATTAATAATTATCCACAAAATCCAGACAAAAGTGCTACTATAAACAGTTCCTAGGGACAATATTTTATCTATAACCGTTCTGTGGTCTGGCCAGAAAAAGAGGTTAAATTAGTGCTCATAACTCTACCAGTCATCCTAGGGTCAAATAAAAAAAACATGATCATTAAAATATTGATATCACCTTTCCTTTAATTAAGTGTCATTTTCGATCCCAATATGCATTGTGAAAATATATTTAAAGAATACTTAAAGCTATTAGTATTAAAATTAAAACGAAAACAATTTACAATACGTTTCAGTATTTTTTTTTTTTAAGTTTAATTTGTATGTCTACCTTATTTCTGTTATTCCAAGTAAAACATAAAACTTATACATTGTCGAAAATAAAACAATTTATTTTCGTTTTTTTTTTTTATAATTTCTCATAGCAATTAAGAGTCTTAAAAAAATCTTAAAAATAAAAATACCAACCTTTAAAGCTGTCAACAAAGAATAACAAGAACTAAATTAGTTTGCAATCAAATAATGATGTTGTCGTCTAGTCTCAATTACAGTATTGCAAATACAACAAACAACAGGCCTTCATTATTAGAATAGGTAGGCTTCTAACTAAATACATGCTACTATGTACTACAACATCTAATACTTATACTAAAATAACAACAACAAATACAAGTACATGACATGATACTTGACAAAGACTAAATTGTAAGGTAGAGTAGTTATAGTAAGTATTACTACTACAACAAAGTAATATGTAAGGTAAGTGACTTTATTTAACACTTGTTAAAACAAAAAAACATTCTAAATAACCAAAAAAATATATAAACACAACAAAAAGAAACAACAAACCATGTAACAACACAGACTTGAGACAAATACACAGGTAACGAAATATATATATAAATATACCACCCTGCAAACATTTTAAAGTCATTTCATTATATTTTATACCACCAAAGGTACTTGACTTATTACGTGTTTGGGTTGCATAATAATCCACCTTTAGGTATACCAATCGATTCAAAATAGCATTATGAGTCACATAATACGTCTGTCAGTCCGTCTGTCTGCCTGGATGTCAGTCTGTCTATATAAATATTTTTGACAAACTACAACTAACAATTTTATAAAATTTGACTCGAAAATTAGTTCATTATTTCTCCTAGCGTTTAGATAAGTTTTGTATCAAAAATATGGCGAAATTTAAATCCTTCTAAAAAAAAGATAAACCTCCTTTTTTAATTTAGTGTTTTCTTCTCTTATTTTTCAGGAGAAAAATTTGCTTCTCAATAACAAACAAGCGCGAATGTTATATCCGGTTCGGCCGAATCTATATACCCACCATCAACTTTTTCAAATTTTACGTTAAATGGGAGGTGGCGGTTTGTTTTTAGATTCATATCGACCCTCAAACTATTTATACCAAATTTCGATGTCATACATGCTTTTGTTTAAGAGATATCAGCAAAAAAGTATGACATGTTACACACGGAATGACAAAATCTATATACCCCCCATCTTTTTGATGGTGGGTATAATTATTTTATAAAATTTCTTGCTGTATCTACTAGGG
The DNA here is from genome assembly GCA_951394005.1 of Protophormia terraenovae. Taxonomy (NCBI): domain Eukaryota; kingdom Metazoa; phylum Arthropoda; class Insecta; order Diptera; family Calliphoridae; genus Protophormia; species Protophormia terraenovae. Next base: position 3,739,877 of record OX596073.1, read on the forward strand.
TGATCGACACGGTTTTCCAACCGGTTTTAAAACCGGTTTTTTCAGTGAATGTGCTGTCGGTTTTTCCAAAATGTTAATTTTTCGAATGTCGAACAGACCGGTTTTTTCAAGCACAAAAACCGGTTTTAAAAATAGCTTTGTATTGTAAAAAATATGCACTAAATACTGATATTTGGATCGAAATTCTGGAATATTTTTTAAATTTTATAAAGTCTGATATACCGAATTATTCGAAAACCGGTTTCTCCAAAAAGTCGAATAATCGATCACCCTAGTATCTACTTTTAATTCACATTAAATTTTAAAATTGATTCCTAATCAAAATATTTGCTGGTTTATAAATCCGTGTTAAACATGAACAGGCCTGTAAACAAGTTTCAAAACATACTAATGTTATTTATACTCTCGTACATGGTTTACATGTAAAACGAAATACACACTTTATTTAACACAAAAGGTCTACTACACACAATTTGATGTGATTGACTTAAAAGTCACATATTTTGGTAATTGCTGGGAAATAAATTTCCCAAAAAAAATCCATTTAGCACAAACAGTTCTATTTATGTTTTAAAAAAAATGCATTTTTTCTTATTTTATCATTATTCAAAATTGATCACATTATTTTTATTATTTTTTAATTTATCTTAAAGCATAAACACATTTGTTAATGTTAATGTTATATTTGAATTGAGATGGGCATTCACCATGGATGGGACGTTCGGTAACACACAAATTGGTGGCCTTATCCAATTTAGAGTTGCCAGGACAGCTTTGACCCGAAACAAGGGCGAACAAAGCAAAGATAACAGCAAAGAACCAAGTGAATTGCATGATGTTTAACTAAACAACAGAAAAATAATTTTAAATTTGAACAAGTTTTTTTTAACCACAAAATAATATAAAATTTTTGTTTCAACACACTCACTTTTCAGTTTGAAATTTGAAGATCAACTAATTTGTGTTTGTTCTAATTAGAAATACTTATAGTTATGAGACGAAAAGATTAAATAACATCTTCGTTGGAAAAAAGGCAAGATAATAAATGAAAAAATAAAAACAAAAATTATTCCAATGAATTTAGAACTTATCAGTTTCTAATAAACTTCAATGACCTTTTGGGTTAATCAACAAAAACAGACAACAATTACTAAAAATAGTGTTGAGTGTTAGAGGGAAAATGGCAGAGGGAAAAATATTATTTCACATTATATATTTAACTAGGGAAAATATTAAAAACTGTATAAAACACTTAGACTTTTACATTAGCTTTATTTAAAGGCCACTTTTGTTAACAAACATGAGACTATAAATTTGTATTTAATAAAAGCTTTTTCTAAAAGGCAAAGATGAAACAAACAATTGATCTCCAACTCTAGTGATAAAATAGTGTATATTAAATTCCTAGATTTCGTTACAAACGGGGGAAATATACTCTATAATATACTATCTTACTAATTTCTGCCTGAAATGAAAATTTGTTTTTTCCCTTACCTAATATTTAATTAAATACAACTATTCGAATGTTTATATTTGTAAAGTAAAAATATTAAAAATATAATTTGAATTTCTAGAGAAGTTCTAAGTTTATTTCATAAAAATACGCTTCTTTGTGAGATAATAAGTTAATTGCTAGCAAAGATTTGACTTTTTTTTAATGCAATTTTAATATGAAAATTTTGTTCTGCAGCAATCCAATTAAAGTATCTGTGTATAACATTATGCCAAGGGTATTATAACTTAATAATGATTTGAATTATAAAGAAAGATGAATAAGAAAATCTTACACAGAAAAAATTATGGCTAAATTTTTTATTAAAAAATCATTATTTGGATTTAAATTAAATTCAATAAAATTTTGACAAATTCACTAAAAACTACAAAAAAAAAAAAAAAATATGTGTAAATTTTTTTAACAAATAAAGATTGAAATTTTATTGATAAATTTTTTGATTTTGATAATGTATATTATTGGTCGTAAATATGTACTATATATTAATTGGTTGAAGGTGATCTAAATGCGAAATATATTATTATTATTATTATTATTATTATTATTATTATTTTCTAGGGTTTCTAATGAGAATTTTTGCAGTTAATGAATTTTATAAAAATTGGTAAAACGAAGTGCGTCCTACGATTATTGACTAACAGACAGCATAACATATATAAAATTCAATAATTTTGAAACGGGTGGTCTTAGAGTCGTGATTTTTTACTTAATTGATATATTATTACAGATCATAAAAAAAATATAATTTTTATAGTTGTAACCACTACTTATGAACTCGTGGACCTTTTTTGGTCCCATCCATTAGAGATTTAATAGTTGCTTCAGTCACTTTTTTGAAACAGATTGCCCATCTCCTTTTAAAATCTTCGATATTTTGGGACGCATTTTTTATGCTCTTGGAGATCTTTTTAATATTCTTCGTCTTTCCAGTATCACGTGGACCTTTTATTCTTCCCGAATCAATTATAATAATAATATTTTTTCAAAGATAACTAGATCAAAACAAAATTTAAATATTGCTTCCGAAAAAAGTTAAGAGGCAAAACGTGTGTTAGGATTTTTTCATCTCACTCCTTATTTTTCAGTAAAATTACACTGGTCGAAAAAAAAAATTTTTTGAGCTCCTTAAAAAAAAAATATGTAGACTAGATGGAATTCCACATGCTAAACTCGAATCTGCTTTCAGTTTTTTTCCCATCAGGTCGGAATTTTTTTTATGTGCGTGTCTAATATTGCGCCCTAAATAAGCCGATTACTCGAGTTTAATTCACTATAACTCGAGAACGGTATGCACGATTTATATAAGTAATACACCAAAATATGTAGAATAACATTGTCTTTAAGTCGCTTTACTATCAAATATTTCATCATATTTCGAAAAAAGTGTCGGAAAAAATTTTTTTCATGCTAAATTCAAGATTTCTCCTTCTTTTTAAAAGTGAAAACATCAAAAATATTTAAGTTTATCACCTTTATCTCAAAGCTGGTAAAACTGCGACTACATAAAGCCACGTATTATAAAAATTTATGCACAAATCTTGATTGGATTCACAGTTAAGTTTGGATACCCATGCATACCTATAGCTAAGTGAAAATACACTAGTGGGCAAAATAATATTTTTTTTTTTGTGTAAAGGGTTCTTGAGTTATAGCCTAAGTTTGACAAACAAACCATTCTCGAATTTTATAGTGTGATCGCTGAATAAGGTGATGAAGTCAGTCATGCACATGAAAAAAAAATCAGTACCCGGTAGAAAAAAAAGTGAATGTAGATTCTTGTTTAACTCGCCAATATCCACCTAGTCCACCTATTTTTTTCAAGAAGAAACAAAAAAAAAAATTTTTTTGGCCACCACTGTATTTCTACTCAATTGTATGTAACATGGGTATTTTTAAATTAAATTGTAACATTTTAGATGTTTTCAATGGCGAAATGTTAGACACGCCCTTAAAAAAAATCCACACCTGATGGGAAAAAATTAAAGCAGATTCGTGCTTAGCACATCAAAATACATCAAGTCCAACTATTCGTCTATGGGGGAGGATTTGACCAGTGTTATCAGAACAAACATCCTGTAACATCTTACATTTCATGAAAGTCGAAAATAAGTGTGTTTTTAATATATACTTTAAAATACTTTTCACCTACACCAAAAACATCACAATCCAACTTGATGATTTTAGTCGCTATTGACACATTTTTTTTTTTTTTTTTTTGGTACCCAACTTTATTACGAAAATTAAAATTTTAAAATTCAATTAATCGCTATTTTGGACGCACTTTTCCCCAATGTGTAGTAGTCCAACATTTGATTTACTTTCTTAGAAATAAAAAAATACTGTTTTCGGTCCCTGGTTTTTTAACAAAAACAAAAGAAACAGAAGATTTTGTTTACTGAATTCATAGAAAATAACGTTAAAAAAGTTACTTGCCAAAACCTTTTTTAGGCATGATAAAATAAATAAAATGAAATTATTAAATACTTAAAGCAAATTAGACAAACAAATATAAGTAAAAATTATGTAAAAAAAACTATCTCTTATTTTTCTTAACGTATTACAGTGAAAGAAGCGTGTATAAAATTCATCAGAACCTATCCCAGCTTTATTATATATTTCCATTGAAATTTTAATAACTGCATTTTGTTTGATATTTACTATTAATTTTATTTGGAAATCAGAAAATACACTCATATTTCTTATCAGCATAAACGTGTGTTTGTACTTAAAAAATAAATTTAACAATAAAATAGTTTGAAACAAAAACGACAACTACAGATTTATTATAGTTTATTTTTAAAATGGAAAATAAAAGAAATTCTATTGAAATGCGAAATTGTTTATGACAGTGACATTTGCTTTCATTTCTTCTTATTCGCATTCATTGAAAAAAATTAAAAATATAAAAGTGGCTTAATAAAAAATTTATAAGAAAGCAAAGGTTTATAAATTTTTAATAAGGCAAACTACATACAAAAAATAGACTCATCATCAAAACATAACAGCAAGTTGTTTGTTTATGTCCGTATTTGTATACATATTATATAGAATAATTAATCTATAAATAAATAAAAAAATAATAAAATCATTGAATAAAAAATTACCCTAAACATACTAATTTGTATGTACATATGTATTGTGTGTTCAAGTACACTTGATAAGCTTATTTATAACTAACAATAACTTTATATAATTAATCTCATAAATAACCAAACAACATAATACTTGTATGATACCAAGAACAAAAACTACAAAAAATAAACTAGAAAAAAAAAAGATGAAACTAGCTCATATCTACAAAATACATACACATATTTAAGGCTGCTTATGGCACCACTAATGAAAAATAGAGCTGCAGCTCAAAAAACAAGAAAAAACAGAAAACATAAAACAAGAGCAAAACAAAATATCAGTTGTGCATATTAAATTAGTTAATAAATGGTAAAAGCGTATGAAAAGTCACCTTACAAAGCAATAAATTGCATACAATTAGCTACAAGATACAACAACTACACATGGCACAAGTACAACATTTAATAGCAACATCAGTTGCGACAACAACAATTTGTAGTAAACGGCAAAAGTAGCAGCAACAAAACTAAAATATAAATGAATAATTTTCTTGTTGTTTTTTTATTTTTAAGTATTTTACAACAACTTTATTATACAACATGGCCAAGTTTATAGAAAATTTATATACAAAATTGTTTTTTTTTTTTTTCTTATTACACAAAAAATTACAGGAGTAAAACTACAACATCAAAATTAAACAGTAACAAAAGTAAAATCTGAGAAAAAAGGGAAAATAACTGAAAATAAAAGTACATAAGTAACAAAAAAAAAGAGTTTTATACCACAAATGTTATGTTGTACATGAAATAAGTTAATATTTTATATTTTATTTAACAAAACTTTTTTTTTTCTTTATTCTTTTAAACTGCAACAAAATTTACTCTGATAGTTGTATGTAATCAGGGGACAAGGGTTGTAACGCTGGACCATATTTAGTACTTAACGCCCTCTAGAAAAACAAAATGAAAAAAAAAAAATCATAATATTTCTCAGTTGTTGTTGTAGCTATTTTAAATCATACTTGCTGCACTCGTTGTCGGATGTTCATAGTGCTTATTGTTAGTTTTACTTTAACACCCTCTATAGAAATAATTAAAAAGTTTTAAAAGCTTGCCACACTAGCAGGCAAAATATGTAGTAACTGAGACTCAAAAACTTTCTACTTGTCGTCAGGGAACAAAACAGTCGAGTCAGCAGCACTAGCAGCATCGACCACATCAGCATCCAGTTGTGTAACCAATACGCCTCTGCAGCATTGGCGGCAAACATTTGTACTAAATGGTAGTTGGTTGCAAAACTTTCTTGCTCCTTCTTACTTTTTTTTTAATTTTTATACAAACCACATTTAACATGGAGATAGATGTTTCGTACAACTCACACCTCAGATAAAGAAAATATATTGTGTAAAATAAAACGTAAAAAAAAAACAAAGTACAAGTAAAAGGACATTAAACCAAAACTAAGAACTAAAAAAAGTTTTATTTTTTTTATTTTTTTGGTTTTCTACTACTTGTCTTGATAAAAGTTTCTATGTATATTCCCCCATAGTGGTATCAATAAACAAACCAGAGATGGACTAGTGAATAAAGTTTACTTTAACACAGGGATTTAAGTGATACTTTATAGAATTACGAGCAGTATACCTGCTACTTCGTTAGCGTAGATTCTTTTTAAGAAAAACCATACAATATTATAATCTCAAATTATGTTAAGTTTTAATTTTATAACTATAAATTTTTCACCAATATTTCTAATAGCATAAACACAGAGCGCTTCGCTACCCCATTATATTGAAATAAAATAAAAGCATCGAAACACAGATTAACTTTTATATAGATAGCATTTAAACCGATCTTGAAGTACTCCTACATAGACCAGATAAAAACTTGGTACCCTTTTTATTTAGAAAAAAACTAAATGAAATACCAAAAAATTAAGAAACCCGTAAAAATTCAACTGTGATTCCTATCACCCGTGGGAACAGTTGTAATATTGGTGTTCCATCAGCATTCAGAACGATAAACTTTAAAATATTTTAGTTACCAGTTTCTTACATTTGTATTGTTCGAAGTTTCAAAAACTACCAAATTAGTTCTATTATTATATTTTAGTAGAGGGCTTATGGATTCTAAACATATAACGATATATCTTTAATTCCATGCTTAAAAGTTAATTATTATTACATAATATTCAAAGAGTAATATAATAACGAAAATTACCACAAAGTACCCTCTCATTTACTTAGGCCCATATATCTATAATTTCATGTTCTCAGGTTCAATATTTTAGAAAAAAGTACCAGAAATCCTCTTTTCTGGACTCTTGTTTACTTAGGAATATATATTTTTAATTTCATATTTGAAGGTTTAATATTGTAGAAAATTTAAAAAGTACCACTGGAAGAACGAAAAAGTACCACAAACTTCCCCTCTTAAATTCTTACCCACATAGGATCATATGTCTTTAATTTCATGTTTCTAAGTTCAATATTGTATAAAATTCAAGAAGTACCATTAGAAGAATGAAAAAGTACCACAAAGTCCGCTATTCTAAATTCTCATTCCCTTGGACCAAATATTCATATTTGTAGGTTCAATATTATAAAAAATTCAAAATGTACCATGGAAAAACAAAAATTAGAAATTTCAAAAAATACCATTAGAAGAATGAAAAAGTCCCAAAAAAGTCCACTGCTGTGGATTCTCATTCACTTTGGATCATATATCTCTAATTTCAAGTTTCAATATTATAGAATATTCAAAAATAAACATTAGAACATCAAAAAAGTACCATGAAGTCCCCTTTTGTGAATTCTCACTCACTTAGGACTGCATGTACTTACGTTTCTAGGTTTAATATAATAAAAAAAAATCAATTATTTAATTTAAATAAAATTTTATTTCCCGATTTTATCCCCACTGAATGTAACAAAGATTGTATTTCAATGAGTTTCTAAATTGTACTGGGATCTAATGTTAAAGTATTCATCAGTAAAAAGAAAAAAAATATTTTGTGAAAAAAGTACCAAAATCAGGTAAGATTTTTACCCCTTAAATGTTTGAATTTCCAAAAAGTACCAAACTTTTATTCGCCAATTTTCAATAAGATACTAATTTGATGCATATTTTATTTCTATACTTACTGAATTAAAAGATAGATAGGGTTCCAAAAAAATACCAAATTACAGTTTTTACCCGTTTTCTTCCTAAAAGAGCCGAATTTCAAAAAAGTACCAGACACCTATCCAATAATTTTTCAAGTGAATAACGATGGTTATTCAACTTTTTTTGTATCTCTATTATTTTAGGAGATATAAGGTTACCTATTTTACCCGTTTTTCCCTTAACATTCGAATATCCAAAAATATGGTCTTAGTGGATCTATTCTGTAGGAGACCAAACTACAGTCCATATTTCGTCTTTCTAGCTTTAACCGTTTAGGCTGTGCGATGATGAATCACCAAGTAATCAGTCAGTCAATCACTCAGTCATTACTCTTTTATATATATAGATTAGATGAAAATGTTTTTCCAACTAAACTATTGGGGTTTAGATACAAAAACTTTATAACAACGTGTTGCTGGAAACATTTTTTAAAGAGCTTAAAGGATTTTGAATAAATTATCTAATTTATGAATTTTCAGTCTAGATCCTTTTGTATTTGGGCCAATTCAAATCAAGGTTTTGACCCTAAATACCAAAGGTGGGAATGACGAAAAACGACATTAAAAATCTTAATATGTTTAAAATCGTTTGCAAATATCTTTTTCCAGACCAACTATGTGGGCAAAATTAAAATTATAAAAAAATAAGAAATAAAAAAACTTTGATTTTTATATTTGAAACGAAATATGAGTCACTTACCCAACTCTGCTTAATACAAAACATGTGATCTTACCACCATGACAATTGTCTAAGATAAGAATTTTATTGCAAATGATTTAGGGTTTCTAAGCATTATCGGGATATATTTTGTTGTAAAAAAATTTTTGTTGTTCTAATCAAAAGTAATAAATTGATGCTATACTTTCTTATTAAAAGGAAAGAACTCCACAGATCTATTCTAAATATATTTAATTTGATATTTTTTTAGAAATACAAAAGTACCCAAAAGAATTTGTATTTTTCACAATATTCCTAAACCCTACACTATAATATTCATCATTTTATATCCGCTATGACTCTTTAACAATTTCCGCTTCTTCTTTTTTTAAAATGTTTCTATATTCTAAAGAATATATAACATTGTCAACATGAGTTGTTACTTCATAGACACCATAGTTGCTGGTACTGCTGATGCTGTTTTCTCGTAGTCCATGTTGTTGCCTTAACATTAGTTGAAATATTTGTCACACTTGCGACACTTATCAGTCACTGCAACAACGACAACAACAACAAAGATGAAAAGTACAACATGTTTTACACACACATATTTGTTACATTGTCTTTTATTTTACAAATTTTTTTAATTTTATTTTTAACAGTTTTTTTTTTTGCCTTTTTTTGTCAAACTTTAATTTTATATTTTGAAAAATCTTTGTATGTGAGTATGAAAGTGTTGGAGTAAATGTGTATGTGTGAGTAAGTGTACAAAGTGCAATTTTTATTTAAAACATTATTTTCACCACAATTTTTTTTTTTTAATTTTTTTTTTTTTTCTCTTTTTTGTCAAAATGAAAAATTAAAAAAGAAAATGAGAAAATAAACGCTGCGAAAGTTTGAAAATTTGACAAAAACGAACCTTAAAGTATGCTATATAATATTAAATTAAAAGAAAAAATAACGACAAACCTATAAATCAAAAAATTTTAATTGTTGTGTTTTATTTTTAAACTTTTATTATAATAATCATAAAAAAAGCTTGTACTAATATTATTTTATTCTTTAGCTTGTTGCAAAAAAAAATTTTTTTGAAGATTGATTTTTAGTTAAAAATAAAATACGCCAACATCAGCTTAAATATTCTATTTTGATGTTGGTAGGGCATAATATGAAATGAAAAACTTTTTTACTTACTATGCGAAAAGTAAGTGTTTGGCTATTTTATTTAATCTTCTTCAATGTAGTTTTTGCAAAAAAAAAATATATATAAATGAAACGAGCATCATGTAGTTGCAACGTATAACACTCTGACACGTGGTAGCACATACTGATGTATAGATGTATTTATATACAATTTTATACACATGTATTTATTAGACAAGTACATCCAAACAAAGTTGCTAGCAGATATTTAAAAGAGTGTTTGCAAAATTTTAAATATAACTAAAAGTACTCGTATCTATAAATAAATACTTATTTCATGTCTATATTATCCGCCAGATAACTTAATGTTAGCTAGCAGAATATTTTAGTAAATTTTCAATGATATAAAATTGTTTCTATTTAATGTAACTGTTGAAGACAAATTTTTTAAATAATATTTAAAAATAAAATTGTTCCACAATTTTGAAGTTTGACTTCAATTTATTTTCAAATTTTGTATAAAAGCCTATAGCAATGATGAAAAAATTTGCATAGACATATTTGTTGTAAATATAACAATATTTACCTTTTTCAAATCGAACCAAAAGTATAGAACTAGTTCGATTTTACCTGGAATAAGTAAGTTGACTATACATTTTTTTAATTTGCCCCAAGAAGTATGCACTTAAAACTAAATAAATAAATTTAAAATTTACTTATAGGGTAAGTGTACCAATGGTCGGCAGTTTAACTTTTCTTCTGTCTTTCAATATTTATATTTCCGAACGTGATAATGATATTTGGATAACGAGCAATTGTACCACTTTATTAAAGGGCACTCTTTAAGATTTTGTTAGACTTTTGCAAAGAAATAAATGTTTAATTGGACAATTTATTGCATTTTATTTATTTACCTATAGTCGGCATATTTTTCCAGTGTTCGACATGTGATGATCCAATAGTCGGCATGAAATTTATTGACACATTTTGTATGTAAATGCCCTAAACTATGATCTGAAATATAACATAATTTTAAAAAAGTAAAAACATGTTGAACAAAATACTTGATAGATTTTATAGTTAACCTTTTTTTGGAAAAATGGTACAACAGATACAGTTTTACATTTCAGCGACCCTTAGTAAAATTTTACGTAGAAAAATTCTGTAGAACATTTTTATGTATGAGTCTTAAGATTTAATTCACTTTTAACACATTTTTTTACAAACATAATCTAAATTACCCCTTATAATAACAGATAATTCATTACATAGTTCCGACGAAATATTTCTAATAATAGGGTATAAATGTATTTGCAAGAAAAATTTGGGTCCGAAGTACTACTTACATTATTATCACCCAATTAACATGGCATGCCGATTATAGAAAATTATAAAATTTGTTTGTTCCTAAGCTCGGCAGCCACCCAACCATGAAATGGAATACTTTACGCAAAATTTTACACATTTAACATAAGGTTTCAATTGTTATCTGTCTTCTGAATAATTTTTGTTAAAATACAACTTGGATTATTATAATTAATATCATCTTTGAAATTGGTCTTTCTTTAATTTTTTTAAAATCATATATCAAAAATGTGTTGTTTAAGAACGGAGAAAACTGCCAAAAAACTGCTACTATTAGTATATTTTGAACATTTGCACTAAAAATATAAATATATTTTCATGGCAAAATTTATCTTACATCAATAATTAGTATTCACTATTGTTAATTATTTCGTTTTAAATTCAAAAATGCCGACTACTGCTACATGCCGACATTAGGGTGCACTTACCCTATTTATATTAAGATTTAAAGAAAAAAAAAGAAACAAGCGAGAATGTTATATTCGGCCCGGCCGAACCTATATACCCACCATCAACTTTTTCAAATTTAACATTATATAGAAGGGGGTGGTAAAGTGGGCAGTAAAGTGGGCGGCCCACGCCCATTTTTTGTTTCCGAGTTTACATTGGTCCTTTAACTATTTGAACTCAATTTCGTTGATTTTCACCTTATATGAGAGGTGGGCGGTAAAGTGGGCGGACCACGTCCATTTTTGGTTTCCGAATTTATATCGGCCCCCGAACTATACATACAAAATTTCCTTGTCGTACATGCTTTTATTGAAGAAATATCAGCAGAAAAGTATTTAACGGACACCCTGTGTTTCTAGTTTTCAGCCCATAACTTTTTTGTTTATTAACCGATTTTGCCCATTTTCAATACTTTATATAAGATAAACATTTGTGCCAAATTTCGTCCCCCTACGTTGCTCCGTTCGAGCCCTATCCTGCTTTCAACAGACGGACAGACAGACGGACAGACGGACGGACATAGCTAGATCGACTCAGAATCTAACCAAAACCCAGAAAATATATACCTTGTGGGGTCTTAGATGATTCCTTCGACATGTTACACACGGAATGACAAAATCAATATACCCCCATCTTTTTGATGGTGGGTATAAAATTTTTAAAAAGAAAAAGAAAATAATGTCCCCCTCATTTTGTAAAATTGTAAATTAGTTTCAAAATTTTACAATGAAAATAAAAACAAAATTAAAATTTATTTGATTTTAGGTCGTTAGACGAAATATTTTAAAATTGTTGCGTGATATCCTCAAGAAGATTAATAAGCCACATTAGCTGATTTTTCTATTGAAAATAATTAGTGTCGTTTTGTAGCAGAAATTTACCACCCCTAATATTTTTTTTTTTTTATATTTTTTAACCATTAACACCCTGTATCTTTTTCCGTATTATCTTCTAGTTTTTTCTCTAAGCTTTAGTCCTCATCTACAACTTTTCTACACGCAGAGAAAAAACATGGTTCTGGTGATCATAATCTAAGAGCAACATACTATGATTGTAATATATGATTATAGTTAAAAATTTGTATGTTTGTACATAATTATTATTAAAATTCCATTTTATAATTTTTTCATTACTTAATGAATTGATTTAAAAATATTAATAACTTTTTTTATAATATTGCTTCCGATTTCATCATGTTTTTATTACACTCTTTGAAAATTTTAGTTACCATCGCAAAATTCTTTGGAAGGTTTATTACACTTATCAAGAGCTTTCAATTGCACCCAAAATACTGTTGCATAGTATTATTTAATGATTTGAATTTATTATATCATAAAAATTTTATCATATTATAAAATGCGTTTATTATATCATATTATATCATATTATAATTCCATTGTAATATATTTTTATTCCACTTTGTCATACTTTGATTCTATGTAATGGTATTATAGTTCCAAGTTATCATGTTATAATTCCATTTTATCATATATATAATCCCAATTAATATAACCTGATTTTATCATTTATATACTCCCATCAGAGAAACAAGACAAAGCTAAATTTTTGACGGCGAAATAATTTTCAATCGGCGGCGGCGGTTAAATTTTCGGCTGGGATTTAGTAAATATTACATAGTGCCGCCTGGGTGCTCTCCCATTTACAAAAAGATTGAAGTAGTTTAAATGAAAATGATGATTTCATCATTTATTAATTATTAGTTCACTTTAAACGTTGTATTATACTTAATTCTAATAAACTTATCACATATAAGTAAAATTATAACAATAGATGGAGCCACTTTAAGTTTAAATAAAAATTTCGGCAGCTGATTTTGAGCCGATGAAAACGGTGGCAGCGCGAAGTCGGCTTGAAGCCGATTGGCTTGTATCTCTGACTCCCATATTTTCATATTTATATTGATTTGTACCACCATACGTAGTACAACAAACCTTGTCAATTTATATTTATTCATATATAAACTATATGAGAATTACAATGATGTTGAAAAGTATAATTAAAAATAAAAAATTATGAATTTCACTAAGGATGAAAAGGATAAGGAAAAAGACTGCAAATATTTAATATGATACTTTTCATATTACTTAATAAAATTATGTTTCTGGTAAAAATATCTAAAAACATATAATTTCTAGTCAACCATATTCAAATTTTATTAAGTGTAAACATAATACGACAAAATTTAAACAAAAACATTGGTGTCAAGAACAAACAAAAACATAGAAAAACAGTGCGTGTAGACATTACTTTTAGAATAGGTCAGCAATTTAGTTAATACATATTTATTGCTATTTATTTTTACGATTGGTCCTTTTATAACTATGTTTTCTCATTTCTAGTGAATACATTCTTTATAATTTCTGTAAATTTTTTTATTGGCCAACAAAGTGAATTTATTCTCTTCCTTTTTCCTCTCACTTTTATTACTTTTTTTTTTTCTGTACGTAGTTTTATTTTCTTGTTAAAGAAAGTTTAAAACTTTAAAATGCCTTAAAGCGATCATCAAGAATAAATTTACTTTTTTTTTTTCTTTCTTGTTGACCAAGTAGTTTCTTTTGTTTGTGTGAGTGTATATAAAAATTAAATAAGAAATTTGCAAGTGTGTGTGTAGAACAGTATTTCAATGAAAAAGTAAAACAAAATCATACAAGTACAAGTTTGAATTATCAGCCTAAAACTATGCTTAGCATTGAGATTTATTTTCTGTGCGTTCGTTCTATTTGCATTTAAATTGTTTGGCATTAAAAATAATTTCTAGTTGATGCGCAAATATATGACAACTGTGAATGATGATAGAATGATAGGAGGGGGGTATTGAGTAAAATTTAAAGTTTTTAAAGAAATATTAAAAAAATAAATAAATTTATCTAAACTTTAAACTTGTGTTTTTAGCAAATATTTTAGTTTATTTATTTTCATTTATTAAGTTAATAAACAATAACTTTTTCTGGGTCTCCTGTTTCTTATGCTCTGTTGTATATTTATTTATTTTCTTAAATTTCTTAATTTTTGTTGCTTAAGTGACCATTTTTTGATTTGTTCTGTCTCACGTACATTTTCATTTTATCCGTAATATCAATTTCTACTTTTGCCTACTGTCTCTTCTTCATTTTGTAGTTCTGGGGATTTTTTCTTTCTTGTAAAAAACATAAAGACCATGAATGAAACTTTTCCCAAACTATGTACATAAGATGTATGTGCTATACAGATTCAAACACAAGTATATGTTACTGTGTGTGTAAAGTTGCTAGTGGTCTTTAGTTTTAACTTGGGTTGGATGCATTTCAAGAATGTGTTTTACTTCACTTTTGCCACTTGGGAAGTACGTTATGCTCAGAAAAAGACACTACATTTAAAAGAACAAACACACACATGCGGATTCCATATATAACGTAGTGAAACTTTAGCTTTTTTCTTGCAACTCTTATCAGTCTTAAAACATTGAGATGGAAGATGAATTAAATTTTTATATCACAACGAATTTGGTATAAGCTACATAAAAAGAGAGTTTATCCTTAAATAAATAATTGGGCATAAATTCATGAAATTAATTGATCAAAGCATTAATGGCTTTATTACTTATCTTCTTTTTAGAAATGATGAAAATAATATAATTTTCTGATTCTACTAAATCTTTTTTAGTTATTGAAATCTTGTAAAATATAAACATTTTCCAAAATATTACTTAAGTATGCCATAGTGCATTAAGAATGCAAAATAAACTTTTTTACTTCTGTTTCTTTTTTATGTTCGTTTTATTTTTTATTTTTTTTATTCCATGTTGCCTTCACATACTTTTGTAAAAGTTTTCTGTAGACAAACACACTCACACACACTCTCAGGCATTTTCTCGTATTCATATCAATGGCAAAAATATTTACAGTCAGTTTAACATTTTTTGTTTTATTTTAAACTTTATTTTTACTTTGGCTCTGGCTATCTCTTGGTCAGAATCGAGAATGTATCCATATTTTCTTGTTACACGCAATGCAAATGCATAAAATAGGGGAGAATTTATGATAATTTTTATTTATTACTGATTAAGAATTTTAGAAAATTTTCTGTGAATATTTGTGATAATAAGATTAAACATTTGTTTAAGGATTTTAAATTTTTAATTATATATTTCTTGCAAAAACTTAACTTCATATTTATACCCTACACCACCAAAGGTGGTTATGGTATTATGTGTTTGTGCAGAAATTGTAACGCAGAGAAAAAATCTTCGTACCCCCACCTTAAAGTATACCATTCGACTCAGAATCACTTTCTGAGTCGATTTAACGATGTCCGTCCGTCCGTCCGTCCGTCTGGTCGGCTGGTTGGCTGTCCATGTAAAGCTTGTGCGCAAAGTACAGGTCACAATTTTTAAGATAATTTGATGAAATTTGGTACATATGCTTTTTTCAACACAAGGACGAAGCCTATTGAATTTGGTTATGATCGGCCCATTATTTCACCTAGCCCCCATACAAATGTCCTCCCGGAATAGAGTTTTAACACTTATAGATGCCTTAAAACTAGGAATATTTTTATGAAATTTAGTACAAATAAGTTTTATATCAGCAAAAATCCGTCTGCCAAATTTCATGGAGATCGGTCCATAACTGACCATAGCTCCCATATAAACTCCTCTCCCGAAAATCACTAACGTGCATAAATCCTATACAAATGTAAGTATTATGTAATATTTAACACAAGTAAGTTGTATATACATAAAAACAAAATTATGTGGATCGAAATGGTGTAGGGTATCATATAGTCGGGCTTGACCGACTATATCTTCTTCTCTCGTTTTAAAGCTGAATAATGGAGATGAATACAGAAAGTTAATTTTAATGCCTTGAAAAGAAAATTCATATTTTATTTAGGAATTATTTCATAAAAGTTTAACCTAATTAAATTAAAATAAATTTTGAAAAAAATGCACATTTTAATGAATTTCAACATCTAGCATTGAAAATGCTAAAATGGCAACACTCGAATTTCAACTCTGATAGACCCAATGATCAGTAATTTCTAAACCAAAATTTCATGTTCTGTATTCGATTTTAGAACAATATATTCGATCCTCAATATATACAGTGAGCACCAAAATTTTTTGGAACTTTTGAGCCTACAAACTCTAAAATTTGATAAAAAAAACTTTATCACAGAATTCTGTAGATACTAATATTTTTTAACAAGATATTCTATATGATATTTCATTTGCTGCATACTTTTTAGGGCAAGAATGAGAAATGTATCGAAAGTTTTAAGGCTCTATTACTCTACCGTAAATGTAAATGTAACGAATCAGCTGACATATTTTTGAGAGTAAGTATTGTGTACTGTGGGGACCCAATTCATGTGAATATAATAAAATTTTCATTTTTTATTTTTAATAAATGAATTCGTTAAATAAGAGTTAGAGTTTCATTGGTAGGAAGATGGATTACATAAATTTAATTCGCCCCAAAGAGTGAAGAAGCAGCAGGGAGAAATACACAAGAGTGTAAGAGTAATAGCGAGCAGAGGAAAGATTAAAATACAGCAAAGCAGAAGGAGACAAAGCAAACAAACAAGAAGCCACATAAACAGAAACTCACACACAGATCACGAAACTGTTACAGCAGCGAACATCAAGAAGACAACAGAAAAGGAAGGTTTTTACTCAACAACCGCTATCAACCGCTATTAAGAAATATATATAAGTCAAAGTAAATGCTGGACAGTGAACAAAGCAGAAGAGGTGAGTAGCCGGTTAATAAAAAAAATATATAAAAGACTAACAGAGCAGTGTTAGGAAGAAAAAATAAAAATAATAATAATAAGTGGTTGAATCCAAAGTAGGATATGCTGATTTACAATCAGTAAGATTAAAGGCTTCAGCAATATCACAATCTGGTTGAATTGGTAGGAGATAAACACTGCTCAGAGCCAAGTGGTAGAATATTTTCTTGGAAATTTCACTCGGAATATACAGAGACTAAAGAAATCTCGGATTACGTCCTAGACTTAAGAATTAATAGCAGATATTAAATAGGTGGTGTAGAACCAGCAAGGCAACACAAAAGCTTCACCGAACACCACTGTTCTCAATAAAGAAGCTTTCAATAAAAGTGGCTCAATAAAATAAGTTTGTGATTAAGCAAATATAAATTATAAATATAAAAAGAAGAAGATAAAATAAAACTATATATTCATTTATATAAGCTGCAAACCCAGGTCACCGGAGGTGCCTTATAGTACTAATAAATTTATATATAAATCAGTTACCTAATCAAATTAGGTCGCTCTACGTTTATATTTGACAGTTGTAGAAACAATGCTAACAACTTTTTATTTTTAAACATTAAATCAGCGTAAAATCATTACAAAAAGTAAATTAATTTTCCTCGATAAAGCACTTATTAAAATGTTTTAAAATAAATCTTAGACTTGATGCAATATATTTAGAATTAAAATGTTTTTATAGACTTATAATTTCTTTTTTTTTTTAAAACGCTTGAATTAATCTAGCGATTTTAAAACTATAAGATTTACTGAAAATATGTCTAATTGATATCACTGATGTTGATATATACAAAACAACAGCATATTACTTGCAACATTTACTTTACTCTACATTTTTACGTGATAGCTGTGGACAACAAATTATTTCAATACAAAAAAAAAATCACAAAAATAATAAAAATTCGGAAATTTCCTCCAGAATTTTAAACTTTACCAAAAATTTTAAATTTTAACAAAAATCCGAAATTTCACTAAAAATCCAAAAATTCACTGAAATTCCAAAATTTCACAAAAAAAAAAAAAAAATTAAATTAAATTAAAATCTTAAGTGAATGTGTTTCATTAATCGAATAATGGAAGAGTCGGATAAAATAAATACTAGAGCTTTGATGCATAACACTTTATATTTTTTTGTAAAAAAAATAAAATATTTGTAATGAAAAATGCTATACCCTAAAACATTTTTATTAATAACTCCAAAACTAATGGAATAATCACTTTCAAAATTTACTGAGTTACGAAAGTCTTAATAGTTAATAACATATGTTTTTTTCTGTCTCAATATTGCCCATCATAATGACTCAAATATTTTCGTTTGTAAGTCCGGCATGTTAGAAAATAACTGAAAGTAATACTTGTTTCCAAAAGTTTAAGATTCAAAAACCAATATCTCGGAAAGGTTTTAACTTTATCTTAAAGAAATATTTAAAATGTATTACATTTAGTCAATAATTTAGAGTTATTTATTTAGATGAAATTTTGCAAATATTTACACAAAAGATTCTACGATGATTAAGATTTACCACAAAATAAAAAAAAATAAAAATGAGAAATATTTAGCTGGTATGTTCAACATTTCCCAAAATGCATGATGTTCGGTTTTTCTATTTTTTTCTGTTCATAACTAAGACAATTCCTTCAAGTTATATGGGGTCATTGGTGTAATATATATCCGCTTTCTGCTATTCTGATGTAGGAAGTCCCCTCACACGATATGTATTAATTACTTTTTAATACTAAGAAATAATTAAAAGTTGGTTTTTAGTTCCCTAAAATGGATTAAAAATCATAGAAAATACATTTTGTAAAACGACACTCTTAACTTTAAAGTCTAAATTTATAGGATTGAAAATTAAGATATCATAAAACTAAAATTCAGATTCCGAATCATTTCAACACCAACCAATGGTACGTTTTAAAGAGTATAACATACATATGTTCAAATAAATTTGAAATCCTTCAGTTTCTTTATGAAAAAAAAAAATAATAATAAAAAAATAAAAAAAAATAAATAAAAATCTGCTAGAATATCTAATTACCCCTTAAACCAATAATACATTTCATATTGTAATTTTATCTACTAATTAACAAGGCTTTTTCTATAAATATTTTATGGTTTTATTAGCCATACGATAAGAAATAAAATATATAGAACATATAGAATATCTTTTCATAAAACTAAAACGTTTATTGCTTTTAAAATTTATCTGAACAAAAATATTATAATTTATACTTATGCAGTTGCCTCAAAAGATGGTTGGTTTGCTATTTGTTTTATTCTCAATTTTTTTCTTTTAGACTTTTGTTCATTATCCTTTTAAAAGAAGATAAGCAAATGGCGGCATAACTTTTTTATGATTTTTATATTTTTTTTTTATTCATTTAGATTTTTTTCTTATTTTTTTTTTACTGAATCTTATTTTAGCTAAAGTAGCGTTAAATTTCTTTTAAGTATGTTCGTAGGAGGAAACAAAAAAAAAAATAAAAATAAAAGCAAAAAGCAAAATTACAAATGTAAACCAAACGCTAGAATACTCATACACACACTTTTTGGTACTTATAAATACAAAAAGTTTAAGCTTAAAAGAAACTCATACAACTTTAACTCACATAATGATTTTTTTTTTTTTTTATTTTTACTGTGCCATATTTAATATGTAAGTATGTGTGTGTAAGTGTTATTTGTGTCCTTGTAATGAAACTTCCGTTTTAGTGTATGTGCTTTGTATATCTTTTGTATGTGTTATTATGAGTGAGTTTGTGTGTGTATGAAAAATATAACAATTGAAATTATGTACGCATTTTCTGGCATCCGCCAAAAGGAAAAAGTTTAATTTGAATTATTTTTGCATGGGCAACAAAAAAAATTATATTTGTGCAATTTTCCGACGACTTGCCTTAAGCGGTATTTTCTTAGCAGCAACAGCAACAACGACAACAAAAACCCCATTTAGAGTATTATAATTTTTTTTTTTTTTCTCTGTACATATATCTTCTTATACATTTTTTGTGTGAATGTATGTATGGGAGTGTGCCACAAAATGACAATGAGAAATATACAAACAAACACCAACACTCTTTGCCTGATGAATATGACAAAAAAGAAAAGTATTCAGCAACAATATGATTTTATATATAAAAGCATCATTACTACCACTCTTACAAATATGTTTGTCAGTATATCCCCATAAACTTCCATAAAAATTTTACTACTATATTCTTTGGCACGGTTCCGGTTTAAGAAGATCTTACAGTGGTGCTTGAAAGTTTAGCAGCTGTGGTTTTATATGCAGTGACTTACAAAACTATGAAATCTTTGACTTTGTTTTATAAAACCAATTTATAAAAACTTAATGTTTTTATTATTTTTAATTTAAATTCAAAATAATGTGGACCAAAGTTTAACCAAAATTTAAACGGTATTTCAGCGGGCTATTGCAATGAACCATACACAGAGGGTCAGAGTCAAAATTTTTTGGAAATAAATCTGTAACTTCTAATCGGCAGGTTGGATTTACATTAAATTTCACAACGGCGTAGCAGAGGAGTGTAAAATTGTAAATTTGGTAGGAGCGCAACAGATATTCTTCAGGAGAGAAGCTATTATGGCTCAAATTAGGGTAACTATGACATATAATATTTGTCACCGCTTGCCAAATTTTTGTTTCTTATCCAATTAAATAAAATATGTTTATATCTTCTTATCTTTTTATAGCTCTCATTAGGACCTATGATGATGCTTGTATGTGCCATTTATCTCTAATATTT
Organism: Protophormia terraenovae; assembly: GCA_951394005.1. Classification (NCBI taxonomy): domain Eukaryota; kingdom Metazoa; phylum Arthropoda; class Insecta; order Diptera; family Calliphoridae; genus Protophormia; species Protophormia terraenovae. Next base: position 3,760,805 of record OX596073.1, read on the forward strand.
TTCAAATTTTTTGCATTCAAATCTTCAACTAACTCAGTTTTGGAAAATCTTGATTCAGTTTTTTTCAATATATATCCCTATATTTTTGTCCGATTTTGTAAAACTTTTAACCAGTTGGTTAGAAAACAAAATAATCGATCGAATAAGAATAACCTTAAGTTGATATCTTTTCCGGGTCTAAAAATAAACGATTTTTAAAACAAAAATTGGTCGAAAAAGTATCTACACTCTTTTATTTCTAAAAAATCTTCAAGAACACATAATAATTTTGTACTTTTCTGAAAGGTATCTTATGAGAGGTTTTAGAATTAAAAACAACAGCCAACATAACTATCTACAGACCCTCCCGAATTTGAGCTATTTTAAATCAAACTTTTGACTTTAGCCTTTGTGTTCTAAAATCTCAAAGACAAGTTCTGCAAATCGAATGCAGTTTCGAAACTGTAATGTGTTCCAAAGAGTTTGCCAATGTTTTTTTCCAACCATGCAATAAATGTCCACGTTATAGGTAAAATTAAAAAGAATTACTTTTTGTGGATTTTTATCTGTTTTTTGGGAATTGGGAGATTCCTTTTACAAAAATATTTTTCAACACTATTCCATTTCGAATGACAATTCAGTAATTGCTGAAAATTTTGTTGCAATGTCTTAACAAACTAGGATTTTATTAGAGATCAAAAATCAATATTTTACAAAAATTTTATTTTAGATCTAAAAATCAGAAAAACTATCGACTTAATTTGTTTCAAATAAATTTTTTATTGAGCAGATATAGTTCCTTATTACATATAATAAAGCTTTAAGTCATTATCTTCTGTAGAAAAAACTACATAATTACAAAACTACTTGTAGAATCTGGTATTTTACCCAGTAAACATATTTTTGGAGGCATTTTACCTTCCACCCCTTGAGTCGCTAGGGATCTGTTCTACTTCAAATCAACTCGAAAAGGGCCTCAGCTCTGATCATATGAAATTTTATTTGGATATCTAAAAGGGTTGACAAGTTGTAGCATCTTTTCCAGAAAAACCTTCACCAATGTGGTTCGTCACTGCTTTTATAGTTTACACGTGCTTTTATCAGAGCAGTTATAGATTAAATGGTGTGTGATCTAAATTAAATTGTAAGAAAAGTAAATTAGGGCTGTCCATACATAGAGACAAATTATGCTTGTAGGAATCATAAACGAAGAGCAATATGTTATGATTCGACTTTACTGTCGTAAGTAATAATAAATATGAACATTATAACCATAATCTTTTCATATTATTATCCACATTCTTGCATTTTGTATATAATTTTATATATATTTCTTTTTATAATTTCAAGATCCAGTTTTATAAAATTTTGCTCCGATTTTCTCATATTATGATCCAATTTTAACATATTATGATTCGGCTACATCATAATATTTACAATAAAAAATTTTATAACATGTTCCAAATTACTTCGAACATGTTTCATAATAATCTTATTAATTACTTTCATTTATTTGGTAATATTTCTGCAATCAAATCTATTGAAATTATTATTAAATGTTAACATTGAATGATAAAACTGAAACAAAAATATTGTTATCATGATCATAATATCATTAAAATTAATTAATGAAAATTAACAACAAGAACATAATATTGCTGTAGTGACAATGCCATAACCATGTTTTTCCACTGGGAGTAGCAACTTTTACTAAGAAGTCTAAATTATTGTTTGTAATTTTAATAATAGTGCTGCTTCATTGATCACAACTGTAAATAACTTTAAGTATAATATGTATATGTGAGTATAGAAAATGAACTGTTCAACATTATCAGCACATTTATAACTGAAAAAAAAAAGAAATTAAAAACGTCGTTGTTTTAAGCTTCACTATTGCAACATCTACATACCAATACACCCCCAAATTACACACATACATACATAACATTTATGTGTGTGTGTATGTAAGTGTAATTTAGATGGCGAGAAGAATTATTGTTTGTCATAGTATTGGTGGCTGTTTAGTGTGTTGTTGCTACTATTGTTATTGTTGTTACTGACATTTTTGGTCGTGGAAGTGGCAATGTCAGTATCAGTGTTGCTATAGCTGCAACAGCTGTCATCTAAAATTGAGTTTTCATGTTAAATTTTTGTCAAGTGTCTTTCTTTCTCTGTCTGTTTGTATGTATGTATGTCGTTCGTTTGCAATGCATTACAGTTGCCATTTGCCATGTTGTTGGATTATAAACAGCTGTTTTTAATTGCTTTAGTTACAATTTTTTTAATTTTTTTTTAACTTTTTTCTTTATATTTAAATAAATTTTATTATTATTGTTGTTGTTTCAAAGGTTTATACTTAAATTGCCACCCAACAAAAAAAAGAAAACTTTTTTTGTAACAATATTATACACATGTATGTCATTTTATAAAGTTTTACTTACTTTTACACTCACATGCAACAACTATACTTTATTTTCATTCAAAGATAACAAAGTTTTTTTTTTATTTCTCTTTTGGAAAAAATAAAGAACTAAAAAGAAAACTATAGATAAAATATCTATTTCAATTTAGTTGGTTTGGTTGCATGTGTGTGTGTGTGGCTTTTATTTCATTTTCCTTCAACTTCCTTTTTCTTTTTTCTTAACCAAATTAGTTTTTATTCTGTTAGATTTTTTCTTGCATTTCAAGTGATATTTATTGTATTTTAAACCCAAAATGAAATTACGGTTTTATAAGGGTTTTAGTATTTTGTTATTTTTTTAATTTATTTTTGGAGTATTCTTAAAGAGAAATTGTTAGTTAAATGTATAAAAATGTATTTTTAATATGAGTATAAACTTAAGTTTGTGGCGTATTTATATAAATTACATTTGTTGGTAATTTTAATAAATTTTGTGTTGTTGGCTTAGAATATACATATATTTAAAAGCATTAAATGATTTGTTTCTTTTTTGGTTCATTATCCCCGGGATCAATATACATTTTATGGAATGGGTTATACAAAGGTATAGAAAAAATACCAGAAATTCTTTTGTATAATTATACTTATTTACACATATTTAATAATATACGTGTATATAAACGTATGTATATAAACGTACATCAACTTGACGTTTAAAGTAATTTTAAATCATCATTTCGTCCTCACACAGAAAAAATTATGACAAGAATTTTTTTTATTAAATCATTATTTGGTTTAAAATAAAATTTAATTAAAATAATTATTTGTTTTTAATATTCTGTTTTATTGGTTATAAATAATTTCAAAATTAATATAAAAACAAAAAAAAATTTTCTATATTTTGACAACTTAAAATAAAAATTGTTTTATACAAATTATAAAACTAAAACTATAAAATGCGTCATTTTAAGGCTTTTAGAGGAAAGTTATCTTAATTTTCTTACACGTTTTGTAATAATAACTGATATTTATATATGTATCTTCTAGGTGATCTAAAATGTATCTTCTGGATTATCCAAAAACAATTCAAGAATGTCCATTTGTATGGCTGATTCAGATGCCTGTTAACTTTTTTTATAAACTTAAATAGTCACACTTCTGACCTCTAGCGCTTACGAGTTACGTTTTTGATTTCTGTAAGGATTTTTCTTGACTTGGAAATCTGGGTAAGTTCTCAGAAGATGCTGCATTTCAAAAGCAAATAGATCTTAACAATTGTTCAATTGACTTTACTAATTCAGTGATAGGTCCGATTTTAGTAAAAAATATAATTGGTTTTATAAATTTAGTAATAGAATACGAAATGTAATTTTTTCTGTGCAGAATAAACAATTTATTGTTTTTTAACATTTACGGTAGTTTAAAATAAATATTTTCAAATCGTTTACATCTAGATAAATGTCGATAACGACCGGATAGTAGTCCGTGATAGCACGAGATAAGCTACAAAATTTGTCATATTTGACTATTTCGAGTATGTAAAAGTTTCAAAAAATCGTAACTTCTACAAATTAATTCCCATTTAAAAGGTGTTCCTGTAAGTTGTGAGAAATATGAATGAAACATTTTTTAAAAGCACTGTGTAATTTAGAACATATTCCGAACTAATACGATGAAAAGTGTTTTCGATTATCTCCATTCGTCTAGACGTGCAATTTGTTCAAAGTCAGCACTCTAAAATTAGTATGAAAAATGACTGGTTTGTAAAGCTTTTTTAATGATATTTGCAGCAATGAAATATCATTAAAAACTAAATATCAATCTTAATTTATACATTACATAAGAAACAATTTTATGTTAATATGATTCTTTGTGAAATAAAAAAAAATCATTTAAAAAAAATTTACTTTTTTCATAAAATTTTTGAGGGCTACAATACTATCTCGATGCTCTATTTTTAAGCAGAAAAAAAACAGTATAAAAAGGGTAATGTACGAAAATGAATATCAGATCTTTTTTTTATGCTTTAAAATTATAAGCAGTAGTTAAAAAAATGTAATCTTGCAAATATTCTCCTACTTGTTACAAAAATTTTGATTAAAAAAAAGAAAACGAAAAAGTCAGAGTTACTTAATTTAACACTTTCTTTTTTTATAATTTTTTATTATTAAAAAAAATTGCAGATGTTTTTAGTGTATTCCAGTTAATTTATTTATTTTTTCTTTTTTGAATATTTTGCTTTAATTTGGAAGTTCTTGATATTTAACTTTACAAAAATTAAAAAAAAAAAAAATTCTCAGTAAAAAACCACCTTTCACCACTTTGAAAGTGGCTTTATTAAATTCTTGTAAAGTTAAATTTTAATTAAGTTTAATATAAGTTTGTTATTATATGAAAATAATTTAAAGCAATTACTAGGAATCATGAAAATTGTAAAGATTGTAAAATGATATTATTTATCTTCTACAAGTATTTAGTTCTAACTTCTTTGAAATATTATTACATATGTATATGTTTTTTACTTTTTATCAACTTTAAACTTTAAGAGCAATAAATAAATATCATTAAAATCTTGCTTCTGCACTCCTTTTCCAGCGCTTCCAATAGTAAATTTTACATCTTTTTTACTTTTTTGAATGTCCATTTTTGGGGGACCCCTTTGACGAAGAGTATCAAAAACAAGTTATAGCCCGACCATATGATACCCTATAATCGTCAAACTATAATTCCGAAACAACATTTGCATGGGGCTAGAACTAATTTCAATACGTCTCTTCCTTATACCAAAATTATTATTTAGAACAAATTTCTTCAAAATATTTTTAAAATTGCAACCTGTAATTTGATTACAAATTTTACATGGATGGATAGGCAGTCAGACGGATGGACATCGTTAAATCAAAAATGATTAGAGTATAAATACATTCCTGTCGAACATTTAAAAGCTAATTTAGTAAAAAAAAAAAATATATATATATATATGGGCAATTATCAAAAATTGTTGATTTTAGCCTTCAAAAAAATATTAATTTTTTTTTTTTTTGATGGCACATTAAAATCCTCTTGTATACATATAAAGTGACTCGAATGCATGTAGAATCAGTTCGCGTTAATCATTTCATGTGAGGGGCGCGAAAGTTATGGTGGTTTAAAGTTGAACAATAAAAATTTTTACAAACTAGAAGTTTATGTACAATTCTGGTCAAAATAACACATAATATCAAAACCTACTGAGTTATTCAAATAAAATTTATGATATTTTCAATGTTTGATGGTATTAGTGCAGCATATTTCAGGGTTTCCTAGTAAAATTTTTAAAATTTTCTTTTCAATAAAAATCGCAATTTTTAAAAATTGTGTGAAAAATTTGGATCGAATCTAAGTTATTTCTCCATATATTAATTGAAAATATATTTTATTATAGTTAATTACATAGAAACGCTTTTTAATATTGTGATCCTTTTTTAACACAAGTAAATATTTTTTGGTCCATAAAATGTTTATCTCTCAAAACTTTTTGACACTCCTCCGAATTTTCATTAAGCATAACAAACATCTTTCTAATTATGTCAATTATAGTCAATTTCATGTTGTCCACACGATGTGCCTTAGCGAAATGTGTTTTGACAAAAGTGTTCCGTTTTCAATTATCAACGACATTTGACTTAAATTTATGATCCCAATCAATTATATTTATCGCCATTCGTATATCTATATATCCAATATTTGTTTAAATTGCAATTTTCTATATAAAAATACAAAAACAAAAAGTGCAATTTTTACATAATTTTCAAAAAGTCCATAAAATTTTTGTATTAAATTTATTTTCAATGCTCCTCCGATTTTGTTATGTAAAATGACAAAAAACTAAGTTCACGCAGTAATCCAAGCAATTCCATATGAAAATGTGAATGTGCCTCGCGAAAAACTGACATTTTGAAAAATTTTCGGTCTTGTTTTCCAAACTTTGAGACTATCTACTACGTTGAATATAGCGGAATATAGCGCAAAATACGTACTATTACAACAAGTATCAATCCTTATCTCAAATTTTGTATTCGGTTGAGGGGCGCACAGACCGCGCCCAAAAAAATTAAAAATTTAAAAAAAAAACTAAAAACTTTGTCATCAAAACTTTACTACCCTGTATTTAGTTGTTGAAAGTCTGCACAACAACAAAGATGGTGCAGAATTTATGTACAAAGTCCGATTAGTTTACTTATGATAGAGTAAGATCAAAAGGTATCAACGCGCGTACAAAAATTGTAGAAGAATGGTAAAAACATGAGTAGTTTTTATTAGTTTTTCTATATTCTTGAACTTTGAAGAACAATCATGGTTAGAAAAAGAAACATATTGTGCTAAAATTTTGTATTCTATTAGCTTAAAGTCTTGTGAATTCAGATCTGTAAACAGTTTGTTTAAAATATCATTACCACAAAAGTTATTAAGGATTTAATTCAGATTCAGCCAGGTTAAAAATTTTTGATAATTGCCCATATACTGAAAAAAATGCAAAAACAATTATGAACGAGTTATTCAAAAAATAAAAAGAAATTTTCAAAAACAATTATAAAAAAAAATCATATTTACAAATCACAAAAAAAAATAAAAAAACTATATGAGGAGTTGCAGAACAAAACGTACTTTTTTGCGTTTTTTCATAAATTGTTTTTTTGTTATTTTTTATTCAAGGGGTTGAATTCTACCAGAGAAAACTTCGATAGGAAATCTTTTTTTTTTCACTTTCTTCTGCAAAAAAATTTACTTTTTGCACAAAAAATCGTTTTTATTTCATATATATTTTTTATTTTAAGAGGTATATTTATCTTAAGAACAAAAAGTTTTGCTTGTTATTTTTATTAACAATATTTGCGTACAGTATTTTAAGATTATTTAATACATTCATGAAAAATATTTCCTTAAAATACCTACAAAGAAATTTAAAATTTTTCCATTTTTTTTTTTTTTTTATCAAAACGTAATTTTTTATATTTAAAAGTTCTTTGATCTCACACATCCTTAAGATTTGTTGTGGTGAATTGATGTCGTTCAATGCATTTTATAGAAAGGAGAACGCTTCTTACCATTTCCAGATTCAAACTGCTTTGTAAGAGAACGAAAAAATTAATTCTCAATTTCCCAGCAAATTCAAATAATGAAAAAAGTTCGTTTTGTTCTGTGACTCCTCATATGATACAGCTAAAAGAGGTGTAAAAAAATAGAAATAAATATTTCATATAAAACGATTATTTCACCAAATATTCTTTTGACCTAAAAAAGTTTAAATATTTGTCTTATTACTTGCCAAATTTTGTTGTAAATAAATTAAAAAAAAAAAAAAAAACTCTAACAAAATTATAAAAACTTTTCTATTTAAAACCTACTAGTACCTACTTTATTTTCTATAATAATCAAAAATTATATTTAATAAAATTTAAATTCACGTATTGACCTAATTTATAAAATAATAACGAAAAAAACCCCTTAACATTATCATGATTTATTAAACTTTAACCCTATATTTTACAACTATAACAAAACAAGCATAAACTTTATAACAAACACGAACTATTTCAGTCTCTTGTACAGTTTAATATTTATTCAATATTTCGTAAAACATTTCATTATAAAAAAAATTTACATCAATAATATACAAGTTGTAAGTATCTATGAAATATTTACACCAACAACGACAGCAACAATAATAACAATAACAGTGAACCTGTGTAAATCTCAGTTTTAACATTCGGAATACACAAAACATTTCCTTCAATGTCGATAACTGAGTTTATGAATGTCCGTCTGTGTGTCTCCCCTGTCTGTTTAAATGAAAGTATCGTTGTATATAGATTTAAATGTTTTGTGTATGTAAGTTGGTTTGAAAGTGTGATTGTTTATCTGATTATTGAAACACAAGTTAATGCTCACGTTTAAACGATAAAAAGTAAGTAAAAATTTTTTGATATAACAAAAATAATAAAAATAATAAAATAAGAGCCAAAGCCACCAACAAACAAACCAATGAAACAAACCCAACTTCATGTCTATGACTATAAATCACAGTCAAATAAATCAATATTATTTACTAGGTAGCTGATGCTTTTTTTCTTGTCTCTCTGCTTCTACTTAACTTTACTATTGTTGGTTTTGTTTGTAACATATCGATATTGTTGTTGTTGTTGCTGTTGGGTAATGTTGTCGTAGTTATTCTTTTCACTTGCAGAAACATATACGATACAATATAAATGTATATTTTCTTCAATTCTTCTATTTGTCCACATTTATAGATAGTATATATTCCTAGATTTATTTAAGAATATATATATATATATAGTATGTGTGTATATGGATACATACATGCATGAGTATGTGCGTGAACTTACTACCCCAATATAATTGTCCATGGCAGTGGCCAGTAACTAAGTAGTAAATCTCTAATGAGAAATGACAGTAAAAAGTACAATACATTTAAAAATAAACATAGATACAAATACATTTAAACAAAGTGAAGATACTTGTACTTCTGTTGACGCAACATTACACCACCCACAACAAACAATATACAACCAACAACACAAATAATAGTTGGTGACAAAATACTGACTGACATTATTAATTGCAACAAATTTATTGGGTTGTTAAGTTCCTGTGTGTACTTATATGTATGTTTGCCTCATTTTTATTTTGCTGCTACTGTTGTTGCGTCTGCCTCCTGTGTAGTCATATTTTATCGCTGCTGCTGCTTTTGCTGTTTCTCCGGTTGTCGTTCATTCGTTTGTTTTTTTTTTTTTTTTTATTATTATTTTTTATTGTTTTTGTGATAAAAGACCATCTTTCTACCATATTGACCAATTAGTTATCAACAACATACTTGTAACAACAACAGCAATAGCAGCAACAACTGTGACAGTAGAAAACACACACATACAAACCTCACACACAATTATGTTGCAGAGTTGTGGGAGCTAAATAAAAAATAAAAATAAAATAAATAAAAGAACAACAGCAAAAAAATATATAAAAATAATGAATAAATATTTATTGTAAATGTTGAAAATTTTAGTGCGAGTATTCTGTATGAGTTTCATAAATTTATATAAATGTATGTATGTCATTTACCCCGGAATGTGTGTAACAGTGGACAATACTGGTAAATGTTGTTATACGTTTTCAGATTTTTTTTTTTTTTTTTTTTTTTTTAAGTTATTGTAGATAAGTTTTGTCATATATGTTGTCTTGTTTCATATTTTTTTTTTATGTTATGACAGGGTTGCCAGTTTCAATGATTTTAAAAAGCATTCTATAATATTTAATAACTTTTATACCTTTTTGCGAGATTTATTAAAAGCTTAAAATTATTTATCATTTTATAAAACAACTTATTCTTAATACTAAATAATATTGAAATTTTCCTTTAATTCTGGCAACTCTATTAAAAGGTAATTTTCACATTCCCGTAATAAGTGCTTTTTTTTCGTTGCTAAAATGAGCATCCATATATATATGTATGTTAGTATATTGTATAAACATGTAATTTTTTAAAGCCTTTTAATGGCAACACATTTCCTAAAGCTGTGATTTCTGTTTTCGCAATACGACACAATACAAAAACATTCATAGAAAATATGTTTATTATTATGCAACAAAAAAACTTGAGCCATAATATTGTGTTTCCTGTTGCATTATCTGTTATGCTCACATGCACATATTCGAATCAGCATGTGAGTAAACGTATGTATGTGTGCTAGAAAGGAGCAGAAAAGTTTGATGCAAAAGTGTAGATTGAAATATTTTAATACGGTTTTTTGAAAATCATCATGCTCCACATTATTATTGTCATCATGTGATTTAAAATTATCGGAAATAGAATTATGTATGGCAGCATAAAACACAGGGGTCCTCACGCAGACGCTTATACATACACACCTGCTTAAAATAATAGATACGCCTTATAGAATGATATTAAAATGGTGATAACTTTGGAAGATTCTTAAGAAATACTCGCGAGTATTTTTATTTTAATAAACAATTTGATCTGCCAAGGCCGCTTAAATAAAAATATGGCAAGTATATGCAATCAAATTGTTTTACATATGTATGTGGACATATACCTAATATTATTTTATAAATACTAAATTAAAATAACTTATGTAATAGCTTTGGATTTTTACTTGAATTTCATTTTAAAACTTTGAATAATTTTTCATTCTTTGTAAAAACTTGAACAAATAAATATCTTTTGAATATAAATTCTTTTATAATTACTTACATGTATACGTTTTCGATTTAAGTACCAAAAATTGTTGCTCATCATAATTTAATTAATTAGTTTGTATTTTTTTTTTTTTTTTTTTTATTAAATCGAATCTTATTATTCTTTTGTTACAGGTTGAAAATATTTAAAAAGAATAGTATTCTGACATAGAAAATGGGAAAAAATAATAATTGTACCAAATAGGAGTGAAAAATGGTTCAAAACAAGAGAAACTAGAAAATCCTTTGAAATGTCAAATAGAGGCTTAAAGAGAAACCCACATTTTGTCCAAAATGTCTTATCTAAAAAAAACAATCATAGAAACTCGTGGTAGACCCCATAAAATAACTCCGGAGATGGATTGGTGTATTATTGTATTGTTAAAAAAGAAGCAATTCAAATCTTCCGGAATGAATTGACAGAAAAAATCCATCAATTTTAAGATACGGTTAAAACTTGATAAGAAACATTCACTTTTATCCAAAAGTGAAGGCGAGAAATAAATAGAAAAAACGTATTATTTAGTGGCGAAATGAAAACTAATTTGTTTGGAAACGACTACCAAAGAGTACGCGTTCACAAAGATGACTTTTTAATAAGAAAGTCATAAGGTTTGGGAATGCTTTTAATGGAATTGATAAGTATAATGAATGCAGAAAGTTGCAGGGATATATTGTTATATTTCCATATGCCGTAGAGAATATGAAATCCAGAATGAATTTGGATACTCGAGGAATATAGTTTATGACACATTAAAAATAAGTATAGACTGATTTTTATTTTTTCAATGAACGTAAACGTGCCTTTTTTCCTCCTTACATAAAGCGAACGTAGGTGTATCTATTATTTTGAGCAGATGTACCTATGTTTATTAAAAAGTTTTCCGTTTGTTGGAATGAAAAATAGAAACTCAATGTTCGTAACCAAAATGAAGCATAACTTTATGTTTAGAGATAATTTCACAAAAGTTTTAATTACACTTTAATTGCTAGGTTATTACAGCTAATTCGACATAAAATATCTTTTTGGGATTAGCTTCAGAACTAACTACAACTCCAAATAAGATACAGCACATATCTTAACATAGCATCAAAGATCTACACCACCTTACGCTTGTTAATCTATCAAGAAGATATAAATAATATTTTACAAAAAGAGAATAACATAAGACCTCAAAGCCACACAGTGGTTTGTTTCCGTACAAAAATATAAGAAATTATTCTAAAATTGAACACACAAATCAAAATTTCACAAAAAAATTCAAAATTCGAAATTTTAAAATTTTAAAAATCCAAATTTCACCAAAAACCGCAAAATTTACCATTAATTCGAAATTTCACTAAAAATCCATGTTTAACAAAAAAGTTATAAAAAGTGACAAATTTCATAAAAAAAAATCGAAGTTTCATAAAAAAATCAGAATTTTCTCGAATAAGTCCACTATTTTTAAACTCTGCTTCAATATATGCTAAGCTTTTAATGTTCTTTAAACTATTTTTTACTAGAGCCCAATATTTTTCAATTGCTCGGAGTTCCGCACAATTTGATGGATTAGCATATTTCATAAAAAAAAAATCGAAGTTTCATAAAAAAATCAGAAATTTCTTTATTAACACTCCATTGTTTTGTAATGAGAAGAAGCGAGAAAAGGCCAGCAGAAAGTGGATACTCTGTATTTTCTTAGGAAAGGGAGTAATCTTTTCCAAAGTCACTCATTCACGTATATTTCTGTGTTAATGGAACCATTTTTTATGAATGAAGTGCTTATTTTCGGCATATGCATATGGCTTCCCAAAACAAAAACTTTCTTGGGAATTTTGATTTCTTTGATACGCGATATTTTACTGTCATATTCCCTATAGCATCTGCAACATAGAATTCCTGTTCAGGAAGTTGAAAAAAGTTTAAATGTACGAACGTTTCATTGTCTATTATACCCTGATCATAATTATGGAAAAATTCGTCTGAAGAACTTTCAAGTTATTTTTTTATCTCCAAATTCTTGCTTTACGTTTCTATTAGGATTTTTTTGTACTTTATACGACTTCGGGCTAAATTTCCTTTCAAAATTTCTAATAAAAATTCAAAGCAATAAACTTTTTGTGACACTTTTCTTCCAGAGATGAGGAGAATTTCTCTGAAAATCCTTTCTATTTTGCTTGAGTCCTATAGACAGAAGATACTATTTTTCTTCCACTACCTGATTTCTATTCATTGAACATGATTTCTTTGTATAATATTATGACCCAAGAAACTGTATTTTTGACACAACTGCCTTCCTAACAATTGTTTTATATGACCAATGTAAGATTTAATGAAAAATTTCTATTATGTGTTTTGGTGTTTTTTGTTCAATTTCCATTTTAATGAAAACTAGCTAAGCTATAACCACGAAACTTAGCACATAGCTAGTGAGCATAACGACAAGTGTAAACCAGTTAACAGAATTATTTAATTTTCACCACATAAAAAATTTTAAAAGCCCAAGAGCATGCACGGATTTTTTCGTGTGCAGTCCTTATTTATGCACTTTAGGCTAATTCCCGGAAGTGGGTCTTATATGGGAGCTATGGTCAATTATAGGTCGATCCTCATAAAATTTGGCACTGCATTTTCTATTTACATAACAATATAATACCAACATTTACATAGGATTTATAGTAGTTAAAGTGATTTTCTGTAGAAAATTTTATATGGGAGCTTGGGCATTAATGGACTAAAATTCAGCACACAGATTAAAAGTTATTTAAAACTTATATATGCCAAATTTGATGAAAATATTTCTATATATAAGAAATTTATAAACGTAAAACACCTATTCCGGAAGGATATTTGTATAAGGGGCTAGCTAAAATAATGGACCAATCGTAACCATTTTCAGTATGCCTCGTCCTTGGATCATAATAACCTTGTGTATCAAATTCCATTAAATTATTTTCAAAATTGAGATCTTCAGTTTTATTATAAGGTTTACATTGACGGGGATTTTTAAAACGACTCAGAAAGGGATTTTAAGCCGATTGGTAAAAGTTATGATGTAAGGTATAAAAATTCTAGCAATTGATTATGAAGGCGAGAATATTGGTCTTATATCCTTTTTATAGAAAATGTCTGCCTATCAAAAAAAAAAAATTATTCAAAATATTTCTGATTGTTAGTACTTTTTTTATTTATTTATTATTTTGTATACCCTTGCGTTTGTGCGGCTCTATGTAACTCAGAATCACTTTTTAAGTCGATTTATCGATGTCCGACCGTTCAACTGTCCAGCCATTTGTCTATCCATGTAAAACTTATACGCAAACTACAGGTCGCAATTTTGAAGATCATTTGGACACAGGACCCTTTCCCGAATTTTGATACACATTCACATATAGTCGGTCTTGACCGCTTATACCTCTTACTTGTTTATTTTTTCTTATTATTTCATTAAATATAGAGTTACACAAAACATTTTTCACATTAAAAACGAGTGAAATCCACATAAGGGGTGTAACAAAATAAAATTCTTTAATTCTATTTTTTCATTAATAATGTTATGGGACTTACATGGTTCAATTTAATATGTAGTTTAAATAAAGCAGAGACCGGATTTTAATACTAAAAAAACAATCTTTTTATTTTTATTTCAATCGAAAAACAATCTTTAATGTTCAAAAAATAATAAAAATCCATCATGATTTTTATTATTTTCATCAATATTTTATTTTTTTTCATCATGATGAAAATAAAAATATAAATATCTTTTGTGATATTTATTTCAAAAGTTGAAAATTATTTTGAACTTTTTTCATCGGATGGAAAAAATTCTAAACAACAACAATTTCATTTGAATAAAAAAATATTTTGAAAACAAAACAAAAGTATGAATAAAAAAAACAATCATTTTAAATTTTTTTCGAACTGATATTTATCGTTAAAGATATTTATCGTTAAAGATATTTATTTTTTTCATCATTGATGGATATTTATTTTAAAAATAAAAATCCCTCACATATTTTTTTCAACAAATGAAAAAATATTTTGAACATTAAAGATATTTATTTTGATTGAAAAATAAAAATAAAACGTTTTCGGGTGCTTGAAATAAAGCACACAAAATATAAAAATACTTTTCTTACAAGTTTTTTTTTTTTTTTGTTTTTGTTTTCCTAGTTTTGTTATCTCAAGGTTTATCCACTTAACCTAATTTTGCTAAGAATCAATTCATTTCTAAAACAATTTTGACAAGAAGAAAAAATGGATTTAAATTCCTGAATTTCTATAAACTTTTTACTCAAAAATTTAAAACTTTTTCAAAACTATAAACAAAATGCTGTAGTCTAACGCTTAACGCTACAATTGTAAACCACAAATATTTGCTAATATACTTTTTGCTATTTTCATTCATAGTTTTATATACATAAATAATTTTTAATTCTGAATATTTAATGATTTTATATCATCATCAATCAAACACAAACAGATAAAATTTTAAATTGGAAAATCTGATGAAAAAAATCTTATCTAAAACAGTTGAAACGTGAATTTTGATGAAAATATTTATGTGGGAGTATGTGTATTTTTCTCACATACATATACATACATATGTGTTAGTGCAACTGATGATTAAACTATAAATGTCACACACATATAGATTTATTCCGTTCATTTAGCAGCAATGCTGATTGTTTTTCTCTCATGGCTACTGGCTGTATTTTATCGCCAGTTTTTAATCTGCTTTATTATTTGGATTTGCCATTCGAATAATTCATAGTTGGGATTATTTTTATTTGAATTTTAAAGGTTTCATTTTATTTTGGGTTGTTATAGCTGATGTGTTGTATTCTTTGTGATATTTTAAATCTAAGTTCAATGATTTTGTTGCAGTTATTTATTTTTCATTTTTATTTTTTCTATATCATGCTGCGTTCAATACAAAACTAAAGTAGCAGTGTGTCACATAGTCTACTGTCATTGTGTGCTTTTATTCAACCATTGTTTTCTTTCGATACATTTTGTTTTCGTTAGGTCATTCAATTCAATAAGGGTTTTTACAAAGTTCTATTTTGTTGATAGATTTTGTGCCTTTGCAGGCTTTAAGGCATGAGAAGTATTAGTTTGAAAGAAAAGAAAAAAATAATTTATAATGTAATATTTAGTTTAGTATAGTTTATTCTAATACGCCTCTGACCATCCCAATCATATTAAAATAATATTACATCAAAAATATTGTTTTTCCTCCTAAAATACCAAAAGAAAAAAAAACACTGTTCGTATTTCAATTTAAATAAATTGTGGAAAAACACAAAACATTATTTGCATTATTTCTTTATACACATATTTTAACCCACCACCTTCTCTGACTCACAACAGCTGATCATCTGGTATTATTTTCCCATTTAATTTTTTTCCTGTTGGAGAAGAGTTAGAAAAAAATATCCTTCTTCTGCCTTAGTTGATTTTTATATTCATTGTATTTTGGTTTAATTCAACAATTTTTATTATATTTCTCTTTTAAGCTTTAGGCAAATAAGATTTCGTTTTTGAACAAGATTTATACATTAGAAAATATTGGATATATCTTTTGATTTTATTTTATTTTTGCAATTAGCAAAATTAGGTTTTTGGGTTAGAAGAAAAAACAACAAATGCTTGAAGCCTTTTAAGGATAAATATTTAATGCACTATTGTTTTGCAGAAAGAAGAGTTTAGAGCAGGGAACGGCGCTCTTAAATTTCACATTCTATATGCTCTTGTTTTCGTGCTCTTATATTTTGCACGGAAACAATTTTTAAACTTATAATTTAATAATATCTTTTGCTTTTAAACAATTTATGGTCTGTAATAAAAGCTATAATTGAATATTATAACAATTTGCTTAAAAAGTATTAAAAATATATAAAATTAATAAATAATTATTCTCTCTTCACGTGTAAGAGCATATAGATGTGACAAAATTAAGAGATAATTTGCCCGTGTGCACTATTTTGCGGGTCGTGGATTTAGAGCCATTTTATTAATTTTATATATTTTTAATACTTTTTAAGCAAATTGTTATAATATTCAATTATAGTTTTTATTACAGACCATAAATTGTTTAAAAGCAAAAGATATTATTAAATTATAAGTTTAAAAACTGTTTCCGTGCAAAATATAAGAGCACGAAAACAAGAGCATATAGAATGTGAAATTTAAGAGCGCCGTTCCCTGATTTAGAGCAGCGATCGCCAAAACACAAGCTCGCGTGCTTTTTATCTCTTTTGTCATGCTCTTCATAATAATAAAAAACACACAAAACAAGTCAGTCTCGCACGAGCATTCAAACAAGGAGATTCTGTTACGCCTGTTGCCTGAGATACACTCATGAAAATTGTTTCATATCAAGTAAGACTAATTTAAAGATTTTTGTTTGTTCAAAATGATTTTTTTATTTCTTAATTAAGAAAAAACTATTATATTTTTACTAAGAAATTACGGTTATAATTAACTAAAATTATTTTTTTATTATAAACCAAACATAAAAATTTTAAATAATCGTTCGTGTTGAGTTGAAATTTTTATTAAACGATACTTTTTTAAAAAATTAAAATCCTAAAATAATAGTTTTACATATTTTGGACCAAAAATAAATGTCAATCGTTATATTTTAATCAAGGAATATAAAAATAATGATTAAATCATAATTTTTATGATAATCATTGCGATTCCTGGTTATTACTATTCAAATTCTAAATTAGTAACATGTATTTCGATTTAAGTTTTGAATTCACGAAGAAACTTTCAAAATTAAATTACTATAAAAATAAAGTTATTTTTTTGGTGTACAATTTCTTAAGGGAGAGTAAAACAAAACATACATAAACATAATTGTGAATGTATGAGTGTGGCGATCGCTGATTTAGAGTGTTGTAGTCATAGAACTAGAATTACAACTTGTTCACACAAAACCTAACCCAATTGTCAAAAAAACTTAACTCTTTGTACGTGTGAAGAGAATAATTATTTGTTTCTGAGCAAATGAAAAGAGTTGAACTTCTAGTTATTTTCTATGGTTGCAGTCTCGAGTCTTTATACTGAGAAAAAAATTGTAATGCAAATTTTAATGAAACGCAGAAAAAAATATTACAAATTATATTTTTATTAAATTATTAACTAACTTTATACTGAAATTTAGTTATACTATTTATTAATATAATTAATTATCTAATTTTATGCTTTTTTGTTATATTATTATATATTCCGGCTGGGGAGCCGTTTGAATTGGAGTAATGAATATGAATGGAATTGATTTCTATAGTTTTTATTTAATATTTAAGATATCTTTATTCAGGAATAAATCTTTGTAATATATATTTATTGGCCTAAGAAGGTTTTTTTATATTACTGTGAATCAGTGTTGCCAGGACTTGAGAAAAAAAGAAACTAAATTGGACTTAAAAAAGGTCAGAAAAGGCTAAATTCCCCAAAAAATAAAGCCAGAAAAAAGCTAACATATTTTTTTATTTAAAAAAGCATTAATTTTTTTGTTTTCATTAGATTTTGGTATTTGTTAAATATATTTTAGTGAATTTGTAAATATAAAATAATTAGTTTATATGGGTAATAAAGTTTGTCAACAAATAATTGTAATATTTTTATAGAATGAAGAGCCGCAGGCGAAAATTTTCATTAAATATAAATAACTTCGATATTTTTGTAAGAATTAATATACACAAATGCTTAAATTAATGATTTTGTAAAAATAAAATTTGTAAAATTTTAGCCTTTTTAAGGCTATGTTAAAAATAAAAAAGGCTTACAAAAAAAGCTAGAAGCTAAAACGAAAATTTTGAGGCTAAAATCAAAATAAAAAGGCTAGATCTAGCCTTAAAAAGGCTAAACTGGCAACACTGCTGTAAATTGAAATAAATAAATAAATAATTGGTTTAAAAATTTGTTTTTAATAACTTTACAGCTTTTAATATAATATAATTTTGTCTATAAAAACATGGAAATAAAATAAATTGAAGTAAATTTCCAACAATTTTCAGTTCATTATAACTATTTGAGAAAAAAATAATAATAAAATCAATTATTCTAGTTATTAGTACTATCATTTTGATGACTGGAGTAAAATCAATTAAAAATTCATTAAAATAAGTAATTTCATAATTGTAGTCCTTTTCTGAATTCGGAGGCCTAACAAACTCAGAAATCAGTTTTTATGATAAAAGTTTGATTAAGTTTTTTAAGCGATTTTTAACAATTCATTTGTAGATATCTTTGGATGTAGCCAAAGGATAATAAAACATTTTGAAATTGTCAGATACAGGCAGAATATAGGGACTGCGTACGAAAAAATCCGTGCATGCAAATCTGCTTATAGAAACTAAACCAGTGGGCGAATTTTTTTAAAGTGATATTTTTATTAATGACTGTTATGTTCAAGTTCTAAACATAAAATAATAAATTAGTTCGTATTGGTTTTTAAGGAAATATCTGATATTTTCTAGAATTATTCAAATTAAAGGTTTTATTGTGTTTCGGTCACTTTTTTGCTCGAATAAGTCCACTTATTTTTAAACTCCGTTTCATTTTGTGCTGAGTTTAATTACTAGAGTCCAATATCTTTCAATTGCATGGAGTTTCGGTCATTTTCTCTTACAATTTCTTTGTTACAACTCCATTGTTTTGTTGTTGTAATGAGAAGAAGCGGGAATAGGCCAGAAAGCAGGGGATATACTGAATTTTATTAGGAAAGGGAGAAGTCTTTTCCAAAGGTACTCATTCTCGTAAATTTCTGTGTTAATGCAACCATATTTTAAGAATGAAGTGCTTCATTCTAGCGTATGCATATGACTTCCCAATTCAAAAACTTTGTTGGAAATTTTGATTTCTTTGATTCTGCAATAATCCCTCTAGCATCTGCGACATAGAATTCCTGGTTAGGAAGTTGAAAAAAGTCACCCTGTGCGAACGTTTCATCGTCTACTATACAGAAACAAAATTTCTGAAAAAATTCGTCTGAGAAACTTTCATGTTATTTTTTACCTCCAGATTCTTGTTTGCGTTTCAATTAGGATTTTTTTTTACTTTATAAGTCTTCATGCTAGACTACCTTTAAAATTTTCTGATAAAGATTCAAAGCAATTAACTTTTTGTGACACTTTTCTTTCTGAGATGAGGTGAATTTCTCTCAAAATCCTTTCTATTTTGCCTGAGTCCTACAGCCTGAAGAAATTATTTATCTTCCACTACCAGGTTACCATTCACTGATCATGACTTCTTTGTATAATACTATGACCTAAGAAACTGTATTCTTCAGCACAATAGCCTTCCTTGCAATTATTTTATATGACCAATGTAAGATTTCATGAAAAATTTGAAATATGTGTATTTTGTTAAACTTCCATTATAAGAAAAACCAATTTTGCTATTACCACGAAACATGGCAAGTAAGCATAATGGCAAATACAAACCAGTTAACAGAATTATTAATTTTTCACCACATCAAAAGTTATAAGACCAAGAGCATGCACGGATTTTTTGTGCGCAGTCCTTATATGTCATTTATTATTATGATAGTTATATCTCTAAGAATTTTCAACGAGATAGTCGATGTCTGACTTACTAATTTTTCATATAAAAAAATATTTTTGTTTTAAATTTACATTAAGAACCTAATTTTATAAAACGAAACCAATTTTTATTTCGCTTATTTCAATTGAAAACAACAACATTTTGAACCAAATTTTCACAAATTAATTTAGGCCTTATTCTTAAAATTGTTGTACATTTCTTTCTAACTGTTAAAAAGTGGCATAAAATCACAAAAATTTCCCACTGTCTAATGCTATAACTTAATGTTTTTAACTTAAAGTTATTCTTACATTAACCTCAAATTATATAACAATCTAAAATTACTATTTAGGAAATTCTAAATGTATTTCTTATGTATACTTATTTATGTCCTTTTCCTTAATTCAAATTAAAATCACTTAAATCATTTCTTTCCCATTTGCCTGTTCCTTTTTCTTTTCCCAACGCCAGGTCACAAAAGTCATTTAGCTCAATAAATCCAAAAAGCAAAGCATTGTCCAACATTTCCTGCCTTAATACAAAAAAAAAAAAAAAAACAAAAACAATCTCTTTTCTTTACATTATTGTAATATTTAAACATTTTCTTCACGTTCTCATAAATTTCCTACTTATTGTGGGAGTCCTTTAGAATTTATGTTAAGTTTTTTCATGTGAACTTTTAATTTTTTTTTCTCTTGAAGCGCATTAAAAAAAAGTGACAAGCATTTGACAGGACAAACATGTAGAGTAAACGGTAAAATTAACAATAAATCATATATTCATGTACTTGCTCTTGTTGCTGTTATTGCTGTTGCTGCTCCTGTTGTTGCCTGCCATTTATCATCAGACGTATTGTGATTGTTATACAAGATTCACAATATTTTCTTTCCTTTTTTCAATTGTATTTGTTGCAGTTGTTATTATTGTTGTTGTTTATATTCTTTCCATATCATTTTGATTGGTATAAATTCCTAAGATTAGCTTAGTTGACAGACAAAACAATTGACATTTCTTATTATACAATATGTATTTTTGAGATTTTTTTTCTTCTTCTTGCTACCATTTATATTTTTTTATTTCGTTTATTGTCCTCAAGAATATTGACCAGCAATATTCGGACTTAATGTACAAATTCACAATATAGCAACTGTATTAGATCTACATACTTATAGATATTTTTTATATGGTTATTCAGACGTTACGCATGAAATTGTGCTTTTAAATAAGTTTAGCACAAAAATAACAACAAACTTTTATTTTTTATTTATTTATTTATTTTTTTTTTTTGCTTCCTCCACAAATAAACCTGAACCACAATGAAAGCCCAATAACAACAACATATAAATGTTGCGTATTCAATTGTTCTAAAAGTAACGAATTCTAAAATGTACAAGTGCGTCTACTGCAACCAGGAATAAATTGACAAAGGAAGACTAAGGACAGACAGGAATGTAAGCAGACAGACATACAGATATGTATGTGAAAAAGAATCTACTGTGAATTTTTATTTGTTATTCCTTAATATGACACACTGGGTCACAATGTGTAAAATTTCAAATAAAAATAAATTTTTCATAAGACTACTTAGATCGGTATTTTGAAAGGTTTCTAAAGGAATCCTGTTTTGGAATCTAAGGCCAGCTTAAAAAAAAAATATTATTGAGAAATTTTTTTTTTTTTTTTTTCACAAATGAAATTCCAACCGATAGTGTTTCTTTTAGTTGCGTATTGAACTCATATGATGTAAATTTGTTATACGAACATTGTATTTATGCATTAGAATCCATGCCACATTGGTTATATAAACTTATGTAGCTACACACAACTATACAAACAGATAGAAAGACAGACAGACATTTAGTATATTTCGTATCCAACAGTGAAGAATTACTCTTAGCATATTTTTACTGCTTAGTTTTTGGCAGGAATGTCAGTATTTCGACAAATTCTTGTTTGAAAATTTGAAATTTAAATTGGAAATTTTTAATGTTATTGAAGCTAGAAAAAAATGAAGAAGATGATGCTGAAAAAAAAAATGCAAGCAAAACATTTCAAATTGTATAATGCCAATGATGATGCTACTGATGATGTTCAAGATAATAATGTAAAAGATAATGATAAAAAATAGCGATGATGGTGGTGCTGCTATGGCAAAATACTACCGCTAAGTCCTCCTACTCTTCTAGCTTTATTCTTTTCATTTACAACGTTATTTTGTCCTCATCGTCCTCCTTGTATTATTGGCATCATCATCGTCATCATTATTGCCTTATTATCATTGTTTAAATATTGTTTGAAACGAGTACACAGAGTAGAGTTGTATTAGTAGTATTATGTAAGATATCATTGATATGTTGTGGTATGATTTGCTAGAGAACTGCAATCATTGTGCATAAAACTCAAATACTTAATGCTACGTAATCGTACGCACGTAGTTAGTATCTTAGTGTATTTTTCTTATTATAAAATCTCTCTATGTATTTTAATTTAAATTTGTTGTGATGTCTGTTGACAGTTTCGACATATTCAATCTTTTTTTTTTTCTGCTTTTAAAAAAACATAACATTTACAAAAAACCCCCCAAAAAAAAAGAGGAAAAATGAATATATAATCTTAAACAGATACACTTATACCCCCACTTACATACATACATCATATGCAATGGCCAAAAATGGCATTAAACTTATGAAAAAGATATGGAGAATAAGAAATAAAAAATCGAAAACCTAAACAAAACTTACCAAACTTCAGCCAAAAAATACAAAAACACCGGCAATTCAATCAATAAATGCATTCAGTTCAAAATGTATGAATCAAAACAACTAAACAGCAGTAGCCGTAGCAACAATAACAATGAAAAAAAAACCGCTTAAACAACCGCCATTGTAGCAAAAACAACAAGCATCTGAAGCAGCAACAGCGGCATTATCAACACCACCGCCCCTTAGAGCTGGAATGAATGTTAAGTAATGCTTGCTGGCTTTTAAGAAGAACATTTACTTATTATGTGTTAAGAGCTCTATGCGTGGAGCAATTCATCAGTTGTTGTTGATCAAAAATTTTAGCAGTGAAAATTTTTGGTTTTAGATATGATTGAAAATAATTCTTAAAAAATAAAAGTAAAAAATTAAGGTTACAGGGTGTTCCTCATGGGTGTCATGAGGACCCTGTTTACATGCTGGACGATGACACGGTCTTTGCGAGACCTCTATGCCGACTTTATTTGTGCCAGAAGTACTCTTGTTTTCCGCTGCAGGTTCTTTTCATTGTCTGCGTACGACATTCATACGGTAGCTTGCAACCGCGGAAATTTTGGCGTCTCTATGAATATCGTTCAAAGCTGTCAAAAGGATCCTGCACATACCTCTGTATGTTCTCCTCGTATATCCGAAGGTCTTTCCTAATATGACTCTGTGTGATGTAGGTACATTTCATTAACACGCATCGCTTGAAGGGCCTATATACATTTTGTAAGGAACCTCCGTTTATCTGGGTTTGCAACTGGGATAAAACTGAATCGCGCCCAAGGTTCTTACATAAATAAATACACTGTTTAAGTTTTGTTTTTTTTTTTTTTTTATTGAGCCACTTTTATTGAAAGCTTCTTTATTTAGAACAGTACTGTTTTGTAAAGCTTCTGTGTTGCCTTGCCGGTTCTACACCTCCTATTTAATATCTCCTATTGATTCTTAAATCTTGGAAGCAATCCGAGATTTCTTCGGTTCCTGTATTTTCCGAGTGAAAACTTCCAACTTCTACAACTTGGCTCTGAGCAGTATTTAACTCCAACCAATTCAACCCGATTGTAAATCTTGTTGAAGCTTTTAATCTTAGTGATTTTAAATCAGTTACCCTACGTTGGAATGATGTAATTAATTCAACCACTTATTATATTTTTTCCTAGCACTGCTCTGTTAGTCTTTTATATTTTTTTTATTAACCGGCTACTCACCACGTCTGCTTTGCACACTGTCCAGCACAAGAGCGATAAGAGAGAGACTACTTGTATATTAACTTCGGCTTATATACATATATTGAAGTTTTCCTGCAATTGGTTCGAACCGATAGTGGTTGTTGCAACGAACCTTCCTTTTCTGTTATCTTCTTGATGTTCGCTGCTGTAATTCGTGGTCTTCACCTAACATAAAATATGCAACATTAACACTAACATCAGGGTAATGTAGACCGTTCAACTTGATGTTATTGTTAATTTTTTTGATGTTTAAACCGGGTTAGCAATTGGAAGCAATTGGAAATACAATCTTATGATGTGAAAATGCATGTATGTCTACCAAGATAAACTTTTTATTCAAACGAAAGCACATTGAGCAGAAGATGATTAACTAATTTAGCAAACGATTTCTATCAAAATATAAATATAGTATAACATTTCTCTTCCATGTCGAATTCAATTTAATCAAGCTCTTTTGAACTTAATAAAGTTAGATCATATTTTTACTAAAAATATTTTATGCAAATATGTTTATAATCTATAAGACTTGTATGTAAATTTTTATAATTAAAAAATTGGTACATTTTATTTTTATACATTTTATTTTTATCATTGGTACAAAACATAACAAGCAATTTTCCATCCCTGGTGGAAACTACCTGAAACAGAGTCGTAATCAATGTGTGAATTTCTGTTTATGTGGCTTCTTGTTTGTTTGCTTTGTCTCCTTCTGGTTTGCTGTATTGTCTGTGTGTTTCTCCCTGCTGCTTCTTTACTCTATGCCTGTTTTTTTCTCGCTGCAACCTCCGTGATTCGTCAGTTCTGATACTCGCCTGCTCAGCTATGACGATGTAGGCATTGACTCCTTTTAACCCTTAAATGGCTAGAGTGGCATCTAAGATCAAAACCACCACCTGATCCTCACCTGAAATATTTTCCTACTGCGTACTTCATCGACCTCCAGAACACTTCGTTCCATCCTTTACCCCATCGAATTTCGAAATATCTGAAATGAAAAGAGGTACATAGAGGAATGTAATTCGCCCCCAAAAGAGATGTATGTAATCCATCTCCCTGCCAATGAAACGTCAATGGATCTTTTTATTTTCTTATACTATTTCGGTCCTCACAATTTTTTTCAATGGAACACTCTATTGTTTAGTGACATATAAACATTACCTGAGTTGATTGAAACGTTATTGAAGAATAATACAAGAGGGAAAAAGCATGAAATATAAACACTCCGTGTGGATTATAATCCAAACGGGGAAGATGCGCCTGTGAAAATTTTTTTAACACTTTAAATGAATTCATTTGGACAATTGTTGGCAAGTATTTTTTACCTTTAACAATTTTTTAACACTGAACAATACCTAGACACTTAAAATCATTTTATCGCCAAATTGGGGACTTTAATTCCATAAATTTTCATTTTTTAAATTTTTATATAAAAAAAAAATAAATAATTTTTTTATAAAATTTTTAAATATGGAATTTTCCTTTTTTCCTTATAAGACATTTTTAATAAATTATCTTTCTATAAAAGCTTTCAATAAATTTCGCTATTAGAAAACTTTCGATGTATTTCTTTTAAAGAAATAATTCACGCCAGTTGTGGTCATATTGGCAAATACTTCGATAATGAAGTGGTGTGAATGCCAACTGGGACAGATTTAACATTAACACTACACACGTTTTAAGCTCGTAGGTGGTCATATTTTTTTGGATGTAATAAAATTATGAATAAATTTTCTTTTTAAAGGAAATTTTTGTTAAATCTTCTTTGGAAAATTTGCCATTACTTTAATAGTGGTATGTATATCCTTTTTGAGATTGTTTTCCTAAAAAAATGGTAGGAACTTACTATTCCAAAACTATTACAACCTAACCTACTATTCCAAAGGTACTTTTTTATAATCAAAAAATTTAAATTTACTTAAATAATTACCAAATTACCCACCTACATATAACTTAAAATCATACGATTGTATTTATACTTTTTAACGCATTTACGAAGCTTTTAATATTTTGAGTGCAAGTAAATGATTGAGTAAGTATGTAATTTCTATATATACATACATATACATATGTATGTAAAAGTATGTAAGTAAGTGCATGAGGACGTGTGGCAGGAATACAATGGTTGGTTGAAAATTTAAGAAGGCACCAAGCATCAAGCGATTTTGGTCACTAACAAACATACAAAATAATGAATATTTCAATAAGACAGTAGCAATACATAAGTAAGTAGTACCTACTAGTAATACAAGATTGCGGTTTTTTATAGGCAGCTCTTAAAACTTGCGTAACAATTTATTTGTTGCAATGATAATTGAAGTACAATAAACGACATTTAAATACAATAAAAGCTGAAATGAATGGACGACAACGATGACACACCCACACAAAACACACAAATTATAAAATTTTACAAAGAGAAAAAAAAGTCGGAAAAACCAAAAGCGGTATTTTACTTTAATTTAAAAGAATAACAAAAAACAGATAAACTTCTTTTGTTTACTAAATTGTTCTTTAAGAAAAGAATTATAAGAAAATAAATCTTTGAATCTTTTATTTTGCTTAATAAACATTTTACTGTTTCTCACCTTAAGCAATTATTATTTGTAAGTTTACAAGTACTTGTGTGTGTGTGTTTGTATTGTGGCTTTAAGCATGTGTTGGCTTGAATTAATGTAGACAAAATCGTACATACATAAAAATACTTATACTCAATACATCATCAACAACATTTTGTTTAAATATTTAATAATCTTCTATTTATTTGCAATTACCTCGAGTCTTCGATTTAAACATTTTCCAAATTGATGATGTATGTTGTTGTGGTTGTCGATAATAATGCAACTGACAACAAACTCATCATCAATATTCTGTGTATGTGTGTTTATAGCACTCACTTGTCTTTAAGATTTTAAGACTTTATTGGCTGCTTGTTACTCCTGCTACTGATGTTATTGTTGTTGCTATTATTGCAGCATGTCTTGTACGCATTGTGGCATTTTTCAATTGTATTTAAATTACATTTTGATAAGAGATTTAATATGAAAAGTATAAAGCAGAAATCTTTACTTTATCCCCCCACATTACAAATATTTAAATTGTATTTTAAATGCATTTTATTTAGTTGGTTAGTTAGTTAATGACTCTGGCATATAATGAAGATATATAATTTGTGAGAAACGATGCTTAATTTTTGTATTAGGTAAAAATGGGAAATTAATTCTTGAAATATTAATATATTAGAGAAGGAATTTTAATGGGAAATTTATATAACTTAAAATTAATAAAAATTATTGGGTTTTTTCCAATAATTTTTACAATTACAATTCTTCTTATTAAATATATGAGATCCTAAATTGAGACCCATTAACTGAAGATCAATTTTTATTTTTTATTTTTTACTTTTTCATATTTCTGATTATCAAACATCATGTGAAATGCATTTAATCATAAGATTAAGTTTAAATTCTTAAATCGAATTACTTATAATTTATAAGATATAACTTAAACTACTTATGTAAACTTCATTTGTCTTAACACTCTAAACTTAGCTATTAGATGCAATTGTTTTATTCTACTGAAAAATTAAGTTAAACTTTAAAAAAAAAAATAGTTTTTCGAGTTTATCAGAAATTTAGTAGACATTTTTCTACAAAACCTCATATTGTGATGCAATAATTTTTTAAGTCTTTCAAAGACATTTAATATTATAAGAATTAAACTTTTCAAGTTAAACAAAAACAGTAGAACTTATTCGATTTTGTCTAGAATAATTTACTTAAACTTTCTATCTGGGTTTCATTTTGCCCCAAAAAGTATGCACCAAAAAATACATTAAAGTTGAAATTTAAAAATAAAACCCAATTTGATATTAAAGTACTAAATATTTTTTTACTAATTGGGATATATACAAACTATTTTAGTTAAGTCAAAAAGATTCTTCTGATTTTTAATATGAAAATTGAAAACCGATTCAAAATTTGTAGATCTATGCGATCTTAAGTGCAAGAGTTAATCTCAAAATAGTTATTTTAGGAATATCTCAAAAATTAGAAAATTTTTCGATAACCCAATATACAATTCCATTTTTTTAACGATAATCCTAAAAATTTCATTTATTTTGATTTTGTAGTTTAAATGTGAGAATATTTTCCACAGACGGACGGATGGATGGACATCAAAAAATATGCCTAAAACATTGTAAGAATATTTCCTAAACATTTCTTACTATCTATAACCTTAATCATTATAAATAATAAATTATAACACTATTAAGTGGGAAAAAAATTCAAAAGGGCGCAATTTATTAAAAAACTTTTATAATTTTTCATAGCCCAACTTCTTTACCACAAAAAAAAAAAAAAAAAAATGTTTTCTTTTTAATATTCTTCTCGCGTTATGTATTAGTACAATAATCCATTCATCCCCTCTTTTTATAAAAATAATTTTATATATAAAATTTTATTTTATTTTTCATCATTCATTCAATCATTTGTCTTTTACTGATTGAGTGGCTGGCGGTTGGCTGCATCAGGTGGACCACCAAAAAATTTTTATAAATTTTTTTTTATTTTTATTTTTCATTCTTTAGATTTTTTATATATATTTATATTTTGTGAAAACTGTCAAAATGTCATTCAAAAACAATTTAACGGACGGCCAACACAGAAGTTTTATTGACATGAATGTCAAAGCAAATCAATGGAGTAATGATTGGCGTTAGCATATACATATATATACACATATACAGCAACACCAACAATGTTTTAAAAAATCATTACAAAATAAACCTTATAAAAAAAACTACAAATATTTATTGACTTATTTTTTTCTAAAGAACTAATATTAGCAGCAGCTACACCACAGTGAATAAAAACCTACAAAAATTGTTGTTGTTTACAAATCATAAAACTCCCCTTTAGAATATTTTTTTTTTTTTTTTTTGTATAAGTTTTTTTATATTAACACAAAAAAATAAGATAAATGATGCCAATATTTATGGAAATACAAAAAAATGGAAAACAAATTATACTTATTATCTAATTTAAAATAAATTAACACAAACATTGTTATATACTTAAAATATAAAATAAGATTTAGTTTAAATATTGCTACCAAATAATTAAAACAAAAAAATAGCAAACAAATTAAAAATAAACTTACCATCATACTAATATTGCTGCTGCGGTTGATATTGTAGCTGCTGGTTGGATAGTTGGCTATATTTGTTTGCCTGTTACCATTAATAATGACTTTTTAATGCATTTAATAATAAATCTTCCGTCAGAGAGGGAGATAAATAAACACCTGAAAATATAAAGATAAAAAAATAATTTTATAGGAAAAATACTTATATTAAAACAGAATTGTAAAGGAAGGAAATCAAATAAATCGTATGTTCTACAAAAAAATCTTGGTTGTTACGATTTTTCTGTTATAAATCTGCTAAATGTGAACCAATTTTGTCTATATTTAATAGGATTAAACTCCAAAGTATGCCGAGTTTTATGATATATAAAACATGTCCTTAAATTATCTAACAAGTAGGAGTAGTTGATTTCAACATACAGCCACACAAACAATAGGAAATTGTTTTCATATAAACCTAATTTCATAATATAAATATTTATAGAAATCATTCATTTAAATTAGCTATAAGCAAATTTTATAATATTTATTCTTCAATGTATTATTAATAATAAATAATAATCATTTTGTTTATATAACTTGAACGCAAACAGTAACCAAACTACAGTAACCAATAATTTTTTTTTTTTTTTTTTTTGTTTATTTTTATTAAAACAAGATACGAGCTAAATATTAATTTATGAATATTGGAAAAACAAACAAACTAGCAAAACTTAGATTTATCTAAAAATCTTATTGTTTCTTTTAAACCAACAACATTTTGTTTGCTGTTAAAAGTAAGTGTAAGTGTCTTTTTTTTTTTTTTTAGTTTAAATTATAAGAACAGAAATTTTGTTGTTATCACAAAACCTATAAAAACAACAAAAATAAATTAAGTATAAACAATTTAAAAAACAACACCTTGAGAAATAATAAAAACTTTCAAGCAAGTACTTTAAATATAAGCGCCAACAACAAGTCAGCAAGCAGCAATCAAATCATATAGCAGTCAGCGGTATAAACGTCTAATGTCGCCTTAAAACAACCTTGCGCACGCGTTGCAAATTAAAGTTTATTAAAAGCCTCGTTTTGCCGCCAACTAACTAGATTGACGCCTTAGGTACCTATAATATATATTAACAACAACTCAAGTTAAGGCAGACCCGACTAAAATAAACATAAATAATAAAATAATTAACAAGAACAACAACAAACAACACACATTTAAAAATCAATAGTCTTTAATAAAAAAAAAAAAAAAAACGATCAACTAACTGGCCAAACAGACAAGACACCATAAAATAAACAAAATTGATAAAATGATGAAATGTGTAAAATTTGAGAAACTACAACAACTGAATAATAATAAAATCAGCAACAGGAACTTTATTTCAACAACAACAAAAACATACTATGAAAATAATGTATAAAAGAACTAACGAAATAATATGAAATTTTCTATACATTTTGTTAGCCACTACCAGTGTTGCCAGGATTTGAGAAAAAAAGAAGCTAAATTGGACTTTAAAAAAGGTCAGAAAAGGCTAAATGCCCCAAAAAATAAAGCCAGAACAAAGCTAACATATTGTTTTATTTAAAAAAGCATTAATTTTTTTTCTTCATTAGATTTCGGTATTTCTTAGGGATATTTTAGTAAATTTGTAAATAAAATTATATAAACTATAATTAGTTTCTATGGGTAAATATAAGTAAATATAAGTAATTTCTATATTTTTCTGCGAATTAATACACAAAAGTGCTTAAATTGATGATTCTGTACAAATATAATTTGTAAATTTTTAGCCTTTTTAAGGCTATGTTAAGAATAAAAAAGGCTAACAAAAAAGCTAGAAGCTAAAACGAAAATTTTGAGGCTAAAAGCAAAATAAAAAGGCTAGATTTAGCCTTAAAAAGGCTAAACTGGCAACACTGGCCACTACTAACTAATCATAATTAAGACTTGTTGACTACTTTACTACCACAAATACCAAACAAACTTACTCATATACGTATGTAAGTACCACTTTGTAATACGGGTGGAGTAGCTGGAAAATTGTGTTAAAATCTTGCTTGTTAATTTAGACAAGCATCAAAGTTAAACACACTCAATTAAGATTATTACAGTCTAACAAAAATTATATATTTCGTTTTTACTATATTTTGTGTTTTGCTTTATTAATAGTATTTTTATTTATATATTTGTGAGAGTGTTTTCGGTGGTAAAAATTGAATTTATAACGCTTGAATGATATGCGGTAGTGGATGATTATATGTATGTTCATGGTATGCCAATAAAGAATAGGAACTTCAAGTTATATTCTATAACTCTTGAAGTTCCTACTAAAGAAATAATAAAATTATTCCTCAAACACTAGTGAAATACGGCATAGAAAATTTCTTTAGAACATTTTAACCCATTAAACTCAAGTTTTTTAGTATTATGAGAGATAAAAAGTTCTTAAGAAATATGGCCATTTAAATGCTCTAAACATTTATCTTAAAATATAAACTTCGGTCTATATTTATATTATTCGTTTTCTATTTATCTGTGGTGCAAAAATAGAAAAGTTTAAAAAATTGAAAAATAAGCTATTTTCATCATTTGCAACAACACGAGGTGTCCTTTTCAAAAAATGAAATGAAAATAAATCTGCAGTTTTCAAATAGCTTGTCTGATTTCAATGAAATTTTACACAGCGGAAGTAAAAGTATAGTGGAGCTTAAGCTTAGAACCAGAACTACATAAACGTAACGAGGATGGGTCCATATGGTTCCAAAGTTTGACACCTCGTATATGCCAAATATTTCAAACGATCCTGGTTCGTTATAACAAAACCGGTTTGAAAGATTTTTATAGGAGTTTATAGAGTTCTGGTTGAGATCTACAAAAAACATTGTTATATATTGGGCTTCAAAGAATAAAACTTCTACTTTTGGACTTACCTTGGTGAATTTTTTCCCTATAGCGGATCTAAGTTGTGTCAGATTTACAGAATCAAAACTTATATGCTTTACTATGAACTTGAACTTTGAATAAAAGAAGTAGACTTTTACCCTTTTTTCTTTTTCAGTTATAAGAAAATTTTTTAGTAATAAAAATACAAAATAATCTGAAGGAAAAACCAAAATAATATGAAGGAGGACCAAGGTCTCCCGAATTAGGCCTATAAATTTTCAATTTTCATTTTAATTTTTTAAAGCGAAAAGCTGGAAACAAAAAATTCTTTCTTTAATGTGACTTAATAAGTATATTTTTAATTTTTGGTTGAAAAAAATTTTTAAAATTTTTCCAAAAATTAAAAGACCTAAAGATCAACAAAAGTCTTTTAATTTTTGAAATACAAAAATGGTCGAAGTAATAATCATATTAAGTTAAAAGTTTTGTTTCAATTTAACTGTCAAAAAGTCTGTACAAATGTAAAATTTCATAAAAAATATGTATCAAGAAAATGCTGTAGCATAATTAATAGTGGGAGGCCAATATACGCGTCACGCGGCAACGAGCGGAAGCGTCATTACCAGCTTAAAAATCTATCAATTGTTTACAAAAAACTAAAAAAGGAAAATTTGGAAACACTGTCATAAATTTAATCTGACAATGCTGTTAGACGCGGCCGCGCGTCAAAATTTATTTCAACTTTTTTTATATGGACCGCGCGAACGCTTGAGGAAACATAATCAGCTGACTGGCGGTTGCGCCGCGTGACGCGTACATTGGCCTTCCACTATAAAATATATAAAAAATCTGATATTGGATTGATAAAATGGAACAGCGAATTATTAAAAGAAACAAATATAGAAAAACAATGCAAAATAAACAAACACACAATATTGTCCACTTCATTTCCATAAAACAAAGCGCTGAAGACAAAATAAAAAATGCTTAAAATCGCAAATTTCATCTGTAAACCGCTAGAGTGGCCAACTCTTTTATGAATAAAGCTCTAAATGTATTTTTTTTTTTTTTTTTTTTTTTTTTTTTTTTTTGGACAACTTAAGATTATTTATGGATAATTTTGAAAAAAAAATATCCCATCTTTGGACTTTTTAATAAAGTTGTACTCTTTCTACTTAGCAAATTTTTTATTACCTAGTATCCAATTTTTCTTATTATACTAACAAAAACCAAGTGTCATAAGGTCTTAAAAATATTTTAAATCGGTTTTGATATAAGGAATCAGGATCGTTTTAAATATGTGGTATAACCGAGGTGTCCAATTTTGGACCTTGTGGAGCCGCCATCATTATGGCTATAAACTCTATTACACCTCTACTATCAATATGTAAAATTTCATTCATTTGGAAACTGCAGACATCCTTCCTTTTATGACCTTTTTGAAAGTACAATTTTGTCTTTTTTTTTTTTTTCTTACTTCCTGGCAACACTGATTTATAGGTTTTATAAACACACTAAGCCTTACTTAAGATACCAAAGCTAACATTATATTTTTATATAAAACTTATATTTTATGGAAAAATTTTAAAGTAAAGAATCGATTTTTAGTAGAAATTTAAATTGATCAGAGATAGACGTTTTTTCTTAATTGTAGCATTATTTAGAAACTCTACAAACAAATTTTAATTATATTGTGATTTTGTAGGAAAATTTTATTTTTATTAAAAATATAAATGATCACAGAAGAATGTCCTTTTTAATAAGGACTTTATTTAAAAAACAATAACCAATTTAAGTTCTTTTTTATTATTTTATATGAAATATATAATTTTAATGATTAAAAGTGATCGCAGATAAAAGATGCCTTTTTGTGAAACTGCAGCCAAGTTATTATGATACCAATAAAAATCGACTAACCATAAAAACGCCAAAGTAAAAAGTCTTCACAACGGAAAAATCGACAAAATAAAAAGAAAAAAATTTTTTTATACTATATTTTTACTATTCGATAGGGTTAGCGGAACGAATCATCGATTTTTATGATTTCACATTAAAAACCTAATTTTTATGGAAATTTTAAGTGATCATAATACAAATTAAGAAACTACAACCATCTGACGTTTTTAGGAATTTATATGAAATATCGAATTTCCATAAACATTATAAGTGATCACTGAAGAATGTTCTTTTCTTAATTGGGGCGTATTTGAAAAACTGTAGCCAATTTAAGTTTTATTATTTAACAAAATAAAGTAAAAAGATATGGCGATATTCTGTTGGAAAATAGAAGAATTCAGGGATAAAATACTTTCTTGTATTAATTAGAAGTTTATTTAAGAACTACAGCAAATTTTATTCTTTAAGACTATAGAAAACATGAATTTGATGAAAATTAAATTTGTTAACAGATAATCAAAATATTATTTTATATAAAATTTTAAACAAATCTCCCTATGTACCATAATGATTTTTTGAATTTATGCTCAGGTAAACTTTTGTCAAGATAAACTAAAAATCCTTTTTTATTTAGTTATATTCTATATATTAAAGTCTCAACACCCAACGATTCATTCATTGTATACGTTACTTTTTAATTAAGTAATTTATTCATTTATTTTGTAAGGGAGTTTCAGTTATTAAGACACAATTTCAATTTACTAACTTTTCATTTGTAATGAATGTTCTTTTTGTTCGCACTTGTCTATAATAAACTTAAATAGTGTCTTTTCTTATTAATGCTAATACTATGATTAATTAACATCTCTCTAAAGAATAGTATACTAGTAAAGTATGTATATGAATGTGTTTGTGAATATATTTGTATTTCTTTCAAGACGAAAGGGAAAAATGATAATAAATTTATTTGTTCTTACATAATTCATGCTGTGCTAATTTTTTCTCACTTTTATTTCATTTAATACATTTGCCTTCTAATGTTTTTCTTAGCTATAGCTGTCTTCCCCAACAGTTTATTATCTAACTAATAAAAAGAAGTAGTAAGTAAGAGTTGTGCTGTCATTGTATAGTTTCGATTTCGATTTCATTTTCATTTGTCTTGAATCTATGTTTAGTATTTAAGTAATGGTGTTATGTTGTGTTATGCTTTAGGAAATTAAATAAGAAATCGTCAATTCCTTATTGGGTTTTATCTTCATCAATGTTTGTTGGCCTTAATGTGACTACAATTGGCGCCAATTACTTCTAACATTTAGTTTATTTGGCTTAAAACAAATAATAACAACAACAACAGCAGCAGACAAGAGATACCAACAAGAAAATGAATAAACAGAAAAAAAACTTACGAAAAAAAGACCAAAAATGGCAGCGCCAGCAAATTCAAAAGAATCACACATAAACGGCACCAAAGCACACAAAAATACTAAAAAAAACGAAGATGAAAAAAAAGGCCAGAAATTCAGTTATTATATAATTTTTGTTAAGACATAAAGACATGAAGATTTCAGTCGTGTTTATTGTATGTTGCTACACATGTAATAAATGAAATAAATGAGTTAATACACATGACTAACAAACGAGAGGAGGAGGAGGTTAAGTGGCAGTTAGTCAGCAGCAGCATAAGCAACCTCAACAGCAACATTTACAGCAATAAAGCTTAAAAACAATGGCTTTTTGGAAAATTGGTATTATTCGAGAGTATTATTGTCATCGTCTCTAGTTACAAACAAATGTCACGCGTCGATAATGATGAAGCGGCAAAATATTATACTCACACAAAACGACTGATAGACAGAAATACAGACAAATAGACATTTTCAGTTTCAGTTTCAAAAAAACAAAATTTGTAGTCGTAGTTACAATACAAATCTCATGTGAGAAAAAGTAACAAATGGCAGACTTAAATGGATTTTATTTAATTACAATTCATACATACACACACACTGCTATCTACAACTTACTTCCATTCATCCATTTATCCTTATATCCACGAGTCATATCATGTGTATTTTATTACAGGAGCAACCTTATTAATACCTGTGAAATCATTTTGTCATTGACGACAAAAGTTTTATCAAATTAATGGGTATTTACGAGGATTGTTTTAACCACCTACAACTCTCTGCTGATATCTACTACTTACTATTAACTCCTACTTTCAGTTTGGCTGCTACTGTTTATGTGTTTGTGTGTCTGTCATTTGTAGCTTAAATATTTGGGCGATAAAAATAAATTCGAGGATTACTTTCACGTGCATAAGATATGTTTATAATTCTCATTAAATACAATTACATATGCAGACATTTTTTAATTTTTATTTGAAATTCTTATGAAGTACAAAATAATCAGCGGCTTTTATTAATTTAATCTTTAATACCAGTGAAAAGATGACGTAATCATAATTAGGTAGGTATACATAAGTATTAGTAACAAGTAAGAAAAAACGTTTATCTGTAGTCATTAGGATTATTTTATAAACATTTTTCTTAATCATAAAAAAACAAAAGTTATTTAAACAGTGTCCTAATTAAAAAAATATGATTTATTTGTGATCATGCATATTTTTATGGTTCAATTTTTTATACAAAATCATACGAAATTTTAAATTGTTTGAAGTTTCTAAAATAAAGAATTCCACAACTTTTTTTTCACAAATTCATAATGAAATTAATATTGGTTTTTGTTTCTTATATAAGACTCCCATTTGAAAAATTACTTCTATTTGTAACCACTTTTAATTTCCACTAAAATTCAATTTATTATAAAAAAAAAAAAAAATCCTTATAAAAATAAAATTTGCATTAACTTTTTAAATACGACTCAAGTTAATAAAAGGACATTAATTAATGATCATTTATTGAGTAATTCCATATCATAATGGACAAAAAACTGGTAGTTTTCGTATTTGATATCTCCGATTTCAATGAAATACGCTACCGTTATTTCCTGTTGCAAGATTTGCTCAAATTATAAGCTTTCAGACAGATCCTTTCCGGACCAAAAATATGACGTTTTAAAAATAAAAAAAAACTATCGAATTTTTTCTAAAAATGTGCATACTTCATTATTCATAACTTCTAAACTATATATAGTAAAATTCAAATTTATATTTAATAGAAAAACATAACTTCTAAACTATAGGTATCAAATATGACATTTCGCATGGATATGGACAAGAGATCTGCAAACATTATATGTATAATATTTTAAGAATTTTAAAAATATATTTTTTAGAGATATAAAGATTTAATTTTTAATGTTCAAAATTAGGCTTTAATTTTGAACATTCGAATGAAGTGAACTTGTTACATATCATTTTGAAGGCAATAATATCATCTTTAAAATGACACTGGTAATGCTGAAGTTATTGGTAATTATCAGGGCAAGTTTTTCAAGCTTTTCGCTTGGAAAGTAAGCATTTGCATATTTCAAAAGAATTTCACAAAAAATGCTTATATTTTAAATCTTTGCACAAATTTGCATATAATGGATACAAAAGTTAGTTTTCTTAACAAAAACAAAATTTTTTTGTGATTTTTTGGAGTTCAATCAAATGGTTTCTAAAAAAATTTTTGTGAGTATTTTCAGTGCATTGTAAGTATTGTAAAAAAAATTCGGAAGCGTCAAATATGATATTTAAAATTAAAATAATTATATTTTTATAAACATCGAAATCTATTAGAGATTGAAAGTTAAAAAATGCATATTTTTGCATATTTTCTACAGATTAATATATAAGAATGCATAAATTCATTGGTTTTTATATAAATTTTTTTCGTGTTTTTTCAAGCGCATATTTAATTTTTTTTTTTTTTTTTTTGTGCATATAAAAACTTGCCCTGGTAATTATATTATATTTTTGTCCATAACTTCTAAGCTAAATAAGTCAACTTCTTAGCTAAATTACTTCAAAATTCAGGCCTGTCACACATTCCGAACGGAATGGTTTTAATTCCGTATTTCAAATTTCGATTTATTATTATTTTATTTCTTCCGATTCCGATCAATTCTTTTAATTCAAATATATATTAATAAATTGTTACTTTCGAATTTAAATTTGCATTGTTATGCGTGTAAATCTAAATTAATGTTTGAAAAATAAAAATTTAATTTTAAATGATGAGAAATACATAGAAATACAAGCGAAAATCAATTCCACTTTGAAAATTAAAAGAGTTAGCAACACTTGTTAGATAAACATCAATTACAAGTAAGCTCCTTAATATATATTTTTTAAAATCGAATAACTATTAATTAAAATAAATTCGCTGAGTCTGATAATCTTCATTATACAAATAATACTGCCGGTTATTGGATATACATGAAAAATGCCCAATAAAAGCCGCCGTAGTGTAAAAACCCCAAAAATAGTTTGTGGTCAATGTAAGCTAGAAATTAAGGAAGAGGAAGAATCAATACAATGTGATAAGTGTGATAAAACATTTCATTCTCTTTGTTCAATGCTTGACAAACGTCAATATGAACACCTGATGGTAAATGAGAGCGAAGAGTACATATGTCACTTGTGTGACGAAAGAGGTGGAAACCTAAGAAATGAATTGAGCTTGATCAAAATAAAACTAAATAAATTAGATCAGCTGGACACATTGCATGAGTCCATGACTTTTATGTCTAAACAATTCGATGAAATGTTAAAAGGAATAGCAGACAATAAAAAAAAACTAGAAGCAGTTCAAAAAGAAAACAAAATCTTAAAAACAGAAATAAATGATTTAAAGAAAACAGTAAAGTTATTGAATGACAATCGTGTCAAAAATGATTGTTTGGTGAGCGGTATAAGTAGTGAAAGCAACGTAAATGCTACTGATACTATAATTTCAGTAATGAAAGATGTTGGAGTAGAACTAACAAGTAATGATATAGATGATGCTTATTTCATGAATAATAGAAACTCAAAAAAGAAGACTATGGTTATTAAATTTGTTTCTACAACATCCAAACGTAAAGTGATGGCTGCAAAGGCTAAATTAAAAAATACAGAAACTAACAAAGATATATTCGTAAACGATTTTCTAAGTAAGGAGACTCTTGTCTTGCTCAATCACGCGAAATCTCTTAAAACTGTGGGTTATCGACGAATTTATGCAAAATTTGGTAGAGTGTATGTAAAGCGGAGTGAGTTATCGAAACCCAAACTGATTAGGAATGCAGAGGAAGTAGATACTTTATTGTTGGAAGCAACAACTTGCCGAAGCAAAGGTCGTCGAACGTTAAATCAAGCTGTTGTCGATACGGATGACTCCAATGAAAGCGATGTAGAACCTGATGTTCAGTACTTATCACCATCTTAAATAATACATTTAATTGTTTATTTTGTTCTGTTTAAACATTTATATAAATATGAATCAATCATTAAATCAATACTTTAGATCTTTTCAATTGTTGCAATCACATTTAGAAAATGTAAAAGTTAATTACTTTAAAATAGTTTTAATCAATATCAGAAGTATTTCGTCTATTATTAAATTTAATCATTTTAAAGCTTTACTATCGAAGTTTATTCACTTACCGAGTGTAATTTGTATTCAAGAAACATGGTTTCAACGACATCTGACAAATTTATATAATATTCCTGGTTACAATGCAGTTCATGCATGTAGAAATGATGGATATGGTGGATCTACAATTTACGTTCGTGAAAATCAAGTATTTTCTGTTGAATTATGTAGGAGCGAAAATTATTTGGATTCAATTGTACTAACCTTGCAAAGTAAGCGTATTTCTGGAAAACCTCTAAAAATAATGTCTTTTTACAGATCCCCTAAGTGTAATAACAACCTTTTTTATTCATATCTGGAAGACATGTTAAGAATGTTTGGTCGGGAGCCGTGTATTTTTGTTGGCGACTCAAATATTGATAATTTACAAAATATACCAGCACAATATTTGACAAATCTCCTTAAAAGTTATGATTTTAGGAATTGTCATTACCTTATTACACGTCCTTGTAGTGGTAAATCATTAGATCACGTATACAGTAATATACTGGACGAAATAAATGTTGACTCTGCTGAATGTAGTCTTACTGATCACAATATTGTTTGCGTCAGACTAGAATCTTCCGAAAAAAATAATGATTTTGTACAGGTTACACGACGGAATTGCAACTATGAACAGGTCAGGGAACAAATTATTAGTAATCTTCACATGAATGATTTAACGGGAAATCCTTCAGATGATATGGAATACGTTATATCAAAAATTTCAAGTTTTGTTAGATCTTCAACCAGGACAACTCAGAAAAAAAAACTTTTAAAAAATGAGATATCACCATGGATTAATGGGAATTTGCAAGCACTCATTGCTTACAAGCAAAAAATGCTTCAATGGAGACGAAAAGGTAAAAAGCAGTTTAGTGATTCGAATTTAAAACGCATAAGTAAAATTATTAAAATAGCTATAAAGGAATCCATGAGTAAT
Organism: Protophormia terraenovae; assembly: GCA_951394005.1. Lineage (NCBI taxonomy): Eukaryota > Metazoa > Arthropoda > Insecta > Diptera > Calliphoridae > Protophormia > Protophormia terraenovae. The sequence continues at coordinate 3,801,372 of OX596073.1, forward strand.
TATTACGATGACAACTTACGTAACTTTCAACATAATCCAAGAAAATGCTGGAAATTTTTGAACCAAACTCTCGGCAGAACTTCAAAGTCAGGCATTCAACTTAAAGATGAACAAGGGAACTTGATGAGTGACTTGCAAAATGCAAATAAATTTAACGAATATTTTTTGACTTCGGCTAAAAATTTAAAAAGCCAAATAGAAATACTACCTACAGATAATGTAAATTCACTTAGAACACTACTTTATCATCGTAGTCGTTTTAAATTTGAAAATATAACAAATGATCAAACCTATAGTACGATAATGAATCTAGATCTTACCAAAAGTGCAGGAAGTGACGATATAACGCCCAGAACTATTTATGAATGTGCAGTGGAACTTACACCATTATTGGCGAATGTATTCAATTCCGCAATAAGTTGTTCGATATATCCAGATACGTTGAAAATTAATAAAATTGTGCCAATTCCTAAAGAAATAAACTCTAATTCTGTTGAAACATATAGACCAATAGCTTTATTGTCTGTCATTGATAAAATATTTGAAAAGATATTATACTCACAGGTTGCTTCGTACTTAACAGTTGAAGAGATAATTTATAAAAATCAGTATGGATTTCAAAAAGGTTGCGGAACAGAAGAAGCTGTAGTTAATGTAATTAATTGTATATGTGATGGTTTGGATCGAGGATTTTCGGGAGTTGGAGGTGTATTCTATGATTTGTCTAAAGCTTTCGATTTGGTAGATCATAGTATTTTGTGTAAGAAGCTTTTATTTTATGGTATAAGAGATGCCGAGTTACGATTTTTCAAAAACTATTTGGAAAATCGCAAACAATTTGTACAAATTAATCAAAACAGAAGTTCAATGAATACAGTTGAGTTTGGTGTACCACAGGGAAGCGTATTGGGTCCTTTGCTTTTTAAATTGTATTTAAATGACATAAATAATTTGGAACTTAAAGGAAAAATTTTTATGTATGCAGATGACATTTGTCTTTTTTACCCATATAATGAAGATTTGATATTAAAACTTAATGCAGAACGTGATGCATCTTTAATATTAGAGTATGCAAGGTTAAACAGATTGGCATTGAATGCAAAAAAAACGAAATTTATTAAATTTAAACCTAAACGCCATTACCATGAATGTAATAGTTCAATTTTTATTGACGGCCAAGAAATTGTGGAAACAGATTACATAAAATATTTGGGAATATATTTGCAGAGTTCCTTATCTTGGAATAAGCATATAGACCATATAAAATCAAAAACTGCCCCTGCTGTTGGTATTTTATATAAAATGCAAAATAAACTAAACCAAAGAACAAAATATGTACTTTTTCAGTCGTTGGTGCAAAGTCATATTGGATATTTATCTATGGTATACGGATACAAGAAAAATACAGATTTAAAAGCTTTACAAATTCTACAGAATAAAGGATTAAAAAGTGTTTTTAGGCTTCCAATGCGATATTCAACATTGTCACTATACAATGAAGTTGCTAAAAATGTTTTACCAGTTTATGGCATGTATAAATATCAACTGCTAACATACGTCTTTAAAGTTCTTAACGGAATAGGTCACCATACAATTAATTTTAGTCGGAATCAGCATACTTTTAATACCAGGAATAATTTTAATTTGTGTACTGTGAGATGTCGATTGGAAACAACGAAACAAAGGATAGAGTATATAGGTAGTGTGGAATTCAACAATTTACCTCAATTTTTGAAAGATTCTTCTACAATTTCTGTTTTCAAGAAAAGATTAAAATATTATCTGCGCGAAAACATAGAAATGCTTCTGATATAATAATTTTGAAAAGTAAATGTAAAGAAAATATTGTTTTATTTTTTATTTAAAAAAAAAATTAAATTATATTGTTGCTAACTAGCCTTTCTAATGCCCTTGTGGCGCTAAGGCAATTTTTTTGGATTGTAATAAAAATACTAAATAAATAAAAAAAAAAAAAAAAAAAAAAAAAAAAAGTGTTTTCATTCCGAAAATTATCTTCTTTTTATGTTTTTTTGTGGTAGCAAAGTACGGAATTCATTCCAATTTCGATCGGAATGGTCATCTATGACAGATCTGATTATATATTTTTCAGAATTTTAAAAATACCGTTTATTGAGATATGATTTGATTTACTTAAGCTTTACTTTGACCTTTGAACTTTTGATGCAATAAAAAAAAACGTAAATATCGTAATAAAGGTTATATCTTTGTCTTTAATATGATACAAAAGCTACATATATGTATATCATGTATAGTTTAGAAGTTATTAGCAATTATACAAGTACCTACACTTTTCTAAAGTTTTAAGCTTTTTTTTCGTTTTAAAACCCGTCATGTCTTTTATCTGTAAAGGGACATGAGTCTAAAATTCAATGTTAAGAGAAACACTTCCAATTGCCAATATCTATAGTGAATTTCATAGATATCGGAGATGTCAAGTCTTATTGCTGTACGTTTTGGCATTGAATAACTCTTATATTTTTCATCAAAATTCAATTCATATAAAATCATAAGAAAACTTAAATTACTAAATGTAGTTTCTTAAATAAGCAGCAATATTTTTCTTAAGTAAATTCCCTTTGGAGGTAGAGATTTCCCATTTAAAATTCTGGTTGAATCTGCACCTGAAATCACAATAAGACTGACAAAATACTTTAAACAGAATAATATAGATTTTGTGGTAGGGTGTGAAATAAATGCACATCATCCTCTATGGGATAATAGGGACAAAAATGAGAGTGTTTTTACAATAATGTATTTATACCCTACACCACCATAAGTGGTTGGGGTATTATGTATTTATGCAGAAATTGTAACGAGGAGAAAAAATCTTCGGAATCCCACCTTAAAGTATACCGTTCAACTCAGAATCACTTTCTGAGTCGATTTAACGATGTCCGTCCGTCCGACTGGTCGGCTGGCTGGCTGTTCATGTAAAGCTTGTGCGCAAAGTACAGGTCGCAATTTTGAAGATAATTTTATGAAATTTGGTACATATGCTTTTTCAACACAAGGACGAAGCCTATTGAATTTGGCCCATGATCGGCCCACTATTTCACCTAGCCCCATACAAATGTCCTCCCGGAATAGAGTTTTAACACTTATAGATGCCTTAAAAATAGGAATATTTTAATGAAATTTAGCACAAATAAATTTTATATAAGCACAAATCCGTTTGCCGAATTTTATGAAGATCGGTCCATAACTGAAAATAGCTCCCATATAAACCCCTCTCACAAAAATCACTTTAACGTGCATAAATCCCATACAAATGTTAGTATTATGTTAATATTTAACACAAGTAAGTTGTATATAAGTAAAAACAAAATTATGTGGATCAAAATGGTGTAGGGTATCATATGGCCGGGCTTGACTGACTATATCTTTTTCTCTCGTTTATAATAGAGAAGAAGTCAATAATTGCTAATAAAAGTCAGGAATCTATGTTTGAGACAAGAACCTGTAAGGAAGTTATTTATCTAATCTTAGAGACACAATTTCTTTCAATGATAGTCCTGTCACGGAAAGTGTCAAGAAAAAAACAATATTTTAAATCATAAATATATTGAATTTGTATTAAATACTTATAATAGTTCCGGAATCTATAGAATCTTCAGGCAGCTCTATTTGAAACTCTTTTCAGCTAACTGTAATGGAATCTTGGAAATCAAAGAGAAATAAGACCATAATCAATAACGTAATCATTCATTTGAATAATCCTCTCTAATAAAATTCAGTTATGAGATTGAGTTAAGGAGATTAAAATTAACTGGAAGCTCAGCAATGGATACATAAATGATCTTGAGGTATACACTGATGGCTCAAAAAAAGTGGAGCATTCTGCGAAAAATTGGATAACAAACATAGTTCTACACTAGATAACTCTATTATTATTCCTAGAGAGAAGATATCTTATTCAAAACATGTAAGGGGACTGGTCCTAAATAATAGGGACCAATTCTATTTCTAACACTTTGTATGAGCTAAACCTGTCGCTTTAATATAGCGTTAGCCTACGAGGCAGAAATTAAACGTTTTTAACTATGTAGTTTTGATACAAGTCACACAACTAACCCAAGAGGGCATGTTCAGTATCGATTAATACAATACAAATTTGATAAAAATTCAGAGGGTTTGGTGCCGAATGGTACTCAGCTCGTAATGAGGACCAGTACCCACTATTATGGGTTTTTAAAAGAATATTTAAATTATATATTTATATATATATATTTTTTTCTCTCACTCTCTCTCTCTTCGTTATCTCTTGTGATTTACCAACAATTCTATTACAGACAGATTTTTTAAATAAATTTTGATTAGACCATAAAGAGACTTTTTCTAAAGAAATTTTCATTTAGTACCAAAGAGGGATCTTTTCTTCTGCAAAACTCTTTTAATATCAAACATATTTTTTTCTTTTCCTAAACATTTTTTTATTGTTAAAAAAAAAAACCTAAAATGTTACTTTATACCCCTAGACACTTTTAATGCCAATTCCCATAGTGTAGAAATACAATTTTGACCACACACATAACGCCATAAAGACCTGCAGTCATTGAGCTTTTTGTCACCATTAACTCAGTAATTTTAACGAACGTGTCATGGCAGACAGTCAAGGGTTAATTTTATGCAAAATTCAAAAAGAAAAAAAATACATTGTACACATAACAATGCATTAGAGACAAATAGAAAAATACAGACAACAAACCAATAACAACAAAAAACGGCGTGTGGCAAAACGTGCGATGATGCGCGTATGACTCAATATTGTGTCAGCCAGCACAAATATGGTTATTAAGCCAAGCTACAACAACAACTATGAAAAACAAAAAAAAAAAAAAAAAAAAAAAACAATCAATAGACAACAACATTGTTATGATCGCTTAATATTGGCGATCAAAAAACAACAAAAAATAAACACATGGAGACATACAGACCAAACATTTTTATCCTTTTATAGTTAAATTAACTGCAAAAATATCATATCTTTATGAATTGATCTTTTCATCTCTACTTAAACTATGAGTATTTAAGATGCGAACTGAAAAAAAAAACAACAAAAAATTATGAACAGCAATAACAAGACGCTTTTTTTGTTATTGTTGTTATTGCACTCTTCTAATATTCGGGTGAACGTGATTTATTCATAGATGGCGCTTAAACATTGTGTCTGGGGTTGACTGCAAAACAGCAATTGTTACTCAACACGGTCAGCACGATTTTTGGTTAACTGACGCCGCCAAAATACACACAAACAGTTAAGTCAAGTCAGACAATCATCCAAGCAACCAAACAAAACCAATAAACCAAATATGATCGGGATAAAAATAAAACAAAAAAAATGTTATCCAAAAAAATATTGATTGCGTGGTGGTTGGTTGTGAGCAGTAACAAACATAACAACAGCACCAGCAACAACAACAAACATTAGTAAACTGTGCAACATAAAACATCAACAACATTAAGTGGTGTCTGTGGCGGCGGCATTTAAACGAGAAATATTTTCTATCTATCGCCATGACACACAATGTTATGAAAAATACTAACAACCCGACAGAAGAAAAAAAAAAAATATGATTACGTTGGTGCGAGATGACTATCTCAATGACCGTATAACCGACAAAAATGAACACCAACAAAAACCTTCAATGTATCAAAATATTGGGGTTCAGATGGCAAGTGTTGTTGATGTCTTTTTATTATTTTTTTCTCCTTCCATTTTTTTATTGTTCCTTCACCAGAATATTGTTTGTGGGTTTTGACAAAAAATAAATCTGTTGCCGTTGGTTTATATATAAATATTGCTTTTTAATTGATTTTTTTGAAAAAGATGATTGTTTTTTTTTTTCTTGTTGTTATTATTATTTATTGACAACAGCTTAAGCTAAAAACAACAACAAGAACAACAAAACACAGTAGCAACTGCAGCCACTGTTCACTGCGGGTGTTTAAAAAATAAAAATCATCTGGAAAATAAAAAAAACTAAAATATTTTGACTAAAAGTCTTTATAAAGTAAAAAAGAGGTGCATTACTTTTGTCAGTTAGTTGGAAACATTTTACAAAAGAGAATGGCTATTGGACTGATTCAATGTAATCTATTAAGGGTTTTATTAATATTTAATTGTCTCTAATTTATAAATTGTATAATAGATTACCTAAACATTTGAAGTCAAAGAAGTGGTTATGGTATGAACAAGTGAGAATTTTATATTCATCTTGACCGAATCTATATAAAATTCACCTTATATGGGAGGTGGGCGGTTATGTGGGCGGATCATGCCCATAGTTTTCGAGTTTATATCGATCCTCGAACTATCTATACAAAATTTCGTTGTCGTATATGCTTTTGTTTAAGATATATCTGCAGAAAAGTATGAACTGCAGTTACAATTAACACCGTGCATTTTTAGTACTTAACTCTTACCTTTTTTATCAACTGATTTTACCCATTTGCAATACCAACCAAACCTTATAAGATAAATATTTGAGCCAAATTTCGTTACCCCCAGATGATCCCCTCCGAACCCTATGCTGCTTTGAATAGGCAGACAGACGGACGGACATAGCTAGATCGTTTTAGAATTTTACCAGGACCCGAAAAATATGCATGTATTTTATGGAGTCTGAGAAGAAAATTTTGATATGTTACAAATGTACTAACAAACTCAATATATTCACCTATTGTTTTTAGATAGTGAATATAACAATAAACTATTGAGTTGTTGTTTTCACTAACGATTTTAACTCCTTTTTGTTTAATATCAATTTATGGTTTGTTATGTCTAAAACATATGCAAACACATACATATTTTCACATACAAATAAACATGCATCGACATACGGTACATAAGAGTTCAGTAAATTTTTAGCCCAATTGCAATAAAACATTTTAACATTTCTGGCATACGAACACATAAAACAAAATCATTTGACAACCAAGATCAACTCTGGTCACAACAAAGTCAGCGAGTTCATTAAAGCGCACGCGCAGTGTTAAGTCGATAGATAGATAGATGGAAAATAAAATAGAAAAACTAAATCTAAATCTACAAAAGCATTTTTAAAGTTAGTCCATAAAATACCTACAAGTAGTATTGAAATGATAATATGAAAATGTGATTAAAATAATAAACCCAACAAAATAGTTGCACACACGCTCTCCATTAATGTTTGACTGTCCTAAATAATAGACATGTTTGCCAGTAACTATGTATTTCGATTATATTACAACATTTTAAAGCAAATGTACTGAACAGATTTCTTTGAAAAAAATTAACAAGTAATAACTCAACAGGAAAATATGAGAAATCTTAAAATGTTTAGGCCTTAATAAATGCCTCGATCCTATGTTAAAAAAAAAAATATGTAAATAAATTAATATTCATATCACTTTTCGTTCTTTAAAATTTTTCTATTAAATCATTAAAAATTCTCAGATCTCTATTTTAAAAGAATCATTACTAATTCTTGTTTCCCTTGCATTATTAGATTAAACATGGCTTCTGTTGACTCATGGTAAGTTTTTGTCTTACTGTTTAACAAGGTGGTCTTGTAATGCTAAACATAAAGGCGCTTTACTAATCATTTTTCCCTCTGGTAATATTTCTTTTTGTGTAATTTTTGTCAATTACAATGACAAACACTTGAATAGTTTTGTTAATTCGCAACCAGCAATTTAGGTACAAATTATTTTTGTAATTGTACGAAATATTACAGTATGTAGTTCCAATTCTTACAACCAATTAACGCCATTTTAATGTTGTGGTTCAGATATTGTCACATGATTTTATTTAATAAATGTTGTCTGTTGTAGCATTTTGTGGGTTTATAAATGCTTTTTGTCGTAAATGGTTTGATATTAAATAACTGACTTACATATATGTAAATAAAAATAAGTTTATCATTACATTTCTACATCTAAAAATATAACAACCACATATGTGTACAAAATGACACCATTTAATGTCCATAGTATATAAGTTGAAATTGTTTAATACATATTAAATCATAAACCACAGTTGATACCTTATGGGTATTAAATTGAAAACAGTTTAGTGTCTAATTAAAAAAAAAAAAAAAAAATAGAATTTCATTCCAAATTCTTAACAGTTGTAGGCGAACGCTGTTAAAAAGCCGGCTGCGTAAATTGTTAATGTGATTAAATTTTAAAAGCTCATAACTCAGCTATTTGTGGACTAGTTTTGGGATAGGATCTTATAAAATCTCGACATATTAAACTATGAGAAAAATTTTGAGTCCTCAAGTATTACCTCAATGATTCCAAGGCAATATAAAAGTATACCTAGATTAGTAAAATCTCTAAAGGGTTTTGTAATGTTAGTTCGAATTTCCACTTTACGGACTCTTAATGTGTGTAAATAAAATCAATAAATTTCAATATATTTATGGATTTTTATTATTCAATAGACTACAAGGCTTCTCTTAAATATTATATAAGGATTTTGTTAAATACTCCTCCCTTTTTAAGCCCACTTTTCATAACAAAACTGTATTCAATATATCAGTACTGAAATTCTTCAACCCATTTACCTTATATTTGGGACGTATATATATCTAGCATCCTCTGAAAGGAAATATTGGATGTAATATTAATCAAAATGCCACGCCCACTTTTTATAAATAATTCTTCTTTTTAAAGGTTCAAATTAAATTTTACACATATATCAAGGATTTTGTGGAGAAAACTATGGGATAAGATATAAATTGGATGCCACGCCCAATTTTAAACCCACTTTCAGTAAAAATCAATGTTACTTCTTTCTTTATGATACTAAGATAATTCAAATAAAAATTTTTCTTGTTGCACTGTATTATAATTAAAATTATCTCCATGTAATGTCTACACATTTTGGTATTTAAAAAAAATTTAATTAAAAAAATCCAAAACGAGCAAAAATTCTTCTGTTACATAAATATTTTCTTTACTCAAAATTATGTGAAGAAATCTTATTTTAAAAATGTTATATTCAGTTTGATCGTATTTATTATACCTACTGTCTGCAAATTTTTTTCACAACTTAATCTAAAATGTCACTTTATGTGGAAGGATCAATAATAAACAAATATTTGAGTCAAATTTTTTTTCCCCTGGGTGATACGCCCAGAGCACTGCCTTTCTTTTAAAAGATAAACAGACAGACGGACGGACAGAGCTAGATCGTCATTGATTTTCACAATGGCCCAAAATACAAAAATATACATTGTTAGATTTTATACAATTATTTCAATATATTACATATGGAATGACAAGCCCAAAAACCAAGACAAATTTTGTCCTCCTGGATGGTCCGCCCTGAGCACTACCTTTTCTTCAAAAGACATACAGTTGAACGGACATAGCTATATTGTTCTTAATTCTCACAAGAACCCAGAATATATGAATATACTTTACAAAGTTTTAGACAATTATTTCAACATATTACACATGGAATAACAAACCCAACATACCCCATCTTTTATAATGTTTGGTATAGTAAGATTATAATCTTTTTTTATGAAATACCTTAATTTAATTATGAATAAAACCGATATTTTAATGAAACATGAGTCCTTTTGTTTGTTACATATTCAGCTTTGAGATAAAAGGAAAACAGAATTAATCTTAATCTGTTTTGAATTTTAAAAATTTATTAAAATCAAAAATCGTTAAATTTAGTAAGAAGCTTAGAACTCCATAATCACATGTATTAAAAAAAAACAAACAAAAACTAAAGACAAGAACTAACCAGTGCCACAGAATTAGATTGGTTTGAGAATTCAATTACACCTAATTAAGACCTCTTCATAGTTGTTAAAAAGAACATAATTTATTTAGTTTTAATTAATATTAATCTTACAATCATTTTGTAAAATCTAAAATTTTACGCCTGAATCACACACAAAATTTATCCTTGTGGCAAAAAAAAAAAAAAAATAAATGAATAAAACTCTCACGATTTAATTCTTATTTTGGAATAATCCAAAACAACAACAGCAAAAACTAAAAATTGCCAAAAAAAAAAAAAAAATTAATCACTATTAATATCGTTGTGGGAGTCAATGTTGTGCCAGTTTAATATGGATGTTATTTCATAAGATAACACGATTTTACATAATTAAATTATATAATTAATGAGTCAATAATTTTTAGTAAAAAAACCCAAAAAAAAAAACAACCAACTAAAGAACAGAAAAAATCGATTAACAATAAGCCAATTAAAAAGAAACTAAAACATTAAAAATAAAAACTAAAAAAAAAAAAATATTAAAACAATACAATTACTAGTTTAACGAAAAAGAAACTACAACAAAGTTTTTATTATTATTATTATTGTTGTTATTGCAGTTGTAATGAATTTATTTATTTTATTTAATTTAACAAGTTTAGACTCCTCCATAAATGGTAGTCATGCATATGGATGTTGAATGTTGTTGGCTGTTTGTACAAATGTATGTTTCAATATGTAGTGCCAAAAACAATAAGACCAACACCAAATAATACCAAAAACACAATAAAAAAAACTTTAGATGAATTGCAGCAAGTAGCAACACTCGTCGTCGTAGCTTAAATTTCAACTGCAACATACAACCCCAATTTTATTGACAACAATAAAACGCGACAAATGTCACGATTACGATTTTTGATTGCAACACTTTGGGAACACCAACAAATAACAACAACAACACAAAACAGCAATAGCAACAACAATAACTTGACAACAAGATGTGTTAAAAATCGCGGTAGTTTTTTGTAGTTATTGTTGTTGTTGTCCGTTTGTATCTTGAATGTGAGATAAAAAGTTTATTATGCATGAGAATACTTACTTTCATACAAACATATATTATTTGACAGAATGTATGTTTGGGGATTAATATCACATAAAGTTTACGTATGTTAATCTATATAAATCGACAAAATACACAAACTAAAACACAACAGTACAAACAAAACAAATCTGTACCTTTTATTGAAAAACCTCCAGTATCACTTCAAGTCCTGTTCCTATATTGCAACCAACAAACACACATCGTTTCATTGGTACCACACAACCAAGCACCACATTTCTACACCGCGCATTGATATTGAGTTGAGTGTACTCTAGAGATTTGTTTGTATTTCATGTTAGAGAATTATGTTTGCTTTCAACACACCACACCACAGAAGAAGGTAGTAGTAAGTAGTAAGCGTTTTGTGGCAGGATTGTAAAGTGTGTGCGTGTGGTATATGTTCGCATGTACTACATAGAATTCGTACTACTAGTGTTTGTTAAGTAGGCGGCGGCATCGTCGCTAAAGCTGGCGATTGTGGCATGATGTGTTAAAGATTGTGTCTGACAATCTTAAAAGACATACAGATTCCTATAAAACATTCAGAAAGAGAAGCTGGTTGAAATAATCTTGATCTTAAAATTAAATCGAAAATGTTTAAGTTTTGTTGCAAATTGCATGTAGGTATGTTTATTTTTTTTTTTTTTTTTGTCTTTTAACGAAAGAAGAAATTTCATTGTTAAAATGTCAGGTATTTCTTAGGCGTTTGCCTGGTAAATATTTGTAGACAATAGAAGATGATGTGGAGTTGAACATTTATTTTAAAGCTCTTGTTTCAACAACACGAAAAATTAGTTATTCCATAATCTAAAATAGAAATATTTATTATTGCATTATTTATTTTGGTTAATTAACTTTTACATCAAATGGTCTGAGTGATATACCAAAATAATCCTACAGCAACAATGGAACCTTTAATGCCTCTACGATTTCCATATAAAAATCTACTTTTTATGAAAATCATAGAAATTGGCATATTTTATGGTTTGGTTTATGAAAATTATAAAAATCGATTTTAAAGCTAAACCAGCAGAGATAGAGTCTAAAGGACAAAAATCTGTGATCACTCATATTTCCATATAAAAATCGATTTTTTATGAAAATTATAAAAATCGATTTTAAAGCTAAACCAGTAGAGATAGAGCCCAAAAGACAAAAATCTGTGATCACTCATATCTCCATATAAAAATCGATCTTTTTTATGAAAATTATAAAAATCGATTTTAAAGCTAAACCAGTAGAGATAGAGCCTAAAAGACAAAAATCTGTGATCACTCATATTTCCATATAAAAATCGATTTTTTATGAAAATTATAAAAATCGATTTTAAAGCTAAACCAGTAGAGATAGAGCCCAAAAGACAAAAATCTGTGATCACTCATATCTCCATATAAAAATCGATCTTTTTTATGAAAATTATAAAAATCGATTTTAAAGCTAAACCAGTAGAGATAGAGCCTAAAAGACAAAAATCTGTGATCACTCATATTTCCATATAAAAATCGATTTTTTTATAAAAATTATAAAAATCGATTTTAAAGCTAAACCAGTAGAAATAGAGCCTAAAGGACAAAAATGTGTGATCACTCATATTTCCATATAAAAATCGATTTTTTTTTATGAAAATTATAAAAATCGATTTTAAAGCTAAACAAGTAGAGTTAGAGCCTAAAGGACAAAAATCTGTGATCTCTTATATTTCCATATAAAAATCGATCTTTTTTTTATGAAAATTATACAATTCGATTCTTAAGCTAAACCAGTAGAGATAGAGATTAAAGGACAAAAATCTGTGATCACTCATATTTCCATATAAAAATCGATTTTTTTAATGAAAATTATAAAAATTGATTTTTAAGCTAAACCAGTAGAGATAGAGCCTAAATGACAAAAATCTGTGATCACTCATATTTCCATATAAAAATCGATCTTATTTATGAAAATTATAAAAATCGATTTTAAAGCTAAACCAGTAGAGATAGAGCTTAAAGGACAAAAATCTGTGATCACTTTCCATATAAGATTTCGATATAGAAATAGATTTTTTTTTTATGAAAATTATAAAACTCGATTTTAAAGCTAAACCAGTAGAGATAGAGCCTAAAGGACAAAAATCTGTGATCACTTATATTTCCATATAAAAATCGATTTTTTTTAATGAAAATTATAAAATTCGATTTTAAAGCTAAACCAGTAGAGATAAAGCCTAAAGGACAAAAATCTGTGATCACTCATATTTCCATATAAAAATCGATTTTTTTATGAAAATTATAAAACTCGATTTTAAAGCTAAACCAGTAGAGATAGAGCCTAAAGGACAAAAATCTGTGATCACTTATATTTCCATATAAAAATCGATTTTTTTAATGAAAATTATAAAATTCGATTTTATAAAACTCGATTTTAAAGCTAAACCAGTAGAGATAGAGCCTAAAGGACAAAAATCTAAGATCACTTATATTTCCATATAAAAATCGATTTTTTTAATGAAAATTATAAAATTCGATTTTAAAGCTAAACCAGTAGAGATAAAGCCTAAAGGACAAAAATCTGTGATCACTCATATTTCCATATAAAAATCGATTTTTTTTATGAAAATTATAAAACTCGATTTTAAAGCTAAACCAGTAGAGATAGAGCCTAAAGGACAAAAATCTGTGATCACTTATATTTCCATATAAAAATCGATTTTTTTATGAAAATTATAAAAATCGATTTTAAAGCTAAACCAGTAGAGATAGAGCCTAAAGGAAAAAAATCTGTGATCACTCATATTTCCATATAAAAATCGATTTTTTTTATGAAAATTATAAAAATCGATTTTAAAGCTAAACCAGTTGAAACCAGCCTAGAGGACAAAAATCGATTTTTTTTTTATGAAAATTATAAAAATCGATTTTAAAGCTAAACCAGTAGAAATAGAGCCTAAAGGACAAAAATGTGTGATCACTCATATTTCCATATAAAAATCGATTTTTTTAATGAAAATTATAAAAATTGATTTTTAAGCTAAACCAGTAGAGATAGAGCCTAAGGGACAAAAATCTGTGATCACTCATATTTCCATATAAAAATCGATCTTATTTATGAAAATTATAAAAATCGATTTTAAAGCTAAACCAGTAGAGATAGATATTAAAGGACAAAAATCTGTGATCACTCATATTTCCATATAAAAATCGATTTTTTTAATGAAAATTATAAAAATTGATTTTTAAGCTAAACCAGTAGAGATAGAGCCTAAGGGACAAAAATCTGTGATCACTCATATTTCCATATAAAAATCGATCTTATTTATGAAAATTATAAAAATCTATTTTTAAGCTAAACCAGTAGAGATAGAGCCTAAGGGACAAAAATCTGTGATCACTCATATTTCCATATAAAAATCGATCTTATTTATGAAAATTATAAAAATCGATTTTAAAGCTAAACCAGTAGAGATAGATATTAAAGGACAAAAATCTGTGATCACTCATATTTCCATATAAAAATCGATTTTTTTAATGAAAATTATAAAAATTGATTTTTAAGCTAAACCAGTAGAGATAGAGCCTAAGGGACAAAAATCTGTGATCACTCATATTTCCATATAAAAATCGATCTTATTTATGAAAATTATAAAAATCTATTTTTAAGCTAAACCAGTAGAGATAGAGCCTAAGGGACAAAAATCTGTGATCACTCATATTTCCATATAAAAATCGATCTTATTTATGAAAATTATAAAAATCGATTTTAAAGCTAAACCAGTAGAGATAGAGCCTAAAGGACAAAAATATGTGATCACCCATATTTCCTTAAAAAAATCGATTTTTTTTATGAAAATTATAAAAGTCGATTTTAAAGCTAAACCAGTAGAGATAGAGCCTAAAGGACAAAAATCTGTGATCACTCGTATTTCCATATAAAAATCGATTTTTTTTTAACGAGAATCATAAAAATCGATTTTAAAGCCAAACCAGTAGAGATAGAGCCTAAAGGACAAAAATCTGTGATCACTCGTATTTCCTTATAAAAATCGATTTTTTTTTATAATAATTATAAAAATCGATTTTAAAGCTAAACCAGTAGAAATAGAGCCTAAAGGACAAAAATGTGTGATCACTCATATTTCCATATAAAAATCGATTTTTTTATGAAAATTATAAAAATCGATTTTAAAGCTAAAGCAGCAGAGATAGAGCCTAAAAGACAAAAATCTGTGATCACTTATATTTCCTTATAAAAATCGATTTTTTTATGAAAATTATAAAATCCGATTTTAAAGCTAAAACTATAAAAATCGATTTTAAAGCTAAACCAGTAGAGATAGAGCCTAAAGGACAAAAATCTGTGATCACTCATATTTCCTTATAAAAATCGATTTTTTTTATAATAATTATAAAAATCGATTTTAAAACTAAACCAGTAGAGATAGAGCCTAAAGGACAAAAATCTGTGATCACTCATATTTCCATATAAAAATCGATTTTTTTTAATGAAAATTATAAAATTCGATTTTAAAGCTAAACCAGTAGAGATAAAGCCTAAAGGACCAAAATCTGTGATCACTCATATTTCCATATAAAAATCGATTTTTTTTATGAAAATTATAAAAATCGATTTTAAAGCTAAAGCAGAGATAGAGCCTAAAAGACAAAAATCTGTGATCACTCATATTTCCTTATAAAAATCGATTTTTTTATGAAAATTATAAAATCCGATTTTAAAGCTAAAATTATAAAAATCGATTTTAAAGCTAAACCAGTAGAGATAGAGCCTAAAGGACAAAAATCTGTGATCACTAATATTTCCATATAAAAATCGATTTTTTTATGAAAATTATAAAAACCGATTTTAAAGCTAAAGCAGCAGAGATAGAGCCTAAAAGACAAAAATCTGTGATCACTCATATTTCCTTATAAAAATCGATTTTTTTATGAAAATTATAAAATCCGATTTTAAAGCTAAAATTATAAAAATCGATTTTAAAGCTAAACCAGTAGAGATAGAGACTAAAGGACAAAAATCTGTGATCACTCATATTTCCTTATAAAAATCGATTTTTTTATGAAAATTATAAAATCCGATTTTAAAGCTAAAATTATAAAACTCGACTTTAAAGCTAAACCAGTAGAGATAGAGCCTAAAAGACAAAAATCTGTGATCACTCATATTTCCATATAAAAATCGATTTTTTTATGAAAATTATAAAAATTGATTTTAAAGCTAAACAAGTAGAGATAGAGCCTAAAGGACAAAAATCTGTGATCACTCATATTTCCATATAAAAATCGATTTTTTTATGAAAATTATAAAAATCGATTTTAAAGCTAAAGCAGCAGAGATAGAGCCTAAAAGACAAAAATCTGTGATCACTCATATTTCCATATAAAAATCGATTTTTTTATGAAAATTATAAAAATTGATTTTAAAGCTAAACAAGTAGAGATAGAGCCTAAAGGACAAAAATCTGTGATCACTCATATTTCCTTATAAAAATCGATTTTTTTATGAAAATTATAAAATCCGATTTTAAAGCTAAAATTATAAAAATCGATTTTAAAGCTAAACCAGTAGAGATAGAGCCTAAAGGACAAAAATCTGTGATCACTCATATTTCCATATAAAAATCGATTTTTTTATGAAAATTATAAAAACCGATTTTATAGCTAAACCAGTAGAGATAGAGCCTAAAAGACAAAAATCTGTTATCACTCATATTTCCTTATAAAAATCGATTTTTTTATGAAAATTATAAAATCCGATTTTAAAGCTAAAATTATAAAGCTCTATTTTAAAGCTAAACCAGTAGAGATAGAGCCTAAAGGACAAAAATCTGTGATCACTCATATTTCCATATAAAAATCGATTTTTTTATGAAAATTATAAAATCCGATTTTAAAGCTAAAATTATAAAAATCGATTTTAAAGCTAAACCAGTAGAGATAGAGACTAAAGGACAAAAATCTGTGATCACTCATATTTCCATATAAAAATCGATTTTTTTATGAAAATTATAAAATCCGATTTTAAAGCTAAAATTATAAAAATCGATTTTAAAGCTAAACCAGTAGAGATAGAGACTAAAGGACAAAAATCTGTGATCACTCATATTTCCATATAAAAATCGATTTTTTTATGAAAATTATAAAATCCGATTTTAAAGCTAAAATTATAAAAATCGATTTTAAAGCTAAACCAGTAGAGATAGAGACTAAAGGACAAAAATCTGTGATCACTCATATTTCCATATAAAAATCGATTTTTTTATGAAAATTATAAAATCCGATTTTAAAGCTAAAATTATAAAAATCGATTTTAAAGCTAAACCAGTAGAGATAGAGACTAAAGGACAAAAATCTGTGATCACTCATATTTCCATATAAAAATCGATTTTTTTATGAAAATTATAAAAATCGATTTTAAAGCTAAAGCAGCAGAGATAGAGCCTAAAAGACAAAAATCTGTGATCACTCATATTTCCTTATAAAAATCGATTTTTTTTATGAAAATTATAATAATCGATTTAAAAGCTAAACCAGTAGAGATAGAGCCTAAAGGACAAAAATCTGTGATCACTCGTATTTCCATATAAAAATCGATTTTTTTTATGAAAATTATTAAAATCGATTTTAAAGCTAAACCAGTAGAGATAGAGCCTAAAGGACAAAAATCTGTGATCACTCATATTTCCATATAAAAATCGATTTTTTTTATGAAAATTATAAAAATCGATTTTAAAGCTAAACCAGTTGAAACCAGCCTAGAGGACAAAAATCGATTTTTTTTTATGAAAATTATAAAAATTGATTTTAAAGCTAAACAAGTAGAGATAGAGCCTAAAGGACAAAAATCTGTGATCACTCATATTTCCATATAAAAATCGATTTTTTTATGAAAATTTTAAACCAGCAGAGATAGAACCTAAAGGAAAAAAATCTGTGATCACTCATATTTCCATATAAAAATCGATTTTTTTTTTATGAAAATTATAAAAATCGATTTTAAAACTAAACCAGTAGAGATAGAGCCTAAAGGAAAAAAATCTGTGATCACTCATATTTCCATATAAAAATCGATTTTTTTTATGAAAATTATAAAAATTGATTTTAAAGCTAAACCAGTAGAGATAGAGCCTAAAGGACAAAAATCTGTGATCACTCATATTTCCATATAAAAATCGATTTTTTTATGAAAATTATAAAAATCGATTTTAAAGCTAAACCAGTAGAGATAATTCCTAAAGGACAAAAATCTGTGATCACTTATATTTCCATATAAAAATCGATTTTTTTTATGAAAATTATAAAAATCGATTTTATAGCTAAACCAGTAGAGATAGAGCTTAAAGGACAAAAATCTGTGATCACTCATATTTTCATATGAAAATCGATCTTTTTTTATGAACATTATAAAACTCGATTTTAAAGCTAAACCAGTAGAGATAGAGATTAAAGGACAAAAATCTTTGATCACCTATATTTCCATATAAAAATCGATTTTTTTATGAAAATTATAAAAATTGATTTTAAAGCTAAACAAGTAGAGATAGAGCCTAAAGGACAAAAATCTGTGATCACTCATATTTCCATAAAAAAATCGATTTTTTTATGAAAATTATAAAAATCGATTTTAAAGCTAAACCAGTAGAGATAATTCCTAAAGGACAAAAATCTGTGATCACCTATATCTCTATATAAAAATAGATTTTTTTTATGAAAATTATAAAAATCGATTTTATAGCTAAACCAGTAGAGATAGAGCCTAAAGGACAAAAATCTGTGATCACTTATATTTCCATATAAAAATCGATTTTTTTTATGAAAATTATAAAAATCGATTTTAAAGCTAAACCAGTAGAGATAGAGCCTAAAGGATAAAAATCTGTGATCACTCATATTTCCATAAAAAAATCGATTTTTTTATGAAAATTATAAAAATCGATTTTAAAGCTAAACCAGTAGAGATAATTCCTAAAGGACAAAAATCTGTGATCACCTATATTTCTATATAAAAATAGATTTTTTTTATGAAAATTATAAAAATCGATTTTATAGCTAAACCAGTAGAGATAGAGCTTAAAGGACAAAAATCTGTGATCACTCATATTTCCATAAAAAAATCGATTTTTTTATGAAAATTATAAAAATCGATTTTAAAGCTAAACCAGTAGAGATAATTCCTAAAGGACAAAAATCTGTGATCACTTATATTTCCATATAAAAATCGATTTTCTTTATGAAAATTATAAAGCTCTATTTTAAAGCTAAACCAGTAGAGATAGAGCCTAAATGACAAAAATCTGTGATCACCTATATTTCTATATAAAAATAGATTTTTTTTATGAAAATTATAAAAATCGATTTTAAAGCTAAACCAGTAGAGATAGAGCCTAAAGGATAAAAATCTGTGATCACTCATATTTCCATAAAAAAATCGATTTTTTTATGAAAATTATAAAAATCGATTTTAAAGCTAAACCAGTAGAGATAATTCCTAAAGGACAAAAATCTGTGATCACTTATATTTCCATATAAAAATCGATTTTCTTTATGAAAATTATAAAGCTCTATTTTAAAGCTAAACCAGTAGAGATAATTCCTAAAGGACAAAAATCTGTGATCACCTATATTTCTATATAAAAATAGATTTTTTTTATGAAAATTATAAAAATCGATTTTAAAGCTAAACCAGTAGAGATAGAGCCTAAAGGATAAAAATCCGTGATCACTCATATTTCCATAAAAAAATCGATTTTTTTATGAAAATTATAAAAATCGATTTTAAAGCTAAACCAGTAGAGATAATTCCTAAAGGACAAAAATCTGTGATCACTTATATTTCCATATAAAAATCGATTTTCTTTATGAAAATTATAAAGCTCTATTTTAAAGCTAAACCAGTAGAGATAGAGCCTAAAGGACAAAAATCTGTGATCACTCATATTTCCATAAAAAAATCGATTTTTTTATGAAAATTATAAAAATCGATTTTAAAGCTAAACCAGTAGAGATAATTCCTAAAGGACAAAAATCTGTGATCACCTATATTTCTATATAAAAATAGATTTTTTTTATGAAAATTATAAAAATCGATTTTATAGCTAAACCAGTAGAGATAGAGCCTAAAGGACAAAAATCTGTGATCACTTATATTTCCATATAAAAATCGATTTTCTTTATGAAAATTATAAAAATCGATTTTAAAGCTAAACCAGTAGAGATAGAGCCTAAAGGATAAAAATCTGTGATCACTCATATTTCCATAAAAAAATCGATTTTTTTATGAAAATTATAAAAATCGATTTTAAAGCTAAACCAGTAGAGATAATTCCTAAAGGACAAAAATCTGTGATCACCTATATTTCTATATAAAAATAGATTTTTTTTATGAAAATTATAAAAATCGATTTTATAGCTAAACCAGTAGAGATAGAGCTGAAAGGACAAAAATCTGTGATCACTCATATTTCCATATAAAAATCGATTTTTTTATGAAAATTATAAGAACCGATTTTATAGCTAAACTAGTAGAGATAGAGCCTAAAGGACAAAAATCTGTGATCACTCATATTTCCATATAAAAATCGATTTTTTTATGAAAATTATAAAAATCGATTTTATAGCTAAACCAGTAGAGATAAAGGACAAAAATCTGTGATCACTTATATTTCCATATAAAAATCGATTTTCTTTATGAAAATTATATAAATCGATTTTAAGGCTAAACAAGTAGAGATAGAGCCTAAAGGACAAAAATCTGTGATCACTCATATTTTCATATGAAAATCGATCTTTTTTTATGAACATTATAAAACTCGATTTTAAAGCTAAACCAGTAGAGATAGAGATTAAAGGACAAAAATCTTTGATCACCTATATTTCCATATAAAAATCGATTTTTTTATGAAAATTATAAAAATTGATTTTAAAGCTAAACAAGTAGAGATAGAGCCTAAAGGACAAAAATCTGTGATCACTCATATTTCCATATAAAAATCGATTTTTTTTATGAAAATTATAAAAATCGATTTTAAAGCTAAACCAGTAGAGATAGAGCCTAAAGGATAAAAATCTGTGATCACTCATATTTCCATATAAAAATCGATTTTTTATGAAAATTATAAAAATCGATTTTAAAGCTAAACCAGTAGAGATAGAGCCTAAAGGACAAAAATCTGTGATCACTCATATTTCCATATAAAAATCGATTTTTTTATGAAAATTATAAAAATCGATTTTATAGCTAAACCAGTAGAGATAGAGCCTAAAGGACAAAAATCTGTGATCACTCATATTTCCATATAAAAATCGATTTTTTTTATGAAAATTATAAAAATCGATTTTAAAGCTAAACCAGTAGAGATAGAGCCTAAAGGATAAAAATCTGTGATCACTCATATTTCCATATAAAAATCGATCTTTTTTATGAAAATTATAAAAATCGATTTTAAAGCTAAACCAGTAGAGATAGAGCCTAAAGGACAAAAATCTGTGATCACTCATATTTCCATATAAAAATCGATTTTTTTTTTTTTGAAAATTTTAAACCAGCAGAGATAGAACCTAAAGGACAAAAATCTGTGATCACTCATATTTCCATATAAAAATCGATTTTTTTTATGAAAATTATAAAAATCGATTTTAAAGCTAAACCAGTAGAGATAGAGCCTAAAGGACAAAAATCTGTGATCACTCATATTTCCATATAAAAATCGATTTTTTTTATGAAAATTATAAAAATCGATTTTAAAGCTAAACCAGTAGAGATAGAGCCTAAAGGACAAAAATCTGTGATCACTCATATTTCCATATAAAAATCGATTTTTTTATGAAAATTATAAAAATCGATTTTAAAGCTAAACCAGTAGTGATAGAGCTTAAAGGACAAAAATCTGTGATCACTCATATTTCCATATAAAAATCGATTTTTTTTATGAAAATTATAAAAATCGATTTTAAAACTAAACCAGTAGAGATAGAGCCTAAAGGACAAAAATCTGTGATCACTCATATTTCCATATAAAAATCGATTTTTTTATGAAAATTTTAAACCAGCAGAGATAGAACCTAAAGGACAAAAATCTGTGATCACTCATATTTCCATATAAAAATCGATTTTTTTATGAAAATTATATAAATCGATTTTAAGGCTAAACCAGTAGAGATAGAGCTAAAAGGACAAAAATCTGTGATCACTCATATTTCCATATAAAAATCGATTTTTTTTATGAAAATTATAAAAATCGATTTTAAAGCTAAACCAGTAGAGATAGAGCCTAAAGGACAAAAATCTGTGATCACTCATATTTCCATATAAAAATCGATTTTTTTTATGAAAATTATAAAAATCGATTTTAAAGCTAAACCAGTAGAGATAGAGCTTAAAGGACAAAAATCTGTGATCACTCATATTTCCATATAAAAATCGATTTTTTTTATGAAAATTATAAAAATCGATTTTAAAGCTAAACCAGTAGAGATAGAGCCTAAAGGACAAAAATCTGTGATCACTCATATTTCCATATAAAAATCGATTTTTTAATGAAAATTTTAAACCAGCAGAGATAGAACCTAAAGGACAAAAATCTGTGATCACTCATATTTCCATATAAAAATCGATTTTCTTTATGAAAATTATATAAATCGATTTTAAAGCTAAACAAGTAGAGATAGAGCCTAAAGGACAAAAATCTGTGATCACTCATATTTCCATATAAAAGTCGATTTTATTTATGAAAATTATTAAAATCGATTTTAAAGCTAAACCAGTAGAGATAGAGCCTAAAGGATAAAAATCTGTGATCACTCATATTTCCATAAAAAAATCGATTTTTTTATGAAAATTATAAAAATCGATTTTAAAGATAAACCAGTAGAGATAATTCCTAAAGGACAAAAATCTGTGATCACCTATATTTCTATATAAAAATAGATTTTTTTTATAAAAATTATAAAAATCGATTTTAAAGCCAAACCAGTAGAGATAGAGCCTAAAGGATAAAAATCTGTGATCACTCATATTTCCATAAAAAAATCGATTTTTTTATGAAAATTATAAAAATCGATTTTAAAGCTAAACCAGTAGAGATAATTCCTAAAGGACAAAAATCTGTGATCACTTATATTTCCATATAAAAATCGATTTTCTTTATGAAAATTATAAAGCTCTATTTTAAAGCTAAACCAGTAGAGATAGAGCCTAAAGGACAAAAATCTGTGATCACTCATATTTCCATAAAAAAATCGATTTTTTTATGAAAATTATAAAAATCGATTTTAAAGCTAAACCAGTAGAGATAATTCCTAAAGGACAAAAATCTGTGATCACCTATATTTCTATATAAAAATAGATTTTTTTTATGAAAATTATAAAAATCGATTTTATAGCTAAACCAGTAGAGATAGAGCCTAAAGGACAAAAATCTGTGATCACTCATATTTCCATATAAAAATCGATTTTCTTTATGAAAATTATAAAAATCGATTTTAAAGCTAAACCAGTAGAGATAGAGCCTAAAGGATAAAAATCTGTGATCACTCATATTTCCATAAAAAAATCGATTTTTTTATGAAAATTATAAAAATCGATTTTAAAGCTAAACCAGTAGAGATAATTCCTAAAGGACAAAAATCTGTGATCACCTATATTTCTATATAAAAATAGATTTTTTTTATGAAAATTATAAAAATCGATTTTATAGCTAAACCAGTAGAGATAGAGCTTAAAGGACAAAAATCTGTGATCACTCATATTTCCATATAAAAATCGATTTTTTTATGAAAATTATAAGAACCGATTTTATAGCTAAACCAGTAGAGATAGAGCCTAAAGGACAAAAATCTGTGATCACTCATATTTCCATATAAAAATCGATTTTTTTATGAAAATTATAAAAATCGATTTTATAGCTAAACCAGTAGAGATAAAGGACAAAAATCTGTGATCACTTATATTTCCATATAAAAATCGATTTTCTTTATGAAAATTATATAAATCGATTTTAAGGCTAAACAAGTAGAGATAGAGCCTAAAGGACAAAAATCTGTGATCACTTATATTTCCATATAAAAATCGATTTTTTTTATGAAAATTATAAAAATCGATTTTAAAGCTAAACCAGTAGAGATAGAGCCTAAAGGATAAAAATCTGTGATCACTCATATTTCCATATAAAAATCGATTTTTTTTATGAAAATTATAAAAATCGATTTTAAAGCTAAACCAGTAGAGATAGAGCCTAAAGGATAAAAATCTGTGATCACTCATATTTCCATATAAAAATCGATCTTTTTTATGAAAATTATAAAAATCGATTTTAAAGCTAAACCAGTAGAGATAGAGCCTAAAGGACAAAAATCTGTGATCACTCATATTTCCATATAAAAATCGATTTTTTTTTTTTTGAAAATTTTAAACCAGCAGAGATAGAACCTAAAGGACAAAAATCTGTGATCACTCATATTTCCATATAAAAATCGATTTTTTTTATGAAAATTATAAAAATCGATTTTAAAGCTAAACCAGTAGAGATAGAGCCTAAAGGACAAAAATCTGTGATCACTCATATTTCCATATAAAAATCGATTTTTTTATGAAAATTATAAAAATCGATTTTAAAGCTAAACCAGTAGAGATAATTCCTAAAGGACAAAAATCTGTGATCACCTATATTTCTATATAAAAATAGATTTTTTTTATGAAAATTATAAAAATCGATTTTATAGCTAAACCAGTAGAGATAGAGCCTAAAGGACAAAAATCTGTGATCACTTATATTTCCATATAAAAATCGATTTTCTTTATGAAAATTATAAAAATCGATTTTAAAGCTAAACCAGTAGAGATAGAGCCTAAAGGATAAAAATCTGTGATCACTCATATTTCCATATAAAAATCGATTTTTTTTATGAAAATTATAAAAATCGATTTTAAAGCTAAACCAGTAGAGATAGAGCCTAAAGGACAAAAATCTGTGATCACTCATATTTCCATATAAAAATCGATTTTTTTATGAAAATTATAAAAATCGATTTTAAAGCTAAACCAGTAGAGATAATTCCTAAAGGACAAAAATCTGTGATCACCTATATTTCTATATAAAAATAGATTTTTTTTATGAAAATTATAAAAATCGATTTTATAGCTAAACCAGTAGAGATAGAGCCTAAAGGACAAAAATCTGTGATCACTTATATTTCCATATAAAAATCGATTTTCTTTATGAAAATTATAAAAATCGATTTTAAAGCTAAACCAGTAGAGATAGAGCCTAAAGGACAAAAATCTGTGATCACTCATATTTCCATATAAAAATCGATTTTTTTTATGAAAATTATAAAAATCGATTTTAAAGCTAAACCAGTAGAGATAGAGCCTAAAGGACAAAAATCTGTGATCACTCATATTTCCATATAAAAATCGATTTTTTTATGAAAATTATAAAAATCGATTTTAAAGCTAAACCAGTAGAGATAATTCCTAAAGGACAAAAATCTGTGATCACCTATATTTCTATATAAAAATAGATTTTTTTTATGAAAATTATAAAAATCGATTTTATAGCTAAACCAGTAGAGATAGAGCCTAAAGGACAAAAATCTGTGATCACTCATATTTCCATATAAAAATCGATTTTTTTATGAAAATTATAAAAATCGATTTTATAGCTAAACCAGTAGAGATAAAGGACAAAAATCTGTGATCACTTATATTTCCATATAAAAATCGATTTTCTTTATGAAAATTATATAAATCGATTTTAAGGCTAAACAAGTAGAGATAGAGCCTAAAGGACAAAAATCTGTGATCACTTATATTTCCATATAAAAATCGATTTTTTTTATGAAAATTATAAAAATCGATTTTAAAGCTAAACCAGTAGAGATAGAGCCTAAAGGATAAAAATCTGTGATCACTCATATTTCCATATAAAAATCGATTTTTTTTATGAAAATTATAAAAATCGATTTTAAAGCTAAACCAGTAGAGATAGAGCCTAAAGGATAAAAATCTGTGATCACTCATATTTCCATATAAAAATCGATCTTTTTTATGAAAATTATAAAAATCGATTTTAAAGCTAAACCAGTAGAGATAGAGCCTAAAGGACAAAAATCTGTGATCACTCATATTTCCATATAAAAATCGATTTTTTTTTTTTTGAAAATTTTAAACCAGCAGAGATAGAACCTAAAGGACAAAAATCTGTGATCACTCATATTTCCATATAAAAATCGATTTTTTTTATGAAAATTATAAAAATCGATTTTAAAGCTAAACCAGTAGAGATAGAGCCTAAAGGACAAAAATCTGTGATCACTCATATTTCCATATAAAAATCGATTTTTTTATGAAAATTATAAAAATCGATTTTAAAGCTAAACCAGTAGAGATAATTCCTAAAGGACAAAAATCTGTGATCACCTATATTTCTATATAAAAATAGATTTTTTTTATGAAAATTATAAAAATCGATTTTATAGCTAAACCAGTAGAGATAGAGCCTAAAGGACAAAAATCTGTGATCACTTATATTTCCATATAAAAATCGATTTTCTTTATGAAAATTATAAAAATCGATTTTAAAGCTAAACCAGTAGAGATAGAGCCTAAAGGATAAAAATCTGTGATCACTCATATTTCCATAAAAAAATCGATTTTTTTATGAAAATTATAAAAATCGATTTTAAAGCTAAACCAGTAGAGATAATTCCTAAAGGACAAAAATCTGTGATCACCTATATTTCTATATAAAAATAGATTTTTTTTATGAAAATTATAAAAATCGATTTTATAGCTAAACCAGTAGAGATAGAGCTGAAAGGACAAAAATCTGTGATCACTCATATTTCCATATAAAAATCGATTTTTTTATGAAAATTATAAGAACCGATTTTATAGCTAAACTAGTAGAGATAGAGCCTAAAGGACAAAAATCTGTGATCACTCATATTTCCATATAAAAATCGATTTTTTTATGAAAATTATAAAAATCGATTTTATAGCTAAACCAGTAGAGATAAAGGACAAAAATCTGTGATCACTTATATTTCCATATAAAAATCGATTTTCTTTATGAAAATTATATAAATCGATTTTAAGGCTAAACAAGTAGAGATAGAGCCTAAAGGACAAAAATCTGTGATCACTCATATTTTCATATGAAAATCGATCTTTTTTTATGAACATTATAAAACTCGATTTTAAAGCTAAACCAGTAGAGATAGAGATTAAAGGACAAAAATCTTTGATCACCTATATTTCCATATAAAAATCGATTTTTTTATGAAAATTATAAAAATTGATTTTAAAGCTAAACAAGTAGAGATAGAGCCTAAAGGACAAAAATCTGTGATCACTCATATTTCCATATAAAAATCGATTTTTTTTATGAAAATTATAAAAATCGATTTTAAAGCTAAACCAGTAGAGATAGAGCCTAAAGGATAAAAATCTGTGATCACTCATATTTCCATATAAAAATCGATTTTTTATGAAAATTATAAAAATCGATTTTAAAGCTAAACCAGTAGAGATAGAGCCTAAAGGACAAAAATCTGTGATCACTCATATTTCCATATAAAAATCGATTTTTTTATGAAAATTATAAAAATCGATTTTATAGCTAAACCAGTAGAGATAGAGCCTAAAGGACAAAAATCTGTGATCACTTATATTTCCATATAAAAATCGATTTTTTTTATGAAAATTATAAAAATCGATTTTAAAGCTAAACCAGTAGAGATAGAGCCTAAAGGATAAAAATCTGTGATCACTCATATTTCCATATAAAAATCGATTTTTTTTATGAAAATTATAAAAATCGATTTTAAAGCTAAACCAGTAGAGATAGAGCCTAAAGGATAAAAATCTGTGATCACTCATATTTCCATATAAAAATCGATCTTTTTTATGAAAATTATAAAAATCGATTTTAAAGCTAAACCAGTAGAGATAGAGCCTAAAGGACAAAAATCTGTGATCACTCATATTTCCATATAAAAATCGATTTTTTTTTTTTTGAAAATTTTAAACCAGCAGAGATAGAACCTAAAGGACAAAAATCTGTGATCACTCATATTTCCATATAAAAATCGATTTTTTTTATGAAAATTATAAAAATCGATTTTAAAGCTAAACCAGTAGAGATAGAGCCTAAAGGACAAAAATCTGTGATCACTCATATTTCCATATAAAAATCGATTTTTTTTATGAAAATTATAAAAATCGATTTTAAAGCTAAACCAGTAGAGATAGAGCCTAAAGGACAAAAATCTGTGATCACTCATATTTCCATATAAAAATCGATTTTTTTATGAAAATTATAAAAATCGATTTTAAAGCTAAACCAGTAGTGATAGAGCTTAAAGGACAAAAATCTGTGATCACTCATATTTCCATATAAAAATCGATTTTTTTTATGAAAATTATAAAAATCGATTTTAAAGCTAAACCAGTAGAGATAGAGCCTAAAGGACAAAAATCTGTGATCACTCATATTTCCATATAAAAATCGATTTTTTTATGAAAATTATAAAAATCGATTTTAAAGCTAAACCAGTAGTGATAGAGCTTAAAGGACAAAAATCTGTGATCACTCATATTTCCATATAAAAATCGATTTTTTTATGAAAATTTTAAACCAGCAGAGATAGAACCTAAAGGACAAAAATCTGTGATCACTCATATTTCCATATAAAAATCGATTTTTTTATGAAAATTATATAAATCGATTTTAAGGCTAAACCAGTAGAGATAGAGCTAAAAGGACAAAAATCTGTGATCACTCATATTTCCATATAAAAATCGATTTTTTTTATGAAAATTATAAAAATCGATTTTAAAGCTAAACCAGTAGAGATAGAGCCTAAAGGACAAAAATCTGTGATCACTCATATTTCCATATAAAAATCGATTTTTTTTATGAAAATTATAAAAATCGATTTTAAAGCTAAACCAGTAGAGATAGAGCTTAAAGGACAAAAATCTGTGATCACTCATATTTCCATATAAAAATCGATTTTTTTTATGAAAATTATAAAAATCGATTTTAAAGCTAAACCAGTAGAGATAGAGCCTAAAGGACAAAAATCTGTGATCACTCATATTTCCATATAAAAATCGATTTTTTAATGAAAATTTTAAACCAGCAGAGATAGAACCTAAAGGACAAAAATCTGTGATCACTCATATTTCCATATAAAAATCGATTTTCTTTATGAAAATTATATAAATCGATTTTAAAGCTAAACAAGTAGAGATAGAGCCTAAAGGACAAAAATCTGTGATCACTCATATTTCCATATAAAAATCGATTTTATTTATGAAAATTATTAAAATCGATTTTAAAGCTAAACCAGTAGAGATAGAGCCTAAAGGATAAAAATCTGTGATCACTCATATTTCCATAAAAAAATCGATTTTTTTATGAAAATTATAAAAATCGATTTTAAAGATAAACCAGTAGAGATAATTCCTAAAGGACAAAAATCTGTGATCACCTATATTTCTATATAAAAATATATTTTTTTTATAAAAATTATAAAAATCGATTTTAAAGCCAAACCAGTAGAGATAGAGCCTAAAGGATAAAAATCTGTGATCACTCATATTTCCATAAAAAAATCGATTTTTTTATGAAAATTATAAAAATCGATTTTAAAGCTAAACCAGTAGAGATAGAGCCTAAAGGACAAAAATCTGTGATCACTTATATTTCCATATAAAAATCGATTTTAAAGCTAAACCAGTAGAGATAATTCCTAAAGGACAAAAATCTGTGATCACTTATATTTCCATATAAAAATCGATTTTCTTTATGAAAATTATAAAGCTCTATTTTAAAGCTAAACCAGTAGAGATAGAGCCTAAAGGACAAAAATCTGTGATCACTCATATTTCCATAAAAAAATCGATTTTTTTATGAAAATTATAAAAATCGATTTTAAAGCTAAACCAGTAGAGATAATTCCTAAAGGACAAAAATCTGTGATCACCTATATTTCTATATAAAAATAGATTTTTTTTATGAAAATTATAAAAATCGATTTTATAGCTAAACCAGTAGAGATAGAGCCTAAAGGACAAAAATCTGTGATCACTCATATTTCCATATAAAAATCGATTTTCTTTATGAAAATTATAAAAATCGATTTTAAAGCTAAACCAGTAGAGATAGAGCCTAAAGGATAAAAATCTGTGATCACTCATATTTCCATAAAAAAATCGATTTTTTTATGAAAATTATAAAAATCGATTTTAAAGCTAAACCAGTAGAGATAATTCCTAAAGGACAAAAATCTGTGATCACCTATATTTCTATATAAAAATAGATTTTTTTTATGAAAATTATAAAAATCGATTTTATAGCTAAACCAGTAGAGATAGAGCTTAAAGGACAAAAATCTGTGATCACTCATATTTCCATATAAAAATCGATTTTTTTATGAAAATTATAAGAACCGATTTTATAGCTAAACCAGTAGAGATAGAGCCTAAAGGACAAAAATCTGTGATCACTCATATTTCCATATAAAAATCGATTTTTTTATGAAAATTATAAAAATCGATTTTATAGCTAAACCAGTAGAGATAAAGGACAAAAATCTGTGATCACTTATATTTCCATATAAAAATCGATTTTCTTTATGAAAATTATATAAATCGATTTTAAGGCTAAACAAGTAGAGATAGAGCCTAAAGGACAAAAATCTGTGATCACTCATATTTTCATATGAAAATCGATCTTTTTTTATGAACATTATAAAACTCGATTTTAAAGCTAAACCAGTAGAGATAGAGATTAAAGGACAAAAATCTTTGATCACCTATATTTCCATATAAAAATCGATTTTTTTATGAAAATTATAAAAATTGATTTTAAAGCTAAACAAGTAGAGATAGAGCCTAAAGGACAAAAATCTGTGATCACTCATATTTCCATATAAAAATCGATTTTTTTTATGAAAATTATAAAAATCGATTTTAAAGCTAAACCAGTAGAGATAGAGCCTAAAGGATAAAAATCTGTGATCACTCATATTTCCATATAAAAATCGATTTTTTATGAAAATTATAAAAATCGATTTTAAAGCTAAACCAGTAGAGATAGAGCCTAAAGGACAAAAATCTGTGATCACTCATATTTCCATATAAAAATCGATTTTTTTATGAAAATTATAAAAATCGATTTTATAGCTAAACCAGTAGAGATAGAGCCTAAAGGACAAAAATCTGTGATCACTTATATTTCCATATAAAAATCGATTTTTTTTATGAAAATTATAAAAATCGATTTTAAAGCTAAACCAGTAGAGATAGAGCCTAAAGGATAAAAATCTGTGATCACTCATATTTCCATATAAAAATCGATTTTTTTTTATGAAAATTATAAAAATCGATTTTTAAGCTAAACCAGTAGAGATAGAGCCTAAAGGATAAAAATCTGTGATCACTCATATTTCCATATAAAAATCGATCTTTTTTATGAAAATTATAAAAATCGATTTTAAAGCTAAACCAGTAGAGATAGAGCCTAAAAGACAAAAATCTGTTATCACTCATATTTCCATATAAAAATCGATTTTTTTTTTGAAAATTTTAAACCAGCAGAGATAGAACCTAAAGGACAAAAATCTGTGATCACTCATATTTCCATATAAAAATCGATTTTTTTATGAAAATTTTAAACCAGCAGAGATAGAACCTAAAGGACAAAAATCTGTGATCACTCATATTTCCATATAAAAATCGATTTTTTTATGAAAATTATAAAAATCGATTTTAAAGCTAAACCAGTAGAGATAGAGCTAAAAGGACAAAAATCTGTGATCACTCATATTTCCATATAAAAATCGATT
The DNA here is from genome assembly GCA_951394005.1 of Protophormia terraenovae. Taxonomy (NCBI): domain Eukaryota; kingdom Metazoa; phylum Arthropoda; class Insecta; order Diptera; family Calliphoridae; genus Protophormia; species Protophormia terraenovae. The sequence continues at coordinate 3,833,065 of OX596073.1, forward strand.
TTTTTTATGAAAATTATAAAAATCGATTTTAAAGCTAAACCAGTAGAGATAGAGCCTAAAGGACAAAAATCTGTGATCACTCATATTTCCATATAAAAATCGATTTTTTTTATGAAAATTATAAAAATCGATTTTAAAGCTAAACCAGTAGAGATAGAGCTTAAAGGACAAAAATCTGTGATCACTCATAGTTCCATATAAAAATCGATTTTTTTTATGAAAATTATAAAAATCGATTTTAAAGCTAAACCAGTAGAGATAGAGCCTAAAGGACAAAAATCTGTGATCACTCATATTTCCATATAAAAATCGATTTTTTTATGAAAATTTTAAACCAGCAGAGATAGAACCTAAAGGACAAAAATCTGTGATCACTCATATTTCCATATAAAAATCGATTTTTTTATGAAAATTTTAAACCAGCAGAGATAGAACCTAAAGGACAAAAATCTGTGATCACTCATGTTTCCATATAAAAATCGATCTTTCTTATGAAAATTATAAAAATCGATTTTAAAGCTAAACCAGTAGAGATATAGGTTAAAGGACGAAAATCTGTGATCACTCATATTTCCATATAAAAATCGATCTTTTTTATGAAAATTATAAAAATCGATTTTAAAGCTAAACCAGTAGAGATAGAGCCTAAAGGACAAAAATCTGTGATCACTCATATTTCCATATAAAAATCGATTTTTTTTATGAAAATTATAAAAATCGATTTTAAAGCTAAACCAGTAGAGATAGAGCCTAAAGGACAAAAATCTGTGATCACTCATATTTCCATATAAAAATCGATTTTTTTATGAAAATTTTAAACCAGCAGAGATAGAACCTAAAGGACAAAAATCTGTGATCACTCATATTTCCATATAAAAATCGATTTTTTTATGAAAATTTTAAACCAGCAGAGATAGAACCTAAAGGACAAAAATCTGTGATCACTCATATTTCCATATAAAAATCGATTTTTTTATGAAAATTATAAAAATCGATTTTAAAGCTAAACCAGTAGAGATAGAGCTAAAAGGACAAAAATCTGTGATCACTCATATTTCCATATAAAAATCGATTTTTTTTATGAAAATTATAAAAATCGATTTTAAAGCTAAACCAGTAGAGATAGAGCCTAAAGGACAAAAATCTGTGATCACTCATATTTCCATATAAAAATCGATTTTTTTTATGAAAATTATAAAAATCGATTTTAAAGCTAAACCAGTAGAGATAGAGCTTAAAGGACAAAAATCTGTGATCACTCATAGTTCCATATAAAAATCGATTTTTTTTATGAAAATTATAAAAATCGATTTTAAAGCTAAACCAGTAGAGATAGAGCCTAAAGGACAAAAATCTGTGATCACTCATATTTCCATATAAAAATCGATTTTTTTATGAAAATTTTAAACCAGCAGAGATAGAACCTAAAGGACAAAAATCTGTGATCACTCATATTTCCATATAAAAATCGATTTTCTTTATGAAAATTATATAAATCGATTTTAAAGCTAAACAAGTAGAGATAGAGCCTAAAGGACAAAAATCTGTGATCACTCATATTTTCATATGAAAATCGATCTTTTTTTTATGAACATTATAAAACTCGATTTTAAAGCTAAACCAGTAGAGATAGAGCTTAAAGGACAAAAATCTGTGATCACTCATATTTCCATATAAAAATCGATTTTATTTATGAAAATTATTAAAATCGATTTTAAAGCTAAACCAGTAGAGATAGAGCCTAAAGGACAAAAATCTGTGATCACTCATATTTCCATATAAAAATCGATTTTTTTATGAAAATTTTAAACCAGCAGAGATAGAACCTAAAGGACAAAAATCTGTGATCACTCATATTTCCATATAAAAATCGATTTTCTTTATGAAAATTATATAAATCGATTTTAAAGCTAAACAAGTAGAGATAGAGCCTAAAGGACAAAAATCTGTGATCACTCATATTTTCATATGAAAATCGATCTTTTTTTTATGAACATTATAAAACTCGATTTTAAAGCTAAACCAGTAGAGATAGAGCTTAAAGGACAAAAATCTGTGATCACTCATATTTCCATATAAAAATCGATTTTATTTATGAAAATTATTAAAATCGATTTTAAAGCTAAACCAGTAGAGATAGAGCCTAAAGGACAAAAATCTGTGATCACTCATATTTCCATATAAAAATCGATTTTTTTTATGAAAATTATAAAACTCGATTTTAAAGCTAAACCAGTAGAGATAGAGCTTAAAGGACAAAAATCTGTGATCACTCATATTTCCATATAAAAATCGATTTTATTTATGAAAATTATTAAAATCGATTTTAAAGCTAAACCAGTAGAGATAGAGCCTAAAGGACAAAAATCTGTGATCACTCATATTTCCATATAAAAATCGATTTTTTTATGAAAATTATAAAAATTGATTTTAAAGCTAAACCAGTAGAGATTTTTTTTTATGAAAATTATAAAAATCGATTTTAAAGCTAAACCAGTAGAGATAGAGATTAAAGGACAAAAATCTGTGATCACTCATATTTCCATATAAAAATCGATTTTTTTTATGAAAATTATAAAAATCGATTTTAAAGCTAAACCAGTAGAGATAGAGCCTAAAGGACAAAAATCTGTGATCACTCATATTTCCATATAAAAATCGATTTTTTTTTATGAAAATTATAAAAATCGATTTTAAAGCTAAACCAGTAGAGATAGAGCCTAAAGGACAAAAATCTGTGATCACTCATATTTCCATATAAAATTCGATTTTTTTATGAAAATTATTAAAATCGATTTTAAAGCTAAACCAGTAGAGATAGAGCCTAAAGGACAAAAATCTGTGATCACTCATATTTCCATATAAAAATCGATTTTTTTTATGAAAATTTTAAACCAGCAGAGATAGAACCTAAAGGACAAAAATCTGTGATCACTCATATTTCCATATAAAAATCGATCTTTTTTATGAAAATTATAAAAATCGATTTTAAAGCTAAACCAGTAGAGATAGAGCCTAAAGGACAAAAATCTGTGATCACTCATATTTCCATATAAAAATCGATTTTTTTATGAAAATTATAAAAATTGATTTTAAAGCTAAACCAGTAGAGATTTTTTTTTATGAAAATTATAAAAATCGATTTTAAAGCTAAACCAGTAGAGATAGAGATTAAAGGACAAAAATCTGTGATCACTCATATTTCCATATAAAAATCGATTTTTTTTATGAAAATTATAAAAATCGATTTTAAAGCTAAACCAGTAGAGATAGAACCTAAAGGACAAAAATCTGTGATCACTCATATTTCCATATAAAAATCGATTTTCTTTATGAAAATTATATAAATCGATTTTAAAGCTAAACAAGTAGAGATAGAGCCTAAAGGACAAAAATCTGTGATCACTCATATTTTCATATGAAAATCGATCTTTTTTTTATGAACATTATAAAACTCGATTTTAAAGCTAAACCAGTAGAGATAGAGCTTAAAGGACAAAAATCTGTGATCACTCATATTTCCATATAAAAATCGATTTTATTTATGAAAATTATTAAAATCGATTTTAAAGCTAAACCAGTAGAGATAGAGCCTAAAGGACAAAAATCTGTGATCACTCATATTTCCATATAAAAATCGATTTTTTTATGAAAATTATAAAAATTGATTTTAAAGCTAAACCAGTAGAGATTTTTTTTTATGAAAATTATAAAAATCGATTTTAAAGCTAAACCAGTAGAGATAGAGATTAAAGGACAAAAATCTTTGATCACCTATATTTCCATATAAAAATCGATTTTTTTATGAAAATTATAAAAATTGATTTTAAAGCTAAACAAGTAGAGATAGAGCCTAAAGGGCAAAAATCTGTGATCACTCATATTTCCATATAAAAATCGATTTTTTTTTATGAAAATTATAAAAATCGATTTTAAAGCTAAACCAGTAGAGATAGAGCCTAAAGGACAAAAATCTGTGATCACTCATATTTCCATATAAAATTCGATTTTTTTATGAAAATTATTAAAATCGATTTTAAAGCTAAACCAGTAGAGATAGAGCCTAAAGGACAAAAATCTGTGATCACTCATATTTCCATATAAAAATCGATTTTTTTTATGAAAATTTTAAACCAGCAGAGATAGAACCTAAAGGACAAAAATCTGTGATCACTCATATTTCCATATAAAAATCGATCTTTTTTATGAAAATTATAAAAATCGATTTTAAAGCTAAACCAGTAGAGATAGAGCCTAAAGGACAAAAATCTGTGATCACTCATATTTCCATATAAAAATCGATTTTTTTATGAAAATTATAAAAATTGATTTTAAAGCTAAACCAGTAGAGATTTTTTTTTATGAAAATTATAAAAATCGATTTTAAAGCTAAACCAGTAGAGATAGAGATTAAAGGACAAAAATCTTTGATCACCTATATTTCCATATAAAAATCGATTTTTTTTTATGAAAATTATAAAAATCGATTTTAAAGCTAAACCAGTAGAGATAGAGCTTAAAGGACGAAAATCTGTGATCACTCATATTTCCACATAAAAATCGATTTTTTTTATGAAAATTATAAAAATCGATTTTAAAGCTAAACCAGTAGAGATAGAGCCTAAAGGACAAAAATCTGTGATCACTCATATTTCCATATAAAAATCGATTTTTTTATGAAAATTTTAAACCAGCAGAGATAGAACCTAAAGGACAAAAATCTGTGATCACTCATATTTCCATATAAAAATCGATCTTTTTTATGAAAATTATAAAAATCGATTTTAAAGCTAAACCAGTAGAGATAGAGCCTAAAGGACAAAAATCTGTGATCACTCATATTACCATATAAAAATCGATTTTTTTTTTAAAAAATTTTAAACCAGCAGAGATAGAACCTAAAGGACAAAAATCTGTGATCACTCATATTTCCATATAAAAATCGATCTTTCTTATGAAAATTATAAAAATCGATTTTAAAGCTAAACCAGTAGAGATAGAGCTTAAAGGACAAAAATCTGTGATCACTCATATTTCCATATAAAAATCGATTTTTTTTTTATGAAAATTATAAAAATCGATTTTAAAGCTAAACCAGTAGAGATAGAGCCTAAAGGACAAAAATCTGTGATCACTCATATTTCCATATAAAAATCGATTTTTTTATGAAAATTTTAAACCAGCAGAGATAGAACCTAAAATCTGTGATCACTCATATTTCCATATAAAAGTCGATCTTTCTTATGAAAATTATAAAAATCGATTTTAAAGCTAAACCAGTAGAGATAGAGCCTAAAGGACAAAAATCTGTGATCACTCATATTTCCATATAAAAATCGATTTTTTTTATGAAAATTATAAAAATCGATTTTAAAGCTAAACCAATAGAGATAGAGCCTAAAGGACAAAAATCTGTGATCACTCATATTTCCATATAAAAATCGATTTTTTTATGAAAATTATAAAAATCGATTTTAAAGCTAAACCAGTAGAGATAATTCCTAAATGACAAAAATCTGTGATCACCTATATTTCTATATAAAAATAGATTTTTTTTATGAAAATTATAAAACTCGATTTTAAAGCTAAACCAGTAGAGATAGAGCTTAAATGACAAAAATGTGTGATCACTTATATTTCCATATAAATATCCATTTTTTATGAAAATTATAAAAATTGATTTTAAAGCTAAACCAGTAGAGATTTTTTTTATGAAAATTATAAAAATCGATTTTAAAGCTAAACCAGTAGAGATAGAGATTAAAGGACAAAAATCTGTGATCACCTATATTTCCATATAAAAATCGATTTTTTTATGAAAATTATAAAAATTGATTTTAAAGCTAAACAAGTAGAGATAGAGCCTAAAGGACAAAAATCTGTGATCACTCATATTTCCATATAAAAATCGATTTTTTTATGAAAATTATAAAAATCGATTTTAAAGCTAAACCAGTAGAGATAATTCCTAAATGACAAAAATCTGTGATCACTCATATTTCTATATAAAAATAGATTTTTTTTATGAAAATTATAAAACTCGATTTTAAAGCTAAACCAGTAGAGATAGAGCTTAAATGACAAAAATGTGTGATCACTTATATTTCCATATAAATATCCATTTTTTATGAAAATTATAAAAATTGATTTTAAAGCTAAACCAGTAGAGATTTTTTTTATGAAAATTATAAAAATCGATTTTAAAGCTAAACCAGTAGAGATAGAGATTAAAGGACAAAAATCTGTGATCACCTATATTTCCATATAAAAATCGATTTTTTTATGAAAATTATAAAAATTGATTTTAAAGCTAAACAAGTAGAGATAGAGCTTAAAGGACAAAAATCTGTGATCACTCATATTTCCATATAAAAATCGATTTTAATTATGAAAATTATATAAATCGATTTTAAAGCTAAACCAGTAGAGATAGAGCCTAAAGGACGAAGATCTACGATCACTCATATTTCCATAGAAAAATCAATTTTAACCCTTAAAGGCCCAAGGTCAGCGATTTTTATGAAAAAAATATATTATATGTAAAATATCGAAAAAATAATAACTACGATTTTAGTTTTTTAAAAAAAAAAGAAAAAAATTAAAGAAGTTATTTTAAAAAAAGTGGTTGTATCTTTAAAGATACACTGGACAGTCACCCCTAACAAAAATTATTAAGAAAAATTGGTAAACAGAAGAAGTAGCTTTATAAATTGTAGTATAAAATGTAATTAAATTATCGGAAATAAGATATATTAATCCAATGATTAACAAAAACTCAATAAGTATGATATTTATGAAGCATTTTTTTGAATTTTAAAATGAATTTATTTTGAATTAAATTTTTGACGATTTTTTTTAATTCATGCTTCAAGATGTGGACACTCTCTTTGGAGAGAATGTTGTGCATCGCAGGATAATATTTTTTAAGCATTTTCTAACTTATATTCAATCAGATGCATTGGCTGAAAATCCAGGTTCATGTTGATGTATCCTTTTGTACAATTGCCAGTTATTAATAATTGTTATATCCCAAATATACTTTATATGTCTAACTTCGTCTTTTCATTAGAATTTTATGAAGACTCATTGAGCTATTCATTAATTCAACTCCACCCATGTGGCATTTGTAATTTTAGGACACAGTTTAATTTTAATGGTTTTATTGAGTCGTTAAGTAACTTTTGGTTGAGGAACAACTCTCATATCTTAAGTGCAGCCAGGCGGATGTGTTTTGTTTGACCTTGCGTCTGACTCTCGCACTGTCTAGGGTTTGTCTTCGAGTGAATATACGTTGACAGCTTTCGAGGCTTTTTTTTTGTCATATCCATTCGAATTATATAAAACTCAGAATTTATATTGATGAAGACCATAAAACTCAAGAACTGAATTCGGGAATTCTTGCTTTCTATACGAAGGTATAGATTGGCGACAGTTTTGGAATGAGCGTTCTATTGTGTCAATCACTGGCAATATATCGTAATAATTAGCCATTTAGTTTCAAAGGCTCCCAAAATAAAAACGGTTCTTTTCATTTTGTCAAACGTTTTCGGTTGGAAATTATTCTATCTTAATTTCAGCACTACAGAGGACACGTTTTGCTCCTATGTAAGTTGACACTAAATTCACCACTATATTATCTTTTCAAGACAGCGAAGTTTCATATATTCCAATTATATACGCAATATATTCTTAACTGGTCTCACGTTCGAATTTCAGCATACTTTGCTAATGTAAAAATTGTTGTCCAAATAAAAAATGTGGTTTTGACCTTGGTTCGAATTGTGCTAAATATGTTGAGATTTTGCATCAATTAAATTCCCCTCGTTTGTATCATCTTTGAACATACAGGTAAAATAGTTCTGAACGGACACGTTTATGTTAATATCATTCTGATTCATATTTTCATCATTGTCTGCTACTTATCACCTTCATTTGACCAGTCGTTTTATATCAATGACTTAAATTTAAATCACCACTTTATATCACCACTATAGATATCCTAAATACTATAATCACCTATAATTTCGATATTACAAATTAGTTCACATCATCATCAGACATAACAAACTAACTCGAATAAAAGTTAAAATTTTTTACAAAAGTGCATATAAACTAAATGTTTGTAATTAAAAATGTTATTAGACAATTTAAAAAAACTATCCCTGCGGGAAATTTGTGGAAATTGCAGTAATAGACCGGTCTCTCAGTACCAGTTGAGTACCAGTTGACACCTAACTCGTCATCAAAGTTCCAACTGGGAACCAGTTGACACAAACACACTTACTATTTATCAGTTGAGAGTCAACTTATAACATGCTTGTTAAGTGCGCAATTAGCAACTCGCGCGCAATAACGATCAGTGGCTGAGTGATTAGCGTTGAAGACTACAAAGCATAACATACAGATGAGCATGGGTTCGATTCCGCCATTGACATTAACGAAAAATGAAAAAATAAAAATAAACATAATTTAATAAAAATAATAATAAAAAAATAAAATTTTTATTACATTAATCGTTACTGAACCTGTCCTCTTGGACCAGTCCAGTGACCTATCCTAAGACCTGTCCCAAGGGGCTAATTAGCCACCTCCAATGACAACCCCATGTAAAAGTGACAGGTTCTTCTCATATAATGTTCCGGAACTGGGACCGGTCACTAGCCCCAAAAACCTATCACGTGACTAGTTTTGAACCAGTTCTCTTTACTCTAGGGATATTACTTAGCCCCAAACAAGTGAACTTGCTCTAGCAAAGGCAATATCATATACGAAAATGCTACTAATAATAAGCACAAATACCATGTGTAACAAAAATCAAACTTTAGCTGTAAACGCTTAGTGTATCTTTGAAGATACAACCGAAAAATTATAATTTCCAGAGAATTGTCTACCTATATCAGTATAATATTTTTCAATATCTTTAAAGAACAATATCTTTAAAGTTCAAAGTACGGCAATATTTTTTTTTTTTTTTTTTTTTTTCATTTAAAAATATTCATAGGTTGTCAGATTTTACACTTAGAAAAGATCGTTTATTTAATTTTAATAAAAAATATTTTTTGACTCCATTTTGAAATATTTTCAAAACGGCGTAATTTAGAAATAAAAAATATTTGTTTTACAAAAACATGTTATGTTTTAAACGATATAAAATCAATTTAAGAAAAAAATAACGAAAATTGTGGCCGTAGGAATTTTTTTAATGTTGTATCTTTAAAGATACCAGAGGCATTTAAGGGTTAAAGCTTAATCAGCAGAGATTAACAATGGAACATTGATATAACAGTTCTGTAGTTAATTCGTCCAAAAGGGTAATGAGATTTATTTCTTTAAAATTGATAACAATTTCAATAAAAATAGCTGTGACCAACAAATGTGCAGTTATTTTAAATAAAAACATATAGCAAAAATTCTTCCAAACTAAAATGTATAAGACTACTATAAACAGTCCATAGAATAAAGGCCTTTCCAATTGTACAAAAACTTTATATTTATTAACTTGTTCTTACCTTCACCTTTTCTCGACCTTCATGGAAGAAACCAAAAAAATATATATATTTCTTTAAAAATGAAATCCTTTGCTATTTCATCGTTAACCTCAAAAAAAAAAAAAAAAAAAAAAGAATTGAAATAAACTGTTCAAATTCATATGTGTATAGCAATGCAATTTATTAATTTTATTATTTATGTATATGTAGAGAGTTTCTTCTTTATTTTCATTTACACAAACATTTTCGTACAATTGGGATATAAGTAAATATTCATACTTGCATTTATGTAGGTATGTGTATATTATATTTTTCTTTGATTTCCCCTGCATATGACTCAAATTGCAAAACGTGTTCCTTCTTTAAAGTCTTCTCTAGCAACGACCTCGTAAATTTCTTCGAGTCCGGGTGGTGCTTTTCTTATATTAAACAGTACGTTTTCTCAACGTAGTCATATCTCGAGATAATATAATCACTTGTTCTATTTAATTGTTTTCATGTTTTTCATGTACATATCTCTTTTGGCAGTAACAAATGAAAATAAAATTCACAGAAAAAAGAATTATTCACAAAATTCTTGTACCCTGACTCCCACTTACCTGTAGCAAATCGTTGAGATGTGATCTGGAGAAAAAGGAAAGAAGATAACAAACGTTGGTTGAATTGCATTTTGAGTTTTTTTTATCTTTTTTTGTATTTTTAATACTACAAGAACTTTACCGCGTAAGTTAAAGCTTGTTATTTGGTTTTGGAGGTTTTACAAAATTAAAGAAAACCCTACGTTTCGAAGTTATTAAGACGTATATAAATATTTATTTACAAATATTTATTATTATTACTATATCAATAATAATTCACATTTGTAACAACCTTTAAAGAATAATAAAATATGATTTTGCTTTCCGTTTCAAAGTGTGACTTACAAAAGAAAATTGCATTATAAACGATAAAGATAAATCGAACCTTAAAATCGTAAGAAATTTTTGTGTAGAGTATTTTAATTCACTTAAGCCGATTATTATAGTCTTTTCGTGTTTTCAAGTAAAACTGTATAAAGTTTATGCGTTTTACACATGATGTAAAGTATGAAAAAGTAAGTAGATATGTATGCCTGTGTAAACACGTATAAGTTTAAGTGTATAAACTGGTAAAGAGTTTTTTCTTCGCTTTTTTCTACTTTAGAGTTAAAGTATGTATTTTACATACAAACACGTTGTTTTAACATGACACTTCACCAGTTAATTGGCCACTGTAATTTTATTAACCGTCAGGGGATGAGGATAAAGTGAAACAACAGAAAATGTAAAAGTAAATTAAGTTAAATATTTAACGAAGAAAATAAAAAAGAAATACTACTCACACACTCACAAAAATGCAAATTATCTTTATTGTAAATGATAATTATCAGTTTACATCATTTATATAAATAATCAACGCTCATATTTAAGCAATAATGTGCATAAGTGGAAATAGGTATGAAAAATGTGTGTGCGAGCGTTAAAAAGCACGAATACACTATATCTCTATAGCATCTATAGCATCAATATGGCAAAATAAGGAGTGAAATCGAAAAAATTGTAACATATATAAAATTCAATAATTTTGAAACGCTTGATGTTAGAGTATTTATTTATTTATTTTTTTATTATTTAATTGATATTATACGAGCAGTATACCCACTACTTCGTTAGCGTAGATTCTTTTTAAGAAAAACCATACTATATTATAAACCTAAATTGTGTTAAGTTTTAATTTTATAACTATACATTTTTAAACAATATTTCTAATAGCATAAACACAGTGCGCTTTGCTACCCCATTGTATTGAAATAAAATAAAAGCATCGAAACTAAATTCTTAAACAGACAGACTAACAAATACAGATTCACTTTTATATAATCATTATTATGATTCCAATTTATAATTTATTAGTAAGGTTTATAACCTTATTAATAACTTTTAGTAAGTTTTATAACCTTTTCTTAAGTATTGCTTTCAATTTCATTATGTTTTTATCGTTTAATAATTCCATATTATCATATATATAAACTAATTTCATCATATATATAAATCCATTTTATCATATATATTATTCTATTCTATCATATATATGAAATAATTCCATCATAAGTATAATTCCATTTTATCATATATATAATCCCATGTTATCATATATATGAACAAATTTCATCATATATATAAGCCCATTTTATCATATATATGATCCCATATTTTCATATTTATATTCATTTGTACCACGATATGTGGTACAATCATCATACTGAATAAAAACAAAACTTGTCAATTTATATTTGTTCATATATAAACTAAACGAGAATTATAACTACTGGACTGATACACAAAAATTTATGTATTCAAAAGGCATTAAAAGTTAATGGCTTAATGGTTGTAGAATTAACCAAATTTGTAAAATAAAATGAATGGTTATGTAATTAACTAAATTGTTGTAGAATTAACTAAATGATTGGATTTATTCATATATATGATTTCATATAAACATATTTAAATACATATTATAATTCAGTGAACCATATTAAAATTTCGATTGTGGATAATCATTAAATGATTAAACAGAATCATAAACGTTGTTATCATGAACACAGTATATTTAAATCAATGAAAAACGGCTATATAATCATTGAATAGTTGTGGTGATCATGCTGTAACCATGTTTTATCTCTGCGTGAACGATTCCTTTAGGGGTTCACACACAGCAATTTTTCTTGCCGCAAATTTTGACTCCGTAGGCTAGAGAAGCAAAGAGAATGTAAACGTTTATTCTTCCCTTCTCCTCTCTCTTCTATAAACTCAGAATTGCAGCAAGAAAAATTTCTGTGTGTGAACCTGGACCTATCACCCTTAGGAACAGTTGTAATATTGGTGTTCTGTCAGTATTCAGAACAATAAACTTTTAAATATTTTAGTTACCAGTTTCTTACATTTTTATTGTTCGAAGTTTCAAAAACTACCAAATTATTTCTATTATTATAGTTTGGTAGAGGGCTTGTGGATTCTAAACACAGAACAATATATCTTTAATTCCATGCCTAAAAGTAAATTATTATTACATAATATTCAAAGAGTAATATAATAACGAAAAGTACCATAAAATACCCTCTTATGGATTCCCATTCACTTAAGCCCATTAGAAGAATGCAAAAGTACCACAAATCCCCTTTTCTGGACTATTGTTCACTTAGGACCATATATTTTTAATTTCATATTTGAAGGTTCTATATTATAGAAGATTCAAAAAGTACCATTGAAAGAACGAAAAAGTACTACAAACTTCTCCTCTTGAATTCTTACGCACATAAGACTATATGACTTTAATTTCATGTTTCTAAGTTCAATACTGTATAAAATTCAAGAAGTACCATCAGAAGAATAAAAAAGTACCACAAAGACTCCTGTTATGTATTCTCATTCACTTGGGACCATATGTCTTTAACTTCATGTTTCTAGGTTCAATATTACAGAAAATTCAAAAAGTACCATTAGAAGAAAAAAAAAGTACCACAAATCCTCTTTTCTAAATTCTCATAAACTTGGACCATATATTCATATTTTTAAGTTCAATATTATATAAAATTCAAAATGCACCATGGAAGAACGAAAATTAGAAAATTCAAAAAGTACTATTAGAATAATGAAAGTCCCAAAAAAAGTCCCCTGTTATGGATTCTCATTCACTTAGGATCATATATCTCTAATTTCATGTTTTTAGGTTTAAAATTATTGAAAATTCAAAAAGTATTATTAGAAAATCAAAAAAGTACCACAAATTTCCCTCTTGTGAATTCTCACTCATTTAGGACTACATGTACTTAAGTTCATGTCTCTAAGTTTAATATAATAAAAAATGCATTATTTAATTTTAATAAAATTAAATTTAAGATTTTTTTATGTACCAAATTAAAGATTTTACCCATTTTCTCCCTAAAAGAGCCAAATTTCAAAAAAGTACCAGACACCTATCCGATTATTTTTTAGATGAATAAAGATATCTATTCAACTTTTTTTTGTATCTCTATTAGTTTAGGAGATATAAAGTTACCGATTTTACCCGTTTTTACCCTTTTTTACCCCCTAAACATTCGAATTTCCAAAAATTCCGTCTTAGTGGTTCTATTCGGTAGGAGATCGGTCTACAGTCTATATTTCATCTTTCTAGCTGTAAACGTTTGGGCCATAGAAAACAACTAGAAGTCCAACTCTTTTCATTCGCTCAGAAACAAAAAATTATTCTCTTCACACATATAAATTTGTTCTGTAGAAAATTTTACTAACACATACAAAGAGTTAGGTTTTTTTGACAATTGAGTTAGGTTTTTTGTGAGCAAGTTGGAGTTCTAGTTGTTTTCTATGGTTTGGCCTCAGTCAATCGCAATTCTCAGACGTTACTCTTTTATATATATAGATTACAGATCACAGAAAAGTACAACTTTTATAGTTCTAACCGCTACTTACGAACTCGTGGACTTTTTTTGGTAACCCTTCCAATAGAGATTTGATAGTTGTTTCAGTCATTATACCCTACACCACCATAGGTGGGGAGGGTATTATGCGTTTGTGCTGATGTTTGTAACACCCAAAAATATTGGTCTAAGACCCACCTTAATTTATACCAATCGGCTTAGAATCATTTTCTGAGTCGATTTAACGATGTCCGTCCGTCCGTCCGTCTGTCCGTCTGACCGTCTGTCCGTCCATGTAAACCTTGTAATCAAACTACAGGTCGCAATTTTGAATCAAAATTAATGAAATTTGGTACACAGGTTTCTTTTAGTCCAGGGACGAAGCCTATTGAAATTGGTTATGTCCATTATTTCACCTAGCCCCCATACAAATGTCCTCCCGGAAAAAGGTTTAACGATCATAAATCCCTTAAATATGGCAATATTTTAATGAAATTTATAACATATAAGTTTTATATAAGTCTAAATAAGTGTGCCGATTTTTAAAAAGTTCGGTCCATAATTAACCATAGCTCCCATATAAACCCCTTTTCAGAAAATCACTTTAACGGGCATAAATCCCATTAAAATGTTAGTATCAAGTTAATATTCGACACAAATAAGTTTTATATGAACATTAATGATAGTGCCAAATTTTACAAAGATCGGTCCATAATTTACCATAGCTGCCATATAAGGCCCTCTTTCGGGAATCACCCAAAAGTGAATAAATTCATATAAATGTCAGCATCAACGTAATATTCTGTATTCGTATGTTTTATTTTACACTTATGAGTATCGGTCCACATCTGACTCCAAGTCAAGACCCCTCCCCGAATTATAATGTACACAATGGTGTAGGGTATCATATGGTCGGGCTTGACCGACTATATCTTTTTCTCTCGTTTTTTTTTTTTTTTTTTTTTTTGGAAGTGTTTGCTCATTTCCTTTTTAAATCTTTGATATTTTGGGACACCTTTTTGTGATCTTCAATTCTATTTTCACAAGAGCACAATATTTCTCCACAGGTCTTAGCTCCGGACAATTTGGAGTATTGACCTCTCTTTGTACAAAAACTATGCTATTGTTTTGGTATCACTCCAGAGAGTAACACATTGTGCTCTCTTATGCCTTTTTTGCAAACATTCTCTGGTGTATATTTCGGTATTTATAGAGCCCACTGTAACAAATGACTTGCTTCTTTTGTAGCAACTGCATAAAGCTTGCCATACCAGGAATATTTTAGGAAATTTTGTGTCCTAAACTTATCTTCAACATTTCCTCGAGCATTAGCAACATAAAAGTTTTGACCCAGAAGCTGCGAAAATTCTACCAGCACATAAGCTTCGTCGTCCAATATACAACATAACTATTTTTGTATAAAATTTGTTTTTAAGTTTACGTGCCCCATTCTTGGCTTCTTAATTTTTTACAGCATAACTGTCTGGAATTTTTTGGACTTTTTATATTTTCAAGGTTGCATTGGCTTTAACTTTTCGCACCAAATAGTCAGAGCACTGAGCTAACCGGGCAGCTTTTCTACCACATGTGTTTGGAGCTCTTTTTAATATGCTTTAAATTTTCTTGGCCTTCCCAACATCATGTGAACCTTTTTTTATCCGAACCAGGTTTCTTATAAATGGTCAAATTCTCCTGTTACTGTTCAATAACATTGGAAACAGTTTGACGGCAGACATTTAATTCTTTGGCCAATTTTTTGTACGACCAATTTGGATTTTTATTTTTTTGATAATTTTTTTTATAGTTTTAATTCTTTTTCGTCACTCATGTTGATCAAAGTCACAAAAAATTAAAATGGCTGTCATTAAAAATAATAACTGACATATTTTTCAAACATAACTAGTTAAAAAAAAAATTGCTCCCGAAAAAAGGCAAAACGTGTGTTAATATTTTTTCGATTTCACTCCTTAAAGCTGAATATTGACTGACAGCAGGGAATGGTTTCAGAAAAAAAAACAAATAGTTTTTTTTTTTTAATTAAACAAGAAACAAAATACAGTTTTGCATTTTTTCTTTTTTTATACTAATTATCCAATGCCATGACTGTTTTATATTAAATAATGTTCATAGACTCAATTCCCTGTATTGATGCTCAAGTTAAAAAATTTATTTTTTAATTTTCGCAGGACATACAACAAGTGCATATATGTATGAATAAATAAATAAGTTTGTTGGGTGGGTGGTTGATTGTTTGAGAGTAAAGTTTAAATAAAATTTGTACTTCCAACATTATTGATCTTAATTAAGTGGTTTATTGTAAAATTGCAAATAAAGAAATAAAAAAAAAAGAAGAAGGTAAAGAAAACAATTCTGATTTAATAAGATTGGGGAATTAAGTGTTGTTTAATAGTGTGAAGCTATAAAAAATATATTGACAGCGATCAAAGTTTATATGGGATAAAAGTTTATTTAAAAAATATGTAAGTACTTAATTAAAAATAACTTTTTATGTACTAATTAAGTCATTTAAGGAAAATGAGAAAAATTATATTTTACTGTAAAAATATTGAAATAAATGTGCAGATATTCCTTTAAGGATTGAAAAGCCAATTGAAAAATTGTTAATAAACATGTGTGATTTTTTTTCTATCAATCTGAGACATCTTGTTTGAAAACCTTTATTGGTTTTATTTAACAAATCCGCATAGATATTTTGTTATCAGCGGAGAGTTAAAGGACTTTTTCCAATTAAACACTTTTAACAATAATTATATATATCACAAAGTTAATTAATAAATAAATATTAATTTAATTAAATCAATCAAGCAAGTAGACAATTGAATGAATCAATGATTCGTGTACCAAAAAAAAAAAAAAAAAACATTTTATTGCATAATTGCAAATATGCACCAAAACTCAAATCAACCCTATTTCGGTATCTTTTTCGCAAATAG
Organism: Protophormia terraenovae; assembly: GCA_951394005.1. Taxonomy (NCBI): domain Eukaryota; kingdom Metazoa; phylum Arthropoda; class Insecta; order Diptera; family Calliphoridae; genus Protophormia; species Protophormia terraenovae. The sequence continues at coordinate 3,849,945 of OX596073.1, forward strand.
TCTTCGACAAATTTTTATGCAAAATCGAACAAGCCGTTCGGAAACTAAAGATTTATACTCATTTTTAGAATAGGACACTGTGCAATGCACGTTGGGGTCACTTTTGACACAAAAAATTTGGCAAAAGTGGCAATTGTTTGCATTTTGAAATTAAAATTTTTGTAAAAATTTGGGTACCGAACTTATTAAAATCTTCAAGAGAGGTTGTGTTGTTCTTATAAGGAATGGTCAAAGTTAAACATTTTTAAAACAGAATAAAACAAATTTCAGTGTATTTATTTTAAAGTTAAAGTTTTAAATTGAACAATCAACTTGAGGTATTTAAGTGTACTTTCCTTCGGTAACTCTATAACTCCCAAACTAATAAAGATACACAAAAAGTTGAATAGTTATCGTTATTTATTTAACAAATAATCGGACAGGTGTCTGGTACTTTTTTGAAAATCGGCCCTTTTAGGGAGAAAACGGGTAAAAACTCTATTTTGGTACATTTTTGTCACCATATGTATCTATGAAACTAATCAACATACAAATAAAATGTATGTCATATTAATAACTTATCAAAAAACTAGAAATATAAATTTGGTACCTTTTCGAAATTCGAACGTTTAAGGGGTAAAAATCGTACCTATTTTTGGTACTTTTTTCATAAAACATTTCTTTATATTTATTGAAATAACCATATGCGTATTTTAATATGGGATCTCACTATAATTTAGAAACTCATTGGAATACAATTTCTGATAATTCTATGGGTAAAAAAAGTACCAAAAAGGGGGTAAAGGCGGGAAATTACATTTTATTCAAACTTAATAATGAATTTTCCATTACATTAAACATAGAAACATCCTGTGGGTAAGAATTCAAGAGGATGAACTTTGTGGTACTTTTTTGTTCTTCTAATGGTACTTGTTGAATTTTCTATAATTATGAACCTAGAAACATGAAATTAAGGACATGTGGTGCTAAGTGAATGAGAATCCATAGGAGGGGACTTTGTGGTACTTTTTTAATAAATTTCTTTTTCATCAAGATAATGCACGGGTGCATACGTGTACAGTCTCAATGGCCAAACTCTATGAATTGGGATACGAATTTGTACCTCATCCGCCAAATTCTCCAGATTTAGCCCCTAGTGACTACTTCCTATTTCCAAACCAAAAGAAATATCTCGGTGGAAAGAGATTCAGCTCCAACGATGAAATTATTGACCAAACAAATGACTATTTAAAATCCTATTTTTTGGAAGGGATACAAAAACTGGAGAAACGTTGGACTAAGTGTATTGTGTTAAAAGGAGACTATGTTGAAAAATGAATTTTTGTTTTGCAAAAAACACTGTGTTTCATTCAAAAAGTCACGGACTTATTGATCCGCCCTCGTATTATTAATAAAAATTTGTGAAAATAGAAAAATAATATTATACTAAATTTATATTGTATAATATTCTCCAATGAATTGATTCCTTTTAAGAGCTGACTTTTGTTAATAGAGAAATAAATATTTCCGTTTTAAAAAAAATATAAAACTTAGCTATAATTCTATTAATAATTATTGAAATTATCGTATTTGTTTATTTTGACATGCAAAGTACCTGTGGTTTATATTAATATTCCAAGCTTTTTGTTTATTTTGTGTTTAATTTTTTTGCTTATAAAAAATTAAAAGTGTAAATTATATGAAATGAAGGTGAATGGTTTTAAACGCTTTACGCTGAATTGTTATTTTCATACTCAGTTTTTTGTTTTTACTGCTAAATATACAACCAGTGTAACAACAACGCCCACCTTTTAATATGGTATTAATTTTGTTGTTGTTGTTATTCGTAGCATTTAATATACGATATATTGAATTAATGGTTTAAGTGATAATTTTATATTTCACACCAAGAGCAGAGTGACTAATTTTATTAACAAACATAAAATTGTTGAGTCAACAGCTCAATTTAAGCGAGTTTCTAAGAATTCTATAGAACGGAGAATAATAACTTTAAATCATGTTTTAAGTTTTATTTAAGGTATACTTCCCCTTTTTTTGTATTGAGTGTTTTTTTTTTTTTTTTTTCTTGAGTGGCAAACTTATTCAATTTATGAATGAATATTTTGATTTCTTGTATTACGCTGGAAAAGCGTGGGTTGTTTTAGTTTTTTTGTATGATTTGATTTATTTTTCAGCTAAATACTATTTTGTGTTTGTAGTGTTTTTTTTTTTTTTTTTGCCTAACTATTAATCGTTATATTGTATTCATTACTACATAAATATATTATGAATTTAATATAATTTTTATATGTAGATTTCTTAAACTATGATTAGTATAGTAAAGTGAAAAACAAGTTGGAATAAAATAATAAAAATGAAATTGAAAAAAGATTCGGCTGTGCCGAATCTTTGATACCCTTCACCATATTACCATATTACCATCTTACTATCTTATCGACATCATATTACCATATTACCGACAAATAATAAAATTTTCGCCTTAACGTATGCTTTCATATTTTCACATATATAAATCTAAATTTTTTTCAAACTACGAAAATTTGAATATATAAAAAAAACAATCATAGCAGGCTTTGCTTTTAAAAAATAAACAACAATAATTCCATATTTATTTATTTTTTTATATGTGTATATACAAACTGACTGCATATACAAAGAACAACAACACTGTTATTCATTATATTACTTCTGTTGCTAACTAAACTACTTGTCTATACAAAAAACAAAAAACGTCACTAATAGTCATTACAATGCTTAATATACATGTTTGTGTATGTATTTATGTATATTCTTAACAGATATGTTTTAGTTTTTAAAAATAAACAACAACAATTCCATATCTATTTATTTTTGTACAGACTGCATATACAAAGAACAACAACAACACTGTTATTCATTATATTACTACTGTTTCTAACTAAACTACTTGTCTATACAAAAAACAAAAAACGTCACTAATAGTCATTACAATGCTTAATATACATGTTTGTGTGTGTATTTATATTCTTAACAGATTTGTTTTTGGGCTATAACTCTGTTGATTATAAACGAATTTGGTTTATTAAAAAAAACGAAATTTTATAAAAACATTTGTGACTGATCTATATAAAAATAAAAATCTGTAGCTTGAACAAGGGCTTCAAAAATAAAAAATTCGTTTTCCCCGATATCTCAGTTATTACTGAACCGATTTATTTAATTTTTTCAGAACAAAAATTCAGAAAATAATTTCCGAGCCTCCTTTGAAAATTCGAAGTTCCTGGTATATGCAGAGGCTTCAGAAACTGAAAAACCGGTTTCAAAAACCGGTTTTTAAAGCATATCTCCGCTATTTATAAACCGATCCTGCTGATTCAAAAAACTGAAATTTTATAAAAATATTTGTGACCGATCTGTATAAAAATAAAAATCTATAGCTTAAACCAGGGCTTTAAAAAATAAAAAATGCGTTTTGTCCGATATCTCAGTTATTATTGAACCGATTTATTTCATTTTTTCAGAACAAAAATTCAGAAAAAAATGTCCGAGACTTCTTTGTAAAAACGAAGTCCCTAGTATATACAGAGGCTTCAGAAACTGGAAAACCGGTTCTAAAAACCGGTTTTCTTAACATATCTCCGCATTGTATGAACCGATCTTGCTGAATTCCAATAGCAAAATTCTCGAAAGCATTTCCGATCGTTTGATATATATATTATATATGTCAGTTATCGGTGGGCTTCATAAACGCCATTTCAACCGACACACGGACGGACGGACGGACGGTCGGACGGACGGACGGACATGGTCCTATCGTCATCATTTCTTACAAGGATCCCGAAAATGTAAACTTTTTTGCTCTCCGACGAAAATTGTGGGAATTACAAACGGAATGACAAACTTATATATACCCTTTACACCTGTGGTGAAGGGTATAAAAAACATATTTTGTGTCGGCGTTTTTGTATTTGAAGTGTAATTTTTGCTTGTCAGTTTTGAAAACTTGCCTCTTGTTGTTATTTACATTGTTGTTGTTGTGGCTGTTGTTTTCAAATTTGAAACTTAAATGCATTAGAATGTCAAGTGGTATTTAACAGTGTGGTTATAAAGTATTTATTTCACTTTTTATTTATTAAACCAAAAAAGGTTAAGAAATTTTAAACAACTCTTTTTTTCCTTTTTCGTATTTATTTGCGCTTTTTTGTTTGTTGAGTTTGTAATTAATACTTACATTTATTTTATCACCAAAGTATTTATTACATTTGGTATTTTGTTTTGTAAAAGTTTTAAATATTTTATCAATTAAAATTTTGCAAATATTTAGAATGAATTAAGCGTGAGTTTTGTTTAGGATTCATATAAAAATATGATAAATGAATAAATAAAATTTGGCGGTATATAAAAAGAAGTGAACAATTTTAATCAAATTTCACAGATAAGCACATTTTTTATAGTTAAGAACATTTAAGGTTTTAAAAGCCTTGCTATAGAAGTTATATATAAGATTTGGTGATTCCGAATTATTTAAGTAAACCAAGAAAACCAGGATTTCTAAACTTTTTGTAACCACTATACATTGGGGTAAAAGGGGTCGAAAGTGCCGATTAATTCAGGGAAAGGTGATATGATTTTAATAATCACGTTTTAATTTTTATTTTATTATTAGGTAAATAAATGTATTTTTAGAATTTTAAGATTTTTTATGGCAGAGTGGTAATGTCCGTCCATCCGTCTATACACTTGAGTTAAATGGATAGATAATGTCGCTTAATTCAGGAAAGGGTGATATCAATACTTTAATACTTACACTTAGTTTTTATATTGATTGAGAGGTAAAAAAATACATCTTTGGAATTTGAAGACTTTTTTAGAAAAAGTTCAAAAGTCCGTTCTTCCGTCCCTCTGTTTATTAAATTTTGTAAACTTGCCAATTCAAAATCGTTCAGTTTTTGTCCCAATGAATATATCGACTTCGAATTCTCTATATTCTACTGATAGTTTTGTTTTTTAATAAACTACATAAAACATAACAAAATCGGCTGAAAATATTGGGTTATATTTGGAAAAAACTTGACTAAGATATTGCAAAGCTTAGATTGTTGAAATTTCAAATGATTATATCTCGAAAAATATAAAGGGCTTTAATATGATATACAAATCATTGAAATTGCGTAAGAAACAAAAATTCACTAGTGGTTAAAAATTTTCTTTTTTTAGGGTAGTATTTTGAGCAGCCATAGATCCGCTTTTGAAGTGTATTCAGCTTCCAAACTTAACATTTCAGCAGTCTATGGTAGCTGTTGGGTACAAGTAATCTAACCGACTACATTTACATTTACCACTATTTACTTTATTCGCTATGTGACTAGTCACTTTAAAATAGGCTTGTCCTAGGAGGAAGTCTATTGCCACCTCAACGACTGCATGGTGTCACTTTTTTGCACATACAATCACCTCCACGAGTAAAAAATTTAATTCGAATCGAAAAATTCTTAACACACATTTTGCCTCATAACTTTTTTCGGAATCAATATTCAACATTTTTTTTGATCTAGTTATTATGGAAAAATACTTCAGTTATTATTTTTAATAACAACCATGTTAATTTGTCGTTATTTTCATCAAAAGAAAAGATTTACGTCCTACAAGTTATTAAAAAATTTCAAAAAATCCAAATAGGTCTTACAAATAATTGGCCACAGAATTAAATGTCGTCCGTAAAACCGTTTCTAGTGTTAATAAACAGTATCAGGAGAATTTGACTATTGATGTGAAACCTAGTTCGGTAAGAAAAAAGGACCACATGATATTGGGAAGTCCAGAAAATTGAAGGCATATTGAAAGGAACTCCAAACACATTTGGTAGAAAATCAGCTCAGTTTTCTCAGTGCTTCGACTATTTGGGGCCAAAATTTAAAGCTAATGGGAAAGTTGATAACATATAAAGTTCAAAAAATTCCAAACTGGAATTCTGCAAAAAAAATTACAAGCGAAAAATAGGACTCGGAATTTAAAACCAAATTTCATACAAAAATACTCAAGCTGTATAATTGACGAAGAAGCGTAGGTGCTGGCAGAATCTTCGTAGCTTGTGTCTCAAAAATTTCTATTGCTAATGCTTGAAGCAATGTTGGAGATAAGTTTAAGACCCAAAAGCGGCAAAAATTTCTTACAAAATTCATGGTATGACAAGCTTTTTGCAGTTGCGGCAAAACAGGAAAAAGACAAGAGCACAAAAAGGATGTCCCAAAATACCGAATATTTTAACAGAAGATGTGTACACTCTTCCAAAAAAGTGACTGAAGCAACTATCAAATCTTCAAAGAAAGGGTTTTCAAAAATGGTCCACAATTTTATAATTAGTGGTTAGAACCATAAAAATTATATATTTCTGTGATCTGTGCTAAATTATCAAATGATTCCAAGTTTTTAAATATTATGTATCTTAAGAATTTTTCGATATCACTCCTTAAAGTAATAATAGGCACTTCCACGACTTCGAGGTGGCCCCCTTTTTTACATAAACATTAACCTCAATGGCTACAAAATGTAACTTTTGTGCGCACACAATCACTTTACTGTATGCAATGAGTCAGTTAAAAATGTTTCATATCATTTACCATAGGGTCAGTAAAGTGGCAATTGCCAATACGCTCATTGGCGACAGATGAATCTTACTGTCTAAAAGTGTGTTATAAAACCTTTAATTTGAAGAATTCTGGAAAAGATCAGATATTTCCTTTAAAACCTACAGGAAATAATTTATTATTTAATGCTTAAAACTTGAACATAACAGTCATTATTAAAAATATAACTTTAAAAAAAATTTGCCTATTGGTTTAGTTCCTATAAGCAGATTTGTATGCACGGATTTTTTCGTGCGCAGTACTTATCTCAAATTGATAGTTCTATTTAAAATTTTTACTTTAAAAGACTTTTTGTTAATGATGACACTTGATGAAAATTTAATTATTATTATTTTTTTTAATGTAGAAAAATATTAAAATTTGAAAACTCCTTTTAAGAAAACAACACAACTTTGTTTAAAGATTTTAATTGATATTGATATGTAATTTTGTCTATTTTTGCTCGGTACCCATCTTTATTTCAAAAATAAAAAATTTCAAAAATCAATTGATCTCCAATTTTGACATATTTTACCCCAATGTGCACCATTCAAAAGGATGTGGGTCCTCGTTATATTCTAAGACCACTTAGCTATGTCCGTCTGTCTGTCTGTTGAAAGCAGTATGGGCCTCGAGGCGGATCATCTGCTCAAATCTTCATTAAGATTTATTTGTGTATTGAAAATGTGCAAAGTCGGTTCATAAACAAAAATGTTTTGCCCCAAAAGCCAAAACAAATTGGTTCTCACGTGTTGATTTTATTTAATTAGATCCTAAAAGAACTCCAAATAAATCACATGACCTGGATAACAATTATTAAATTTGATGAATACTTTTAAGAGCTACATGTTTCTAAAATCATAACATTCAACTATGCCGACGACGCAGATAAAAAATAGAAAAGAGGCTCTGTATGTTTTTCTGCAACTCTATTAAAAATTTAAAAAAATTCTTTGTAATTCTGCCTACATAAAGATCAAAACTAAAATTTCAAGCTCTTTTAAAATCTAGTGCCAAACTTAAATTTACTTATACATTAAAAAATAAATAAATATATTATTAATTACAAGGTTAAGGTCATGGTAAAAATTGCACTACATGGAATATTATTTAAATATGAAAATAAATACGATATGATTTATGTACATAATATTATAAAATCATACCACTAAAAATCTAAATTTTTATACGAATTAAATTTTTGCAAAAAAAAAAAAACCTACATACAGGTGCCAAAAGCAATATTTTATATTATATTCCAATACAAAAGAAAAAAAATCATACATAGATGTTGTATTAAATAATATAAAAACTAATTAAAACATATATATGCAAAAATATATGTACAAATAAGTTTTATTCATAGCATATGTTTGTATGCAAATTTTTACATGAATGTTTATAAATGAAGTTTTTATTTGATTTTTATAGCCACCATCAAAGAGATGGGAGGTATATTGATTTTGCCATTCCGTGTGTAACATATCTAAAAATCTTTGAAGCCACCATAAAGTATACATATATTTTCTGGGTCCTTGTTAGATTCTAAGTCGATCTAGCTATGTCCGTCCGTCTGTCTGTCTGTTGAAAGCAGGACAAGGGGTCGAAATATTTCTCTTGTACAAAGTTTGTTTAGAATTGAAAATGGGCAAAATCAGTTAATAAATAAAACAATTATGAGGCAAATACTAGACACACAGAGTGTCCGTTGTAGCTTAATTTCATACTTTTTTGCTAATATCTCTTAAACAAAAGCATGTACGACAACGAAATTTTGTACACACAGTTGAAGGACCAATGTAAACTAGGATATAAAAAATGGGCATGGTCCGCCCATCTCCTACCATATAACGTAAAATGTTAGATTCGACCAAGCTATTCGACATTCTCGCTTGTTTTATTTGTAGTATTTTACCACTAACTATGTAGCGTATTGCATTAATATTCGTAGTAATAAAAAGAAGAAAATAATAAAAATATTAAATCTTTGTGTATCTGCATTTGTATATTTTAATTCCGTTTATACATATTTCATGTTAAAAAGCTTTAAGGCCAAATAATCATAGCCCAACTTCAATACAAACATAAAGATTTTAACAAACAATACAAAAATTTTATTGTTCCATGGTTACGGGCACAAAACCAGAATAAACACAATAAAACAGAATTTTTGCACTAAATATTTTGTGTGGCATAAATTGTTTGGCTATAAAGGTATTTTTACGTAGCTAACACTACATATGCACTCATACATACTTGTAAAATAATTTAAATTTTTTATGATAATCCCTTATTTGTTCATCACAATTGATATTTTAATATTAACACTAGCGGCAATAGTCAACAGCAGCTGTAGCAATAACATTAGTACTAAAGTTCGCAGTAATAGCAATAACAACGTTTCACAATTAGATTAATTGTTGACCTGTTTCAATGTTTTTGTTGCATGCTGGGGATTTATGCAATTTAAATTGCAACAATTAATGTTTTTTTCTTCTCCACATTACAGGCTCTCAAAGATTTATTAATACAATGCTGTTTTTACAAAATAAATTTTATTTTTACAAAATAAATTCAAAGATTTATTAATACAATGCTGTTTTTACAAAATAAATTTTAGAAAAATACGCTTTTTTTACCACTAATATTTTGTGTTTCCTTAATTCATAGTTACTCTGTTACTTTACTATTAATATTAGAATTTTCCTGTTTATTGGCTGTTAATTATCCGTATATTTCGACAAATCACAAAACACCAGAGAATTGAACATTTTTATTTTGCATTCTATTTTATTACAGAATTTTCTACTCTATTCTACTTTTTTTTTCATGCTAAAATATTTGCTAATTTAATTTCTGAAATACGTTTCCAGCACCAGCAACAAAATTTGCAAAAAAAAAAAATAATTAATTCAGGTGAAAAAAATATATAATTGGAAAAACAAAATCAGCATAAAATTGCATAACGAAAAATTATTCAACAAAAATTTAGTTGAAAATGTAAAAATTATAATCATAATAAATAGAATTGACAAGAAAAAATGTAATATAAAATATTTTAATAAAAACCCAGGGAATTTAAAAAATTTCACACTTTTGAAGGGCGTATAATAAAATGAAATTGAATTCAACCCACTCTCATCGTTTGGAGAAAGAGATAAAAAAAATGTATATAAAATATTGTAAAACAATGAAAAACACTTCCAATATTAAATAATATGAGTGAGATTTTACATTCATTCAGATATAAATAAATACATTTTTAAGTAGGTGCATCTTAAGTTTTTTCTTAAGAAAAATAAAGCAGCCCACATATTTAGTTAACAACAACCTGTATATTTTAAAAGCTTTAGAAAGAGAAAGTGAAGCCAAACTTATGGGCTAATGGGGCAAGCACTTAAAAGTTATATAGTCTTAATACTTTTACTTAGAACTTACTTTTAAGATACTAAGATTATAAAAATAATAAAAATACTTATGTATGAGTAACTATACATATTGATATAAGTATCATAATATGATAACCCTATCTATAGATTTCTGCAGGAGGCCAACTAACCATAAAAGTGTAACAAAGTTGCAATGCTCTACCAAGCCCCATGTTGCATTCATACATATTTATTTCATATAATTTTTATAATGCTGACTATATGAACAGCAACAACAAAAACAATAAGAGTATGTAGAAGTAGTATCAATGACAACAGGCGGTAAGCAAGCCAGCAAAGCAAAGCAGCCTGTATTAAACATTAAGAGGCACAATATTGCAGATGCAGCGTAAAAGCGATTAAATTGTTGCTTCTTGCTACTGAATGCTCTACAAATAAAAAGCCAATAACAATAAAATACAATAAATACCGATTATAAACATTTATATTATTATTCTTGTTGTTGTTGCTACTGGTATTGATGTTGTTGTTTATTGAAATGCGTTGCTGTCTTTTTTTTTCTCGTTATTGTTGTTCTTGCTGTTGTTACAAATAAACATTAGTTTGTATTTATTTATTATTATTATTTGTTGTTGTTGTGGCTTCTTGTATTATCGTCATCATCATCATATAATGATTATCATTTTATTACTTCTATTGTAGTGGCTTTTGTTGTTCGTAATGTTTGAGAATGTTCTTTTATTTTTTGTGTTGTTACAGTTGTGTTCTTGTAATCGTTTTGTGTATGTAGACAAATGATGATGTTAGTAAGAATTGTTATACTAATAATAAAAAAAAAGAAATAATCGTAATAACAATAATAATGATAGTGGCACTTAATACACTTTGAGAAAAAAATTTTTTTGAAAAATTTAACTCTTGATATGGCAATAAATTCTTATATTTTGTTGGAAAAATATTTGAAACTTTTTTTCCATTGGATTACTTACAGAAAACTTCCTCCAGACTTCATCGAAGAGTTTAAAAATGGATAAATCTGACGGAAATGTTACACATTATACTCAGCATATGACCATGAAAAAAGTATGAAAATTAGTTTGAATCATTTCCGAAATCGTTTCTCATTTCACCGTAATACAGAAAATTCCCTCCAAAAATCGTAATCAAAAATCCTAATCTGAAACTTTAAAAATAAAAATTTATATTTGATTTATTGTAAAACAAAACTTAAATATTACACAGAGAGGTTTCTCAAACTGATTTCCGGCAGAAAGTCCTTTTTTATTGACAATATGTCGAACTTCGCCTCAAAATTATTATTATTATTTTTTTTTATTATTTTTTGTATCATAAACTTCAGTGGTTGGATTAATAATGATTGGACGGATGGACGGATGGACGGATGGACGGATGGACGGACACCGTTTAGTATAATTTTATACTTTATTTAAACTTTTTAAATTTAGCATACAACTTTTTAATGTGCTTAAATCTTTTTCTTTTCAATGCTCCAATATTTTATTGCCCCAATGATTATTGTTTAAAAATTTAAAAAGTTTTATTAGTAAAATTTTTTTATGCAACTGTATGTTTTTCAAAGCGGTTAAAAATTAATTTCAGATTAATCTTTATATATATATATGCTATAAAAATGAACTGTTAGTTTGTTTATGTATGAATCACGTCTAAACAGCTGAACTGATTTTCATGAAATTTTAAATAGGCTACGCTACATTTTACGCCTACTTTGAAAAATAAAATAGATTTTGTCAATTTTGTACGTTATCATGAAATTTGACACACAGATAGAGCTTCCATTGAAGAATTTTATAGGCTATGTTTGATTTTGATTGGAGGTCATGCCCACTTTTTTTAAAACAGGGTGGGTTTATTTTCCGCCTCTTTATAGTTAAAGCTGTACACTACCTAATATTAATTCATTCTATTCAAATTTATAAAAAGTATTTTCGACATTTTACAATGTCACTTAACGTAAGTTTATTGTAAGTTCATAAATATCTAACCTAATAAACGTTTACAACTTTAGTTTAACAATGCTTTGTAAAGTTGTGTTAAGTTTTTTTGAATATGGCCATAAATGTTCAAAAGCAATATTAATGGATATTGAAATATTTGTATTGTAAAAATCTAATATCGCATTTCGTAATATTTTTTAATGGCACAAATGGATATGCTATGTAAAGTCTTATTTTGGAAATATTTAAAACCTTTATCCCTATTGCACAGACATTTTTATATACGCATTAGGATTCATATACAAATTGTTTGGCGAAAGTCGATTGTCAAGTTTTTTTTAGATTACAAGGTTTACATGGACAGACAGACGGACGGACGGACATCGTTAAATCGACTCAGGAAGTGATTCTTAGTCGAATGGTATACTTTAAGGTAGTGGTCTGATGGTTTTTTCTATGCGTTACAAACATCAGCACAAACGCATAATACCCCAACCACCTATGGTGGTGTAGGTTATAACAAGACAAATAGGACTGGGGGGAAAGAGTATCCCCCTTAACAAAGGAAATATTAGGTTTCGTATACCTAAAGCATTCATTTGGTGAATGTTTTAAAAACAGTTCTAGAAAAACCTTTAATATCAAATTTTAGAGCATATAGGTCGAGGGGACTACTAGCCCCAGGTGGCTAGGTGGAATGGTGGCTCCCATACACCGAAAATATGTTAATATACTGTATATAGGCAAAACTTTCTCATTAACTTCCATAACTTAAGATAAAAATGGGACGGATATGAAAACGTAGAATGGTACCCCTTATTTAAAGCAATTATTCTTAATGGATATCTAAAGATCTATTACAAGGAAAGAACTCAAATTTTGTGGGAACTACTTTCTTTTCATATTGAATTGATAAAATAAAATAGGACAGATAGGGAAGTATAGCTCCTACACTTTTCACATATCTAAAGTAGTAATTTATTTAAAATTGTAATAGAGAGAATAGGTCGAGAGGGAGTAGTAGGCCCATATAAAGTTAATACGGCATCAAAAGGGGTAGCAACGCGCACCGGGTTAAGCTATACACTCTAAATGTATATATAATAAATTTAAAATTTATTACAAAATTTAAATACACAAATCAAATTGCACTCAGTGTATTTATACTTAATAGTAATTTTGATGAGATAAAGGTAAATACTCCTTTTAGTGTTGGTGGTGATGGTGATGATGATGTTGACGTTAATGTTTCTTTGGTTGTTGCATTACGTACTTACGTTTTCTCTCTATAATAGATGTAATTGCTATTTTTATTATTATTGCTGTTGTTGTTATTTGTTCCCTTTGTTTTATTATTGTTATAAAATGCTCATATTATAAATTGTTGTAACAATTATTATTTTCAAGAAATATATTTAAGCAATAACAACAACAATAGCATAGAAAAGAAAACTATAATATTCAACACACTGACACACAAACAGTACAAAATGGTCTTAAAAAACAAAAAAAAAGAAACAATAAAATATTATTTCTATTACCACTGCCATTGTTGTTGTTGCTGTTAACGTCACTGTCATCACTTGTAATGTTTTCATTGTAAACGCAGGGACGAATGTTGTTTTATTTGACTTTCTACTTGTCTTGTGTAAAGTATTGCATTTCAAAAGTAATCACGTTTAATGAGTGGGCGACTGGGTGGGTGGGGGCTATAGAGAAGGGCAACAGACAACAATGTGCGAATGATGAATGATGCACCACTACCATAGGCTAGCTCGTTTCACGTTCACCACATCTAGTACATAGCTTAGGAATGGTCGTTTTGGGTTGGTTGCTATAGACGCATTAGTAATTTAAGTAAATATTTTTGAATTTTCTATAAAATATTTTGTCAATAAATATGAAATGGCATTAATGAAGGAAACGTTAAGCACGAGTGGGTGGAGTTTTTGTTTGTTTTTTTCTAAAAATTAATATTCAAATGCTGCTACAATTGCAATTTATTGTAAATGAAATATTTTTTAAATTGACGCATAAATTTGTAAATTGTTATATTGTTGTTAAGGCATATAATAAACCTAATGTAATGACGCCAGAGGGTGCGAGATAAAGTTTAATAATAACAACAATATTAACTAGAAGAAGAGAGAGAAAAGAAAGTCTAATGCGAATTTAAGAAGAATTTATGGATTTTATTAATGTCATAATGTTTATAATGTTTAGTTATTTAAAGCGGAAATTATATCAAATATTAAACGTGCTGTATTCACGCAATTACTTAAAATTATGAATTATTTAGTTGTTGTTGCTTTGTTTAATATTCGTTTTTGGATAATTTGTTTGTCAAATAAATCTTATTGCTAATTCGAACAATTAATCAGAGTAAATTAATAAATTTAGTTAAAACACATTAATCACCTGTAAATTTTCACGCACTTACACACAAACACACATACATACACATAAATATATACAGATGTGTGATTATAAGCTATATGGCGCCCCACAAATTTCACCTGACAGTGTTTTTAAGCCTTTTGAATGGATTTATACAGACACACACATATAAACATACATAAGAGTTAAATACAAGCACGTAGACCAACAAGTGCATAAATAACAAATAGTCAAATTAGTTTAAGCCGAAAACAAAAAAAAAAAAAAAAACAAATATTGAAAATTTTGTGCGAAGCCAATAATACAAATACAATGGGAGCGGCTAAACCACAACTTAAACTGGGTTCCTTTATATCTAAGCTAAAATTATCTAAATTAATACCAAGTCATCACAGGAAAATAATTTTTTTTTTTTTTTGTTTTTTGTATTTACAACTCAAAAACCAAGAAAGCAACAGCCCGATCATATGATATCCTACACCATTGTGTGTGTATGTACCCAGATCATCCAAAAAAGTAAACAAGATAGTGATCTGGAAGTAGGCAAATTCGGATCATTACCAAAGAATTAAGCATGGGCTTGTCATTGGAAGATGTTCTCTTTTTTCATACCTATTCACTGAATAGGATGTCATGAATACCATGTTATACAAAATTGATTCTTTGGGTTTTTATTTTTATCACAACTTGAAAATAGATGGATGTTGTTTATATTACTTCTTAACCCATTTCCGACCACTACCCGATTCCATTGAGATAACTTTATGAAATTTGGCACAAAGTTTGCTTTTGTGATTGTGATAACAAATTAAGAAGATTTGAACGCATATATATTTTTCATTCCAAAATACAGGGCCTTGAAAATTTCAAAAATCGTACCATTTTTGGACCCGAAAAATTTTTCTGAACAACATTTTGAAAAATTTTTAGCTCAAAATTAAAGTTATTCACCTTTAGAATACACCCATAGCATACAAGCACTTTTTCGGAAAGCAGACTTAAAAATATCGCCGAAATGATCATTGATGCGTTTTCGCAACACTAACGTTTTAGACGATCCGTGTGGCTTTAACACCTAATTTTGGAGAGCCTATTTATAAAAAATTCGATTTTTGTCTCTTATCTTTAAAACAACATATTAATCTAATAATAACTGTAAAAAAAATTAGCATTAACTGCATAATAAGTTAACTAGGCGATGTTAAAGTTACTGATGCTAAAACATAACAGCGGTCGGAAATGTGTCAATGTCAATGCAGTCAGTTCTTTCAAGATGTTCACCGGTTTTAAAAATAACTTTTTTTAAAAAAAAAAAAAAAAAAAAAATTTACTAAATATTGATATTTATTAAGTTGTACATTATATAATCGAAATTTAGGAATAATTTTTTAATTTTCATAAAGACTCATTTCTTATGTTTTAAAAAATATTGCTTAAAGTTAAATTGAAATTAGTTCTGTAAGATTAAACAAATAAATTAACAATAGCACTCAATTTAAATTTTTTAATGTTTTATTTTTATCCAATATTTGGTTAGTCTTTAAAAGATATAGTAAAAAGTTTCACTTGAGAATCGTTTCAATTGAGACAGACTTTCATATTAATAAGCCATAGCTTCTGTTTATGTTAAGTAAAATTTGATCTCATCTTTGATGATTATTTTCCTACAGTTTAGTAGTTATTTCCTAAAATAATTAAATTTAATAAATTTTAACTCGAATATTATAAAATTTATTGATTTTTTTAAGAAATGTAGTCTTTTGATAGAAATTTTTAACTTCTGCAAAAAAACCGAGTGCAACCGGTTTATTCAAAATACCAACTATCCGAAAACTGGTTTCTCCAAAAAGTCGAAAATTCGATCATCCTACTTTTTAAGCTCAAGAAAACGTATACCTATTTATACTTTGGAAGTAATCAAAATTTACTTTCTTGAAAATTACTTCTATTTATTTTTATATAAAACTTGTTTCTGGCAAATCCCTGCGGGAAATTTGTGGCAATTGCAGTAATGGACCGGTCCCTCAGTACCAGTTGAGTACCAATTGACACCTAACTCGTCACCAATGTTCCAATTGAGAACCAGTTGACACAAACACACTCACAATTTAACAGTTAAGAGTTAATTTATAACATGCTTGTTAAATGTTCAATTAGCAACTCGTGCGCAATAAAAATCAGTGGCTGACTGGTTAGCGTTGAAGACTCCCTAGAGTAAAGAGAACCGGTTCAAAACTAGTAACGTGACAGGTTCTCAGGGCTAGTGACCGGTCCCAGTTCCGGAACTTTATATGAGAAGAACCTATCACTTTTACATGGGGTTGTCATTGGAGGTGGCTAATTAGCCCCATGGGACAGGTCACAGGATAGGTCCTAGGACAGGTTCAGCAACGATTTTTGTAATAAAAATTTTACAAAAATTCGGTAATTGTTTACTTTTTAAACATTATTTTTTTATTATTATCTTTATTAAATTATGTTTATTTTAATTTTATAATTTTTCGTTAATGTCGATGGCGGCACCCCGGCTCGAACCCATGTTCATCTGACGTATGTTATGTTTTATAGTCTTCAACGCTTACCACTCAGCCACTGATTGTTATTGCGCGCGAGTTGCTATTTGCGCACTTAATTGGTATATTATTGCCACTTAAAAAAGAAAATTAAAAATTAATAAAAATTAAATTATTATAATTTTTGTGAAACAGTAGAGCTTAATCCAATCGGGAAGTCACACATAACAACTGGTGACAAAAACAGTCATGGGATCGCACAAGTCTGTCAATTCAAAACAATGTCATGGTAGTTATTTCTTTATAGACAAGTTGTAATGGTATAACAACAGAAAGTTCGAGTTTTTCAACTTTTCTTGAGGAAGTTGTAATATAGGAGATATAATCAAAATAGAACAAGCGCGAATGTTATATTCGGCTCAACCGAATCTTTATACCCACCATCAACTTTTTAAAATTCGTTCGAGCCCTATTCTGCTTTCAACAGACAGATAGACGAACGGACGTAGCTAGATTGACTCAGAAACTAACCAAGAACCAGAAAATATTTACTTTATGTGGTATTAAATGATTTTTCCAATCCCATCTTTTCGATGGTGGGTATAAAAATCAAAAGAAATCAGTTACTCAGAGTTTAATTCACAGTCTCTGCTGTAAAGAATTTTATGAGACTCACAAGGTTTTTGTATTTTATTTTTCACAAATTTTTAAAATTCATTAAATTTTTATTCAAAAATTTTTGAAAAATTATCTTTAAACATTTTTATTAATATCTTTTATTATTTTGATAATAATGTTATATAATAAAAATAGGTTTTATTCACACTAAACTTTTTTATTTTAATATGGGTAGGTGTAGCAAGCAGAGCATACTAGGTATAGTTACACTATTTTTTGATTTGTTTCTGGATTTAAAAACAATTATATAAACAAATCTGTACCAAATTTAAATTTTTTGAGGAAAAACAAAAACCTTAAAAACTGTAAAATGCTCTTCAATAATCCGGATAATTGATTGCAGACCCCAATCCGAATTATCGAATTTAAAATTTAAAATATTTAAAATTTTTCAAAAATGTTTACTTAGTCTTATACAAATAAGGTTGTATGTAATGAAAAATATGTTAGAACAAAAATTGGCTAAAAGCATAGTTATTGAACAACAAGAAGCTAAGTGCACATAATTTTTATTATAAACTTCAATCCACATTGCTTTTTAAAATAAAAATTACAAATTTTTTTACTAAATCCAGATTAAAATATACAATCAATCCGGATTATAGAGTGTGTAATGAGTTGGGAAATGGCGTCCGGATTACAAAGTAATCAGGATTATAGGCATTCGGATTATCGAGTTTATACTGTATAATATTTTATCTTACAGAATCAATTGAAAAAAATAAGATTTATATTATAGTTTAACAAAATTACCAATAATTTTGTGAACCAAAAACATAAAGCTAAAATTTAAATACTTAATTAAACTGTAACACTAAAATAAACCATTTCAATAATTCCTTGCAAAATAAATAAAAATTTGTTCCCTATAAATATAGCTCCAAAAAAAGGAGTTGCAAAAAAAACTCCACCGAGCACTTGTTTCAATTTCAATATTGACATACATTGTATTTTTTTCTCTTTTTTTTTTTTTTTTTATTTAAACCACCAACTGACACTATGAGATAAATTTCCCATATTGGTTATTTGTAGTCTTATCGCTTCAATTATAATTTACCACAATAACACTACAGCAACATAGTATTCGTTGTATTTTTTTTCTTTTTTTTTTATTTTTTGGTTTTTGTTGATATATTTTTTTTCTTCCACCAATAAATATATGGAAAACTGTAGGTGTATTTTTTTTTTTTTTTTTTGTTATTGTTGGCGTTGTGTAGGTGTCGTTTTCTCTACCAATTTAGTCATTGTTTTCCATAAAACTCTTGTAGGTATTATTGTGCCTACAACAAATACAATCATATACAATATGACAAACATTTGTTATTTAAGTGCGAGTATCAAATGGCTTTGTACACGTATTTATTTGGTTGTCATATACAAATACACTGATGTTGTTATTATTGTTGTTGTATTTGTACTTGTTGTAAAACATTTCAATGGCACGCGTCTTTATTCTTGTTTTTCTTATAAGCTTACATACAATATACTTTTAAAAACTAGAGAAACGCAGGAGGAGGTGAAATTTATTTATATAGACATGGCCAATTTGTAAAATACTAATTGGTTTAGAATGACAGCTAGTTAAAGGCAATTTCCTTTGTACACAAAACCTAACTCGAGCTGCATACAATAGAAAAGACATCGATATAAATAAATGACCTAGAACTATGGAATTTTGTAAATTGAAATGTTAAATTTTAAAAGGAAAATTGTCGATTGTATAAATATTATGAAGGGTATGATAATTAGGATAATAATTGTAAGACAAGGTATATTACATTGATATTGTGTGTTTGTGAGGGTTTGTTTTAAAGGTCAATTTATATTTCTTAATTTAGAATTCCAAAATACACAGTTTATGGTTGGGTTTATTAAGTTAAATGTCTGCTGAAAAATAAATAAATTAATTCAAAATATTTTTATATACTATTCTGGTAATAATATAATTAATTATAGCCTACATTGATTGAATTAAATATACTTTAAATTTGTAAGTTATAATTCATAAATTATTAATTTTATTAATTTCTTTTGGTATTATAAGCTAATACCGATATTCAATTATACGAAAATTGTAAATACATATGGACTTTAATTAATAAATATTTATTTTTTTATTTAAGGCATAAAGAAAAAAAATACATATGTATGTAGAAAATTGTCTAGATTTATATTATTGTTATATCATTCACAGTTCAAATTCTTTATGGAACTGTGAATGTGCCTCGCAAAAAATAGACTTTTTGATAAATTTTCGCTCTTGCTTTCCAATTTGCCATTATCTACTACGTTGACTATTTTGGACACATCAAGTAGATATAGCGCAAAATATGCCTAATTGCAACAAGTAACTAATCCCAAACTAAAAATTTGTTCAGAAAATTTTCTGAAAAATATTGTCCACTTTAATATTATGAAAAAAAAAATCGTGCGCATATATAGCCCGATTTGAGAAATTATTATTATTTTTTTTTTTTTTAAACTCCCTACAAAAAATAGCTTAAGTACAGACATTTTCTTTGCATTATTAAACATTAAACAGTAGGGTAGAATCGAAATAAAAATAAATCCGTAACTTCTAATCGGCTGTTTGGATTTACATGAAATTTCACATAGGCGTAGCAGAGGGCAGTAGCATTTTGTGTTTAGAAGCAGGATCCCATATACGCTTCAGAAGCGGGGTTCAAAATGGGGTACTAATGTTATGGAAAGTGTTTAACTATTAGCGAATTTTTGTTCCTTTTATCCGATTTCCAAGATTTTTATATCACCTTAAAGTCATTGATAAATCCTTAAGAAAACATGCTTGCATGTACTACTTATCATATATATTTCTTTGTTATATACATTTGAAATTTCAAAAATTTTACAATTTTACAAGATCTTGGTTAAGATTTTTCTATATATAGCCAAATATTTTCAACCGATTTTATTATGTTTTATGCAGTTGTTTAAAAAGCAAAATTAGCTATCGAACAAAGTCGTTATCTTTATTGAGTCAAAAGTAGGGTGATCGATTATTCGACTTTTTGGAGAAACCGGTTTTCGAATAGTTCGAATAATTGGTATTTTGAAAAAACCGGTTGCACTTTTTTAAATTCAGAAAAAACCGGTTAACCGGTTTTTTGCAGAAGTTAATATTTCTATAAAAAAACTACATTTCTTAAAGAAAAATCAATAAATCTTTTTTATTTTTGGAAATAACTATTATCCCATTAAGAACGAGAAAAAAAGATATGGTCGGTCAAGGCCGACAATAACCTACACCATTGTGTGCATCAAAATTCGGGTAGGGGTCCTTTTTTTCTAGACCTGTGGAATTGTGGACCAGTACTATGGTCAATTATGGACCGTTCTTCATAAAATTCGGCATACAGGTTTAAACGTATATGGAACTTAGATGTGCAAAAATTACTGCTACATTTAAGGGACATTTTCTGGTAGGTTATTTGTATGGGGGCTAGAGGAAATAATGGACCTATCATAACCAATTTCAACACGCTTCGTTCTTGGACTATAAGTAACCAAAATTGCGACCTGTAGTTTGATTACAAGTTTTACATGAATGGACAGACGGACATCGTTAAATCTACTTAAATCCGATTGGTACAAATGACCAATATTTTTGGGTGTTACAAACATCAGTACAAATGCATAATAGGCATGTAGGGTATAACAATTTTAAGAAAATAAGCATCAAAAATGATATTAACATTTACTTAGCATAAACAGAAACCATGGGTTAATATGAAAAAAGCAAGAATCAATTTTATTGAAAGGATTCTACAGGTGAAACTCTTTTAAAACAAAATCTTTGAAAAATAATTTCTTCGCTGAATAAAAAAAAAACTAAAACATTTAAATTAGGTGCAAAAATATTACATTAAGGATAATTATTACTTATTTATTTAATCTTAAACTATATTTTTAAGTCATTAAAAATCATACTTTATGAATATTAAAAAAAAATAATCATAAATTTCGATTCAAATATCAATATTTAGTGCGTGGTTTTTTAAATACAAAGGTATTTTTAAAACCGGTTTTTTGTGTTTAAAAAAACCGGTCTATTCGACATTCGAAAATTGAACATTTTAAAAACACCGACAGCACATTGACTGAAAAAACCGGTTTAAAAACCGGTTGGAAAACCGAGTCGATCACCCTAGTCAAAAGTTAAATTAATTTGAATTGGAAAGTTTGCAAAAATTAACATACGGACAGATGGACGGACATTAGAATTCTCTCACAAAAAATTTTAAAATTCGAAAAATATTTTTTTCCAATTCTCGATCGACATGAAAATGTAAGCATTAAAATTGTTATATCACCTTTAACATTTAACCCTATACATTTGGGTTATAAATGACAGACGGACGGACATTGCCATGCTGCCAAAAAATATATTAGAATTCTAAAAGTGCATTTTTACTAACTAATAAGTACAAAAAATAGAACATTATTATACAAATTTTGATATCACCTTTCCCTGAATTAAGCGTCATTTTTGTCCCATTTAACCCAAATGTAAAGACCTACCATTCAGCTAAAAAAAAAAAAATTAAACGTGATCATTAAAGTGTTGATACCACCCTTCTCTAAATTATGCATAATTTCGATCCATTTATCTCTAATGTATAGACAGACGGACGGACATTACTGTTCTGCTAAAAAAAAAAAAAAAAATATTAAAATTCTAAAACTGAATTTTTTAACTAATAATCAATAAAAATATAAAACGTGATCATTAAAATATTAATATCACCTTTCCTTGAATTAAGCGTCATTTTTGACCCCTTTTACCCCAATATGTCTATATCAACGGTTCTCAAATGGGGGTCCACGACCCATAAGGGGTCCGTAAGGACTTTCGTAGGGGGTCGCGAAGATATCCTTAAAAATATTCTTGAACACACAATTTTTTATTATAAATATTATGTTTAAATGAAAGCATGAAACTATTTAAAAACTCCGATGTGGCAAAGAAAACATTTAATTACAAAGATAAATAGTTCACTTTAATTTCATTTCAATTTTATTTTTAAAATAAAACCCTGTTTTTATTTTTTATAAAATTGCCAAGAACTTTTTTATAAAGTTTTAATGCTCTTTCCGAATTTTAACCATAGAATTACATCCTGTGGAATAAGATTGTTAAAAACTTTTTTCGCAGAGAAATGCTATAAAAAGAAATTTTGCTTAAACGTCTTTACAATTAAAAGACGAAAAAAACAATATGACTATCGATAAAATACCAAATTCATTTCAAAAACAGTTAAATTGCAACTAATGTCTTAAATTTTTATTTTGAATCAGCAGATTTCAGAAGCATTTTAGTTGAAATATAGCTTGTTGGCTCCGAAGAGCTTGAAGTATTAGACCAATTTTCATCAACATAAATTTTTATGTGGAACTCGCCGTTTTGTCTATCAAAACAAAGAATCGACTATTTGTGTTCGCATTTTGCGAAAAAATCTCTTAATATTAAATATCTCACGAAGCAGCAAAAAAAAATGTCACAATTGTTAATATTATTTTTAAATTATTTTATCTTTACAATTTTATCTGATTTTTTAAACTAGTCAAAGTTGTAGTGGATCGCGCATCCATTGCAATGTCAAAAGGGGGTCGCGAAGCAAGATCTTGTGAGAACGTCTGGTCTATATTATTTTTCCGAAGTGGATCTCAAAAATTTACAATTTCAAGCTTTTTATAAAAAAATTCATCATGGAATTTTGGTTCTACAGAGCACTATTTAGTGCTTTTTTAACTTTTTATGACTCTTGGAGCAGTTGTCTTAAAGGTTTTCAATTTTTCACTCATACATTAAGGTGACTCACTTCCTACGAATGAAACATATGTATGTTTTCTAATGTTCCCCAAAATATTACGGTTCCTCTGATAACCGTTCGTTTTCAGTGGGTAACAAAATCAGTTTTTTGAGTGAGTCGTCTTAATAAACATATTTATCAAAGTATTTGTCTAAACATAAAAATAACCTAATTTTGGTTTTTCGATTTTTTTTTTTTTAGAAAAATCAATTTACTTGACAAAAATGTTAAAATGACAGTTAGGCCATTGATAATTCTCTTTAGCCATTTACTTTTCATTTCAAGTATTTTTAACGAGTATTATAAAACATATAAATGTGTGTGTGTGTTTAATAAATATTTTCTGGAAAGTATTTCTCCTGAGATTATTGCTGCTGTTATCGCAGCTTTGACTTGTATTAAATTCTTTATTTCAATTTTTTATTCTCGTTTTTTCTATATCAACTATTGATTAAATTCCAATTGTAAAGTTAAATACTAAACAGTAACAACAAAAACAAGATAGAATTTAATGAATGTGAGAATATTATAGAAATTTTCCTGTTGTTTTTTATATTCATTTGAAATAAACTACAATACGCGTGAGATCATCATCATCATCGCTAGTAAGTATCTGGGGATACTAAAGGCAATGTTTTTGTTATTTTATAGTATATTTGTTGTTGATGTTTTAGAATGCTTCACTAAAGACAAATGATATAAAATAAGTTTGTTATAACATTTGTAACACATCGACTATTATTGCAATAATTTGGGGGTCTTATAATTTACTAAAGCTATATACATATAAAAATATAACTGTGGTCTGATTAGAGTTTAAAGTAAGAAACTTAATTTAATAATTAATCAAACAATATTTAGTGACTTATGTTTCAAACAATAAATGGTTACCTTAAGAATCATCATTGCCGATTAAAAAATTCGTATGTTTTTCATATTTTTTTCTCTATATTTTCATTTTATTACTGTAAATCATAGGAAATATTTTGTAGTAAATTTAAAAAAAAAAAAAAAAAAAAACTACACAACTATGCTACCAATACAAAAACATAAGAATTTTACTGTCACATCACACAGATACCAGGGAGATACATATTAAAATGCTTCAACAATTGCAAGTAGGAGCAGCAGCAACAAATGATGAAAAAAAAACACAATAATAATAATAAAAAAGAAAACATTGCCGTGTGACAACATTGATCAAAGATGACCTAAATACACCTACAAAATGGACATGAAAACAACAACAACAACAAAACAAACAAAAATAACAGTAAAAGTACAACAAATGACAATCATATAACTTGTAAAATAAAAATTGTATCTAGATATTAAAACAAAACGATACAGGAGGGAGAGAGAGAGGAAAAAAAATTGCAGTTAAATAAAACAAAATTAAAACAACTACAACAACATCAATAACAGTGAGCACATCATGATGTGTTTTATGCGTATGAGTAATACGAAGTATCTGAGATACGAATTCACATTACGCACAATATTCAACTGCACTTAAACAAGGGCACATTGGTATATTCATACATCCTTATACACTTACATATATACATACAAACATACATTCCCGAGATACTCATTGTAGTAGGCTGGATATTTTGACATGACAAATGTTCATATGATTGTGTGGATTCCTGTATTTATCTTTAACAGTTCATATCTATGTATCCAATTGTATACGAAAGTGTGAGAGTTTTTATACATATTTGCTTGTATGTTTGTGTGTATATGTGTGTAAAAATGTTGAATTTTCAATGATATTCATGAGTAGTTATTGTTGCTGCTGGTATTTTGATGTAACTACCACAAAAGTTCACATATTGAATATTGTTAAAGCATTGATTTGATGGCATATCGAACACAAAAAGATATGAAATCATTTTAAAAATAACAAACTTATATTTATACACACAAACACACAGTTACACTCGTACATACACCGAGATATTCTATGAATAAATGCACAAATACTTTTACAAATTTCTGCATACTTGTAATTCTATGAAGGTTATTTTCAATAGCAAACGATTTATTCCATCAAAAAAAGAAAATCCAAAAACTATAAACTCTACATAAATTGAATATAGACACATATTGATTACTTTGTTTTTATTGTCCAAGTTTTTTCTGTCAAGATGGACAAATATAAAATTTTAGAGCTACAAAATTTCAACTTGTGTTGTGTTAAGTGTATTAAAAAAGGAAAAAAAAAAAATTAAATAACATATTTTATAAAGTGCGCACAAAAAATTAGTGCATACAATTTTGTTTGTAAAAAGCAACTGCTAATCTCTCTTTCAAATTATGTTTTCTTTTTCATTTTCAAAACTTTAAATCTGAAGTTTTCGACAAAAAACAACACTTCACCGACGAAATAAAATTTTAAAAATAATTTTTTAATCGATTAAAAATTTGTTTATAGCCTTAGAAAAATTAACTGTTCAGCTATCCAAAAATGTCAACATTTTCTGGCTATAAGCAAACGTTTGCGGAGATATTTTAATAAATATCTGAAATTTTTATTAAATTTTTAAAATTTTGATTCCCTTTCTGCCTCCAAATGTTATATAGTGTTTCATAGCAAGCTTTTTCTAATAATTCTGACAAAATATCTGGAACAATTTACCTTTGGAGCTGCTTAATAGGCAGAATCGTATGTTTTTCTCTCAATCGTTGTATTACTTGGTATAATCTGAAAATCCATTATTATTTATTATAATCGGGCCTCCCAGACCCCTCAGTAGTAATGCTATGGGGACATACGACATCTTTAATCTCTTGCCAATTTTTTTTGTTTTTCTTAGCCGATTACAAAAAACTTTGCTTGGTATTTATCTTCAAGTAATTAGCTTTCGAAATTGTAACTATTTCAAATTTGTTTTATATATCGCAACAATTACAAAACTGTCTATCAAATGAATACAACTTTACGTCGATATCTTTATCGAATCCAAAAAAAATGGAGTTTATATTTAAAAATTTGCAGAAAAAAAAAAGTAACAAATGACTAATTCCATATCAAAACGGACAAAGAACAGTTATTTTCAGATCTGATATCTCCGATTTCAATGAAATTCGCTACTGTTATTATCTATTGCAAGTGTTGCTCAAATTACAAACTTTCAGACAGAAGACCTTTCCGGTTCAAAATTATGACGTTTAAAAATGAAACAAGCGCGAATGTTATATTCGGCCCGGCCGAATCTATATACCCACCATCAACTTTTTCAAATTTTGCATTATATAGAAGGGGGTGGAAAGTGGGAAGAAAAGTGGGCGGACCACGCCCATTTTTGTTTCCGAGTTTACATGGGTCCTTTAACTATTTGAACTCAATTTCGTTGATTTTCACCATATATGGGAGGTGGGCGGTAAAGTGGGCGGACCACGCCCATTTTTCTGAGTTTATATCAATCCCCGAACTATGCTTACAAAATTTCGTTGTCGTACATGCTTTTGTTGAAGAAATATCAGCAGAAATGTATAAAACGGACACATTGTGTTTCTAGCTTTTAACCCATAACTTTTTTGTTTCTTAACCGATTTTGCCCATTTTCAATACCAAATAAACATTTGTGCCAAATTTCGTCTCCCTACGTTGCTCTGTTCGAGCCCTATTCTGCTTTCAACAGACGGACAGACGGACGGACATAGCTAGATCGACTCAGAATCTAACCATGACCCAGAAAATATATATACTTTGTGGGTTCTTAGATGATTCCTTCGACATGTTACACACGAAATGACAAAATCAATATACCCCCCATCTTTTTGATGGTGGGTATAAAAACTATTGAATTTTTTTCCAAAATTGTACATACTTTATTGTTCATAACTTCTAAAATATATGGGCAATTCTCTTTTTACGTTTGCCTTTATGAAACAACTTTTTTAAACAACTTTTGTTGCAATTATGTTAACAACACTTGATGCTGTAACAGAAAAAAATTCAAGACCTAAAATGGTTCCATGTGGTGCCGGCAAGCACCCAAAGTCAAAAATTCCAAAAAAAAAGTGTTTGAAACTAACAAGTTTTTTTTTACTTCTTTTTATTTCTGTAGTCGCGGATTTTAGCATAAATGTCCAATTCTTCTAATGTAGACTATAAACACTTGTAGAAAAGGACCAACAAAGATTTAATTAGCATGCAATTAACCAGTGTCGAATTGTGTTGTGCAAAAGTCGTAAAGCCAAATTTTAAAATTTTGCAGTTTTTTTCACTGGGGATTTTACGCCGTTTCGGATATTTTAAAATTCGAAACAGAGCCTAATAGCTCTTGAAATAATGCATCATTTGACATATATCTCGTTAATGTGTCCTCAACAGAAATGCTGCATGAGGTACTCAAACTTGGAGAGAAAAAACGTGAATGGCTCCAAGAGGTACCTTTTTCGCGAGGCACACTCGCAACGTTATTTCAGTGAAGCTGGAGTATAGCGTTATCAAATAGGGTTTCAAAATGACATTTAAAAATCATTGTGGCATTTTAAAATATTAATTTGCTAAACGTGTATAGCTGTTTTAAAGAATTCAGCAATTTTGCATATTTTGTTATAGCGGATGTTGGCGTTATAAATCAATTTTAAACTGAAATAAGTTTCTGTATAAAATTCTACTACGCAGAAAATATAATTTCACTAAAAATATTCATCAACGGTCTTCTTCGGCTAAGAAAGCGATGTTTTTAGTTTAACATTAATCGTCGAGGCACACCCAAGGCGCTAATCAAAATTGGCGATGATATATGTCAATCTGTAGCTGCTTTAATACCATATATCAAAATCAATATGGCGTTCAAAAAAAAGTACGATTTTTCATTTAATGCAACTTTAGAGATTTGAGTAAGTGCAATTAAAAAATGCTTATAAATGACATTGTCTTATGACATATTTAAAAAAAATAATGAATTTTGCAATAAATGGATAAATATGAACAAGACTACACACTAAAAACTGAATTTTGCAAATTTTATAAGAAGGTTTAATAATTATTAAATCGCTAATATATCCACGCATATTTAACTTATCGCGATATTTTTAATTTGTATTTAAGATACAGCATTGTAGAGTACATAGATGGAATAATTTTTAATATAGAACTAGAAATAGAATTTTGCCAATTTTTTTTATAAATTTTTATCTTAAACCGCCATAACATCTGTGTTCCACTAGAGCCAAGGAATATTGGTGGTAAATATCGTTTATGTGCCATTTAAAAATTTTCGACATTTTTTTAAACATCAAAAGTAAACGAGTTTGAAGAATTTCTCATACATACCATAGCTGTTCATTGTGAATATTTTCAATCAAAATATTTGTTAAAAATAAATTATTTTAATATTTTATTTATATTTTTAGAAATAAATTTCTTTAAAATTATTTTATACTCTTTGTAATATGATTTTCAGTTACTTGAAATTAATTTGAATAAAAATTATTTAAATATTATTCCATTTGTTAACAAGTTAGATAAAATAATATTTCCACAAAAGTATTCGAATATAAATTTATAAAATATAAATCAAATTCTTAAGTCTTTAACTAATTTTAAAATATATTTTATTTCTTTAGTTTGAATACAATTGTTCTTTATTTTATTTTCCATTTTAAAAATAAAATAATATCTGTTTTAAAACATTCAATTTTTTTTATTCATTTTTATTCATAGAAAACTTTTGAATATTTTTATTCAACATGAAATTGTTTGAATAGTTTTCAATTTACTTTGAAAAAGAAAAATAAGTAAAATATTTTTTTTATACTTGAATATTTGAAAAAATTTTATAATTTTTTGTTATTCAAGCCTTTTGAGGCTGAATATTTTTATTTTTTGGAGTTTTTGTTAAATAAAATAATAAAAATATTTATTTTAATAATTTTAGTATGCTATTCATGATTGTAATATGATAGAGATGATTGTCGAGATACATACTTTTTTATGTATAATTTTAGATGTTTTAGTCGAGGAATCCAAAGAAGAATTTTATCGGCTCTCACAAGAAAAATTCTAGGCCGAATTGAAAATCGAAGCTGTGCAGTGAGTATAACATATTAAATTTAGCTATTAAAACTACCAGAATATCAATTATAGATCCATATGAAAAGGAACGCTGCTTTTGATCATTCTAAACAAAAGCATTGAGCCAAGAGAAAATAAACATTTAAAGTAAGAAGTGCTCAATCGAATATAAAATTCACGTATCCTTAGCGTAAATATCCGAAATTTTTATCCAAAAATCTTTTATCCCTCCAAAATTTGATTGTTAAATTGTTAAATTTACCTTACTTATAAAACTATTCGTCCAACAAATTTTAACGGAGCAAAACTTTTAAATTTTTATCAGGAAGAGGAAATATACATATAATTTTCTAAGCTTTTTCTCTCCCTTCAGGCGACGTACAAAACTGAAAGAATATTTAATTCGGTGAATTAATCTTTACCTTTTAATATTTTAAGCATTATTACTAGAATATTCATTTTACTCGACTTTTTCATTGTTCGAATAATCAAATAACTCAAAAATGCAGTTTTTAAGTTACTCGAATAATCGAATAAATCTTTTAAGTTACTCGAGTTATTCGATTAATGTATACCTTAAAATTTTACTCGATTTTTCAATGCTTATCAAAAAAGAAAACAAAAATGTAGCTTAAAATAAGAAATAGTCTTTCCAAAATAATATAAAATTAAAATTTGTGTAAATATTTATGAATGAAACAAACATTTTTTTTGCTTTGATAATGACGTTGTTTCTCCATATTTAATATATTCATTAATAGATAAATGAATAGGCCTAATAAATTTGGTCTATCAATTTGAACCAAATTTTATATTAAGGGTAGTCCGAAGTGCTTTTTGTGACTTTTGTGACGCTATAAAATGACTAGTTTTTACACTGTGAAAAAATTATACCCATTTAAAGGTGATTATCAATACTTTTGATAAAAATTTAAATTAATGATAGTTTTTATCCATTTTGGAACAATTTGCGATTTTGTCTCATAACCTCACTTTTTAATTTGGACACATACTAACCTATGTACAACAGAGGTTTTCAGTTATATACAAAATGTTTGTACAATATTTTTAAGTATCGGAGAACTACTAAACCCAGATTTATTTTGAGTATAAGGTTTAAGAATGTTTTATAATTCATTGTTCAATTATGTTCAATATTTAGAAGGCATTAGGATGATAATTTAAAATTATACAAATGTATACAGTTTTTAAGATAATTTAGTCTTATTTGTTTTATAGTGATCTCGTAATTATGTTTTAGTTCAAATTTGTGGACAAATTTTTAACAATATCAGTGTAAAAATATTAGAAATTATATAAACTTGTATAATAAATTAGTCAAATATACAATTAGTTAGAACTACTTACTTTTCCCCATTTAATGGACATATTTATTGTAAATTTAAAATAAATAATTCTTTCTCCCAAATGTACGCGTAGGAATTATAATTGGCTCTATTTTGAATCAAACCACAATTTCTACCAAAATGTAAAATATTTTATTTCTCCTTTCTTCCTATTTTTGTTATAATTTAGTAAAAACACAAATATTTTTTGGATTTTTGTTCGTTAGGCTGTGAAATATATTGTGAAAATATATTTATTAGTATCTGAGTTATTGCATTTTGAAAATGAGAAAAAGCACTTTGGACCATCCTTTTTTTAGATAAAGTGGTTCAGCTATTCTTAACATAAAGAACGAGTTTACATGGTAAACTTAATTTTAAGTCCAAATTCCTTCTATATTACAAATTTCATTCAAACCATCACATCCTCTACACCAGACTGAACATTTATTGGTATATAAACTATGTACTTTCATTCGTAGAATCACAAAATATGTTTTTCCAAATCAAGCTTAAATTCCTTATTTATTATATTTATATTAAAATTATTTGAATTTTACTTTATAATTTTTTAAAGTGACGTTTATATTTTTATTTAATTTTTGTAATTAAAAAACGAACTTTGACTACGTATTGTAATTTAGGCATATATTCGGTTTTTTTACTAAATACAATTTTTTTTAATAAAATTCCAATTTATGGTACCACTTTTAGATTCGAAACATTCTATACAAATTTTTAAACATTGTTTTTAAGGTAATTTTTTTAGAAAACTAAAATTAAAACTTCCTAAAAACTAGTTAAGAAAGGAAATATTTAAAATATTTTTTTACTCGAATTATTCGATTAATCGGCATAATTTGCTCGAATAAATTGTTACTCGAAATTCTTGATTTTAATTTAATCGAACAATTATTTGATTTTCATTTGTCGATTAATCGAACAAACAATATTCGAGTGAATACCCTAATTATTACCCATCAAATTCTAAAGGATTCAAATCTTTTAATTTCGATTAGAGATAGGAAAAGAGTCAAACCATTATTTATGAATTTTATTTTTATTTTTTGGATTTGTTTGGTAATTTTTTGTTCTTATAATATTGCAATTCCTTCTGGCATTGGCATAAATTCCAATATTCAGAAAATTTACCAATTTATTATACTGTTTAGCTGACGGAATTCTTAATTATATACAAAATGATTAAAGACTTTTGTGTAGTTTAGAAATTATAGTAAATTTTGAAAATTCTAAACTCGATTTTAGTACATATCTTCTAAACTAAATGAGTGTTTTACTTGAAGCATCTTAAGTATTCAAACTCAATTAGGTACGTCTTGTTAGCACATTTTTTAAATTCTAGGGTTTTTTTAATTTTGACATCCTATTTGTTAAAAAGTTTACAATTTAAGGCAATATCTCTAGTAAATATAACTTACATTGGAGATGTAGAATCCAATAGTTTTTTATTAATTTTGTTATTCATGTTTGATATTGAAATAATATTGATTTCTAGAGCCTGCCAGACACTTACAAACTTATTTAACTTCAATTTTGTTATCTCTAGATCTAGAGCATAATCCGTTTAAAACCCCTAAAAAAACATTCTTCCAATTTCTATTACAAAATAATGCGGGGTGTATCTTTAGACAAGTACAACCACAATCTCAACTAAAACAATAAACCGATGCTTGTCAATAAAGATTGAAAATAACAGCAACATCAGGAAGAAAAAAAACAACTGACAAAAAAGAATTAACAAAAACAAACAAAGAGCGGTGCAAGAGTAAAAAAAGAAGCAGAAAAACTATAGTTGATTTTCTACGTTCCCATTTCTCATGTATGGATGAACTAAATACGTTGTTGACATTTTATGCAGCATCCAGCATTCAGAATGTAACACACAGAGAAAGTAAACGCTCATGATGAGGTAGGTGCATGCGAACGATAGAGGTGGAAGTTGAAATCGTACATAACTATTGCTACCAGGCAGGCAGTCATGCCCATGGTGGTAATGTGAGGTTGTTATCATCCTGAATGCATGCCTGCCTGACTCACTGCCGAACAGCGTGCCTGTGTGTGCATTTATATTTTGACCATTGTATGTATCAGAGCCAAGGCGTTGTTGTTGTTATTATTATTATGCTTTTCACATGTGACATGAGAATGTTTGAATGTGTGCATTTGTGCAATTTCGAGAAGTTATTGGACAGGCCAACGAACAAAAAAAACAAGGTGACTTATTGTGAAAATACTCAACCAATCATACCATTGATTGGTGAGAAAATGAGAAATTACATTTTTATGCTAATGCCCAATGCTGCTGCCATGGTTTGTCCATTCCGTAGTTCGTTTGTTCACAAAAATCAAACTCTGCCAAAAAAAACACAAGAAAAAATATCGAAATAAAAATTGGTATAATCAACAGTAGAATTGTCGACAATCGTATTGTGTTTAGAGTTTTTGTTGGTTACATAGTTCACATATACGTACATTGCAACGTTGGTTGATTTCAACGAAGAAGAAAAGAATAGTATTAAATTGTATTGTTTTTGAGTTTAGAGGAAGGAGTTTATAGTGGTTAGTAGTTGGTAGTTGAATTTTAGTTTAGTATGCTTGTTGCAAAATGCCCTTAATTGGGTTCGTTATAATGACTTAACTTGCAATATTTTGCAACGGCAGGAACTGAAATACAAAAATAAACAATAATTTTGTTTCTTCATCTTCTTCTTCTTTGTTTATAAAACATGCATTGGCATGAATTTAAAATGTTTCAACATTTTTCATAATTGTCCCCCAAATTGATTAACTGCAACAAAAACAACAATAACATCAACAAATTTCAATCTTCTTGCAAAAAAAGACAAACAAACAAATATATTGTAAATTGTTTTCATGGAAAAGTTCGGCAAAAGTAATCATAAAAAA
Source organism: Protophormia terraenovae (assembly GCA_951394005.1). Classification (NCBI taxonomy): domain Eukaryota; kingdom Metazoa; phylum Arthropoda; class Insecta; order Diptera; family Calliphoridae; genus Protophormia; species Protophormia terraenovae. Next base: position 3,883,642 of record OX596073.1, read on the forward strand.
AAACAGAGAAAGATGATGTTAAAGCTCATGCCGTTACCAAAATTTCGCTTGCAATTTTACTGGAATCATGTGAAAACAATAAACACCCGCACTCCATAAATGGCCATTGTAGCCATTACACTGGACCAGTGCCATAGTTACAAGTAAAAGAAGCAACAGCAACAATTCTTTTAAACAACGTAAAGGGAAAAAATGACAATTACTTTATTACGCAAGTCGAAAACATTTAGTTGCACTTGCCACTGACATTGTACGGCCAAAAGCAACAACTTGACAAAATAAGAAAAAAAGTACAAAAAGCAAGGGAAGCATGGAGAAATTTTGATTTATGCACCTGCACGTTTTTAAGGCAAATCTTCATTGAGTGTTTCTTATTTTTTTGATTTATTTTTTCCAAATATAAGTTTGTTTATTGGCCCAAAAATATAATTTATAAAACGTTTGTTTTCATTTTACAAAAATCACAAAAGACCATAAATTGTACGAGTACATGCGTAGCATTAAAATGAATGTTCAATATTGATAACGTGCGCCTACATACGCATTAATAAGTAGCCGGGTTTCTTTAATGAGTCCTGCATTCGCAAAAGCTCCGTTATAATACGATTATTGAGGGTTTTTTAATGACATGAAAGCGAAAAAATGTTACATGATGGCATGTGAAATTCATCTCTTAATTGATTGTTTAGCTTCAAATATTGGATGCTTTTGATAACTCGATTTGTGTCTCAGTATTTATATTAAATTAAAATAAGTGTTATTTTGAATTTATATCTAATACATATATGTATGTCTAAAAAATTATTTATTCACTTTTTTACACTTTTCATATATTTAATTATTTCGGCTTAGGAAAAAACTTTCTCAAAAAATTTTCTTTAAATTTAACTGAGATTTGTTCTTAATTAAAATTCGTAAAAGATTTGAATCCGCCGAATATCTCTTAAACTAAAAAAGATGTAAAATATAGAACCATTTGATAAATATTATGATTCATCACAGTATGGATTAATTAACAGATTGAGTAGCTATAAGAAGTCGCTCAGTTAAGATTCTTTTTTCTTCAAAAAAAAAAAAAAAAAAACAATATTTTGAAGAATTTATAATTTTTGGACACGGATTACATGAATATGATTTAGTCAATTATTGTGCTCCTCCAAAACAATTGGAAAATACCTCAGTAATAACTATGTGAAATTTTATTGAAATATATTTATCCGTTCAAAAGTTACACAAAATTATTTAAAAAAAACACGTTGAAACTGCTGTGCACTTATGTATCATATATAGAATGCTGCAGCACACATTTACTATGGAAATTAAGCAAAATGTGCACATTTCGCTGAAGGGGGGTCAAGTTTCAATTAGATTTTAAACGATTGTGTATTTGGGTCATTGGAAAGGTTATTACTTGAAAAATAATAATATATAAATAATAAAGTATTCAAACTAAATGTTTTCTTTAAATTCATCAAAAAACGAAAAATGTTTGTATTTAGTGTTGTTTTTCAAAAAATAAAAATAATATTTGGACTTAAATAAAATCTACATTAATTAAGCTATCATTGTGAAATTTGAATACAATATAAAAACATTTGTCCTTAAAATAAAACAATAAATAGATTCCCATTTTTTTTACTCCGAAAAAACCCAAAATTCCACTTCGGGGAAAGCTTGCTTCAAAAATTTACTTTTTTCATTGAAATGGTCACCCTGTCGTTATAAGGGGCCTCCGTAACAAAATACTTTTTGGGTGTATACTTTGCATATAGGGCTAAAAAATTAAAATAATTTTCGATTGCAGCTTTGCAATTTGAGAACATAACAAAAAAAGAAAAAATAATTTCTAAAATTGCCAAAATTTGGATAGGGGGCAGACTTTTGTCCCAAATTCCTCCGAATTTACTTTACACGTATTTACATTAAGATTTCTTTTGAAAACATTAAAAACATGATAAAGCCCAGAACAAAAAACAAATTTTATCACTGAATAAATATTACCACCTTTTTGGAAAAAAACCCAAAAAATTTAAAATTTTTTTAAAGTTCCAACTTTAGATTAATATAACTTTTTAACGGATTCATATATTTATATGAATTCTTGCAGCAATACTAAGCCCGCCAAGTTAGAAAACAAAAAAAGAGCCTAAAAATGAGGTAAAAATTTATTTCGATCCGAATATCCTTTAAACTAAAAGAGATAACCTACACATGTAAGCGTTTTTTTTTTTTTAGAGATTTACAAGGACTATCTATATACAAAATTTCTTTTCTGTCATCTCAAAAATGAATTTTTAGCTATTTTTTTAAAAAATTACATACCCGAGATGGGCAACTTTGGAGAGCCAGCCGCTTCCTCTAGTCTGTACTCCTCTAAATCAACTCGAGAACACCTCAGCTCTGACCTGAATTATTTCCAAAAAAAAAACGTTTTGTAACCACTGTGTGTAGTTTATAGGATTAAAACTTTATTACGAAAATTTTAATTGACTGAAAAATTCCGTGCCTCAGAAAACTATACTTTTTATGTCGCCCGTGTGTAATCTTTATTGTCCGTCCTTGATTAAAGTATTTTCTTATGAATTATTTTTTCTCTTTAACCCTTCGTCTTACAAACTGGTCTGACCAATTGCAAATTTAAATGTTGTTTTCATATATTTATAATTAAGCTAGACTTGAAATTTCAGGTACCCTCCTACAATTTTGTTTTCTAACGATCTGTGAAAAAACCAGAACTATAAACCTATCACAAGGATAGTTACGAGGATAAATTTGTGTACATGTCACATTCGTACCAAATATGGTCTGGCTGGACCAGTTATATTTTGTGTGGAAAATTATGTGGTTGGACGATGTTATTCATTCTTTTTTATTGTATTTTATTCTATTAGAAACTTTTAAACTGAAATCTCATCAGTTCACTCATTTTATTTTATGATTTTCCATATATTCATTCATATTTTGTGTTATGATTTTAGTACCGATAAAATATCAAACGTTTGATAAAAAAAATTTTATGCATTTGTAGAGCCAAAACAAGGAGAATAACGGGAAGTTTATCAATGGGAAAGTATAACTTTTAGCAAAACTATGTAGTAGTAATACTAGAATACAGTTATATAAATGTAGTAATATAAAAAAGTCACCAAAATTTCGATTAAAATATATAAAATTACAGCACTGGTCTGGCCAGACCATATTTGTTACGAATGTGACAATTGAAACATCTGTATGAAGAAGGGTTAATAGAATTTGAAATAAAAACTCTAAAATACTATTTAATAGGAAAACAAGGAGATCTTAAATTTACCCAACTACTCGGTAACTATTTATAATTCGGGTGAAACACTCATTATGTTTATATAGTGATGTCCACGAATTCATGAACCAGTAACTAGTTATTCCACAAATCATAGAAATGATAAAAATAATTACCAGGTAATGAGTCAAAGTAGTAGTCATTACAAAGGCCAACCAATTTTTGCTGAGCAACTTATTAAAAAACAATTTGGAACTTATAAAGAGCACATCTTCGGTATTCCTTGTTAGGAACTATTTTGGAAGAAGATTGGAATCTATATTAAAGCCAACAGACTTCGAAAATGTTTCCAGTTTTCTTAACTGAAGACTTTGAGTGTTTAAAACATTAGTAAATAACTTAAAGTTAAGAGAGAAAATAAAAAACTTTTATTTCTAAGTAAGTACTTATCTAATGCTAAAAAAAAAACACTCTTACTTTTTTTAGACGTTATTCTCTACATCAAAAGAAATAACATTAAGACTAAATCGCCATTAAACCAGATATTATAATGACAATTTGCATAGTACAATCTTTCTTTTACGCCTGGCACTCTTACCAACCATTTATTATAAATCATATTAACGATAAAATGTATATAATTTTATATTTTGAACAATTTTTATGATTTCACTTACTTCAATTTAAATAATGTTTAATGCAAATATTGTTTTTTTTTTTATCTTTTTTTCCCAATTTATATTTGACAAATATTTTTTTTTTTTTTTTTTCGTCTAATGGTCTTAAACAAAAATACAAGACATAGAGATTTAAATTTAAATTCAACCATAAACCGTCTTAGTCAAACATCAGTCAGTCAGTTATTCAGTCATAACAAACAGATCTAAAGACAAATAAAAATCAAGGCAAAAATTAAATAAAATGCAAAACAAAGATGCACAATATTATGTATAAAATTCAAAGATACTTGTACGCAAAAAAAAAAAAGAAAAATAAAAGAAATAAAAATAAAACGTTATTAAGCTACTTGACATGTTATTGTTTGATGTATTTGTTTTTTTATTTCTGACTATTATTTTTATTTTTTTAAGATTTGATGATTTAAAGAAAAATAAAAACTTTTTTATATTTACTTACACACTAAATTCAACATGAATGGACAGACGAATGGACGGACAGCCTATAAAACAAACATAATGAAATAAATGAAAGATATTAACAAACAAAACATCAACACTAATTGACACTTCAATGGTGTTTAAGTATTTTTTTATGAAACAATAATAACAACAACATTTGAAATAATATAGACTTAATAAATATTAACAATTTAGGTAAATATTGAATTTGACATTTAAGCCAAAAAACATAAAAAATAAAATAAAAATCAAAATAACTAAGAAACGTAAACTAATTAATTAATTAAAAATGTATTCTATTCCTTTCAATTATATACAAATATTTATTATATAAAAATTAATACTAAAAAATTTAGGTTTTCATCATAAATTTTAAAGAAAAATATTTTCTTATTTTCTTTTAAAGAAATTTTTCTTTTTTTGAGGGAATTTTTTTATATTCATATAAAAAATAACATGGGCAACATAGCTTTTAATATCAGAAATCAGCAAATACTTTACATATGTGTTTATAAATGCTTATACATATATATTTATTTTTGCTGTTGCTGTAGTTATTAAATAAAATTAATTTTTATATCATCACATTTATTATACTTTAGGGCAGACAAATAATGCGCAAATAATTTTTTGACTGACTTTCAATACAGGGTCAAGTTTTCAAGACAATAACGCGCCTATCAAATATTTATTGACTGGAAATGCCAAAGAAAAAAGTGTAAGCAGAGTGTGATGGGGAAAAAATTTACAAAATAACATTAAAAGATGGAAAAATACCACATTAAAAATCTAATGCCCTTAAGGAAATATTTATATGACAACATGTAGATAACATATGAAGATATTATCAGATGTTTTAAAGAATGGGTTTTTGTTCTTTTATATATTTTTGACCATGGGTTTTAGTTACGGTTTTAATAAAACCTTAGCTAAGCTTTTTAAAGGATATATGAAATTTTATATGTTAAAATACTATGTTCGAGTCTTAATTATGAAATTAAATCAATTAAATCATGCTCTTACAGATAAACAGAACCATTCAAGGCCCAACTACATACAATACTTTGGCTTCAACTGCAACTAACAGTTGCAGTAAAATACATGGAACGGAACCAAATCAGTACGCCAAACTTCTGCGTGAAGTAATTCAAAGATGAAAAATGTTAAATTTTAAAGTACTGAAGTACGTAAATACATTTTGTCGGTTGTTTTATCTTCATTTTAATATTTTTTCGTTGAGTCGGAAATTTTAAATTGCAATTCATTATTTCAACTGAGAACATAATTTAAATTTTACATCTTAATATTTTATTATATAAAATATTAATAACAAAATAATGCAACGACTGGGTTAATACAATTTATGCGTTGCGTAGCAGTCAGTCGCAGTTGAAGCGAAAGTATTCTATGTAGTTGAGCCTTCAGTCTCGCTTGGGCTTTCTAACAAGAAGGTTGTGCTGTCTCATAATTTTCAAAATAAAATTCTTGGTATTTTATTTATCCAAATCAGACATATAGATTCTTCGAAATTATTTGATTAAAATAACTGGCATAAAACTAGAAACCACGTATATAAATTGACTGATAAATCCCGCGACACACATTGAAGCCGATCACAAAAAATTTGTAATAAATAAATATTTTCCAAAATTACTTTTTCTATGACAAAATTTTAAATTTCGAATTTGAGCGAAATTTCGATGATATATGAATTTTTTAGTACAATTTTTCTTTTTCAACTTCGAGTTTTTAGTGATATCTTTCACAATCCTTTAGAAGAAAATTACGTGAGATCGACTATCTAATAAAATACAAAAATATTACTGGTAACTAAATAGTAGGTGTTCACACACAGCAATTTTTCTTGCCATAATTCTGAGATTATTGGAGAGAGAGGAGAAGGGAATACTAAACTTTTAAATTCTCTCTTACGTACGAAGTTAGAATTACGGCAAGATAAATTGCAATGTGTGAACTCCGACTAATTTTTTGTTAGATTGCACAGTAGGGCAGAACCGAATATACTGTAGCTTATAATCGGCTGATTGGATTTACATAAAATTCCACATAGACATAGCGGAGGAAAAAGAGACCCCATAGTGCCCTCAACAGCCAAACCATGGGATTTCAAAGTACGGTCTCCATGACATAGAAAATGTTTAATCGCCAGTAAATTTCAAAATTATTTATTTGTTTAGAAAACTAAGTCGATATCTTTTATGAGCACAAAAATAAACAATTTTGAATTTGGATATTTTGTACTTTTTTTGGCCGAACAAATTTCTATACTCTTTTTTCTCTTAAATACAATTTTCTTTAAGAAAAAACACATAATAATCTTATATTTTTCTGAGAGGTATCTACACGGAGCTGATTTAATTATTAAAAATCTAACTAAATCGTCAGAAATACTCGCTCTTATATGAAAAAAAATGGACCAAGATCATGCAAAATTGAGACATTTGAAATTTGAAATGGTAGCCTACTTTGAACTTCTACTGTTCCGTTCCTAAAGATACTGTGAGTACATACCTCTGCTACACCTTTGAGAAATTGTTTCAGAATAGAACACAAATTATGGCAAACGGTAGAATAAATGCAACATTTGTATTAATTAAACTCTGAGTATTTCAAGCACGATCCTCAAGATCATCGATCACCTGTTATGTTTTTAATTTAATAATTAAACAAATGATTTCAATCCCTATGATAACTGTTCTTCATTATATATTCAATTTATATATGAATAAAATTCAACAATATTGAATTACATTTTTCTTTGTCTGGTTTGCTTTAAGGGATTTTTTTTTTTTCTTTTTTTGGAAAATAAACTCAAAATTCATCATAAAATGCTACCGAGGCGTATGAATATGTCTCTATGTAATTTAGTAAGAAACAATTTGTTGTCATTTTTAATGACAAAAGACAACAACCTTTATGGCAAGATAAGAAAGAAATAAAATAAAAATTAAGGAAAAGAAATGAAAAAATGTACACACAAAAAAACATAACAAAACAAGAGAAACGTTAAAATTCACTTGTATGTATAAATTTTTAGTATTGAATAAATGAACAACATTAAATTCTTTATTTTTATGATTTTTATCGTAAATATTTTATATACAATTTAACAATTTATTTAACAAATACTTGTTATTGTAATACAGCCAAACAACCAAACAACCAACCATTCATCCATCTTCTTTAAAATATTTAAAATAATTCCATCTTTTTTCTCCATTCCCACATTTGTGAGAGTTTTTTTTTTGTAAAACAGTGAAGGAGAGAGTAGGGGAGAATAAAAAAAATGCAAACATTATTCAAGAAATGTCGTAAACGAATCAAAATGGAATTTCAGTTAATTTTTTTTATATTTTTTGTTTGAAGTGTGAATAAAGTGTCATGAAAATATGTTTACATTCGATAATTGAATATTTATAGGTTCATAATGAGAACAATAATGATTATGATGATTAAATGTTAAAAACAGCAACAAACACTTGTACTATGAAGTGTTTTAAACAATATTTAAAATAATTGACAGTAAAAAGATCAATTGACAAATGGTTTTAATACATACTTATTTAGAGATTATTTGTATAGAACTTAGTATATTTTAGCCAATAAAAGATAACACTATGCTAACAAAGACACTTTTTTATTTTCTTTTGAAAAATAACATACTATTCTTTAAAACTTGAGTACTATAAGATCTTAATTTCAAAAATTTTAAAACATCTTCTAAATTTTGAGGTATTTTAAAAAGGGTAGCTTCTGCACTAAATTTTAAGTCTAACTTAAATTTTATATGTTCTAAATAAGTAAAAATTTATTATTTTAAATATTTGAATTGATGTAAATTTTTTTGGATTTATTTTCCAAGACTAAACATGTTTGTAAACAAAATTCTAAATAATTCAGAATAATACGAGATATAAATCTTAAAAATCGAGAAAAAAAAATTCAAAAAGTTATTAAAAATTTTCTGAAAAATCATCATATATTTTAAGACAAAATATTTTATTTGGTGCATATTTTTGGGGGCTAAAATAAGGAACGTTGTGAAAATGTTAATAAGAAACAATCTAGAAAAATATATTCGGTCAATAATTGTTCAACAATACTTGTATTAAGAGTATTGTATCGATGGGATCGACTTTGGAGTTATAAAAAGTATTTCTATGGATCAAATACGAGTTAAATCTTCACTGGAATTGTCCTCGGATCATTCAACCATTTTTGTTATGCTATTGAGGCACATTGATAAATTCACTCAAATATAGGAAATACCTTAGTACTCACTATATTGAAAACAAATCGCTAAGTACACCAGAAGAAATCGATCACTCTCTCAATAATTTTGATATGAATTTATAAATTGATGGTGAATATGCTACCTAATAGAATATATTCTGTGAATAGAATATATTCTGTGAATGTCGAACGGTACTTGATTGAAAAGAGAAGAGCTCGAAGAGAGTGACAACTCCACAGATCCTCTCAACTCAAATCAAAGTTAAGGGAAGGCAAAAATCGTTTTAATAAGCTCTTGGAATATCGAAAGACTGAATCCTTTAATAAATATCTAGAAAACCTGGATGCAACGCTGCAATCTTGTAACTCACTATGGCGAGCTACTAAAAAACTTAAGAGACCAGTCATATGTAAACCCCCTTTACGTAATACTAATGGAGGGTGGTCAGAGAAAGTTACCGAAAAAGGGAATCTGTTTGTAAGTCGTCTGAAAAATTTATTTACCCCGAATGCATCACATGACGTAATAGAGTTGCCACCTGTTGTATCCCAATTCAGAGCAGTTGAACCCCTTTTCTTTGAGATTTGAGAGAACGACAAGGCTAGTGTTGATTTAAACTCTAAAAAAGCACCAGGTACCCTCGGTTGCACTAAAAATAATACTTATATTTTAAACGCTATGTTACGCCTTGAATATTATCCACCAAAACGGAATGTATCACTGGTTACTATGATAGCTAAGCCAGGAAAAGATCACATAGAAGTAGAATCATATAGACCTATAAGTTTATTGTCAAATATGTGAAAGCTCTTTGAGAAACTCTTAATGAATAAGTTAACTCCTCTATTGAAACGAAACCAATGTATACCCAATCATCAATTCGGGTTTATAAGAAAACACAGAAAAGAAGTATTGTTCTGCTCGTTTTATCGACGTTTCCCAAGCTTTTGACAAAGTATGGCACTAGGGCATGATATATAAGATAACGCAAAATTTACCCACTAATACACATACATTATTGGAAAGCTATTTAACTGATCGAAAATTTATTGTTAAAGAAGAAGACTTCTTTAGTAATCCACAGCCTATTGAAGCAGGAGTACCCCAAGGTAGTATACTGGGTCTTTTGTTGCACTTAATATACACCTCTGATATGCCAACAAATAATTGAACACATACATCAACATTTGCTGATGACACATGTATTAGACGTAAATGGAAAATAAAGGTAATTGATCAAAAATGCATTCACATAACATTTACATTGCGTAGAGAAACATGCCCACCTATCTCTATTAACAACCCAGTTATTCCCCAGCAATCAGAGGTCAAATACCTCGGTATACATATTGATCGACTTCTTACATGGAAATCCTATATTGATGCAAAGTTGGCACAAATAAAACTGAAAGCATTTCAAATAAATTGGCTTATCGGCAAAAACTGAACACTTACTTTTGATTGTAAACTACTCTTATATAACTCAATTTTGAAGTCAATATGGAGTTATGGTATGTATTCAGTTATGGGGCATGGCCTCGGTGTCATATATGGAGAAAATTCTAAGATGTCAAAACAAGATTTTGTGAATAATAACTGCGGCACCATGGAATATCAAAAACTCAAAAATTTTTAAGCATTTCAACGTCGCCTTGGTGAAACATGTAATAACAGAACACACAGTAAAATATTTTAGGAGGCTAGAAATTCACCCAAATCCTCTAGCTCGAAACATAATACTAAGCAATGGAAATACTCGATTCAGACGAAAGCACGCATCAAACTTGAAGAGCTAAAATATACAAATTTATTATAAATTTAGATATTAAAATTTTTTATGTACAATTACAATTACAAGATTTAATAAATAAATTATGTAATAAAAAGAAAAAGAGAGTATTGTATAGTTAAATGAAATATACACTAAGGGAAAAAATTCGATTCAAAATCAACAACGGATGTGCTCACATTGGTAATGTACGGTTACAGCTTTTTAATACCTTTCGTTAACAAATTTAATAGAAAACATATGTAATTTAACAATTTGATACCTTAATGGTTTCAACTTGGTTCCAATAAGAATTGAACACGCAGTGTTTAATTTAAACACATACGGTGTAGATTCACTATTGACACAGAATGGTATCGTTTTCAACACGTTTGTGATTGATATTTCTCTGGGTGTATGTATGCATTATATTATTTATGCCTTTTAGGCTTATTCCTGGAATTTCGACCAGTACACGTTGGGGTAAAATGTGTCAAAGGTGGCAATTAATTGAATTTTGAAATTTAAATTTTTGTAATAAAGTTGGGTATTGAATAAAAAACAAAATTATGTATCAATATCAATTAAATTCTCCAAGCTAGGTTTTGCTGTTTTCCTATAAGAATCTGCCAAAGTTAAAATTTTTTTTACATTTTTGAAAAAGTGTAAAAATTAAATTTTCATCAACTTTCGGTTTATTTATTTTAAATGAAAGGTATTTTAAGGTAAAATTTTCAAATAGAACCACACACTTCAGGTATTTAAGTGTACTTTTCTTCAAGTATTTGTAAATTATATTTTGTCCTAATATTTTTGTTATTTTTTTGAAAATTGTCCTAAAATACACTAACTTTAAATTTTTATGGAATGCAACTTAAAATGTTACAGGATGTTTCTTCTGAAAATTTTCTTAAAAATGATACATAATGCCCTTTTTAATATTATGAAAAAAAATCGTACCTTGATAAATCCTTTAGAAAATATGCCTGCGTGTACTATTTCTCTTATATATTCTTCGAGATATATTCATTTGAAATTGCAACAATCTTAACTTTGCAAGATGTTGGTCAAGTATTTTTCATACATATCCCAACATTTTCAACCGATTTTATCATATTTTTCTCAGTTTATAAAAGAATAAAATTTTCTATTGAATAAAGAAAATTTGAAGTCGATAACTTTATTGAGTCAAAAAGTAAACGATTTTGAGTTGGCAAGTTTACAACAATTAATAAACAGATGGACGGAAGGACAGACATTATAATTCTTTAAAAAAAAAGTCTTCAAATTCCAAAAATATATATATCTTTTTTTTACTTCTTGACCAATATAAAAACTAAATCCAATTATAAAACTATTGATATCACCTTTCCCTGAATTAAGTGCCATTTTCGACCCATTTAACCCAAATGTACAGACAGACGGACGGACATTGCCACTATGCCAAAAAATATTTTAGAATTCTAAAAATTCATTTTTTTTACTAACTAATAAATAGAAAAAATAAAAAAATAGAACATGATCATCAAAATTCGGATATCACCTTTTCCTAAATTAAGCACCGTTTTCGACCCATTTAACCTAAATGTATAAACGGACGGACATTACCATTCTGCCAAAAAAAAATCTTAAAATTCTAAAACTGACTTTTTTTTACCTAATAATAAATAAGAAAAATAAAACATGATCATTAAAATATTGATGTCACCTTTCCCTGAATTAATCGCTATTTTCAACCTCTTGGTTATAAAATTTACGTGGTGGGACAGACAGCGGACGGACATGGTTAAATCGACTCAGAAAATAATCCTAAGCTAAGCTGGTATACATTAATCAATATTTTTGGGTACAAACATCAACGCAAATCTATGATGATGTAAGGTATAAAATTCAGCAAAAAATTAACAGAATAAGCCATACAATAGGTTATTGGGTAAAACTCCGAATTTTGAGGGTGATTTTTCAAAACTGATTTATGATGACCTTAAGATGCACTAAGTACTAGGGTGATCGATTATTCGACTTTTTGGAGAAACCGGTTTTCGAATAGTTCGAATAGTTGGTATTTTGAAAAAACCGGTTGCACTTTTATAAATTCAGAAAAAACCGGTTAACCGGTTTTTTTTGCAGAAGTTAATATTTCTACCAAAAGACTACATTTCTTAAAGAAAAATCAATAAATATTATGATGTTCAAGTTAAAATATATTACACATAATTATTTTTCGGAATAACTATTAATCCAATAAGAACGAGAAAGAAATAGTCGGTCAAGTCCGACAATACCCTACTCAATTATGTGCACCAAATTCGGGGAAGTGTCTTCTTTTCTAAACCTGTGGAATTGTGGGCCAATACTATGTTCAATTATGGACCGATCTTCATGAAATTCGGAACACAGATTTTAACTTATATGGAACTTACATTTGTAAAAAAAAAAAAATTCTTACTACATTTAAGGGATTTATGATCGGTTAACTCCTTTTCCGGAAGGATATTTGCATGGCGCAAGTTCAAATAATGGAACGATCATAACCAATTTCAACACGCTTCGTTCTTAGACTATAAGAAACCTGTATGCCAAATTTCAAATTTAATACATGTTCAAAATTGTGATCTGTATTTTAATTAATTAATTAATTATTTTTTTTGAACAGACAGACGGACGGACGAACATCATCAAATCGACTTAAAGACGATTGGTACAAATTAAGGTGGGTCTTAAACCAATATTTTTGGGTGTTACAAAGCATATGAACGAACGAATAATATAATATAAAAATTTTAAGAAAATAATCATCAAAACAAACAAAACAGAAACCATGGTTTAATATGATAAGAGCCAGAATCAATTTTACTGAAACTATTCTGTAGGAGAAACTTTTTTAAAACAAAATCTTTGAAAAATGAAGAAAATATTGAATAAACAAAAGACTAAAACCTTCAAATTGTGTAAAAATATTACAGGTGTTACAATTGAAGTAATTATTACTAATTTATTTATTTAATATTACAATAATTAATTTCGTTTTAACCTTAAACTATATTTTTAAAACATTGCAAATAATACTCTAAAAAATATTCATAAATTTCGATTCAAATATCAGTATTTAGTACATGTTTTTTGAAATAAAAAGATATTTTTAAAACCGGTTTTTTGTGTTTAAAAAAACCGGTCTATTCGACATTCGAAAAATGAACATTTTGAAAAAACCGACAGCACATTGACAGAAAAAACCGGTTTAAAAACCGGTTGGAAAACCGTATCGATCACCCTACTAAGTACGTTACGCTATTCCATTCTGTGTGATCTTCTATTGCAGCAGAGTGTAATCATTACAATATTAATCAATACATTACTTTTAAATAATTAGTCGTATTAAATTTCATTTATTAACTATATTAAATAGGCACTTAAATTAAATAACATTAAAAAATATTTTATTTCACTAAAAATTAATTTTAAAAAATATCCTGCTATCCATCAAGTTAAACTAACGAGATAAATATTTATACTTGCATAATACATATTTTCATAATTATCCTGTATATTAATGAATATCATTACAATGTGTGGAATAAAAAAAGGCATTTATATTAAATGTAATATATATTTCCTGGAAGTATAAATAGTAATATTTTACACAGTTATATTTAAAATAATGCAGACAAAATGTATTTTTCATTTCATATTAAATTTATTTTCAAAATTTTATATTAAATGGAATTATAAAGTTGAATAGAAAAAAAATGGTTTTAAAAAATAAACTTATTTATAAACCCCTATTACCTACTAAATAATAAATACTTTGTTAACTTAAACAATTTTTTGTTCTCGATTTTAAACGGCTTTAAAACTTAAAAGATTTATATTGTATTATACTCACATAATACTATTTCAACTACAATAATACTTAAAGCTGAATATATTTTTTTAGTTAATATTTATTATGTGTATTAAAACAAATTACACTAATATTACTTAGTATTTATATAAATATTTGCATTACAATATGACAACATAATTAACTTTCTTAATTACTTTCATACACTCTATTATAATCATCAGAAGTGAGTGGAGGTTGTCACCGAGACGCTAAGTTTGTATGAAGAAAAACTATGCAAAAGAATACAGTTAGTGATTATATTCCATAATTATAATAAAACAGGGAGTAAAGAAAATCAACATGTTGACTATTTGGTTGAAAGAGAAATTCCCTTGTTTACATTATAGAAAACTTTGCTAATTATGTTCAAGACACTGCTAATTCACTCACACTACAAAAGCTTACATTCACTCACCAACTAAAAATTTCAAATTAACTTACATAGATACTTTAACACATACAAATGTACATACAATATATAAGAATGTATGTAATACGCGTATTTAAAATCTTAATATTGTTGGTAACCACAATACTATCATATACATACATACATTGATTGTCATTTAAGTGTTTTGTCTACGCCTAAATGATGAGATGACAAAAAGGTTGAAAACTATTTTCCAAAAACATTTAAACACAAATATACACTTTAACAATTATACAAACTAACTGAAAGGCAGATAACTGAAATGAAAGACAAACAGTCAGTCAACCAGCTAGTTAGTTAGTTAGTTGAAATGACATTTAGTACAATTAGAACATTGAAAAAGCATGCAAGTTAATTGATACTTAGAAAAATGTCAAGACCCCCCACTAAAACAGCCAGAAAAACAAATCGAAAGAATCATAAACTTCTTAAACTTTTCTTTACTTACATCAGCATCAATAACAGGAATAACAACAACAAGTTGATAAATATTGCAGACAAAGTTTCTTTTAGGCACAAGAAGTTTTAGGGAATTTATTTTTAGTTTGAGCATGAAATTTATTGAATAAAAAAAAAATTTTCTTTTATGGACCAGCAATGAAAAGTTTGAATTCTTTAATTATAATTAGGGAACAGAAAATATTTTTATAAGAGGTTGGGATATTATACATTTGTGCTGATGATTATAACACAAAGAAGTCGTCGATTCTCGGCTTAAAGTGTACCGTTAGACCCAGAATAAAAAAAAAAACAAAGATCTTATAATATAACGATGATTGCAACAGTGGAGAAGATTAAAATACATAGTTTGGTAATAAAATTGTAATTTACTGCTACAATCGTAGTTGATAAGTATTCAGAGATATGGGTTTCAAAGTAAGTTATGATATGTAAATTTTTAAATTATTTACTAATTCTTTGTTTCTTTTCCGCTTCCAAAAATAAACAATTCAAAATTTGCAACATCTTTTTCTATTTGAATATAAGAATACATCGAAAATTATGCATTTAATGATCTGAATAAATAATTTTTAAAATTCATCCTCACTTCCCTAGCAGCGATTAAAAAAGTTTTTTTTTTTTTTCTTTTGTTAAATAGGTCTTAAAAGATTTTTCAAGACTTTTTTTTAAGGTTTTAAGATTCTACACTCAAAGAAAAAGGTACTCATTTACATCCCTAACTCACTTAAAATCGTAAATATTTCCTATACTATTTGTCCGATTGCAAAGATTAAGGTGTCAATTAAAAGCTCTTAATGGTGCATTTCTAAAAATAAAATAAAAATAACACAAAAGATTCATAAACGTAACTTTTTTTAAATATTTTGTAATTTCTATAGCAAAAAAATTTTTGTGGAAATATTTTTTTTAATAGCCGGCCTTTGGCCAGCCGAAAGTGTTTTTTATTCTGTGGTATGTCCAAAAGCGGCTTCGCTAACGTAATTCTTCCTTTTTACCCAATTTTTTTTATAACAAAACATTTTTTGATACGAGTTTCTTAGGGAAATTCGATTTTCAAAGCCCTATAACTTCCAAAACTTTTAATTGTGCTCAAAAAAAACATTATTATATTAAAAAAATATGGTTCTAGTGACCATAAACTAGGAGCAACATGATATGATTGTAACATGCAATTACAGTTGAAAATTCATTTAATTATATCATGTTCTAATTCCATTATATCATATATGTATATATTCCCATTTTATAATATATATAATCACATTTTATCATATATGTATATAATCACATAAAAATACTCCTATATTTTCATATTTATATTAATTTATACCATCATAACCTTGCCAATTTATATTTATTCATATATAAACTTAATGAGAATTAAAATATTAAAAAGTATACAAACTACTGAACTGATACACAAAAATGTTTATTCAATAGTTACGGAGAAAAAGAAAGTATGATTAAAGGTAAAAATTCAATACTTGTGTTGAAGTTATAACATTTTTCAAAAACAAACATTTTACAGTTGTACAAAACAAAATATGGCTTAAAAGCAAATAAAAATATTGGATTAATGCTTATAGAATTAACCAAATTAGTAAAATTAACTAATTGGTTGTAGAATTGAGTTTTAAA
Organism: Protophormia terraenovae; assembly: GCA_951394005.1. Lineage (NCBI taxonomy): Eukaryota > Metazoa > Arthropoda > Insecta > Diptera > Calliphoridae > Protophormia > Protophormia terraenovae. The sequence continues at coordinate 3,900,479 of OX596073.1, forward strand.
TTTTTCATAAAATATGGTTTCATATAAAAATGTTAAAATACATATAAATATTGTAGTCAAACATATAAAAATTTTGATTGTGGGTAATTATAAAACAGAAACAAAAACCGAGCATGGTATTATCAAAATCAATGAAAAATAACTATACACACATTGAATAGTTATAGTGATCATTCTGTAACCATGTTATTTCTCTGCGTGTATGTTCATTTGTACCAAATATTCTTAAGTATCATAAAGTTGTCACATATAGACAATCACACGTTTAGAACTATTTTCAATTGTGTCTATATTTTTAGTATAAGAAAAACGGAAAAGTACCACACGTTCCTAATCACAAATTTACATTTCTATAATAATTATAATTAAATATTAAAAAAGAAACATTCGAAAAATAAAAGAGTACCATAAAATCATCTTTTTGAATTATCATTCTCTTAAGAATATATATTTATAATTTAATGTTTTTAGGATGATAATTACAAAGAAAAAAACAAAAAGTACCATCAGAAGAACAAAAAGTATTAAAAAGGTATTTTCTTGTGGATTCCCACAGGTTCAGTATAATAGAAAATTCAAAAAATGTCATTAGAGAAAGGAAAAAAGAGCCAAAAAAAGCCTTTCATTTAGGATCTCATTCACTCAGGACCGTTTATGTTTAATGTGCTTCTACATTGAAGAAAAAAATTCGATTCAAAATCCACTAGGGTTACATTGATAATGCATCGATTTTACAAATCGCGATTTATCGAGAGAACTAGAGTCAATTCAAAAAAAGTAGATAAAAGACTTAGTACTTACGAATATCGTGTATCCGAACTGACTAAGAAACCCCGTGCCGCAGAAATTTTGTTTCATTTTACAACTCTGCGTAATTTAAGGTATCCGCTTTATGATACCGTTCATTAACAAATTAAATAAATAACGAAGTGTTGAATTAGAATACTTACGGGGCAGATTTTCACTATTGACACTGAATGCTTTCGTTTTCAACACACTTGTGGTCGTTTTTTCTTTGGGTATACGTTCAATATCACAAAAAATTCAAAAAGTATCATTACAACAAAAAATTACGTACCCCAAAGTCCACCCTTGTGAATTCTTACCAGTGTTGCCAGTTTAGCCTTTTTAAGGCTAAATCTAGCCTTTTTATTTTACTTTTAGCCTCAAAATTTTCGTTTTAGCTTCTAGCTTTTTTTTAGCCTTTTTTAATTCTTAGCATAGCTTTAAAAAGGCTAAAAATTTACAAATTTTATATTTACAGAATCATCAATTTAAGCATTTTTGTGTATTAATCCGCACAAAAAAAACGAAATTATTTATACGTAACGAAAATTTTCGCCTGCGGCGCTTCATTCTACAAGAATACTTTTATTATTTTTTAACAAACTTTATTACCCATAGGAATTATTTATGTTATATTTACAAATTCACTAATAAATCATTAAGAAATACCAAAAACTAACGAGAAGAAAAAAATAAATGCGTTTTCAAATAAAAAAATTTATTAGCTTTTTTCAGGCTTTATTTTTTGGGGCATTTAGCCTTTTCTGACCTTTTTTAAAGCCCAATTTAGCTTCTTTTTTTCTCAAGTCCTGGCAACACTGATTCTTACCCAAGTTCAATATTATATTTCTATATATTTCGAAAAGTACCATTAGATGAATCAAAAAAGTACCAAAACGTGTCATCATATTTGTTTTCCAACCACTCAAGGTCACATAAATTAAATTTTTCTAAACTCATGGTTTATGAAATACAGAGAATAGAATTAAAATGTAATTTCACTTTTTCGCCCTTTTTGGTACTTTTTCTACCCCCAATGAATATAGCAAGAATTATATTCCAAGGAATTTCAAAATTGTACTGTACTTGTCAATAAATAAAAAAAAAATGTTTTATGAAAAAATTATCAAAAATAAGTACGAGTAATTTCCAAAAAGTACCAAACTCATATTTGTCATTCTTAATCAGTTGCGAATATGATGTATTTTTTATTTCTTTGTTTAGTGGTTTAAAAGATAAATAGAGTGCCTAAAACAGTATTAAAATACAGTTTTTATCATTTTCTTTCTAAAAGCATCGAATTTCAATTTCAAAAGTACCGGACAACTGTCCGCTTATTTTTAAATGAATAATAGGTATAAATTTTCTTAGTTTAGGAGACATAATGTTAACGATTTTACTCATTTTAACTCTTTAATCGCTTGAATTTCATAAAATTCCGTATTAAGTAGACAAGAGGTAAGTCTCTTAGTGAATATTTCATATTTCTAGCTGCAGGCGTTTGGACTGTGCGATGATGAACGTCTGTGTGTTGAACTAAGTTATATTATTATCAGGGCAAGTTTTTCAAGCTTTTCGCTTGGAAAGTAAGCATTTGCATATTTCAAAAGAATTTTACAAAAAATGCTTATTTTTTAAATCTTTGCATAAATTTGCATATAATAGATACAAAAGTTAGTTTTCTTAACAAAAACACAATTTGTTGGTGATTTTTTGGAGTTCAATCAAATGATTTCTAAAAATTTGTTTGTGAGTATTTTTAGTACATTGTAAATATTGTAAAAAAAATTCGGAAGCGTCAAATATGATACTTAAAATTAAAATAGTTGTATTTTTATAAGCATCGAAATCTATTGGAGATTGAAAGTTAAAAAATGCATATTTGTGCATATTTTCTACACATTAATATATAAGAATGCATAAATTCGTTGGTTTTTATATACATATTCATGCTATTTTTGCATATTTGTGTGCATATTATACCATTTTTTTGTGCTTTTTCAAGCGCATATTTAAATTTTTTTTTTGTGCATATAAAAACTTGCCCTGATTATTATTAATATACTTCATTCCTCAAAAAGAATACACTCTTTTTAATTTCAATTGTTATTCATTTAACTAGAAACTAAATAAAAGCGTATTTTTTACTAATTAGCTTAAATATTGAAATCAAACATATTTACCAAGTTACTGATGTTTGTGGCTAAATTTCATTCTTTAGAATTCATTAAGCCATTTGAAAATAGAATTTAATTTACTGGATAAATAAACCATAGACGACGTACTTCAACAGTTAATACAGTAATTTGTTTTTTCGTTATTATATTTTTGTGAATAATGTCTATTTAAAATAGCAACAGGAGAAAAAAAAATAGAAATATATATGTATGTAAACATAAACAGAACTAAATCAAATATAAATTTAACGAATTTTAATGCAAATAGACACATTTAAGCTTAATTTGTTTTATTTCACGTACACAGTCGAAGCACATTAAGCACGTTTTGTTACGTTTATACACATATGTGTACTTATGTTGTGTTATATACATTCATACACATAAACATATTTGTATTTACGTGTATTCAATATACATTTGTACATTTATATAGATACAAAGATACTTTGTGCATATAAAAAAATAACATTATAATCAATTGACATTTTATGCCAATTACAAAATGTTTACTAAATAAATACTCACAGTCAATGTAAGTAGTCTAGTGTAGTGTATGTATATTTCACTTGTACATGAAGGCTTTTGGATAAGAAACCTGACGATTTTCTATAAATTTAAAGTCTTTAAAATTATCATGTTTTTAATGTAACTAACAGCAATCAAAATAAAATAGATCAAACCTAGTAAAAACCTACCACCAAATTACCATTCAGCCAAAATTATTAAAAGCTGAAATACTTTATTCGGCAGTAACAAATATTATACACCCAACTTGAGTGGCAAAAGTAACACTAACAACTGTAGGCTTTAAAACATTTACTTAAAACCTTTGAATATCGTATCCTCAATAAGGGGACTAAATTTTGACATAGAGATCCGCATTTCTTACTCAAAGTCTGAGGTGGTTTAATAAAGTCTTCTAATTTCCTTCTGTGATATCTTTAATGTGTTACAAATTTAACCACAAAATCAACATATTATCCATTTTTTTGTTACTAAATATAAAAACAACCATGGCGCCAAATAACACTTACACACACTTAAACATTTAATAAATGCACCACAAAAAAAATCTTATTATTATTGCTATAACAACAACTAAATATAAAAATTGGTTGGTGGGGGAATATCTCCAAATTGACTTAAATGACTTGACTTTATTTTATTTAATGTTTCATTTTCTTACTCTGTACGTTTTATACGTAAAATCTGTAACGTTGTTCTCAATGATTGGAAATAAATACAAAAATTCAATTTTATTTCAACATAATGTTGAATCTCCTGATACTGGGATGAATATTCTTGTCTTGTCGTATCATTTCTTTTATTTTATTTCAACTAAATCTATGCATTTATTGGTTTTGTAGATTGTTTTATGCGTTGGTGTTGTTTTACGAAAAAAAAAAAATAATAAAAAGAAAAAGCAGCACCACCTACCAAAAAAAAATACTCATAGATAAATGTGTCGATTAAAATTGAATTTTATTGAGGATCAAGTGTGTTAGCACGCAAAGGCTTTTCATTTCATGTTAACGAGTACAAGTGTTTTGTGCTTAAGGAATGGTTACCAAGTGTCAATATATGTTTTTTGTTTCATTTAAGTAACAGAAAGTCTAGTCAGGTAAATTTTTTTTTTTTTATTTACTTGCTATTTATTTACTGAATCTGCCTTTATTAGGCCTCACAGTAAGTATTCAAATCTTAAGGGTTAAAATTAAAGATATCAACTCTCTAAGGAGAGCTAAGATGTAAGACAGGCTTCTCATTAGCGGGGTGGTAAGTGGATTTGGATAATTTTGAAGTTTCTGGATATATTTTTCACTGAATTTTTTAAATCCTTCCTTTACCAGTAGTATCTCTAAGTAGTCCCTATGGATATTCTCATTTCTTATGTACCACCTGTTTTTTTATCTCATATTCTTCTGTCACAAAGTCATTAAACTTTACTCTAAATAGACGGTCAGATAGATAAGACTCCAGAAATCTGTGGATACATGGTGGTAGTAAACATTTTATTTTATATGTTAAACCTTTGTGCCATAATTTGCCGAAAACTTGCGCGACCTCTAAAAAAATAGCTGAACAATATTTCTCTGATTCAAAAGATTTCCTAATATGTCCAGTTTGACGATTTACTTGTTCAATGGTTCCTGGTGAACTGGGACGATGTTTCTATCGTTTAAAAATGGTATAATTTTCCTTTGGAATACTTTCTCAAATACTTTCGATAAGCAAGAAAGTAAGCTAATAGGTCTATAGGAAAATGGTACAGTTAAATCTTTTCCTGGCTTTGGTATCATTTTAATCTGAGAAGTTTTCCAAATTTTTGGAAATACTCCTAATTTCAAGATCGCATTATATATTAAAGATATCACAATTATAGCCACGTTGGGTAGGTATTTAATCATTAATGGTGTTATTAAATTATATCCAGGTTTTTTTTTTACATTTATATTCTTGATGATTGTAATAATGTCCTCTGGTCTAACAACAATTATGTCATCATAGTTAAATTTACTGCCAGGAGTCTCTCCCAATACAAAATCATTTGTTTGGGGATTTTCTTGAAAGACTGAGCTTAAATAACATGCAAATAATATTAGCTTTATTTTCTGCACTACGGGCTCAGGTACCGTCAGCATTCCTTAAAGAATTTTGTGCCTCTACCGGTTACAGGATCAAGTATTTGTAAAATTTTAATTTTTCATGTCGCATTTTATCAAATGAACCGTCTCGATAAAAAAGAATATCCAAAGAAGTAAATAAGATCCTAAACTTGTGATCCAGAAGTAATACAAAGTTGGATCATTTCGATGAATTTAACATAAACTTGTCATTAGACTTGTTCTCTTTTTTGATACCTATTCAGTGAGAAGGAAGTCATGTTCACGATTTCATGAAAAATTTCAATGAGTGTCCAAATTTATTTTTATTGGCGAAAGGAATTAAATTTTAATTTTTTTATTAACCAACATATTTTTTAATAAAAAAATTATGCATAACATTATTTTTCATTTCTATAACAGAACTTTTTAGCAACAAGTATTTGAAAAAATAACAACCAAATCTCTACGTTTTATAGCAGAATAATCCATTTGAATTTTTTTATAGTATCTTTTGATGCTAATTTCCTTACTTCTAAAGCACAAGACTTTGAAAGTAATGAAAAAGTATTTCCCTAAAAATGTATTTTATTTATTTTTGCTGGAATATAATAGATATTAAAAAGAAGATGTGGTCGACATAAATTTATCTTAAAAATAAAAAAATTCTTAATTTATAACTCCAAAAAACTAAATTTCGGTTAATCGGTTATTCGACACAAATTATTCGGTTTATTCGTTATTCGAAAATAGACAATTTTAAATTATTCGAGCAGTTAATCGACCAAAATTAATCGAATAACCGAATGACGGTTAATCGATTGGATACCCTAATGCATAGAGAAGTCAAAAAACTGTTTTTAATCTGTAAGCTCAACATCCAAATGCTTAAAGACCTAACGTGCTGATGGCACAGATGTACGACCATATTTATAACTAAATTCAGTTTTTTTATGGTTTAGTACATAATTTGACTGTCTTCACAATATTGAAGTTTAAGGGTCATCAGTCCCTGGATTTTAGGCTTAAATGGCACTCAGGTTTGTCCTCTAATTAATAGTTTCAACTTTCATTTCAAAAGCCCAAAATATAAAATATTGTGATGAAGGATTTGGAGATAAAATATGCTGATTTTTGAATTTCAATACATTTTACATTTATAGGAAATCTCAAAGAGAAAAATATATAACTTAGATTTAGAAAAATGTTGTATATATATAAAAATTTCGACAAATTTAAATTAAAAAAAATTGATAAACTAGTATTCTTATATACAATTTTCGATAAATTAAATTTCTTAGAAACGATAATAAAATTTATATTTTTAGAAAATTTTTGGTTTTTTTATTTTTTTATTAATAAATAATTACAATACAATTACAATACAATTACAATACAATTACAAATTATATTATAATTTTAATAGTGGGGAGTAACACAGACTACTGCTAGTTGTTATGAATAAGACCAGACTCTCTGTTTTGAATGCACAACCCGAGGCACCTAAATATTCTATTTTAAAAATTTTAAAATTAAAGAAAAGGCTATTTATAGACACATTTTTAATAAATTTAGATTTCTATAAAAAAAAAATCGATAAAATTTGATTTTTATTAAAAATTTCATTAAATTCAGTTTTATTAAAATTACCGAGCAAAAACTTTGGTTGCCATGTAATGAATTAAGAAGCTAATATAATGGCTTTACACTACTTACACATTAGCTGAATAACTCATTATTTTAACACGGTGATGACATTAAAGGCAACTACTTACCTCATCTCATTACTTAGATGTCATTACAAGAACTAATTACTTTTAAGTTGTTTAATAACGCATTGATTTAAAAGTATTTCTGAAGTTATTATAATTGAAAACAAGAAGAATTAGTTTCATTTTTTCTTTTTTAATTTTATTAAAAATATAAAAAAAAAAATCAGGATTTATGCTTTAATTAAAATACATACTGCATACTTTCGGTCTGTGCCACAGTTGACTTAAAATCCACAACAAGGTTGTGCTTTGTTTGTCAAAACCGACTGCACCTAATGTAAATACAACTATGGTGCAACTCTTGCTTGGAGTAGACTCATCTCCAGATCTGCTTCGAACTTGACCTTCGCGCAGAAGCCCCAGACTGAACATTTTTAAGATTTTTATACATTTCAAATGTTGTCTAAATAATGAATGAAAATTTCTTACCTTTATGCAAAACATGTCTAGAAAAAGAATAAATCTGCGAAATTGTTGGCTGTTGAAATGTTAACTTTTCTCCTCTGGATTAACAATTGTGTACCTAATATAAAAAGAACAATAAAAATTAGGGAATATTTCGCAATAATATTTTAACACTTACCATAATTCAACAGGGATAATTACCGAAATATTGAGAATTGTTAGAATATTTTCATATTTATTTATTTTTTTTTTTTTGTTTATTTCTTTTTAATGTTAAGAATTTTTATTTTGAATATTTTGTCAAATATTTTGATTATAAAAGTTTTTTTTTTTCCATATGCAAAGGAACAATTTTATATTTTAAAAACAATTTTAGATTAAAATTAATTCATACACAAAATTTGTTTCATCACATACATATTCCATCTTTAAATATATTAATAAGTAAACTGAATAAAAAAACGAGAGAAAAAGATATAGTCGGTCAAGCCCGACCATATGATACCCTACACCATTGTGTACATTATAATTCGGGGAGGCGTCTTGACTTGGAGTCAAATGTGGACCGATACTCATAAGTGTAAAATAAAACATACGAATACAGAATATTACGTTAATGCTGACATTTACATGAATTTATTAACTTTTGAGTGATATGGGAGCTATGGTAAATTATGGACCGATCTTTGTAAAATTTGGCACTATCATTTGTGTTCATATAAAACTTATTTGCGTCGAATATTAACTTGATACTAACATTTTAATGGGATTTATGCCTGTTAAAGTGATTTTCTGAAAAGGGGTTTATATGGGAGCTATGGTTAATTATGGACCGATCTTTTTAAAAATGGGTACACTTATTTAGACTTAAATAAAATATATGTTGCAAATTTCATTAAAATATTGCTATATTTAAGGGATTTATGATCGTTAAACCCTTTTCCGGGAGGACATTTGTATGGGGGCTAGGTGAAATAATGGACCGATCATAACCAATTTCAATAGGCTTCGTCCCTGGACTTTAAGAAACCTTTGTACCAAATTTCATTAATTTTGGTTCAAAATTGCGACCTGTAGTTTGATTACAAGGTTTACATGGACGGACGGACGGACGGACATCGATAAATCGACTCAGAAAGTGATTCTAAGCCGATTGGTATAAATTAAGGTGGGTCTTAGACCAATATTTTTGGGAGTTACAAACATCAGCACAAACGTATAATAACCTCCCCACCTATGGTGGTGTAGTGTATAATCAACAAAAATTAGGTTTTCAAAAAATTTGGCCATAAGTAATTACAAACAGCGTTATAAAAAAAGTAGTTATTAATGTACTTCTATTTAATGTAAACGGTATGTTGTTGTTATTGAAAAGTAACTACATCTGTAACTACATGCCATTACCAAGTTTTTGCTGGGTACATATAATAATTTTTATATATTGAAATTTAAAATAATTGTATATGCATTTTTGGTAACTAAATAGGATTTAAAATTTTTCTATGCCGAAATTAAATTTAACATATTAGAAAGCTTCTATTTTGGACAAATTATTCAATTACAAAAATAATTTCTTTTAATTTCTTATTAATATTTTAATACACTATTTTTTATAAATTTTTTTTCTGTGATTTAAAAACATTGTTGTTGAGCAATTGATGCAATTAAAAATGTAATTAAAACAATTTTTTGGTTAATATTTTAATAGAATATTTTTAGTAATATTTTTTTCTGTGAAAAAACTTAAAATAGTTTTTAAAAATAATATTGTTCATCATATCGAATAAAAAATTAATATTTTTTTATACATAGCTGGGTTTTTTGTACCTCGATGAAGTATTGTATACATCCTCACTAAAACAAAACAAAATTAAGAATTTTTATATATAATTTTAGCGAATTTCACTAAAATTTTGAATTGTTATACCATTTTAAAATTTTAAGGTCTCACCTAAGTTAAATGTCATTTAAATTCATTTAACTATTATAAACTATTCTATTGATGATCTCATAAATGATGTTTAGTTATTCAACTCAAAAGATTACTCTTATACTTTCAGGAACTAAGAGTCTACTTCTTAATTTACATTTCCATTTAATACCAATATCTCAACCAGCTTTCTTTACCTTAACTTCTTTCCTACTAAAAAAAAAAAAAAAATATACTAAATCTCTTTATAATTGTTAGCATACCTTCCTTCTCCAACCACTACCTCCTTTATATTTCCCTTTCCAATTCACTGATAATGATTGTACGAATACAAGAGAGAAATTTTCTAAATTTAATCTTTCATCCATTTATTTGAATTTTGTGTAACGTCTGCTTTTATGCGAAAATATTTTGTTTTTTGTGTAACAAAAACAATAAAAATAATATAAATAAAAGAAAACAAAATAAAGATAACTACAAATACACACAGACGGACATGCAAATAGATACTTACAGGGGGGGAGAGAGGGAGAGTAAAAGGAAATAAAAACGCTAAATGGTTGGGTTTACTTTTGAGGTTGTTGATAAAGTTTTGTGATATTTTATGCGAAGGATTCATGGCGGCAAAAATTACTATGATTCTTATTTCGAGGATTTTATGTCGATTTGCTGACTATGGCCGTGATGGTTGGTGATGATGGTGCGATGACGGCTAAGTCTATGACAATAACAACAACAAAAAACAACAATGATGATGATGATGTTGATAGAGACAAGTAATTTAAACTGGCAATATATTTTTTTTTAAGCGCCACATTGTAAACTTTGTATTATTTTCATTTGCGTTTGTTTGTTCGCGGTGTTGATGTTGTTGTCTTTTAAATTTGTTAAATGTGTGTTTAAGTTGATAATAATTGTTATTATCAGTGTTGCCATAACTGTCTAAGAATGGGTTTTTTTACAATAACAACATACAACATTTACAAAGTGTAAATTGGCGATATTATGGCAAATTACAATTAGATGATAAATGCTGCTGCATAATATTTATTTTCTGATTTGAAAGTGTGAAAAGATTACTTATATGAAATTACAAAATAACTAAAAGTAATCTATCATAGCTATTAGAATAGCTATCAACACATAGGTTTGCTTAAATTATATATTACAATGCAGTATTTTTTATATTTTATGTGTTAATGCAATTATATGTTATATGAGTAAGTTTATTTTAAAAAAAGAACATATAGAATTTAAAAGATTTATTTAACATGTATGAATTTTATTTTAAATTTTCTCAGAATTTAAAGAGTTTATAATTTGTTTTACAATTATTGTTTCAAATTTTTTTAAATTGTTCTTTTAATAACTTTAAGCATCTTTGTCTTTAAAACTGTAGTACAACAATAAATACAAATACATAATATGTATATGATAGTGATCAAATGACAGTATACTAGTAGTTAGATTTGTATTGCTACTGTATAATTTTATGTTTTATACTCTTGTATTTTTATGTATACACGCTTGGATTTCCAAAAGCTCTCTGGCTTTGACTGCAAAGTGATGGTGTTTGATAACAAATAATTTTGTGTAGGCGTGATGATGATACGATGATAGTCCAAAATACAACAAATACAAAAATGAAACAACAACTACAACAAATTTTGTGGGTTTTTGTGAAAACTTATGTTCTTTTGAACAAGTTGAATTGGTAGTTAGATGTACTTGTATGCATGCATATAAACAAAAAATAACAATATGAGATTAAAGTGTGTATACGAAATAATTTGATTGGATGTATTTAAAGAATCATAATCAAACAAACAACAATTTCATGAAAGGCAGATATTGATAAAAAAAACTTTTGTACAGATTTTCTTTATAAAAACTTTTTAATAAAAAGTTTTGCTCAATAAATAATTTCAAGTAAAATAAATTTTACTTGAGTTTAAACTTTTTTTTTTACTGGAGAACTTTATTGAAATAAAATGTAATACTAGTTTAATTTACTGCTTAAAATTGTATTCTAACGAATAGATAATACATTTCGTTTTAACCTGAATTACTGCACAAATGGTTATTGGGTAACTAAACAAGATTTTATTAAGATTCTATAGATAATAATTTTAGTGTCTTTACAAAATTTTAGCAAAAAGCTTTAATGAAGAAATTTTAAGAGAAACGAGAAAAAAGGTATAGTCGGTCAAGACCGACCATATAATACCCTACACCATTATGTATGACCATAAAAATTCGGGGAGGAGACCTATATTAGAGCAACACTTTTACTAAATGTAAAATAAAATATACAAATACAGAACAATACGTTGATACTAACATCTACTTGATTTTATGCACTTTAGGGCGATTCTCGGAAGTGGGTTTATATGGGAGCTGTGGTAAATTATGGACCGATTTTAATAAAATTTGGCAATATTGTTTCTACTTATATAAAACTTATTTGTGTCGAATATTAACTTGATACTAACATTAGTATGGGATTTATGCTCGTTAAAGTGATTTTCGGAACATGGGTTTATATGGGAGCTATGGTTAATCGTGGACCGATCTTTATAAAATTCGGTACAAAGATTGATACTTCAAAGAAAAGAAAACTTCTTTGTACCGAGTTTCATTAAAATATTTTTATTTCTAAAGCATTTTTTAGTGTTTAAACTTAATTCCGGGGGGACATTTGTATGGGGGGTAGGTGAAATAATGGACCGATCATAACCAATTTCAATAGCCTTCGTCCTTGTGTCATAAAAGTCCCACCTGCCAAATTTCATTCAATTATCTTCAAAATTGCGACCTGTACTTTGTGTACAAGGTTTACATGGACAGCCAGCCGTCCAGCCAGACGGACGGACGGACGGACATCGTTAGATCGATTTAAAAAGTGATTCTGAGTCGATTGGTATACTTTAAGGTGGGTGTTGGATAACGTTTTCTAATCGTTACAAACATCAGCACAAACGCATAATACCCCAACCACCTATGGTGGTGTAGGGTATACAAATTTAGAGACAAATATTAGAAGTACATATTTTTTTTATTAATGAATAAATTTTATAGAGAAATTTTGTAGTAGTTTTTTCTTTTACTTTACTGAAAATTTTCATTAGGGTATTCAGGTTACTTTATAACTCGACCTAACGATGTCCGTCCATCTGGCTAGACGTCTTGCTGTCCAAGTAAACTTTGGGCACAAAGTACATGTCCAAGAAGACAGATGAAAATAATTTGTTTACCCCCTCATACAAATATCGTCCCGGAATACACTGGTCTATGGTTCCTGAATTTTGGCTGTAATTACATTGGGTCTACACATGAGTTTTTTCTATCGTAATATGTAACAATGAGTGTCAAATTCGATCTCAGAAGAGAGTAAACGTATTGTTTATATTATGTTAAATCTTAAACAAGGGGTAAATGTATTTTAATAAATCTCATAATATTTCATTATTTTCATTCAGTCACGGAGTAAACATGTACTTTTTATTTAAGAAATTCGAAATTTTTTAGCACAATTTTAATTAAAATATGTTTCTAAATGTAGAATAACTATTAAAATAAAACAATTTTACAAAAAAAAAAAAAAAAAAAAAAAAAACATTGTTTTTAAGTACTTTTTAAAACAAACATTCACACACACAAACAAACTTTCGTATATGTGTATTTTTTGAGAGTAAATCTTATAAGATAATTGTGTAGAAAAATCTTATCACAACAGTCTCATAATATTTCTTATAATACTAAAACTTAAGTCTACACGTGAGATAATTCTCTCAGAGAGCGGATTTGACACTTTGATATAAAAATAAATATCACATATCAGCTTTTTTGGGATTGCGATTTTGTAAGAAAAAATTCAAAATGACAGATCCAATATGGCGGTCAGTTTCTTCTTCTTCTTGTTTTACGAAATTTGTAATAACTACAATTGAGAAATTTTGCAGTCCCTGAATACGAATAGGGTTTTTGATTTTCAGAATTCGGAAAGGCGAAAGCATTATAGCGGATAAAATGGGCTATGATCCCTTAATTTTGGCTTCAATTAGAATACTTGATTACAAAAATGCTTATCACACATAAGGTTTTTGGAAGTGCTGATTACAAATTTGTAATAAAAAATTCAAAATGGCGAATCTAATATGGTGGCAAAATTTGGTTTTTTTTTATTATTTTATAAAATTTTAAATTTGCTATTTTGTTTTTTTATCCGGAATCTTCATAAATGAAGATAACAATTCATTTTCGTATTTTCATAATTTTCATAAAAAAAATTGTTTCACAATGTTTTACAGTATAAATGAATAAGATTTGAAGGATATTTTTTAGTTAAAAGGCTATATCTTATGAGTTAATGAATGGTTGCAAAAACTTATATAGAAAATAATTCAGGGAATCCACCAGTATTATTAGCAGGAAAATATTCCTTGGAAGTGCTTGTATCTAGGCTTTGAAAATTCCTATTTTTGGAGAAAAATAAAATTTCTGACATATAAGATCATTGTTTCATATGAAATTGCCTTATAATGACAACATTTTTTATTTTATTTAAGTATTTGTTTTCACCTCTTTTACCTGAGATCATTTCCAAACATCTTTTTGAGTAATTATGAATTATACACACTATTTACAATAAAAAAATATGATATTTTGACTTTGACCTTTTACTATTAAGAAAAGGTTACCTGCAATAATATAAAATTTGTTTGGCATAAAATCCAAAGTCCTTAGATTTCATATATCAATTTTTCCTCTCTACCTGATTTGGACTTTTTGCCAAAAAAAAAACGAGCTTGTGGCCCAGAGTGCAGAATATGGTTTTGACGCTCAT